>CM062813.1:998584024-1000003996 GCA_031772625.1 Pinus tabuliformis | reverse complement strand
TCTTTGATGCGGATCCATCGATTCAGGGTCCACGAAAGATAGTCATAAACCTTCGCAGAGGTATAGAGACTAATTAAATTAAGTTATGTCGATAAGCCTTAACAACTTATCGATCTATGTGAAGGAAGATTTAGGGCATAAAACGACATCACGCTCATCTCTGGGTGCAGAAACTTAGTTCCAAGATCCCCTCCATACTACTTCAGGTGAGACTTCAATTCGCGCTCCGCGGATTATTGTCAAAAGGGCCAGTAGTGTAGGGATTTGTTTGGTGCCACTAAGTCTAAACCTGGGTCAAGACCCACTAAGCCAACAAATTGTTCTGTTCCTGGGACTAGGATCTGCATAAAGAGATGTGTGGTGTCGCATCACTAGAATCAGACCAAGAAAGAAATTAAGGAGTGGTTGGATAGAAAGATCCACGAATTCGCAGCGCAAGAAAATAGGAATCTATGCCTAATGAAGGAACAGTGGTTGGAAAAATATCTATACATATAAACACACAAGATCTTCTTTTGCACCTTCCCAATCGAACTATACTAGTGGATCGCTAAATTGGCAGATGACCAAGGAAGGTGGAGGCTTGAGGGTCCAATAGTGTGAACCCCGGAGCTAGTATGGAGGTTGGAAACCTATGAGAATAATTTCGCGTGCGCTGTCGATCACTAGATTGATTGAGTCATAGGAGGATTCGTGATAGAATTTTCAGTCGATACCTCAGTCAGCTACATCAAAGCAGAGTTACACCTTTTCAAAGGATGCAAGGTAAGTATTTGAGATATTTGAATACTTGTATTAAAATTATCTTGTGTGAAAAGAGGGTTATGCCATTACCTTGATGTTTGGGGCTACGCGAAGTGGAAAGTTCTTTAGGGATAGAGGGAGAACAGGCCCTGAATATAGCCTATTGATCGAGCCTCCTCTGATCGATGACGAGGGAGCAACAGAGGCTTCACCGCAAAGCATTGTCTGGTTAATAAGGCAAGGGTTTTTGTGAATACCTCATCCATCCACACCACCTCAACCTCCACCTCCACATCATACACCTTTGCCCACACTACCACCACGTCCGCCACCATTCAATATGTCGAATACGATGAAATTACCCATTTTCAAGGGCTTGGGAAATGAGGACCCAGACCAGTTTTGGTTTGTTGCGAAGGCCATGTGGACAACACAAAGTATTATAGATGATCATATGAAGAAATCGCAGTTGGTTATTTCCCTACAAGATTACACGTTCACATGGTACATTAAGTACTGCACTAATAACCTAGTGGTGTCATTAGCGATCACTTAGATTGTTCTGAACAAGGAATTCGATAGGCCTAAGTTTGAAATACAGTCGGTAGTGGCGTTCAAGAAAATCGTGATGAGGATCAGTGAAACATCCTGGGAGATGGATCAGAGACTAAAGTACTGAATCTGCGAATCCAATATGAATCTCATAGACAGTCAACACTGCAACTAGTTTATAGCCACACTCCTGCTGTAGATTTTTCTCTACAAATCAGCTAGCTCACTGATATCATGTAGAAATTTCACCTGCAGATCCAACTGATATATGCAATGTACTAAATCATAATACTAGATCTACATCTACCATAAACTTAGTGGAAGCTTAATAAAAAATGAGAAACATCAAGCATGAACAGATACAACTGAGAATGAGAAGTAATCAACCATAACATAGAAGATATAACCAGGGGAAAGCGTCAGCCTAAAACCCCATATCTATATTATCAGTCAAGTGGAAATCCTCAACAACATATTTTTAGGCTACTATACTACTAGAGTAACCCCTTATTGTTACTAGTACAACCTCCTTATTATATTGTTGTACCCATGTAGTCCCCATATTGTTACTATTGTGCCCCATAGAAGCCCACTATTGTTATTATTATGTCCTTACATTATTATTGTTATGTCGACTCTGATTATATTATGACCCCTTAGACTCCTATATATAGAAAGGAGGTATTTTCATTTGTATCATCCAAGAATTGTTCATTTTTGTAAGGTAAAGGAGGTTGCCCCCTCAAAGAGGCTTATTTCTAAGGCATTCATCTATCTTTTATATCTTTTTGTGAGCTGGTTTCATAACATTTGGTATCAGAGCTTTGGATTCTAGGGTTTCGCTGCTCCAAATAGGTCATCGTGGCATTTGTGCTATAACTTTTTTTTTTCAACGTTTTAGACACTAAATGAAAAACCCATTGGGCTGAAATCATTCTGATCTGCAGGTCCAAATTTTAGAGCTTTTTGCGCTATATTTACAAAGATATGATCTGAGGAAGTTGACATTTTTGTAGACTCCCGAATTACATTCCAAACAGGTGACCTAAGGAAAATAGTCATAAATTTTGTTTTGAGCATCACATTGAAATTTTGTAACAAGTTACAGAAAGAGGACGGACTGTAGTTTCCTTTGTACATTTTTCAGATCTTAAGGTTGAAACAATGACACGTGGCACTTCCTACAATTTCGCTCTTCGGAAATGGTATATAATCAGGTCATCTTGGGAGATTGTGCATAACTCTTTCTTGGAGAATCTAAATTCGATCAGACTGGTGGCATTAGAAAGAGGACATAGAGGGCTACTACAGGACGCAATTTAGAACTGGAAGAGCTAAAATTACAGAGTTATAGTCATTTCAATATCGAGCTCCTAAAATCAAGAAAAGGTGATATGAGGAATTTTGATGGCAAGGATCTGGTAATTTGGATACTTCAGATGGAGCAATATTTTGATCTACATGGTGTACCACTGTTACAAAAGGTATGTATTGCATCTTCATATTTAGAACCAAATCAATTATTATGGTATAAAGGGCTTTGTTCTCGTAAACAACTTGTTACGTGGTCAATTTTCATGGAGGAAATGATAGCACATTATGAGGATACAAAGAGCAACACCTTCTTTAGAGAAACACCACAACAATTGGAAAGAGTAAAAGGGCTTTGTTACATAGTGGAAAGTAAAATTATGGCAATAAGGAAGACTACCCATCACAACTATAAAGATGGAAGTGTTGTTTCTCCTAGCTTTCCACAACCTACAAGGGTTACACCACAACAATTGGAAGAAAAAAGAGAGAAAGGGCTTTGCTACAATTGTGATAGAAAATGCACTAAAGGTCATAAGTGTGCTGAGAAGAAATTATCTTACATAGAGTATGAAGAGGAGGAAGAAAAGGATCAAGAAACATCAAAAGAAGAGGATATATACCAGGACCCTATTATCAAGAAATCTAGTGTCCACTCGGAGCTGCTAGTCCCACTAAGACTGGTAGCTATCTTAGAAACAAACAAACTAAAACTACTTTCGTTTTCCTTTATGAGAAGTAGATAATAGTGGAATGAAGGACACCAACCTCAGTCTCATGCTTGGTTCCTTGCTTGATTCCTCTCCCTTCCGACAGATCCTTTCCGCTTCTCCTTCGTCTACCTAGCTTCAAAGAGCACCTGTGGAATCAAAGCAACATAATACTATCGAAGAACAGATATCTACAATAATAAACAATATAGGACCAGATGTATATTGACCACACAAATGCATATATCATCAAACATACAGGAATGTGGAGGAAAACTTGAATAGCTTTATTAATATCAAGAATAGCAAAGAGGATTACAACCAATTATTCTAACCCAGCGTCATCCTCCATCATGATAGCCGTTCTTGCACCTCATGAAAGCTTAGATCACCCAACACTATGATATTCCAACAAGAAACCAACAACACTTCCTTACAAGATACAAAATTCCATCCTTGGATCTCTGGGATGAGGGATCCATATATAGATGATTGCATGGGGTTGAGTCAGCTTCTAGTTTTTGATTAGTGTCTTCTCTCTGATAGTTCATGATTCCACTTGGAGATTTCTTTGATCTCTTACTCATCCCTGGGTGAATTTAGAGAGAAAAGTGTCCTAGGGAAGTTTCTGGAAGATTCCAATATCATCCACTTAGCAAACTGCCTCTGCCATTTGTTTACTCTTGTCCATCACACCCTATAGAAGGACTTTTTAGTATGCATCACACCCCCTGTGTGTATTTGGTGCGATGCATCTCACCCTCAACACTGAGCAATCAGTATGGTCCAGTTTTGACCATTTCTGAGTAGTTTTTCATGGAGAACTTCTGGGAGATGATGTAACCAGCTGAACTTGTTCCTTTAGAGTATGAAACAACACTTTTAGGGACTTAGGAGCCCTTGTTTTATGGACATATATGATTGGGGTTGCAGTGCCCAAAAATGTCTATAACAGTTGCCCCCTAAAGCATGAGGTCGTTAATCTTTTGATGTCAGGTGAAATGCTTTATCATGAGGATCCGAAGTTTTTTCGAGCTGGAAGGCGACCTGTAATAAGATACAATACAATACATTATTTCCATAATATTTTCATGATATAGCTGAGGCAGGCATTCCCATGCTCAGATTTATAAATTCATTTACTTGTACATAAGACAGACAACCGTCTGTGTGTCAGACTGATGATTCTGATAGAGCCATCATCCTTTGATTTGGATGATCATCATGTAGTAATGATGTAAAGTTGATGTCTTTATTTTTCATGAATATATCGCAGCCCAGATGGATGAAACTAGATCCGGGGTCTTCAAACTCATCCAATCTTCACTCGGAGTACAAGTCGATCCATGTGAAAGATGTTTTGGAGTCGAACATGGAAAGACATCGCCTGATTACCAGCTAATGATGTAAGTTGTTAACAAGCGTGAGAGGAATCACCGATAATGATGATGACACTCAAGGTACTACAGTACAATTTGCATGGTGTAAAAAAGGACTTGGTGTTGAACACCACACAAAATCTTTCGGTCGAAGGCCATTGATGTAAACCTGTCGCAGGAAGTGAGAAACTTGTCATTGATGCATGCAAGCTTCAAAGTACTGAAAGGGTTGTTCCTAAGTCGACTTCTCGGATAATGAGCTGATGTCGACAAGAAGTGACCCACCGTAGGAAGGCCTTAATGAATCCCACATCTATGACACGAAATGGAGAAAATGATTTTTGGAGGTGAAAACGATCTGATGATACAGGGTTCAGGGTGGCGGTCATGAAAGAATGGAGCGTGAATGTATTGTAGCTGATGAGACACAGGTGAATTCTCTGAGCGACTTATCTTGAACAAACCAGTGACACTGACATGGATTGGTAGCATTAACCCCAAATATGGATGGTGTGATGGACCAATGATGATATGATCGGTGAATGGAATAAACCAACCCGACTCGGATGTGGAGTGAAAGTGTCATGTTCAAGAGCGACTTGCTACCAATAAAGTTTCTTCAAGTTTTCTTCCCAATTTTTCCCCAGTCATTGTTGACCAGTACATCTTTATTTTTATCAAGTTTGAGGAGGATAACATATTCTTGTTCTATAATTTTCCCTTCGGGAAAACCCGTCGCTATGTTTTAACGAGCCCAGTGAGAGGGAAACTCGTTCTTGTCTATATGGACAAGTTTGTCGTTATTTGGTTTCTACGAGTTTAACGACAAAGATAAGTCGGTCCTTTTCAATTTTAGAGAGTCTGAAATGGATGTAAAGGAAACTCCAATAATCATTTGTCGTCATATAATCCCTTAAGTCTGAAAAAGTATAAAATAATACAAAAGGGATGAATTTTCGGTAATTTTAACGAGCCGAACAAAAAAAGCGCTCAATCTTTTTGTGTAATAATCCCTCAGGTACAAAAGATTAAAATCTAGATGAGGGATAGCACTCCCAGTAGCTTTAACGAGTTGGAGAGGCCAATTGCTCGGCAATCTTTTCATATTTTACGAGTCAGATGAAAAGAGCTTAAAGGAGACTAGTTTTTTGAGGAACGAGTGATAATATCAGGTAGCAGCTGATTCCAGGTAAGGTTTGGAATTTTCCAATCACAACAGTGTCCCAAGGATGGCTAACAAGATCACTTGTCGCAGATGTTCCTCAAAAAGGATAAACAATCAAATGGAGGCATATGATCGGCCAAAAACATAGTGGAGGTGATGATGAGAACATGACCAAGTCTCAAAAGTTGATGATAATGCATTCAAAATGGTTATTTATCAGAGATTGGTTCATTTTCTTAATGAGCTTAAACTCTGGTGGAACATTTTCTCATTGCTAAGTTTAATTTTTAACGAGCTTGAACTTCGCATAAAAACTACTCATGGCAGGTTTATTTTTTAATGAGCTTGAACCTTGTGGTAACACTGCTCATGGCGGGTTTATTTTTTAACGAGCTTGAACCCCACGGTAACACTGCTCGTGATAAGTTTGCATGCCCCCAGCATAATAATGCAAATCGAGGTGCATGCCCCCCAAGCTTCATTGCATTCAACGCAGTGGTTGGAATGAAGGTTTACCTCTGAGATCTTTAAAAGACTCGATTTGGATTTTACGAGATCGTAATCAAAGACTCGATTTGGAAAGGGATTTGTTTCATTTTTTAATGAGGTTGACACAGGAAAAGAACTATCCTTAGAATCCACCATATTTATAGTATTCGATAGAAAATAAAAAACTGAAGGATGATTAAGGTTGCCGGAATAGTCTTCGTGGTAATCCGGAAGATGGGAATAATGGTGGTAATCTTCCTATGGTGCCTCTCCTATCATCTTTGACTAAATGATTCCTTCGTCTGTAGAATGTACTTGTGAGCAAGGATCTAAAGAGGTGCCATATTCCTTAGACCTATCTATCCAAACACTTGATGAGCATTGATTTGGGTTTGCCCTCCAGGCCAAGAAAATTGATTGCTACAATATTTCTAAAATGGTAATGATCCATGCTGTCAAAATGATCAGGAATCTTATAAATCTAGAAGATATCATATTGCAGGTTCCCACTGTGGCCACTTCTGCCAAATTTTTTGGAGGCGGTAGGGAAAAAGTACCCATCAATGTAGGGTCTTTTAGTAGGCCTACTCCGATATTTTGAAGCACTTGAGAGCTTCCGTGGATCATCAGAATGCTTCTCGTAACTTGTGAACTGTTGGGGAGAAGTGTTTGTTGGTTGACGATTGTAATTCCTCCTTGGAAGGGAAATGCAATATTCCTAAAGTAGGTCAACACAACGGCAGCCATAGCATATATCAAGGGCCTTCCCAATAGGATGTTGTAATCGAGGGTTCCGTCGATAACTTCAACATCAATTTCTACTGTTTTCCCCCCCAGTTCGACTTGCAAGTTACTTAAAATCCCGTATGGGGTGTATGTTCATCCATCAAATGCTTTTAATGTTGTCGAAGATCGCGACAAGGGTGGAGATCCTAAATTTTTCCAGCAACTCATCGACATAATACATGTAGATGCCCCGTCATAATAATTGTTCGATGAACAGTTTTGTTCAGGGCTTTCACTTGAATAAGGAAAGCTAGTTGAGCTGGTAACTGAGGGTCATATCCTTTGTGATTAAAGGACACAAGATTGGAATCTGTTGGGTCAATCCCACTTATCGTTGATAATAAATCTTGCTTTTGAGAGGGGCAATTTTGCAGTACCTTAAGTGTCGACATAGCCGATGGCGATTGGGCCAGATCCTCCACTATATTATAATGTTGTGCTGCTTTGGCACGAGGATTAAATGTTGATTTGTGTACTACTCCCTTTGGCAGCTTTATCGTTAATTCAGGAATGATGGGTGGCACAACTTCGGTCGAAGTTGTTGTCGAACTATTGGGTTGATCATTGGCCTTGTTGTCCGACAGCTGTGGATTCCCGTAATCTTTATTCCTTGTCGATATCAAAGCATCATTTTGCTGCTTTGAAACCGACAACATTAGCACTTGGGATAGGGAAGCATTGTCACTAGCAACCAGATTTGTTCCTGGATTTGGAAATGGATCAGTCAATACTGCCGAGGTTTTTGAATTCTTGAAGAATTTTCTAAGCTCAGCTTTATATGGACACTCTCTTGTCCAATGATCCTCATCACATATTAGGCATGGACGATTTGGTTTCCTATCTCCAGAAGGGTTTGCAGAAGATTTTTCAGGGGACGACTCCTCCTATTTTTCTTCCTCCCTTTCTTTTTCCTCTTGCCTCCTGGTTGCTTGGTTTCTTTTCCTTTGTCAATCGATACGGCATTTACTTCCAAGGCGAGAAGTTCTTCATTCGCATTTTAACCTGAAACCGTACGGGCCTTTTTCGACTTAGCCTTTACGGTTTTTGTGCTGGTCGTTCCTATCACGCCGTCCCCAGCATGAGAGTCTTTGTTTGATTTAGGAGAAGGAGGAATGGAAAATTCCAGTCTAGGAGCATCAGGGATTTATCGTAGAGCATGCTAGACTAAGTATAGATCAAGTCTAGATATTGTGCATGAGCAATTACTTGCTCTTCAGTGACGACTCCTCCCTTTGCCACATCTTCCGTAATAGAAGGTAACAATGACTTAATAAACCATTCTGCCAATAGCTGATCAGGAACATATGTTTTTACCATCCTACGACGACGTCGCCACTCATGAATATGATCGGATATGTGATTAGCCGTCGTTTGCTTGAAATTGGTAAGAAGCTCTATTCCCATTTTGTACCTTATGGGTAATTGAAAATAGGTTAAAAAGGTTGTGGCTAGGGTATTGAAGTTATCAAATGAAGCTCTAGGAAATTCAATATACCATTTTACTACCGGAAAAGTTAACGTTCGCTGGAAAAGGTGAAGCCTGATAGAATCATCATTTAGAGTGTTAGATGAACACCATAGGTGAAAGGTCATCACATGATTCGACGGATCTTCACTCTGATTTCCATTAAATTTAGGAATATCTGACGGAAGTTTATGAGGAATCGCTAGCCACCAAGGCGCGTAGGTGATTGGATCGTTTGTTAGCCGGTTTAGATCTGGTAACTCTAAAGTTTCCACAAAGGGAAACTATTGATTCAGGTTCGGCGAAGCATACCCAAGATAAGATGGGATTGCCTGAGCAGTGGGTCTCTGCATACCAACATAGTGCATTTGATGCTAATAACTTTGGTAAGGTTGATGGGCATAACCATTATGAAATGGTTGATGTTGACCATTTTGAATATACGCCTGCCCATTACTTGCAAAGACTTGGTGCTCAGATCCTTGGTAAACTTGTTGGAATTGTGGTTGTTGATATTGCACCATCCATGGTTGTGAGACCATGTGCTGTTGTCCAATATTGGTTGTTTCATCGAGATGAGGGGTAATGGTAACCGTTTGAGCCTGGGTCACTCCAATCAAGGAGCCACTAATCGATGATTGTGGTGGCGTCGCAGGGACAAGGGGCTATTGGATTGCGACCTAAGAGACTTGAGGTTGGCATACAACAGGTAACGCTTGTACTTGTGACACCGTCAAAATAGCTGGTGTAGTGGGGATATTTGACATAGGCAAATGATGTTGCATTGAGTATACAACTCTTGGTTCTTGAGGCAATATTGGCATCCAACCACTGGATGTAATTCTAGCATAACCTGAATTCTGTTGTGAACTCTCGTATGTTTGACCTCCCGGAGGTGACAATGAAAGGGCATATTGCCGCCCATATGGCAGTAATCTGGTGCTTAAGGGAATTATTTTCCTTTGACGACCAAACTGCCTAAATTGACATTGCAAAGGATCAATTTGCTGAGACTCAACATAGAAGATTCCAGATATTATTCCAGATGAACAAACGGGAATAGAACATACTGTCGAAATAGCCCTTGGATGGATTCCATCCAACGATTGAGTGTTAGTTGCGACAGATGGTACACTGACAAACATTGTTGGAGTGGAAGCAGGAAGTTCTGTTGTTTCTGTGTCAGATGACACAGTCCTAGATGTCGATGGTTGTTCAGACATATCTAGTCTATCCAAAATATTTCCTAGCGATTCTACAAGAACTTCTGATAATGGTAGATTAATTTCTGACAAAGAAGGATATAGGGTGATCCCAACTCCAAAATGCGATGGAGTACTAGATGGGGGATCCTCCTCAATCTCTTATATAGAAATCAAACTAGGTGGAAGAGGTATACCGTCAAGTCTGTAAAATATTTCCAGTGCCGAATAAGGTATCGATTCTACAGCGACTGATGTTTGGGGAACAACACCTTCCGAATAAGCTATAGATTGAGCCACTTAGGGTATACTAGGATCAGTTCTACTGACCTATAGATGCTGCAGAACTTCTTCTGTAAAGGTAGGGGTACCAGAGATGTTTGGAGTAACCGGAGTCTCTGAGGGTGTTGAAACACTTGTTCCAACCCGACCAGGGGACTTTGAGCCGGTTAAACGAGTTCGCTTTGTCCGGAATAGTTTTGATTCTGGAGAAAAAGACGGTTGACTCGTAAGTTTCCGCGAACAACGGGATTTTAATTGACTTTCCTCCACGATTGCGGATTACTCGATCAACTAAAAATAAAAGGGAAAAATGTTTCCGAATTAAATGAATTTTAGATGCTTTGACACAACTTGTTTTTTCAATTTTTAAGAGTCGAGAAAAAATAAAATATGACTCTAGTCGCCTTCGATTTTTAATGAGCCTGAAGTGACAAGTGCTAAGATGGACCTTTTCCTTGAAGGAGTCTGAAAAGGAATGAAAGAGACTCCTCTGGAAATCTAGACAGAGGGATTACCAAAGCAAATGTAAAACTGCAGAATACTTTTTACGATACGGCAATCAATCTTCCCGAATGATGTGTTCAGTGCATTACGATAGATAGGGCGGTAGACACGGCTTCCTATGGATAAAGGATATAGCCTATTGTGGTCACCTAATATATAATCGATGGTACATGGGAGCACAAGTCCGTACTATCACTTTTCGTCTGAAAGAGGAGGAATCACCCAACCAACAGCGAAAGTGACAGTTACCAAGCTTTACGACGTCGGAATACGTCTCTAGCCTAGACTTCTAGATGTTGTGTGTTAGGTTCCAAAGCGTTTTTATATTCATTGAATTTATTTTACAGTTGATATTTCTTAAGAAATTTTCCTTTCAATTTCAATGTGTGATGTAGATATAATTCCTAAAATGCAATCTAAGATGATAAACAATCATTTAATCTTCTTTTTGCAATGAAAATCCTAGATACTAAAGAAAGAGAGATGATATTCTTTCAACATAGAGCAGAGAGCACACACTAGATGCACTGTCCTAAATCAAACCAACAAGGAGTCTAAATGCAAATGCACATGCATGTATTTGTTTTCAGCTTTCTTAATATGTGAATGACAAGAAGAATACCATGTACAAATCTGAGTTATCTTTTCAAAGCGACAGTACAAACAAATTTCTCTAGAAAAACGAAAGGAAGATAATGACGACACTTTGCTATTTTGAACTGAAAACTACTTTAGACACTTGAAAAACTACTAATTCAAATCAAATACAAGAGTAACTGTATAATCAACAATCAAGAACAATAGAATTCATTTCTTTGACTGAAAATCACACTTGCGACACTTTCAAATCAAAAGACGACTGTTTGATTATGCTACTTATTTGTAAAAGAGAACTGAAAATGGCGCACAATACATAAAAACATTCACAGTTCTTTGCACAATGGAAGCGGAATGATGGAAACGAAGGGAGTTTCCACAGTGGTATACTGATCATAGACAGCAAAACTCTTGAATAAATCTGGAAGAGAGTGAACACAGAAAAGAAAATCTGAAGACAGAAGAGGTCTTGTCTGATCAGCGCACCTGCAACACAGGGAAAGTGCGATGCATCGCACCTACTGCACACGGGAGGTGTGATGCATCCAGATTCCCAAGAGGAGAAGGTACGATGGTCTAGGGACGAGACTTCAACTGGGTTCCGGGTCACAGTTTGCAACTCAGTTCAGGGATTTACGTCGAGCAAGTGATGTACAGTAAATAGAAATCACAGGGGCTGATCTAATCAGGTTACTAGAGCCACCACTAGGGCAATTAGAAGGTTTGAAAATCGATTGTTCAGTTTATAAACAAAACCCAAAGATAGATTGAAGCAGCATTAATCTACTTTGCACTTGCATAGCAAATGCAGCTCGAAGGCTAGCTGGCTTGACTTCAGGCTCCGTCTGTAAGTTTATAAAACAAACAAATATAGACAAGCAAATAGAGTCGCAATTTTGTTATCGGGAAATCTAGTGTCCACTCAGAGCTGCTAGTCCCACTAAGACTGGTAGCTATCTTAGAAACAAACAAACTAAAACTACTTTCGTTTTCCTTTATGAGAAGTAGATAAGAGTGGAATGAAGGACACCAACCTCAGTCTTGCGCTTGGTTCCTTGCTTGATTCCTCTCCCTTCTGACAGATCCTTGCCACTTCTCCTTCGTCTACCTAGCTTCAAAGAGCACATGTGGAATCAAAGTAGCATAATACTATCGAAGAACAAAGATCTACAATCATAAACAATATAGGACCAGATGTATATTGACCACACAAATTCATATATCATCAAACATACAGGAATGTGGAGGAAAACTTGAATAGCTTTATTAATATCAAGAATAGCAAAGAGGATTACAACCAATTATTCTGACCCAACGTCATCCTCCAGCATGAAAGCCTTTATTTCACCTCATGAAAAGCTTAGATCACCCAACACTATGATATTCCAACAAGAAACCAACAGCACTTCCTTACAAGATACAAAATTCCAGCCTTGGATCTCTGGGATGAGGGATCCATATATAGATGATTACATGGGGGTGAGTCAGCTTTTGGGTTTTTGATTAGTTTCTTCTCTCTGATAGTTCTTGATTCCACTTGGAGATTTCTTTGATCTCTTACTCATCCCTGGGCGAATTCAAAGAGACAAGTGTCCTGGGGAAGTTTCTAGAAGATTCCAAGATCATCCACTTAGCAAACTTCCTCCACCATTTGTCTATTCTCGTCCATACCACCCTATAGAAGGACTTTTCAGTATGCATCGCACCCCCCATGTGTAGTAGGTGCGATGAATCTCACCCTCAGCACTTAGCAATCAGTATGGTCCAGTTTTTACCATTTCTGAGTAGTTTTTCATGGAGAACTTATGGGAGATGATGTAATCAGCTGACCTTGTTCCTCTAGGGTATGAAACAACACTTTTAGGGACTTAGGAGCCCTTGGTTTATGGACATATATGAATGGGGTTGCAGTGCCCAAAAATGTCTATAACAGACCCAACCCCAGAGAAAGAAGAAATGAATTAGACTATATCTTGTAAAGCATTGTCAAGAATTACCACTCCTAAAACTCTCAATATAGAAGAACATATCAAGAAGAAAAAGGTGCAAGAAGTCAAATATCACATCGAGAAAGAAGAAATGAATCCAACCATATCTTGTAATTCATTAGTCGGAATTACCACTCCTCAAACTATTAAGATAGAAGGACATATCAAGAAGAAAAATGTTCAAGAAGTGAAAGATCACATTGAGCATCAAGAAATGAATCTAACCATATCTTGTAAAGGCCTGGAATAAATTACCACTCCTCAAACTCTAAAGATAGAAGGACATATCAAGAAGAAAAAGGTTAAAGCAGTGAAATATTACATCGAGCATCAACAACAAGTTCTCCAACTTTTAAAGGATAATGCCACTTTGGTGCAAAATTGAATGAAACAACAGGGAGATCAACATCGTAGTGAAATTTTTTTTGATGCAGGTGATTGGGTATTTTTACTGCTACATCTCAAGCAAGCTATTTATGAGAAGGAAATGTTGGCAATACTACATGCACTTAAGAAATGGCGACCTTACCGAATGGGAATATACTTCAAGGTAAAAATGGACCATGATAGTCTTCAATACATTTTAGAACAACTATTATCCTTAGAAGAATAGAAAAAATGTGTTACAAATATGTTGGGTTATGACTTTGACATCATCTATAGAAAATGGAAGCAAAATTTTGCTGCAAATGCACTCTCAAGGAAGGATGAGGATTTGGAAGCATTGTTTTGTGCTATTTCTATTATCCAACCAGATTGGATAAACGAAGCAAGGGATGAATGGAAGAAGGACGAAGAAGTATGGCCACTTATTCAAAAGTTGCAAAAGATCCCAATTCGAACAATATTGCCAGAAATTGAAGAGGAAGGAAAAATCATATTGGAACCTGGAGTAGTCATAGAAACAAGAACCCGACAGCTATGAAATCGATCAGTTTCTGAGTATCTCATCAAGTGGAAGAGCTTACCCGCTAAATATTCCACATGGGAGGACAAGAATTTTATACAAAAGCATCAAGAACTACTCAAGCATTGAGGACAACACCTTTTGAAGGAGAGGGGCATGTTAGGCCCCTATACTACTAGTGTAACCCCTTATTGTTATTAGTACAACCCCCTTATTATATTGATGTACCCATGTAGTGCCCATATGGTTACTATTGTGCCCCATAAAAGCCCACTATTGTTATTATTGTGCCCTTACATTATTATTATTATGTCGGATCTGATTATATTATGACCCCTTAGACTCCTATATATAGAAAGTAGGTCTTTTCATTTGTATCATCGAAGAATTATTCATTTCTGTAATTTATAGGACATTTCCCCCTCGAAGAGGCTGAATTCTAAGGCATTGATCTTTCTTTTCTATCGTTTTGTGAGATTGTTTCATAACACATACAAAATGAATCAGCTCAAAAGCTATCCTTCTCTCTCTGTACTCTAATGATGTAGCTCATGGACTACCTAGGCCTGTATATATAGGCTACACAAGTCGTCCAAGCTCCTATTTCCTTGTGCAATTTTGATTGGGGTCCAATGTCATAACATGTGTGAATTGGCCACATCATACCTGATGTAAGCTCACGTCCAACTACACAATCCATAAGAAAAAATATTCCTTCTGCATGCAAGGAATATTCACAAGGAATATCCTAGCAACTGATAGTACACTATCCCTCCATCTAATCTCAATTGGGTCTCTGTCTAAACTGACATGCATGGGTTATCCATGAGTGAATCTTTAGTTATCTAAAAATACCAGTTGTTACATGCATGAAAGTATTAACAAACTGAATCTCATTAATTTAACAACTTGTTGAATTAATATAACTGGACTTGACTCAATTAACTGAGCCAACTAATTACAACTCATCCTCATCCTTTAACTAATGGTTAAATCCCTCAATCAAAGGAGAAATTGTTGCATGTCCTCACATCGACTTCAAGTTCATAATTCCTTAACTAATTAACTCAAACTGAATTACTTAATTAATTTACAAACTGCTGTTAATATCAAATTTGAATTTTACTTCCTATTTCTAGTCTAGGGATTGACTAAAATAGGAATCCACACTGAACTGCTAAAAATAGAACTTCTATTTTTAGCACTTCCATTTTTCATTCCTTGTTGTCCAATCCAACACTGATACTCAAACTTCTATTTATAGCAGTGCTACATTTAGCATTTCTTGTTGCCATTTTCAGCACTCCCTCTCAACAAGAAAGGCTTCCTCTCTAACCTAATCCTGTACCTTCAGAATGTTCTGCGTGTAACACTTCTACCAAGTGTGGTTGCTCCAACAACTCCCAGAACAAAAAAACTCCCAACTGACCTCTCTGTTGGGCTAGAAACATACTCGGATGTTGAAGCTCTACCTGCTAATGACAAGTACTCCCTCTCTGACCTCTGCACTACTGCAACATCTCCATCCATCTCACACCATTGTACACCTCTCTGTGCTACCCTGCACTTTGCAACACACTTGTGCCTCTCACATTGTTGCAGCCTGCTAGCTCTACACTATCCTGGGATTCCCTGCACTGTAGCTCTCTCTGTCCCTCCATCTGCATCTGTCTCTACCCAATCAGTTAGTTTTGCTACTCCTCATTGGGAATCCAGTAGCAAAGTTGAATCAAAGAGGTTGGGTACCTCAAGGATCCTTCCCCTCTTTCTTAGGACGATCACTCCACATCGCCACACCTCCTACTTGGAGGTATGGCTGCATGTGATCCCTCAGCCCACCTAGCTCGAAGTTTCCCCCTACTAGAGGTCTCTGCATGAGTAGATGTCTCTACTCGATCTCCTCTTAGATTCTCTAGTTGTGGCTGCTCCACAACCTCCTGAAGCTACTGTAGCAATCGTGGCTCCTCCATAATCGTATGAGACTTCTTCTAGTGTTGCATGTTGAGAGGTAATATACTCTCCCTCTCAACCACCAAGTCTCCATCAGTTACCTTGCTGCTCAAGGCTTTGAATGCTTCTTGAACCTCCAGAGCATATAGATTCTTGACCCATGAACCAATCTGCTTTACCTGTCATGATGTGTCTTCCCTTACTGAAGACTACATCATAGCCTCTGTCTTCCAGCATCACGATCGACACCAAGTTTCTCTTCAGTCCTGGTACATACTTGACATCATTTAAGGTAAGGTGAGCTCCATGCTCCCTTTGAAATTGAATAATCGTGCCTACACCTGGGAAACTATACTTTTCATCATTACCCATCTCTATGAGTATCTGGAGATCTTTCTCCTCTAAAGTATTGAACAAACTCTTGTTGCTGGTCATGTGGAAGGAAGCTCCATTGTCAAGAAACCAACCGCTTTCCCACCATGGATGAAACCATGCATGTGAAGAGTGTGAAATACAACTCGAAGTGCCTCACCTTCAGATCCTTCCCCAGATCCCTTCTTGGATTTCCTCAGTGGACAATTTATAACAAAATGGCCCACCTCATGACAATGAAAGCATTACACTTTTGATTTGTCAAACTTCTTCCCACCATGGGAAGAACTGGACTCAGAAAGAGAAACCTTCTCCTTCCCCTTCTTCGCCTTACTTGCTAAGGCACGGTTCTCTTCATCCTCCATGGATGAAGAACCGTCTTTGGTGGTTCTTCTTATCTCCTCCTCATCAAAGCCGACCAAAGTTGTTCCAAATCTAGTAGTTTCTCTCTTCCATTAACCAATTCCTGGTAGCTATGCCAGCTCTTAGGAAGATCGAGGAGTGCAAGACTCACCATGTCATCATCAGAGGTCATGATCCCTACACTTCCAAGCTCATCCCTACATGAGGTGAGCTTGTTCAAATACATAGAGATTGTGTCACCCTTTTCACACTTCATCTTTCGAAGTTTGTCCTTCAGTGCTAGCTTCCTTTGTTCACTACTATTCTGATAAAGATCTTTCAATGTTTTCCACATCGAAAACAGAGTCTCCTTCCCATGGAGGCTTGAGACAATGTGATCTCGAACTCCCTCGAGGAGGATTCTCCTAGCTCTAGCTACACACTTCTTCCATTCTACCAATTGAGTAGCATCAACCAGCTTCTGGACTTCTTGATCAATGAATTCCTTTAGACCATTATCTTCTAATACTACCTCCATGCGATCCTTCGAGGCTATATAATTCGAACTGCCATCAAGGGCATATTCGAGTCTCAAACCATAGAACGCCATCGGTGAAATAGATGTGATAAGAACTCAATTCAATATTTAGAAACCACAAACTTCAACTTCTCCCTTCTTGTATACTATTCTTCTTTGATCACCTATGCTCTGATACCATGTAGAATTTTCTCTACAAATCAGATAGTTCACTGATATCATGTAGAAATTTCACCTATAGATCCAACTACTATATGCAATGTACTAAAGCATAATACTAGATCTACATCTACCATAAACTTGGAGGAAGCTTAATCAAACATGAGAAACATCAAGCGTGAATAGATACAATTGAGAATGAGAAGTAATCAACCATAACATAGAAGATATAACCTGTGGAAAGCATTAGCCTAAAAACCCATCTCTGTATTATCAATCAAGTGGAAATCCTCAACAACATACCAAAAGAATCAGCTCAAAAGCTATCTTGCTCTCTCTGTACTCTGATGATGTAGCTAATGGACTACCTAGGCCTGTATATATAGGCTGCACAAGTCCTCCAAGCTCCTATTTCCTTGTGCAGCTTTGATTGGGGTCCAATGTCATAACATGTGTGAATTGGCCACATCATACCTATTGTAACCTCAGGTCCAACTACGCAATCCATAAGGAAAAATATTCCTTCTGCATGCAAGGAATTTTCACAAGGAATATCCTAGCAACTGATAGTACATTGTCCCTCCATCTAATCTCAACTGGGTCTCTGTTTGAACTGACATGCATGAGTTATCTGTGAGTGAATCTTCAGTTATCTGAAAATACCAGTTGTTACATGCATGCAAGCATTAACAAACTGAATCTCATTAATTTAACAACTTGTTAAATTAATCTAATTGGACTTGACTCAGTTAACTAAGCCAACTAATTACAACTCATCCTCATCCTTTAACTGATGGTTAAATCCCTCAATCAAAGGAGAAACTATTGCATGTCCTCACATAGACTTCAAGTTCATAATTTCTGAACTAATTAACTCAAATGGAATTAATTAATTAATTTACAAACTTCTGTTAATATCAAATTCGAATTTTACTTCCTATTTCTAGTCCAGGGACTGACTAAAATAGGAATCGACACTGAACTGCTAAAAATAGAATTTCTGTTTTTAGCACTCCCATTTTTCATTCCCTGTTGCCAAATCCAACACTGATACTCAAATTGCTATTTATAGTAGTGTTATTTTTAGCACTTCCATTTTAGCATTTCTTGTTGCCACTTTCAACACCTGCCTCACTTTAGGATTGCTCTGTCACAACAAAATATAGGAACACAAGTGGAAGCACTAGAGATCGCAATGAGATTACATGAGACACCTATCCAGGACGCGACATTGGGAGTTCAACAAATTCATGCTAAGTTGCAAAACCTCTGCTTGGAGTTTCCAAACTTGAAGAAGGAAAAATTGGCTCGGCTGAAAGTGCGTGAAGAGGTTTGGTGCCTCAAGTGTAAAGCCAGGGGAATGATAAGGATCACTGCCCTATTTTCAGAAATTGTATGGTAGGAGGAGTGCCAATTCCCCTGAGGCAGCAAGTACAGGGCCTACGGTGTGGTGTTCTATATGTCAAGTAGCAGGAAAACATATAACAGACAATTTCCACTACTGCAAAAATTTGTACAGACGTTGCAACAGTTATTATGCAACTTTTGTAAATCAGTAGGCCATGATGAGTGTAATTGTTGTAGCTATGAATTAATGATGGAAAGAATGCTCATGTATTGGATGCAAATAGAAACTTGGCCTTTGGATCAAGGTGATGGAGGAGTGCACGGAGGATATCAGGGTGGCGGACAAGGCCGAGGAGGAGGAGGAGGACCTGAGAGAGTTCGAGGGAAAGTTATTTTCTATAATTACGGAGTGCCAGGACACTACGTGCGAGAGTGTATGATCCAGACATGCCCATCATGCCGGTATTGTACTTAGTTTGACCACACAATAGAAGAATTCCCTATATTGATAGCCAAAATGCGGGAGAAGAAGGCACAGCCTTAGCAACCTACCCAAAACCTACAGATGATGAGGGTAGAACCTCGTAAAGAGGATTCCAATGTCAATATCATGTTGTGAAGTGGTATGACAACTAGTGATGATAAGGGAAAACAGTCTTAAGAAGGTGGATGGGTCTGCAAGGCTCCAAAAAAAGAAGCTGTGTTTGATCTAGAGCGTGCAAAGGAAACGTTCATGCATGGAAGCAATGAAAAGATTCGCTGAAGCCTCTATCTCAGGAAGTCAGGATAGGCTATCTGAAGAATTTGACCCCTCCATGCTTACTACTTTCTTGCAGACTTGCATGAAATTTCTATGCGACAACAGCGCTGTGAAAGGATTATAGGTGTTGATAAAAAAATGTGTTGGTAGGGATAATGCTTATGATGTCCACCGCACGGTTAGAAAGATTGGTAGAAATAAGATGAGAACAAGACGCAAGATGAATCCCACCACGCAAATAGGAGAATACGATGTGGATCAAGTTATTTTGGATCTAGGGTTGGATGCGAATGTTTTTCCTAAACAAACTTGGGAAAACATGGGGGGGCCTATGTTGAGTGGTCTCTGATTCAATCAAGAATGGAAAATCAACAAAATATTATCCTTATGGGGATATTGCATGGACTAACTATAGATATAGAAAGTGCGAGTGCATTGGCTGACTTTGAACTAATACAAATTGTTGATGATAGCAATCCATATCCCACGCTCCTTGGAATTGATTGGGCTATCGACATGAATGGGGTGATCAATTTGAGGAAGTGAACAATGTCGTTTGAAAGAAAAATGCTCCGCATGGTAGTACCATTGGACCTTGCAGAAGGATTGCATTATACTGAACCAGTCCATGACTATGAGGAAAGTTACGATGATTTGGACTAGATCTATAAGATAAAAACGTGAGACCAAGATTGGTTTAATCCGACAGCCGATGGAAGAATTGCATGGGACCACGAAAGCTCCTGTACATTTGATTCGAATGAAAAATTGGAACACTGGAAGAATAGGTTACATGAAGTATCTACGCTACAATGTAATATGATGACTAAATCATTGCACTGCGTATCATCTGAGGTAAGAATTTTTCCTTATTATGATGGTCTAACTGATGTAGATAAATTTCGGGATGCATTGAAAGGGAAGTGCCTAAGAAGCATCACTTCTAAGCATTGGATTTGGCACTACGCGCTAGGCCTACACGGTGATGGGTAGGGAAACTTTTAGCGGCTAATATTCGCAAGTGGGCTAATTTTCCAATCTTTTTCCAAAAAAAAGATTCTTTAATTTCCATTTTTTCTAAATGTTATTCGCCTAAATTTTATAGTATAAAATTATTTTACCTTAAAAATTACCAACATTTATATAAAAAATATATAAAATTAATGGAAATTTGAATACTTTTACAAAAACATTTCCAAACATTTTAAAACTTGCATATTATGTATTAATGAGATTCGCCAAGGTTTCTAAACTTCAAAATAAATTTCCTTCATTAAAATTTTCCATGGTGGTGGGGTACGCATAAATACAGTTTTGAAGAATGGCGCGACTATACGAAGATGATGAGTGTGTGATTTGGTCACCCTAAGGTACGGTTGAATGAGAAGTATGATGGGAGAAATGATCTGCATGATAATTTGGCAAAATGGACTAAGCTTCATGGAACAGAGTCACCGACAAAGTGGATGCATATTTTCTGTCACAGTTTGGATATAATCCCTATGAACCGGTATTTGGAAACAGAGCTTTGCCATGGCACTGTAGAATGGGATATCTTAAGAGAGGGGTTCGTGAGGACGTTCAAATTTAAAGATGGATTTGAAAGTATTGATGAAGTGCTGCAGGAGGTTAAGGCAGCAATATTCAGAATTCCGCAGGATCCCTTGGAATTGATTCAACTGGATTGGAGCACCCAGCTGCACCATGCACTGGAATGCTATAATGTGACTGCTAAAGGAGAGGATGAGGATCCAAGAAATATTAAAATCCCTGAAGCAGAAGGCCACCGTGAAGTAGAGGGACTGCAGATAGAGAACCCTGACATCACCACACCACTAAAAACTAAGTAGGTAAACATTGGTATAGAAGTAGAACCAAAGTTTGTGAAGATAGGGGATTACTAGGATGATGCTATAGTGGACAAAGTCATTGAGTTGCTCCGTGAATATCAAGATTTATTCCCTACCAAATTTTTGGACTTAAAAGGCATCATAGGCGATTTGGGAGTGATGAAAATAACTTTGAAACCAGACACGAAGCCTGTTAAGAAGAGGCCATATCGCCTTAACCCAAAATACAAGGAAAAGGTTTGCTTGGAGTTATAAAAGATTCTTATAACGGGTATTATTGAACCAGTGGAGGAATTTGATTTGGTGAGTCCAATGGTCATCCAGGAAAAGAAGCAGAGGGATGAAATAAGGATTTCCGTAGATCTTAGGAAGCTCAACGATGCTTGCGTTCATGATCCTTTTCCAACTCCATTCACAGATGAGGTACTGGATAATGTTGGCGAGACATAGGAGGCCTATTCATTCACTGATGGGTTCTCTGGATACCATCAGATAAAGATCACGCTAGAAGACAGGAGTAAGACCACCTTCATGACAGAATGGGGATGTTTCTAGTATACAATGATGCCTTTCAGAATTAAGAATGCGATGGTGATCTTCTCTCACGTGTTCATCACAACGTTCAAAGAGTTCATTCACAAGTTCTTGGAGGTCTATTTCGATGACTAGACAGTGTTTGGGCTAGTCAAGCCCCATGTAAACAGTTTTCACTTAGGCGAAGGTATCAAATTGCTCTAAACCTAAAGAAATGCTTGTTCTATGTACCTTTTGGGATCTTGCTGGGTCGTGTGGTATGCAGGCAAGGACTTATGGTGGACCCTGATAAGATCACGGTAATAATCAATTTGGAAGCCCCAAGGAGTGTTAAACAACTGCATGCTAGGCCATAATGGATATTATCGAAAGTTCATCAAAAGTTATGCTTAGATTACATGCCTATGGAAAAGTTACTGAAGAAGGATGTTATATTCTATTGGGACAAAGAATGTCAGCGCAACCTAGATGTACTAAAGGAGAAAATGGTCACCACGCCGATCCTCATCTTCCCGGACTAGAAGAAGGAGTTCCATGTGCATGTAGATGCCTCATGTATTGCACTAGGAGAAGTGCTTACATAGGCCAGTGAAGGAGAATTGGATCACCCTATAGTGTTTGTGAGCAAGAAGTTGTCTAAGGCTGAAAATAATTACTCGACAATAGAGCGAGAACGGTTGGCTATGATGTACGTGCTCCATAAGTTCAGACATTACCTACTAGTTTAACAATTGAATATGTAAATAGACCATTCTACCTTGAAATACCTAGTCAATAAGCCTATGTTGTGGGGGGGGGGAATATGCAGATGGTTGTTGTTGTTTCAGGAGTATGATTTTGAGGTGATTATGAAGCCATGAAGGTTGAATGTAGGGCCCGACCATCTATTTCAGATTGAAACAGAGGAGGAGTCTACCAACTTGGAGGAATGGTTGCCTAACATGTAGCTCTTCACAGTGCGCATAACAAATAATCATTTTGTGGACATTATCTACTTTTTGACCACAACAACAACTCTAGAGGGATACACCAATCAACAGAAGAGAGAATTGGTGGTGTGCGTGGCAGACTTTTCAGTTATTGCAGGCCATTTGTATAAGATGGGCTCAAATGAAATACTTCGACACTATGTACCTGACTTTGAAAGAAACAATATCCTCACTAAAGCTCATGGAGGAGCTGTGGGAGGACATTATGCAGGAAAAGCACAACACAGAAGATTTTGCGTGCTAGGTTGTGGTGGCCGATGTTGCATAAGGATTCTAAAGCATATTGTAGGGCATGCGATGCATGTTGAAGGACAAGCAGGCCATCGCGGAGGGATGAGCTACCTTTGAATCCACAGGTGTGATTGTAACCATTTGAGAAATGGAAAATTGATTTTGTAGGACCGATTCAGCCTCTAAGCAAGAAGATAGGTGCGTGATATATCATCACCGTGACCGAATATTTCACTAGACAGGTGGAGGCAGAAGCTGTGAAAGACTACACAGGGGAAACAACAACGAAATTTCTATTTGAATATGTGTTGACTAGGTTTGGTTGCTTGAAGGTTTGGATTAGTGTCCGAGGTACACATTTTCTCAATGAAACGATCAGCGTGCTGACAGAAGAGTTCCAGGTTTCCCATCAGAAGAGTACGCGATACAATCCTCAGGCTAATGAAATAGTTGAGGCTTTTAATAATATATTGGAGAAGGCACTGACAATCGTTTGTAACATAGCGGAATGATTGGGACATGTGTGTACCAGCATTGTTATGGGCATATAGAACTACATGTAAGAAGCTTACGGGTTAGACACCTTTTAGGTTGGTCTATGGTGTAGAAGTTGTAATGCCTATGGAATACATTGTGCCTAGTCTATGCATAGCATATTTCATAGGAATGGCAGACCGCAGAGCCTTAGAAGAAAGGCTCGTGCACCTAACAGAGCTCGAGGAAGATAGGTTTTTCGCCGGATTCCATCAGCAAGTTCAGAAGGGACATGAAAAATCTTGGCATGATCGGCACATCAAACTGTGCACCTTCAAGGTAAATGATTTAGTTTTATTATATGACAATAAGTTTGATAAGTTTCTAGGAAATTTTCATATGCACTGGCTAGGGCCATATGTTATCAAGGAGATTACAGATGGTGGAGCAATTCAACTCGTGAAGTTGAATGGAGATGCATTTTGAGGAAGGGTAAATGGAAGCCGATTGAAGAAATACACTGGGGATCTAACCCAATGACTACATGAAGGTATCATAGTCTTAGCACTCCACGCAATTGCAAGGAGGCACGGGAATATAAACTACACTGCCCAGTTGATAGAGCTACACGATTGGGGGTCTGCGCAAAAACAAATGTTGTCACAGTACCAGAAGAAGTGCAAAGAGAGTTGCGCTATAGAGGGAGAGACCACGCAGTTCAATGAGAAAGTAACCATTATAGTCACTATTCATGATTTTACTGCCAGAAGACAGTTAAGAGAAGCGGGGGGAGACACTTAAGGCATTTAAGGCTGAATTTAAGAGTGAAATATTTGGAAATCTACTGCCAATTAAGCATTTATGGATGGGTTTTGGTGGGAATGGTCGAATTTGCCTATAAATTACGTGTGGTCATCCAGCAAAGAACACTTTGCGTCCATAGAAATTTTGTTTTGTGCTATCAATTGCCTATGAATCGCTCGTATTTGGAGGATTTAGTCACAAGCCCTACATTTTGCAAGTTATTAGAAGTAAATCAAGCATTCATCCTGGAAAAGATGCCAAGACTAAGCCCTGTAGAAAATATGAGTACTAGTGGAGATGTCGCTTCTGAGGGAGTGGTTCTGGAAGTTGTCAGCATGGAGGCTCCAGCTACTGTGCCTATAGTTCTGATGTCACCTAGGCTGAAGCAAACGCTGGTGAGGGAAGTCCCCAAACCTAAGAAGGACAAGCAAAAGAAACCCATGCTAGTGCGCGAGTCACTAATGAAGCATGCAACCACCTAGGCTCAAAGGAAATACAAACTGAGCGCGAAAGAGAAGGGAAAAGTGGTGGACCTTGAGGCTGAAGAGGGTGCATAGGACATCGATACTCAGTGGGTGGATCCAATATCCAAGTTTATAGATTACATCCCTCCATGCAAGGGGAAAGCGAAGGTCCCTAAGGACCTAGATGTAGGAAAATTCCTCCTTAATACATCCTTGCTACTAGAGAACATCACTTTTGAAGGTCCACACCTAGCACGGATTCTCCATCTCAAGTTGGAAGATTGGGATTTGACAGACCATGAGAGGTTCCTCCACTTGGGAACAGAAAATTACATGAAGAGGGTGTTCTACAAAGAATCAGGTGTCATCATGATGGAGCCAGTGGAGTGGATTCGCGGAGTGAATCAGGTGAGGTTGCTAAACCTGTTATGGGTGCCCCACTACCACCGCTCTAACATCAATCTGATTGTGATCAAGAAGTTGCTAACTCCGGTGCATGATAGTTGTTTGTGGTTGAGCGCACCAATCCCCATCACTAATTTGCTGATCCATAAGATCACATTGTTGCCGCACTCAAGGTTGAATCCGACTAAGGAGTTTGGTAGAAAAACGAGCGAGCATGACCTCGCAGCGAAAATGAAGGATAAATTAAAGCTCGAGAAGAAGCCATGCATGTACTTTATAACCTCAATCACCGACCCCGTGGTAACGGTTACCACACAGATTGTTGTGGGAAAATTTATTAGAAAATGTTCTGTGGATGAAGTTCTAGTGCTAGTGATTTCTTTGGTTTCCCAGTGCGTGGAGGGTGTACAGTTGAATCGGGTGCATTACTTTTGTAGTGAGTTCCTCATAAACTGTCGAGAGGCACAAGACGAGAGTAAAACAATCCACTATTCATGGTTGTTGCTCTCCATTGTGATCGTCGCTTGGGATATGCCAGAGGGAAGTCAGGTTCCTCCTGTGGATAAGGATTTGCGGAGGCTACAAAGTTTACATCTCTCTAGGCCACAAAAGTAGATGCATGAGTCACAGATACCAAATTATTTTGGGTGGTGATGGAAGCAAGCATTCACATGGCCATCAACTAGAAGCTATGGTTGTCACCAACCATTTTTGAATAGCTTTCAGGATATGCGGAGTTCAAAGCTGACTTCCACCGTGTATACATCCGACCATGGAAGGATCCACAACAACAATGGTTTGACCTACCCTACCTCGCTACAGATGATGCTATTGAGGAATTCGTCAAGCACTAGATGATAAAGTGGCATTCTCCATTCAATCTGGCCATAGGGACTAGCAAGTCCATGGAGAATAAGAAGAAGGAAGCGGCCAAGGATAAGGTTCAGCAATTGGCTGAGAAGTAGAAAAAAGAGGCCGAGGAGAAGGCTCGAGTGCAAGTGGACCGCACTGTGAAGCAGTAGTCCAAACAAAAGGAGCATGATTCTGAGCACAATGGTCAGTCTCCTTCATCCCAAATAGAGGAGGAGGAGCAGTCAGAATAGGGTGGCAGTGGTTAGTGTAGGGCTGTAGCAAGGGTCTCTTTAATAAGTCAATCTGAGAACGCTTTGTTATTGCAAAGAGTAGCTCAATCCAAGGCTATTCATCAGAGTAATGCTTCGTAGTACAGTGTCTAGCAAATACAAGAGTAAATGGATGCTAAGCTATAACTAATTTGCTTTTAAAAGAAAGGAATCACACCAGGCAATTTATCAGTCAAGGGTGCGGAAGCAATAACCCATCCCTCTAGAAACTAATGGAAGGAAAAATAGAGTATGGACCAAAGATCTGGGAGCTAAGCAGCGACTTGCTGACTCACTACAGATTTCGACCTCCTCTCATGCCAAAACAGTAAATGCAGGAAAATGGAACAGCAGAAAGTGAAATGGAACAGCAAACGGAAAATGGAACAACAAATCTGAAATGGAACAACAGTAAATGGAACGGCAATAAATGGAACAACAACTCAGTAAACTAGATCTCGCGAGTTAGAACTGAACTCTCATTCCACAATCAAACAACAATCGTCAAAAGCAATTCCAATGAACCTTACTTTATGAGGAAATATTCACAAATGAATTATGGAACAACATTTATCATATATACACAACACACTTATTACAGCAATCTGATGTTTCCAAAGAACATGACTTCTGCTTCCAAATGGAATAATATTACTTCCGGGTTCCCACGAATAGGAGTTCAAATGAATCCAATAGCAATATTTAATATGAAAGCTCTGTAACAGAAACGATTGGTTTAAATAGTGAACATGCAATCAACTCTGAAGAGATTCATTTACACGATACAGAGTTACTTACATAAATCTCCTGAATGAAACCATTAATGAAGTAGTCATAACAGAGCATGGAACAGCATATGACGAACACGTCAGATTACCAAATTATACAGACAATCCACACAGAAACCAAATTATAATGATACAAAAGCAAGTGTCCTTCGGAGCTGGGCCCTTAGCTTCCAAGGATACACTGCCTTAGATTACTCCAGTCCTAGAGATGAAATAAAACACCAAGTCTTTCGTATTAATGCATCAACAAAAGTACAGCAAAACAAGTCTTAATGAGACTCGATGATCAAAGTTCGAACTGAGACTTAAATTTACATATATGGAAAAAAGGTCTCCCTAGCTTAACACTGCTGCCCCTTTTTATAAGAGAATTGGTGGAGGTATCTACATAGCAAAAATAAACAAGACAACGATCCCTCAGGATCAAAGATCCTGAGGGATTCGCCAAGCCGTTACTCCTTAATTTTCCTTTCCCTGCTCCGCCGAATCAATAATTCTTCTTTCCTTCCCGGGTCGTTCTACTTCGATCTGCTTGATCTTGTTCGCATCCGGTTTCCTTCCAAAGGGACAACAGTTACTCTTCCTTTGTCTTTTCCTCTTAAACAGTGATCCTTCGTTTCCACCCTTTCCTGCATAGAAAAATAGCAATTATCAGTGATTAAGCTTTTCATACTAATTCTCACATATTCTACTAAAAATGCTTTATCTCTTTAAATTCATTATGCCGAAAGGGTTACAATTTCTACCAAAAAGTCACTAAATTGTTGGTCAAAAACATACCATTCCAGAGCTCCACACACACCCCTGCTTACCCTGTTTCATGCCCTCATGAAAACATTATAGTTGATATGCAGAGCAGTAAGAGAGTAGGCCGGAGAGGGAATCTCGTGTGGAGACCTACAACCGTGATGAGCAACCAAATCATCAAAAAACTGATTTGTTTGACCTTCAGGCATTTCATACAAGGCCTGGTATCCGGGTGCAGGGTGCCAAATGATTGGACTACGAAATCGATACCCTAACCAGGATGGCCCTGCTTGCAAAATTCGCTCGCCATAAAGGCTCAAACGGTTGGCTGCCAGCTCAAAATTTTCATATCTAAATGGTTCCCTGAGCTGGATGTTTGGGTTCGAAATCTGATATCGGAATTTTGCAACATCGGTAGCAAGGTCTTTAATAGTCAGAAAATATTCCAAATTTTGTCTGATTAAATCCTCATGCATGGGTCCTAATGTCTCCATAACACCTGGGGTTCTCATAAGGTTCCTATGTGCTCTCCATAACCGTACTGGGTCTCTAGGCTCGACCCTCACCCACAAGTCTAGGCTATTTTCCTGTCTCTGGAAAGCGGTGTAAGCCCTGAGCCATTTTAGCTGATTAACCCCGAAGGAAACAAAGGCTTGCAATTGTATGTCCCCAACGAAAGGGCCAGGATTTAAATCAGTTTCCTGGTCTAGTACGAGGTTATGCAAGTAAAATTCACATAATAATCTTTGGACCTTACTTCCATAATGCTTGCAACAATCTATGAAATCATTAAGGGTATTGATTTGTATAGGGGCACCTGCCCTGACAGCTTTTATCTTTAATCATAAATATCGTTCAAGCAAAAATAAAGCATAGTTTTTAGCAGGGGCCCTACAGGCTAGAACGTCATTATACAAGGAACACACAGTGTCCATCTGTCTAACAACAATATCTAATCGACGAGTTACCTTTGCAACCTTTTCCTACTCCTTTTGCCAGCCTTTGAAGGCTTGGCTCTCGGACTGACTAATATTCCGAAGTTGCTGCTGCAACTCTTCATATCTCTCCCGGGGGACTATTTGTTCCTTCAATCTTTCAGTTTCCTGTTGAGCTTCCTTCATCATTTTATGCAAGGTCCTTGTTTTTGGATCCTTTTTCCATAAGGCCGTAGAGGCCGGGAGTTTTACCTGAACCTTTTTGTTATGCTGCTTAGAGTTCCGAACCGGGATCACCCCTGAGGGCGGTGCCTCCATTTGGATTTCCTTATTCTCCTTTTCTTTCTTGACATGAACAAAAGGTTGTTGTGGTTCCTCTGCTAATGGAACGTCAGTCTGTTCTTCAGTAGCAATTGGAACAGCAGTTTGTTCCTCATTATCAATTGGAACAGCAGTCTGTCCCTCAGTGGCCATTGGAACAACAGTTTGTTCCTCAGCGTCATTTGGAACAGTTGCAGGTCTTCTAATTAGGTTTTGACCAACAGTGCGAGTGTAAGTCCTTCGGCTTCTTGTTCGACGGGATTATGCTGTAGCGGTCCTCTTCCTCTTCTATGTGGTCCTTTGTATCCTCAGACTCACTTTCAGAATGCGAATTTTCTGTCGGAGTCGGGCTATAGTGCTCAGTAGCCTCTGTTGTTTAGTCTTTAATTTCCTGATTTCCCTTGTCTCGGCAGAGGGTTTGGACCTGGCCCTTAAATCTGCCCCTATGTCCAGCATTTCTTCTGGTGCTTCGGGAACAGATTGTTCCCACCTGGTATCCTTTATTTCTTCCTCATGAACGGGTGGATTTTCTTCTCCTTGGTTCTCTGCATGTGAATTCTCGGGTATCTCTTCCTCTGGCGGTCCATCAGGAGGGCCTGCTGGGCTGGAGGGTTGGCCATATTCCCCCAAGCTGGCCAGGATTACGGCCAATTCTTCTTTGCCCACAGGATCTCACAGCGGATTGCTTTCTGGCTGTCTTACTTCCTCCTCCCGATTGTCTTGCTCAGTGACTACCTTGGGGTGTTCAGCTTCTGAGTGCATTTCTCCTTCCTTTCCTCCTTCTCCGGCTTGTTCAGCCTTATCCTCAGATTGTCCAGCATTTTCATCAGAAGGTATTTCTTCTGGTTCTGGAGGTTCATCTGTGATCTCAATTGGTTGGCTGGTGTTCCGAATCTTTTCCAACCTCCCCCGTATTCGAGCTAGGCGAACTGATTTCCTTGGTTTTTCTGGTTGTTCAGGTGTACAGGCAACAAGTTTCTCTGTTATCACTTCTCTGCGTTTTTCTGGTCGCTCCGGTGTATATGAAGAATGCTTTCGTTTCGAAGCGATAAGTTTTCCAGCTGCCACTTCTCTACGTTTCTCTGATTGTTCTGGCGTGCTGGAGGAGGTTTCAGGTTTTGGAGGTGGTGCAACCAATCCCCCCTTAATTACTGCAATAAGCTCCTCCCAGCTGCTCTGCTCTTGAGTGAGACTATGGTTCACTATCAATCGAATCAATCCATGGTGGCTAACAACTGCGTCTTCGTGCTGGGCCATTTTCAGGCTTTGGGCCGCGTCATGCAATAGCGAATTTAAAAGTGCAGGCATATTTACAGAACATTTTTCTTTCAAAACAGCTAACAGTTTAAGATGGCGAGGTCTTACCACGTCCTTCCTTCCTTCGCAAGTAATGTAGCTCTGTACTATCTTTGCTAGTTCGGTCCAGGGTTCTCCTAACGTAGCTGGCAGAACTCCTTTCCCTTTCACTGTCAGGCTTTGGCCTTCATCTTGAAAAATCTCTATAATCTTCTGCAGTCTTTCTTTCTTCAGCGTCCAAACAGGTCCGGTGGCTGGTAGGCCTGAAACTTCTGCAATTACATCGTCAGTGACCAGTATCCGTCTTTCTCTTACTGTGGAGTAGTCTTCCTGCAAGTTTTGCAGAAATTCCAACGCCACTGTCTCGTTTGGTTCTTGTAAGCGATTGAAATAATTCAGCCATCCGGCCTTTTCCAGGATCTCCCGAGCAGCAGCAGAGGCTGTCAATTCCTGGGGTTCGCTTCGGACTGCCTTACATCCCATGGTTCTACTAAAATTTCTAATGGAACAGCAACTGTCTGAGCTGTTTTAGGATCAGAGAAGATGATCGTCATGAAAAAACAGAGCATGCAGCAAAAATGGATTGCGGATGGCAACTTTGCGTAAACTAGAACTATCATACCGTTAAACCATGCCATTCCTTCGTACACTATCTACCCCGAATGGTGTGGTGACACGTACCCCGTGGAGTAATGAGATTACCTTCCCCCACCACGATGTGATAGGCTGCCCCAACCGTTAAATAGAGGAGCAGCAGCCATCGTGTTACTAGTCATTAAGAACATCATATAAAATTACGCCATGTTTTGGATAGACAACTAAATACCGAAATCGAGGCAAAAAGGTGGATCGTGTTTTACATAAGAGCTTTCGTAATATGATGCGTGGCCAGGGGATGGGACGTCTGTCACTCGTACGAAGTCCCGAGGGGTCATTGTCAGTTCCTTTGCCATGATTGGTAGTAATGAGTATTCATGCGATATTTTAATCAGGGAATAAAATATGAATTATTCATAAGATAGAGAAAATAAAGAGGTATTGATATTATCCCTGTTGGTGTAACCATTTATGACTTCGATACCATTAACAGAGCTCTGCTGCCAACAGGTGTCCATAACCTTGGCAGAGTTGTTTATTTCGCCCCCGGAACCATGATCCTGTATGTGTATAAAAATATTTTGTCAAAATATAGGCCACTATGCTGGCTTGGTAACCAGGTAACCATAATGCCATTCACCAGGAAGGTGCAAAACGTGGGCAGGCTGGCTTGTGATGAGACCCCCTGTTCCAAGGTCTGCTTAGTTAATATACCTTTGGACCATATCCCTGGTATGGTGGCCATGCTGGGAATTCCACTTCACTTCCAACCTGATGATCATGGTAGGCTGGCTCTTGCTGAGACCCCCTATCCTGCATTTGACAATAAATCACATTCATCATCATTTTTTCTTTTTTTCTTTTTTCTTTTGTTTTTCCAGTACTTTTTCTTATGTATTTACACATAAGGGTGGTTCAACACTCCTTAAGAGTGGGAATGGCGGAAGAAGTCTTATCATCCCAACAGGAAAATATAAATCCTCTGTTCTTGTTCTTATGTAATAATCAGAAAAAAATTTCTTTAAAGGAAATCGCCATGATAAAGATAACCAACCAGGGCAATGGGAATAGGTCAATGACAACGGGGATGAGAAGTAAACATGTCCCCCCTCTTGTCCTCTTATCAATACTAGGCTCTATAAAGATAGCGATTTTATGATATCCTGACTTCGGTGTGTTGTAATTGATGTTCATTGCATAGGTGTATAGCTGAATCTTAGAGAGTGGAAAGATGATAGGTGAGAAAGCATCCTCGGTATGAATCATGACTGAGACAAAGAGATGACTATGGTGTTCCTTTTGAAAGAGAAGGATGCATGCAAGCAATTAGTTGGGATGTCATTCTCCTAAGATCATGAGTGTTGTCTAAAAAATTGTCAACTACTGTTTCTTTTGGAAAGGAATAGCAAAAAACTCGCAAATGTTGTCCCTTTTTGAAAAGGAACAGCAAAAACCACACTGTTGTTCCTTTGAAAAGGAACAACAAAACTCAAAACAGCAAACCCAAAATGTTGTTCCTTTTGAAAAAGGAACGACAAGAACACGAAGTGCTGTTCCTTTTGAAAAAGGAACAACAAAAACACGAAGTGTTGTTCCTTTTGAAAAAGGAACAGCAAAAACACGAAGTTCTGTTCCTTTTGAAAAAGGAACAGCAAAAACTGGAAGTGCTGTTCCTTTTGAAAAAGGAACAACAAAAACACGAAGTGCTGTTCCTTTTGAAAAAGGAACAGCAAAAACACGAAGTGCTGTTCCTTTTGAAAAAGGAACAGCAAAAACACGACAATGCTAAAAACACGAAAACAAGCAACTGTTGTTCCTTTTGAAAAGGAACAGCAGAAATCCAAAAATGTTGTTCCTTCTGAAAAGGAACAGCAAAAATTCACACCTGCTGTTCTTTTTGGAAAAAAGGAACAGCAAAAACACAAAAACAAACCACTACTGTTCCTTCCGGAAAAGGAACAACAAAAACACACTAACTGTAAAAAGCAATCTTAAGAAAGAAAGATCAAAGAAATATTAAAAAACGTATATACAAGAACTTATGTACAAGTCAAAAGAATGAGTTCCTCACTGAATTATAGGTGAGGAAGATTTTACTTCCTCTCCTAAAATTTTCATGTCAGTATCTTGACGTAGCTGATCACAGAAGGATTCCCGAGTGAGTGGCCTGCGATAGAGACGAACTCGATGGCCATTTACCTTGAATGCATATCCAGAACCATCGATTGTAATGAGAGTAAGGGTCCCATTATCATGTACTTTCTGAATTTCATATGGCCCCAGCCATCGAGTCTGCAGTTTCCCTGGGAAATCCTGAAACCGAGAGTCATATAACAGAGCCCAGTCCCCTTCATGAAAGACTTTGTTCTTGATAAGTGCATCATGCCATTTAGCTGGCTTTTGTTGAATAATTGTTGTATTCTGTAATGTGGAGAGCCTTATTTCGTCCAATTCATTAATCTGCTGTAGTCGATTGATTTGTGCCTCACTTAAATCTAGGCCAACTTCCTGTGCAGTTCGTAGGGTTTGGATTTCGAATTCTATAGGGAAAATAGGTTGTTTCCCAAACACTAATTGATAGGGCGAATAACCAGTGGTACTTCTCCAGGTGGTTCTATAGGCCCAGAGTGCTTCAGGTAGTCGGGCGGCCCAATCATGCCTATGTGAAGCAATTGTTTTTGTTAAAATTGATTCTATTACCTTATTGCTGCTCTCTACTTGCCCATTCGCCTGCAGGTGATATGGGGTAGTAATTTTGTGCTGGACGTGATAGTTGTTAAGTGTTGCAGGTAATTTTTTTCTGGCAAATTGAGGTCCCCCATCTGTAATTATTTCTCTCGGAAGGCCATATCGTACGAACAAATGGAATAGGAACTGAACTACCGAATCTTCTGTAGCTGTAGGTAACACTTCCGCTTCAACCAATTTAGTAACATATTCTGTGGCTACCAAGATATATGTTCTATGATTTGATGATGGGTTGATGTGTCCAACGAAGTCAAGAGCCCACCATTCAAATGGTTCAATAACCAATTGTGGCCTCAGAGGCATCTCATCGGCTTGACCGGGTCGACCTGCTCGCTGGCAACTGTCACAGGCTTGAACGAATTTCTTCGCATCCTTAAAGATTGTAGGCCAGTAGTATCCTGTCTGCAGCACTTTATGTGTTGTTCTTTTCTCTGCAAAGTGTCCTCCGCAAGGTCCGTCATGACAGGCTTTTAAGATGTCAAAAATTTCATCTTCTCGAATACATCTCCTGATTTGCATGTCTGCCCCTGTGTGAAACAAATAGCCCCCAATCCACAAAAATCGAGTGCTCTTCTGAATAATCTGCTTACGTTCATTAGGGGTTAAGTGCTTTGGTAGTTTACCTGCTGCAAGGTAATTGGAAACATCAGCATACCAGGGTGTTTGGGCAGCAACAGCAAACAGGTGTTCGTCCGGAAATTGGTCTTCTACTGCTGCTGCTTCAATTGGTTTTGGTATCCGTGAGAGAAAATTAGCTACAGGGTTCTCCTTTCCGGGTCTATCTTTGATTGTGATATCAAATTCCTGCAATAAGATCAACCATATTGTTACTCTGGCATTTGTAACAGCCTTATTTGCTAAATATTTAATAGAAGAATGATCTGTATATAAAACAACGGGATAGCCTGTGATATAATGTCTAAATTTATTGACAGCATGTATTACAGCAAGGGATTCTTTTTCGGTGACAGTGTAATTTAATTCAGCAGGGGTTAAATTTTTGCTGATGTAATAAATAGCATAAGGTTTTTTATCCTCCTCTTGTCCAAGGACTGCACCGATTGCTGTGTCTAAGGCATCAGATGAAATTTGAAATGGTAAATTCCAGTTCGGTCCTCGAAGGACTGGAGTTGTTGATACAAGTTTCTTTAAATCCTGGAAAGCACAGTCACAATTTTTTGTCCACATGAAATCAACATTACCTGTTAGTGCATATAAAGGTACAGCAATGTGTGAATAATTTTTTATAAATCGTCTGTAATACCCAGAAAATCCAAGAAAGATGCGTACCTCCGTCTGAGTAGTGGGGGTGGGAATAAGCAAAAGAATCTGAATTTTAGCGGGATCTACCTGAATGCCGGCTGTTGAGACGTAGTGCCCTAGAATAAGCCCTTCTGTCATCATCATCTAACACTTTTCGTGGCTTAAGCAAAGCCTGGTAGCAATGCAGCGTCGTAGGACTTTTTCTAGAGTGTCTAGAGCTGGATCAAAATAATCTCCATACGGTGTAAAGTCATCCATATAGACTTCAAGCCCATCATTTATTAAGTCTGCAAAGATGCTAAGAATGGCCCTTTGGAATGTGGCAGGGGCATTACATAGGCCAAAGGGTAGAACTCTATAAGCGTACGTCCCCCAAGGACAAGTAAAGGTAGTTTTGTCCTGGTCTTTAGGGGCAATCTGAATCTGATTGTATCCACTGAAGCCATCTAGGAAAGAAAAGAATTTCTTTCCTGCTAACCTGTCCAGTACTTGGTCTATGAATGGGAGGGGAAAATGGTATTTTTGTGTGGCTTTGTTTAGCTCCCTATAATCCACACAAATCCTCCATTTCCCATTCTTCTTGGGCACAACCACAAGTGGAGAGACCCACTTGCTATCAGAAATAGGATAAATAAAATTAACATCTAAAAGCTTCTGAAGTTCTGCTTTCACAACATCTTTTAGATGGGGGTTGAGTCTTCTTTGCGGTTGACGGACAGGTCTTGCATCTTTTTCTATGTAAATATGGTGGGTGCACAGTTGGGGATCAATCCCTTTCATATCAGGATAGTCCCATGCAAATGCTTCTTGATATTTTCGTAACAAATGGATGAGTTTGATTTCTTGTTCTGGTGTAAGGTTGGCATTAATGTTTAGTGTTTTTCCCGGTTCAATTTCCACTATTTTACTATTAGCAACAGAAGTCACAGGTATCGTTTGGTCATGTGTATCTTTTAAGGGGTCTTCTTCCAGTTCATTCTCAAATGCAGCTTCTATCATAAAACACTGTGCATGAGGTCTAGATTCTGTTTGACTAACGAAGTTATTGATGGCATCATCTTCTGTTATATCTTTAAAGTCTAGAGCCTTTTGTATAGTCAATGGTGATCTGATATTGTCAGTAAGGTACGATACCGGGTGCTGGTTGGTTTTTATTGCTGTAAGACTTGGTTGTGCTGGAGGATATAGGACTAGATTTTTGATATTTGGTCCTCTGGTTATTGTCATATTCCCCTGCCGACAACCAATGTATGCATCGACAGTGGCCAGCCAGGGTCTACCTAAAATTAGAGGGTATCCATCCAGTCGGGTTTTTGGATTAATTACCAGGAAGTCAGTCGGGTATTCCCAAGAATCTACAGAGACCATGACATTGTATAGAGTTCCTTTTGGTCGTTCTACAGATCGGTCAGCCAATTCTAACAAAGTAGAAGTGGGTTCTACCGATGTAATCCCAAGCTTTTGGCACGTAGAAGTTGTCAAAATATTAATTGCAGCTCCTAAATCAACTAAGGCATTAGTCAGAGTCTGTCCATAGATTTGAATAGTTACTATGGGGTTTCCCGGATCTTCATATTTAATGGGTATTCCTGATAAAAAATCAGATAAAGTACCGACTACTTGGACTCTTGGGTTAGTGGTTGGATTCCTCCTTGATTTCTTTATGCACAATTCTTTTATAGTTTTTGCGTATATGGGGATGTCTTGAATGGCTTGGAGAAATGGAATTCGTATGTACAGATTTTGTAACTCCCCCAGAATGTCGAAGTCTGGTTACTGTACAGGTCGTGGTAAGACTAATCATTCTGGGAAAGGAGGAGCGGGTTCATTTATTTGATGAGGAGTCTGCTCCTTATTTACACTCTCTTGTTGTAACGGTTGTTCTATTGGTAACTGATCTTCAATGTGCATTGTTTTATCTCCCTCTGTTTCTATTATTCGTCCAGATATTAACTGAAGATCATTGCACTCCCTCAGTTCAGGTTCGATTTCTATTGATTCTATGATTTGGAGAGACTGGACCGACCTATTACTGGGATTAGGATTAGGTTGGGCTAGGAGTTGCGGTCTCTGATTAGACTGGGGATTTTGTTGCAAAGCTGGCAGAGTCGGTTGAGGGAGTGGAATAGTTCCTGTTGGCTGATATGTCGATCTTGGCCAATTTGTCTGCTAGGGTGAACTTTGTGAAGTAGGGGGGGGTCCACTGCGGAGGGTATGAGTTATTTTGCCAATATGGCGGAGTGTAAGGAAAATTTGGCCAACCAAATTGACTTAGTTGATTCATCCACATATTTGGGGAAGGAAATGGTTGTGATGACCAATTCGGAAATGGGGGTTGAGATTGATTTTGCCACATACTGTATTGTGGAGGCTGAAAAGAAGAAGTCGGGTCAGAAAACATACCTGATTGCCTTGGTTGCCATTGGCGACGCTGGTTAACAAAGTATGATGATTCCGGTTCTTTTTCTGCTTCCTTATATACTGCTTTCAATCCAGGAAGTGAGGGGCAACTTTCGGTCAGGTGATCTTTTGTACAGATGGCACATGTTTGAACTGTATCCAGCGGACATTCCTTGTGGCTATGCTTCTTTCTACATCGGGGGTAGAAGATCACCAAATTCTGTTCTACCTCAATCTGCTTCTGTTTAGCCTGCACAATATCAAGTTGTGTAGTTAATGTCCCCAGAATATCAGTTTTAAAGTTTTCTAATAAATTGCCAATTTCTACACGTGTTACTCCTTCTGTTGGTGCTTTGTTATCTCTAACAAACCGATCATATTCTGCTGGTTTTATCCTTGTGCTGCCTCTCGAACTTCTGATACATAGATCAATGATGTCAGCAAAATTTTCTTGATAAATATCCCCTTTTCCCATGATATTTAATGTTTCGATCCACTGCTCTTTCATGCCCCTGATTAATGCAGTTTTTAACACATTATCAGGCAGTGGTAATGATGCATAAGGCGACCTTTGTAAATTATACTGAAAACGTTCTACATATTCTTCTAATGTTTCGTTTGGTCTAGCTATCATTTGGAATATTTCGTCTTTCAATTCTCTAGACCTACAATAGTCTTGATATTTCATTAGAAAAGATTCCTTCATCTGCTCCCAGTTATTTATAAGCCCACCACCTAAACCCATAAACCATCTTAAGGCTGCTCCTTTCAAAGTAGAGGGGAACAACTTTAATTTCTGGGGGTCAGTGGTGTAATCATATCCCCTGCATAAGATATCAAATTCAAATAAGAATGCATCCGGGTCTTTTGATGTCAGTCCATGAAATGTAGGAATGTGTTGAAGGGGAATTGCTTTCATAGGAGCATTTGCTGCGGAATCCACTATAGGATATTGTAATATAGAAGTTTGAGTATTGGGCTGATTCTGCGCCATCGGATCGAATATGTGCCAATAACCTTCAGGGACTTCTAAAAGGGTATTCTTAGGCTGAGAATGTACGGTTTTGGTTGTCTTAATAGCACTTCCTTTGTTCGGAATAGTAGGAGCTCCTGCTATCTGAGGAGATTGAATCCCTTCAATGATTTTTACAGCGCTCCCTTTATCTCGACTTTCTAATGGATGGATTATCCTAGGAGATCTTGGTTCTTCAACTTCTCCTGTTTCCCCTTCTCCTTCACAAAGATTGCTTAGATTCCCTTCCTGCAGTCATTCTGGAATAGAATTTTCAATTTCTTGAAAGTGCTGTTCATCAGTCTGACTATGCACCTCAGCGAAGGCTACAGATGGTGATCCTGTGGCCTGAAGGGAACCAGTAGGCTGCTTGGAGTTGGTTTTTCTAAAACCTACTGATGGCTGAGATTCAGTTTTCTTATAGATTTCGTCTATGAAGGTCGTTCGGCCAAGGGTTACCGGCCCTTTGGCTTTTTTGGGTTTGAATGGAGGTTTGATAATTTTTTCTGGCTTTTTCTGCTTAGTCATTCATTCTATAAACTACCAAATTCTATTCAATCCACAATTCTGCCAGGAAAGCGGACGATGGAGCAGGGATTTTACATTCTCCGTACGTAGGTTCTTACCTTCCGTTTTTAAAATCCAACTCTCCCCTAGTAGATTCGTACACTACTCTGTAAAAGACAAATGGCTGTACTCTTTCCCCGGCAACGGTGCCAAAATGTAGGGCTGTAACAAGGGTCTCTTTCACCTCTAGTTATGCTACATTAATAATTCAATCCGGGAACGCTTTGTTATTGCAAAGAGTAGCTCAATCCGAGGCTATTCGTCAGAGTAATGCTTCATAGTACAGTGTCTAGAAAATACAAGAGTAAATGGATGCTAAGCTATAACTAATTTTCTTTTAAAAGAAAGGAATCACACCAGGCAATTTATCAGTCAAGGGTGCGGAAGTAATAACCCATCCCTCTAGAAACTGATGGAAGGAAAAATAGAGTATGGACCAAAGATCTGGGAGCTAAGCAGCGACTTGCTGACTCACTACAGCTTTCGACCTCCTCTCACGCCAAAACAGTAAATGCAGGAAAATGGAACAGCAGAAAGTGAAATGGAACAGCAAACGGAAAATGGAACAGCAAATCTGAAATGGAACAGCAACTCAGTAAACTAGATCTCGCGAGTTAGAACTGAACTCTCATTCCGCAATCAAACAACAATCATCAAAAGAAATTCCAATGAACCTTACTTTATGAGGAAATATTCACAAATGAATTATGGAACAACATTTATCATATATACACAACACACTTATTACAACAATCTGATGTTTCCAAAGAACTTGACTTCTGCTTCCAAATGGAATAATATTACTTCCTGGTTCCCACGAATAGGAGTTCAAATGAATCCAATAGCAATATTTAATATGAAAGCTCTGTAACAGAAACGATTGGTTTAAATACTGAACATGAAATCAACTCTGAAGAGATTCATTTACACAATACAGAGTTACTTACATAAATCTCCTGAATGGAACCATTAATGAAGTAGTCATAACAGAGCATGGAACAGCATATGACGAACACGTCAGATTACCAAATTATATAGACAATCCACACAGAAACCAAATTATAATGATACAAAAGCAAGTGTCCTTCGGAGCCGGGCCCTTAGCTTCCAAGGATACACTGCCTTAGATTACTCCAGTCGCAGAGATGAAATAAAACACCAAGTCTTTCGTATTAATGCATCAACAAAAGTACAACAAACCAAGTCTTAATGAGACTCGATGATCAATGTTCGAACTGAGACTTAAATTTACATATATGGAAAAAAGGTCTCCCTAGCTTAACACTGCTGCCCCTTTTTATAAGAGAATTGGCGGAGGTATCTAGATAGCAAAAATAAACAAGACAGTGATCCCTCAGGATCAAAGATCCTGAGGGATTCGCCAAGCCGTTACTCCTTGATTTTCCTTTCCCTGCTCCGCCGAATCGATAATTCTTCTTTCTTTCCCGGGTCGTTCTGCTTCGATCCGCTTGATCTTGTTCGCATCCGGTTTCCTTCCAAAGGGACAGCAGTTACTCTTCCTTTGTCTTTTCCTCTTAAACAGTGATCCTTCGTTTCCACCCTTTCCTGCATAGAAAAATAGCAATTATCAGTGATTAAGCTTTTCATACTAATTCTCACATATTCTACTAAAAATGCTTTATCTCTTTAAATTCATTATGCCGAAAGGGTTACAATTGCTACCAAAAAGTCACTAAATTGTTGGTCAAAAACATACCTTTCCAGAGCTCCACAGTTAGGAGGAGAAGGAGAGCACTCCCTTTCAGGTCAAAAGGTACAGGGAATAAGGAAAGGAAGGGCCGCAGAAGAAATCGAAAGCGACCAAGCCGTCACTGGACACAATTACTTTGACAGATGGCAACCTTGATGAGATTGGAGACAAGGTGTGCGACACCATGATAGAACTATTGCAGTGGTTTGAGGAGCAGCAACAACAAGCACTAAGCACCATCTAGAAGGATCTGTGCGAGTTGTAGATTTAGACAACTAGAATCTAGGTAGGGGCAGGGCAGAGTAGCGCTGCATCAACAAGTTTTGCACTGGGGACCACTCAGGTAGCTAAGATGGTTTTATCACTAGACTTCTAGGAAGTCGCACTTCCAGATGGATCTTTGAGTGCGGAAGTGACCGATGACAAGGCCATAGTGAGTTCTTTGAACAACATCGGCCTCAACCTGGTTGCACTCCCGAATGAGTACTTTCACACACTGCAAGAAGGTGTGCTAGTAGAATTTCAGGCATGGGAGAAGCATGCACTAAGACTTATAAGTGAATACAGAGTAAACAATGAAAATATGTTCACTGAGAAATCAGAGGCGTTGGAGGCATAGAGGAAAATTCAAGCGCAAAATGCCCAGCTTGCAGCCACAGTAGCAGAAGCCTGCAGAACAGCCCTTGAACTGCATATACTAGAGGAAGTGTTATTAGATTCGAAGATTAGAAAACTGGCTGGAAGTGTGCACGATGTCAAGATAGAAGTGGCCCACATTTAGATCGAGATGAATCTAAAGATAACAGAGTTGGAGTTGAAGTCACAACCGTCAACGCCGCTAGAGGTAAGCGAACAATGCGAAGCCCTGGTGAATGATGGAGTCACGACAGTGGGTGCCGCGGTGGTAGAATACACTACTCTTTTTTAGCAATAAATGGAGGTAGTCATAGCTCTACAAGAATATCCCACCCTATAGTCCTTGAATATAGAATCTTGCAAACTCCAGCAATAGTATGATGAAGTAAGTGTGACGACGTGCACCATTGCTACTGCACAATGCCTTGCTAAGTTGCAGAAGGCGAGGCAGTTGTTTACACAAGTGGAAGTAGTGTAGAAGAGAGTGCTATTCCTCAAGGCTGAATTGGGGCCTTGGTTGGTTGAGGCCTAAATCGTCTCTGCCAACATTTTGAAGAAATTGGAAAATTTACAAAGTACGCAGCAAAAAAGCAAGGAGGATAGTGCAGGACTGGCAACATAGCAGCTGCTGGAGTAGATCAAGCAGACAACCATGTAGAGCGCAGTTGAGGTAGCAGTGGTGTGAGTGGAGATGGGGGATCTTCACAATAAGATCTCCGCGCCAGTAGAGTGACTCGATGGCAAGTCACAAGCTTTGTGCTGGGCGCCTGTTGGGATGGGGTCCCCTAGGGTCAATTTTGGGGCAAAAGCCCAAGTTTTTTTGTATAAATATGTAAAGTCTCTGCAAGTTTTGGTCACGGAGCATGTAGATAATTAAAGAGTCATAAAGGGTTTTACCCTTATTTTATGTAAGTTGAGTCGACTTTTGAAGATCTACCCATGGTCTGTGGACCATGGGATTGTATAAATAGGTGTGTCTTAGGATGTCTAAGGCAAGTAATGAAGTTTGGTCTATGGGAAAAGTCTAAAGAGTTAGTGAAGAAGAGTAGAAAGAAAGGCTCTATAGCTATGTGTGTAGAGGCCTAGAGTAGAGTCCACAGCTGAGTGCGTGGACCCTTGCAGCTGAGTGCGAAGGGAAGTCTTGAGTCCATAAGCAAAAATGAGTATTAATAAACAATATTGTTGCATAAATACTTGTGTTTATCTCTTCTGTTTATATGAATGAGCCTTATGTTATAATGGGTTTATGAAATAATGATGTATTGATGCATGACTTTACATGACTTATACTGTTATATGAACAAAATTACTGTTAACTGTTTACGCAAAGATTATCTTTTTGTATGTTGAAGTTATCGAACACTTAAGTTGATTTGAGTAATTACTGGGTTATAAGTAATCTTTGATGTGCGTAAGTAGTGGATCCATTGATTCAGGGTCTACAAAAGATAGTCATAGACCTTTGTGGAGTTATAGAGACTGATTAAATGAAGTTATGTCAATAAGCCTTAACGGCTTATCGATCTGCATGATGGCATATTTAGGGTATAAAACGACATCACACTCATCTCTGGGTGCGGAAACGTGGTTCAAGCGTCCCCCCATATTGCTTCGGGTGAGACTTCAGTCTGTGCTCTATGGATTGATGTCGAAAGGGCTAGTAGATTAGGGATTTTTTTGGTGCAACTAACTCTAAACCTGGGTCAGGACCCAATAAGCCAACAATCATTATGGCTTGGTGAGAGGAGTCTTCAACAATCTCAAGTCTTGTGTTGTGGTCGCAAGTTGGTGTCCCTTTTCTTTTCCTTGATAGATTAGCTGGCATGCTCATATATAAGAATTTCTTTTACATTTCTTCCTCCTTCATCTCCTTCTTCCTCATCTCACCAAGTTACTGTATCTACAATTCATTCATGATAAGAATACATCATCCTGAAAGCATGCTAGCCTATGGTGGTGCATTCAACTTCAAATACTAGGTTGGAATTGAGTCGTAGGTTAGAGAGAGAGGCTCAGTGACTACACATTGTATAGTCCCATCAGTCCGGGTTGAGGCTTGAGGCCTAGAAATGTGTAATGTGTAGTTTAGGCTTGGCTGAGGGATAGTCTCTATGCAGTTTTGAGAGATAGTGAGTCCAACTGAAGGACGGACCACTGTGGAAGATTTGTGTGTAGTTCTGGAGAGGAAGGTTAACTGAATTCTATGTATTTCTAGGAGATAGTGGGTCAAGATGAGGGGAGGACCACTGAAGGCCACTTCTGTTCGGGTTTGGAAGGGAAGGTTGACTGATTAGATTGCATAGTTATGAAAGGGAGGGTTGGTATTCAGCTAAGGAATTGCATAATGCAAAAATCTTGGGGGACATGAAATACACATTGCACAGATCCAGGGGTCAAGGTCAGAGCCTATTTACTGAAACTATGTAATGCATAGTGCAAGCATCCTGGGTGAAGCCAATTTGAGGGGTTAGGGAGCTTCTGTGGAAAAGGCTAAGTGTTGGACGAGTGAGACTAACAAGTGATGTGATAAAGTTTCAAATGAGTCCTAACACTTAGAATACTTGAAGGCTCAACAAAATTGATCACCCATGACACATGAACAACACTTTCACTTGTGTGTGACCTCTTCATGACCAACTACAACAAGTGCGACACCTAAGATAGACTTCATGATGACCGTGTGATCTGAAAATCACCCTTTGAGTGACCTCAGTTGAAGATTTATTAAACAAAAGGTATTATAGACCCATGTGCTGGTGTGGGTGTTCTATGTTATTGAAACAACAGATCGATTAGATTGCCAATACGCAGAAAATAAATGTAAAGACAACAAATAAATATAGTAAGCAACACAAAGACACAAACAATTTTTAATAAGGAGTTCACCTTATTCTCCAGGGCTACGTCTCCGGTCCAGCTTCAGTGGTGGCCTTGTTTTATTATGTCTCTCAGTAGAGAAATTACAATGCAGGGACTCAATATGAGTTCTCCTGAAGTAGACTTTACTTGGTAGGGTGGTTCTTGGATTCCCTAAGCCACTTGGAATACACAGACTCTTGTTCTTCCTACCAGCTCTGTGACCCTAGGTCTACAGTGGAAAGAGCCAACTGTCATGCTCAATCCGGACATACTCCTCTATGGGAAGGATTTATTTTTCAAGCTCTCTGGTGCTCGATGTTGCCTGTGGTAAACTCAACCTTCTGTCTCCTCTACTTGGCTTTACTACTCTCTGTGCTCAGTCCTCCTCTCAGGGTTCATTGTTCACTGACTCTCTCTTGGTCGCTTGGACTCTTCCTCTCTCTCTCTCTCTCTCTGAATCTCCATCCACTATCTCTGTTCATGGCTTTAGCCATTCGACCTCCATGCTTGTTCGGTTCCTCTCCCACCTGCATCGATTCACCTATCGCCTGTGTACTTGGAGTTCCCTGTTCAGCATCAGCATGAATGCTCGAGAAGTAGCCACACATCCCCATCAAAACAGCGCCAGCATGTTCGTCAATTCATTCCTTTCTCCACTGTGGTGGTCAACGGATCCGATATCCCCTTAAATCACTGCTTAATTCCCTGTCAATTCCGCTCTGTCTATCGAACACAATCTCAGCTGTCCAATCTGGGCTCCTCTAGATCCAACGTCATATGCACGCCGAGCATGATTAACTTGCTCTACCGATAACGCGCGATCACAGTGGTTTTTCTCTCACCTCCACTGCCACGCGTCGATCGCTCAGTGTGATCGCTCTGTCTTCTCCAAAACATCTTACCATTCAAGGGCGCCCCAATTAAACTGCCAGTTTCCAAGTTGTGGGTCCCACCTTCGTACGATGATGCTTTTTGTTTCTCTGCCCACGGTCCTCTGGCTCCCAATGTGACCGAGTGCTTAAGGCTCTACCATTTCAGCCCTGTTCACCCAATGATGCGTGATTAGCGCTAAGCACACATCAAAAACCAGATCCTTTTCCCAATTTGGGGCTCCCAGGGGCTACATCGGCCTCCTGTGCAGTCTCCATGGGCCTCGGTCAGTGCGATTTGATCGTGGTCCTCGTCATTCTGCGCTGGCTGCCTTGGCCACTAGTTCAGGGTGTTTTCAATTGCTCTTTTGGATTCTTCAAGTATTTGTTTCATCCCGATATAGTCATGGTTTTATGACAGTCGTTTATGGATCCGATTTGGATCACGGCTTCCCAACTGAAAAGCCTTTGGACCACCAAAAGTTGGTTTTCTTAAAGCATCGACTAAGTGAGGAAATTGTTGTCTCACTTGTCCAATCTCAATCCACTTCGCACTGCTCGGCTTCGAACCTTTAAGCCTAATTCTGAGGTATTCCACCTATACATTGCGCATCGTCCTTACCTTCCTGTCCAACACTGTATCTTCCTGCAACTCATTAAGATATTCAAGTAGCAGGTTATCAACAGAAGGCAATTGACTATGCTCTTCAGGGTCCTCAATAATTGAAGGTTCAAACAACCTCAAGCAATCTGTGTTCACGACTGAGTAGATGTGCATGTAAGCTGGCAGATCAAGGTGAAAAGCGTTTTCACCAATCTTCTTAAGTGTCATGAAGGGTCCATACCTGATGGGTTTTAGTTTATTGCCTTCACCTTGCATCGTGTCCTTGCTGATATAGAGCCAGACTTGGTCTCCAACTTGAAAATTATGCTCCATCCGATGCTTATCATGCCTAGCCTTGTACTTGGCCTGGCTCTTTTCCAGCTATTCCTTTACTGCCTAGTGGATCTCCTGGATCTATTCAATGAACCTAGTTTCTTTGTCCTCATCACTGTGTCCATCAACCATGGTATCTTTACCAGAGACAAAATCCAAGGGAGACCTTGGTATGAAACCAAAGCAGGTCTCAAAAGGAGATCTCTGGGTAGAAGAGTGTTTGGCTCTATTGTAAGCATGCTACACATAACACAAGTGTTCATCCCAAAGCTTAGGGTGTTTGCTACAATATCCTCTCAGTAACTGGATCACTGTCATGTTAACTACTTCTGTATAGCCATCTGTTTGTGGATGAAAAGTTGTGCTTTTCTTTAATTTGGTGTCCATTAGTTCCCACAGACTGGACCAAAACTTTCCCACAAATCGGGTGTCTCGATCAGATATAATAGAAGTGGGTAATCCAAGATGAGCCCATACATGTTCAAAGAATAATTTTGCAGTTTGTTCAACTGTAATCTGTTTACTACAGGGTATCAAAATACACATTTTACTAAACCTATCCACAAAAACATATAGATAATCATGACCTTTCCTAGATTTAGGCCATCCTCCAACAAAATCCATGGAAATGATTTCCCAAGGGTGAGAAGGAACTGGAAATGGAGTGTACAAGCCTAGTTTTTTGTTGTTGGGCTTGCTTTTAGCACACATAGCACACCCCATTACATATCTAGAAACTGTCTCACTCATTCTTGGCCAATAACAAAACCTTTGCAGCTGCGCAACTGTTTTACTTACCCCAAAGTGACCTAATATCAAAGAAGTGTGTGCTTCCCTAATTATCTTTTCTCTCTCAGTTTGTGGAATGCAGAGTTTCCCACAATGATATAAGAGTCAGTCCTTCACATGATAGTCCAATTCATCTACTCTTTTGCCTTGACTCAAAGTTGCATATACATCTTTAAAGTCCATATCCTGAGCATACTGTTCTATGTAGCTTTCATGCAGCACAGAATTATGCTTAAGTATGGTAGATGCATTTATAATGGGTCTAGATAACATGTCTGCAACCTTGTTATGTATGCCCTTTTTATATCTGATGACTAAATGAAACTATTGTAGAAAACCCTTCCATCGGTAGTGTCTTGATTGTTGCAACTTAGTTTGGGAGTGTAGGTATTGAAGTGGCTGATGATCAGTATGTATTACTGTTTCTTTGCCCATTAAGTAATGTTTCCACTTTTTCACACTCTGAACTAATGCATACAATTCTTTATCATATGTAGGATAGTTGCCTACTGCAGGATTAAAAGTCTCAGAATGATAACATATGGGTTTACCGTGTTGTGTCAACACTGCTCCCATGGCATAGTCACTGGCATCAGTTTGGATCTCAAATGGTCTTTGTAGATCTGGCAGTGATAGTACAGGTGCTGTACTAATTTTTTCTTTCAAGGTGTCGAAGGCTTTCTTCTGTTTCCCCCCCCACTGAAACACCTTGTTCAATCCTGTCAAAGCATGTAAGGGAGCTGCAATTGAGGAAAAATTTGAAATGAACTTCCTCCAATACTGTGTTGCTCCTAAGAAGCTTCTCACTTCTGTAGCAGAGTTGGGTTTAGGCCAGTTTACAATGACTGCCACTTTAGAGGGATCTATTTTCAATTCACCTCCCCCTACTATATGACCCAAATAATTTAGAGAGGTTTTTCCAAATTTTATATTTGGAGAGTTTAACATAAAGCTTTTCTCTTTTCAAAACATTCAATGTCTACTTAACATGCTTTAAATGTTCTTCCCATGTTTTGCTAAAAATCAGAATGTCGTCCAGATACACAATAACAAAATCATCAAGAAAAGGTCTGAGTACATCATTCATTAATCTCATGAAAGTAGCAGGGGCATTGGTCAAGTCAAAAGGCATAACCAGACATTCATACAATCCCTGCTTTGTTTTGAAAGAAGTCTTCCATGCATCTTGCTCTGTAACTCTGACCTGATGGTATCCACTGTGCAAATCCAGCTTGGTGAAATAAACATCTTCTTTCAATTGATCTAAAAGATCATCTATGCGAGGAAGGGGATAACAATTTTTTATCGTTATTTTATTCAGTGCTCGATAATCAATGCACATTCTCCACAAGCCATCTTTCTTTCTCACCAAAACGATTAGTGACCCACATGGTGATGTGCTAGGCCTGATGAACCCTTTCTCGAGCAACTCTTGCACCTGCTTCTTGATTTCAGAATTCTCTAAAGCAGATAACCTGTACATCCCAAAATTAGGCAAAGGAACATCTTGTTGCCAAATAATATCATGTACTATTCCCTTTTTGGGTGTTAGACCCTGAGGTTATTGAAACAAGACATCATACTCTGAAACAATATTTTCTATATTAGCTTGTTGATCAAAATTATAGCCATCAAATACATTGGTTTTACTAGTTTTATTTTCCTTTACAACCATTAGTAAGAATTGTTTGCATAAATTCATCATTCTTTTCATATGTCCTAAGTTTATGAGAGTATAATTATTCTTGAGCTTATGAGCTCTTACAAAGTATTCGATTCCATCTTTAACAAGTAGATACTTGTTCTCGGCTCTATAGAAAATAGCCTTTCTATCATACAAGTAAGGACTTCCTAAAACAATTCCACATATATCCAAAGGAATTATATCTAACTCAACCTCATCTACAAATGCTGACCCAAAAGAAAACTTGAGTTTGCACTATCTAGTCACTTGTAGTTGTGCTTTATCATTCAGCCATCCTAATGGGTATGGCTTCTTATGAGGTGTAGTTGCTAATCCCAATTTCTTTACAATTGCTTCAGAAATCAGATTTACTTGTGAGCCACTATCAAACAAAGTATCAATCTTCTAATTTTTGGAAACAACTCGAATATGGAAAAGCTCATGCCTTTTTCTCTCATGTTCTTCATCAATAAGAGATTGAACAGAATTACTAGTAGATGCTTCAGAATTCTTGCCTTTTATACCCATGGCTACGATGATTGTTTCATCTCCCCAGTCTGACCCCAAATCTTTCTGAATAGCTGCAGCAGTCTTCTTCTTCTTGACCTCGGACTTCTTAGGTCTCAGCTCTAGATGCAGAATCCAACAGTGCTCATCATCATGCCCATCCTTTTTACAGTGAGTGCATGATGCTTTGCCTTTCTATTCAGTGTTAGCCTTCCTTGATTTCCACTTCTGCTTTCTTTTCTCCTTGCTCTTGCTTACAGTGGGTTGGGATGGTCCCCCAACTTCTAGATTTCCATTCTTTCCTCTAGCTTCTAGATGAATAGCTTGTACAGATACCTCATCTATACTAGTGGGATTGAACATGAGGATGGTATGCCTCATGTAGCTGTGTAGAACACCAATGTACTTCAAAATAGTTTCTGGTGAGTCTAATGAAATACCCAACATCAATGCTATCTTTCTGAACTCTTGAGTATACCCTTGTACACTTTGCCCTTTCAGCTGCTGAAGAGTTTGCCAGCTCATCATGGCTTGCTGCATGTAGGCCAATGGATAGAACTACTTTTTGATTGCAGTAACAAATTCACTCCAGACAGAGATGTTCTTACCATGCTTCCTCATATCAGCTTGGGTTCTGCCTTCCCACCAAACCAAGGTAGTGCCCCCTAGGTGAAGGCTTGCCAGCTGAATCTTACTCTTGTCTGAGTCTAAATTTTTTACTCTACAATACACATCAATTTGTCTTATCCAATTGTCCAACTTTTCAGCATTCAACTCTCCATCATATATAGGCAAATCAAATTTAACATCTAACTTAATCAAAGATGCCTTCTTATTATGCACATGGCTACTAGGAGGTGTAGGGAAGCTTTCTTCTTTCCCCTTTCCTTTGGAGTGGTCATGGGAATGAGATTTGTCTTCTTCTTCATCTTACTTAGAGCCTGATGAATCTTCACCCTTATGCTTTCTAAAGTCCCTATACATTTCTTCTACCATAGACTTTATAGCTAGGAAACTTTCTATGAATTGAGAGTCTGGCCCTATAGAACCTTCTTCTGACATGTCTTTCGAGAATAGATTCTCCCAATTTCAAGATTAGTTTCCACCAACTCTCATTCTCCTAATTTGAGCTTTGATCTAGTGAGCATTCAGAGCTAAACCAACACAAGCTTGTCTAACCTTACAGCGTAGAGCTCTGATACCACTTGATCTAAAAATCACCCTATGAGTGACCTCAGTTGAAGATTTATTAAACAAAAGGTATTACAAACCCATGTGCTGGTGTGCATGTTCTACGTTATTGAAACAACGGATCGATCAGATTTCCAATACACAGAAAATAAATGGAAAGACAGCAGAGAAATATAGTAAGCAACACAAACACACAAACAGTTTTTAATAAGGATATCACCCTATTCTCCAGGGCTACATCTTTGATCCAGCTTCAATGGTGGCCTTGTTTTATTGTGTCTTTCAGCAGAGAAATTACAATGCAGGGACTCAATATGAGTTCTCCTGAAGCAGATTTTGCTTGGCAGTGTGGTTCTTGGATTCCCCAAGCCACTTGGAGTACACAGACTCTTGTTCTTCCTACCAGCTCTATGACCCTCAGTCTACAGTCTAAAGAGCCAACTGTGATGCTCAATCTGGATAGACTCCTCTATGGGAAGGATTGATTTTTCAAGATCTTTGGTGCTCGATGCTACCTGTGGTCAGCTCGGCCCTCTATCTCCTCTGCTTGGCTTTACTGCTCTCTGTGCTTAGTCCTCCTCTCAAGGTTCGTTGTTCACTCTCTCTCTCTTGGTCACGTGGACTCTTCCTCTCTCTCTCTCTCTCTCTCTCTTTCTCTCTCTTTGAATCTCTATTCACTGTCTATGTTCATGGCTTTAGCCATTCGACCTCCATGCCTGTTCGGTTCCTCTCCCACCTGCATCGGAACATCACTAGCCGATTTTCCAATTCATTCCTTTCTCCACCGTGGCTGTCAACGGATCTCCCAAATCCCCTTAAATTGTGACTTAATTCCCTGTCAATTCTTCTCTGTCTATTGGACGCAATCTCAGCCATCTGATCTAGTCTACTCCAGATCCAACGTCATACGCACGCCGAGAATGGTTGACTTGATCGACCGATAATGCACGATCACGGTGGTTTTTCTCTCACCTCCACTGCCACACGTCAATCGCTAAGTGTGATCGCTCCGTTTTCTCCAAAACTTCTTATCGTTCAAAGGCGCCTCGATCAAACCTCAAATTTCCAGGTTGTGGGTCTCACCTTTGTATGATGGCGTTTTTTGTGTCTCTGCCGATGGTCCTCTGGCTCCCAACGTGACCGAGTGCTTAAGGCTCTACCATTTCAGCCCTGTTCGCCCAGCGATGCGTGATTAGCGCTAAGCGCACATCGAAAACCAGCTCCTTTTCCCAATCCGGGGCTCCCAGGGGCTACATCGACCTCCTGCACAGTCTCCATGGGCCTCGGTCAATGCACATTGACTGAGGTCCTCATCATTCCACGCTGGCTGCCATGGCCACTAGTTAAAGGTGTTTTCAATTGTTGTTTTGGATTCTTCAAGGATTTGTTTCGTCCCGATATAGTCATGGTTCTATGACAGTCGTTTATGGATCCGATTTGGATCACCGTGACAACACTTGTGTGAAAGTGATCAAAACTTTGTGAATGAATGTGAAAGGTACTTACATGGTTAGGAAAACTCATAAACACAAATATGAGCCCCTTTGAACCACCAGAATAAGGTTATGCATAAAGTGCGACAGCTAGCATGCAAAAGACAACATCTTGCATATCTTTCGATTGGGGGAAAAACACTTAGAGAAAACACATGGAATGAGTTTCATTGTTTTCAACCATAAATGTAATTGAAGAAATAATGATATGACAATGGTAATTTTTCCTTCATGTGGTGCATTTAAACGTCATGAAATATGTGTTTTTTTTGTACCTACCCTCCAAAAGGTTGTGAATTAGTTGGAGTCTTCATGCAGTCCTAGCCTTTGATCTTTTATCATACCCTATGGTTCCTTGGTGTTCTTATCTGATGATTATATTTTCTCCTCAAATCCTTAGGTGTCATCTAGCATGTCGTCCTTCTTCATCTCCTTCTTCATCATCTTTCCATAGTGTAAGAGAGTACTTGCATTTGCAACTCACTCATGACAAGATGACATCAATATGAAAACCCCTAGCCTAATATAGAGAACTTGAATTCATGAATTAGGTTGGGACTGAGTGAAAGGACAGGGGAGAAGGCCTCATGACTACACAATTTCATAGTTCAAGTAGCCAAGGGTCAAGATTGATCACTGAAATTGTGTAATGCACAGCTCAAGCCAAACTGAGGGACATTTCTGCACAGTCCTCACCGAGGGAAAAATCTGAGAGGTGGCCACTAAGGGAAAAATTATGCAGTTCAAGAAGGAAATGGTTATTGTGGGATGGGGCCATGGGAGGACAAACTGTGCAGTTTCAAGAGGCAAGGGGGACTAGGCAGCTGAAAGGCTTGATGGACAAAGGTGCATATTTTCTAAAGACATGAGTTCCAGCTAAGGGAAGGACATTGGAGGAAGCATCTATGCATTTTTGGAGGCCAAGGGAGGCTAGGATTTCTTCACATTGAATAGTTCCAGTAGGAAAGGAAAAATAATTAGTGTTGTAGATGCGAAGTGTGCAATTTAGGAAGGCTGGAAGAGGCTAGGTTAATAGGAATCCTCTAGAATTTGGCTAATCTTGGGATCAATGGAACTGATGTTAACAATGATAGAAAATGTTTGTAACCACACACTTGGAAACTTATTGATACAACATATATCATCCAAGACATATGAAACATACTTTGCTTAATGCAACAACCTTTGTGACAAATTAAGACAAGTGCAACCCCGTCGATAAACTTTGTAAGGATAATGATGACACTTGTGTAATGGTGTGTGAAACTTTTTCAATGAGTGTGAAACATGTCTATATGATGAGAACAACTCACCTTCACAAATATTGGCCCTTGAAGTGAACCTAGACTTCCCTTGCCATGAAAAGTGATAATTCCTATGCCAGAAGATGAGACTTGCTACATAAAGATAAAAGTGTGAGCAACACTTGATATATGAGAAGGGGGCTTGAAATCATCAACTGACCAATAAGTGAGTAAGGAACGACTGATCACAGGATCCATGGTAGGCTCCAAAATTTGAATGTGCGCAAAAATTTTGGAAGGTGTTGTAGCCACTATAATAGAATCACAAAATCTTGCACTCGAAGGATAGAAATATTTCTTATCATGATTTTATCCAAAAATTTTCATGCCAAGAGATCAATACCTCTTGCAAAATGTTGGATCAACCCCACTCATTGCTTTATTAATCTCCCATGTGGTGAACATGATGCATAGGCTTATACAAATTATAAATTCCCAAAGTGGTCTTCTTGTCAATACTCAAAAGCCTCATGTCAAAATGGGAGAGCCTCTTCACTTTTCACCTCATTAATATAACATTGTGAAACCACTCTTGCATAATTTTTCAATGGATGCTTCTAATATCTCCAAGATTAACATAAATTAGGGTATTCTTACTAAGATTTATAGATCCCACTTTTCATCCACACGATCTAATCCTAAAGTGTCATTATGTTCTAAACTTCTGATCCAGATTCTCTCAGCTACCAAAATTAACCAAGATCTTTTACTTTTGTGATGTTAGTAGAATTGCATGTGAAAGAGAATGAAAAAACCACGTGCATATTTTCAAGAAGAGGAAACATAATGATAACCATAAAATCAAAGAACACACACACACACACATTGATAGCAAAGTTCACCTAGTGTGGGTTATGTCTTTGGGCCCAGTGTCAAGAGTGGGGACGTCGCTTCATTAAATGTTGCAAGATGACGATGATGTACATGGTATATTATTTGTCGTTACAAGGATAAAATCCCTCAACGAGAGTGTCATGTCTCTCCATGAGACATTCTCCTACAGGAACTCTCACTCACATGGTCCCTCCTTTAGCATGAAAATATATATAATTCTTACATGAAGTGGCATACGAGTATCCTCCAACAATTGTAAACAAGGATCTCAACAAATTAAAAGAAGGACATGGCATCGTTGCATCATATACCTCCACTTCTGGGGATGGCATAAAAATGCATAAATATTTTGAAGAAATGGACAACATCTTTGAATTCTTGGTGTGAAATTGTGTATAATGACTGTAAACTCGACCCCTTTCTGACACCATCAAAATCGAGACCGTCGGGAATATCGAAGATTCCCCAAAGGTTCCTTCTCGCTGGTTTATTAGAGTTCTACTACTCAGATGACAATTCTGATTTCACCATTGTGCTCCTTATGAAAAACTAAGTAATTTGAGTATAAAGTCAACATGGTTCCAAAAATGTCAAGAATCGTCCCTTAGGGAAACTTTTAGATTCCTCAAGTTTCCACAACGATTCCTCTTTCCAAGTTGACTAAAGATTTATTGCTTAGATCTGAAAATTGATCATGCCATTAGACTCTTGTCAAAGTTCTAGTTCATTTGAGTATAAAATTGACATGATTATGTCATTGTGAAAACTTTTCCCCAAGTAAATCTCTTAGATTCTTGATGATTCCACAAAGATTCCTCTCTATAAGTTGACTAAATATCTGTTACTCAGATGAAAAATTTCATCTCACCATCATGCTCCTTATGAAATTCTGAGAAAAATGACTATAAATTCAACATCATTCTGCCTCTATAAAAAACATCTTCTAAGAGAATATTTTAGATTCCTTAAGATTCCTTGTGTCAGAGTTCCATCATCCTGATCTACGTGTTGCTCAGGGTTCCTCTTTCTGTGTGCCGCCCTCCTCCATTGGTCGAGTGGAGTTTTTTTTTTGTTTAAATATATATTTCTAGGTGGAGTTTACAATGGTGCGGCCTTTGGCCCATTGGTTGGCGAGTTATTTTCGTGTCGGGCAGTTGCAGGTTCAAGCCCACCGGCAATAACAATTTTTTTATTTTTTATTTATTTTTATTTATTTATTTTTTTTTTTTTTATGTGTTGTTGGGGAGTTTAAATACTTGTGTATTTGGTAGTGTGGCCACTCATGGGTGGGTCGGCCCTATTGGCCGAGCGGGGTCAAATCCTAATCACCCCAAATTATTGGTGGCCAATATGGTCATTGGGTAATACAAGGTTGTTGGAAATAATACTGAGAGGGGGGGTGAATCAGTATTATCAAATTCTTTTAATAAATCTTCCTTATTTGTTCTTTGAATTATTTTGCATGTCGGTACCATAAAATAATGAGCATGAACAAAGAAAACAGATAGTCACACCAAAGAACACAAGATGTAAGGTGGAAACCAAATGTGGGTGAAAACCACCTGCTGCAATATGTCTCTATCTTCTTTCAAATTAGAAACTCCTTTTACAATGGTTTTGTACTGGTGCAGTCCTTTACCAGTACGTAGGCTGCAACCTGCAGAGGGCAACAACTCTCTCTCGTTTTCCAGCCTCTCCTGGAAGGGAGGTACAACCCCCTACTTCTTACAAGAACCACTTTTCATAAATTTTCAAACTGGATCCATAAGCATCAAATGATCATCAAGTATAAGAAAATCACCTAGTCAACTGTAGTAACCAGATCAACAATAATAGAACCAAACCCAGAACACCTTATCAACGGAAAAATACAGCCAAACAAAATGTCTTAAGATAGATACGTAGTTTTTCTTTCTCTGGTCTGCGTGCGTACACACTTCACCTTCTGCTCCTCTGCGTATACCCGCAGAGACCCTTCTGCCGCACTGCGTGTCCACGCACTGTTTCTTCAACCGCGCTGCTTACTGTTACTGCAAGTACGCACCCAGAGACATTATTGCACCACGTACTATTGCTGCAGGTACGTGCCCAGAGATACTATCGCGCTGCATACAGTTACTGTGCGTACGCACCTGAACCTTCGTCGCTCTGCGTTCCCACGCAGTTCTCCTGTTTCTGCTCTACGTACCCACGTAGATCTCCTATTTCTGCTCTGCGTACCCACGCAGATCTTCTGTTTCTGCTCTGCGTACCCACGAAGATCTTCTGTTTCTGCTCTGTGTACCCACGTTGCTCTCCTATTAAACAACTGCGTACTTCTGATTAGGGCCGAATAGGCAGTCCACCAGAGTGGCACAGATGCTCAGATGCCCAGATCTGATCATGCGCTCGAGAGATCACCCTTCACAGATTCACTTTCAACTTCATATAGATCAAGCTTTCAAGACCATAACCCAATATTTCAGATCTTAAGATATTCAATTGCAAAAGATGCTTAGCCAAGTGATCTCCTTTGCTTTATATAGGCAAGCTCCTCCTAAAATCATGGATCAATACCACGAGCCAAAACCATAGTAACACAAATACCATCGGCTAAATACCAAAGGTTAAACATAAGAAACCCCACGTGTGCTTTTCTTTGCCCTGAAATGTGTGCACTGGGGGTACGCACCTCCTGAATGGCTGACCTGCGTATCAGGCCGTGGTCCCTTCATGGTGTACCTGCGGGTACGCACTTTCTGAACTGATCTCCTGCGTACTTCTTAATTTTCAACATATTGAGAGCCTTACCATGGATGTTTCCATCAAGTACAACATCTGTAACATATAGCCATACTAGAAACATAATGCCAACAATCTCCCCCTTTGGACTTGATGGCAACCTCACAAACTTCAGCGTCATTCTCCCCCTTTGACATCAAGGGCAAAGGGTTATGCTCCCCCTGAATATGAACCAGATCTGCAGCGAAGAACCATAATCCACCATGAAAGAGATAGAGACATATTGCAGCTACTTCCATGATCTCCTTCTGTACATCCTCCATAATGCCAACAATGCATTATATGCTCCCCCTGAACCTGTACCATCAATCTTCAACCAGTCAACCACCCAACACATGTATGTATATACAACCATCAATTTGAAGAGGTTCAGCAATAAGATGATGCATCAACAACCCCCAGCTTTTTCCTGAGGTATTCAAAAGTGTCCCTGGGCAATGGTTTGGTGAGAATATTAGCAACTTGTTCCTTAGAAGGAACATACTCCAACTTGACCGTCTATTCAAGCACTTGTTCCCGAAGAAAATGATACTTGATTGGTATGTGCTTGGTTTTTGAATGCATGACAGGATTCTTTGAGATGCTGATTGCACTTGTGTTATCACATAAGATGGGGATAGGTGGTGTACAAGTGATTTGAAAATCCTGCAGAGTCTGCATCATCGAAAGAAGTTGAGTGCAACAAGATGTAGCAGCAACATATTCCACTTCAGCTGTAGACAAGGCAATCGAACTCTGTTTCTTGCTGAACCAAGATACCAGTCTAGAACCCATAAAGAACGCACCACCACTTGTGCTTTTCCTGTCATCCAGGCTTCCAGCCCAATCTGCATCTGTATAAGCATGAAGTGTGAGATCTGTATCTCTAGGATACCATAAGCCATAATTTTGAGTCCCTTGAAGATATTTGAAAATTCTCTTCACTGCCTGAAGATGAGTCTCCTTCGGATTTGCCTGAAATCTTCCAACTATTCCAACTGCATGCATGATGTCTGGTCGGGTACCTATCAAATAAAGTAAACTTCTAATCATAGATTAGTAGGTTGGTTGATGTACTGCTGCAGATTCATCATTTGCACTGAGGCTACATCCTGTGACCATGGGTGTACATATCGGTTTTGCATCTTCCATGCCATATTTCTTCAAAATCTGTTTGAGATACTTGGTTTGAGATAAAAAGATTCCTCCTTTCTTTTGTTGGATTTTCAAACCAAGGAAATATGTCAGTTCTCCCAGCAAGGAAATTTCAAATTCTTTCTGCATGACCAAGGCAAAGCTTTGACTCATAGCTTCTTCATTGCTGCCAAAAATAATGTCATGTACATACACAACAAGTATTAGCAATTTGTCATTTTCAACTTTTATATAAAGATTGATATCTGCTGATCCTTTTGAAAAACCTTGTTGATGAAGATATTTTTCCAAACGGTAGTACCAAGCCCTTGGAGCTTGTTTGAGACCATAGAGATCCTTTTTCAATCTGCATACAACATTTGGATCATTTCCAAGAATGAACCCATCTGGCTGCTCAATGTATACTTCTTCTTCCAAGTCCCCATTCAAGAAGGCTAATTTCATGTCCATTTGAAATACTTTGAAGTTTTGAAAACTTGAGAGAGCAAGGAACATTCGGATGGCTTCAAGTCTTGCAACAGGAGCAAAGGTTTCTTCAAAGTCTATTCCTTCTTGCTGCGCATACCCTTTACAAACAAGTCTAGCCTTGTTTCTAATTACTTCTCCATTTTCATTCAATTTATTTTTGAAGACCCATTTTGTTCCGATAACATTCTTATCCTTTGGTCTAGGAACTAGCTCCCAAGTGTTGTTCTTTTCAATCTGCTCAAGTTCTTCATCCATTGCTTTCACCCAACATTCATCTTTGCATGCCTCTTTCACATTCTATGGTTCAGTAGAGGAAAGTAAAGCCAAATAGCTTGAGGCTTCTACAACTATTCTTCTTGTTTGTACACCTCCTTCTTTCTGCCCCATAATCTGAGATTCTGGATGATTCTTCTGAACATATCTGGATGGAGTCTTTTCTTCTATTCTTGTCTGCTCCTCTGGTTCTTCTTGAGGTTCTTCCTGAGGTTCTTCATCATTCTGTCATTGAGGGTAGCCTTCATCTTCTTCTATGTCTTCATGATGCACTTGCCTAGGAATGTATCCCTTCTCATCAACCACTACATCAATGCTGTCAACAATTCTGCCAAGTCTTTTATTGTAGCACTTGTATGCTTTGCTATGTGGACAGTAACCAAGAAGAATACCTTCATCTACTCTAGGTTCAAGTTTGCCAAGCTGCTCATCAGTATTCTTAATATAGCATTTGCTCCCAAAGATTTTGAAGTGCTTTACCGAAGGAGTCTTACCACTCCAGAGCTCATGAGGAGTTTGAGTGCTGTTCACCCGAACATTTGTCTTTTTGAGAATAACAACCGCAACATGTGCAGCTTCACCCCAGAAGGTTGCGGGAGTTCCTGACTCATCAAGCATAGCACGAGCCATTTGTTGGACTGTTCTGTTCATTCTTTCCACAACTCCATTTTGCTGAGGAGTTCTAGCTGTAGAGAATTCTCTTCTTATCCCATGTTCTTCACAGAAATCGAAAAATTCATTTGAGGTAAACTCCGCACCTCTGTCGGATCTGAGGCACTTAATTTTGCGACCCGATTCATTTTCAACCGAGGCTTTGAAGGATTTGAATTTTTCGAATGCTTCATCTTTGTGCTTCATAAGTCCTAACCAGACAAACCTGGAGAAATCGTCAATGAATAATATCAAGTATTCTTCTCCTCGAGGTGTTATTTTCCTGAATGGACCACATGTATCTGTATGTACTAGCTCAAGAGGCATGCTAGCTGATCCTTCCTTCTCTGGAAAGTTAGTTCTAGTTTGTTTTCCAAACCGACATGATTTGCATATGGTGTTGTCAGGAATTTTGATATCTGGAAGATCACGAACTACCTGATATTTGCATGCTTTCCTTATTTGTGAAAAGCTTAGATGCCCCAACCTTCGATGCCATAACCAGTGCTCATCATCCTTGCTCAGATAGCGTTGTTGTTGTCCTTCTTCAAATATGTACAAATTATTTGGGGTTCTTTTGCCTTTGATCACTGTTTTACCTGTATCAAGATCACGAACAAGACATCCATTTGATCTGAATATCACCTCGGTTCTTTGATCACACATATGGCTGACACTTATAAGATTATGCTTCAATCCATCAACATACAAAACATTTCCAGCCTTGACCTTTTCTTTTAACTGAGCAATTCCTTTTCCTTTTATAGTTGCAGGAGTATCATTTCCAAAAGAAACTTTCTTTCCCTTTTCTAGAGCAGAATATGACTCAAGTTTTTCTTTATCACCTGTCATATGCTTCGAACATCCACTGTCAATGTACCATAGATTTTCCTGTCCCTCTGCATAAAATTCTATCCCACATCTTTCTGTTTGTGGTTCCTTTATTCTCCATGTTTTGGTGCTTGAGGCTTGTTCCTTTTTCTGCTGAAACCTGCTCCTGCATTCAGAATCTTCATGACCAAAGTTATTGCAAATAGAACATTCTACTTCATTTTCAAGAGCCGAAAAGTTGTTATAGGTCCTTTTTGTAATCCCGGTCATACTTCTTTGTTTTTGATCTTCTCTAGTCATGATTGTTTTATATGCAACACATTGAGCTACTTTGTGACCAAAGTTATGACAAGAGAAACATTGTCCATTGAAGAAACTTCTGCGGTTATCAAATCTACCGGCCAAGTGATTGTAATCTCTATTGTCATTCATTCTTGAACCAAATTGAGAAGATTTTACCTGTGGCTGGTTGTAGCTTTTGTTCACTCTTAAGACGGATTTCTCCTGATAGTCTTTGTTTGCAATTTGTCCCTGCTTTACCTGATAGTCTCCATTGTACTTTTGCTCATTCCTTTTTGCTGCATCAAGATAACTTTTTGAAGTGGATGCTTGAGAAGTTTCTCCATTATAACCCAGACTTGTCTTGTTTAGAGGAGAACGCTGCACATTGATAATCTCATCCAGAGTTTCAGATCCTTTGACAAAATTAAGATTAATAGCTTTTGTTTTCTCAATCTATTTTCTAAGAGCAACAATTTCACCTTCTAATTTTTCAAGATGTTTTTTCTTTTTAATCAATTTGAAATTGTAGAGTATCAATGATCATATTCTTTTCTTCTATACATCTCTTGAGTCTAGTAATTTCTTCAAAAAGGTTATCCACATCTATAGCATCCATATAATCATCATCTTCAAATGCCATTAATAGTTTATATTCATTGCCTTGTTCATCTTCATCACTATTTGATAGACCATCACTATCTTCATGAGTGTAGTAGCTTTTCTTATTTGTACCCTGTTTCTTGTTCCATCTAGCAGGTTCCTTTCCTTTATCCTTATAAGGAAAGTTTGCAACATAATGACCTACTCTTCCACAAGAAAAGCATTTAAAAGGTAACTTACCTCTGAACCTTCCAGAACCCCTTTGAAGATTTCTGACCAAATTTGATTCTTCTTCTTCTTCTTCTGGTACGTGACTTGCTTCATAATAATTTCCTTTGCATGACGCCTTGAAATCAGCTTCTCTTCTGTCTGATGGACCTCCCTTTCTCATTTCATAAGAGGTTAGAATTCCATGTAGCTGTGACATAGTAAGAATTCGTAGATTTTCCTTTTCTTCTATTGCAGATACTTTATATTCAAACTTGGGGGACAATGATCTTAGAACCTTTTCAACCACAATAGCCTCTTTTATTTCTTCACCCAAATTTTTCATGCAATTAACAATCTCATCAACTCGAAGAAAATAGTTAGCCACACTTTCATCATTATACATCCTGAGATTCTCATACTGAATCCTGAGAGTTTGAAGTTTAGCACGCTTTACATGTTCATCTCCTTCGTAGCTCAAGACAATCTTGTCCCATATTTCTTTTGCGGATTTATATTGCATAACCTTTACGAATTCTGTTTCAGATAAGCATCCCAGCAATGTATTGACTGCTTTAGCATTTGTTTCATATTTCTTCTTTTCGGCCGCATCTGTAGGTGTAGCTGAAGGAAAAGCGTAGCCTGTATCTATGATATCCCAAACTTCTGTACCAAGAGATTGAAGATAGGCAGTAACTCTTACCTTCCAATAATTGAAGTTTGTCCCATCAAAAATTGGTGGCCTGATTGATGCTTCCCTCTCGTAGTTGCTCATGATGAATGATCTTACTTCAAGCGATCAAGCTTTTCCGAAGGACCTGCTCTGATACCAATTGTTGGAAATAATACTGAGAGGGGGGGTGAATCAGTATTATCAAATTCTTTTAATAAATCTTCCTTATTTGTTCTTTGAATTATTTTGCATGTCAGTACCATAAAATAATGAGCATGAACAAAGAAAACAGATAGTCACACCAAAGAACACAAGATGTAAGGTGGAAACTCGATGTGGGTGAAAACCACCTGCTGCAATATTTCTCTATCTTCTTTCAAATTAGAAACTCCTTTTACAATGGTTTTGTACTGGTGCAGTCCTTTACCAGTACGCAGGCTGCAACCTGCAGAGGGCTACAACTCTCTCTTGTTTTCCAGTCTCTCCTGGAAGGGAGCTACAACCCCCTCCTTCTTACAAGAACCACTTTTTATAAATTTTCAAACTGGATCCATAAGCATCAAATGATCATCAAGTATAAGAAAATCACCCAGTCAATTGTAGTAACCAGATCAACAATAATAGAACCAAACCCAGAACACCTTATCAACAGAAAAATACAGCCAAACAAAATGTCTTAAGACAGATACGCAGTTTTTCTTTCTCTGGTCTGCGTGCGTACGCACTTCACCTTCTGCTCCTCTGCGTATACCCGCAGAGACCCTTCTGCCGCACTGCGTGTCCACGCACTGTTTCTTCAATCGCGCTGCTTACTGTTACTGCAGGTACGCACCCAGAGACACTATTGCGCCGCGTACTATTGCTGCAGGTACGTGCCCAGAGATACTATCGCGCCGCGTACAGTTACTGTGTGTACGCACCTGAACCTTCATCGCTCTGCGTACCCACGCAGTTCTCCTGTTTCTGCTCTGCGTACCCACGCAAATCTCCTGTTTCTGCTCTGCGTACCCACGCAGATCTTCTGTTTCTGCTCTGCGTACCCACGAAGATCTTCTGTTTCTGCTCTGCGTACCCATGCTTCTCTCCTGTTAAACACCTGCGTACTTCTGATTAGGGCCGAATAGGCAGTCCACCAGAGTGGCGCAGATGCTCAGATGCCCAGATCTGATCATGCGCTCGAGAGATCACCCTTCACAGATTCACTTTCAAATTCATATAGATCAAGCTTTCAAGACCATAACCCAATATTTCAGATCTTAAGATATTCAATTGCAAAAGATGCTTAGCCAAGTGATCTCCTTTGCTTTATATAGGCAAGCTCCTCCTAAAATCATGGATCAATACCACGAGCCAAAACCATAGTAACACAAATACCGTCGGCTAAATACCAAAGGTTAAACATAAGAAACCCCACGTGTACTTTAATTTGCCTTGAAATGTGTGCACTAGGGGTACGCACCTCCTGAACGGCTGACCTGCGTATCAGGCCGCGGTCCCTTCACGGTGTACTTGCAGGTACGCACTTTCTGAACTGATCTCTTGCGTACTTCTTAAGTTTCAACATATTGAGAGCCTTGCCATGGGTGTTGCCATCAAGTACAACATCTGTAACATATAGCCATACCAGAAACATAATGCCAACAAAGGTAATGGGGGTGGCGGCGTTTTCCACCGATGTTTGATATGTTAGTTTTGGGGGTTGGCAGGGGTGGCGACCCGCCAAGCCATAAATTATTCAAAACTTTTGATCGAATTTTAGGGTTTACTCAACAAATTAATGAGGCAACAAATTCACCCATTCCTACCGTCAAAATCCATCGTTAATAAGTGCCAAATTGCTTCCTCGTTAGTGGATACCAATGGGCCTAGTTTGACTAAAACCTTGACTAGCCACAAGTTCCACATACAAACTCGCATTGAGGCGACATTTGCATCGTTGGAAATCTTACAACGAGATCTTCGATATGACCCTAGTTTCACTTCAATCCAACAAATTTTATTTTTAAGATTTTCCAAAGCCACCTCTGAATTTTGAGTGTTTATGGAGCCATCTAAATCATTACTCCCCACTGAGGAGATTTTGGTCCTCCAAAAGCATGAACATAATCTACAACTATTGTGTTACATTTTCACAACAAGTTTCAAGACAGTTACACTTCCTTCTCCATCACTCTTGTTCTTTGGAGGCATAAGTGATGATTCGACACCTGCATCCTCTACAAACCTGTAGTACAATCTTTGCAAACTACATTTTCAATTACATGACAAATCATGACCCTAGAATACCCATACTTTCCAACAATTTATAACACACACTCTTTGGTCAAGTTTACATCATAATAGAAACCAATACCCCAACTATCAATAAAAGGCAAAAACATCATCGTTTCTTTAATAAGTGATGGAAATCACATCATCACTTTTACAATTATATCACTATATATGATTTACAAAATGTGGCGATTAAAAGCTACTATATCTAGTAAAACCATCTCTCACTCATCAAGGTGAATGGGTCATCTCCCTGTGGTAGATTTGCTTGTTGAACATCTTCACTAGCTAGTTCCTGCACGAGCACTTTGTCCTTGGGATGCTACTGTGGATGGAACCTCCAACATGTGGGTCTTTGATGTCCACCTCTATTGCAATGATTGCAAAAATTCTTCTTCCTCCAAACCTACTTAGCCTTCTTCCTTACTTGATGTGGAGAAGGCATTTCATGTCTCGTCCACTTTCTTTCTTCCATTCTTTTCTAGCACTCGAAAACCACATGGTTATGCAAACAACAAAAAATACATGGTTTTTTATGCCATGCTTTCTACTCATCATCAACAATATGCTTGTAATCAAAATGAACTTTAGAATACTGAGACTTTTTATACCTTTGTTGACTGTCTTTGGTGCAATCCTAGTGATGAGAGCTTTCCTTATCTCTTCGTCTGCAATGTCCATTTTCATGGGAGGGTTGTGATGTATTCCAATCATCCTCTTTCTTTGATGGATTTGATAATGCCTTGGAAGCTTCTACTATCTTCGAGAACTCTCCTTTGGTGTATCCCATCTTGCTAAGGAATATTAGGCCAGTTCATGAAATGGGTGCCTCAAGGATTTCAACAGAAATAATGTCACATGAAAATGAAACTAAAGAATGATCAACATTGTTTACCTTAGGTGTCAAATCTGAAGCAGGTGATGGTGGCTTTTCTAAGCCTTCATTGCCCTGCAACTCTTCCAAGGCCTATTCCATGGCACATAACTGAAGCTACAATATCTACTTCTCCTCTTTTTCTTCTTGTAAAAGCTTCCTCAATTCAACATTCTCTGCTTGAAGGCTCTGATTGATCTCCTCATTTGAATAATGATAAGATAATGAAGAAGAAGAATGTTCACTCGAGAATGTAGATGGAGAATCATCCTATGTTATTTCCTTCTCCTGTTCCTCTCTTGCCATCTTCTCATCATAATATACATATATTAAATCTACGACATTAGACATCTTGTAGAACACCTTTTAGATATCTATGTCATCCTTGATTTTGTTTTCTTGTTGCACGTTCAATCTCACATTCACAATTTGCATTGCAAGAAGATCGCTTTGATACCAAACTTGATTTGGATTCTCTCAGCTACCAAAATTAACCAAGCTCTTTCACTTTTGTGATGTTAGTAGAATTGCATGTGAAAGAATATGAAAAAACCTCATGTGCATACTTTAAAGAAGAGGAAACATAATGATAACCGTCAAATAAAAGAACACACACACACACTGATAATGAAGTTCACCTAGTGTGGGTTACGTCTCTGGGCCCAATGTCAAGAGTGGGAAGGCCATTTCATTAAATTATGGAAGATGTTGATGATGTACATGGTATATTATTTTTCATTACAAGGATAAACTCCGTCAACAAGAGTGGCATGTCTCTCCATGAGACGTTCTCCTACAGGAACTCTCACTCATATGGTCCCTCCTTTAGCATGACAAGATATCTAATTCTCACATGAAGTGACATACGCAGTATCCTCCAACATAATGGTAAACAAGGATCTCAACATGAAAAGCATTAAAAAATAAAAACAAAAGAAAGAAATGGCATCACTGCATCATATACCTCCACTTCTGGGAATGGCCTGAAAATGCACATCTCTGCTGAAGAAATGGACGACACCTTTGAATTTGTGGCATGAAATCATGGAGAATGATTGTAAACTGAACTCCTTTATGACACTATCAAAATATGGACCCTCTAGAATCTTGAAGATTCCCCAAATATTCTTTCTGCTAGTTGGCTGGAGTTTTTCTAATCAGATGACAATTCTGAGTTCACCACTGTGGTCTTTGCAAAAAACTAAGTAATTTGAGTATAAAGTCGGCCTAGTTCTAAAACTATCAAGAATCATCCCTTAGAAAATATTTTATATTCCTGAAGATTCTACAAATATTCCTCTCTATGATTTGATTGAAGATCTGATGCTTATATCTGAAAATTGATCACGCCATCACACTCTTGGTGAAATTCTAGTTCATCTGAGTATAAAGTTGACATGATTATGTCACTGAGAAAAATTGGCCCCAAGGGAATCTTTTAGATTCCTTATGATTCCACAAATATTTCTCTCTAAAAGTTGACTGAAGATCTGCTACTCATATGAGAAATCTGATCTCACTATCGTGCTCCTTGCGAAATTATGAGAAAAAAGACTGTAAAGGCGACATCATTCTACCTCTTTTCAAATATGAGCCTCCAAGGGAATCTTTTAGATTCCTCAAGATTCCCTACAGGAGGGTTCCATCCTCCTCGATCTGTGTGCTGCTCAAGGTTCCTTGTTCTGTGTGCCGCCCTCCTCCCTTGGTCAAATGGATTTTTTTTTGGTTTAAATATATATTTCCGGGCGGATTTTACAGTGATGGGGTCATTGGCCCATTGGCTGGCGGGTTATTTCAATGTTGAGTGATTCCGGTTTGAACCCACCTGTAGTAACATAATTTTTTGTTTTGTTTTTTATTTTTATATGTTGGTGGGGTGTTTAAATATTTGTATATTTGATAGTGGGTTCAGTTATGGGCGGGCCAACTAGCTCGGTCGGGTGGGTTCAAATCCCTCTGGCCCCAAATTATTAGCAGTCAATATGGTCATTGTCCATTACAAGGTAACGAGGGTGGAGGGGTTTGACCGCCTGCCTCCCATATTTGATATGTTGGTTTTGGGGGTTGGTGACCCACCAACCCTTAAATATATTTTGTTTTTTATTTTTATTTTTTATTAAATTAAAGAAATATTATTCAAACAAAAATTTAGGAAATTTTGGGGTTTATCAAACAAATTAACAAGGTGAAAAATTCACCCGTTCTGACTATCGTAATCTATCACCGATAAGTGCTAAATTGTTACCTCGTTAGTAGTTGCTAATGGACCTAGATTGACCAAAGCTTTTATTGGCCATAACTTTCATATACAAACTTGGATTGAGGTGTCGTTTGCACCGTTGGAAATATTGCGACAAGATATTTGATATGAACCTGGTTCCACTTCAATCAATTAAATTTATTTTTAAGCTTTTATAAAGTCACTTCTGAATTTTGAGTGTTTCTGGAGCCACCTAGATCAACTTCACTACTACTTAGACCCATATCTCCTTGAACATAAGTATGGGCTCATCCCTTGCCTAGTATCCATTTACCTTGTAGCTTGAGGGTCTTTCTCACCCAACCTAGAGCTTTCTCCCATTAGTTTCACCTTAAGATACATCACTAAATTCCTCAATATAGTCATATTTGTTAGATCTAATATTTATATCTTAACATTAAGGAGAATTTTATATAAAACAATGTTATTACTCCAAGATAAGAGAACAATTGTTTTATCTCTTTAGAGATTCACTTAGTTCTCCCCAAACATTTGTTATACAGAAAATTGACCTCCTCATCAACTTAGAGGGGAAAGACATGATAGCTGAAGCAAAGACTAAGATCACATTTCTTGTTTCCACACTAACGTTGGCTATGCACTGACAACTTTCTTTATAAAGCTTCTCTACAAGCCTAAGGGTGCATTAGTGACCCTACTAACTCAAGTTACTAGTATGGGAATAGCGTTAGTGAATCCTAGTGAAGTTTGAAGGGTCAAAAGAATGAATTGACTTATAAATATCTAGATATTTGTTCCTAAAAATACTCAAGAAAAGCAAGGAAACATCCAAATTCGACCTATTTGGAGGATGTCTAATCCTAAAGAAGGAGGAAAATGGGAAAGAGCTGAAAAGCATGGAAACTTCATTGCTTTTACCCTAGGGAACTCAAGGAGGAACTTGGAAACCCTAACTCAATTGCTACATAATCAAAGCTAGGGCTATGGTGATAGAGGTCAGAGCATTTGAAAGGATAGAATACTTGATTGTTGAGCATTGTCTCAAATCATAAGAAGTTGGTAAGAAGGGAGAGAGAGAGAGAGAAGCTGGAGGGGTAAGGGAAGGTTGATATAATAGATGGTTGTAATCACTCTTCCAACATTAATATAGAACTATAGTTGTATTGTCTGCTCCATGGTGTTGGTACTATCATTCATTCAGTTGTTTGTCCAATACTTTTTAGCATGAGTAGCTTAGTTATGTGTAACTAGATGTTCTTTTATGTATTCATGTATTAGTTAGCAGAGTTGTATGTTGTGATTATGCTCGTCTCTTCTATGTGCAGGACTTGATTTGGAGCCAGCTCAGGGGACTTCCACCTAGCTACATTGTGCTCTCCAACAAATCTATACAGAGGCTAGAGGTAATATACTTCTCCTACTTTGATAGTTAGTTATTGTTTATGAACATGTATGTAACTTTGTGAAAGTTGTAGATAATCTTACAGTTTGTCAAAGGTCCCAGGAAGACCTTTGAGGGTATCTTCATTCTCCATAGACTGTGCATTTTATCCTATAGTAGAATTGGTGACTCCACTGGGGACTATACATCTAGTTCTTGTTTTACCCAGACAGTTCTTAGTTTTCTCCTCCTTCTCAGACCTCCCTATACTTCTGCATTCCCTTTCTAACCCACCAAAACATTGTTGCATCTTGCCTACATGTATTCATCACTGAATCTGATCTAAGAATCCTTATTTTTGACTATTTTCCCACACTAACGCAGGTTAGCAGACTACACAGTTCTTTATAAAGCACTATGTCTACTCATAGGGAGCATTAGTGGACCTATTAACTCTCTATGGCCATTTCTACAGAGCGTTAGTCTCCCAAAACCTTGATTTTCAGCTGTGTCTACAAACCAAAAGGGATAGGAAGCCTTCTTATGGACTGAAAGAGGATCTGTTACTGCATTTTGTTAGAAAAATAGGTGTCCTAAAAGTCTTTTTAGGAAAAAAGTTTTTTTTTTCTTTCTTAAAAGCATTTTTTATGAGAGAAAGATCCACATTTTTTATTCATTCTTCTGTTTAGTTGGTTAAAAGTTGCTCTAATTTTGGTTTCAAGTGTTGCTAAGAAAACATTGGAAAGGTTTCCGTTGGTTATGTGTGTGTTAAATGACTAAGATGCATAGAAAGAATATGAATATGTGAAAGACTCTCAGTTGTAGAATACAACTTGTTTTCATCGAATTGAAATTTTTTTAAAGCATTGTCTTGTGCATGATTTATTGAGTCAAAGTCTCATCACATTTCATATGTCAACTCCCCTACTGAAGACAATAAAAAAATACACATAAAATTTACCTAAAATAAATTAGTAACTCTTTATTGAGCAAATAAACATTAGTTCAGGCTAGGATCTTGGGATAGGCAGTGTGAGTAAATTGCCCAAGATCGAAAACCAAACTAGTGTCATTAAAAGAGAGAAAATTCCTTCTGCACTCATACTACCAGGACCACTCCAGTAAAAGCGGAGCTAAATATGAGACAACATTGGACTGTAAGTGAAGGTATCCCACCTTCTCTTACAACTCCTTTAGGTATTCTTTGTATTGGGGATCCCTTCGGGGATTTTGGAGCTGAGTCGGGGACTCAGGTATCCTGCCCACACAGTGTACTATCTGCGACTATGTCCCCCCCGGTGGTGTCTGTGATCTGAGGTATCCTTAGTGGCCAAACTTTTAGGGACTTACACAAGGTGACTGGGGCGGGCTACCCTAGTACATAACACAGACGGATCTACTCTGTGTTTAGATTTTGGGAGGGTGCTTGTCTTCACAAGAGTACTTGGCCCCTCAATCTAAGGTTTAGGCGAAGTTCTAGAGTAACTATAACTGTACATTTGGCTAGCCCTCTCTATTATTCATTGTGATACTGGGTTTCATCTCCAGTGATCGATGCTTATCAAGCAGGGTCATTTCCCTTTGTTTGTTGATTGATCAACTTAGTGTATTTTTTAGGCACCCACGTGTTATCATTTGAGACTTTAAAAATTATCACGATAAAATTTATTGATAAAAATTAACGGTCACCATGGCTACATCCGGCCCTCGTTGTCAATCTAAACGATTGCTAGGACTTCCTCCACTCATTGTGGAAGATTTGTCGAGCTCCAGTGAACCAAATTCCCCATCTTTGGGGAATCAGTCTCCCAGATCTCACACAAAATCTGTTTGGACAACTGAAAATTCAATTTTTCCAGAGAAATTCTTTACCGAAGGATTTCTTCCTCACTTTAACCGTCTGCTCACGAATATGTTGGACCCACTCTTGATTCCAACAGTACCTGTACTCCCTGTTTCTGTAGGTGGAACATTTCCATTCATCCCGTCGATGACTAATGGGTCATGGAACTTTGTGGGCACTTTTGGTCCTCCACCACTTCCTGAGTCGATAATCACCAACACACCGTTGATGGCAAACCCCGCTATCCCATTTTTCCCAGGTACAACCACTCACATGAAACCCTCCATGAGTGGAACCCAGCCAATGCCAGGTTCCACCCCTTTAGTTTCAAACTGTATACATTCGACAAGTGCTATATACAACACTCCTTATAATGCTCAATATAGCACTATTAGCGCAGTTCCCAGCAACCAACAATATGGTTAATAGCCCTTCTATATTACAAAACCCTAGATTCAAGTATCTGGGGGAATTCCCAATATGCACATACTAGTCAGGAATGTAACAGTTTTGCCTCCATTCTCAAGCATGCATGGTTAGTCATTGATTGACATGAGCATTCCTTATGTCACTCAAGGACACATGGTTAGTCCTGTGGTGGGTGGGAATCCCCAAGGAGGTCCCAACCAATACATGGGGGCACCCTACTCACAAATTCAAATGAGTCAAGGGGGCACCGCCTATCCTGGGGAAAATTCTATACCCCTGTATCAAAATCCCGATGGAAATCCACACTACAATGCCATACCTCAAGGCAACTACTATACCATGCAGCCCATATATAATATTGGGACTCAAATGATGGGAGGAGTGCAAGGCTCCTCAAGTCATATGTCATCGCCTTGGTTCGATTTGGGGGCACCACACTCTCTACCTTTCTTTGCAAGGTTGGATGTACCAAACTTGTACAAACTCACAAATGACCCCATCTAACACAACTTACTTCGGCCGCCGATCCTGCATAAGATACCAATGGACATCCCCAAGTTCGAAGGAAAGAAAGGGGAGGATCCGGGCACCGATATCACCACCTACCATCTTTGGTGTGTTTCAAACTCCATGGTGGACGATAGTGTCCAGTTACGTTTATTCCCCGCACCCTCACTGGCAACACAACTAAATGGTACATTGAGTTACCATGTGCATTAGTAAACACCTTTGACACTTTAGTAATGGAATTCCTAAAGCACTTCCAACTACCCATCCACTATGAGACTGGGACAGAGCTCCTCACTTCATTACCTCAAGATACTGCCAGCCACATCTTTGATCATATATATGAATGGAGACGTAGGCAGAGGTTAGTCAAAGCTCCCCTCCCAGACTATCTCTTAGCAGACTGGTTATGCAAGTCCTTACTACTGAAAATTGCTAAAGATGTCACTTTAGGTGGTGTGGCCACAAAATACCAATCCATACGTCGTGCCCACACTTAGATATGATATATTTGTAGTCTGGTGGTGGGCCCCAGTATTGTAGCAATAATGCTACAACTGCTGGAACTCCCTTCTTTAATTTTATCAACCCGGTAGTTTGTAACAAACTTGGAAGCGACGGTGCTGTATGCACAAGTACTAGCTCTTGCCGCAACTGTCACTTGGTCAGCTGGCACAAGTCCGCTAGGGGCTCAAGCCAACTTCTATGAGCTCTTAGAAGAAGCTTTTTAACTGATGGACGAAAGCTAACTCAAAGGAAGCTAATCTACTTGCGGAAAGAAACTGAAAGCCAAAAAGAAACACAAACCCTAGCAAACCCTAATTCTACTAGCTAGTCCTACTGATGCAAAGGAGAGCATGCAAACTATAGAAAGAGATGCCATTACTTCTAAGAAGGTAAAATGCATCTGTCTAAGTTATCACTATCTGAAGAAAAATCTTTTTGTATTTTTGTTTAAGTTATTAGAATTATCATGCATGTGCTTTTAACTGGATTTTCACTGTGCAGGGGTGGATCAAGGAGGAGAAATGATTGGAAAAGGTTTGGAAGACTCAGAGAGGGTCTAAGGGATCCCTATCATCCTTTCAGAGAGTTTCACAAAGTCAGGATGCCATGCAACCGTGTTTATGAACTTCTACAGGAAGTTTGCAGGGGTTTCTACAGGAAGTTCTGTAATTCTTCTACAGGATGTTTCGTGATTGGGTTTTTGACTGATAGGTGAGTGGGAGAGAATGCATGAATGGGTAGGGAGGTAGGGTAGGGGCCTGGAATGGCCCAATGAATGAGGGATGAGGTGATGAGAGGGTGTGGAAGTCTAGCTTGAATCAAAGAAGGTTTAGGCAATGGAAAGGCAAGAAGGTAGGGTTACGTGGCAAAAGAGCAGATGGGAGATGAGGAAACAGACTTGGTGATGGAGGAGCTGATCTGGATGAGGCTCAGGTGAATGAGGAGGTGATGAAGGTGCCCTGCATAGTGTTTACCTGATCAAACCAACTACGTCTTGCATACAATCAGAATATTAGATGATCTATCTAACAGTTTAATGAGATCAGTGAACAGCAACCTTATTCATGACAAGAATCACGTACAGCATGGGAACAAAACATTATCAAAGAGATATAAACACATGACTAACTCCTACCAATCCATCCTAAACATAAAAAGCTACTTCAACCATCAAAAGCAACCTAAGTAACAAAGCACGAATTAAATCTAAAGAGCAGACTTTATTTTAAGAATGCAGCGAACACACATCAAGATAAACAAGGGAGGTACTGGGCACTTGATATGGGCCCAACCCCAAGAGCTACAGCCTCCCAAGAGAGATTTAGAGCTGGTGCAAAGCTGGATTCATCTTTATTAATCAAGAATGAAGAGTTACATCAAAACTGTCCACAAGGAGAGCTTGAGAATGAGCTGAAAGCAAAGCTAATCTATTGCATACAAATCAAATTACAAAATGACTACAACAAGGCTATGAAATGACTAACTACTAGCTACTATCTACTGGCTAACTAGCTAACATCCCCTGGCTAAAAGAATGACTAACTGGCTAACCAAAATGAGGCCCTAAGCCTTCTTATTTATACAAATTGAGGACCCAATAGTCCTCCTAAACTTTAGGGACTCAGCTGCCCAAAACGTGGAGTTAACAACAGTCCTACTTGACTTGCTTGGCTGCCCTTGTGCTGATTGATTTGGTGGCCCTTGAACTCCGAGCTGATGGTGGAGAATTCGAGGTAAGGGCTGCCAAGTGCTCATTAAGACCTTCAATTTTGTCTCCAAGTTGACCAAAAAGGCTACACAAATCACCCATTAGACTTGTTGGCATAATGACTAACCAAATTCACTCTATTAACATAAATATAATAAAAAAAATGCAATAAACTAATGAGAATGGTGGATTAAGTCAAATTAGGAGGTTGAATGAGCCCAAATAATTGTCCATTTTTGGGGCTCATCATCACCCCCCTACTGAAAGTGTTGCTCATCCTCTGAGCAACCAATCTCTCTCCTCATCTTTGATGGCCCTGGTGGCCTCCTTGGCTAAAATCTCGGCCGATTTCTCCTTTGGCTTCCCTCTTTTCAAACTTCCTGTAGAAACAGTTCGCTGGCTTCCTGTAGAAACAGTCCTCTGTCCTCCTGTAGAAACAGTCTGCTAACTTCCTGTAGAACCAATTTTCTCTGACTTTGCTTGCTTGGCTGGGGGTGCCTTCTCCTTAAACTGTGTTGTTGCTTGAAAGCCGACGAATCCAACACAAATGGCAAGTCTAATGTATTATAAAAGCACACAAGTACAATGAACTGCCTGAGAATAGATATTGCATGCCAAAGCTGGATGGGAAAATGTGTTTCCAGGCCTTTAACTGAATCAAATGGCATTCTTAATCTTGGATTTGAACTCTGCTAAGAATTGATAACAGAAGCAGAACAGAACATAAGATAGATCAAGGGAAGAGAAAATATGACTTGCTCACATATCACTGCTATGAATCAGCATTTCCCTTCAATCTGAAATTGCTTCAAAACAGGCCAAAAATGAGAATTCCCAAGTTTTGTTTCAAGCTGCTGTATAACCAGGAGTAGAGCAAAACTTCATACCCAATCACACTTTTAAGAATTCTTTCACATGGAATAATCTGGCTATTGCAAAAGACCTTGTGAACCCCTTGGAAAGTATTGAAATAAACAAATCTAACCAGAACAACACCAGAACTTTCCATTTTGTTTCATGGTAGATTCACTTTATGCAAAATCACTGTTTTTCCATTAGTTAACTTTAATTCAAATTTCTGTTCCTAACATGACAATACTTTCCGACTGCGGCAGCTTTCTCTTCTTCCCCTTTCTGCTCTTCTTCCTCACTATTAGAAGGACTGATATCATAGGTGAGGGCTTGTTGGTCTTTAAGATACAATGCATAGGATCTAGCTGGTTGTCTCCATTGCAGGGCTTCTATTGCCTAGCTGGCTGTGCAGGCCATCTGGGCTTCTCTCTCCTACAACTGTTGTTTCAGTATCAATATTTCAGCTGCTGCCTGAGACTTCCTCTCTTGGTGCTGCTTTATCCTCATTTCAACATCAGGCTGTGTCTCTTCCCTTGGCTATTGTTTCTCTAAATTCCTTTTGCTTGTCCTCCATGTGGTGTTGAGTGTTTTTTTTCTAAAAAAATGCTCAGGTGAGAAAGTAGGTAGAACTGAAAACAGAGGGATAGCTGAATTTTCACCTTTTTCTGAAACCAAACAAGGAATTTTCCATGTGCTTCTCCTTACAACATCAAATTGCAATATTTCCCTTTGTTTTAAACTGCTTTTGTACTGAATTTGACTCTTTGCTTTTGAAAAGAAGAATTTTGTTTTCATAGACATAGTACAGAGATCAAGTTTTCTTCTCAGCACACATACAGATATGAAAATTTCAAATTTTTCATACACAGGCTGGCCCCCACATTTGCATACATCTTCCCTACAGGAGAATTTTAAAAACAGGAAACATGGACGAGAATCTTGATGCAGAAATGATTGGGAAACCCAGTGCAATACATAGGCAAACGTTTTTCTTCCAATTCACTGGCAGATTTTTCTCTGATTCCACAATCTGATGCTGTCCAATTCACCACCTTTTCAAAACATACCATGCATAGAGGAGTTTTCTCGAGCATACTTCGTTTTGAGCTTGAAATTTTCTAAAAATCCTGTGTTTTCTTTCTGCAGGGTTGTTTTCTGCCTTTCCTGTAGACGACTTCCTGTAGAAATGCCTGTAGAGTGCCCTGCACCTCTGAGTGAGCCTAATACACATCAGAATCTAGAAGACAGGTAGAGAAACTGGGGGAGGATGACTAGTTAATCATTTTGTGCAAACTTCAGTTGACGATGTGGCAAGTGCAGATGAACAACAGTTCATGAATTTCAGTCGAGCCTTCTTTAGTTGCTGCGTGATTTGTGGTGAGCTGGAAAGAACATGTGTTGGCCATACAGACAGAAGTGCTATCACGAATCATCACGTTTCCTACCTATGATCACTCCATCAATCACGTTGTAGGTCAAACAGTCACCATTACTTGTTTCCCAATTTCCTCCTGAGATGGCTGAGCGCACGTGTCTTACTCACCCACCGAGTGCTGTTGAACTAGATGCGGGTGGCCAGTTAGCTGGCCACCGATTTTTTTCTTAATCCTGACCATCTCATTGCTCATGCATTTTCTAAATTAAATTCATGCAATCAGAGGTATTAGTTTCAGTCACATACCTGGAAGTCGAACGGCTGCTTGTGAAGCTTTTTGCTGCTGCATGCTCATGTTCTGCTGCTGCATGCTTGGATCCGTTGGTTGCATGAGGGCTTGGCTAATGATTTTTGATTTATTTTCCTTGTGCAGGTGTCCTTTGACCAGATCTAAGCTGCATGCATTTATTTCCACGTTCAGATCTGCACGTTCAAGCTGCTGCTGCTGCAATGTCACAGAACCAGAACTTGTTTTCGCCATTGCTCCCAAACGGTAAACCGGATTGATCTGAAACTTGCTGAGCGTGTTCCTATCATAATTATGCATCTCCCATAGCAAAATCGTGATCAATGGATGCACGGATTTCGAGAAAAATGGAGAATGGTTGAAGATTTCATAGATCTATTTCTCGGAAACCGTGCATCGTAATCGGCTGAAACTGCTTGGGTAGGTTACCATCACTCATATGCATATCCCCATAAAATAGGTTTTGAAACGGATGCACGGTTATGGAGAAAATGCAAAAATGGCTGATGGTGATGGAGGCTGATTTCTTGGAAACCGTGCACTGGAATTGGCTGAAACTGCTCAATCATGTTGCCATCACCCTTGTACAATTCCCCATAAAACGGTTTGTCAAATGGATGTATGGTTTTCAAGTTATGGTAAAAACAAATTTTGTTCTATGGATTTTTGCTTCAAGGCACTTTACATGTGTTTGCATGGAAGGGAAAACTGAGCTTGGGCTGTGATGCAGGTATGGAGATGATGGAGGAGTTGGAAGATTGCATGAGGGCTTCTGAACCCTTGAGGAAGCTACCATGTTCGCCAAACCACTGTTTGAAATCCATGTCTAGTTTCCCATAATTTCTATAGGAAGTTCCTGTAGAAGCACAATGAGAAGCACAATGAGGTGGAAAAAATGATGGAGAAAGGCAAGGGATGGACACACAAGTGCTTGTAGGCCTAATCAACAGATTCCCACCATCAGATTCCGTTTTAGACTTGAATTTGGTTCGTCCAAAGGTTCTACAGGATGTTTCCTGTAGAAATACAGAGCTTCCTGTAGAAGGCACAAGAAAAATTCCTTTAACCTTGATTTGAGTGCTCCTCCTGTCATGAAACATCCTTCTTGCAACCTGCAATTAGCCAATGGAATTAGTTTTATTTTTCTTTTTATTTTTCTCTTTTTTTTTGAAAAACAACTAGGGCGCCTCATGGAGGTTTTCACCCTAATTGCCTGCCCTGGGCGCCTCCAAGGGAGGTTTTCACCCAGAGATCTTATTCTCTTCTCTCTTTTTTTTCCAACCCATTGACCACCTCATGGAGGTTTTCAATCAATGAGCCAATCTAAGGCACCTCCAAGGAGGTTTTCACCTTAGATTTCTATTTTCCTCTTTTTTCATTTTTTTTCTTTTTCTTTTTTCTCTCTTTTTTTTTTTCTACCCTACCCTACTTGAAAAACAAAATCATTTTCAAGTATAAGAATACTTCCAATGGAGCCATGTGCACATCGAGATTAGAGAAAAAATGATGTGAAGGCTCGAAATGCAGCTTGGACAACTATCCAGACTTTAGAGACCAAATGATCTGACTTTGAAGGGATCAAACATAGCTGAGGAAGAGAGTACCGCTGCAACTTAGTCACCTTCTGAAACCATATCTCAATATAGCTTTGATATCCTTGGTCCTTTTGCTGATCTAGATCGTTCTTCATGTCTCCTTCTATCGTGACCTTCTCATCTTCCTCTTTTTGCTGATCTTTCTCTTGAGTACATGGAGGATTTGATGGTAACCATAAAGGAACTCTCTCGATCTCTGATTCTAATCTCTTCTCTTCATCAAGTGCAGCCCATGGTTCTTTGATCTCTTCTTTGGAATCTTCTTTTTCCTTTGGTCCTTCAATGTTGTCAATAGAATCTCTGTTTTGCAACACTCTTCCTGAGCTTTGGTGAACATCATTGAGCTCAAAAGGAGTCATTTGGACATGTTGTGCCTCAGATTTGCAATGGGGTTGAGCTGCTCCATTGTATGGCTTTGGAAATGGTACGGGTAGTTGAGTGGAGGTGTGAAATTGAGATGGAGATGGATGGCATTGTGGTTGGGCAGGCATTTGGGGTTGCCGTGGTGGAGGAGGAGGCGATGGTTGTGGATGAGCAGGTGGTGGAGGAAACGAAGTGGGAGGAGTTTTGTATTGGGGCCTCCACCCCTGATGAGGTGCATTCCACTGAGGCTGTGGCTGAGCATAAGAGTGAAACGAATGAGCAGCTGGTTGGGCATAATATGGATCTGTGAAGGAACAAGGAGGAGGTGTGAACAAAGAAGGATGAGCAGGGGGACCCCAAGAAGGCATGAAAGTGGTTTGATAGGGGTCATAATAGGTCTCGGGTGTCCCTTGCAGTTCTTGCTGGTAAGATCTAGGTCCATGCGGCCAACTTTGGTTCATGTAATAGAGTGATTCAGTGGCTCCTTTGGCTCTCTGATATGCAGCTTTGAATCTGGGTAAGGAAGGGCACTGATCTGTAGGATGGTATTCTTCACAGACAAAACACACTTCTATGGAGTACAATAGACATTCGTTCCTAGGATGCTTTCTAGTGCACCTAGGACAAAAAATGACCAAAGCCCTCTTGGCTTCCTCTTGCTTCTGTTGGATCCGCAAGGTATCCAGTTGCATGGCAAGAAACTACCTCATATCACTCTTGAAATCTTTGATCTAATTTTCAAATTCATCTTTGGACAAGATGTTGCTCCCAACATTTCTACTTGTAGCCATTTGCTCCAGAGGAATGGTTTCTTCTTCTTCCTCCCTACAGGTTCTTTAAATATGCCTTGATGTCCACCCAGGGGTTCTTTAATCACAGCCATCGAAGAAGAGAGAACGTTGGCTGTGTGAAGCAGTGGGGGCGTTGTGCAATCATTTTTTTAACTTATCTCTACTCCTACAAGATATGAAATGAAATCTTTTTGGTTGATTTTTTCTTTTTTCTACTTCTACATGCAAAACTGAAATAGATTGAACTGCAACTAACTATCTTGCTAAAATGAAAATGCGGAATTGAAATGGAAGCAGGAAATGACTAATCTATTTTCCTCAAATGAAATTGCAGGAATGAAATGCTAGTCTACACTTGCGGAATTGAAATGCTAATCTACGCTTGCATAAATGAAATTGTAGAATTGAAATGCTAATCTATGAAAGCAGGAAATTCTAGTCTACTTTTGCAAGAACGAAATTGCATAATGGAAATGAAATAAACTACTTAGCAGAAGGTTGTAGTAGAAAATAGAAGAAAAGCGGCAATCACCACTACTCTAACGCTTCCCCGGCAACGGCGCCAAAAAGATGGGCCCCAGTATTGTAGCAATAATGCTACAGCTCCTGGAACTCCCTTCTTTAATTTTATCAACCCAGTAGTTCGTAACAAACTTGGAAGCGACGGTGCTGTATGCACAAGTACTAGCTCTTGCCGCAGCTGTCACTTGGTCAACTGGCACAAGTCCGCTAGGGGCTCAAGCCAACTTCTATGAGCTCTTAGAAGAAGCTTTTTAACTGATGGACGAAAGCTAACTCAAAGGAAGCTAATCTACTTGCGGAAAGAAACTGAAAGCCAAAAAGAAACACAAACCCTAGCAAACCCTAATTCTACCAGCTAGTCCTACCGATGCAAAGGAGAGCATGCAAACTACCGAAAGAGATGCCATTACTTCTAAGAAGGTAAAATGCATGTGTCTAAGTTATCACTATCTGAAGAAAACATCTTTTTGTATTTTTGTTTAAGTTATTAGAATTATCATGCATGTGCTTTTAACTGGCTTTTCACTGTGCAGGGGTGGATCAAGTAGGAGAAATTCTTGGAAAAGGTTGGGAAGACTCGGAGAGGGTCTAAGGGATCCCTATCATCCTTTCAGAGAGTTTCACAAAGTCAGGATGCCATGCAACCGTGTTTATGAACTTCTACAGGAAGTCTGCAGGGGTTTCTACAGGAAGTTCTGTAATTCTTCTACAGGATGTTTCGTGATTGGGTTTTTGACTGATAGGTGAGTGGGAGAGAATGCACGAATGGGTAGGGAGGTAGGGTAGGGGCCTGGAATGACCCAATGACGGAGGGATGAGGTGATGAGAGGGTGTGGAAGTCTAGCTTGCATCAAAGAAGGTTTAGGCAATGGAAAGGCAAGAAGATAGGGTTACGTGGCAAAAGAGCAGATGGGAGATGAGGAAACAGACTTGGTGATGGAGGAGCTGATTTGGACGAGGCTCAGATGAACGAGGAGGTGATGAAGGTGCCCTGCATAGTGTTTACCTGATCAAACCAACTACGTCTTGCATACAATCAGAATATTAGATGATCTATCTAACAGTTTGATGAGATCAGTGAACATCAACCTTATTCATGACAAGAATCATGTACAGAATGTGAACAAAACATTATCAAAGAGATATAAACACATGACTAACTCCTACCAATCCATCCTAAACATAAAAAGCTACTTCAACCATCAAAAGCAACCTAAGTAACAAAGCACGAATTAAATCTAAAGAGCAGACTTTATTTTAAGAATGTAGCGAACACACATCAAGGTAAACAAGGGAGGTACTGGGCGCTTGATATGGGCCCAACCCCAAAAGCTATAGCCTCCCAAGAGAGATTTAGAGCTGGTGCAAAGCTGGATTCATCTTTATTAATCAAGAATGAAGAGTTACATCAAAACTGTCCACAAGGAGAGCTTGAGAATTAGCTGAAAGCAAAGGTAATCTATTGCATACAAATCGAATTACAAAATGACTACAACAAGACTATGAAATGACTAACTACTAGCTACTATCTACTGCCTAACTAGCTAACATCCCCTGGCTAACAAAATGACTAACTGGCTAACCAAAATGAGGCCCTAAGCCTTCTTATTTATACAAATTGAGGACCCAATAGTCCTCCTAAACTTTAGGGACTCGGCTGCCCAAAACGTGGAGTTAACAGCAGTCCTACTTGACTTGCTTGGCTGCCCTTGTGCTGATTGATTCGGTGGCCCTTGAACTCCGAGCTGATGGTGGAGAATTCGAGGTAAGGGCCCATAAATGAAGGGGACACCTTCCTACAAATCCTCTAGCTTGTTCTCCCACGAATTTGGCTGCCAAGTGCTCATTAAGACCTTCAATTTTGTCTCCAAGTTGACCAAAAAGGCTACACAAAGCACCCATTAGACTTGTTGGCATAATGACTAACCAAATTCACTCTATTAACATAAATATAATCAAAAACATGAAATAAACTATTGAGAATGGTGGATTAAGTCAAATTAGGAGGTTGAATGAGCCCAAATAATTGTCCATTTTTGGGGCTCATCATCTGGCACTCTTTACAACATAATCCCTAATGCCCCACATAACTCTAATGTTTCCGCTACTCAACATCTCGGAGTGCACGATGATGGTATTGTCGGTGCAACCTCTGGGGATACTGTAAAACAAGTTAGTGGTAACATTGCACAGATGTCATTGGACCCCTCGACCAAATCGATTGCTCTTCCTACCACCGTGATAAACTCTATGCAGTATACGCAAAAACCCGGTGGTAAGAACAAGAAGAATAAGAAAAATACCTCTCCTTCTGAGGAACAGTCAACAAAGTAGCCAAACCCAAAATAAAAGGTTGTTGTGCCTCTTGACGATCAAAAGGATAAACCCACCAGATTTCCTTGCAAAATTTGTGTTGAAGACCACATGACCTATCGTTGTCCGCGTCTTCCGGAATGCACATAATACATTGCTAAAAAGGATATTGGGCGGAACCCCACTCTCCTCAAAAATCCTTTTCCTGCTCAGCAGCAGCAAAACCTTATTGCAAACCAACCCCAACCCTTGCAAGGGGGAAACAATGCTTCGCAACATTCTTTAGCTAGTGAAGGATGTTCTACCATTTACACCTTTGAAATGGTAGATCTACAAAAAAGAGCCAAATATTATGGATCTCCTATCGCTCATGCAGAGGAACCTTCCTCAAGTCAAAACCCACCACTACCCAACAATTTTCATATCGAAAGGCCATTTGTTGACCTTATAATTTCCCCCCCCCAAAGGGGCACTTCGATGCACAATGCACAATACATCTGCACGTGCCGCCAAAAACTAGAACATTGTAGAAGACTTGGCACAAGCTCCGTCGGCTATGTCAGCACTTGAAGTATTACAAACATGCCCAGCACAAAGGAAAGCTTTGCTTTCGGCTATTGGTGGTATCGACCCACAGGATTCCATGCTTGCAATTTTCGACATGGAAAAGTGTAAACCTCCCCTTTCTCACTAGCTTGCATTTCAAGTGAAAATTTTCTCGAAAGGTAAAAGTATACACAGAACTGTCATTAACGAAGATGCTTCTACCTGCATCATGCTGGCTTCATGTTGGCTCACCTTGGGTTCCCCAACCCTATCCCCACCGTCGAATTCCCTTAAAGCTTTCAATGGCCACACTTTCATCCCAAAAGGTTACCTCGCTAGCTATCCCCTCACTTTGTATGGGAAAACAGTAATAGTGGATATAGAAGTCATAGATAAAAAACTCGACTATAATCTCTTGCTGGGTTGCAGTTGGACATAGGCCATGACAGCCATCGTATCTACTATATTTCACATCATCCTATTTCCATTGGATGGAAAGGTAGTTACAGTAGATCAACTGTCTTTCTACACCCCTGATTATTCCCCATTACCAAGCGGCTTTGTACCCCTAGTAGGTGGTGTACCTGACTCTTACGTCAGTCTTGGTACTAGTCTATTGAAGGCTTCTTCCCTCATGGGTTGTTTCCCTCTTCAGCCGCCCAAGGTTCCACAAACGATCAACATGCTTTCATCTATTCCTCATGAACAGACTGATCCATGGATCCTACCGGCTCCTTCAGACCTTGACACATACGAAGAACAAATGTCATTGTCACCAGCTGAATTGGCCTACCAAGCCATTCAATCTACATCCGCATCTCTGGTCACATTGGTTACGGCCAACAGTACCACTACCCCTCCCATAAACACTCCTTCTTTTGATCTACTCAATCAAGTCCTGCCTATGGACCAAGCTATATGAGAAATCATGAGTTTAGAAGGGCGACCTTGGGAGGATTGGTACCATCGTTTTTCGATATCTGATTCGGACATGATGCCTCTTCAAATCTTGTCCCCCGACATACCAGAAATCATTTCCTCACCCTATATGACCATCCAAACTTTGGAGGCGGAAGAAAACATGGGAAATATTTCCAAAACATTGCTCATTGATATTTCTGACAAGACGGGCATTGTGGAAAACATCTAGATTGGAGTTGATTACAATCCTGAGGAAATTGCGAGCTTCCCCTGCCTATTTAAGGAATTTCGTGATGTATTCACACTGTATCATGAGAAAATGCCCGACATAGATCCATCTATCATCGAGCATGAGACCAAGCTTTACGACAATGCAAAACCCATCGAGTGTCAGATCCCTTCCCTGCAAATAGCTGTTGAACTTCTGCTCGGCACTACTACCAAAGAAGAATGCTTACTATACCTTAATCAGCTAGACAAAACCCATCGAGATGCCAAATTGGCACTCAAGGATCAAAAGCGTCGAGTAAAATCCCAATACGACAAAAAGGTTAAGCTTCATTCTTAGCAAGAGGGAGACCTTGTTTTGCTCTATGATCAAAAACATGACCTCTTGGGGGTAGGAACACTTCAACCCTTATGGCTAGGTCCCTATGTCATCAAGAAAGTCCTCTCAAAAGGGGCCTATGAACTACAAGACTGGGAAGGGGTCCCGCTTGCGAAGCCCAGAAATGGGTTCTATCTGAAAAAGTATTATGCCTTGTATTGCACTAGGCATGTGCTTTGTAATTTTGTGTATTCATAAGCTTTTCTTCCATTTTTGGTGTGATTGGATTGTTTTGATATTTATTGGAGTACTTGTCTCATACATTCTTCTCACAATGCAGATGTCTTCGTTACCCTTAGCATACGTAGGATACACAGATGGTGACAATCGTCACACATGGCACATTACATCAGCTGCTTGGGTCATCTACACACCCGAGTCGGAACTATTTTTCTCTGGGGGAGTCTTTCTTTGTACCACCACCAACAACATTTCCGAGTACATGTCTGTAATTTCACTTCTCATGGAAGCGTCATCAAGGGACATCTCCAATCTGGTGGTCAGGTTAGACTCCCAGCTAGTCGTTATGCAATTGACAAATCATTATCACATTTGTAATCCAACCTTGTTACATCATTATCTAAGGGTATGACTCCTGGAACATCAATTTGAAATAATCACATATGAACACATTCCTCGAGAATTTAATGTGGTTGCTGATTCATTAGCTAACTATGTATTAGATTGGCATCTGTCTCATTCTTTATAGAAGCATGCATGAAAAGTAAAAATTTACTGAGTTAAAAATTTTACAAAAACATTTAAAAAAAATTTACACCATCAAAATACCAAAATGTCTATATATATATATATATATATATATATATATATATATATATATATATATATCAAAATCTAGTCTTTTACATCAAAATATTCCAAAACTTGGATGTTTTAAGTACAAAATGGCTACTAAGCCCAGCTACAAACACTCATTGGCTACACCAAAACACTTGCTAAAAAGAGCCTATTGCTCCTGAAATGCTAAAACTGCTCTAGCTATCCTCCGAAGAGGAACCAGAAACCACTCAGTTACACTGACTGTGTGCCACTGCATATGAGCGAGAATCTCTCTCATATGAAGGGGGGGGGGACACCCATGGTCAAGCCCTCTAGTTTCCTCAAAACCTCGTGAAGATTGTTGGGATCGCCCCCTCTAGCAGGTAGTTGGCCTCCTCATCCCATATGGTGAGGTTTGCCTATAGGTCATAAGGCGCCACATCTGTGTTAAGCATAAAAACTTCAAGTCAATACTTATTTCACCTATAAAAACATTACATAAACATTCAAAAGCTAAAAAATACTTTAAGTACCATAAAAAATCATTCTCACCTTGAGGACCCCAGTTGGTCCCGAGCGGTAGCATCAAGTCTAGGTTGCTGGTAAAGTCCATGCCCTCATAAGCATAGTCATCAATAATCACAATTTGGCCACGAAGCCACTGGAAGAAATATTCCTCAAAGAAATGCTAGATTAGTCCTCCTCCTATGCGAGGATCAAGTGATGACCAGTGGCCTTGTCTTGGCTCCCTCGAATCAAGGGGACCTAAGCTCATCCTTGGGTGCATAACAGGTATCCTCTCAAGAAAGAATGAAACTATGATAGTACCATACCCAAAAATGTGTTGGGTATGAGTCTTGCATGTCGTTAACTCTACCTTCAACTGGCAAAGCATTGCTTCACACCAGTTGAACATTTGTGGCTGGACACAGTCAACTGCAAGCAACAGTTGGGCCTTTGTCACAATGTGGGGACTCTTTGACCCCGCCAACCACATAATCAACCATAAAATTTCCCTCATAGACCTGGACCTTATCCTCTCTATGGGGACTCTATTGCTGACTAGTCTGCTCTCAAGGATGCAGTAGGATTTCACTAGCTCTAGGGTAGATCATGGATCTGGCCTACCATCAGTGAGGCTTTCCTATGCCCCACGGCACGACAAACCAGTTTAAAAATATATGTCATCATGGTCGATAACCAGCTCTTAATCTCCAATCTTGAACACGTGCTCATGTTCATCCCACCGCTGGATAATCCATCTCAATAAATCCTCCTTCCCTTTCATCAGCTCCAACTTTTCATACTTCAGTAAACCATAGTGGTGCAATGCAAGTATGCATGCTGGATCATTCCGCATCAACAATTCCTAGCTATCATAGGCCCATTCTCTCCAAAGGCTAGTCATTATGGCCTACAGCCTACACAAAATAACACTAAAAATAGTCAAAATGGGGCAAAATAGCTTCAGGAATCCTTGCATGAGGTTATTAACTGTGTCCTTTAGCTCTAACACTACCTCAAGTGATACACAAAGAGGATTAACACCCTCCAGTAGCTCATACATAGCGTTTAACGCTCCCTACAGGCTATATAGAGCGCGTTAGTGCACAAATAGGGTTTAGGGCACCTCAGATCTGCAAAATTCCACCCATGAAACTATCAAGAAATGTTAAGAAATGCATAGAGAAAGGTTTTAGCCTCTACCTGGGATTGAGGGCACATTGAATGGTCACTCGGATCTCTTGCAATGGTCCGTGGAAAATCTGTTCCTCGTTAGCTTCAAAATGCTCTCACAAATCTCAAATAATGAAAATGGTGAATGTGAAAGCTCAAAACATTTCCTTATATTTATTTTTGGAGACATGATTTTTTGAAATCATTAAAGAGGAAGTAGTCCATTCTCCATGATTTTTTATCATGCATGAACCCATATGGTAGGAATTGTTGCCTTTTATACTTTTTCTACTTTTGATGAAAGTACCTTCAGGAATGAAAAGCAGTAAAAGCTGCATGCAATTCTCAAAGAGCACTTTTCTTTTATGGGATATTTTCTTGCTCTAAAAAATTGAAAAATCCTCAAGTTTGTCATCATTGGGCTCGTTAAACATATACGATTATGGTCAAAGCAACTTTTTTTCGGTCTTTTTATAGCTCATTAAACTAAAAAAGACCATTATAGCATTCTTCTTAGGTGCTTTTCTTGCACTCATAAAACTGAAAAAAATCCCGAGTTTTATCTTTAGGCTCATTAAACATTTATAAAGATGACCCAAGCATTATTTTAGGTACTTTTCTTGCTCGTTAAACTGAAAAATCCTGATTTTTTGTCACCAAGCTCGTTAAAAATATATGGTAGCAACAAGAGAACTTGCTTTTTTGGGACCATTTCTCACTCTTAAATCGAAAAATCCCCGATTTTTCCCCTTCTTCGAGCTTGTTAAATCTACGAAGAAGGAATGGGCAGTTCTTTTACCTCTGTTTCCTTGCTCACTAAACTGAAAAAGATACTTTGAGTTTTCTTCATTTGACTCATTAAAATTTGATGAAGGTATTGAGTTTGTCGTCGTGTGACTCATTAAAAACTCATGACGAGAAATGAGTTTAGTCCATCTCCTCGTACTCGTAACAAAATGACGTCGACATCTATCAAACATAGGTTTCTCTTTATTCGGATTCAATAGATTAACTTACGGAAAAGTAACCGATCCGGGTATACTATTAACCCTTTTTCACACCCGGTTAACAACTATGACAAAGGGACCACCATGTAGTCATTCTTTATGATCTTTTCAAACTCTCTAAATATGAAAATACCACTGAGTTGTCTAGTTTGGACTCTTTAAATTACACAGACAAGATATAGAGTCGCTCTTTTTACGATTCTTTTCAGACTCTTAAAACATGAAAAGATCGACGAGTTTGCTTGTCTGGACTCATTAAACTAATTAGATAGGGCACAAAGTCACTCTTTTTTTGGTTCTTTTCAGACTCTTAAAATATGAAAAGATCGACGAGTTTACTCGTCTGGACTTGCTAAACTAATCAAATGGGGAAAGTGGACAATACAACTGCATTCAGTATTAGAAATCATGGTTTGGCAGCAATCATTCCCTTGAACATGGCATTCCCTCAGATAAACCTTCCTTGTGACAGCCTCTCAATATGAATCCTACCATCCTATGACTTTAGCCTATATACCCTGATATTCTTGCATCTCTATATCCTAACACTCTTTGGTGTTCATGAGTCTAGTGCTGCATGGCTAAAACCATTGTCGTGCCTTCTATTGTTCAAGGGTTAACCTTTTGTTTTCTCCATCAACCCATCAAGCATATCCTTTCATCATGCCCTCTGTTGTTTAGACCCAATGCTCAAAGATTCCTCAAAAAACAAAATCATTCTTACCCTGTTTCATGTCGATTGATGTAGGACACATTATTTCCTACCTTTCAACAGGTATCTTCCTATCGACCTCAACACTCTATCTAGGAAGACAACCTAGAAACAAATTCAGTGCCTTGGTACTTGCAAACATTAGTGACAGGTTGCCTTGTGTTTGATTAGGGGTTCTCATTATTGGCTCCTTGTTAAGTGATTATATGAGTGTTCGACAACAAAAACATCTTTCACACTTGGTAGATTGTACTATGCATCTTGGAGACCATCACCATTATTGGTGGCCTTCCTCGCGTCTGCTAATGGTCTCCATTATTGATTGGAAATCAGATGATTTTTTGCATGTTCTACATCAATGCATATATTCACATGTATCGATCTATGTTGTTCGGTGAAGCGGAAATCAAGACCCTGGGTAGAGGCTTGCATCACTCAGCCCTTTTTCCTCTCCCAAGTTGCGTATATTTTTTTTTGGAGACAGCTTATCAGGATGATTCTATTATGACACTAGATCTACATTGTGCTTATCGATGGCCAGCATCTTCATATCTCTTTGGAGAAAATCACTCTGACATAACTACTAAGCATGGGAACGCTCAACTTAGGACATGATTTTAGTAGTTTTATATATATTTGTTGTATCAAGTTTCCTGTACCACCTGAAGCTCCAATCCTCTCTCTCTTTTTGAAGGAAAATTACAGTTAAGTAAAGTATTTCGGCCATCATTGCAGCCTCTGATCTCATACTTTAGGGGGCATTTGTTATACAACAAATTGACCTCCTCATCAACTCAAAGGGAAAAGACATGATAGCTGAAGCAAAGACCAAGATCACATGCCTTGTTTCCACACTAATGATGGCTATGCACTGACAACCTGCTTTATAAAGCTTCTCTGCAAGCATAATGGTGCGTTAGTGACCCTACTAACTCAAGTTTCTAGTATGGGAACAACGTTAGTGAATCCTAGTGAAGTTCTAAGGGTCAAAGGAATGAATTGACTCATAAATATCTAGATATTTGTTCCTAAAAATAATCAGGAAAAGCAAGGAAACATCAAAATTTGACCTATTTGGAGGATTTCTAATCTTAAAGAAGGATGCAAATGGGAAAGAGCTGAAAAGCATGGCAACTTCATTGCTTTTACCCAAGGGAACTCAAGGAGGAACTTGGAAACCCTAACTCAATTATTACATAAGCAAAGCTAGGGGTATGATGATAGAGGTCAGAGCATTTGAAAGGATTGCATACTTGATTGTTGAGCATTGTCTCAAATCATAATAAGTTGGTAATAAGGGAGAGAGAGAGAGAGGTTGGAGGGGTAGGGGAAGGATGATACAATAGATGGTTGTAATCACTTTTCCAACATTAATATAGAACTATAGTTGTACTGTCTACTCTATGGTGTTGGTATTATCACTCATTCAGTTGTTTGTCCAATACCTTTTAGCATGAGTAGCTTAGTTATGTGTAACTAGATGTTCTTTTATGTATTCATGTATTAGTTATTAGAGTTGTATGTTGTGATTATGCTTGTCTCTTCTATGTGCGGGACTTGATCAAGAGCTGGCTCAGGGGACTTCCACCTAGCTTCATTGTGCTCTCCAGCAAATCTACACAGAGGCTTGAGGTAATCTACTTATCCTACTTTGATAGTTAGTTATTTTTTATGAACATGCATGTAACTTTGTGACGGTTGCAGATAATCTTAAAGTCTACCGAAGGTCCCAGGAAGACCTTTGAGGGTATCTTCATTCTCCATACACCGTGCATTTTATATTATAACAACATTCATGGTTTATGAGAACTAGATATGCTTATCCCTCTTTCTTAAACAGATGTTCAACCTTTATTGATGGCATACCAAAGGCTGGTTCTTCCATTCCAACATGCACCAAGTTGTTAGCCTTTTACTTGTAGCCCTCTAACACTAGTAGGGAGAGTACCCATGACCATTTTCCAATCTCACATAATAGACCCATGAGACATCATAAACTTAATGACCCAATAACTTTGTACTCATCATACATTTCTTTCAAGTGTTAAATGTTAGAAGTATTTCCTTTGCAATAGGTATCAGCCATAAAACATCCTTATCAAACTGTGTTTATTATTATCATCTTATTAGAATAGTACTTCCCAATTATTTTATGTTTTCTTGTTTTTAAAACTATTTTTTTCTTTCATAATATATTTTCCTTAACTTTTACATATTGTATTTTTATTATACTATAAAATAAATTTTATTTTTAATAAAGTTCAATATTTAAATGGTTAAAAAAAAAAATCAACGTCAAATTTTTTTTCACTTTTTTTCATTTCTAAAAATTTTCCCAAATATCTCCCAATTCCAATTCTCTTTCTCAATTCTTCCCATCGACTTTTTTTTTTCCCTAAATATAGCCTGCATTAAAAAATTATATATCGCTTCTCTAAATATACAAATGTTATCCCTTATTTTAATTTAAAAATTATTTTTTAACTTTCCCATCACCAAACTAACCTATTATCAACATGATAAAATATGTTTTATTAATAATTTTGATACACTCCCAACCTCAAAACCATCCCAATCTCTGCAAAATCTTCACATCAAACTGTCATAGTCATTTTTCAATTCCCAATAATTCTCACATTAATTCCTCATATATACAAGAGAGATATCAAACTCAACCTACACAAATTGTCTTCCACCAATGTATCTACCCTAAATTTTCGATGAAAGAGATATGAGAACACCATGATATACCATCAAACCACCATGCAATACAATTACTCTCTTGTGATTTATGGAAGCACACTTGTGACCCTTACAGGGGGAGTAAACCCCCACCCACAACGCCCCTCGTGAGGGGGGGTGTATAGTATTCCTAGGGTATACACCTGGCTAAAACAAGACTTCTGAATTAGAAAGACAATGAGGCTCCACACTGAACAATATCCTAGTTGGAGACTAATTATAGAAACTCCACTGCTACTTCACTTGTTGGACAGTGCTTCCATTTTGAACTTGATTGTTTCTAATCTTTGCCATCATACTTGAAGACCAATTGAAACTATGTGGAATCTTAGTTTCTCCTTGGTTACAACTTTTGTTAACATATCTATAGGATTTTGGCTAGTTTGTATCTTTTATAGCTTCAATTGTCCATCTTCCAACACTAACCATATGAAAATGGTACTTAAGCTATATATGTTCATTCTTGGAATGAAATGTTGATTTATTTGCAAGATGAATGGCACTTTAGATGTCACTGTATAACCTTCCCATCTCCTGCTTCCTTCCCAATTCATCCATAAACCTTTGTAACCAAATCATTTCTTTACTAGCCTCTGTAGAAGTGACATACTCTACTTCCGTTGTTGGAATTGCAACAATGTTTTGCGATTTTGAAACCCAACGGATGGTCGTTCCACCTACTATAAACACATATCCTGTGGTGCTCATCATGTTATCTCTATCACCTACAATATCTGCATCAAAATATCCTTGTATAGCAATGTTCGAACCACCAAATCATAATTCTTGATTTGTGGTACCTCTCAAGTACCTTAGAATCTACACTTCCATCCAATGATCTTTTCCCAGATTATTCATATACCTACTTACAACTCCCACTACATGTGCAATATGAGGCCTTGTGCAAACCATTGCATACATTGAGCTTCCAACTACTAATGCATACGAAATTTACACATATAATCCATCTCTTCCCGAGCCTTGGGACACATCTCCTTACTTAGTTTGAAATTGCTAGCCAAAGGTGTACTAGCTAGTTTTTCATGCTGCATATTAAATATTCCCAACACCTTTTCTATGTACTTATTCTGAGGAAATTTTGATTTCCGATTTTTCTTGTCTCTAGTTATTCTCATACCAGGGATTTGTTTTGCAATAGGCAAATCCTTCATTGCAAAAGAATTTTCCAATTTTCCTTTCAGCACATTTATTTCCCACATCGTAGACCCTGTAACATGTATGTCATCTACATAAAATAAAAATATAATATAGGTTCCATCCTTTTTCATTTTAAGATAAACACAATGGTTAGAGTGATATCTAGTATAACCCGGTTCATACATAAACCTGTCAAATTTTAGATACCACTATGTTGGAGCCTCTTTTAAGCCATACAAGATCTTCTTTAGTTTTCACACTAATTTTTCCTTACCTTTGACCTCATACCCTTGTGGTTGTTGCATATATTTCTTCCTCCAAATCCCCATGGAGAAAGATTGTCTTTACATATAACTGCTCAAGGTGCAAATATTTTGCTACCACTAGACTTGAAATAGTTCTGATTGAATTCATTTTAACAATAGGAGAAAAAATTTCATCAAAGTCTATACCTTTCTTTTGTGCAAATCCCTTCACCAAAAATATAGCCTTATACCTCTGTTTACCGCCATCTTCTTCCTTCGACTTGTAAATTAATTTATTTTGCAATGTTGTTTTACCTACAGGAAACTTGACTAAGTCCCAAGTCTGGTTAAGAATCAGGGAATCCATCTCTTCTTCCATGGCTTGCTCCCACTTCTTCTTGGTTTCTACCTACATTTATTCTTCATATATCTTTGGTTCACCAAAATAAGTCAACAATACATAATATAATGAAGGAGAGTATCAATCAAGGGATCTACTTATCTTGGTATATCTTCTAACACCACTTTTAGGTGTTTGAGGTTCATGTTGCTATTGTTCTTGTTGTGGCTGCAGATCATTATGATTTTTAAGAATCTGTACTTTTTTCTATGATCTCATCAAGGATTGTATATTCTTTGTTTTCCTTTTCCTATTTCTTTCCATGGATTTGATCCTTATACAAGGCCTTTTCATTGAATATGAAATCTTTGCTCCTAATGAATTTGTGATTTTCATAATCATATAAGTGATAACCAAAATCATTTACACCATATCTAATAAAAGTACATTTCTTTGACTTTGTCTCAAGATTTGTTATATTTTCTTTATTGATGTGGACAAAGGCTTCACAACTGAAAGTCTTTAAACCTGAGTAGTTTACCTTTTTACCTATCCATGCCTTGTGTAGGAATTTGCAGGGTAAGTTCCTTAGATAGAACACCAGAGGACACTGCTCACAAATGGATCACAAATCAATACACCAATATTATTGACATGGTTCAAACCCTCAAAGATGGAAACAGTCAATGGCCTGAGCCAACGTGGCCACTTCAGGAAATTTATTAATAAAAGAATGAAAATTTACATAAGCTTCTCTCATGAACGATCACCCTACAAATGACCCTCCATTCTCTTTAAATAGAGATCATGGACCAATTGAGTGTTAAGACACAGATCAAGTGTTGATAATACCAAGGAGAGAATGAACCATCTGATCACTTCATGTCTAGAACATATCATGACTGTTGGATTGTAAGTTACAAAAGTACATAGTAAAGAAACACACTTTACCTAACTCTACACTAGACCAAGTTATACTTAACTATTTCCTATGCGTCGGAATATCCTAACATCCCCCCTTAAGAACAACTCAGGATAGGATTGAAGGATGTACAAATGTCACACAATAGGAGAAGGAAGGAGGCATTAGAGCCTATCCCCCCTTAGTGATAGCTTCATGAACTCCAACCATAAATTGAAGTTTAGTAAACTTCATCTTTGTGAGAGCCTTTGTAAAGATGTCTGCAACTTGATCATCAGTTGAACAATATTTCACTTCAAGAACATGGTCATGAATGAGCTTTCTGATGAAGTGCATATGTAGTTCAATGTGTTTGTTGCGCTGATGTTGGACTGGATCTTTTCATAGTTGAATGGAACTTTGATTATCACACCAAAGTGTAGTCGGATGTTGCTGCTAAAATCCAAACTCTGAGAGGATCTAACGAAGCCACAGGGCTTCCTTACTAGCTTCTACGGCGCCATGATACTTTTCTTTTGCTGAAGAAAGAGAAATGGAACTTTGTTTCTTGCAAGCCCATGTAATAGGTCTAGAACCAAGAGTGAAGGCATAACCTGCAGTAGACTTCCGATCATCAAGGTCACCAGCCCAATTGGAATCAGTGAAACCAACAAATAGAGGAGGTGCTTCTGTATTGTAATGAATCCCAAACTAAATTGTACCTCGAATGTAATGAAGTAATCTTTTAGCTACTTTCCAATGACTTTCATGTGGGTTTTTCATAAACCAAGAAATAAGGCTAATAACAAAGGAAAGGTCAGGACAGGTATGGGTCAGATACAAAAGCTTTCCTACAAGCTAACAGTATAAGGTAGCATCAACTTTAGGGGAAGTACAAGTGACTGAAAGTTTGGCTCCAGATTGAAAAGGAGAAGGGGTTGGCTTACAGTCTTCCATGTGAAAGTGGCGTAGAAGATCACAAGCATACTTCGGCTGGGAAAGGGAAATACCTTCCTTGGATTGCAAGACTTGAAGACCAAGAAAATAATGCAAGTGTCCTAAGTTTTTCATTTCAAACTGCTTTTTAAGGCTAGATTTCACATGGTTTAAAAGGTTGGGATCACTACCAGTAAGGATAAGATCATCAAAATAAAGAACAAGAATGATAAGAGACTAACCCACTTTCTGGGTGTAGATAGTATTGTCAGAATGACACCTAGAAAATCCACTATCTAAAAGAAAGTTATCCATTTTGGCATATCAAGCCCTAGGGACTTGGTTGAGACCATAAAGGGATTTCTTAAGCCGACATACAAGGCTGAAGTATGTTTGTATAAAGCTAGGAGGTTGTTCCATATAGATTCCTTCATGCAAGTCCCCATGTAAAATGGTAGATTTAACATCCATCTGATGGAATTCCCATTTGAAAGACATAACAAGGGAAAGAACAAGGTGGATAGAGTTAATTTTGGCAACGGGGGGGAAGGTTTCAATATAGTCAATGCCTTCAACTTGTGAAAATCCCTTAGAAACAAGATGAGTTTTATGTTTATCAACTTTTCCATCTCGTCCATACTTGGTTCTATAAACCCATTTGCGTCTAACAAGTTTTTGTCCCTTTGGAAGAGGAACAAGATCCCATGTATCATTTGCCAATAATGAACGATATTCTTCATTCATAGCCTCGTCCCAATCTAGATGGCCTGAAGCTTCTGCAAAGGTGTCAGGATCATAATTTTCTTGAGCTTGAGCCAGTAAAGAAGAGGCTCTATCAAACTGAGAACAAGTGTGACGTTGATTTGTAGGATCACCTGCAAGAGCACCTGTTGCATCCAGAGTAGCATGAACCCATTTTGGAAGTTGAGGAGTTGAAGGAGGATCCTGAGAAGGCGGGGGAGTATTATCATCCTCGTTTTCATCATCTGAAGGAGAAATATTTTCATAAGTAGAAGGGATAAAGAGAGGTGGCACATCTACCGAACTAGGCTCGTAAGCCGATATATTTTCAGCAAACTTTATATCTCTTCTAATGAAAACATTTTTGGAATTAAGTGGAATAATTCTATATCCTTTGACATCTTCAGAATATCCAAAAAAATACATTTTTCACTCTTAGGTTCTAAAGCTTTATGTTTCTCATCTGGAATATTGGCCCATGCTTCATTTCCAAAAACACGAAAGTGACTTACATCTGGTTTAATTGAGATCCATGCTTCTTTTGGAGTGATATTATTTAAAATCTTAGTAGGAGTGTAATTTACTATGTAATTTGCATAGTTAAATGCTTCTGCCCAAAAATTAAGACTAAGTCCTTTAGATTGAAGTATACAATTAGCCATTTCCTTTAAGGTGTGATTCTTCCTTTCTTCTACACCATTTTATTGTGGATTATATGGAACAATATGTTGCATTTGAATTCCATGCTCAATGAAAAAGTTGATGAATTTATTGTTAACATATTCTTTTCCCTTATCAGATCTTAGCTTAAGAATTTGATGTCCAGATTGTTACTCAACAAAGGCCTTAAAGGCCAAGAACATGTTAAATACTTCACTCTTGAGTTTTAAGAAGTATACCCAAGTGCGTCTGGAGAAATCATCAATGAAAGTTAAGAAATACTTGTAGCTAGAGAATGAAACAACTGGAAGTGGACCACATAAATCACTATGCACAAGCTGCAAAGGGGCTGAGGCATGCCAAGAGGCACATTTTTCAAAACTATCCCGATGATGTTTTTCGAGTACACATCCAAAACAAACACCATCTCTACAAGATACCATAGGAAGACCTGTCACCATATTTTATTTACATAGATTTTGAAGGGAGTGAGAGTTTAAGTGACTAAATTGTTCATGCCAAAGTTTTCTCACTTCATCATTATTAGCAACAAATATCGAGGGAAGAGTTGATGACCCAAATTTGTTAAACTTATACAACCTTGTAGAATCATCAGCAATGCCAATAACTAAAATCTGTTTAGGATCTCTTAGGTCCTTAATTACAACATTGTGAGGTGAAAATTCAATGGTTTTAACTTCACCTGAATGAGTTATTTGATATACAGATAGAAGGTTGCGGGATAAGGTTGGAACACATAATACATCATTAAATTGAGCATTGTCTAGATGAACAGTTCCAGTCCCTACAACACGAAGATATCTATCATCATCAACATATATATTATTGGTGTTACAATCATCTAAAGAAGAAAACATGGATTTGTTTTTGGCCTTGTGATAAGAAGATCCAGAATCAATGAGCCACTCATGAGAATGAGAAGAAGAAGATATATTTAGTGCATAACTAGACCAAGATGCTTGACAACCACATGCAGAAAGTGTTATTCCTGAAGATGAAGTTGAATTTGAGGAGTGCTCCAAATGGATGTTATGCTTCTTCATTGTTGCTTCCAAGGCTTCCATCTTCTTAAAGCATTTGGATTCTAAGTGGCCATCTCGATTACAAAAGTGGCAATGTCTATCAGTCTTCTTCCCTTTGTTTTTATTTGTCTTACCATTTTGTTGAAATGATTTTTCATTTTGAGACTTAAATTACTTAGGACCCTTGTTTGGTTTAGGACTATTCCTTTTAGGATACTTCTTCTTAGGATTCTTTGAATTTGGTTGTTGTTGTGCGGCTAAGGCTTTCTTATAAGAGTTTCCAAGATTAAGAAGACCAATATGTACGAGTTTTTCTTGTTCTATTATTAAAGAATCACAAAAGGCATCAAAAGAGGAGGACTTGTAGTCTTTTCCTTGAGAAATAGAGGCTTCTATAGTAGAATGGAAGGTGGAAACAAACATAGAGCAGGCTGGTCCTAACTTAGTAAGAATGGAATAAATAAGGCTACCATATTCTTTCTTAACCTTCATATCTTCCAAGAGAAATCTAAGGGTCTTGAACTTGGACAAGAAATCTTCAATGGAAGAAAAATTATTGGGGTCCAATGTAAGCAACTCATTTTCAAGTTGATGGGCTCTAATTTCATTTTTAATTCCAAAAACTTTAGTGAGTTGTTTCATTGCTTCATTAGGGGTATCAAGTTCTGTGATATGGAATCTAAGGTCTAGGGAAATAAACATCCCTATTAACCCACATGCTTGATCTTGCCTATTTTCCCATTTGGATGCTTATCTTCATCTTTAGGTTTAGTTTCTTGGCCTTAGGCTATTCTATAAATACCTTTACTTCTAAGTAAATATAAGACCACCATTGGAAGTAGTTGATGCTGTCAAGAATAACTTGGCATGGACTGTCTATTTTAATAGAAACTGAAGTTGTAGATGCTAAAACTAAGTGTTTTAATAGGAAGACCTCAAAAATTTAGGCCGATTAAAAAAAAACGGCTCTCAAAACGGCGCCTGGATGAAGAAGTTATGGTTTTTTAAAGAAAAGTTGTTGAAGATGTCGACGAAGTGCATGAATCTACGGAAGTGAATGATAATGTTATATTTGAAAAAAATCCCCCCCCCCCCGCTTTTCAAACTTAATATAATTAGCTCACTTTAAAAAATATTTTATGTGACCTATTTTTATAAATAAGTGAAAGCCACTTTACAATGGTACTTTATCAGCTACTCACTAAATTGTATCTTAAATAAAAGATAAAGAGACTTTAGAATTATAAGTGACTTCCTTTTTATAATGGGCGAGAACACTTTTACATAAAGTATCTTTAAAACATAAGTTACATGTGCTTCTTGAAAAAGTAACTCAACAAAAAAAAGGACTTGAACACAAGACCTCTATTCTCATAAAGTAACTTTGGACCAAGTGAGCTAGTTTAAAAGGTTAGTAATTTTTGGAAAAGAGGAAGGTTTTTTTTTTTTTTCATTGAAGATTTGGGGTGTGTGCTTACTTGAAAAAGCTCTTTTTGTCTACAAAAAAAAAAAACCACACAACCTAACATGGACATGTAAAAAAAACCAAACCTTATGGCTTCAAGTTAGCTTTCGCCAGAAACTAAATATTTTCCTCAATGTTTCTGATTTTTTGAGATCACACTAAGGCGCGGCGGAAAAGAGAATATGCATGAAAAAAATCCTTCCTTTCTATTTCTAATTTTCCCAGATTTCACAGAGTCACGGGCCAAAGAGCATATGCATAAATGGAAGGTATAGATCTGGTAATAAAAAACATAGAGCTAAATAAACCAAAATAAACAGAGAGATGAATAACTAAAACTGCAAATAAAGACTTTATACTTCCAGATCTTAAAAATGATGTATCTGGGGAAACCGGAAACCTTTTAGAGTGAAATGAAAGGGGTTCCTCAGTGGAACAAATACTCCTAACATAATAGAGAATTCCTCTCGGCCTAAAAGTAGTCAGAAACAATAGATCTAGGAAATGGTAGTTGGATGCAGTTGTATCAGCTTCAAATTTGGATCACCAATGGATGTGGCCCTAAAATAGCTTTGATACCATGTAGGAATTTAGAGGATAAGTTCCTTAGATAGAACACTAGAGGACACCACTCACAAATGGATCACAAATCAATACACCAACATTCTTGACGTGGTTAAAACTCTCAAAAAGGGAAACGGTCCACGGCCTAAGCCAATGTGGCCACTTCAAGAAATTTATTAATAAAAGAATAAAAAAATACATAAGATTCTATCATGAACAGTCACCCTACAAATGACCCTCCATGCTCTTTAAATAGAGATCATGGACCAATTGGGTGTTAAGCCATGGATCAAGTGTCAGTAATACTGAGGAGAAAATTAATCGTCGATCACTTCATGTCTGGAACATATCATGACCGTTGGATTTTAAGTTACAAAAGTACTGTCAGACTAGGCAGTAACTCTTCAACACATTGATTTGTATATTACATTCCTTCAGGTTGGTCTTTATTATATACATGAGGGAGAGACTGCTCACTTCATCTCCCAATGACTATTCATATTACTTATTATTTATTTACATTATATTCACCCAATCCTAATGATTAGGTGTCAACACTCCCCCCCTTAATCTGAAGGGATGTTGGTGAGTCCAAGCATCATTATGAATCGTTCAAGCTTTTCTCTTCCAAGCGCTTTGGTGAAGATGTCTGCAATTTGCTCATTAGTGGAACAATGATGGAGATGGATTGTTTTGGCCTCAACATGATGTCAAGTTAGATGATATTTAGTATTGATGTGCTTCGTTCGATCATGGAACTTTGGCTTCTTGGCCAACTTTATTGCAGAGGTATTGTCAATCATGATTGAAGTTGATTGTACTTGTTTTACTCGCAAATCTTCAAGAATTTTCCTGAGCCACACAGTTTCTTTTGTTGCTTCCGCTGCTGCCATGTATTCTGCTTCTGTTGTGGAATCTACTAGAACTAATTGTTTTCATGATCTCCAGGAGACAACTCCTGATCCAAGACTCATAGCATATCCTGAAGTAGATACCCCAGTTTCTTTGTCTCCATCGAAGTCTGAATCAGAGTATCCAATCAAGATGAAGTTGTCCACCTGTGTATACTTGATTCCAAAGTCTTGAGTTCCCTTCAAGTACCTTAGGACTATTTTTGCAGCAGACCAATGTCCCTCACAAGGCTTTTGCATAAACCTGGAGAGGATTCCAACATTAAACGAAATGTCTGGTCTGGTAGTAGTTAGGTAGTTGAGACTTCCTACAAGCTGTCTATACTTTGTTGCATCCTCAAATTCTTTTCCTTCAATAGATGTGAGCTTTAATTTTTGTTCCATTGGAGTGGTAAGAGGATTACATTCTGTCATGCTAAACCTGTTCAACAAATCTCCAATGTACTTCTTTTGAGAAAGAAATATGGACTTTGGATGTTGGGTTACTTCAATACCAAGATAGTAATGAACATAGCCCAAATCAATCATTTCAAAACTTTTCCCAAATTCCTTTTTTATGGATGCAATGTAGCTTTCATTGTTCCATGTCATCAAAAGATCATCTACATATACCACAAGATATACAATTTTTTTTCCAACTTTCTTGACAAATAAAGTTGCGTCATCAAGATCATAATTTTTGAAATTGAGTTTCAGAAGATGCTCAGTTAGTTTTTCATACCAGGCTCGCAGTGCTTGTTTGAGGCCATACAAGGACTTCACAAGTTTGCATACATTATGTTCATGTCCTTTCATAGCAAATCCTTCAGGCTGGGACATAAAAACATTATCTTTTAGATCTCCATTCAAGAAAGCAGTTTTTACATCCATTTGATGGGCTTTCCAGCCGTTCTGAGCTACTGGGGCAAAAGAGTGTCTAGATGGTATCCCATTTTGTTGTGGGGGCAAAAGTCTCCTCATAATCGACCCCTTCCTTTTGTGCAAAACCTTTTTCCACAAGCCTAGCTTTGTGCTTGTCAAGTGAGCCATCACCTTTATACTTGTTCTTGTAGGCCCACTTGTACCCAATTGGTTTGGTTCCTAATGGAGGATCAACCAGCTTCCAAGTGCCATTATTTATGAGGGCATCATACTCATTTTGCATCGCTTCTTTCCATTCATCATGAGAAGCAGCTTCTTTGAAGGAAGTTGGCTCAAAATCTATAGACAAGTTCAATTCACAATCATAAGAAACATCCATATCAACAGGTGAATTAGAGTCATCTACATCACCTCCATTTTGTCGGTTTGAATTTCTAGTTCTTGTCTTTCCAACCTCATCATGATGAACACTTTCAAGTGTCTTTGTTAGCCACTTTGGGGGACCTTTCTCAGATGGTCCAGGCTACTCCATTGATTGAGTTGGGACTGAATCAAGATTGTGTCTCCCAATTCTATCAATCACATCACTTAAAGCATCATCCGTTGTTGGAGTTTCATGCAGGGGAGAGTGTTCTTCAGAAGAAGATTCCACATGTTGATCTAGCATAGGAATCCCCCCTTCAAGATGTGGAATCTGATTATCAAATTCTTGAAATGATTTTTCTATTGCGAATCTATCCAAGTGATCAAGTTGCCACTCAACAACATTTTTAGTTTTGGATGATTCAAGAAAAATTACATCTCTAGATACAACAAACTTTTTATTTACTTCATCATAGAGTCAATATGCTTTGGAGGTGTTTAAATACCCCAGGAAGATACATTTACGACTTCTAGCACCAAGTTTGTTTCTATGTACCTTTGGTATCAAGGCATAACGGGTGGAACCAAAGACCCTGATATGCTTTACTGAATGAACATGTCCATCCCACATTTCATATGGAGTCTTGTTTCTAATAGCATTAGATGGACATCTATTCTTTATATATGCTGCAGATAGAACAACAACAGCCCAAAACATTATCTTTACATTTTTGAAGAAGAGCATGGATCGTACCATATTTAAGATTGTCCTATTCATTCTTTCAGCTACACCATTCTTTTGGGGATTATAAGGCACAATTGTTTGATGTTTGATCCCATGTTGGCGAAGATAGTTTTCAAATTCATTTGATGTGTATTCTTTTCCATTATCAGTGTGAATAGACCCAATATGAGATTGTGCATCATTTTCAATCCATTTAGGAAAGTTATTGAATGTTTGAAAAGCATCAGATTTGTTCTTCAATAAATGAACCCAACACATTCTCGTGTAGTCATCAATAAATGTCATCATATATTTATTTCCATTTGCAAAAGGAACGTGCATTAGACCACATAAATATGAATGAATGAGTTCAATTTTTCTATGTTCTCTTGAATGTGAATCATGAAAAGACTGTTTGCTATGCTTTCTTAGAATGCAAGCATCACATTGCTTAAATTTCCTAGGAATTGTAGGCAAACCAACAACACCATTTTTATTCAACAAGCAGAGACTGTCATAGTTCAAATTTCCAAGTCTAGCATGCCATAATAAACTTGATGGAAGTGTACCTTCTTCATGATGAGAATTGTATGAAAAATGTTGTGCACGAGCAGAGGTACCTTGCAGCTTGAGAAGCCTTTCTTCTTCTATTCCCCTCATGACAATTGAGTGGTTAGATGATTTTCTCACTTCAAGCTTGCCATCAAACATATGAATGGAGTGACCTTGCTGGTAGATGTGGACCAAGGAAAACAAGTTTCTCTTCAGTTGTGGGAGATAAAGAACATGATGCAGAAAAAAGTCTGGAAGACTAGGCAATTGAAGCCTGATTGTGCCAAGCCCTAATGACTTGATTTGTGATTGGTCTGCAAAGTATACTGCTCCATCAACATTGTCAGTAAATTCTTCAAAAAAATCTTTCTATGAGTCATGTGGCAGGTTTCTCCTAAATCAAGCAACCAATCATTTTTCCAAGAAGCAAGTGAAGCATTAAATAAATCTTCATTTACTCCAATATTACATTGTGCGACAACATAGTGAGTGGATTCAGGTGCTTCACCTTTGTCTGTATCATCAATTTTACCTGTCCGTTGGTTTCTTTGCTGCTCAATTTTGTACCTGTAGGAATTTACAGGGTAAGTTCCACAGAAAGAATACCAAAAGGACACCGCTCACAACCAGATCTCAAATCAATACACCAGTATTTTTGACGTGGTTAAAACCCTCAGAGTGCAAGGAGGGAAACAGTCCATGGCCTGTCTCAACGTGGGTACTACAGGCAATTTATTAATCAAAGAATGAAAATTTACATAAGCTTCTCTCATGCACGGATTACCCGAACAATGACCCTCCATGCGCTTTAAATAGAACTCATGGACCAATCGGGTGTCAAGCCACGGATCAAGTGTCGGTAATACCGAGGTGAGAGTGAACCGTCGGATCGCTACATATCGTGACCGTTGGATTGTAAGTTACAAAATGTACAACGGTAAAGAAAAACACTTTACCTAACTCTAACCTAACTCTATGCTAGACCAAGTTGAACTTAACTATATCCTATGTGTCGGAATATCCTAACATCCCCCCTTAAGAACAACTTGGGATAGGATTGAAGGATTTACAAATATGACACAATAGGAGAAGGAAGGAGGCACTAGAGCCTATCCCCCCTTAGTGACAACTTCCTGAACTCCAAGCATATATCGAAGTTTAGTGAACTTCGCCTCTGTGAGAGCCTTTGTGAAGATGTCTGCAACCTGATCATCTGTTGGGCAATATTGCACTTCAAGAACATGGTCATGAATGAGCTTTCTGATGAAGTGCATGTGTAGTTCAATGTGTTTGCTGCGCTGATGCTGGACTGGATCTTTGCATAGCTGAATGGCACTTTGATTATCACACCAAAGTGTGGTTGCATGCTGCTGCTCAAAGCCAAACTTTGATAGGATCTGACGAAGCCACAAGGCTTCCTTACTAGCTTCCATGGCACCACGATACTCTGCTTCTGCTGACGAAAGAGAAATGGCAGCCTGTTTCTTACAAGCCCATGTAATAGGTCCTGAACCAAGAGTGAAGACATAACCGGCAGTAGACTTCCGATCATCAAGGTCACCAGCTGTTATGAAACCAGCTCACAAAAAGATAGAAAAGAGAGATCCACGCCTTATAATTCAGCCTCTTCGAGGGGGCAACCTCCTTTACATTACATAAATGAACAATTCTTGGATGATACAAATGAAAAACCTCCTTTCTATATATAGGAGTCTAAGGGTCACAATATAATCAGAGCCTACCTAACAATAATATTATAAAGCACAAAAATAACAATAGAGGGATTCTATGGGGCACAATATAACAATATGGGGGTAATGGGTACAACAATATAAATAAGGGGTATAACTACAATAGTAATGGGGTAATCACTAGTATTATAGGGACCCAACATGCCCCTCTCCTTCAAAAAGTGTTGTCCTCAACGCTTGAGTAGTTCTGGATACTTCTGCATAAAATTCTCATCCTCCCATGTGGAATCTTCAGCGGATAAGTTCTTCCACTTGATAAGATACTCTGAAATTGATCGATTTCGTAGCTGTCGAGTTCTTGTTTCTGTGACTGCTTCCGGTTCCAATATAATTTTTCCTTCCTCGTCAAGTTCTGGCAATATTGTTTGAACTGGGAGCTTGTCGCCTATAACCTTCTTTAAACATGAAACATGGAAAACTGGGTGCAATCGAGAAGCTGCAGGAAGCTCCAATTTGTATGCCATAGTACCAATCTTTTGCAACACCTTGTACGGACCATAATACTTTGGTGATAATTTATTATCCTTCTTAGCTTGCTTGAGGGACATTTGCTTATATGGTTGTAGCCGTAGGAATACCCAATCACCTACATCAAAACTTCTTTCACTGCGATGTTGATCTGCCTGTTGTTTCATTCTATTTGTGCCAACACGAGGTTATCCTTTAAGAGTTGGAGGACTTGTTGTTGATGTTCGATGTGATGTTCCACTGCCTGAACCTTAGAATTTTCTCTTAAATATGATGTGATGGATGGTGGTTGATACCCATAAAGTGCCATAAATGGGGTCATTTTTGTTGCTGTATGGAAGGAAGTGTTATACCACCATTCAGCCAGAGGCAACCATTTGACCCATTGTGTCTGTTTATCAGATACAAAGCAACGAAGATATCCTTCCAAACATTTGTTTACTATCTCAGTTTGCCCATCAGATTGAGGATGATAAGATGAGCTATGAGCTAACTGAGTACCAAGACAAGAAAATAATTCTGTCCAAAAATTTCCAGTGAAAATGGGATCTCTGTCACTTACAATAATCTTTGGGTTTCCATGTAGCTTTTGAACTGTTTCCATAAATGCAGTAGAAACTGTACTGGCTTTAAATGGATGTGATAATGCACAAAAGTGTGCATACTTGGTAAGTCTGTCAACTACCACCATGATGACACTCTTTCCCTCAGACTTGGGTAAACCTGTGATAAAATCCATTGAAACCTCCTCCCAACGTTGGCTTGGAATGGATAAAGGTTGTAATAGACCCGGTGTCTTAATTGTTTCAACTTTATTTTGTTGGCAAACCAAACATTCCGCCACAAACTTTTGAATATCTGATTTAAGGCCATCCCAAAAAAATTCCTTCTTAACCCTGTGGTAAGTTTTTAAAAATCCTGAGTGCCCTCCTAAGGGAGAAGTGTGCAATTCCATAAGAATCTTTTGTTTTAGCTGGGAATTCTTACAGAGGTATAAGCGATCTTTGTACCATAACGAATCATTTTTCCAGCTAAATGTATCAGAAGTACTGGAATCTTGTTGTAGCTTTCGAATAAGTGCCCACACTTCTTCGTCATTCTTCCATTCCTCCCTTGCTTCGTTTATCCAATCTGGTTGGATAATAGAAATGGCACACAACAATGCTTCCACATCCTCATCCTTTCTTGAGAGTGCATCTGCCACCACATTTTGCTTCCCTTTTTTGTAGATGATTTCAAAGTCATAACCCAACATCTTTGTGACCCACTTTTGTTGCTCTTCAGAGGATAATCTTTGTTCTAAAAAGTATTTAAGGCTATCATGATCCGTTTTTACCTTGAAGTGTCTTCCCATTAGGTAGGGTCGCCATTTCTTAAGTGCATGGAGTATTGCCAACATTTCCTTCTCATAAATAGCTTTGCTTAAAAACTTTCCCTTGATTGGACGACTTTCAAAAGCAATGGGTCTTTCATCTTGCATTAGAACAGCACCAATTCCATTTCCTGAAGCATCACATTCCACAATAAAGGTTTTTGTGAAGTCCGGTGTAGCTAAGACCGGTGCTTGGCACATTGCCTCTTTAAGATGTTCAAAGGCCTTTGTTGCTTCCGAAGTCCATGAAAATGAATCTTTCTTCAATAATGTTGTTAGAGGTGCTGCTATTCTCCCATAATTCTTAACAAACTTGCGATAATACCCTGTCAACCCAAGAAATCCTCGCAGATGCTTTATGGATGTGGGGATTTTCCATTCCTTAATGGCTTTAATTTTGCTAGGGTCTACCTTAACTCCTTCATGAGATACAATATGACCCAAATATTCCACCTCCTGGACTCCAAAGAAACATTTGGATCTTTTTGCATATAATTGTTTCTCCTCCAATAGTTGTAGCACCCTGTCAACATGTTCAACATGATCCTTCCAAGACTTGCTGTAGATTAGTATATCATCAAAAAATACTAACACAAATTTTCTAAGGAATGGTTTGAAAATTGAATTCATCAAACCTTGAAATGTTGAAGGTGCATTGGTAAGGCCAAAAGGCATGACCAAAAATTCATAATGACCCTCATGAGTTCTAAATGCTGTTTTCGGAATGTCTTCAATCTTCATTCTGATTTGATGATATCCCGAACGAAGATCCAACTTGGTGAAGTAAATTGATCCATGCAATTCATCCAGTAATTCATCAATGACAGGAATGGGGAACTTATCTTTAATAGTGAGCTTGTTGAGCTCCCTATAATCTGGACACATGCGCCATGATCCATCCTTCTTGTGCACCAATACTACTGGAGCTGAGAAAGAACTTTGACTCGGTTGAATTATACCAGCCTCTAGCATTTCTGCAACCATACGTTCAATTTCACTTTTTTGGACATAGGGATATCTGTACGGCCTGATGTTTGGAGGAACACTTCCTGGAATCAGATGAATAGCATGATCATGATCACGCATAGGTGGGAGACCTTTGGGAGTCTCAAATACCTTGGAATGATTGTCCAGGACTTTTTGGAGATCTGGAGAAATAGATGATTCCAATGTGGAAACATCTAGCGAACATAATTGTGCAATTACACCTCTTTGCTCCTTTTTTAGAAGCTTTGTCATACCATTAGAGCTGATTATCTTTCCTGGTTTCCCTGCAATACCCCTTAATTCAACTTCCTTTCCTTCCACAGAAAATTTCATGAAAAGTTCTTGAAAATTAAAAGCTATTGTACCCAAGGATTGTAGCCATTGGACTCCTAGTACAACATCAGCACCTCCCATTGGAATGGAAAGCATTGGGCTAGTCAATACATATTCTCCCATGGATAGCTTGATATTATGGCACTTTCCAGAACAATTTATTGTTCCTCCATTTGCAATCATCACTTGACACTCTGGTGCTGGATATAGGAAGCAATTCAATTCTTTTGCTACCCTACAATGAATAAAATTGTGGGTGCTTCCTGAATCAATCAACACTATTACCTTTTTCTTCTTGATTTGTCCTTCTATCTTGATGGTTTGAGGAGTGGTAATTCCCGCCAATGCATTACAAGATATGGTCGGATTTATTTGTTCTTCATCTAGGCTTTGTTCCTGGAATATATCCTCTTCTTTTGACCTTTCTTGCTCCTTTTCTTCTTCCTCTTCACAATCTATGTAGAATAATTTCTTCTCAGCACACTTATGACCTTTTGTGTATTTGCTATCACAATTGTAACAAAGCCCTTTTGCTCTTTTTTCTTCCAATTGTTGTGGTGTCAACCTTGTAGGTTGTGGAAGACTATGGGCAACAACACTTCCGTCTTTATAGTTGTGAATGGTATGCTTCCTAGTTGCCATAATTTTGCTTTCCATTTTTCTTGCTAACCTGAATGCCTTCTCTAATGAATCAGGTTCCCAAAGGCGCACATCATGTTGGATATTATCCTTTAAAGACCCTATGAACACATCAATCCTATGCTCCTCTGGAATATCTTTTACCCTTATGTTCAATTTTTGGAACTCCTCAATGTGCTCCATTATTGAACCCTTTTGTTTGAGACTTATCAATTGGCTAAAAAAAGTGTTGCTTTTTGTATCCTCATAATGTGCTATCAATTCTTCCGTAAAAATTGCCCAAGTGATAAATTGTTTACGAGAACAAAGCCATTGATACCATACAAACTGATTTGGTTCCAAATATAAAGTTGCCATACGTACCTTTTGTGTGTTTTGCACATTATTGAGATCGAAGAATTGCTCCATCTGTAATATCCATGTGGCGGGATCCTTGCCATCAAACTTCCTCATATCGATTTTTGGAACATGGTGAGTCTTCGATCCAACATTAGATCTATGGAATCATGATTAACATTTCTTTTGTTCTCATCATGAGTTTCCTTTACTACCTTTTCACCATTAGTGACCCTTTCTTGTAGCAACTTCTTCAATTCATCCATCTTATCATCCATGCCATCAAATTTAGCATCAATCTTAGCTTCCATGCCATCCATCTTAGCTTCCATTCCCTTTATCTTAGATTCCACGCCATTTACCTTAGATTCCACGCCACTTATCTTAGCTTCTGTTAGCTTTTGTGAGCGTGACATTTGTTGCACTTGTTCTTGTAATTTTGATATATCATGTAGCATTTCTTCCTCTTCTTCATGAGTCATGCTAGAGCTTTCAGGTTCCTTACTAGGTGTTTGCATTTTCTTTCCTCGGGGCATCAGTTACCGATAATAATGCTTTACTATGCCCTTTGAATTCCGTTAAACCAAACTTACACAAAAATTTAAAAAAAACTACACACCTTTTTTCACTTTATAGAAGCCTGATATTGAATCTGATGTATCTCTGTAATTTCAGATCATCCAATTCTGAAATTGTTACCTGTAGTAGCCTTCTGCGTCCTCTTTCCAATGCCACAAGTCTGAGCCAAATTGGATTCTCCAAGGAAGAGTTATGTGAAATCTCCCACAGTGACTTGCTTTTAGACTGGTTCAGTAGAGCGAACTTGTACGACGTGCCACGAGTCACTGTTTCACCTTTGAATCTAAAACACACGCACAAGAAACTACAGTCCGTCCTCTTTCTGTACCTTTTACGAAATTTCAATCCGATCCTCAGAGAGAGAGTTATGACGATTTTCCCCAGGTCACCTGTTTTGAATGTAATTCAGGAGTCTGCAAAAAGACCAACTTCCTCAGATCATATCTCCGAAAATATCACGAGAAAAGCTCTGAAATTCGGACCCAAGGTTCAGCGCCAATTCTTCTCAAATGGGTTTTTTTTGCGACTTCTGAAACGTCACAGAAAAAAAGTTATAGCGAAAATGCCACGATGACCTGTTTGGAGCAGCGAAACCCTAGAATCCAAAGCTCTGATACCAAATGTTATGAAACCAGCTCACAAAAAGATAGAAAAGAGAGATCCACGCCTTAGAATTCAGCCTCTTCGAGGGGGCAACCTCCTTTACATTACATAAATGAACAATTCTTGGATGATACAAATGAAAATACCTCCTTTCTATATATAGGAGTCTAAGTGGTCCCAATACAATCAGAGCCTACATAACAATAATATTGTAGGGCACAACAATAACAATAGTGGGCTTCTATGTGGCACAATAGTAACAATATGGGCACTACATGGGTACATCAATATAAATAAGGGGTATAACTACAATAGTAATGGGGTAATCACTAGTATTATAGGGACCCAACACCAGCCCAATCAGAATCAGTGAAACTAACTAACAGAGGAGCTGCTTTGGCACTGTAATGAATCCCAAATTGTATTGTACCTCGAACATAATGAAGTATTCTTTTAGCTGCTTTCCAATGAATTTCACGGGCGTTTTTCATAAAACGAGCAACAAGGCCAACAGCAAAGGAAAGATCAGGATGAGTATGGGTTAAATACAAGAGTTTTCCGACAAGTTGACAGTATAAGGTAGCATCAACTTCAGGAGAAGTACAAGAGACTGAAAGTTTGACTCCAGACTGAAAGGGAGAAGGGGTTGGCTTACAGTCTTCCATGTGAAAATGACGAAGAATATCACAAGCATACTTGGACTGGGAAAGGAAAATACCCTCTTGGGATTGCAAGACTTGAAGACCAAGAAAATAGTGTAAGTGTCCTAAGTCTGTCATTTCAAATTTATTTTTAAGGCTGGACTTCACATGGTTTATAAGGTTGGGATCACTACCAGTAAGAATAAGATCATCAACATAAAGAACAAGGATGATAAGAGAGTTGCCCACTTTCTTGGTGTAGACAGTATTGTCAGAATGACACCTAGAAAAGCCAGATTCTAAAAGAAAGCTATCCATTTTGGCATACCAAGCCCGAGGAGCTTGCTTGAGGCCATAAAGGGATTTCTTAAGTCGACAAACGAGGCTGGAGTCTGTTTGTATGAAGCCAATGGGTTGTTCCATATAGATTTCTTCCTGCAAGTCCCCATGCAAGAAGGCAGATTTAACATCCATTTGATGGACTTCCCATTTTAAAGAGGCAGCAAGGGAAAGAACAAGGCGGATAGAGTTCATTTTGGCAACAGGAGAGAAGGTTTCAGTGTAGTCAATGCCTTCAACCTGTGAAAAGCCCTTAGCAACTAGATGAGCTTTATGTTTATCAACTTTCCCATCTGGTCCATACTTGGTTCTGTAAACCCATTTGCATCTAACAAGTTTGCGTCCCTTTGGTAGAGGAACAAGATCCCATGTATCATTTGTCATCAATGAATGATATTCTTCATTCATAGCTGCTTCCCAATGTGGATGGCCTGAAGCTTCTGCAAAAGTGTCAGGATCATGATTTACTGGAGCTTGAGCCAGTAAAGAAGAGGCTCTTTCAAACTGAGAACGTGTACGTCGCTGATCTGTAGGATCACCGGCAAGATCACCTGCTGCATCCCGAGTAGCACGGACCCATCTTGGAAGTTGAGGATCCTGAGAAGGTGGGGGAGGATTATCATCCTCGCTTTCATCATCAGAAGAAGAAATGTTTTCAAAGATAGAAGAGATAGGAAGAGGTGGCACATCCGCCGGACTAGGCTCGCGGGCCGATTTATTTTCATCAAATTTTACATCTCTTCTAATGATAACATTTTTGGACTTAAATGGAATAAGTCTATAACCTTTTACATCTTCAGAATATCCAACAAAAGTACATTTCTCACTCTTAGGTTCTAAAGCTTTATGCTTTTCATCTGGAATATGGGCCCATGCTTCACTTCCAAACACACGAAAGTGACTTACATCTGGTTTAATGGAACTCCAAGCTTCTTCTGGAGTGATATTCTCTAGAACCTTAGTAGGAGTGCGATTGATTATATAATTTGCACAATTAATTGCTTCAGCCCAAAAACTAAGACTGAGTCTTTAAGATTGCAGCATACAATTAGCCATTTCCTTTAAGGTGCGATTTTTCCTTTCAGCTACACCATTTTGTTGTGGAGTGTATGGAACAGTATGTTGCATTTGAATTCCATTTTCAGTGCAAAAGTTGATGAATGCGTTTTTAACATATTCTCCACCATTATCAGTTCTTAGCTTAAGAATTTGATGTCCAGATTGTTTTTCAACAAATGCTTTGAAGGCCAAAAAAGTGGTAAATACTTCGCTCTTGAGTTTTAAGAAGTATACCCAAGTGCGTCTGGAGAAATCATCAATGAAAGTTAAGAAGTACTTGCAGCCAGAGAATGAAGCAACAGGAAGAGGACCACATAAATCATTGTGCACAAGCTGTAAAGGGGCTGAGGCGTGCCAAGAGGCACGTTTGTCAAAACTGTCCCGATGATGTTTTCCGAGTACACATCCGAAACAAACACCATCTTTGCAAGATACCATAGGAAGACCTGTCACCATATTTTCTTTACATAGATGCTGAAGGGAGCGATAGTTTAAGTGACCAAACCGCTCATGCCAAAGTTTGCTCACTTCATCATTATGAGCAACAAATACTGAGGGAAGATGGGATGACCCAAAGTTGTGAAACTTATACAACCTTTTGGAATCATCAGCAAGACCAGTAGCTAGAATCTGTTTAGGATCTTTTAGATCCTTGATTACAACATCATGAGGTGAAAATTCAACAATTTTACCTTCACCTGAATGAGTTATCTGATAGACAGATAGAAGGTTGCAGGATAAGTTTGGAACACATAATACATCATTGAACTGACCATTGTCTAGATGAACAGTTCCAGTCCCTACAACATTAAGAGATCTATCATCACCAATATATATATTTTTGGTGTTTCAATCATTTAAAGAAGAAAACATGGCTTGGTTTTTGGCCATGTGACAAGAGGCTCCAAAATCAATGAGCCACTCATGAGAATGAGAAGAAGAAGAAGATACATTTAATGCATAACCAGACTGAGATGATTGACGATGACATGCAGAAAGTGTCGTTCCGAAAGTTGAAGTTGAAGTAGGCTCCAGATGGATGTTATGTTTCTTCATTGCAGCTTCCAAGGCTTCCATCTTCTTAAAGCATTTAGATTCTAAGTGGCCATCTCGATTACAAAAGTTACAATGTCTATCAGTCTTCTTCCATTTGTTTTTATTGGTCTTATCATTTTGCTGAAATGATCTTTCATTTTGAGGCTGAGATGGTTTAGGACCATTCTTTTGAGGATATGACTTCTTAGGATTCTTTGAATGTGGGTGTTGTTGGGCGGCTAACGCTTTCGTGGAAGAGTTTCCAAGATTAAGAAGACCAAGGTGTAAGAGTTTTTCTTGTTCTCTTATTAAGGAATCACAAAAGGAGTCAAAGGAAGGGGCCTTGTATTCTTGTCCTTGACAAATGAAAGCTTCCCTTGTAGAATGGAAAGTGGAAAGAAATATAGAGTAGGCTGGTCCTAACTTAGTAAGGATGGAATAAATAAGGTTACCATCATCTTTCTTAACTTTAACACCTTCCAAGAGATATCTAAGAGTCTTGAATTTGGACAAGAAATCTTCAATGCACGAAAAATTATTAGGATCCAAAGTAAGTAGCTCATTTTCAAGTTGATGGGATCTAATTTCATTTTTAATCCCAAAAACTTTAGCAAGTTTTTCTAATGCTTCATGAGGAGTCTCAAGTCCTGCAATGTGGAATCTAAGATCGGGAGAAATAGACATCCCTATCAAACCACGTGCTTGATCTTGTCTATTTTCCCATTTTGCCGCCTTGTCTTCATCTGTTGGTTTCTTCTCTTGGTTTGTGGCTATTCTGAAGAGACCTTTACTTCTAAGTAAATCTTCCATGTATTCTACCCATTGGAAGTAGTTAGTGCTGTCAAGAATGACTTGGCATGGACTTTCCATTTAAAAAAAAAAACTGAAGCTGAAGATGCTAAAAGTAAGTGTACCAACGGATAGATCTCGAAAAAATAGGTGGTTTTAAAAAAAACGGCTCTGAAAAAGGCTTCCGGATGAAGAAGTTATGGATTTTTGAAAAAAACTTGTTGACGTTGCCGGCAAAGTGCGCGAATGTGCGGGAATGAAAAAATCCGCCCCCACAAAATGGAGACTTGAACCCAAGACCCTCTACTCTCTAAAAATAGCTTTGAACCAATTGATCTATACAAAAAATTTGAGAGAGAGAGAGAGAGAGAGAGAGAGAGAGGGGGGGGGGGGCCTCGGTTTGCGTGCTTGCCTTGAGAAAGCTCTTTTTCCCTACAAAACACAAAACACAAAACCCAACACGAATATGCAAAGAAAAACGAACCTTGCGGCTCGAAGTTAGCTTTAGCCAAAAAACTAGAAATTTTTAAAAAAAATCTCAAGGTTAGCTTTAGCCGAAAAACTAAATATTTTTCTCAATGTTTCTGATTTTCCGAGATCACACTAAGGTGCAGGGAAAAGAGCATACACATGAGAAAAATCCTTCCTTTCTGTTTCTGATTTGCCCAGATCGCACAGAGTTGCAGGGCAAAGAGCATACGCAGAAATCATGGACCAATCGGGTGTCAAGCCACGGATCAAGTGTCGGTAATACCGAGGTGAGAGTGAACCGTCGGATCACTACATATCGTGACCGTCGGATTGTAAGTTACAAAATGTACAACGGTAAAGAAACACACTTTACCTAACTCTAACCTAACTCTATGCTAGACCAAGTTGAACTTAACTATATCCTATGTGTCGGAATATCCTAACAGTACCATGGTAACTTGCATGTAGAGGCATCATGTGATCCATTTCTTTTGCAACGTATGGAGTGCAAATCTGCCTTTTCTCCTTGAGAGTGTCTGCCCCCTACCTCTGAAATATCTTCCTCTTCCTCTTTGACCACCTCTTCCTCTAGAGGAATCTTGAACATGATTCTTTTCTTTATGAGCAAGGCACACAACCTCTTCAGAAGATTCAAGGGCTGTCTTCTTTCCAAAAGCTTTCTCTTTTTCAGCAAACATTTTCACAAGAGAGTCAAAGGTGATATCTTTGAGATTTCCATTTGCTTGCAATTACTCAAGATAATTGGAGTAAGTAGGATAAAGTGCCTTGAGAAAATCGATAAGAGGAATATCCAATTCAACCTTAGTGGATTTGATATCATCCATTATAGATTTTACTTCCGATGTAAGAGCAAGAGGATCATTATTTTGCAATTCAAGAGTGAAGAGTTTAATACTGAGTTGAACAACTTCAAGTGCAGAATGTGAGTCATAGAGTTCTTTCAGATTTTGTAAGGCTTCAAAAGCAGTTGAAAATGGCGAAATATGGCTACTCACCTCTTCATTTACAGATGCTGTGATTAATGCATAAGCTTTGCTATTCTTTTTTTCCCAAATGGCGAGCTCTTTGTTTGAGGTAGGTTGTTCTAGCTCTTTGTCTCCATCTCCAACACACACTCCTTTCCACAACTCATTGAAAATAAGGGTGTGTTTTATCATCCAAGACTACTCAGAATAGTTCTCCTTTCCAGTGAGAACTATTCCCACAATGGATATGATTGAATGCATTGTAAAATCTTGTACTGTAAAAAAGCTATGTACTGTAAAAAAATATACTTTTGCTGGCAAAAATGTGCTTTAGAATAATACAGCCTTATTCTTCCTTCTTGCTTAGGTAAGAATTTTATTTAATATACAAAGAGTAAAACTATATTCTATATAGAATGTCAACTGCTCAAATGCATATCATAACTTGAACTTTGATGTAATTGGAATTTGTCAAAAAAATGGATGGATGCTTTTCTCAAATATGAATGGTATCAAAGCGTCCACTTTTCACCGAACGCAGGTGTGCCGATGATACTTTATAATCACACTCTTAAATAAATCTTCATGAAATAAATATTCAAAAAATAAATCTCTTCACCGCACGCATATATGCGAAATCTAGTAATATGGATTTGTCCAAGAACAAACCCAAGCCTCCGACAATGTCCAGGATACCAACAACAATGATCTCAATGCAGTAGCCACACCATGCTCTCAACGTAGAAGCTACACCATGCTCTCAACGTAGCAAATACACCATGCTCTCAGCCCAGTAGCTACACCATGCTCTCAACGCAGCAACTACACCATGCTCTCAATGCAACAGCCACACCATTCACGTAGTAATTCAGTAATGTTCTCAATGCAGTAGCATGGAATGAGCATATATCTAGTAGCGTGGAATGAGCAATGGTTCAACACTCCATCCTGACACACAGCAGAGATGGCCTTCAGTCTGGTCAGAACAGTTATGTAGCAATACAATTATGCAGTGGGCACAAAACAATTATGCAGCAATAAAATTATGTAGTGGGTGCAGAACAATTATTCAGCAATACAATTATGCAGTGGTTATAAAAAATACCACATGGACAGTATGATAGAGAGCCCAGAGAGCATAGAGAATAGAGGAACAGAATATGGCAGAAAACTGATACAAGGAGTTACAACACAAAAGCTAATTTTGGGAGCTGGCTCAGATACCATGTCAGACCAGGCAGTAACTCCTAAACACAAATTGATTTGTCTATTACATTCCTTTGGGTCAGAGAAAATTTTAGGGGCGAATGTTCGCCCTTTGGCGAAATTAAGGGGTTTTGAATTTTTAGTGGGCGAATATTTTGTATCATAGTACATTTTTACAAATCACCTCAAATAGCCCACCTTATTTTAAGGGAGAGGGTAAAAAAGGTAAATTTAGCCCTTGAAATTAGGAGCTACAACCTTCCATTCGCCCATTTTCAAGAATAGGTTTTATTCAAGTGAATCCTATGGGCCAAATACCATATTTATAAAATAGGTATGGTAAAGTAATAAAAATATAAATAAATGAGAAGTATGGTAAGTAAATAAAACATTTTTTATATTTACTCCATAAGTCACCTTATATACATGCAAGGGTGTAAACAAATAAAAATATAAGTAAAATGGAGGTATGGTAAATAAATAAAACGTCTTTTTATACTTACTCAAAAGGTATGGTAAATAAATATAAATATAAATAAACTAGACGTATGGTAAATAAATAAAATCTCTTTTTATATTTAGTCCATAACCCTCATTCTATTTATGAAGGCTCAAGAAAGAGGTTTTATTTAAGTGATTCCTATGGGCCAAATACCATATTTGTAAAAGAGGTATGGTAAATTAATAAAAATTATAAATAAACGAGAGGTATGGTAAACAAATAAAACATTTTTTTATATTTACTCCATAAGTCACCTTATATTTATGAACACTCAAAAAATGCGTTATATTTAGGTGAAATCTATGGGAAAAATACTATGGGACAAATACCATGGACTAGATTGTTATTAATACCATGCAAAAAAATATTATTAACCCTAATATTAGTATTAATAAAAATAAAAATGGCACATGGTATTGACCCATGGTATTCACCAACATGGCACATGGTATTGACCCATGGTATTCACCTGGAATGTAGCCTATTTAAATGGGGAATTAAACCAGCATAGATCCATCTTTACTCTGGATCAACTAACCCCCGAGAGGTATCAAATATTGTGATATGCAAACTAGCATAGAGTGAAAAAATATTTGATCCCTCTGGGGGGATCAAGAGTAATAATGGATGTTTGGATGTTGTAATTTAATGTATGTTAAACATTTTAGCTTGGTTAAAATAAAAAATAAAATAAAAATCAACTATTAATTTCATTAATTTTTATAAATTACTAATAGTAATTTTTAAGGTCTAGGTTTATGATAACTCTTGGTAATACCAAGATATTACAAGATTTTATAATTGAGTAAAATATTCGCCATGCCTGGGGAGAGATTCACCAAAAATTTATATATACATATTATATTATTGATAAAATTGCCTTCCATTTTTCCTATATACCATGGAGATTCGCCTATTTATTATACTTATAAATTTAGGGGGGGTTCTTAAAATTTTCCCTGCTTTGGGTTGGTCTTTATTATATACATGAGGGAGAGACTATTCACTTCATCTCCCGATGACTATTCATATTACTTATTATTTATTTGCATTATATTCACCCAATCCTAATGATTAGGTTTCAACAACTACGTAGTAAAGAAACACACTTTACCTAACTCTACACTAGACCAAGTTATACTTAACTATTTCCTATGTGTCAGAATATCATAACATCTCCTCTAGAATACCACCATCAAAGAACTTGAAGGCCCTCTATTTATTAGATAAACAACAGTATCTACAACATCTGCTGAAAATTGTAAGGGCAACCCTACATGAAATCTCATGCACCTTGCGGGCTCCATGATTGTCTTGTTCATCCTTTCTGACACACCATTTTCCTATGGTGCTCCTGGAAATGTCTTATCTCAGTGAATTCCATGCTCTGAACAATAGTTATCAAAATATTTGCTGCAATATTTGCCTCTATTTTCTAATCTGAGACACTTCAACTTCTTTCTTGTCTAATTTTGAACCAAATATTTTCATTTCTTAAAAGTATCAAATACATCAGAGTTATTCCAAATACAATAAATCTAGGTTTTTCTAGTTGCATCATCAATAAAAGTAACATAATAATGAGAGCCACTAAAAGATGATATTGGAGCAGGTCCCCATACATATGTATGCATAAGCTCTAAATTTTCTCTCTTCTTTTCCTTCCCAACTCTGATAAATCTCTCTTATATTTTTCATAAACATAATTTTCACTGAAATCCAAATGAACATGCTTGAAACTTGGCAACAAATTTCTTGAGAGAAGAATATACATCCCCTTCTCACTCATGCGTTTGAGTCTATGATGCCAGAGTGTCATATCTACTGCTATGGAGGTTAAAGCATTAATATAATTAGAAATACTATTTCATAAATACAATGTGCCAACCTTTTCTCCTTTTTCTATTACTAGGGCTCCTTTAGTGACCTCTTGAGTTTTTTCTATAAATGTAGTTACAAATCCTTCACCTACCAACTGCCTTGTTGAAATTAGTTTTTTATTTAAATCTGGAACATGCCTTACCTCCTTTAATAGCCATTGGTTTCCATTATGTTTCTTTATGAAAACCTTACCCATTCCAACAATTTTATAGGGTTTATCATCACCAAAATGAACATGTCCGAAATCTCCTTGAACATAGTCATTAAAATGTTTCCTATCAGGTGTGGCATGGAATGAAGCCCTTGAATCTACCACCCATGCATCAATAATATTCTCAAATGAAAGAATCAAAACATCTTTCAACACATCACCTATCACATTCACTTCATGATTGTTCTCTTGTTTTCCATTTCCTTCTTTTCTCTTCCAAGATTTGCAGTCTTTCTTTAGGTGTCCTTTATTTTCACATTTCCAACACATTGTCCCTAATTTATATTTGGATCTACCTTTTCTTGACTTACTGTGATTTCATGGGCTCCTTCCCCTTTCCATTTTTCTTCCCCTAATCTTTACAGTCAAAGCATTACTTGATGTCTCACCAGAGCTTTTCCATCGCACTTCCTGACTAAGGATGGTACCAACAACATCATCGAACTTTAAAGTAATAGATCCATAGACAAAGTTACTAATAGCCATAACTAAGCCATTCCAACTTTTTAGAAATGACACAGAAATAATAGAGCCATAAATTCATCATCAAAATTTGCCTATACAGAACTTAACTGACTGATAACTGCATTAAATTCATTTAAATTATCAACAACATATCCACCTTCTGACTGACACCTTCATATTAAATATATGCTTCATAAAAATACCCTATTTGAGGCTGAGAGTTTTTCATATAGCTTGGCCAATGTCGTCATGTTGGGTCCCCATAATACTAGTGATTACCCCATTGCTATTGTAGTTATACCCCTTATTATATTGATGTACGCATGTAGTGCCCATATTGTTACTATTGTGCCCCATAGAAGCCCACTATTTTTATTATTGTGCCCTTACATTATTATTGTTATGTCGGCTCTGATTATGTTATGACCCCTTAGACTCCTATATATAGAAAGGAGGTCTTTTCATTTGTATCATCCAAGAATTGTTCATTTATGTAAATTAAAGGAGGTTTCCCCCTCAAAGAGGTTGAATTCTAAGGCGTTGATCTATCTTTTCTATCTTTTCTTGAGCTGGTTTCATAACATTTGGTACCAGAGCTTGGATTCTAGGGTTTCGCTGCTCCAAACAGGTCATCATGGCATTTTCTTTGTAACGTTTTTTCTGTGATGTTTCATAAGTTTAAAAACAAACCCATTTGAGAAGAAATCACGTTGAACCTCGGGTCCGAATTTCAGATCCTTTTGTGCTATATTTGCGGAGATATGATCTGAGGAAGTTAGTCTTTTTGCAGACTCCTAAATTACATTCCAAACAAGTGACCTGGGGAAAATCGTCATAACTTTCTTTTTGAGCATTGGATTGAAATTTCGCAAGAAGGTACAGAAAGAGGACAGACTGTAGTTTTCTTTTATATATTTTTCAGAGTCAAAGGTCGAAACAGTGACACATGGCCCTTCATACAAGTTCACTCTACAGAACTAGTCCACAATCAGGGCACTGTGGGAGATTGTGCATAACCATTTCTTGGAGAATACAATTTGGATCAGACTAGTGGCATTGGAAAGAGGACATAGAAGGCTACTACAGATCACAACTTCAGAACTGGATGATTCGAAATTACAGAGATACATCAGATTCAATATCAGGCTTCTACAAAGTGAAAAAAGGTGTGTAGTTTTTTTTTAATTTTTGCGTAAGCTTGGTTTGAAGGAATTAAAAGGGCATAGTAAACCGTTATTATCGGTAATTGATGCCCCAAGGAAAGAAAATGCAAACACCTAGTAAGCAACCTGAAAGCTCTAGCATGACTTATGAGGAAGAGGAAGAAATGCAACATGATATAGCAAAATTACGAGACCAAGTGCAACAAGTGTCACTTGCACAAAAAGGAACAGAATCTAAGATGGATGGTTTAAAGAAAGATGTAGAAGCTAAGATGGATGGTTTAAAGAAAGGCGTAGAAGTTAAGATGGATGATTTGAAGACAGACATGGAAGAATTGAAGAAGTTGCTACAAGAAAGGGTCACTAATGGTGAAAGGGTAGTAAAGGAAACTCATGATGAGAACAAAAGAAATGTTAATCATGATTCCATAGAATTTAATGTTGGATCTAAGACCCACCATATTCCAAAATTGATATGACGAAGTTTGATGGCAAGGATCGTGCAACATGGATATTATAGATGGAGCAATTCTTCGATCTCAATAATGTGCAAAACACACAAAAGGTACGTATGACAACTTTATATTTGGAACCAAATCAGTTTGTATGGTATCAATGGTTGTGCTCTCGTAAACAATTTATCACTTGGGAAATTTTTACGGAATAATTGATAGCACATTATGAGGATACAAAAAGCAACACTTTTTTTAGCTAATTGATAAGTCTCAAGCAAAAGGGTTCAATAATGGAGCACATTGAGGAGTTCCAAAAATTGAACATAAGGGTAAAAGATATTCCAGAGGAGCATAGGATTGATGTGTTCATAGGGTATTTAAAGGATAATATCCAACATGATGTTCGCCTTTGGGAACCTAATTCATTAGAGAAGGCATTCAGGTTAGCAAGAAAAATGGAAAGAAAAATTATGGCAACCAGGAAGCATACCACTCAAAATTATGGCAACCAAGGAAGTGTTGTTGCCCCTAGTCTTCCACAACCTATAAGGTTGACACCACAACAATTGGAAGAAAAAAGAGCAAAAGGGCTTTGTTACAGTTGTGATAACAAATACACTAAAGGTCATAAGTGTGCTGAGAAGAAATTATTCTACATAGATTGTGAAGAGGAAGAAGAAAAGGAGCAAGAAAGGTCAAAAGAAGAGGATATACTCCAGTAACAAAGCCTAGATGAAGAACAAATAAATCCGACCATATCTTGTAATGCATTGGCGGGAATTACCACTCCTCAAACCATCAAGATAGAAGGACAAATCAAGAAGAAAAAGGTAATAGCGTTGATTGATTCAGGAAGCACCCACAATTTTATTCATTGTAAGGTAGCAAAAGAATTGAATTGCTTCCTATATCTAGCACCAGAGTGTCAAGTGATGATTGCAAATAGAGGAACAATAAAGTGCTCTGGAAAGTGCCATAATATCAAGCTATCCATGGGAGAATATGTATTGACTAGCCCAATGCTTTCCATTCCAATGGGAGGTGCTGATGTTGTACTAGGATTCTAATGGCTACAATCCTTGGGTACAATAGCTTTTAATTTTCAAGAACTTTTCATCAAATTTTCTATGTAAGGAAAGGAAGTTGAATTAAGGGGTATTGCAGGGAAACCAGGAAAGATAATCAGCTCTAATGGTATGACAAAGCTTCTAAAAAAGGATCAAAGAGGTGTAATTGCACAATTATGTTCGCTAGATGTTTCCACATCGGAATCATCTATTTCTCCAGATCTCGGAAAAGTCCTAGACAATCATTCCAAGGTATTTGAGACTCCCAAAGGTCTCCCACCTATGCGTGATCATGACCATGCTATTCATCTGATTCCAGGAAGTGTTCCTCCAAACATCAGGCCGTATAGATATCCCTATGTCCAAAAGAGTGAAATTGAACGTATGGTTGCAGAAATGCTAGAGGTTGGTATAATTCAACCGAGTCAAAGTTCTTTCTCTACTCCAGTAGTGTTGGTGCATAAGAAGGATGGATCATGGCACATGTGTCTAGATTATAGGGAGCTCAACAAGCTCACTATTAAAGATAAGTTCCCCATTCCTATCATTGATGGATTACTGGATGAATTTCATGGATCAATTTACTTCACCAAGTTGGATCTTCGTTCAGGATATCATCAAATAAGAATGAAGATTGAAGACATTCTGAAAACAACATTTAGAACTCATGAGGGTTATTATGAATTTTTGGTCATGCCTTTTGGCCTTACCAATGCACCTTCAACATTTCAAGGATTGATGAATTCAATTTTCAAACCATTCCTTAGAAAATTTGTGTTAGTATTTTTTGATGATATACTAATCTACAGCAAGTCTTGGAAGGATCATGTTGAACATGTTGACAGGGTGCTACAACTATTGGAGGAGAAACAATTATATGAAAGAAAGATCCAAATGTTTCTTTGGAGTCCAGGAGGTGGAATATCTAGGTCATATTGTATCTCATGAAGGCGTGAAGGTATACCCTAGCAAAATTAAAGCCATTAAGGAATGGAAAATCCCCACATCCATAAAGCATCTGCGAGGATTTCTCGGGTTGACAGGGTATTATCGCAAGTTTGTTAAGAATTATGGGAGAATAGTAGCACCTCTAACAACATTATTAAAGAAAGATGCATTTTCATGGACTTTGGAAGCAACAAAGGCCTTTGAACATCTTAAAGAGGCAATGTGCCAAGCACCGATCTTAGCTACACCGGACTTCACAAAAACCTTTATTATGGAATGTGATGCTTCAGGAAATGGAATTGGTGCTATTCTAATGCAAGATGAAAGACCCATTGCTTTTGAAAGTCGTCCAATCAAGGGAAAGTTTTTAAGCAAAGTTATTTAAGAGAAGGAAATGTTGGCAATACTCCATGCACTTAAGAAATGGCGACCCTAACCAATGGGAAGACACTTCAAGGTAAAAACGGATCATGATAGCCTTAAATACTTGTTAGAACAAAGATTATCCTCTGAAGAGAAACAAAATTGGGTCACAAAGATGTTGGGTTATGACTTTGAAATCATCTACAAAAAAGGGAAGCAAAATGTGGTGGCAGATGCACTCTCAAGAAAGGATGAGGATGTGGAAGCATTGTTGTGCGCCATTTCTATTATTCAACCAGATTGGATAAATGAAGCAAGGGAGGAGTGGAAGAATGACGAAGAAGTGTGGGCACTTATTCGAAAGTTACAACAAGATTCCAGTACGTCTGATACATTTAGCTGGCAAAATGATTCGTTATGGTACAAAGATCACTTATACCTCTGTAAGAATTCCCAGCTAAAACAAAAGATTCTTATGGAATTGCACACTTCTCCCTTAGGAGGGCACTCAGGATTTTTAAAAACTTACCACAGGGTTAAGAAGGAATTTTTTTGGGATGGCCTTAAATCAGATATTCAAAAGTTTGTGGCGGAATGTTTGCTTTGCTAACAAAATAAAGTTGAAACAATTAAGACACCGGGTCTATTACAACCTTTATCCATTCCAAGCCAACGTTGGGAGGAGGTTTCAATGGATTTTATCACAGGTTTACCCAAGTCTGAGGGAAAGAGTGTCAACATGGTGGTAGTTGACAGACTTACCAAGTATGCACACTTTTGTGCATTATCACATCCATTTAAAGCCAGTACGGTTTCTACTTCATTTATGGAAACAATTCAAAAGCTACATGGAAACCTAAAGATTATTGTAAGTGACAGAGATCCCATTTTCACTGGAAATTTTTGGACAAAATTATTTTCTTGTCTTGGTACTCAATTAGCTCATAGCTCATCTTATCATCCTCAATCTGATGGGCAAACTGAGATAGTAAACAAATGTTTGGAAGGATATCTTCGTTGCTTTGTATCTGATAAACAGACACAATGGGTCAAATGGTTGCCTCTGGTTGAATGGTGGTATAACACTTCCTTCCATACAACAACAAAAATGACCCCATTTATGGCACTTTATGGGTATCAACCACCATCCATCACATCATATTTAAGAGAAAATTCTAAGGTTCAGGCTGTGGAACATCACATTGAACATCAACAACAAGTCCTCCAACTCTTAAAGGATAACCTCGTGTTGGCACAGAATAGAATGAAACAATAGGCAGATCAACATCACAGTGAAAGAAGTTTTGATGTAGGTGATTGGGTATTCCTACAACTACAACCATATAAGCAAATGTCCCTCAAGTAAGCTAAGAAGGATAATAAATTATCACCAAAGTATTATGGTCCATACAAGGTGTTGCAAAAGATTGGTACTATGGCATACAAATTGGAGCTTCCTGCAGCTTCTCGATTGCACCCAGTTTTCCATGTTTCATGTTTAAAGAAGGTTATAGGTGACAAGCTCCCAGTTCAAACAATATTGCCAAAACTTGATGAGGAAGGAAAAATTATATTGGAACCAGAAGCAGTCACAGAAATAAGAACTTGACAGCTATGAAATCGATCAATTTCAGAGTATCTTATCAAGTGGAAGAACTTATCTGCTGAAGATTCCACATGAGAGGATGAGAATTTTATGCAAAAGTATCTAGAACTACTCAAGCGTTGAGGACAACACTTTTTTGAAGGAGAGGGGCATGTTGGGTCCCCATAATATAGTGATTATGTTAGGCCCCTATACTACTAGTGTAACCCCTTATTGTTATTAGTATAACCCACTTATTATATTGATGTACCCATGTAGTGCCCATATTGTTACTATTATGCCACATAGAAGCCCACCATTGTTACTGTTGTGCCCTACAATATTATTGTTATGTAGGCTTTGATTGTATTGGGACCACTTAGACTCCTATATATAGAAAGGAGGTATTTTCATTTGTATCATCCAAGAATTGTTCATTTATGTAATGTTAAGGAGGTTGCCCCCTCGAAGAGGCTGAATTCTAAGGCGTTGATCTATCTTTTCTATCTTTTCTTGAGCTGGTTTCATAACATTTGGTATCAGAGCTTTGGATTCTAGGGTTTCGCTGCTCCAAACAGGTCATCGTGAATTTTCACTATAACTTTTTTTCTGTGACGTTTCAGAAGTCACAAACAAAACCCATTTGAGAAGAATTGGCGCTGAACCTTGGGTCTGAATGTCAGATCTTTTCGCGTGATATTTTCGGATATATGATCTGCGGAAGTTAGTCTTTTTGTAGACTCCTGAATTACACTCAAAACAGGTGACCTGGGGAAAATTGTCATAACTTTCTTTCTGAGCATCGGATTGAAAGTTCATAAGAAGGTACAGAAAGAGGACGGACTGTAGTTTCTGTTTATATATTTTTCAAAGTCAAAGGTTGAAACAGTGACACGTGGCACTTCATACAAGTTCGCTCTACTGAACTAGTCTATAATCAGGTCACTGCGGGAGATTGTGCATAACTTTTTCTTGGAGAATCCAATTTGGATCAGACTTGTGGCATTGGAAAGAGGACAAAGAGGGCTACTATAGGTCACAAGTTCAAAACTTAAAGATCTGAAAGTACAGAGTTACAGTCGTTTCAAGGTAGATCTCCTAAAATCAAGAAAAAGCAAGATGAGGAAGTTTGATGGCAAGGATCCGGTAAATTGGATACTTCAGATGGAGAAATATTTTGATATACATGGTGTACAACTATTACAAAAGGTATGTATTGCATCTTCATATTTAGAACCAGATCAATTTTTATGGTACAAAGGGCTTTGTTCTCGTAAAAAACTTGTTACGTGGTCAATTTTCACGGAGGAAATGATAGCACATTATGAGGATATAAAGAGCAACACCTTCTTTAGAGCAACACCACAACAATTGGAAAGAGTAAAAGGGCTTTGTGACATAATGGAAAGCAAAATTATGGAAACCAAGAAGCATACCCCTCACAACTATAAAGATGGAAGTGTTGTTTCTCCCAGCCTTCCACAACCTACAAGGGTTACACCACAACAATTGGAAGAAAAAAGAGAAAAAGGGCTTTGTTACAATTGTGATAGCAAATGCACTAAAGGTCATAGGTGTGTTGAGAAGAAATTATTTTACATAGAATATGAAGAGGAGGAAGAAAAGGATCAAGAAACATCAAAAGAAGAGGATATACGTCAGGACACCACCCTAGAGAAAGAAGGAATGAATCAGACCATATCTTGTAAAGCATTGGCAAGAATTACCACTCCTCAAACTCTCAAGATAGAAGGACATATCAAGAAGAAAAAGGTGCAAGAAGTGAAAGATCACATCGAGAAAGAAGAAATGAATCCAACCATATCTTGTAATTCAATGGATGAAATTACCACTCCTCAAACTATCAAGATAGAAGGACACATCAAGAAGAAAAATGTTCAAGAAGTGAAAGATCACATCGAGCATTAAGAAATGAATCCGACCATATCTTGTAAAGGACTGGAAGAAATTACCACTCCTCAAAAGATAGAAGGACATATCAAGAAGAAAAAGGTTCAAGTAGAGAAAGATCATATCGAGCATCAACAGCAAGTTCTCCAACTTTTAAAGGATAACGCCACTTCGGTACAAAATCAAATGAAACAACAGGTAGATCAACATCGTAGTGAAAAATGTTTTGATGTGAGTGATTGGGTATTTTTACTGCTACATCTCAAGCAAGCTATTTATGAGAAGGAAATGTTGGCAATACTACATGCACTTAAAAAATGGCGACCTTACCGAATGGGAAGACGCTTCAAGGATGAGGATGTGGAAGCATTGTTTTGTGCTATTTATATTATCCAACCAAATTGGATAAACGAAGCAACGGATGAATGGAAGAAGAACGAAGAAGTATGGCCACTTATTCAAAAGTTGCAAAAGATCCCAATTCAAGCAATATTGCCAGAAATTGAAGAGGAAGGAAAAATCATATTGGAACCTGGAGCAGTCACAGAAACAAGAACCCGACAGCTACGAAATCGATCAATTTCAGAGTACCTCATCAAGTGGAAGAACTTACGCGCTGAATATTCCACATGGGAGGACAAGAATTTTATATAGAAGCATCAAGAACTACTCAAGCGTTGAGGACAACGCTTTTTGAAGGAGAGGGGCATGTTAGGCCCCTATACTACTAGTCTAACCCCTTATTGTTATTAGTATAACCCACTTATTATATTGATGTACCCATGTAGTGCCCATATTGTTACTATTATGCCACATAGAAGCCCACCATTGTTACTGTTGTGCCCTACAATATTATTGTTATGTAGGCTTTGATTGTATTGGGACCACTTAGACTCCTATATATAGAAAGGAGGTATTTTCATTTGTATCATCCAAGAATTGTTCATTTATGTAATGTTAAGGAGGTTGCCCCCTCGAAGAGGCTGAATTCTAAGGCGTTGATCTATCTTTTCTATCTTTTCTTGAGCTGGTTTCATAACAGATTACCCCATTACTATTGTAGTTATACCCCTTATTATATTGATGTACCCATGTAGTGCCCATATTGTTACTATTGTGCCCCATAGAAGCCCACTATTGTTATTATTGTGCCCTTAGATTATTATTGTTATGTCGCGTCTGATTATGTTATGACCCCTTAGACTCCTATATATAGAAAGGAGGTCTTTTCATTTGTATCATCCAAGAATTGTTCATTTATGTAATGTAAAGGAGGTTGCCCCCTCGAAGAAGTTGAATTCTAAGGCATTGATCTATCTTTTCTATCTTTTCTTGAGCTAGTTTCATAACACGTCATTAAACCTTTTGTTGTCGTTTCCTTTGAAAAATTGAATGCCACCGATGCTGCCAGAGATAGTTGTATTGTTCCTAGTGCCTTTTTGTCAAGAATATCCCATTCAACATCCATCATACTTGCCATATTCTTTGATTTTATGCTCAATGGTAGGTACAATTTTTTTTTATACATATAATATTCCACCTGTATCTTCCATAGCTCGTAGTTCTGGCCATTAAATTTCTTGACCCTAAACCTACCATCTTCTGCCATTTGTCCCACTCGAACCAAGAACCCTTCTCTCCTATGATTTTATCATCCAAATAGACCTTCGACTTTGATACCAATTATTAGAAAATTAAGTCATAGAGAAATGGAACATATAAAATATTGTGGAAACAAAAACACAAAAATGCATAAAACAAGAGAGACACAGATATACATGTTTCACCCAATTTGGGCTCCGTCCTTTTATTTTATCTAGTAAAATGAAGAGGTACAACCTATAGTAGATCCACCATAATTTCCAATTTCCTCTCGCACAATATTCTCTCTCTTTCTCATTCAGAATAATTATAGTGCACAACCACAATATAATCCCCTCATATAAACCAAGGGTTTCCTTCTAGGTAAAAAAACCCTAAATTAACATAACTTCTACCGTTAGATCATCCACCTAGTGAACAATCTAGATTGACTACAAAATTACAATATTTTACAAGGCAGTTTTTCATCTACTTTTAACTTCGGAGGTGCTACCCCCGAACTCCCACTATCCCCCAGATCCCCAAACTGGGTGTGAAAACCCCCCCAGACCCCCATAGGGGGGGACAAGTCCCCCCGCATGGAGGGGCGTATAGTATTCTTGGGTAGACACCCGACTAAAACAAGATCTATAAATCATGAAGATAATCAGGCTCCACACCCAACATAAAGAAGGATGGAAAGCTCAAGAATGAATGACTAGTCAAAATAGTTATAACTCATAAGTATGAAGTCACCTCCAATAAAATCAACAACTAAATTTAATACATGAAGGATGATGTAGTCATAGGAAATTTCATGGGAATTTGTTCCATAAATAAGTTCTTTACATGGTGGGTTAAAGCTAGATGGAAACCTAAGGGTCATGTGGATCTGAAACTATGATCCAAAGGTTTCTTCAACACAATTTTAACTAGTATTGAAGACTGAGACAAATTGTTTAAAGAAATATCCTACATATTCAACTTGATCGAATTGCATCTAAGATTCTATATGAAGAAATTCACCTTAGAAAAAGATGATTTCATAGAAGAATTGATGTTGATCAAGATGTGCTAATTTCCTCAGGAGTTATTGGAAGAATAAACTCTCATAGGTATAAGAAATACTCTTATAATGTTTGTCAAAATATGTGATGTAACATATGCTAGTTGATACACCTCATATGCAAGAAATTGTGTCTACACGAATGTGTCAAGGGCCCTCTCATAATCAAACAAGCCCTTGGAAAGTCTTCTAAAGAATGAAAAACTTTATTTGATAATGGATAAGTACCATTAAGATCTATTTATCCATATATGGGTGTATAATAAGAAGTAGTACAAAATAAAAGGTTAGATATTATTTTCCTCCATACTACTTTTTTTCTTTTCAAAAGAAATTGAAAATAAATGCCTACGAGGATAATGAATGGATCCAAACGTTGGATTATGAGCATATTCCCTATTAGGAAATTATATATTACAGATCATTGGAACACATATAATATACTGTAGAAATATAAACACAGAAAAACAAATAAAACAAGAGTGACATAGACATACATGGTTCACCCAATTTGGGCTACGTCCACGGAGAAACAACAAGTCCTTCCTTTTATATTATCTAGAAAATTGAAGAGATACAACCTACAACAGATTTTTTGTAATTCCCTCTTCACTCTCACACAATCTCCTCTCTTTTTCTCATTCAAAATATAGATCTACATAGATGCAATACAATTCCCTCTTATATAGAGAGGGGTTGCCTTCTAGCGCAAAGAACCCTAAATTAAACATAACTTCTACTGTCAGATCTCCAACTAATGAATGACCTAGATTGACTTCGAAATTACAACATTTTACAACGTAATTCTACATCTATTTTGAGCTTCGGGGGCATTGCCCCTGATCCCCCACTAGGGGTGGCTCCCAAAGATCACAGGCGCCCCCTCCCTAGACCCCCCTTGTAGTGTATATTTTTATGGGCGGAATTGCTGCCACATTATGAACTAGGGTCCAATGCGGTGATACCTCTAAATAAAGAAGATAATCAGGCGCCACACCCAACAATCTCTCACTTGAAGACTGATTATAGCAACTCCACCGCTGCCTCATTTGTTGGACAATGACTCCACTTTGGACCTGGTTGTTTCTCATCTTCTTCATGATACTTGAAGACCAATTGAAACTAAGAAGAATCTTAGTTTCTCCCTGGTTACAACTTTTGTTAACATATCTGCAAGATTCTATCTAGTGTGTATCTTTTCCAGCTTCAACTGTCCATCTTCCAACACTGACCATATGAAATGGTACTTGAGTTATATATGTTTAGTCTTGGAATGAAATGTAGAGTTCTTTACAAGATGTATGGCACTATGGCTCTCACTGTATAACCTTCCCAACTCCTGCTTGTTACCCAATTTATCCATAAACATTTGTAACCAGATAATTTCTTTACTAGCCTCTGTAGCAGCAACATACTTTGCTTTTGTTGTTGAGAGTGCAACAACACTTTCCAGTTTTGAAACCCTACTGATAGTTGTTCCACCTACAGTAAATACATACCCTGTTGTTCTCCTCCTGTTATCCCTATCACCTGCCATATCTACATCAACATATCCCTATAGAGAAATGTTTGAACCACCAAAGCATAATTCTTGATTTGTGGTACCTCTCAAATACTTGAGAATTCACTTCACTGCTATCCAATGTTCTTTTCTTGGATTGTTCATGTAATTTCTTACAACTCCCATGATTTCATGTGCAATATCAGGCCTTGTGCAGACCATTGCATACATTAAGCTTCGAACTACTGATCCATATGGAACTTTAGTCATATAAGCCATTTCTTCCTAAGTCTTGGGACACACCTCCTTACTTTGTTTGAAATGGCTAGCCAAAGGTAAAATAACTAGTTTTTCATTTTGCATATTAAATATTTTCAACACCTTTTCTATGTACTCACTCTGAGGCAATGTTAATTTTTGATTCTTCCTGTCTCTAGTTATTCTCATACCAAGGATTTGTTTTACAGCACCCAAATCCTTCATTGCAAATGAGTTCACCAATTTTATTTTGAGCACATTTATTTCCTGCATGTTAGAACCTGCAACAAGCATGTCATCTACATACAATAAGAATATAATATAGCTTCAATCATTTTTTCTTTTGAGATAAACACAATGATCAGTGTGACATCTAGTATAACCTTGTTCAAACATAAACCTGTCAAATTTTAGATACCACTACCTTGGTGCATGTTTTAAGCCATACAAGCTCTTCTTCAACCTACACACTATTTTCTCCTTCCCTTTTACCTCATATCCTTGTGGCTGCTGCATATTTATCTCTTCCTCTAAATCCCCATGGAGAAAGTTTGTCTTTACATCTAACTACTCAACATGCAAATCTTCAGTTGCTACTAGAATTAAAATAGTTCTGATTGAAGTCATTTTAACAACAAGAGAAAATATCTCATCAACGTCTATACCCTTATTCTGTGCAAACCCCTTCACCACAAGTCTAGCTTTATACCCTTTTCTACCTTCATATTCTTCCTTCAACCTGTAAACCCATTTATTCTACAATGTTGTTTTACTTGCAGGCAACCTAGCTAAGTACCATGTCTAGTTGTGTGCTAAGGATTCCATCCCTTCTTTCATGGCTTGCTCCCACTTCTTCCTGGTTTCTACCTACACGGCTTCTTCATAACATTCTGGTTTACCAGAATCAGTCAACAATACATAATATAATGAAGGAGAGTATCATTCAAGGGGTCTACTTATCCTGGTAGATATTCTAACACCACTTTCAGGTGTTTGAGGTGCTTGTTATTGTTGTTTTTCTCACTGTTAATCATTATGATTTTCAGGCAACTTCACTTTTTCTATGATGTCATCAAGAACTGTGTATTCTTTGTTTTATTTTTCCTTTTTCTTTTCATGCATCTGATCCTTATACAAAACATTTTCATTGAATATGACATATCTTATCGTATTTCTTTTGTGTTTTTCATAATCATAAAAGTGATAACCAAAATCATTAACACCATATCCAATAAAGGTACATTTATTTGATTTTGCCTCAAGATTTGTTCTATTTTCTTTATTAATGTGGACAGAGGCTTCACAACCAAAAGCATTTAAAAATGAGTAGTTTATATTTTTACCTATCCATGCCTCCTCTAGAATACCACAATTCAAAGAACTTGAAGGCCCTATGTTTATTAGATAAACAACAATATCTACAACATCTGCCCAAAATTGTAAAGGAAATCCTGCATGCAATCTCATGCACCTTTCACGCTCCATGATTGTCCTGTTCATCCTTTCTGACATACCATTTTCTTGTGGTGTTCCTGGAACTGTCTTCTCTCTGTAAATTCCATTCTCTAAACAGTACCTATCAAACTCTTTGCTACAATATTCACCTTGATTGTCTGATCTGAGACACTTAAACCTTTCCCCTATCTCATTTTCAACCAAAGCTTTCCATTTCTTGAAAGTATCAAATACATCAAATTTATTTCGAATATAATAAATCTAGGCTTTTCTAGTTGCATCATCAATAAAAGTAACATAATAATGAGAGCCACCGAGAGATGATACCTGAATGGGTCCCTATACATCTGTATGCACAAGCTCTAATGTTTTTCTCTTCTTTTCTTTCCCAACTCTAAGGAATCTCACTCTCTTTTGTTTTCCATGAACACAATTCTCACAGAATTTAAATCAACATGCTTAAAACCTAGCAATAAATTTCTTGAATGAAGAATCAGCATCCCCTTCTCACTCATGTGCCTAAGCCTGTGATGCCACAATGTCGTATCTTCTCCTGTAGAGGTTAAAGCATTAACAGAATTAGAAATACCATTGCATAAATACAATGTACCAACCTTTTCTCCTTTTGCTATTACTAGGGCTCCTTTAGTGACCTTCCAGGTTTTATCTGTAAAATTTGTTACACAACCTTCTCCTCCAAACTGCCCTGTTGAAATCAAATTTTCTTCAGATCTATAACAACCTCACCACCTTCAATAGCCATTGATTTCCATTTTTTTGTTTTAAGAAAACTGTACCCATTCCAATGATTTTACAGGGTTTATCATCACCCAATCAAACCTGTCCAAAATCTCCTTGAACATAATCATGAAAGTTTCTCCTATCAGGTGTGGCATGGAATGAGGCCACTGAATCTACCACCCAGACATCAATAATATTTTCTAATCAAAGAATTAGAGCATCTTGCAACACATCACCTGTCACATTCACTTCATGATTGTCTTTTTACTGTGCATCTCCTTCTTTTGCTTTCTAAAACTTGAAGTCTTTCTTTAGGGGTCCTTTTCTCCCACATTTCCAGCACACTATCCCCCATCTGGACTTGGATTTTCCCTTCCTTGACTTACTACAATATCCTGGTATCTTTCCTCTTTCCATTTTTCTTCCCCTAGTCTCTGTATTCAAAGCATTACCTGATGTCTCACTAGAGCCTTTCCGTCGCATTTCCTCGCTAAGGATTGCACCAAAAACATCATCAAACTTTAAAGTACTAGATCTAGAGGCAGAGCTACTAATGGCCATAACTAAACCATTCCAACTTTCTAGCAATGAACATAGAAATAAAAAAGCCCTAACTTCATCATTAAAAGTTACCCCTACAGAACTTAACTAACTGGTAATTGTACTAAATTCATTTAAATGATGAACAACAGATCCACCTTCTGACATATTCATATTAAATAAATGCTTCATAAGAAATACCTTATTTGAGGCCGAGGGTTTTTCATATAGTTTTGTCAATGCCTTCATTAAACTCTTTGCTGTCGTTTCCTTTGAAATATTAAAGTCTACTAACGCTGCTAGGCACAACCGTATTGTTCCAAGTGCCTTTCTATCGAGAATATCCCATTTTTTGTTGGTCATACTCATTAGTTTCTTTGTATTTCCACTCAATGGTAGGTATAAATCTTCCTAGTACAAATAATCTTCCATCTACATCTTCCACAACTGGTAGTTTTGTCCATTAAATTTTTCGACCCTAAACCTACCATCTTCCACCATTTCTCCCACTTGAACCAGAGCTTATCTGCCAAATAGACCTCTGACTCTGATACCAGTTGTCAGGAAATTATATATTACAGATAAATGGAACACATATAATATATTGCATAAATATAAACACAAAAAAAATATAAAACAAGAGAGACATAGATATACGTGGTTCACCTAATTTGGGCTATGTCCATGGAGAAACAGTCAGTCCTTCCTTTTATATTATCCATCAAACTAAAGAGATGTAACCTACAACAAATCTGCTATAATTCCCTCTTCGCTCTCACGCAATCTCCTCTCTCTTTCTCACTCAGAACACAGATCTACATAGATGTAATAAAATTCACTCTTATATAGCGAGGGGTTTTCCTTCTAGGGAAACAAACCCTAAATTAAACATAACTTCTACTCTCATATCTCCGCCTAATGAACAACCCAGATTGACTATGAAATTACAACATTTTACAAGGACATTTTACATATATTTTGGGCTTTAGGTGTGTTGTCCTTGATCACCCGCTGGGGGGGGCTCCCAAAGATCACAATTGCCCCCCCTGGACCCCCCTTGCAACATATATTTTTACGGGCGGTGTTGCAGCCACATTACGAACTAGGGTCCAATGTGGAAATACCTATAAATAAAGAATATAATTAGGCTCCACACCCAACATTCCCTTCAGGTGTTGTACATTTCATGAACATGGGCATTTATTTAGAGACTAATGATGCAACATCGATACAATGAAGAACAAGTCTAAGAAAGCTACCAACTAGGATATCTTTGACCAAGGTCCTAGGAAAAGGAAGCAAGGAAAAAATTTAGTGAAACCATCCATGGAAGCACAAGACAAGAATTCTAATATTTTTTAAGGCTTATCAATGATATGAAATATTGAAAATACTATGAAGCAAACAAAATGATCCCATGAAGAACAATTGTAAGTAAAAAACGTAATTGTTGGCTTAGTGGGTCCTAATCTAGGTTCAAAGTTAATTGCACAAAATAAAACCCTACACTAGTGGCCCTTTCGGCATCAACCCATGTAGAGCAAGCTAAAGTCTCACTCGAAGCAGTATGGGGGGATGTTGGAACCAATTTTTTGCATCCAAAGTTCAGTGTGATGTCTTTTATTGCGCTAGAACTACCTTTGCACAAAGACCTATCGTAGTAAAGGTTGTTTAGAGATGAATCAACCACTTACACACACCATAAAATAGCCCTAGATCTGAGTTTACGCAGATCTATTTAAGTACTTAATAAATATAACATAATGTATTATAATCTTCGCGAAAGTTCTTAATAAGTATTGTGTACAGTTAATAAGACTTGTCTAATAGAGTTGCACATTAATAGATCAATATTTCATAAATACATTATTCCATCACAACATATATCACAAACATAAATGACATAAGTAAGCAGATAAAAACATGAATTTCTTCAACAATCTTCTTTATTGATCTTTAATATGAGGTTATAGACTCAAAACTTCCCTACGCACTCAGTTGCAGGGGTCCACGCACTTAACTGCGGAGCCTTTCCCTCCTATCTATCCATTGTGGAGCCTTTTCCCTCCTCTCTAAGACACACATATTTATAGCTTTCCACATATAATCCCATGATCTGTGTACCATGGGTGGATCTCAAAACTGATTCGGCTTTACATAGACAAGGGGCTAAACCCCCTTTTGAGTCCTAGCTATCTACGTGCTTTGCATCCACAAATTGTGGAGACTTTACATATTTTTATCAAAATTTACATCACAACATGGGTTTTTAACCCCAAAATTGAACCAAGGTACCCCATCCCAACAGTAAAAACATAGGAACCTTAATGCAAGAAATAGATTCCCCAAGTACCACTCATAACTAAAACCCACAAGATGACGTAGATTTAAAAATGAAAATGGAGGAGGAAAATCAAGGAATTTAGGAATAAATCATTCCATAAGATATGGAATTAGGAGCAATCAAAATTGATCTTCCAAGAATCATTGTAATCAATAAGGAAAAACACCTATTAAATCCCATCAAAAAGCAATTACTCCAACTATAGATGGAATTGGTGAAGGGAAAGCAAAGAAAGAATTCTCAAAACTCAAAAAGACATATGCAAAAAGAAAACAAAAGTGAAAGAAAATATAAAAAGGAAAAACTAATAGAAAAGGGAGCACTTCTAGTGGACATAGGGAAAACAAGAATACTACCTGTTAAATTGTAGCAAGACAAGGTTTCATTTGACTTGTGCTTTAGTTAAATGGATGAATTTGAATTTCCACATTAGCAAAATGACTTGAGTTGTAGTTAGCAGGATTGACATGGCCAAGTCACTTAGTTAAGTCATTCAATTCAAGTTTGTGGGAAAGAAGTAGAGTTGTGCATGATTTTATTACTAATATTTAGACATATAGTGGAGTTATATTTAGTGAAACTCAATTATCTAAGCTCTAGTCTAGAATAAAGTCAGTATGAGTTTAATTGAGTAGTTTTAACTGTTTTTTACTCATTGTTCTCTTAGTTAACTAATCAATTTACTAAAAAAAATTATATTTGATGCATGCAATTCGAATTTCCTAGTTGAGTGGAGGGAAAATGCATAATTGTATATATTGTTGTATATTGTTGAGTTTACAAAGTTTACATGTAGAAGGTGAGGAATTCTCTTGGGATTATGTAAGAAAATAGGAACTCTTCTTATTATTTAGGAGCAATAATAGTGCAATGAAACAGGAGGAAGCAAGAGGCCTATTTTTCCCAAGTACTTGGAAGACTAGACACAGGAGGAGATCATTATTGTAGTTCAAATTGAGCTTCAAAGGTTGAAGAAGTCATTGTAATAGATATATATTCTCATCTAATATAATACAAACAGAGGAGGGGTTTTTCCCTTTTGGGCTCTGTTGGAGGCTCGAAATTCTTTACCTCAACATTATAAGGGAGACCACTTAGTCGAGACCTTAGAACAACTCATTTTTCATTTGGAATAGTGGTTCTAACTAGTTAAAATAGGTCCAATTACCTTCTCTCTATCTCTACTGGCTTAATGTATGGTTTTCACTTACCAATAGAGAAGAGACATCAGATCAACCCTCTTGTTGATCAGGAAAGAAGGCGATTCTTAAGCTTATCTGGGGCTTAGCCAAGCCATAACTAAATATTTCCTCTTTGATAAGAGGACTTATAGGAATGTAGAATTAAATCTAAAATAAAGAAAAAATAAAGAAATCCTAAGACTATCTCAATTAGGAAGATGTAGATCTAACCCAACCAAGAGCAAAGTAATTAAATGATTGGGATTTAAATATGTATGGATTATAATTAATATCAAACTAATGAAGATGTTTAATTAGCTGATATTGTGAATACCCAAACACATTCTGTTCGAAGATCTATTAACCAAAATAATTAATTAACAACATTTAGGAAGTATTTCACAAAACGATAATGATTATTAAATTACTAACTCGAATGACTAAAAAATAATATAAGGAAATAGTTCACAAAACATCATTGTTTGTTAAATCAGAATTAAAATTCTAATTTATGAGTAAATAGTTACTCAGATATCAAAGTTCAACGCACAAGAGAAGAGATAAATAACAAGAGATAATTGAGGTAGTTTACTCACATAGACAATAGTGCACAAATATGAATGAAAATGACATATTTCTACCATTATAAAATAAAATCGGTATAATAAACAATAATATTTTAAATACCAATTTATTGAAACTATTTCTCTAGCTCTGATGTCTGATAGTCCTTTACAATGCTTGAACTCTACTTCAAAAATTGAGCTACAGTAGTGCAAACTCAACTCCCCCAAAATAGTCCAAAATCCAAAAGAAAATTCCTAATTATCCCCCAGATGTGATATTTACTCTCCCCTCACCTGCAACCCTAAATCCCCATTGCAATAGTGTTTTTAAGAATTCCAGAATTTCAAAGAAGAGAAGCCCTTTGTACATTCTACAATCCACTATTTATAATTTACAAAATGAATTCCAAATCGGAGAGTTGTTGAATAGTAATTCTACTCGAACCATTTTTATTGGTCCAAATTCCTATTCTTTTATTTCTAGAGCAATCCATTGAACTAAAATTTGTTCCTTCTCATCTCTTCAACCGTATTCCTGTCAAAACCAATCAAAATTTAATTAAAATAAAAAATATTAAATTTGGAAAATAAAATATCTTCAATTAAAACTCAATTAAATAAATAAATAAAAAGAAATTTGAGCTTTCTGTTGATCCCTGTAAAGATCTAATTGGTCAAGGAGAACATAATTGAATGGATCTATATTCAACGAAGGTTATGAGAAAATGAAAATGCAAAAAATAAAACTCAGAAAATTAATTATGTTTAAAAATTCGGAGATAAAATCTCTTTTTGCAACCACTTTATAAATATTCACCCTAAGTTTATCTATCTAACGATCAATCTTGGGCCTCATTTGGCCAAGTAAAACTCAACTTATGAGGTCCTAAAGTGGAAGTGTCAAAATTGCCAAAATTGTGGAAAATTTGTTGCGTGGGCTAAAATTAAGAAATTTTGATTAAAAATTCTAATCCTATTTAATTGTACAATTATTCATTATTTATGATTATGAAGTTAATTAATTATATAAAAATTAATTACAATTAAAAATTGAAGTTATAATTATAATTAATTAAATTAATTAAAATACTTACAAATTAATTTATGATTAGTTAAATTATATATTTGAAATGCATGACCAAACATTGGCAATGTGATTTTTTCCAAAAATCTTCATAAATTAAAATTTAATGTATTTAAATTAATTAAATAATATTAAAATATTACATTTAATTTAAAACTAATATAAAACCGAACTACAAACTAATTTATATATAAGAACAAACTACTTTGTCCTAAAACAAAAACCATGTTTCATATTAAATAACATCATTTGTTTTAAATATCCATCGGAGAATATAGATATGCACTTGTGAAATATCGACACACTGTGAAATATTGACACACACTTGTGAAATATCGACACACTCTTATGATAACATGTATGATATCCCGAGGACTTCAAGCCATCGAAGATGTTTAGCAATGGCATATTGGAGGCTTAAAACAAATGTTGAGGTAGTGAGGCATCAGAGAGATTAGTATATCAGACGTTGATGTTGTATCAGAACTTTTAATATCGTAAGTTTTTAATGTGTGCCTCTGATTTCCAGTATTTTCCGATATGAATTATGTGCCTAAGCTGTGGTTGAAGTGAGAGGTACAAGGAGTGAAGGAGAGTTATGGTGTAAGAAAGGAGAGGAGGGTCGTGTGGAGTGGGACCTTTCTTCCTATGTATTAACTATAACCACGTGGAGTGGGACCTTTATTCTTATGTATTAACTATAACCACTTGTAATGTTAAATAATAAAAGAACTACAACTGCTACGTAATGAAAGTCTAAACATTAAACAATTATAACCACTTTGAAAAGTTAATAATTTTGGGATTTCGGGAGTATTAAGAATTATAACCACTTTGAAAAATTAATAATTTTGGGATTTCGGGAGTATTAAGAATTGAAATTTATATTAACTTCCGAGATCCAAAACACATAAATTTAATTGTTCTAAAATTTGGCCACGATGATTTTGTAGGAGCACTAATAAAAAAAATGAAGTAATTAGTGAAAATTGACTAAGAGTTAATATTTACAATCAATAGTGTACGTTTTGTACATTTTTTAACCTAGCCGGTAAAAAATTATCGAACTTCAGATGAGCACTGTCTTCAAACCATGTAACTATATGAGATGAAACAAGTACCGATAGAAAGCTAGAGAAAATTCAAATTCAATGAAGAAATCAAAATAGATAATATTAAAGGGTGATTTAGCCAAAGATTTATGGAAAGGGTCCCCATTATTTGAAGTAAATAAGTCAAAATTGAGGGTGTAGGGATTTTCCTACAACATTGGTGACACACTGCGAAGAACTAGTTATCTCTAGTTAAAGATAATGAACTTTAATTTTCTCAAAGGTTAAAAATAATACAGTTCGTTAAATTGTCAAACCATAAAATATTTCCATGGGTTCGACATAAATAGATTAAGAAATATGAGTTTGAAAAGATAAGTACTCAAAAGCAGACTTCAGTAAAAATCATGAATCCAAATTTGGGAAAATTTGTTTTAAAATTACCTCATACGAGAAAATAGAAGAAGGTACATATAGGATTTTTTCGCTAAAGCATATATCCATTGTTGAGAATGGTCTCTGACATCACTTCACTGCTAGCAAACCTGAAAAGTACCTCAATGAAGTTGTCTTTTATGCCATTTAAGCCTAGCCCTGCTGCCAGCAAGCGTCCATAGCCCTGACAGGTTTAATTGTATTTCCCATGATTCCTCTTTTGATCACCCTTTTTATAAGCACATTTACAAGATTTAGTTTATGATGTACCTAAATAAAAGAGGTGGGTTGGTAATGGCGACTTATGTTAATGGATACAATACTTTCATAATGTTGACTCCAAATTCTTATCTCGCGACTATCCATCAAAGGCTTTCATAAAGTGAAGGGATGGGAGGGATCCATTGAGTTAAACTCAGGTCAGTTCTTTCCTTGAAAAGGTAAACCCTATCACTTAGAAAGGATGTGTGTTCCTCTATGAAAAATATTTAAAACAAGAGGGATTTATGGTTCCATAAAGATATACCTTTAATGATAAATGAAATTCACTAAACTAGACAAAGTAAAAGATTTCCCATGTATGCCAACCATTAGTGGGTGGAGAAATGACCTTCCACATAAATCATGGCGGAGTCACCACAATCAAACCATAAGAAATGGAAAAAATAAAAAGAAATCTAGAATAAAATGAAAGAATAAAACAACAACTCAAATCATGTTAAAAATGAGGAAAGGAGAAGCTGAAAGAAAAACCCAAATTTAAAGGGCAAACCCCAAAAAGATCAACTACATAAATTTATGATCGAAAGAGTAAAAGAAGATAAGCATGTGAATGTTCATTATATGTTGAGATCTTAATAAATTTTATCTTGCAGAGTTATAGGAAATGAAGCTCTCAAAATGTAAAGGGTGAATAGCAGTGATGAGAGATTATAAGCTAATGAGAAGTATTTGTTTGCTACAAATTTTCTTGTTCCAAAGCAAAATCCTGCATAACAACATCTTAACCATTTTCTAATAAAAGGTAAGGTTAAGAAACATATTAAAGGTTTTGAAACTCACCAGTTTAGCTGATTCGATGAGGACCAATATTTCTTCTCCCAAAAAACTTGAAAGAAAACTAGACAAAGGAGAATGAGCTCCAAATCAGATCTGGTAGAGATGTGAAAAGTTTATGGAGAGATTCAAAAACAGAGTTTAAGATTAGCAAAAACTAAAAACAAAACTAAAACCAAAAGTAAGGCAATGAAAATGAATGAATGTGGGAATATGAAACTTACCATTGGAGAATTTTATTTATTCTTACTTGAGAGATATCACCTTCTCCAATAAAAGATAACTTCTTCTTTTAATTAGAATTAAAAACATGAGGAATTTAAATTTTCTAAAATATTATCCATCCAAAATCATCATTTATTGAATCTAAACTAAAGCAAGCAGTGAAAAAAATGAAAACAATGTTTCATATCCAAGGAATATGAAGTAATCCAAATTCTTCGGAAAAGAGAATGAAGATATGCTTCTTTATGAAGTGTTTTGTGCGAAATTTTCCTCCGTCTGTAGAAAATTTGAGTAATGAAGAACGTAAGCGTTTCATTTTATTTGCATCAATGATAGGTAGAATACAATTATTGACTCATATTGCTAAGTGAAAAAACATGAATTCACGTGGGTCTACACACATGAGCGTATCAGATGAGAAATATCAGAGAAATCACTTGGTTATACTTTAGAAAGTTATGATATATCAAACTTCAAATAAATCATATTTAAAGAAATAAGAAGAGGAGAGAAGTGTTATCAGAACCTTTTCATCGACGATAGTATATCGAGGATTTAAAGAGAAAGCATATAATGTCAAAGTCCTGATATAAGCTGAGGATGGGAATATCAAATATCAAAATATCGGGTGACCGAGATATCGGGACATCGGGAGATCAATGATATCGGAGTATCGAAATATCGGATGATCAAGATATTAGGATTTTTTAGCATAACACACTTTATTAGTTATGGTATTTGCGAATACCGATATGGCAAGTGGCAGTTGTGGGGTCAGCAACTCTTAAAGTATTTTATTTAAAAGAAAGCACCCAACTCAACTTTTCCATTTTACAAAAGCCCCTTTATTAATTATATTAACTATCGGGAATATTTGATTGGAGAATGATTTTATCATAACTTTCTTATTAGGAGAGTTACGATATTATAATGATCGAATATGAATCTTCTGATAATGCATTAATTTAATTCAAAATAACCTAGACATGTTGCGGATTAGAAAGGGTTGGTTGCTTGCTTATCTTAAGTCTCAAATCATCAAGTCAATGAAGACCTGTAAAATGAAACATAATAGAAATAAGAAATAAACCATGAAAATGAGAAAATCAAACAACAAATGAAGATGAACCTATTAATACATACCTAGAAGAATATGACGGTAAATTTACCTCATGCATCTTTAAGTTCTCCTATGTTTTTCTCAAAATTTTCATATGTTCAAACCTCATCTATTTATTCAATCTAAAAATTCTAAGTAATGAGATTTAATATTGCATCCACTTCAAATTTACATCATAGGATAAGAGTGGTGAAAATGAGCCTTAAGAAATACTTGTGAATCAAAAATTGCCAAGCCATAGCAATTCCTTGGAATTTCTTCATATATGATCAATGTGATGAAGTTTTACAAAAACAAGACAATTAGGTGCTTCACAAGTGTGTCTGATCTAATTCTATAATAACTTTGATATGTACTAAGCCAATTTTATAGAAAATGAAAGGGGATGCCAAGAAAAACTCAAACTCATTACTTGTTTATTGAAATTCTGAAATAAATGCAAACATAAAATCAATTTAAATCTAAATTAATCTATCTCTAATTCTAACTGAAAAGAAACGTGACTAGGTATAGTCATACTTCCAATCTAACCATGCAAGAATTTTATTCCATGTATGTATGTACAAGTTAGACATTAGTAACGAAAGCACAATTGTAATTAAACCAATCAAAATAAGTTTGAATTTATTATATACATCTATTCCTAAAGTATGTACAAACATCAATTTATTTACAAATAACTTATTAGTAAACAATCTCTCTTGGACATTCCTCTCCAAGAAAATATCTATGAGATCATAAAAATATGGGTGGACATTTGTTAGAGATTGGAAGCTATCCAAAGGAGAAGGTAGCTGGTCAGATTGTGAAGAAACACTCTCGAGAGTTAAATTTTGTTGATAATGCTTTAGAGATAATTGAAATGAGATGAACATCAAGTGAATTTGGAAGAGAAAAATTTATGGATATTCAAGATTAATGTTTTAAATTACATATTCATTATCTTCTATTAATGAATCTTGAGGATGTTCAATGTTGTGATATTGAACACGCCATCATAAAATATCATAAAAGAAAAGATAACAAAACAATTGAGAGAAAGAAAACAAAACCAAATCGCTATGTATATAATAATTACAAAACAATGTTACAAGGAAACTTTGGAACCCATAATTATATTCAATAATTGAATTGCCACTAAAAGGACATTTCAACAAAATGTTATACGACCAAGTCCCCAAATGAAAATCAGAATGAATTGCATTAGAAACCTGCAAAATAGGATGATCAAAATGTTCAGAATTAAATTCATTTTCTGAATTCCAGATTCTGTGATCCATATAACATTAAATATATTCTTTTCAGTAGAAATCACATAGGAGAAAAAAATTTCTGACGCATTTCGAACCATCTAGTGTGGTTCACCATCAGGACTAGATTCATGTTCATGTTCAACAAGAGGAGACAAAATTACAACGCTTGAATCTTCATGATATAAATAAGATTTTAAAACTAGTTCATTTTGTCGAGGATGTAATTCTTTGACATCATCATGGGGGTATTCATCATAAATTACCTCCTTCTCTTGGAAATAAGATGGCTGATCTATACTGGCAGAATTATAAAATATGTGAAAGGGACATTTTGGAACAACATTTATGACCAAAGAGTTAACATCTGAATAAGTGATAATCCCAAAAATTTTAGAACTAGTGGTAGGGTTGTTTTCAATTGAAATATTAAAATGATCATCATATAATGCAATCTGATCTAAAAATATATCACGATAAAAAAAATAATGACTACGAGAATATAATGTTGGTTGAAAATGTTTATCTTGACAATTTGTAGTATCATTATAATTCTAGCTTAATGAAACTTTTTCAGTTGTGGGAGTAGAGATATGTTCTGAATTTTTAGAGTTTACCATTGGAGAAGAGAGATTAACATATTCATTATTTATATCTCATTCCTGATAAAAATCTACTGGGCCTTCTTGTTGTTCACAAGAATCATTAGAAACCGTTACAACAATATTTTTATATTTTTCATTTATGTTTGAAAATTTTATTTTATAAATCAAAAAATGTGTAGAAAATCCTATAGATTCACAAGCTCATGCAATGTACTAAAGCCCAAGACAAGAATCTACTTCTACTTTCAACTAGTGAAAGCCAATAGATTGATGAAAACAATATGAATAAGAAGAAGATAAATCAATGGCACATAACACAAGATGTATCTGGGGAAATCCATTGCTCAAAACCCTGTTATCTGTATTGCATATATCAGGAGGATGAGTGAATATATAAAGCTTTTTCTCACTAGAACAATTCCGCACAAGTTTTAGAAATTCCCACTGTAGATCAATAGATTATGAAATATACTAAAGCAAAATACAAGATCTACTTCTACAACAAACTTTGTGGAAGCTTAATCGAATATGAGCAAGATCAAATAGAACACATATAATTGAGAATGAGATATCAATCACACATGAACACAGAAGAATAACCCTGTTGGGTCCCTATAATACTAGTGATTACCCCATTACTATTGTAGTTATACCCCTTATTTATATTGTTGTGCCCCTATTACCCCCATATTGTTATTTCTGTGCCCCATAGAATCCCTCTATTGTTATTTTTGTGGCTTTATATTATTATTGTTAGGTCGGCTGGATTATATTGTGGCTCCTTAGACTCCTATATATAGAAAGGAGGTTTTGTCATTTGTATCATCCAAGAATTGTTCATTTATGTAATGTAAAGGAGGTTTCCCCCTTGAAGAGGCTGAATTCTAAGGCGTTGATCTATCTTTTCTATCTTTTCTTGAGCTGGTTTCATAACATTTGGTATCAGAGCTTTGGATTCTAGGGTTTCGCTGCTCCAAACAGGTCATCGTGGCATTTTCGCTATAACTTTTTTTCTGTGACATTTCAGAAGTCGAAAAAAAACCCATTTGAGAAGAATTGGCGCTGAACCTTGGGTCCAAATTTCAGAGCTTTTCGCGCGATATTTTAGGAGATATGATCTGAGGAAGTTGGCCTTTTTGCAGACTCTTGAATTACATTCAAAACAGGTGACCTAGGGAAAATCATCATATCTCTCTCTCTGATAATCGGATTGAAATTTCGTAAAATGATACAGGAAGAGGACGAACTTTAGTTTCTTGTATGTGTGTTTCAGATTCAAAGGTTGAAACAGTGACTCGTGGCACGTCGTACAAGTTCGCTCTACGGAACCAGTCTAAAAGCAAGTCACTGTGGGAGATTTCACATAACTCTTACTTGGAGAATCCAATTTGGGTCCGACTTGTGGCATTGGAAAGAGGAAGAAAAAGGCTACTACAGGTAGCAATTTCAGAACTGGATGATCCGAAATTACAGAGATCCATCAGATTCAATATCAGGCTTCTATAAAGTGAAAAAAGGTGTGTAGTTTTTTTTAAAATTTTTTATCTAAGCTTGGTTTAACGGAATTCAAAGGGCATAGTAAAGCATTATTATCGGTAACTGATGCCCCGAGGAAAGAAAATAAAAACACCTAGTAAGGAACCTGAAAGCTCTAGCATGACTCATGAAGAAGAGGAAGAAATGCTACATGATATATCAAAATTACAAGAACAAGTGCAACAAATGTCACGCTCACAAAAGCTAACAGAAGCTAAGATAAGTGGCGTGGAATCTAAGATAAATGGTGTGGAATCTAAGATAAAGGGCATGGAAGCTAAGATGGAGGATTCGATGGTAAATTTGAAGACAGACATGGAAGAATTGAAGAACTTGCTACAAGAAAGGGTCACTAATGGTGAAAAGGTAGTAAAGGAAACTCATGATGAGAACAAAAGAAATGTTAATCATGATTCCATAGACTCTAATGTTGGATCGAAGACTCACCATGTTCCAAAAATCGATATGAGGAAGTTTGATGGCAAGGATCCCGCCACATGGATATTACAGATGGAGCAATTCTTCGATCTCAATAATGTGCAAAACACACAAAAGGTACGTATGGCAACTTTATATTTGGAACCAAATCAGTTTGTATGGTATCAATGGCTTTGTTCTCGTAAACAATTTATCACTTGGGCAATTTTTACGGAAGAATTGATAGCACATTATGAGGATACAAAAAGCAACACTTTTTTTAGCCAATTGATAAGTCTCAAACAAAAGGGTTCAATAATGGAGCACATTGAGGAGTTCCAAAAATTGAACATAAGGGTAAAAGATATTCCAGAGGAGCATAGGATTGATGTGTTCATAGGGTCTTTAAAGGATAATATCCAACATGATGTGCGCCTTTGGGAACCTGATTCATTAGAGAAGGCATTCAGGTTAGCAAGAAAAATGGAAAGCAAAATTATGGCAACTAGGAAGCATACCATTCACAACTATAAAGATGGAAGTGTTGTTGCCCATAGTCTTCCACAACCTATAAGGTTGACACCACAACAATTGGAAGAAAAAAGAGCAAAAGGGCTTTGTTACAATTGTGATAGCAAATACACAAAAGGTCATAAGTGTGCTGAGAAGAAATTATTCTACATAGATTGTGAAGAGGAAGAAGAAAAGGAGCAAGAAAGGTCAAAAGAAGAGGATATATTCCAGGAACAAAGCCTAGATGAAGAACAAATAAATCCGACCATATCTTGTAATGCATTGGCGGGAATTACCACTCCTCAAACCATCAAGATAGAAGGACAAATCAAGAAGAAAAAGGTAATAGTGTTGATTGATTCAGGAAGCACCCACAATTTTATTCATTGTAGGGTAGCAAAAGAATTGAATTGCTTCCTATATCCAGCACCAGAGTGTCAAGTGATGATTGCAAATGGAGGAACAATAAATTGCTCTGGAAAGTGCCATAATATCAAGCTATCCATGGGAGAATATGTATTGACTAGCCCAATGCTTTCCATTCCAATGGGAGGTGTGATGTTGTACTAGGAGTCCAATGGCTACAATCCTTGGGTACAATAGCTTTTAATTTTCAAGAACTTTTCATCAAATTTTCTTCGAAGGAAAGGAAGTTGAATTAAGGGGTATTGCAGGGAAACCAGGAAAGATAATCAGCTCTAATGGTATGACAAAGCTTCTAAAAAAGGAGCAAAGAGGTGTAATTGCACAATTATGTTCGCTAGATGTTTCCACATTGGAATCATCTATTTCTCCAGATCTCCAAAAAGTCTTGGACAATCATTCCAAGGTATTTGAGACTCCCAAAGGTCTCCCACCTATGCGTGATCATGATCATGCTATTCATCTGATTCCAGGAAGTGTTCCTCCAAACATCAGGCCGTACAGATATCCCTATGTCCAAAAAAGTGAAATTGAACGTATGGTTGCAGAAATGCTAGAGGCTGGTATAATTCAACCGAGTCAAAGTTCTTTCTCAGCTCCAGTAGTATTGGTGCACAAGAAGGATGGATCATGGCGCATGTGTCCAGATTATAGGGAGCTCAACAAGCTCACTATTAAAGATAAGTTCCCCATTCCTGTTATTGATGAATTACTGGATGAATTGCATGGATCAATTTACTTCACCAAGTTGGATCTTCGTTCAGGATATCATCAAATCAGAATGAAGATTGAAGACATTCCAAAACGGCATTTAGAACTCATGAGGGTCATTATGAATTTTTGGTCATGCCTTTTGGCCTTACCAATGCACCTTCAACATTTCAAGGTTTGATGAATTCAATTTTCAAACCATTCCTTAGAAAATTTGTGTTAGTATTTTTTGATGATATACTAATCTACAGCAAGTCTTGGAAGGATCATGTTGAACATGTTGACAGGGTGCTACAACTATTGGAGGAGAAACAATTATATGCAAAAAGATCCAAATGTTTCTTTGGAGTCCAGGAGGTGGAATATTTGGGTCATATTGTATCTCATGAAGGAGTTAAGGTAGACCCTAGCAAAATTAAAGCCATTAAGGAATGGAAAATCCCCACATCCATAAAGCATCTGCGAGGATTTCTTGGGTTGACAGGGTATTATCGCAAGTTTGTTAAGAATTATGGGAGAATAGCAGCACCTCTAACAACATTATTGAAGAAAGATTCATTTTCATGGACTTCGGAAGCAACAAAGGCCTTTGAACATCTTAAAGAGGCAATGTGCCAAGCACCGGTCTTAGCTACACCGGACTTCACAAAAACCTTTATTGTGGAATGTGATGCTTCAGGAAATGGAATTGGTGTTGTTCTAATGCAAGATGAAAGACCCATTGCTTTTGAAAGTCGTCCAATCAAGGGAAAGTTTTTAAGCAAAGCTATTTATGAGAAGGAAATGTTGGCAATACTCCATGCACTTAAGAAATGGCGACCCTACCTAATGGGAAGACACTTCAAGGTAAAAACGGATCATGATAGCCTTAAATACTTTTTAGAACAAAGATTATCCTCTGAAGAGCAACAAAAGTGGGTCACAAAGATGTTGGGTTATGACTTTGAAATCATCTACAAAAAAGGGAAGCAAAATGTGGTGGCAGATGCACTCTCAAGAAAGGATGAGGATGTGGAAGCATTGTTGTGTGCCATTTCTATTATCCAACCAGATTGGATAAACGAAGCAAGGGAGGAATGGAAGAATGACGAAGAAGTGTGGGCACTTATTCGAAAGCTACAACAAGATTCCAGTACTTCTGATACATTTAGCTGGCAAAATGATTCGTTATGGTACAAAGATCGCTTATACCTCTGTAAGAATTCCCAGCTAAAACAAAAGATTCTTATGGAATTGCACACTTCTCCCTTAGGAGGGCACTCAGGATTTTTAAAAACTTACCACAGGGTTAAGAAGGAATTTTTTTGGGATGGCCTTAAATCAGATATTCAAAAGTTTGTGGCGGAATGTTTGGTTTGCCAACAAAATAAAGTTGAAACAATTAAGACACCGGGTCTATTACAACCTTTATCCATTCCAAGCCAACGTTGGGAGGAGGTTTCAATGGATTTTATCACAGGTTTACCCAAGTCTGAGGGAAAGAGTGTCATCATGGTGGTAGTTGACAGACTTACCAAGTATGCACACTTTTGTGCATTATCACATCCATTTAAAGCCAGTACAGTTTCTACTGCATTTATGGAAAAAGTTCAAAAGCTACATGGAAACCCAAAGATTATTGTAAGTGACAGAGATCCCATTTTCACTGGAAATTTTTGGACAGAATTATTTTCTTGTCTTGGTACTCAGTTAGCTCATAGCTCATCTTATCATCCTCAATCTGATGGGCAAACTGAGATAGTAAACAAATGTTTGGAAGGATATCTTCGTTGCTTTGTATCTGATAAACAGACACAATGGGTCAAATGGTTGCCTCTGGCTGAATGGTGGTATAACACTTCCTTCCATACAGCAACAAAAATGACCCCATTTATGGCACTTTATGGGTATCAACCACCATCCATCACATCATATTTAAGAGAAAATTCTAAGGTTCAGGCAGTGGAACATCACATCGAACATCAACAACAAGTCCTCCAACTCTTAAAGGATAACCTCGTGTTGGCACAAAATAGAATGAAACAACAGGCAGATCAACATCGCAGTGAAAGAAGTTTTGATGTAGGTGATTGGGTATTCCTACGGCTACAACCATATAAGCAAATGTCCCTAAAGCAAGCTAAGAAGGATAATAAATTATCACCAAAGTATTATGGTCCGTACAAGGTGTTGCAAAAGATTGGTACTATGGCATACAAATTGGAGCTTCCTGCAGCTTCTCGATTGCACCCAGTTTTCCATGTTTCATGTTTAAAGAAGGTTATAGGTGACAAGCTCCCAATTCAAACAATATTGCCAGAACTTGACGAGGAAGGAAAAATTATATTGGAACCGGAAGCAGTCACAGAAACAAGAACTCGACAGCTACGAAATCGATCAATTTCAGAGTATCTTATCAAGTGGAAGAACTTATCCGCTGAAGATTCCACATGGGAGGATGAGAATTTTATGCAGAAGTATCCAGAACTACTCAAGCGTTGAGGACAACACTTTTTTGAAGGAGAGGGGCATGTTGGGTCCCTATAATACTAGTGATTACCCCATTACTATTGTAGTTATACCCCTTATTTATATTGTTGTGCCCCTATTACCCCCATATTGTTATTTCTGTGCCCCATAGAATCCCTCTATTGTTATTTTTGTGGCTTTATATTATTATTGTTAGGTCGGCTGGATTATATTATGGCTCCTTAGACTCCTATATATAGAAAAGAGGTTGTGTCATTTGTATCATCCAAGAATTGTTCATTTATGTAATGTAAAGGAGGTTGCCCCCTCGAAGAGGCTGAATTCTAAGGCGTTGATCTATCTTTTCTATCTTTTCTTGAGCTGGTTTCATAACAAACCCAGGGAAAGCCTCAACCTAAAACCCCAATCTCTGTATTATCATACAAGTGTAAATATGTTCAGATTACAAAAAGAATCAGCTCACAAGCTATTATGCTTTCTCTGCAATCAAACAATACAACTCACAGACTAAATAGACACAAGATATGCCTTCCCTTAGCCCTCCAAGCCTCCTATTTCCTTGCGTAGTTTTTCTGTTGGAAATAATACTGAGAGGGGGGGGGGGTGAATCAGTATTATCAGATCAGATAAAAACTTTTCAATTTCATACTCAGAAACATATATGCTACTTCAGTTAAGTGAACCAGCGTGTACACGCTACTGTGTCTATAGCAACTAGCATATATCCAGAAATCTTATGATTTAGTTAGCTTATCTTCAATAAATGCATCAGAACATTATTAACCACATTGACAGTAAACAGGTGCAGTATAACAGAACAGATCATCACATAAAAGCCACACACATGAACACCATGATATAAGGTGGAAACCCAATGTGGGTGAAAACCACCTGCTGCAAGTCGTCTCTTTCTTTCTTTAATAAGAAACTTCAGTTTACAATCTTTTGTACTAGTGCAGCCTTATACCAGTACGCAGGCTACAACCTGCAGAGGGCTACAACCCTCTCTCATTTTCCAACTACTTTTGGAAGGGAGCTACAACCCCCTCAGCTCTTGTACTAGCCGATCCATTTACTAGTACGTAAGTGCTGACCCTACAGAAGGCTACAACCCTCTTTCCTTCAGGGACCACGTTTCATCAATTTTCAGACTGGATCCATGAGTAGAAAACAAACATTACTGCAATACAATCATCAACTTATACTTGCATCATAATTCATTAAACAACCCAATACTGAATCACTGAAACTCTGTCACCAAGAACACAGAACCCAAACCAGAGCCCAGAACTCTGCAACAACCACCAGAATCAACAGCAACCTGAAATATCAAATCTTATTATGCATACGCTACTTCACTGTACCAAAACCGCGTGTATACGCGCTTTCTCCAAAGGCAACCCACATGCAGATCTAGAAATAATTACTTATACCTTCGCTGTCAGATCCGACCCTTGCCAAGCGTCCCGAACAGATAACCAGCAATACCAGATCTTCTCACTTCGTCATTCACACAATGCATACCTCACTTTGCCTAATGATCTTCTCCTTATATAGCCTTAGGCACTTCACAATACCACGGACCAAAACCATAGTAACACAATACCATCAACTTCAAAACTAGGGATCGACACACCCGTCGAGACACCATGGTCCAAAACCATAGGCACAACTTCCAAGGACTAACCGCCACGGACCAAAGGTACTTTTCACATGTACGCGCTTTTACTGAAGCCAACCTGCGTGTACACGCTGGTTTTCCTTAATGAACCTGCGTATATCTCTTTCTTGTCCTGCTGCACTGAGATCTGTCCTCTGATCAAGTTGCCATCACTTGTACCTGTCTCTGAGTGAGTTGCCATCAAGGACAACACTTGTATCATAATGCCAAAAATCTCCCCCTTTGGACTTGATGGCAGCCACCACACCAAGTCACTCTCCCCCTTTGACATCAAGGGCAAAGGGCGGACCAAGATATTCTCTTCTTTGGTATACCTTATGCTGTCCATACTCCCCCTGAGTACCTGCTGAAATCTCCAAATGTGCTCCCCCTTTGTGTATGCCAAAGTGTACCAATCTATCCATGCTCTTGTTGAATTATGCTGTTCATGCTCCCCTTGACTGTAGGCAAGATCTGCAAAAAAAATTTCTTCAAGAAGAACGAAGACTTATACATCATAGAGGACCTTCCTATCAGCAAAAGACTCAATACATACATTCATCACCCAACCTAGTGGGGATATACCAATACTGACTCATCCACCTAACCATGTGGATATACATTAAGAGTTTACTCATGATAAGACATGAACATTGCATCATTCATCCCAGGCATAGTGGGGAAACCAACATAGGTCGTTACATGACCTTGACATCATAAAAGAGATATCACAAAAGAGATACATGACATAGTGATGAAATATCTAGACCAAGACTTATGAAAGCCACCAGCAGCATCATGATCTGTACTATAAGCATCAACCTGCATTCCTTTGATCAAACAGCAAGATGTGTCATTTAGCTTCATAGACTTTATCAACAACTTCTAACCATAATGCCAACAATGAATAATTTGAAGTATATGCTCCCCTTGAGCATGAGCCAACCATGACTGAACCATTTCCTGAGTCTGTTCTGCTGCCCTTTATGCTCCCCCTGAGCCTAAGCCAACCATGACTGAACCATTTCCTAGGTCTGTTCTGCTGCCCTTTCTACATATACGCGACTTTGCAGCCTGTAACTCGCGTATATACGCGACTTGTCTTCATTATATCAGCGTATGCAAGATGGAATACTGAAATTCATCACTTTCAGATTCCCCTGTGTCTGTTGTGTCAGCTGTCTGAGTTATGCCACACCTTTCTGTCTCTCTCTTCTTCAATTCCTGGAACTATGATGATGTATGGTCCTCTTGTTTTGAATTTGAAATCTGCTCCTGCATTCCCTTGCTTTATGCCCATAGTTGTTGCATGTATAACATCTTACATATTTCATGTTCCTTCTATCGCAATCAATTGCTTTGTGTCCATATGCATTGCAGGCAAAGCAATATCCTCTAAAATACCTGGGATGCGATGATCTTTTGTAATGGTCTTGAACCATTCTACTTCTACATCTGGCTGCAACATGTCCAAGATTATGACATACATAACATTCAACATTATTCAGTAGAGGAAATAATCGTCTATCACGTCCATAGTTAGGAGTAAAGGATCTTCCTTGAGGAATTTCTTTCCTTGGTTGTTCCTTGTTGAGCATTTTAGATTTCTCATTAGAGTTTCTTGCCTCACCTTGTGAACTAGATTCACCTTCAACATATTCATGAAAACCAAGACCAGTTTTGATAGCAGGAGACCTTTGACTATTAAGAATATCGTCCAAGACTTTAGTACTATCTTGAAATCATAAAATCTTATCCTTTTCTTCTAATTTACCTTTCCAGATATTTACCTCAACTTGATGTTGTTCTTCCTTTTCCAGATAATGATTCCTTAGGTCTTCTTCAGCTTTTCTTCCTTCTTCCACTTGTCGCTTTAGTTTGATCACTTGATGTTCTTGATCTTCAAGAGCTTCTCTATTCTGTTCTCTTGATTTTTTAAGATCTTATTTTAGAGAGAGAATCTTTGATTCAAGTCTTTGAATAGTTGTGCTTTGATCCTTTACTATATCCTGTAATTGCTCCCTTACCCTGGTTTCTGTCTCCAATTGTTCTTTTAATTTGGCAACTTCTTCAGTTTCTGCATTCTTCTTTTCATGTGCCATGAGACTTTTAATATCTTCGCTATTATTGGATGAAGAATTCTTCTTTTCATGTGCCATGAGACTTCTAATATCTTCACTATCATTGAATGAACTTTTAATATGGGTATAATAGCTTCTACCATCTTCTTCAGATATCTTTCCTTTGTTATGAGGGCATCTAGCAGCATAGTGACCAACTCTACCACATAGAAAACATTTGAAAGGTAGCTTACCTTTGAACCTTCCAGTTCCTCGTTCAAGATTCTTGACAAAATTTACCTCATCTTCTTCCTCTGACACTTCGAATGCGGCTTCTGGTGGTACCTCTTGTCGCATTTCAAAAGCAGTTAAGATCCCGTGAAGCTGTGACATGGTGATTTTCTGCACATTCTCCTTTTCTTCTATGGCAGATACTTTAGAATCAAATTTAGCAGACAGAGATCTCAAAACCTTTTCAACTAAGACAACTTCCTCGAATTCTTCACCCAAATCCCTCATACAATTCACAATCTCATCCATACACAGGAAATAATTAGCTACGCTTTCATTACTATGCATCTTAAGAGTTTCATACCGGATTCTAAGAGTTTGAAGCTTTGCTCTTTTTACCTGATCATCTCCTTCGTAGCTTGTAACGATTTTGTCCCATATTTCCTTAGCTTATTTGAAATGCATGATCTTCATAAATTCTGATTGTGTCAAACTACTCAATAGGACAGTAACAGCTTTGGCATTGAGCTCATATTGCTTTTTCTCTGCTGGATCTGTAGGAGTTGTTGATGGGAATTTGTATCCTCCTTCTATGATTCCCCAAACTTCTGCTCCAAGAGATTGTAGATATGCAGTGGTTCTTATCTTCCAGTGGGTAAAATTGTTCCCGTCAAAGACTGGTGGCCTGATGTGTGCCTCTCTTTCTAGATTAGCCATTCTGATGGATCTTTTCCTTCAAGCGATCAAGCTTCCTCTGAAGGACCTGCTCCGATACCAATTGTTGGAAATAATACTGAGAGGGGGGGGGGTGAATCAGTATTATCATATCAGATAAAAACTTTTCAATTTCATACTCAGAAACATATACGCTACTTCAGTTAAGTGAACCAGCGTGTACACGCTACTGTGTCTAAAGCAACTAGCATATATCTAGAAATATTATGATTCAGTTAGCTTATCTTCAGTAAATGCATCAGAACATTATTAACCACATTGACAGTAAACAGGTGCAGTATAACAGAACAAATCATCACATAAAAGCCACACACATGAACACTATGATATAAGGTGGAAACCCAATGTGGGTGAAAACCACCTGCTGCAAGTCGTCTCTTTCTTTCTTTAATAAGAAACTTCAGTTTACAATATTTTGTACTGGTGTAGCCTTATACCAGTACGCAGGCTACAACCTGCAGAGGGCTACAACCCTCTCTCGTTTTCCAACTACTTTTGGAAGGGAGCTACAACCCCCTCAACTCTTGTACTAGCCGATCCATTTACTAGTATGTAGGTGCTGACCCTACAGAAGGCTACAACCCTCTTTCCTTCAGGGACCACGTTTCATCAATTTTCAGACTGGATCCATGAGTAGAAAACAAACATTACTGCAATACAATCATCAACTTATACTTGCATCATAATTCATTAAACAACCCAATACTGAATCACTGAAACTCTGTCACCAAGAACACAGAACCCAAACCAGAGCCCAGAACTCTACAACAACCACCAGAATCAACAGCAACCTGAAATATCAAATCTTATTATGCATATGCTACTTCACAGTACCAAAACCGCGTGTATACGCGCTTTCTCCAAAGGCAACCCGCGTGCAGATCTAGAAATAATTACTTATACCTTCGCTGTCAGATCCGACCCTTGCCAAGCATCCCGAACAGATAACCAGCAATACCAGATCTTCTCACTTCGTCAGACACACAATGCATACCTCACTTTGCCTAATGATCTTCTCCTTATATAGCCTTAGGCACTTCACAATACCACGGACCAAAACCATAGTAACACAATACCATCAACTTCAAAACTAGGGATTGACACGCCCGTCGAGACACCATGGTCCAAAACCATAGGCACAACTTCCAAGGACTAACCGCCACGGACCAAAGGTACTTTTCACATGTACGCGCTTTTACTGAAGCCAACCTGCGTGTACACGCTGGTTTTCCTTAATGAACCTGCATATATCTCTTTCTTGTCCTGCTGCACTGAGATCTGTCCTCTGATCAAGTTGCCATCACTTGTACCTGTCTCTGAGTGCATTGCCATCAAGGACAACACTTGTATCATAATGCCAACAATTTCTTGGGGTTCAATGATGCCACCTGTGTGATTGGCCTCATCACACACTCAATAAACTAAAGAAGTAACTATGAAATCCTCAAGGAATGAATTCCTTCGGCGTGTAAGAGATAGCCTCCACGGAATATTCCTGCAACTGATAGTACACTGTCCCATCATCTGATCTCAACTGGGTCTCTGTCTGAACTAACATGCATGAGTTATTTATAAGAGAATATTCAGTTATCTGAAGTGTAGCAGTTACATGCATGCATGCATTAACTAACTGAACTCACAATTAGTTCAACAAACTATTTGAACTAATCTAACTAGACTTAACTCTGTTAAAATGAGCTAACTAATTACAACTCAAATTACAACTCATCCTTATCTCTTTAACTAAGGGATAAATTCCTCAATCAATGGGATAATTGTTGCATGTCCCCACATAGACTTCATGTTTGATTTTCTACAACTAATTAACTGAAGATGAATTAATTAATTATTTTACAAATAGCTGCTAAGATCAAATTCGAATTTTACTTCTCTATTTTAGTTAAGGGACTAACTAAAATAGGAAGGTATCCTGAATGCTATTTATAGTAGTGATAAATTTAACACTTCTATTTTTAGCATTTCTTGTTGCTACTTTCAACACTCCCTCTCAACAAGAAAGGGATTATCAGTAACCCCAGTCCTGTCTCTGTGGAACTCTTGCATTTTGACAATGCCTTCATCAAAATATTTGCATCTTATTCCTCGATTGAAACATACAACAACAACATGATCCTCTTGATCAAACAGTCTCAAAGATGGTGATACCGGACATCAATGTGCTAGGACCTGTCATGAAAAATTGGATTCTCAAATAGTTTGATACAACTCTGATTATGGCAGTAGATCACGGTTGGATCCATCCTCTGACCAAACAATCCCACTAGAATCTTCCGCATCCAAAAGGCGTCACATGTAGCCTGACTAGTGGCCATGTATTCAGCCTCTGCTGAGCTAAGTGCAACTTATCTCCATTTCCTGTTGTACTAGGAAACTGCAGCTGAACCAAGGTTGAAGATTCCTCTAGAAGTGCTCTTCCAGTCTGATGGACTCCCTACCCAATCTGCATCTGTGAAGCCCTGAAGCTTCACTCCCTCTATCCATCTATACTACAATCTGAACTGAGATGTGCCTTTGAGGTATCTCAGCACATGCTTTGCTACCTTCCAAACTAGCTTGGTAGGTTGAACCATAGCTTGACTCAGTTGGTTCACTGCAAAGCATAAGTCAGGTCGTGTGTTCACCAGATACATAAGTGAACCCACAAGCTGTCGATAAATAGTAGCAGCTACTACCTCATCTGAAGTAGCATCCTTCTTCCTCTAGTTCCTAGCTAGAGGAGTCTGCATGGGCTTGCACTTCTCCATGTGAAAGTGCTTGAGTATCCCATTGGCATACTTTACTTGAGACACAAATACTTCACCATCTTTCTGCCACACCTCCATGCCTAGAAAGTAGTGCATAAGACCCATGTCTTTCATTTCGAACTCTCTTGCAAGGTCTTCCTTGCCAGACTATATCAGTTGATCATCACCTGCCAAAATCAAATCATCGACATAAAGAACAATGATCAATGGCTTACCTTCTACCATGATGTGGTAAAGGTTTGCATCTGCTTCAATCTTGGTGAAGCACAACTTGGTGAAATAGTTGTTGATCCTAGTGTACCAAGCATGGGGTGCTTGCTTTAGCCCATACAAAGCCCTCTTGAGTCGGCACACATGCGACTCACGATTGAAGGTCTCGAAACCCTCTGGATGCTAAATGTACACCTCCTCCTCAATCATCCCATTAAGGAATGTTGTCTTCACAACTATCTGATGGATCTTCGAACCCATTTGATTTGATAGTGCCAACATCAATCTGATAGATGAGTACCTTGCTACAAGAGAAAAGGTCTCATCATAGTCGATCCCCTCGACCTGTGAGAAACCATGGGCAACAAACCTTGCCTTATGTTTCTCAACACGGCCATCAGCTACGTGCTTTACCATGTAAAGCCATTTGGAACTCACCACTGACTTGTCCTAAGGTCTTGGGACAACATCCCACACACTTTTCCGAATGATAGAGTCATACTCCTCTAATGAAGAAGGCTCGGACTCTACACACTCCCCAACTAGGGCCATGTAACCAGTATACCTCCCGAGTGACCTCCTCTATCTGCACTGAGAAGATGGCTATCCCACATTCTCTCGCGCATCGAGCATCAACCTGTCAACTTCCCTTGAGCGTTTCCACCCATCTTTGTAAGTCTCATCATGAGTGGATGTTTCCACTCCTAGATCCTCTGCATGTGCTACTCCGCATCAATTTTAGGCTTCTCCTCCTTCGGAACTGGAAGTTCCTCATCTGCATGTAACTTGAGCTCCCTCTCAAGTGATACTCACATGGCTTTCTGCTCGTCGGACTTTAGATCCCCGCGTACCACTATCGTTTGACTGGTAGGTAGGTACACCCAATAGTTGTGGGGTGTATCCGTGCACCCCACAAGTATTCCCAACTAAGTTATTGGATTTAGCTTCTTCCGGGCATCTTTGGTCACATGGTAGTAAATTGATGATCTAAGGATTCATAAGTGACTCACATCTGGTCGCTTCCCGGAAAAGGCCTCCATAGGTGTATTCATTCCCAGTATATGGTGCGGGTTTTTGTTCTGCAAGTATACTGTTGTATTGCATGCCTCAACCCAAAAATGTAGTTGTAGGCTTTGGTCATGCAACATCGCTCGAGCTACTCCCACAATCGATCTGTTCTTCATTTTGGCTACCACATTCTACTGTGGGTTATGGGCTGATGTCAACTCCCGTTTAATTCCTTCTGCACCAAAGAAGTCCTTAAACTGTTGGGAGACATACTCTCCACCATTGTTGCTATGCAAGGCTTTTATTTCTTTCCAGATTCTTTCTCTGCCAAGGCTTTAAACTCAAAAAACCTCAAGAAGGCCTGATCCTTCTTTTACATAAAGTAGATCTAGCATCTACGAGAAAAATCATTAATAAAAATAACTTAGTACCTTTGTTTAGCGGTGGAGGTTGTAGAGAATGGTCCACAGACATCTGAGTGAACTCGCTCCAGGATTGCCCCAGCTCTACTATCTTGATTCAGAAAGGAATATTTCGCATACTTACCCAAGGTGCAACCTTTGCACATATTCGTCTGCTCTAGTTTTCCCTTGGGAAGTCCAATAGAAATCTGTTGCATGATCTTCAGGGATCCATGGTGCAAGTGGCCCAATCCTCTATGGACTATTCCATAGCTCACCAACATCTTAGCTTTGCACCATATCATCTTTGGAACTCAATGCAACACAATTGCCTACCTCCAGCTTGTAGAGATTCTTTACTCGAATCCCAATTCGTTTGGTATGTCCAGTGCCGATATGCCTCGGGAATACCTTTCCTTTACTAAAGACTACATCATAGCCTTTATCTTCTAGCATAGCAACGGACACAAGATTTTTCTGCAGACTTGGTACATACTTTACATTAGTTAGGGTGAGAGGAGCTCCATGCTCCCTCTGAAACACAACCATACCTTCACCTGAAACATGGTACTTTCCATCATCGCCCATCTCAATCCGCATCTGGAGATCCTTCCCGTCCAAGGTACTGAAAATATTCTTGTCACCTGACATGTGGAATGCAGCTCCAATGTCCAAGTACCCCACACATCCCACCATGGATCAAAACATGCATGTGATAAGAGAGAAATCCAACTAAAATTGTGAGGTCAGTGCCTCACCATCAGAACCCTTCGAGGGTCCCTTCCTGGATTTATTCTGTGGACAATTCGTAGAATAATGGCCCACTTCATGACAATGAAAGAATTGCACTTTCGATTTGTCAAACTTCTTCCCACCATGGGAAAAACTGGATTTGGAATGGGACACCTTCCCTTTCCCCTTCCTTGCCTTACTCGCTAAGGCTAGATTTTCCTCATCATCTTGCTTTGATGAGGATCTATCTCCAGTGCTTCTTCTTATCTCCTCCTATATCATATCCAACCAAAGTCGTTCCCAATCTAGCAATTTCTCTCTTCCATTAACCGAGTCTTAGTACCTATGCTAGCTCTTAGGAAGACCGAGGAGTGCAAGACTCACCATGTAATTATCGGCTATCATGATCCCTACACTTCCAAGCTCATCCCTGCAGGTGGTGAGCTTGTTCAGATATGTAGAGATTGTGTCGCCCTTTTCACACTAGATTTTCCAAAGCTTGTCTTTCAGTGCTAGCCTCCTTTGATCGATGTTGTTCTAACATAGATCTTTAAATGTTTTCCACATCGAAAATGGTGTCTCCTTCCCATGGAGGCTTGAGACAATGTGGTCTCGAACCCCCTCCAGGAGGATTCTCCTTGCTCTAGCCACACATTTCTTCCATTCCACCAATTCTGTAGCATTAGCTGTTGCTGGCTTGGGGACTTCTTAATCAACGAAGTCCTTTAGATTGTTATCCTCTAATACTACTTTCATGCAATCCTTCTAGGCTATATAATTCAAGCTTCCATTAAGGGCATACTCGAGTCTTAAACTGCTAAACGCCATTGGTGAAATTGAGATGTGATAAGAACTCAATTTCTATATTCAAGAACCTCAAACTTCAAGCTTCTCCCTTCTTTGTATAATGTTCTTCGTTTTGATCACCTTTGCTCTAATACCATGTAGAAATTCTGACCGTAGATCAACATATTATGCAATATACTAAAGAAAAATACAAGATCTACTTCTACAACAAAGTTTGCGGAAGCTTAATCAAATATGAGCAAGATCAAATAAAACACATATAACTAAGAATGAGAAATCAATCACACATGAACACAGAGGAATAACCCGAGGAAAGCCTCAGCCTAAAACCCCAATCTCTGTATTATCATACAAGTGGAAATATGTTCAAATTACAAAAAGAATCAGCTCACAAGCTATCATGCTCTCTCTGCAATCAGACAATACAACTCACAGACTGAATAGACACAAGATATGCCTTCCCTCAGCCCTCCAAGCCTCCTATTCCCTTGCATAGTTTCTATTGGGTTCCAAAGATGCCACTTGTGTGATTGGCCTCATCACACACTCACTAAACTGAAGAAGTAACTGTGCAATCCTCAAGGAATGAATTCCTTATGCATGCAAGAGATATCCTCCATGGAATATTCCTGAAACTGATAGTACACTGTCCCATCATCTGATCTCAACTGGGTCTCTATCTGAACTGACATGCATGAGTTATTTATGAGAGAATATTCAGTTATCTGAAGTGCAACAGTTACATGCATGCATGCATTAACTAACTGAACTCACAATTAGTTCAACAAACTATTTGAACTAATCTAACTGGACTTAACTCAGTTAAACTAAGCTAACTAATTACAACTGAAATTACAATTCATCCTTATCTCTTTAACTAAGGGATAAATTCCTCAATCAATGGGATAACAGTTGCATGTCCCCACATAGACTTCATTTGATTTTCTACAACTAATTAACTCCGGATGAATTATTTAATTATTTTACAAACAGCTGCTAAGATTAAATTCGAATTTTAATTCTCTATTTTAGTTTAGGGACTAACTAAAATAGGAAGGTATCCCAAAATGCTATTTATAGCAGTGCTAAATTTAGCACCTCTATTTTTAGCATTTCTTGGTGCTATTTTCAGCACAAGTATGCTAAACTCTCTCATCTCATAAGCTATCTCTTGGCCAACACTTAGCCAATTCTGCAACTCTCCAAGCCCCTAATCTCTTGCATCCTTGGTAAAATAATTTGGATGAATATAATATCGTCTGCTCAACCTTAAGCTTAACCTACATAAGCATTTCCTATCCTCCACCTGATGGCTTCATTTGGCCAATACTTAGCCAAATTTTCGAGCCTCCAAAGTTATAATTCTTTTCCCCTTGGTCAAAGAATTTGGATGAATACGATATTCTCTGCTCCACCTTGAGGTTAACGTGCACAAGTATTTCCTATCCTCCACCTGATGACTTCCTTTGGCCAATACTTAGCCAAATTTCCAAGCCTCCAAGCTTCTAATTCTCTACACAATTCCTAAGAGAATTAGCCTGTATTTAAAGGTAAATTCCTCATCCACAATTGTGCAATCCAAAATTAGGTCCTTCTCTGATTGCATGCATGATATTTACAACTCATTAAATCATACAACTAATATTACACTATCCCCACACTCTAGTCTCAACTGGGTCTTTCTCTGAATTGACATGCATGAGTTTCTGATGAGGGAATCTTCAGTTAACTGGAGTAACACTTATGGATGCACCAATGCACCAACTGACTGTTAATCCTCTATTAGTTCCAAAAATAGTTAGAACAAATTTAACTAACCATAACTCGGTAAATTGAGTTATCTAATTACAACTCATAAATAAACTCATCTTGGACCCCTAATAATTAGGGATCACACTTACATGACTTCAGATAGACTTCCAACTCAAAATTCCTAAGTTAGTGTTATAGAAATTTTTGTGCCTAACAGCATGGAGCATGAAATGTCAATAATCTGAGGGATCCAAAGTCCCTCAACATGTTGTTCTTACCCTTAGAGGAACAAGGTCTGCAAACCACAGCACTGAGAATCAGTTCTCCACCCAAAAATACTCAAAAACAGGCTATTTCTGGATCATGTCAGCTGCTCCACTGAGCATCTGCGCTGAATGTCAACTGCTCCTCCTTGTACCTGCGTTGAAGGTCAAAACCAATGAAGGCTACCTGCGCTGGGCGAGATTGGCCAAGTGGCACAGTCATTCTGCAAGGTGTCAACTGCCCAGGAAGCTTCCAAATTGACACTTGGTTCAAGGAATTCGCCCTATGATGAGTAAGAGGGTCTTGATCTCCAAGTGGAAGCAAGATTCTCCAAGTGGACTCAAGAACTGAAGATTAACTAAAGTGGGAGAGGACACTAGTCAGCTTTATGCCAGCCTCAAGCTGACTCATCCTTTCTCCAAATCTCCTATATATAGAACTCTCTCATGAGGTCTAAGGAGGCTGGAATTTTGTACAAGTAAGGAAGTGCTGTTGGTTTGTGATTAGAGCTATTGGGTGTTTGCTTAAAGGAGGTGAAGAGGAGATTTCTTTCAGCTGGGAGGTGCTGCTGGATTGGGCCCATTGTGGTTGTAACTCTCTCAGAACTTTACTTCTATTATCAATAAAGTATTTGAGGTTCTTCTATATGCATGTGTCTTTATGATGAATAGATGCTTGTATATTTGATTTATGATAATCCTATAATCGATTATGGATGTATGCTTCTTGTAGTTTCCTTTTCTTGTGCTTTTACAGGATCTGTGTGTAGCTGGGCCGGTGAAAGGGCAAGGAGCTAGGAGCAAGCAGTAAGGAGTGAAGACTGGATCGACTATAAGCGCAAGATAACGGTTAGTAGATCATCCTTTTCTTCCCTCTCTCATCTCATAAAGAAGAAACTTTGAATAGCTTTGCATTCAGTTGTTGCTGGAGTACTATCACCTTCAGAGTAGGGATAGAGGCATTCTGCATTAGATACTTTTCCCCCCAACAAAATGGCGACTCCGCTGGGGAGCGTATCTTGTTAGTTTGTTGTGTTTCTTGCTATTCATTGCATAAACAAGGAGAGTACTGAATCGAACTGTGTTTGAATCCATCAAACACAAAGTAGAGGGTAGCTACTCTGGCTCAGTTTCTGAGCAAGTTTATGATTTGAAGAGCTGATCCACAAGAACTCTAATAAGCTCTTAGTGATAGCTTTTCATCCTCCTTTGCATCCCTTAGTGTGTCCTTGACTGATAGCTTCTGATTTGAGCAAAAACTGTGAATTTTTGAGCAATCTGTGACCCGGAAACCAAGACGGACGAAAGTCTCGTTCTTCATTGCAGGCTGTACACTAGCAGTCTGCATTTCAGCGCAGTTCCCGAAGGGGCTACCTGCGCTGAAGGTCAAACAGGCAGTGTTACACCTGCGCTGGACCAGTCTTGGCTTGAGTTCCTAGAGTTTCCTGCTGTGTCTTGATTTGTTTTCACTATTGTTTTTGTTGTTTGCTGCCAGTCAGTAGGCCTATCTGAAACCATCTTCCTTTGTCATTATTCCGCCTCAGTTGTATAAAGAAACTGTATTTGTTCTTTTGTATTTCTTATGTCATTTACAGTTTCCCATAACAAAAGTGAACCAGTCTTGCATTGACCTCTTAGATCTAGACCTGTGATTAAGTGTCGTTTCTGATCTTAAGAGTTAGCTTATTTGTTGTTCATAGCTGATTGGATTTGTCGCTTTCGTTATATGGTTTGAATTTACATATTTCTAAGTGTCGAAACAAGTAAATCGTAAGGTGTCTTTCGATTTTTGGACAAACTTGTTTACTTTCACTTGAAATTAAATTCAAAGTTATACAAGAGCTTTCTTTTTTCATTTCATCAAACATTAAGAAAGAGAAAAGAAATACTTGCATTGTGCATGTACATTATGACAGTTTGCATGTTGATTTAGGAAAGTGCATTAGTGTGTGCTCTATGATCTGTGTGAAAAGGTGTTATCTTCCTTCTCCCTTAGTAGTTAAGGTTTTCAAAGTTGAAAGATTGAAAAGCTTGCTTATCATCTTAGATTGCATTCAGGAGTGTTTCTATACATCTTGTGGTGATCCATAAAGGCAAACTGCTAAACAAGATCAACCTTAAAATAAATTGAATTTACATAACAACGCATTGAAACATAACGCAAACATCTAGAGGTCTAAGCTAGAGACGTGTTCCGGCTTCGTTAAACGTGATATCTTAGCGCTGAGTGGTTGGGTGATTCCTCCATGGTGAAGCAATAAGTATCAATACGGACTTGTGCTCCCACGTACCGTCGCGTATCTATTGGGAGACCCCTATAGGATCAAAGCCTTTATCCAAAGGAAACCGTGTCGGACGCCCTACTGATCGCAATGCAGTGAACACAGCATTCACGAAGATCGACCACTCGTACCGTAAAACGTATTCTGTGGTTTTGCGAAAGGTTTGGCACACCCTCTGCCTAGAACTCCAGAGCAGTTTCTTTTGGCCTTTTTCAAACTCAATAACTGAAAAAGTCCATCTGAGCATTTGTCACTTCGGGCTCGTTAAAACATCGAAGGAGACTAGAGTCATCTTTAGCTTTTTCTCGACTCTTAAAAAGTGAAAAAGCAAGTTGTGTCTAAGCGTCGTTATAAAATTTATTTTAAACGGAACATAATCACCTCCTATTCCCGCGTTGATCTTAAAGTTGAGAACATGGAATGCCCCAACCAAGGAACTCCACATGATGGAAGTCCTAGTCCATTCTCCTCTTGGGGAGAAGTTGGTGCGCCCCACATGGCCACATTGTCGCTTCCAGGACTGACAATTGGCCTGCCTGTTTGGCTATTCTCAACTAGTGTAGTTCAGAACACCATGGTTCCTGAGCAGTTGAGTCAACAGTTAAATGAGTCTAGAGCATCCCACTAGCCTTCTACTTCTTCTAACCCTTCCTCCAATCCTTCATCTTCAAAAGGTAGGGCTGGCAAAAGCCAAGCTCCCATGGAGAAGAAGGAAAAGAAGAAGAAGAAGGAGCCTAAGGCGACTGGGGGCAAGCAAAAGACATCTGACAAAAACCCACACACAGCACAGACCGGGCCTAAATTGCCATGTGTCATATGTAGAGGAGACCACTTCCATAGAGATTGTCCCTGTATTCCCCGGATACTAAGGGACTGGTCACCTCGTCTGCACAATTCGGGAGCATCAACCTCTGATAGCCATGTTGATTGCTTGCCATCAACCAGCGAAAGTGAAGGTTCAAGACAAAGAGGGGGAGCAAGATCCCCCTGCAGACTGTGTGAAGGCGGTCACGCCATCCACCGTTGTCCCTTCTTAGACGAAGCGAAGAGAGTTTTGGAAGATCATCCGGTTTCTCCAGTAATACTCCCTCCTGGATACAAAAAACTAGTGCCAAGTCCTTCGTTGGTTGAAAATGCAGCTGTCCCGCTCAAGTGGTCAGCTGAAGCGTCAGTCATTGAAAATGAACCTACCGAATCCAGACCAGACGAAAGTCTAAAGGTCGATACGGCAGTTGACCCGGTTCTTCCTTCAGAGGTTTCATCCTCAAATGACACCGTCACTGAAGATTCATCTTCAAATGACACCCTCACTGAAGAGAATAAGGATGACACCATCCAGATTCTTTTCATCAACACAGATTCTGATGAGCATCAGGTCAATGCGCCCATTCCTTTATCGCAGGAAGGAACATCATCAGGATCGTATCCGGCCGTGTATTCGGTCCCACCACCAAGCAACCTGGTTGTGTCCTTTGATTGGAACCAACTGGGCAGACCCCGGTTACCAGCCAGTATACCATTCAGAATCATAGTCCAAATTTATAGAATGGTGATGGCTGGAACTATCATTGATGAAGGGGCATCTGTGAGTATCCTTTCTTCTGTTGCTTGGAAAGCACTAGGTTCCCTGACGCTTTTGCCTGAGATGAGAAATCTCTCGGGCTTTGATAAAGGAACCAGTCGACCATTAGGGATCCTCCCCAATGTGCCTGTTACATTGAAAGGGAAGACCGTTAATTTGAACGTGATGGTCGTTCAAGGACCCTTGGATTATAACCTACTCCTTGGACGTGACTATATATATTGCATGGGAGCTATAGTCTCCTCACTCTTTAGAGTAATGTGTTTTCCACACGAAGGAAAGGTGGTCAAGCTCGTAGACCAACTTTCATTTCCTGGATCACGCATCGCAAATAGTCAAATACCAATCCTCAATGGTCTATTCACCCAAGAAATGTCTCCACCTCCAGTCCTCCTTCCCGATGAATGCGAGTGATTTGGAAAGATAGAACTGGAACCCAGGGGGCATGCATCCTGGTCTGCTTTGGGCAGAGGAAACCTTGGGTATAAAGTAGAATTTCCGCGAAAGAATATGACTAGTCCGTACCCCATCCGTGGATGGAAGAGGGGTTGTTCTAGAATAGGATTCTTTTGATAACGTTACTTGTCTGACAAGGGTCATTCAACTTTGTCTAAATAGGTAGGCTACCAAGGAAAGAGATTCTATTGTGGCAGCAAATGGTAGCCATCTTTGGGTAAAAGGCAAGCCTCACCCATTAAAACTAATGTTTTAGAGGATAAGTAGGGGCAGCCCCCAAAGAAGGGGACTCTTTTGCTGCAACAAGTAGTAACCATCTTTGAGTAACCTAATGATAGACATCGCCGAAGAAAGAGTTTCATTTGCGGCAGCAAATAAAACCATTCTTTGGGTAACCAGAAAGAGGCAAGCCCCACCCATCAAAACAAATGTTTTGAAGGATAAGTAGGGGCAGCCTTGAGATTCTACCTTATACCTGGGGGCATGCAAACCTTTTGGAGTGAAAGCAAGGGACGACTATTTATTTTTTTAAATTTTTAGGTCCTCCCTTTAAACCTGTAGGTCTAACCCTTTAAACTCGTAGGATTAGCCGTTTCCAAACTTGCATAAAGAAAGGATATGGGGGGCAAAGGTCAAAATTTGCCAAATTAGGAGCATAGCTTCGTGAGATAAAGCTCCATAAAAAATAGCTATCTCACATGAGACATTTCTTATCCCATGACTGGTATTAACGAGCAGTTTTAGCATAAAGTTCATGCTCGTTAAAAAATAAATGCAAGATCCGAGCAGTTTTAGTGTCATAGTTCATGCTCGTTAAAAAATAAACATAAGCTTTTGAGCAAGTTTAAGCTCGTTAAAAAATGAACTTCCTGGTAAATAACCATTAAGAATGTACCTTGATCAACCGTAAAAAGACATTGGTCGTGTTTTGCTGCAGCCATCACCTCCACTGTTCATTTGGCCGATCGTTCCATATGATTGTTTACCCATTTTGAGGAATAGCTGCGAAGAGTGATCCCACTTAGCCATCCTTGTGACACTGCCGTGATTGGAAAATTCCAACCTGTACCTGGAATCTGCTGTTATCCCTGTTTATCACTCGTTCCTCAAAAGACGAGTTTTCTTTAAGCTCTTTTCAACTGACTCGTAAAATATGAAAAGATTGCCGAGTTTTGGCCTTCCAGCTCGTTAAAAGGACCGGAAGAGCTATCCCTCCTCTAGATTTTAATCTTTTTGGACCTGAGGGATTATTGCACAAAAAGGTTGAGCGCTTGTTTTATTCGGCTCGTTAAAGTTATCGAAAATTCATCCCTTTTGTATTGTTTTATACTTTTTCGGACTTAAGAGATCAGATGACGAAAAAGGAATTTTGGAGTTAAATTTCTGTACCTTTTCAGACTCTCTAAAAATGAAAAGGACCGAGTTGTCTTTGTCGCTAGACTCGTTAAAATGATTAATTAGCGACAAACTTGTCTTTAGACGAGAATGAGTTTCCCTATCGCTAGGCTCGTTAAAACATAGCGATGGGCTTGCCCGAAGGGCAGGTTATAGAACAATCATATGTTGTCCTCCTCAAGCTTGACAAAAATAAAGAGGTACTGGTCAGAAATGACTGGGGAAACATTGGGAGAACCTCGAAGCTTTGATGGTAGCAAGTCACTCTTGAACATGACACTTTGTCCTCCGTACCACAGCGGGTTGGGTTGTTTCATTCACCGGTCTCATCACCATGGTCCTCGCCAAACCATCCGTATCTGGGGTAATGCTACCGATCCATCACATTAGTGTCGATATATGTTCAAGAGATGTGTTCAGAAAGAGTCAACCGTGTCCCATCCACTGCCATACATTATCCTTCATCCACCCATGATCGCCACCTTGAATCATATCTCACAGTTTGTTTTCACCTCCACTAAAGTCATTAGCTCCATTCCGTGTCACTGATGTGGGATTCATTAAGGCCCTCCTTTGACGGATCGCTTCTTGTCGACTTCAGCTCATTATCCAAGAAGTTGATCTAGGAACACCCCCCCCAGTACTTTGAAGCTTGCATGCCTCAATGGCAAGTTTCTCACTTCCGGCGACAGGTATACATCAATGACCTTCGACTAGAAGATTTTGTGTGGTGTTCGACGCCAAGTCCTTTATTCACACCACGTGAATTGTACTGTAGTACCTTGAGGGTCATTGTCATTATTGGTGATTCCTCTCGTGCTTGTTAACGGTTTACGTTATTGACCGATAATCAAGCGATGACTTTCCATGTTCGACTTCAACGCAATTCTCACATGGATCGACTTGTACTTAGAGTGAAGATCGAACGAGTTTTGAAGACCCCAGATCTAGTTTCATCCATCCGGGCTGTGATATATATTCAGGATATAAAGACATTTGATATGTACATTATTACAGCAGATGATCATCCTACTCAAAGGATGATAATTTCAGCAGAGGATTATCAGTCTATCATCAGACGGTTGTCTGTTATATGTACCAAAATGAATTTATAAAGCTGAGCATGGGAATGCCCGCCTCAGCTAGATCATGAAAGCAGAATGAAAAATAATGTATTGTATTGTATCTTATTGCAGGGCACCTCTCAGCTGATTGAATGAACTTCGGATCCTCCTAATAAAGCATTTCACCCGATAAACGACCTCATACTTTAGGGGGCAACTGTTATAGACATTTTTGTGCCTAACAGCATGGAGCATGAAATGTCAATAATCTGAGGGATCCAAAGTCCCTCAACATGTTTTTCTTACCCTTAGAGGAACAAGGTCTGCAAACCACAGCACTGAGAATCAGTTCTCCACCCAAAAATACTCAAAAACAGGTTATTTCTGGATCATGTCAGCTGCTCCACTGAGCATCTGCGCTGAATGTCAACTGCTCCTCCTTGTACCTGCGCTGAAGGTCAAAACCAATGAAGGCTACCTGCACTGGGCGAGATTGGCCAAGTGGCACAGTCATTCTGCAAGGTGTCAACTGCCCAGGAATCTTCCAAACTGACACTTGGTTCAAGGAATTCACCCTATGATGAGTAAGAGGGTCTTGATCTCCAAGTGGAAGCAAGATTCTCCAAGTGGACTCAAGAACTGAAGATTAACTAAAGTGGGAGAGGACACTAGTCAGCTTTATGCCAGCCTCAAGTTGACTCATCCTTTCTCCAAATCTCCTATATATAGAGCTCTCTCATGAGGTCTAAGGAGGCTGGAATTTTGTACAAGTAAGGAAGTGCTGTTGGTTTGTGATTAGAGCTATTGGGTGTTTGCTTAAAGGAGGTGAAGAGGAGATTTCTTTCAGCTGGGAGGTGTTGCTGGATTGGGTCCATTGTGGTTGTAACTCTCTCAGAACTTTACTTCTATTATCAATAAAGTATTTGAGGTTCTTCTATATGCATGTGTCTTTATGAAGAATAGATGCTTGTATATTTGATTTATGCTAATCCTATAATCGATTATGGATGTATGCTTCTTGTAGTTTCCTTTTCTTGTGCTTTTATAGGATCTGTGTGTAGCTGGGCCGGTGAAAGGGCAAGGAGCTAGGAGCAAGCAGCAAGGAGTGAAGACTGGATCGACTATAAGCGCAAGATAACGGTTAGTAGATCATCCTTTTCTTCCCTCTCTCATCTCATAAAGAAGAAACTTTGAATAGCTTTGCATTCAGTTGTTGCTGGAGTACTATCACCTTCAGAGTAGGGATAGAGGCATTCTGCATTAGATACTTTTCCCCCCAACAGTTAGCTAAGTCAACTTAACTTAGTTAACTATTACAGGTTTCTATGAGAAAAAAATTACAATTTTAATTCACAATTTAATTCAAGGGAAAATTAAATTGGAATTTTTGGATTCTATTTTTAACATTTCTTGTTGTTATTTTCAACACTCCCTCTCAACAATAAAGGAATTCAACTCCATCCCGATCCAAAATCTTTGGAATGTTCTGCATGCAACACTTCTCTCTAGTGTTGTTGCTACAACAACTCTAGAAACAAAAAAAGCATCGAACTTGAATCAGTATGATGCATCTGTCATCAAAGCCTCTGACTACTATTGCCTCTGTCGAATGAAAACTCTACGCTTCTGTTGACTCTGCCTTTTTGCACTATTTTCAACCCTTCTCTGCACTCTTTAGTTTATGACTACTCTAGCCTCTATCACTCTCACCTCTGGCTGCATCAAACATTATTGATTCCTCACACTACTATGTACTTTAGGCTCTCGTAGAAAGGTACGTTCCATTAGATAAAAACTTTCAATGGACCCTGCCCAATTTTAGCCCTCTTGCGACTATCACTTCAAATTACCCCACCTCACACCTAGAGGTATGGCTACATGTGATCCCTCTTCCCACTTGGCTCAAAATTCCCCCCTACTAGAGGTCTCTGCATGAGTGGATGCCTCCAGTCGGTCTCCTCTCAGATTCTCCAATTTTGGTTACTCCACAATTTTCTGAGACTGCTTCTTCTTTACTTGAGTGGAACTCTCCACTCGGTCTCCTCTCAGCTTCTCTAGTTGTGGTTTCTCTACAACATCCTGAAGTTGCTTCAGATGCTTCTTCTAGGGCTGCATGTTGAGAGGTAATTTACTCTCCCTCTCAACCACCAAGTCTCTAACATTTTCTTTGCTCCTAAAGGCTTTGCATGCATCTTGTACCTCAAGAGAATACAGTTTCTTGACCCGTGTACTAATATGTTTCACCTATCCTATGGAAATGTATCTAATGAAAACCTTTCCCTTATTAAAAACCACATCATAGCCATGATATTCCAATACCACAACTGAAACCAGATTCTTCTTTAGTCCTCGAACATACATCGCATATGTGATCTTGAGAGGGGAACAAGACTCCCTCTAAAAGGTAACCATAACGATCCCGACAACTCTATACCTCTCATCATCTCCAAACTCTATGCTATGCTTGAGGTCTCTCTACTCAAAATCACTAAAATGATCCTTTTTCCCCATCATATGGAACAAGTCACCACTGTCACGATACCATGCACCTCCCATGATAGTGTTAGCCATGCATGCAATGAGAATGAAATCAAGTTCAAATTGTGAAGCTAGAGCTTCACTTGTTACAGCTACTATAGGCTCCTTCTTTCTTACTTTCTTCTGTCGGTAATTCGTGGCATAGTACCTATGCTCGTGACTGCGAAAAAACTTGACTTTTGACAAGTCAATATTATTTCCATCTGCCTCGCCTTGGGACCTTTTCCCTTGGCATTCTTTTCGTTACTCACTAAGGCAAAATCCTCTTCTACTTCCTTGGAAGAGATCCCATCTCTGGTGTTTCGTCAAAAGTCCTCTTGTACCAAATATGACCATAGTGGTTCCCAATATGGAAACTTCTCCCTCCCATTGATAGAGTCCTTAAAGCTATCCCAACTCTGGGGAAGTCCTAGAATATCTAGGATCACCATATCATCCTCAACAACATTGATTCCAACACTTCCAAGCTCATGTCGATAATGAGTGAACTTGGTCAAGTAATTTGGAACTGAGTCGTCCACCTCCATCTTGATCTTTCGAAGTTTATCTTTTAGTGCCAACTTCTTATGGTCACTGTTTTTCTGGAAAAGGTTTGTCAATGCTTTCCACATATCATACAGAGTCTCCTTCCCATGAAGACTCGAGACAATGTGGTCTTGAACTCCCTCAAGGATTATCCACCACACACTTTGCACACACTTCTTCCATTCGGCTAGATTTTTTGCATTTGATGCCGGTGGCTTAAGAATGTCATGATCAATGAATTCCTTCAAGCCATTATTCTCCAACATGACCTCCATTCTATCATTCCAGGCTATATAATTTGAGCTTCGATCTAAGGCATACTTGAGCTGCAAATTGTAGGATGCCATCTTCCAATCCTGAATTATGTAATACAAATTTGAATATCACCTGTAACACTGAACTCAAAAAATTTGAAATCTCCTCTACTGTACTCTATTAAGCTTTGATACCATGTAGCAAATCTTGTAGATTCACAATCTGATGTAATGTACTAAAACACAGGACAAGAATATACTTCTACTTTCAACCAGCAGAAGCTACTAGATCGATGAAAACAGTATGAACAAGAACAAGATAAATCAACGGCACATAAGAAAATATGTATCTGGGAAAATCCACTGGTCAAAACACCACTATTTGTATTGCATATACCATAAATATGAGTGAATATACAAATCTTGTTCTCACTAGAACAATTCCACACAAGTATGGTCAACTCTCTCAACTCACGAGCTAGCTCTTGGCCAACACTTAGCCAATTATGCAGCTCTCCAAGCCCCTAATCTCTTGCATCCTTGGTCAAAGAATTTGGATGAATACAATATGCTCTTCTCAACCTTGAGCTTAACTTGCACAAGTATTTCCTATCCTTCGCTTGATGACTTCCTTTGGTCTATACTTAGCCAAATTTCCAAGCCTCCAAGCTTCTAATTATTTGCACAATTCCTGAGAAAATTAACCTGTATTTGAAGGGAAATTCCTCATTCGTAACTCGACAATCCAAAATTAGGTCCTTCTCTGATTGCACGCATGATATTTACAACTCATTAAATCATACAACTGATAATATGCTATCCTTGTACTCTAGTCTCAATTGGGTCTTTCTTTGAACTCACATGCATGAGTTTCTGATGAGGGAGTCTTCAGTTAACTAGAGTAACACTTGTAGACGCACCAGTGCACCAACTGAATGTTAATCCTCTATTAGTTCCACAAACAATTAGAACTAATTTAACTGACCATAACTCAATAAAATGAGTTATCTAATTACAACTTATAAATAAGCTCATCTTGTACCCCTAAAACTTTGGGATCACACTTACATGACTTCAAATAGACATTCAACTCGAAATTGTTAAGTCAACTAAGTCAACTTAACTTAGTTAACTATTACAAGTTGATATGAGAAAAGAATTACAATTTTAATTCACAATTTAATTCAAGGATAAATTAACTTGGAATTTTTGGATTCTATTTTTAACATTTCTTGTTGCTATTTTCAAAATGTGTGTTGCATCTTTCCAAAGAAGAATGTTGTGATATAATTTCAAGCTTAGGCTTAGGCTCAGTATAATCATTTTCAGATTCAAGACTAAGTAATGAATTCGATATATCTTGCTCTTTATCAACTAATTTGGTATCTTCACAATTAAAAGAAACAAGAGAAGAAAAATTCTCAATCAAATCTTCATTTGATGGTAAATCACAAGAATGGAATCTATAACAAAGTGACCAAAATCTATTAGAAAATTCTTTTAAAGATTTATCTTCATACATGAAAAGATAATCCAATTCTAAACACAACTTATCATAGTTATAATTTTAATGGCGATTTAGAAATACCTACATAAAATGGTTCCAGGAATGAATTTATTTCACTGGAAGTTCTTTGAATCATTTGCGGATTTGTTCTCGGAATAAAAAAACTTGTGAATCTCATTGTCTGTAGTAATATTGAAAATTTCACTTTGATCTACAAAACTACAAAGATGATCCAAGGAAGAAATTTTACTCTCAACATCATATTTCAAATTAGATAAGGACTCAATCTACTTCTTCGTCATGCCCCTGGTAGGTTTGTATGAGTTGAGATAATGATCCAATGTAGGAATGCATAACGGATCCATGATTAGTCAAAAATGTTAAAACAAGAATTTACATGGATAGACTATTTCAAGGCCCTCCTTCTAGCGCCAAAAATGTTGAAGGTTCAAAATTCTCTACCTCAACATCATAAGGGAGACCACTCGGTCGAGACCTTAGAACAACTCATTTTTTGTTTGGAATGGTGGTTCCAAATGGTTAAAATAGTTTTAGTTACCTTCTCTCTATCTCTACTGGATTAATGTATGGCTTTCACTTACCAATAGAGAAGAGACATTTGATTAACCCTCTTGCTGATCAGACAAGAAAGTGATCCTTAAGCTGATCTAGGGCTTAGCCAAGCCACCACTAAATTTTTCCTCTTTGATAAGAGGACTTCTAGGAATGTAGAATTAAATCTAAATGCAAGAAAAAAGAAATAAATCCTAAGACTATCTCAATTAGGAAGATGTAGATCTGACCCAATCGAGAGAAAAGTAATTAAATTATTGTGATTCAAATATGTCTAGCTTATAATGAATATCAAACTAATGGAGTAGTTCAATTAACTGATATTGTGAATACCAAAACACATCATATTAAGCTATCTATTAAATAAAATAATTAAACAACATCTAGGAAGTAGTTCACAAAATGATAATGATTATTAAATTAGTAACTAGAATGATTAAACAATAATATAAGGAAATAGTTCACAAAATATAACTATTTGTTAAATCAAAATTAAAAGACTGGTTTCTAAGTAAATAGTTACTCAAAAATCAAAGTTCAATGTACAAGACCAGAGATAAATAACAACATATAATTGAGGCAATTTACTCACATAGACAATAGTGCACAAATATGAATGAAAATGACACATTTATGCCTTTATAAAATGAAATCGGTATAAAAAGCAATAGTATTTAAATACCAATTTAATGAAACTAATTCTCTAGCTCTGATCTCCAATAGTCCTTTACAATGCTTGAACTCTGCTTCAAAAATCGAGCTGCAGTAGTGCAAACTCAGCTCCTCAAACATAGTCTAGAATGAAAAAGACAATTCTCAATTATCCCCCAGATCTGAGATTTTCTCTCCTCTCACCTATAACTCTGAATCCCCATTACAATAGTTCTTTTAAGAATTCTAGAATTGCAGAGAGAGAAGCCCTTTGTACATTCTACAAACCACTATTTATAATTTACAAAATGAATTCCAAATAGGAGAGATGTTGTAGAGTAATTATTCTCTAACAATTTTCATTGGTCCAAATTCCTATTCTTCTATTGTTGGAGCAATCCCATTGACTGAAATTTGTTCCTCCTCATCTCTTCAACTATTTTCCTATCAAAACCAATCAAAATTTAATTAAAATGCAAATTAAAATAAAAAATATCAAATATGGAAAATAAAATATCTTCAATTAAAACTCAATTAAATAAATAAATAAAAGGAAATTTTAGCTTTCTATTGATCCCTGTAAATATCTAATTGGTCAAGGAGAACATAGTCGAATGGATCTGTATTCAATAGAGGTTATGAGCAAATGAAAATGCAGAAAATTAAGCGCATAAAACTAATTATGTTTAAACATTTGGAGCTTAATCTTTTGCTAACTTTTACACTCAATAAGTGATCAAATCTATTTATGCAACCACTTCATAAATATTCTACATAATTTAAAACTCAACTTATGAGCTCCCAAAGTTGAAGTGTCAAAATTGTCAAAATTTTGGAAAATTAGCTACCTCAGTGAAAATTAGGAAATGTTAATTAAAAATTCTAATCCTATTTAATTGTGCAAGTATTCAGTATTTACGATTATGAAGTTAATTGATTTTTTATTTTTTTTTCCGAAGAAAAAATCGTAACTTTTTATTAAAAAGATAATGAAAAGTTACATCTGCTGAAAACATTGAAGCATGTTGTGACCTGCCACAAGGGCTCGGGTGCTTACGCATCCCTCGCAGCGTTAGAAGACTAACGTGCAAAAAGAAATAAAGAAAAAGAGAAAATGGAAGGGATGATGAAAAGAGGCAAAAAGGCTGAAGATTCCGCCATTTCAAGTTTTTCGCCCCTTTTTCTTTTCGACCTTACGCCACTCTCCTTGGGTGGGCTCGGTCGAAACAATGACTAGATGTGTTTATGCATTCTGTGAGCCATTTTCTTTGTCTGAGTATGAAGTATCTAAGAGATGATGTCGCTTGGTACCCCCTATACTGTGGTCTGCGCTTGTCATCTCTGCCTTATTTTCTGATGTGGTTCCTTTCTGTTTCTCCATTTCTTGTGTTGCCTCGGTCTTCTCTACAGGGAGCTCTTCCTCCTCTGCTTCTGATTCTTCGTCCTCTGAGGCTGGGGGTGAGAATTGCCATCCTTTCCTTTGCTTCCCTTTCTGCTTCTTTTTGCTTTTGGCTTCTGGGCATGCACTTTGTAAGTGTCCTGTCTGCCTGCAGAGTCTACATCTGAAGGCAGTATTTTCATAATCTAGCACTTGCAGCCAGTTCTGTTGTTTGTAGATCAGCCTTATATTATCCTGCAGCCCTTTACTTAAATCTACTTCCACACAGATACGTGCGAAAGTGTAGATCCTTTCATCAATCCTTTCCAGATCTGTTTTGATATATTTCCCTATGCTGTTCCCAATGCCTTCCAGGACTGGTTCATTCCAAAAATGCAGAGGTAGATTGTATAGTCTAACCCAGACCGGCATTTTGGTTACAGTCATTTTGTTTGGGTCAAAATCTGGAAACCATGGGGTCATAAACAACCCCGTTGTTCCCCAAAACCATGGTCCTGTGTTGATGACTGTATCTCTGACTTCCTTGGATGTAAATTTAACTATGAAAAACCCCTTTGAGCAGAGATGAATATCACATTCCATAGTCCAGCTAGTAAAGATCCAATGGAATAGATCCAAGGGTTTTGGCCAAAAACTATTGAAATGGCAAATGAGGGCTTGTGTTTCATAGGACTTTACAAAATCGTCCAACCCAAAAGAATCTAGGTTTAAAGCTGGGGTTTGCTCTGCCTCATCTACTATGTATGGCCTGGCAATATGGCCACCTTGATCTGGAGAGGTCCCTGAATCTCTGCTGCCCTGCAAAATATTTTTGTAGGATAACCCTCCCTTGGGTTGATTCTAGGGAACAGGTTTTTTTCCCTTGTCTCCGCTTTGCTGTCCCATAGGCGGAGCCCCTCCTCTCAATCTGAGATTTAGAGAAATGATTGACCCTGGCCCAATCTCATAGATTTCCATCGATCTACAATCCTGTAGAGACTGCCTTCCACTGACCAGATGTTGGATCTGGACTGGATATCCCATTTCTGCCCATATTTGTTGTTTCAGTTGCAGGGAAGTGCTTCCTGCATGGACCCATACTAACCGAGTTTTCCCTTGTGGGGGTTTAATCAAAATCTGAAAACACTTGCTTATTACCTGCTCTGGCTGAAGGCCATACTCCAGATCTGGCCTTGACCTATTGGAACTATCGCTCATTTGCATGGCAAAATCTTCGAACCCTCTCTTGTAAGGCTGCGTCGATGTGGTAAGGGCCCGGATCTGCGCAGCAGAGAGCATTGGGGCCTCCAAACACCACGACCCCAGGGCCCTTCTTCCACCCCATACCTGATCTGACGCTTTTCCATTTAAGATCCGCCCTAGATTGGCAGATCGAGTCCACGAGGTGCCACAATGGGGCTTGTAATCTGGCAAAACCCTCTTTCCTCCATGGACGCCAGCAGATTTTCCATATCTGTGCCTAAAGTTCTCGTACGATGGCGTAACGAAACGAGACAAAGTGCAGACCATTTGTTCTTGGGTGTAAAACTCCGGCCATGAGATTTCTGGTGCCGCCGTGAAAGAAAACCTCTGCACCCTGATGAAGGAGAAGCTCGGTATGCTTTGGTACGATTCGTTGAAATCTTTTTCATCGGCAGGTTCGGTCCAGGATCCAAAAGGGGCAGCGTGCCCATAGTCTCCATCGGCCAGGCGTCTAGCCAGACCACAACAGAGCAGATCCTTTGGGACCGCAGCGGCTCTGAGAAAAACTTCTGAAACCCTAAGTCCCGAATACGCCTCCATTGGTTTCCCTAGCCAAGGTTGCTGCTCCTTCTGAAGTTAATTGATTATATACAAATTAATTACAATTAAAAATTTAAGTTATAATTATAATTAATTAAATTAATTAAAATAATTACAAGTTAATTTATGATTAGTTAAATTATATACCGGAATTAATATAAAGGTTTAATTAAAATTTAATTTATTTAAATTAATTAAATAATATTAAAATATTACATTTAACTTAAAAATAATATAAAACCAAACTAAAAACTACTTTATCCCAAAACAAAACAACGTTTCATATCAAATAACATCATTTGTTTTGAATAGCCATCAGAGGATATAGATTGGAACTTTTGAAATATCAACACACTACTCTTGAATCAACCTCTAATATGATAACATGTTTGATATGTCAAGGTCTTCAAGCCATAGGGTATTTAATTATTGGAACATCAGAGATGGTTAGCAATAGCATATTGGATATTTAAAACAAAAGTTTTGATATCAAAACAAATACCGAGGTAGTGAGGCATTAGAGAGAGCTTGGTATATCGGACATTGATGTTATATCATAATTTTTAATATTGTAAGTTTTTAACATGCACCTCCGATTTACAACATGTTTTGATATGAATTATGTGCTGAGGTTTGGTTGAAGTGGGAGGTATAAGAAGTGAAGGATATTTATGGTGTAAAGGAAGAGAGGAGGGACACATGGAGTGGGACCTTCCTTCCTATGTATTAACTACAGCCACTTGTAATGTTAAATAATAACAGAACTACATCTACTAGGTAATGAAATTCTAAACATTAAAGAATTACAACCACTTTGGAAAATTAATAATTTCAGGATTTCGAGAGTATTAAGAATTGAAATTTGTATTAACTTTTGAGATCTAAAATGTTGATCTAAAGATGATCTGAGGTTGTCATTTATGTCAACCCAAGCAACACTAGGGGCTACCCTGATCTTGCAAGTGGATCTTGACTTGAAAACTTACTCTATTTTGAGTCAAGTATCTTCTAGATAGATTTTACTCGTCGAGATGTTTCCGTTGATATATGGCACGCCAAGTAATTCTTCACAGTTTGAGAGATATTCATGTTTGAAGTTAGTAACCCCAGTTAGTGGGCTAAAACCCTATGGGGTTGTGGCATGGCACTCATAATTGGTTTTGGTCATTGAATAGTCAATAATTAATCATTTTTAAGCTCCTAAGATCCCTCCAACATTCTCTATAGAAGCCCCTCTCAACTCTATAAAAAGAAATCTCGTATATCCTCCAAAGGTAGCGATCATGGAATTTTCGTTATAACTTCATTTACGCAAAGTATTAGATTCTGAAATGAAAACCCATTTGATTTGCAATCCTGATGAACGTCGTGACCAAATTTCAGATCTTGGTTCGCTACATTATCGGATATATTATCTGTGGAAGTTAGGGTTTTGCAGGCTCCCGAATTTCATCTCAAAGAAGTGACCTTGGGAAAATTGTCATATCTCTCTCTCTAAGAAGAGGATTGGAATTATGTAAAAAGTTGCAGATAGTGCACAGGCTGTAGTTTTATGTGTATCAATTTCAGAGCCAAAGGAGGAGGTAGTGACACGTGGCATGTCGTACAAGTTCGTTCTACTGAACTAGTCCATAATTAGGTCAATGTGAGAGATTAGGCATAACTTGGTCTTGAAAAGTCTGAATTGGGTCAGACCTATGGAATTGGAAAGAATACTCTAAGGGATATTATAGGACTGAATATCACATATTGGGGATATGAAATCATAGAGATACATCAGATTAAATATCGTGCTCCTAGAAGATGAGAAAAACTAGATCAAGTGTTGTCGAGGGGTGCAAAGGACCAGACTTTCTAGGGTAGCAAAGAGGAAGGTGCAGCAAAATGATGCAGCATAGGTAAGCTACAAGTAAGTATATTATGTATATGCATGTTCATTTCTTAATTGCATTAGGTTCTTTTTATTTTATTTTGTTGTTTTTGTTTAGCACTAACATATGCTCTACAGGATGAGGTAAGTTTGCTATTATCATGTCATGGGTATTTACTTGAAGACTTTTTACAGATTTTATATATTCATCAAGGGAAGAATCAATGCATAATCTAATGTTCTCAAGAGTGAAAAAGGGTAGCATGACAAGAGCAGAAATCAAGGCGTAGAATAATAGCAAGAAGTTCACCATATGAACTCTTCAAGTGGGAAGCACTGCATACAATCATTGTAAGAGTATCATTGTACAGAGTCATTGTAAAAGCATCATTGTAAAAGTTGTACAAGTATCTATCTACCAAGAGTTGAAGAGGCAGTGTTTGGAGGTCTAGGATCATCATTAGGTGGTTGTGTTTCATAGTTGGGCTTATGTTCTAATGTGTCTTCTTCTTCTACATCATTCTATATCATTGTAAAGTGGACCATTTTCCCTGGTATGGGATTCCATTCTTCTTTTATTCTTCTATAGGGTGGTAGGGTGGTGCTAGGGTGAGTTGTAGCTCATTGGGTGTTGGGGCATCCATTTAGTTGGCTACTGAAGAATCTCAGGCATTGGAGCATCCATTCCTGTGGAAGCTGGAGAAGAATTCTTTTCTAGAATTCTAGGAAGTTGTTGCTTTCATTTCAGTTGGGGTTGAATATTAAAGAATTTATTAGAAAAGAATTCGGTGGTTTTTGACTCGGAGGGGGTTTTCCACCTAAGCTCTTTGTGCCTCTTGGGTTCTTTTATTTACTATTATTACTGTATAAACGTTAATAATAAATAAAGATTACTTAATGCTCTGAAAAGATTTAAAAGTGCTAACTGCTAAGGAATACTAATTCACCCCCCCCTTAGTATTTTCCAACCATTGGTATCAGAGCTTGGTTCCTTCAGTAACAACTTAACTACTAGAAGTTAGTTTTTAGAGCATAGAGATGGGAAAGTCAAAGAAGTGGGTTACAAGGATTTCAAAGGAAGGTATAGGTACAACAAAATCTTAAGAAAGTGAGTATTGTGTACCAACCCTTGATTTTGATGCAGATAATTACTCGATATGGGAATCTAGGATGGAAGTATAATTGCAGGCACATGGAGTATGGGAATCAATTGTTCCTGGAGACACATCTACCAACGAAGCTAAAAGTTACAATTCATAGGCCATGAATGTGAGTTTGAATGTTTTGCCAAATTCTGTGAAAACAAAAGTTGGTCAATGTTCAATAGCTAAAGCTCTTTGAGAAAAGCTTAATAATCTCTACTCAACAAAGAAATCAGGTCAAGATGTTATTGAAAACTTGGATCCTTCTGGGTATGATGAATAAGGGTTGACCATAGAATAATTTTCTAAGGAGGCAATCAAGCTTATAAAAGAGCTCAAGGTTGAGAAGATTCATTCCAATACTCTTGAAGAACAAGTTCAAGGTCTCAAAATTGAAGTTTAAGAACACAAATGTATTGAAGAGTCACTTCAAAAGAAGTTGGAAGAAATCAATAATACAATGACATGAGACCTCGAGAGAGAAGTCAAACAGAAGCAACAAGAACTCGACACAACATTTGTAGATATTAGCAGGACCACACAACAGATGCAGGAAGCAAAAATTGAAAGGAAGGAATCTGATCAAAGATACATATCCGTTATTGACCAAAAGAAAAAGGAATTAGAAACATCTTCAATAGAAATAAGCATGCTTAGAATTGAAAATGAGAAGCAGAAGGAACAAATACAGGTTCTCAATAGAGAAGTAGAGAAGACCACTCTTCTCAAGCTACAGGTTGAGGAGGCAGAAAAAAGGAGGAAGATCTTGAAAAGATGGTTTCAAGAAGATCTTGTTCAAATTCAAGAGGAACTTGATGCAACTCGTGATGAGATCAACAAACTCAAGGGATCACAAAAAGAATACTTACAAGATAAGACAGATGAAGAAGTGAAAATGAAGGAAGTTAGAGATGGTAAAGCTCCAATTGATGAAGGTACAAGCTCCATAGCTTCGCAGGATGATTCTAAGAAGGAATTTGATCAAAGTGAAAGCCAAAGAAGAATGTTGCAACTCCAAAGAACAAGACCAAAGAAATCAACAACAAAGGACCACAAGAAACTACAACACCGTGTCCAAAGTAGAATGAAAAATCTTCTAGGTATGTTCATTTATTTAATGGTTATTTATTTTTATGTGCTAACTATGGACATATGGCTAGGGATTGTGAAGTTTTTGATCGGTACAATCATTATCTGCAAAACCCTAGAAGCAAGTTTGCAGGATCATGAGATAGGTTCCACAATGATTTTGTCAGAAGAGAATGCGTGCTATATGGGCCAAATATTGAATGTTTCAAATGCCATAACTATGGCCATAGCGCTCGTGGTTGCAGATATCAGATGGAATCGCCTATGGACAACATTGAACGCTTCAAGTGTCATAACTATAGGCACATGTCTTGAGATTGCAGGAATAAGAAGGTCTGGAAAATGAAACAAGTACAGGAAGACAAAGTAAATAACAAGGTTTCAACAGTTATGCTTTCAGGATTTGTAAAAGAAAAAGGTCATGAGGAATTATTAGCTGCTTTAGATAATGACTCAAGTCAAGATGGCTCGTTAGGTGACTCACTGTTTTGAACAATCTAGCTTGTTGACTCCTTAATGTTTGTACAAGAGGAGTCTATGCAGCAATATATGGCACAAGTCTACGATTGACAAGAAGGTTGTTTGAACAAGATGGTAGTTTCATTAAAGGTTTAGGGGGCACAAAATAGTTGAAGGACTACAAGTTACCAGGAATAAGACAAGATTAGTCTGCAAAGGATATGCACAAGTAGAAGGAATTGATTTCAACGAAACATTTGCACCAGTTTCCAGAATGGAAGCCATCCAGAGGTTTCTTGCCTATGCATGTTCAAGAAAAATAAAAGTCTACCCAATGGATGTTAAGTCAACATTTCTGAATGGAGAATTAGAAGAAGAAGTTTACATCAAACAAATTGAAGGTTTTCTCCTATCAGAAAAAGAAGACTATGTTTAATGAGAATATTTTTAGTGGAAATCACATTATAGTATTTTTGTCGATGCATTTCAAACTAGCGAGTGTGGTTCACCGTCAAGACAAGTTAAAGAACCAGATCATGGCTACAGGTTAAATAGGGAGAGCAGATCTTCCAATGGCTATATTTGACTAGGAAACAACTATTTTGACTGAGAAACATATAAATTTGACTGGCCAACTTGACTGGACCGAGAGAGAGGAAAAGTTATTAATGCTATGATTGTAACCAAAATTATTGTTATATTTATTACAAGCATTTGAATAAAAGTAAAGTTTGTATTCAAAATTTTAGAAAATTAATAAATTAGTTGTCCAATTATAATTAAAAATATACAAATGGTTAGTAAATCATCAAGGAAGTTAGTTTTGTCTTTTGGCTACCTCAAAATTGCTAATAGGAATACTAATTAAATGATTATGTATATTGTATTCCTATTAGCAATTTTGAGGTAGCCAAAAAAAAAAAACTAACTAAATTCCTTGATTTACTAACCATTTATATATTTTTAATTATAATTGGACAACTAATTTATTAATTTTCTAAAATTTTGAATACAAACTTTACTTTTATTCGAATGCTTGTAATAAATATAACAATAATTTTGGTAATAATCAGAACATTAATAACTTTTCCTCTCCCTCGGTCCAGTCAAGTTGGTTAGTCAAATTTAGCCGTTTCTCGGTAAAAATAGTTGTTTCCTAGTCAAATATAGCTGTTGGAAGATCTGCTCTCCCTATTTAACCTATAGGCATGATTTGGTTCTTCAACTTGTCCTAATGATGAACCACACTCATTGGTTCGAAACGCATCGACAAAAATACTATAATGTGATTTCCACCGAAAAATATTCTCATTAAAATTGATATGGATCACAAAAGCTTAAATTAAACAAGACTATGTTTGCATGTTAAAGAAGGCTCTGTATGGTTTCAAGTAGGCTCCCATAACATGGTATGCTCATCTTGACATATATCTACATCAACAAGGGTTCAAGAACGGTACTGCTGATAGCAATCTTTATGTACAAATAGATAAAGATAATTTAGCAATTGTTGAGGTATATGTGGATGATATAATATTTGGTAGCAGTGTTGAACTACGAAGTAAGAACTTTGCTACAAAGATGCAAAGTCAGCAGGGAAAATTTTAAGAACCCCCCCTAAATTTATAAATATAATAAATGGGCGAATCTCCATGGTATATAAGAAAAATTGAAGGTGATTTTATCAATAATATAATATGTATATATAATTTTTCGGCCAATCTCTCACCAGCCATGGCAAATATTTACTCAATTATAAAATCTTGTAAGATCTTGGCGAGTCTTTCACTAAATAATAAAACTTTGTAAAGTCCTAGTGAATCTTAGCATAGTCTACATGCTGGTTTAATTCCCCCATTTAAATAGGCTACATTCCAGGTGAATACCATGGGTCAATACCATGTGTCATTTTGGTGAATACCATGGGTCAATACCATGTGCCATTTTTATTTTTATTAATTCTAATATTAGGGTTAATAATGGTTTTTTGCATGGTATTAATAACAATCTAGTCCATGGTATTTGTCCCATAGTATTTTGGCCATAGGTTTCACCTAAATATAACCCATTTTTTGAGTGTTCGTAAATATAAGGTGACTTATGGAGTAAATATAAAAAAATGTTTTATTTGTTTACCATACCTCTCGTTTATTTATATTTGTATTAATTTACCATACCTCTTTTACAAATATTGTATTTGGCCCATAGGATTCACTTAAATAAAACCTCTTTCTTGAGCCTTCATAAATAGAACGAGGGTTATGGACTAAATATAAAAAGAGATTTTATTTATTTACGATGTGTCTAGTTTATTTATATTTTTATTTATTTACCATACGTTTTGAGTAAGTATAAAAAGACGTTTTATTTATTTACCATACCTCCACTTTACTTATATTTTTATTTATTTACACCCTTACATGTATATAAGGTGACTTATGGAGTAAATATAAAAAATGTTTTATTTATTTACCGTACCTCTCATTTATTTATATTTTTTTTAATTTACCATACCTCTTTTATAAATATGTATTTGGCCCATAGGGTTCACTTAAATAAAATCTATTCTTGAAAATGGGCGAATGGATTCACTTAAATAAAACCTATTCTTGAAAATGGGCGAATGGAAGGTTGTAAGTCCTAATTTCAAGGGCTAAATTTACCTTTTTTACCCTCTCCCTTAAAATAAGGTGGGTTATTTGAGGTGATTTGTAAAAATGTACTATGATACAAAATATTCGCCCACTAAAAATTTAAAACCCCTTAATTTCGCCAAAGGGCGAACATTCGCCCCTAAAATTATCCTTGAAAGTCAGTTTGAGATGTCTTTACTTGGTGAGATGACATACTTCTTAGGGCTTCAAATATCTTAACAAGAGAAAGGAATATTTATATTTCAAGCCAAGTACATCAAGGAAATGCTCAAGAAATTCAAAATGAAAGATTACAAACCCATCCTTACTCCGATGGTAACAGGTTGCAAATTGATCATAGATGACACATCTAATGATGTGGATCAGAGGTTGTACAGATCTATGATTGGTAGTCTTCCAACAGCCTCCCGGCCAGATGTTATGCAAGTAGTTGGAAAAGTAGAAAGATTCCAAGGAACACCAAAAGAATCACATATTATTATCGTCAAAAGAATTCTTTGATATCTAAAGGGCACAACAGAATATGGCTTTTGGTATCCCAAGGGAAACAATCTCATTATTCAAGCCTTTACAGATGCAAATTGGGTAGGAAGCGTTGATGATCGTAAGAGTACTAGTGGAGAAACATTGTATCTAAGTGGTTGTCTCATATCATGGTTGAGAAAAAAGCAAACCTCAATCTCGTTATCCACAACAAAATTAGAATATATTGCGACAACAGCTTGTTGTACTCAAGTTCTCTGGATGAAGAAAACTTTTCAGGATCTTCAGGTCAAGTTTGATGAGCCTATTCCCATATTTTGTGATAACGCTAGCGCCATCAGTATCTCCAATAATCCTGTGATGCATTCCAAAACAAAGCACGTTCTGATTAAATATCGTTTTGTTAGAAAGCAGGTCACTGAAAACAATATCAAGCTTGAATATGTTGGTACAAAAGAAAAAATCATTGATATCTTCACTAAACCTTTACCTCGTGAAGCATTTGAATATCTTCACCAAAAGCTTGGGATTCTCCCAAGTTCTCATTACATTTTCCTTATTCAGAAAATAAAGGAGGAGTGGAAGTGTGTACATGTCTACAGGATGGTTGTGTGTCAGGGGGAGTTACCCTTTTCCATTAATGTCAAAGGGGGAGAGAAGGTAGTAGGAAGAGGTGCCCCGATCGCAAGGGAGGTACTTGTGTTGCCATCAATGCCAAAGGGGGAGATTGTTGATCTAAAGATGATATGAGGTTGTCATTGATGTCAACCCAAGCAGCACTAGGGGCTACCTTGATCTTGTAAGGGAATGTTGACTTTATAACTTACTCTATTTCGAGTCAAGTATCTTCTAGATAGATTCTACTCATCGAGATGTTTTCATTGATATATGGCACGCCAAGTAATTATTCAAGGTTTTCGAGATATTCATGTTTGAAGTTAGTAACCCCAGTTAGTGGGCTAAAACCCTATGGGGTTGTGCCATGGCACTCATAATTGGTTTTGGTCATTGAATAGTCAATAATTAATAATTTTTTAAGCTCCTAAAATCCCTCCAACATTCTCTATAGTAGCCCCTCTCAACTCTATAAAAAGAAATCTCATATATCCTCCAAATGTAGTGATTGTGGCAGTTTCACTATAACTTCACTTCTGCGAAGTCTTAGATTCTGCACTGAAAACCCATTTGCTTCGCAATCCTGATGAACGTCGTGACTGAATTCCAGATATTGGTTTACTATATTTTCATAGATATGATCTGTGGAAGTTAGGGTTTTTGTAGGCTCCCAAATTTCATCTCAAAGAAGTGACCTTTGGAAAATCGGCATAACTCTCTCTCTAAGAAGAGGATTGGAATTCTGTAAAAAGTGGCGATAGTGCACAGACTTTAGTTTTTTGTGTATTAATTTTAGAGCCGAAGAAGGAAACAATGACACATGGTACGCCGTACACATTCGCTCTTCTGAACTAGTCCATAATTAGGTCATTGTGAGAGATTGGGCATAACTTTGTCTTGAAAAGTCCAAAATGGGTCAGACCTATGGCATGGAAAGAAGACTCAGAGGGATACTACAAGATCGAAGATGACATATTGGGGATCTGAAATCACAGAGATACATCAGATTAAATATCGTGCACCTAGAAATCAAGAAAAACTAGATCAAGTGTTGTCAAGGGGTGCAAAGGACTAGACTTTCTAGGGAAGCAAAGAGCAAGGTGCAGTAAAATGATGCAGTAGAGGTAAGATACAGGTAAGTATCTTCTGTATATGCATGTTGATTTCTTAATTACATAGGTTCTTTTTATTCTAATTTGTTGTTTTTGTTTAGCATTGACATATGCTTTGTAGGATGAGGTAAGTCTTGCTATTATCATGTCATGGGTATTTTCTTGAAGAATTTTTGCAGGTATTATATATTCATCAAGAGAAGACTCAATGCATAATCTAACGTTTTGAAGAGTGAGAAAGGGTAGCATGACAAGAGCAGAAATCAAGGTGTAGAACAACATCAAGTAGTTCACCATATGAAGTCTTCAAGTGGGAAGCATTGCGTACAATCATTGTAAAAGTATCATTATAAAAATTCATTTTAAAAGCATCATTGTAAAAGTTGTACAAGTGTCTATCTGCCAAGAGTTGAATAGGCAATATTGGGAGGTCTAGGATCATCATTAGGTGGTTGTTTCATAGTTGGGGTTATGGTCTAGTGTGTCTTCTTCTTCTAAATCATTTTATATCATTGTAAAGTGGACCATTTTCCTTGGTACGGGATTCCATTCTTCTTTTATTCTTCTATAGGGTGGTAGGGTGGTGCTAGGCTGGTGCATGAAGTCACCAACAGGTTCAAGCCTGTGAAACCTTTAGGATGGTAGGGTGGTGGTAGGGTGAGTTGTAGCTCATTGGGTGTTGGGGCATCTGTTCAGTTGACTACTAAAGAATCTTGGGCGTTGGAGCGTCCATCAAGTGGAAGCTGGAGAAGAATGCTTTTCTATAATTCTAGGAAGTTGTTTCTTTCATTTCAGTTGGGGCTGAAGATTAAATAATTTATTAGAAAAGTGTTCGGTGGTTTTTGACCCGAAGGGGGTTTTCCACCTAAAATCTTTGTGCCTCCTGGGTTATTTTATTTACTGTTATTCCTGCATAAACATTAATAATAATTGAAGATTAACTAATGCTCTGAAAATATTTACAAGTGCTAATTGCTAAGGAATATTGATTCACCCCCTGTCTCAGTATTTTCCAACACTAAAACAAAAAAAATTAATTATTCTACAATTTGGCCACAATAATTTTGTAGGACCATTAGCAAAAAAAAAGAAAAATTAATTAGTGAAAATTGACTAGGAGTTAATATTTACAATCAATATTATACATTTTTTAACCTAGACAGTAAAAAATCATCGAACTTCAGATGAGAACTATTTGCAAACTGTTTAACCAAATGAGATGAAACAAATACCGATGGAAAGCTAGCAAAACGTTGAACTCATTGAAGCAATCAAAATATAAATCTGACAAAACTGAAAAATGGAAAAATTGTAGGACACTTAACCAAAAGAAAATATTAAAAGGAGATTTAGGCAAAAAATTATGGAAAGGGTCCCCATTATTTGAAGTAAATAAGTCAAAAATGGGGGGTGTTGTGTTTTCCCTACAATAGGCTCCCCAATAAAATATGTGTTCCTTGTGATTGAATGATTGCATGTGTTTCTATTGTATGTTTTCTCTTTTGCAGATTGAGTAGAAGAAATTTGTGTCTATTGTTTTGAATCTGAATTCATTAGCATATTCAAATTTCGAGTTATTTCTACATGGTATCAAAGCCATTGAAAACCATATAGAAGCTAGATTCCTTCATCTCTCAAAGAAATTTCAAAAATCAAATTTGTGGTGCAATAATTTTCTTTAGTGTAAGAACAATGTCCTTCTATGGATTGAGGCTTGAGTATGCATTGGAGGGCACTTAGAAATTCATAGCTTGGAAAGAGAAAATGGAGGTTTTTTTGGACGATAATGGATCCACAATTACCCATAGATTTTGGATATGATGGGATATATAGTACCAAAGGGATTGGTATTATCACCTTTAAAAGAGAGTCATGCTCCCATCTTCACCTAGAGAATGTAATGTATGTGCCTAGCCTAAAGAAAAATATAGTTTATGTAGTTGTACTTGAGGAAAAAGGATATGATGTGATGTTTAGTAAGGGGAAAGCATATCTAAAGTATGTTGCTACTGGAAAAGTAAAACAAATTGGTGTTCGAGTTAGAAATCTCTACAAGCTAGAGGTATATTTTTCCAGACATGTAGTGATACCTCAAGAAGTGAGGTGGGTGATGTAGATCCTTACTCCCAAAGTTGCAAAGATTTGGGCAGGGTCCAATGGAGAGAAATAGTAGTTGCAATATACTCTTCTCATGGATCATTACCCTCTCCTTAGGGGCCCACAGCATTCAATAGCAAAAGGATTAGTGTCAATATATGTAGTCAGAGCTTGAGAGATAGTTCAAGAGGCCAGTAGCAATCAAAGACTCAGGAGACAGTTGTATCTTAGAGAAATAGTTAATTCAATATTTTAGATACTTATCAGTTGCAGCAGTAGAACCAAAATTTGAGAGGGAGTTGTAGTGCAGATGCAGAGTTGGTAGCAATAGAATTGTACAATGCAGTGTCAACAACAAGATAAATGCAACATGGTTCAACTACAACTAGTAGCAGATGCATCAAAGTTAGTGCAGTGGTTAATGGACAGTGGAAGGTATGTATAGTTGTCAAACATTAGCAGCATGGATTAGGGTTTTTCAAAACCCTATTATTGCTAAGATGGAGTGTTAAATTGTAGCAAAAAAATGATTCATTTGACTTGTGACTTAGTCAAATGGAGAAATTTGAATTTCCACATTAACAGGATGACTTGAGTTGCAGTTAGCAAGAGTGACATGGCCAAGTCACTCAGTTAAGTTAGTCAATTTGAGTTTGTGGGAAAGAAGTAAAGTTGTGCATGAGTTGATTGCTAAGATATAATAATCTATTGGAGTTATATTTAGTGGAACTCAATTATCTGAGCTCTAGTATAGAATAAAGTTAGTATGAGTTCATTTGAGTAGTTGTAACTATTGTTAACTCACTGATCTCTTAGTTAACTATTCAATTTACTAAAAGTAGGCCAAGTCATGCATGCAATTCGATTTATCTAGTTGAGTGGATGGAAAAGGAATAATTGTATTTTTTGTTGTATATTGTTGAGTGTATTGAGTTTTCGTGTAGTAGGTGAATAATTCTCTTGGTATTGCGCAAGAAAATATGATCTCTTCCTATTATCTAGGAACATGAATTGTGCAAGGAAATAAGAGGAAGAAGGAGGCCTATTTTTCCCAAGTATTGGGCAGAGAAGACTCAGGAGGAGATCAATATTGAAGTGCAGATTGAGCTTCAAGTATTGAAGTAGTCATTGTAATAGATATATATTCTCATATGATATAATACAAACAAAGGAGGGGCTTTCCAAGTTGGTTTCCCCAATAAAATTTTTGTTCCTTGTGATTGAATGATTGCATGTGTTTCTATTGTATGCTTTCTCTTCCGCGGATTGAGTAGAAGAAATTTGTCTCTATTAATTTTAGTTTGAATTCACTGGCAACTTCAGATTTTGAGTTATTTCTACACTACCAAATAAATATCTCTCCTCATAATCATAGATTTAAAATGAAAGTGATATCATGTAATATCATAGGCCCAAATGTAATAAAAAAATTTCATGTTGAAGACCAAAATAGATAAATACAAATTGTTTGTCTTATTACTTCAAAATACTAAGGGTTATATTGCTTCAATGGGTGCTATAGCAAAAAAATGTTGAAATGGATATAAATACATAGCCACTATTCCTATAAGCTTCATAGGGGGTCTACCAATATTATGGGATCTAGTACAAATCATCCTCAAAAGTGAAATTGAAACATCCAACCTCATTTTAACTAAATTTAGAAGCCTCACCTCACCAAACAAAGGATTCTTCATTAATGCATATGGCCCCTACCATCTTGTTCATAAACAACCATTTCTTGATGCAATTAGTGATATAGGAGAAACAATCAATAATAATATATGGATTCAAGGAGGGGAATTTAAAATTATCACTTCCCTCTAAGAAAATAAAAGAGGTACCATAATACTTCATGCTAACAACATAGCCTTTCACAACACAATCAATACGATTAAATTAATAGAATTGAAAACTTATTTTTCTCATGACACATGGAACAAAAAAAGAGGATGTACACACTTGACAGAATGAGGTTGAACCAAATTCTTTTCGAAGAATCCCTCTTTCACACTAAAACACCAATGGAGGTTGGAATTATTTTGAGTGCAGGTCCTGATCATTGGCATATTTATTTATCCTTGGAAAACTCAATGATTGATATAGATTGATCATTATATTATTTTTCATCACTCTCTATGCTTTTAGAGTGGAAAAATTAGAGGAATGTGTGCATGATCAGTTTTAATCGGCGGGACACAATTTGGAGAATTGGGGTCTCAAATCCTTGGAATAAATTTTGAGACCTTGCCTATGCCTCTTGGAAGTTGACATAACATGTTTAACCACCATGGTTTTAGAGGATACCACATCAACCCTCATTACTCATGCAAAAGGGGATATCCACATGGGGACTTCAATGAAGACACTGGAAGGCTAAAATTTGTAATGTGTTGGTCTATTTTCATGTACTTTCATCACTATAATGTATTTCTTGTCCTTACCCCAAATCTCATAATTAGCCTTTTTGTCTAAAAAGTAGTGTGAATTTTTCTTTCATGACCTCACACTCTACGCACCTCCCTGCCTTATACACATTTATTGGTTCGTACACTACTCGTGTTTTCACTATTCCATACTCAACCATTTAAGAAACAAAATGTGCAAAAGACTCATGTGTCCATTTCTTTTGCACACCCAACCTTTTGGACAACCCAATTCTCCAACAAAACCCATTCCTTTGCACATCTATTCCTTAAAACATGTATATATTCCACATAAGGAATACCATAATACTATATCAGATAAATTTCTTCTCTTATACTCCATAGTTACTGAAAATTATTCATTTTCGACTTTCTATGCTAATTGAAATATCATTAAGAAAGTCAAATCTCAAAGGTGAAAAAGTATTGATATTGTTTTACATGGATTATCCACAAATACACCACATGGGTTGTTAATTTCTAATTTGATTCCCACATTCCCTGAATAAGGTAGTACATGATGAGGGATGTGTTGCAAAATTCTACTATAAATTAAGTTTTATACAACTAATATCTCTATAACGCCTCATTGATATTTCATTTACATCTAAATGCAATGAAAAGATAAGAAATATGGTGAGTAAAATGAAGAAGCAAGTCATTTGTGGGGATACATCTAATTTCACTTACACGACAGAATAAGAACTTACATTGGTTGACCGCCTATTAGTGGTTTCTGAATTTCATTCTAGAGGAGAAACAATATAATATAATTTGGAACACTAGGTTGGCTAATGCTATGTGTGTTCTAGAGAACTTTAATTTTAAGGAAATTGTTTGTTGTTGCACTATTTTATTTAATTCCAAGACCAAAACTATTAATTTTAATCTACAAAAGAAAAACCTTATTTTGTTAAATCCTAAGGTTTTAAAAAAGATGGTAAGGTTTCCATATCCAAGGAGAAAACTCAAATTGCCTAAATCTGACACATCCCATGATTCTCAAGGAAACAAAATGAATATTATATAGGACTTCATTTTATAGTTTTCACCCATTTTGACTAGCCTTTCTTATATTTATATTTCATTATTAGTAGAGTCATATAGATACTTCTCATTGTTATTCACCCATATAATAGTGCATGAATCAAATTCTCATGTACCCAGGTTAGTATTGTATGTACTACTCTTTTAAAAAGGATGTTATCTTTGGGTGGGTGGAGATTATCTCCAATGATATTTGCTTCCAATCAATGGATAGTTTCTAGAAGACCTGGATATTTTTCATGAAGACCTACCTAGAGATATCTATTTTTTCTGTTATTTATTAAATGGCCTACCCCATAAGAGAAATTTGAACCCAAATTATAACTAGTACACTTATGGTACCATATTCTATGGGACAAAAAAGAATTTGTTCCATTTCTTCCTTATCCAAGACCAAATTTTCAAAGAATTCGTACACATGCTAATAGAAAATGAACCCCATAATATATTAAAGATATCAACAGTTTCTTAGTGGAAGAGGAGAGCATGTGGAAGAGGAAAATGAAACATCTGTTAGGGTTTATAGTTATGAGGATATACCACTATTGATCCCCATGTTATTTTTAGAAAACTATTTTATTGAAAAATCCTATAGACAATATCATTCCTAGTTAATTTTATTTGAAATAAAAAGGAAGAAACAATTTATTTCATTTCCATTTACTATCAAAGATGTTACAATGAAGATTTATATGCATCTAAAAAAGTTTTCTAAAGTATTAAAGCCTTTCAATTTAACTAAATTTGAACCCTCCCAAGGCTTCAATCCTAAAGGCATAATTACAAGGCATTTGATGATTGTACAATGTTGAAAATGAAGCAAGAAAATCCTAATTTAATTTTGCCTTGATTAAATTAGAAGAAGTTCGAATTTAAATTTCAATAAAATTCTTGGAGGTAGTTAACTAAGGTGATATGGGTCTTGTCACTCAATTAACTCAGTAAATTCAAGTTGGAGACGGTTGATTTCAGTTATACATGATTGATTGCTAATTTGTAGCAATCTGTTTTAGTTAATTTGGGTTATTGTTAGTGTAACTAATTCTCACTGTTAGTAGAACTAGTGGAGGTTCAGTCAAAGGTGTGTAACCTTTTTCACACTGAGTGACAAGGATGTGTAACTTTTTTCACACTGAGTAATCATCCAGTTAATTGATCAATCATCCCAAATTAACTCATGCATGAAGAGAATTCGAGTTACCCATTTGAGGTTGGAGTTAAGGGCAGTGTACTATCAGTTGTAAACTGGTTCAAGTTGTAAATATGGTGCATGCAGTTAGATAATTGACCTAAAGATATTGCGCAACACAACGGAGGAAAATTCCTATTAAATAGGAGACTAATTCCCTAGGGAAAAACACAAGGAAATAGGATCTTGGAATCTTGAGAAATTAGCTAAGTATTGACTTGAGTCAATCTATGAGGGAGAGAGATATATTATACTTATGCAGGGTGTTCTCAGGATTGAGAAAGCATTGTATTTCTTCTCTATTCTTTAATTAATGTAATATATATAGTAAGGGGTTTTGATAAGTTTCTTTCCCCTAAAGAAATCTGTGTGTATGTGTGTTGAATCTTGATGCATGTTCATTATTTATGTTCTCAATCGTGATTTTTTTCTGTAGATGAGTAGAGTAGCTTCGAGTCTTGTGATCAAGTAAATTTCATGAGAAGTTTTGAATCTACGCATTAAATTTATAAATGGTATCAGAGCAGGAATCATAGTAGAGAAGAGAATTCAAAGTTGTCTTTGTAGGTGGATCAAATTTATAGGATCAATTTTTCAGAGCTAGGAGGATGGTGTTGTAGTGGCTACAACCACCCTCAAATTTTTTTCCTTAGCATCGTTTTGGAGCCTCCCTACCAACCTTTCACAAGAGCATGTCTTGCCTTGTTAAGTACACAAGCTTCAGTGGTTTTCTTGCAGAATGCCAGCCTGTGCATCAAATCTTGTCCCATCCCACTCCCAGGTTGTTTCTCCGGACTTGGTCTGACTGCAGGCTAAAAAACTCCCTCTAGAAATTACGCAATTCTGGAGGGCAGCTAGCCTTCCATCCAAAAATTGTGCAATTCTGCCTAGCAGCCTACTGGGCTCCAAAATTGCGCAAAACTGCATATCACTATTCACTAAGAAAATTGTGCAATTCCTCCCAGCAGGGATACTAAGCCCAGAAATTACGTAATTCTGGGCAGCAGTCAGTTGCTCTGCCCAGAAATTGTGCAATCCCTTTGGGTAGCCAACGCAACCCCCTGCCAGAAATGTGCATTTTTTCCCATCAGCTGAGCAAACTGTTGCATGTGCAGTTGGGTTGACTGGTTCCACCCGGGACCAAGAAAAATTGACTTTCACGCATGGACTTCTTTTTCCAGGAACAGCAAAAGCAACATGAAAAAATCATCCCTAGATTTTAGGGAGCTACTTTTAGCAGCTGGAGGTTGCATGCAAATATCATTTTAGAATATTTCCTCCAAGTGTTGCTTTTTCCTAGATTTGTGGCATGCGCATCATGAGCCTCAAACTTATTTATTCAACACTTTAGAGCTCACTTATTCACATTGATCTTGGAGCTCTAACATCCCACAACACATCCAGGAGTCTTCGACACATCCAGCTTAGCTATTCACGGGTAAGTCGTCTTAACTTGTCTTTTGTAGCATTTCTGTCACTTTTTGTGTTTTCACTTGTGTGAGTGTTGTTTTCTTGATTTCTGTGAATGCTTGTTTTTTACATGCATACTAGCTTGTACTAGCACTACTTTAATTTTCGTAAGCATCTCATTGCTGTTGCATGCATGAAATTATTTTGTACGAATGGTTGCTGATTTAGTGACTCGCTTCACCCACATGCATGTTGTTCCATTTTCTGAATCTTTCATTCACTGTTTGCATGCATGGTCATTCACTCTTTCTTACACTGAGTATCACCATGCATTCACTTTCACATTTTCTTTCAGTTGCCCGTCAGTGGGTCTGGGCAGCCTTGGCCCAGAATCTGCCTCACCAAGATAGCTTTGGGAAATCTAGAGAGGGAAGGCTCTATCTTCCTCTTAGGAAATATGAATTTATGCCTAGTGAATGTCCTCCAGTCTTTCATTGTGCAGTTATGAGGGATAGTGACTGCAGGCCCAGAAAATTGTGCAATGCAATAACTGGGCCTGTAACCACTGCTAGCTGAAATTGTGTATTTTGCACGTCCATCAGCTAGTAGGCTAGCCTAGATTGCGCATTGCGCAATTCCAACAACTAGAAAACCTCCCCATACAACCCAAATTACCTTCGGTGTAGTTCTGATAGCCTCCCAAAAAAACTTGTGCAACCCTTTCCAGTCAATCCCCAAGTATGTTGCATGTTTCTCCTCAAGTTTGCTTCGGTTTTCACTGACAAATTTCTTACCATGCATGTTGCTTTGTCTCAAAATCTAGCAATTGTTCATCCGCCTCTTAGCAGTTCAAGATCAATGGCCTCCAAGAGAGTAAGATCAAAGGAAATTGATGGAAATGCAACTAGTTCAGCAGTTGAGCAGGTGTCCACAAGTCTACTGATCTATCAAGATACCAAGTTGATTGTAGACAAGGACATCAAGATAAAATGGTAAGAGGTCAATGAAGCATTTGTAGGCACATTTTGGGAAGACCTCAAAGGCCTCCATGTCTATGTGAACATCCACAAGTTTGGTTTGTACCAGATTTCATGCAGGTATCCCGTGCTCCCATGCGCAAACATGATACATTGGATCGTCTCGCACACTGATCGTAAGACGATGACATTGACAAGTGTCAGAGGAACGGAGATGCTACCTTTAGGGCATAGGATTATGATGAGATGTATCAAATTTTGAAGCCCATGATCATCATGGAGACTCCCTTCCACATACCAAGCAGGAATGCCAACTCCAGAGACATTTTGAAGAACTAGGTGAATGAGTCAGCTAGAGTCAGAATGACACCCAAACAGGTCTACAAGATGAAGATACTATGGAAGGCGTATCAATGGTTGGTCATATTTTCATGTCAACTATATGGCCAAGAAAGCACGGAAACCTTCCCACAGAGTTGGGTGAGTATGTTGGACCAACTGGTCAAAGAATGAAAAGCATGCAACTGGTCCACCCTTCATGTTGAAAGTAGCAATGGAGGCACTAATTGACATAGTTGATTGGTATGCCTCATTATCCATCACCTTCATACAAATGTACAACGCGGAGAAGCCTTTGTATGTTCTACTGAAGATTTCCTTGGATAAGCTTGTCATATAGGTACTATCATATCACATCTCAGTAGGATTGACAGTTAGGCTGCACCGGAAGAAGAAGGCACCTTGGCCCACTCTTTTGTTGCGGATAGGGTTATATGAGATACAAAGTTTCAAGCATGCAAATGTTGAAGTAGAGTAGATTAAGAAGTATCCATTCGACCTCCGAATTTATAATCTATATGACCCACATTTTCTTGTGAAAGACCACTACACGAGAGTAGAGTTCAACTAGATCCACAGGGCATGTCATTGGGCAGAGGAGGACCCATGGAGATATTATTACAACTCCTCAAACTCAATGAACCAGTCAGCCTCACTATGGAATGGATAGCAAAGTAATGTGAAGCAGCATCCCGAAGAGCACCAGAAGCAGTAGCAGTAATAGAGGTGAACATGACAATGCGCGATGAGGGCAAGCAGAAGATCGTCGATTGCATGGAGGAAGAACAAATCTACAAGTTCCGAGCAAACCCACTTGTGCATAAAGCAGATTTGGCCATATAGGCGAAGAGGTAATAGCGCGACAAGAGAAATGCGCAAAGGCAGAGAGGGAAATAGAGAATGGAGGAAACAGAGAAGGAGTTGCATGAGTTGAAGGAGCAACTCTGGAAGGAATAGGAGCTGCACAGACAGGAGAAGGAAGCGCAACCAAAATAGGTACAACAGGGGGTGCAACATTTACAGACATATGAAAATGTGCCCGTATAGTTAGTGGACTCATTAGAACAACTAGCATCAGCCAGACAGGGTGAACCATCGTAGGAGCATGACTTCTATCGAGAGATATAGCAATTACTTAAATAGATGGATATGGATATGGAGCAACAGGAGTTAGAGAAATACATTGACCTCATGCCTCATCACCAAGAGGTCAATCCACCAGCTTCACCGTGTCCAGAAGAGGAGCAAGTCACAAGCGACTAAGGAGACATAAAAATCCTTGGAGACAATCCGGAGGATGAGATGCACAACATCTCATTCGATGAGTATCAACATAGAATTGTGTAATCTCGCAGACTGTCGACTCTCGATAATCATACATCTCCTACGTAGTTCAAGGAATGATTGATCGTGTCTAACGTGCGCAATCATCCAACATCATTGGATGATGCTACCAGAGCATATGTCGAAGCCAGTAGCTTGAGTGTTCGCTTTCTGATAGATGAGATTGAGTGAATGACGAAGGAGCTACAGATGGCCAATCTAGGAGGAGAATTGGTTACAACATCTACTTGAGCAAAATTGAAGAATGAAATAATGGATGAAGTATTTTCCCTTGACATGGTCATGTGGGCGTTGTATTCCAAGTTTGGTACCGTGCATAAGGCAGTGATCCATCTCAATGGATGGCAACAACGATGTGTTATAAGAGCACATATCTTATTGAACGTGCATGCTATTGTTGATTACATACAAACATGGACGATGAAATACAAGGGAGCCCCAATTCACTTGCCTAAGATGATGAAACCCAAAGCGGTCTAGCTGAAGGCACGTATATGGAGTCTGATCTGAAACTATGAAGAGCTCTCGAATCTCATCACTAGTCTATAGGCTTCCCATGCACGTGTATTCAAGAGTATGGATGTTGTTGTCCAAGCACATGCGATCCCATCTATTGGGACACTCACTTAGGTGAAGACAAAGGCACAAGTCTGACTAGAGCTTGACTCATAATTTGACAAGTTGATGTGCATAACCACCAGCCCATACTTGCCCATCAGTGTAGACACCATGCACAAGTATGTTTCTGGTCCCGCCGCACTCAAGACAATGATGCGCATGCTATCAGACGAGTTCGATAGAGGAGCCTGAGTAGTGTACCCGAATGTTATGGAAGAAAGAGTCAGGTTCTAGAAATATGTCACCTTAGAGTACACAGACACCATCGCAAACTACCGATCTTGGCATCAGTTTGCTACTGTCGACCACTGTGAGGATTTCAAAGAACTAGTCTTCCAACAGTTGTCTCAGTCATAGTGATGTCTTCCATGGCTTGCTCAAGCCATTTTGTCTCACATGGGTACATTTGCATTGTAATGTAACGTCTTGTCAAGTGTAATTTCATGTGCTGATAGTTGGATGTAGCAGTCATAGACTAGATGAAGAGTCATGAGGGTAGATGAACTGTCCCAAAGGGGAATGTCAAGGACCACCCCACCCTTTGCTATAAATAGTCCCTCATAACTCATTATATAGGCTTTTGGTCAGCCAAGCTTTCGTTAAGACTATCTTAGAGAGAGCTTGGACAGTATTGTAATGCGCCTTGGCTTCCCCACATCGCAGAGCTAGTATATATCTTTGGACGAGTAGGTGGTTGTGGCTATAACGTTCCTCTGTTGGGACTAGTAGTTGGACATGGATGTATTGTATGACTAGAACTTACACTTATTAATATAATAGAGGTAGCGTGTTTCATTCATATGTCATATTGTATTCTAACTATCTTATTTACTCTAAATAGTATATGTATATGTTTGCTTACACATGCATGTATGGACTATTCTGTATAAGTATGTATGAATCTTACTTAAATGTGTTGATTGGTTTAACCATCACTTTGGATTGTTAGCTAACATGCTTTCCATTTTGTGATGCATCTTCGCTCGTGTGTTCCCTTCCAAGCCGCATGTTATCAAAGGTTTCCAAGGGGCACACTCACCCCACTCTCTGTGTGTTAGAATTGTTCATGCACCTTCCTTGTCTTACTCCAACTGTCAAACCCTTGCTACCAATAGGGACATCTTACATACCTCTATGCGAAACCGTGGTCAAGGAATCACTGTACAACCCACTATTGGGACTCCTACACCAAACTGTGTGAGTTCTAATTGAGACTTCTTTCCAGGGAGATCCCCTGACATTTTGGTAGTTCCAACACCGTCAATAGATAGGATGGAGGCAGTGTTAGAAGATAATGGGCTGAAGGAATTCTTAGATATTGACATCCCAAAGCCTCCAACATTTGATGCTCAAGATCTAACAGAATGGAAGAAGTGTGTAGCAAACGCGAGGTGGGTCATATTGTATCAAATATCCACAAGAAAGAGACTTCATATGATATTTGGCAAGCATTGATAGATCTATTCTAGAATAGTAGTGACCATAGAAATTTGGCTCTCAAGGACAAGCTTCGAAGTATCAAGATGAAAAAGAGTGACACAATTCCACAATACCTCAACAAGTTTACATTGTGTCGTGATGAACTTGGTGGGGTCGGTGTTACTATCCTTGAATAAGATCTAGTACCTATAGCCCTCCTAGGCCTTCCCAAGAGTTCACATAGGTATCAATATGTGGTAAATAGTAGAGAGAAACTACCAAGATGGGAGGAGTTATGGTCGGATCTAGTGCAGGAAGAAATAAGGTGGAGCAATAGAGATGGGACCTCATCCAAAGAAGAGGAAGAGGGATTTGGATTAGTTAGTAAGGGAAAGAAGGCCAAGGGGAAGAAGTCCCAAGGTGAGTTTATTTCCAGCCAAGAGGGAAAGCAAAAAGAGTTGTCCAAAGTCAATTTCTTCCACTGTCATGAATTCTGGCACTATGCCACAAAACTCCCACAGAAGAAGGCAAACAAGAAGGAGCCTATAGTAACTGCGATAGGTGAAGCTTTTTCTTCATAGTTCGAGCTTGATTTCACTCTCACTGAATGCATGGTAATCACAGTGATGGGGAGAATGTGGTACTTGGAGAGTGGTGCCTCGATCCATATGATGGGGAACAAAGAAATTTTCAGTGACTTTGAGGAGAAGCATCTCCAGATGAACATTGAGCTTAGATATGATGGAAGGTATAGTGTGAATTGTATCTGTACTGTCACCTTTAAGAAGAAGTCTAGCTCCCCTATCAGGCTCAAGGATGTGATGTTTGTAACTGGTCTGAAGAAGAATCTAGTTTTTGTAGCTATGTTGGAAGACCATGGCTATGATGTGATAATCATCAAAGGGATGGATTTCCTTAGACATATCACCATGGGACAATTGAACTAGATCGGGGTTTTAGCCAAGAACCTATATGAACTTGAGGTAGAATATGCATGCAAATCCTTAAGGAGCAAGGCATAGAATATATATTTGGTGGTTGAGAGGGAGAATGTTAGACCTATCAACACGCAACCTCAGGAACAACTTAAGGAAGTTATGGAGAAACCACAAATGGAGAAGAATATAGAAGGCAAAGTGGAGACATCCACTCAAGTAGAGACCTCCAGTAGGGAGAGATCTCAAGCCAAGTGGGAAGAGGTAGCACATGTAGTTATACCTCCAAGAGTGAGGTGGACTGATGTAGATCCTTAGTCCAAGAATAATAAATTTGGGCAGGGTCCATTGAGGTGTGTTTGTCTCGTGGAATGACCCTTGCTATAGGGGCCCATAATATTCAATAGTAATAGGATCAATGTCAGTCAAATACAAAGGAGTGCAGAGGAGTGTTGACAATAGAGCAGGAGGCTAAGTAGTAGAGTCAATAGTAACACAATTTTCCCAGTAGACAATTACAGACACAATTGATTCTGTTTTTTGGATGCTTCTCAATTGCATTAGAAACAGTGAGAGGTGTTTCATGTAGTACATTCCAAAGGTGCTAGATCGAGGTATATGTGAAACCATTTCTTGTTGAGAGGGAGTGTTGAAAATGCAACAAGAAAATATTAATTTAATTTTTCCTTGATTAAATTAGGATAAATTCAAATTTAAATAAAATAAAATACTTGAAGGTAGTTAACTGAGGTAACATGGGTATTGTCACCTAGCTAACTCAGTAAATTCAAGTTGGAGGCACTTGAGTTCAGTTTCACATGATTGATTGCTAATTTGTAGCAATCTATTTTAGTTAATTTGAGTTACTACCAGTGTAACTAGCTCTCACTGTTAGTAGAACTAGTGGAGGTTCAGTCAAGTAACTTTTTTCACATTGAGTAATCATCTGGTTAATTTATCAATCAGCCTAAATTAACTCAAGAATGCAGATAATTTGAGTTATCCATTTGATATTAGAGTTCAAGGGCAGTGTACTATTAGTTGTAGACTAATTCAAATTATATAGATGGTGCATGTAGTCAAAGAATTAACCGAAAGGAATTGCACAATCCAATGGAGGAAAATTCCTATTAAATAGGGGCCTAATTCCTTAGGGAATAACACAAGGAAATAAGAGCTTAACGGACTAAGAAATTGGCTACGTATTGGCTTGAGTCAGTCTGTGAGGCAAAGAGATAAATTAGACTAGTGCAGGGTGTGCTCAGGCTTGAACAAGCATTGTATTTCTTCTCTATTCTTTGATTAATTCAATATAAATAGTAAGGGATTTTGAGTAGTTGATTTCCCCTAGATAAATATCTATGTATGTGTGTTGAATATTGATGCATGCTAATGATTTGTGTTCTTGATAGTGATTTTCTTTTCGCAGATGAGTAGAGTAGCTTCAAGTATTGTGATCTAGTAAAATTCAGTAGCAATTTTGAATCTACACATTAAATTTATACATATAGTATGGAAATTTGTTCACATGGATTGTTGAATAAATTGGATAAAATAAGGTAGAAACATTTAAAAAAAATGAAACAACAATACCTAATGATGATGTAGTAATTGAAGTGAGACCCAATTCTTAAGAAAATGTCAAGCAAAGAAGGAAAAACCTTACTAATGAAAAACCCTATACAACCCCAAAGACCTGGTAGGGTTCCTCCTCAACCCAAAAAAGACATGCACATTGTAGATTTTTACTTGTATATTCAAAAAATTATGTGATATGCTAAAACATAGGACAAGAATATACTCTACTCATCATTGGAAATTGATTAATGAAAACACTAAGCAGAAAAGGAAGAATTGCAATCGCACATAACACAATATTTTTCTCTGGAAAGAAACTATTCAAAACCCCGACTATATATATTGCATTAACCAGAAGATATGAGAAGAAAATAAAATGCTCGTTCAACCCAAACAATTCCTGTACAAGTACAATCTATCTCTCTGCTTCACAAACCAGCTCAATCTAAACTTAGCGAATTTTGTTGCCTACCAAGCCGCTAATTCCTTGCACAATTCCTAAGATAATTACCCCATATTTATTTGGGAAATTCCCTCACCACAACTACGCAATCCATCATAGGCCTTCTACTGATTGCATGCACCATTTGTAAAACTTGGAAAATTATACAACTGATAGTACACTATCTCTGAACTCTAATCTCAACTGGGTCTTCTACTGAACTAACATGCATCAGTTATTTCTGAGTGAACAATCATTTATCTTATTGATCGCTGCATGTGAATTAAATCCAATTTAATTCACTTGACCACTCATTAGTTCCTCCAACAATTAGAACTAGTTTAAGTGAATTTAACTCAGTTAAACTGAATTAAATAATTACAGCTCAATAAGAAGTCAACCTGGGCCCCTAAAATTTAGGGATTACCCTACATGACTCTAGATAGACACCCAATTCTAATTTACTAAGCCAACCAAGTAAACGTAACTTATTCAATTGTTACAAGTTACTCTAAGAATATAATTGCAATTTAATTCCCAATTTAATTCCGGAAAAAATTAAATTAGGATTTTTCTTGATGTTATTTTTACATTTCTTGTTGCTATTTTCAACACTCCCTCTCAACAAGAAAGGAATTCAAATCTATCTCGATCTGGTACCTTTGGAATGTTCTGTATTCAACACTTCTCTCTAGTGTTGTTGCTACTACAACTTCTAAAACTAAAAAATAAAATTCCAAATTGAATTAGTATGATGGATCTGTCACCAGAGTCTCTAACTGCTAATAGCTACTACATTGTCTACTGAAAACTTTGTGTTGTTGCTGACTCTACACTACTTCCAACTTTGATCTACACTCCCTAGTATTTGATTACTACTAGTCTCTACCTCTATCACTCTGACATCTGACTACATCAATCGCCACTAGTCCATCCTGCTATTATGTATTGTGGGTTCCCATAGCAAGGTAATGATCCATGACACAAAGCATTTCAATGGACCCTACCCAAATTTCTGCACTCCTAGGACTATTACTTCACATTGCCCCACCTCTCACCTGGAGCTATGGCTGCATGTGTTGCCTCTGCCCATTTGGCTTGAAATTTCTCCCTAGTGGAGGTCTCTTCTTGAGTGGATGCCTCCACTCGGTCTCTTCTCTACTTCTCTAATTGTGGTTGCTCCACAACTTTTTGAGGTTTCATGTTGAGAGGTAATTCATGATCCCTCTCAACCACAAAGTGTCTAACCTTTGCATTGATCCTCAAATATTTGCATGCATCTTTGACCTCAAGAGAATACAGGTTCTTGACTCGCACACATGTTTTTTTCATCTATCCCATGACGATGTTTCTGAGGAAAACCTTTCCTTTACTAAAAATCACATCATAGACATGGTCTTCCAATACTGCGATGGAAACAAGATTCTTATTTATTCCTAGAACATATATCACATTTTTGACTCTCAGGGGGGAGCCAAACTCCCTCTGAAAGGTAATTGTACCAGTTCAAGTTGTGCTATACCTCCCATCATCTCCAAACTCTACGTTATTCTTAAGGTCTTTCTCCTCTAAGTCACTAAAGATATCTCTATTCCCCATCATATAAAATGAGGCACCATTGTTGAGATACCACATGCTTCCCATTACTATTGATCTAAAATGATCATAAGTTAAAACTGATGTAGAATTGATTAGCCATTATTGAATTGATTGTTAACTGAAGGTGTGGAAATCAAGGAAACTGCTTGAGACGAAAGACTTTATGATAGCTGATTAAACATAAGTAAGATGCATAACAAAAGTTAAAATAGTAAAAACACAGTGATACCATACAACAAAGTTGATTATGGAGTTCATCCCTGATGGACTACATCTTTGGGTCTACTTTCAAGATGGGCGACTGCTTTATTAGGATTGAAACAGAAGAGGTTGATTACATAGAGAATAGACCATATGGAATGTGTACATAGGCACTTCTGATCACTGTCAAAAGGAAGCTATCCAAACCAGCTTTCTAATGCCTATCATGGTTCCCAATTTTGACTTCAGATGTGCCTGTTACAGTGAAAACAAAATTTCCTATAACCTCCCCAATCTGCATAGAAAAACCAAAATTACTCTCCCCCTTTACTTCCACGAGAAAAACTGCCTCTTATAGGCTCGTAGGTGATGAGCCCCATAAATGGGTAACTATATGGGCTCATTTTTCCTCCTAACTTAGCTTCATCCACCATTCTCATTAGTTTATTGCATGTTTTTGATTATATTTATACTAATAGAGTGAGTTGGGTTGGTCATTATGCCTTGAAGTCTAATGTGTGCTTAATGCAGATTTTTGGTCAATTTTGGAGACAAAGTCAAAGATTTAATGAAAATTTCGCAGCAAATATTCAAAGAAGACAAGGGAGAGGATTTATAGGAGGGTGTCCCCCTCATTTATGACTCCCTACTTCGAATTCTCCTTCAAAAAGCTCAGAGCACAAGCAGCCACATCAATGCAACAAAGAGAAAGTAGAGGATAACTGCTATCTATCTCAAGTTTTGGGAGCCAAGACTCCGTGATTTTAAGGGAGCTGTTGGGAGCTCTAGTTGTATAAGTAGAGAGGCTTAGGGCCTCATTAGGTTGTTTGTCAAATTTTGACGTTTTTGTTGCAACTTTTCTCTACTCAACTTCGAGCTTACTTTTGTAGATAGATTCATGTAATCTTACTGTTATTTTGATAATGAAGATGAGATTGTTTCTAAGCTAGCACTGAGTTACCTCAGAGGGATGAAGCTCTTGGGTTAAGGCCCAATCCAAGTAGCCAAGAACCTCTTGTTTTGTATTTATATGTTTTGTTTCAGTTTATGAAAGAGTTGCTGATAGATAGATTTTTTTCTTAGTTAAGAATAGGTTCCTTTTGGTAATTTAAAAGGTTTTTTCCATTTTAGTTTGCTGTAGTAGGTCGAATAGTGATAGAAGAAGAAACAAAAAGGCCATCAACCGATCCTTGGCCTCCTTTCTCCCCTTTGGGACCATGAATTGAGGCCAACACCCTCTTGCTGCCACAAAAAACACAGATTTGCCTTTGCCGTAGGATTTCTAATGTTGCAGCTTGTTAGAAGGTTAATGCTTTTCTGTAGATATATTTCATCACATTCATTTATATCTATGCAATAAATTTCCTTCCAAATTTTCTTTCCATATAGCATTGTTCAACATTTACTTTCCTAGATCAGAATCTAGACTAGCTTAATGAACAATTCTGTTTTTTTAGTGTAGCTAGTTTCTTTGCTTACTTCGTCTCAGTGTTTGATTTTCAGTTCTCTTGCAGTAAATATCTGCTCACAATAAGTCAACCAATTATCCATCACCATCTCTCTTTGATCCATGTTCCACAGGTCATCAAAAGTCCCTCACAAATCTGCCTTAATTTTCTACACTTTTCTCATGAACTTTCCTCTCTTTCCTTGAACAAGTCCAACCATCTTTCTCTTCTTTGATCCTCCTTGATGAACCTTAGACACCTTAACACATCCTCCTAGCCGTAAACTACCCTTTCCACCCACTTTCCTACCTTTAAAACCCTCTAAAACAGCTCCTGGCATCCTCCTGAAGACCTCCTATAGACCTCCTGTATATCCCCTGCAGCCTCCTGTAGATTTTCCTGTAGGTGTCTTTTTGAAGTCCGATTGTAGGAAAACCCTCCAGAAGGCCACCTGGGACCTCCTAGGACCCATCCACACCTTCCTACACCTTTGCAAACTCCAAAGTCGCCCTCCATCACCACCTAATCACTGCCACATTTGCAAACAAATAAATTACATACATGACCATTTCACCTAAAAATACATAAAAATCCAAAAAGATGTTTTTTTCTCATTTCCTTCTAGAAATAGCTTGGGTAGATGTTGTTTGCTTCCTATATTAAGTAATAACATTCATTTCATGGTTTTTCATCTCTCTTTCTGCAAAAATAAGATTAGTTGGTTAATTAGGGTTTTCTAGGTTTACTTTGCATTTCAGTCTTCTTTCTCTTTCTGCAAGTAGAGTAGCCTCTGTAGAGTAAGATTTCCTTTCTTTCATCACATATAAAGCTTCTTCTGGAATTCATAGAAGTTGGCTTGAGCTCCTAGTGATCTTGCGCCAGCTGACCAAGTGACAGCGTGCAGTAAGAACTAGTACTTGTGCATACATCATCGTCGCTTCCAAGTTTGTTACAAACTACAGGGTAGATAAAAGTAAAGTAGGAAGCCCAGGAGTTACATCATTATTGCTGCAATACTGGTGCTCACCGCTTTTTGGTGTCATTGCCAGGGAAGAATCATAGTATTTTGTGATTACTGCTTTCTTCTATTTTCTATCACAACCTTCTGCTAAGTAGTTTATTTCAGCAAAAGTAGAGTAGTTGTTTCTTTCAGTTTCTGTGTTTCCCTGATTTCATTTTCAATTCTACAACTTTCATTTCAACAAAAGCAGATTAGTCATTTCCTTGCTTTCAGTTCTACATTTCATTTGCTTTCATTTACAATTCTACAAATTTCATTTCAAAAAAAAGTAGATTAGTCATTTCCTTGCTTTCAGTTCTGCATTTCATTTTCTTTCATTTCCAATTCTGCAAATTTCATTTCAGCAACTTCATTTCAACAAAAGTAGATTAGCCATTTCCTTGCTTTCAGTTCTGTATTTCATTTTCTTTCCTTTTCAATTCTACAATTTCATTTCAGCAAGTTCATTTCAGTTAGTTGCAATTTGTTTGTTCAATCAATTTCATTTTTGCAGTTACTATTAGTGTGGGAAAAAAAAGAACAAAAGCCAATAAAAAAGATTTCCTTTCATGCCTCGTAGGAATAGAGATAATTCAGAAAAATGTTTGCCCAACACCCTCACTGCTTCACACAGCCAACCTCCTCTCTTCTTCAGTGGCTGCAATCAAGAAAAACACTTAGGTAACAACCAGACATGTTTGAAAAAGCTATAAGGGGAAGAAGAAGAAGAAAACATTCCTCTGGAGCCAATGGCTGAAAACAGAAATGTTGGGAGCAGTACCTTTTCTTCCAATTCATCCATTAAAGGTGAAATTGGAAGCATGTTGGAAGACCTCAAGAGTGAGATGCTGCAAATTCTTGCCATGAAAATGGATGCCTTACATATCAAAAGGAAACAAGAGGAAGCAGAGAGGGTTTTGGCCTTTTTTTTCCTTAGATGCACTAGGAGGCATCCTAGGAATGAATGCCCATTGAACTCTATAGAGGTTTGTTCAATCTGTGAAGAAAATCATTCTACAGACAAGTGCCTGTCCTTGCCCAGACTTAAAGCTATATACCAAGGGACCGAAGGAGCCACTGAATAGATCTATTACATAGACCAAAGGAGGCCACATGGACCTAGACCATATCAGCAAGGGATGCAAGGGACATCTCAGACATACTACAACCCCAACCAAATCACATCCATACCTTCTCGGGGCTCCCCTGCTCATCCTTCGTGATCCACACCTCCTCCTTGGTCCTTCACATCTCCATATCATACCCAACCAGCTACCCATTCATTTCAACCCTATGCTCATTTGCAACCTCAGTGGAATGCATCTCATCAGGGGTAGAGGCCCCAATACATCTCTCTTCCCGCTCTTCTGCCTCCACCACCTACCCAACCACAACCCCATCCACATCCATCTCAAATATAGACTCCCACGCAACTACCTGTACCACCATTTCCAAACCTGCACATTGAAGTAGCTCAACCTAATTACAATGCTGAGGTATAACACTTCCAAACAACTCCTCTTGAGCTCAATGATATTCACCATAGCTCAGGAAGAGTATTGCAAAAAAGAGATTAGATTGTTATTATTGAAGGACCACATCTAGAAAAAGAATATTCAAAAGAAAAGATCAAAGAACCATGGGCTGCACTTGATGAAGAGAAGGCATCAAAATCAGGGATCGAGAGATATCCCTCGTGGTTACCATCAAATCCTCCATGTATTCAAGAGAAAAATAAGCAAAAAGAGGAGCTATGAATTTCATGGTAGAAGAAGACATGAGGAATGATCTAGATCAGTAGAAGGGCCAAGGACATCACAACTATATTGAGATATGGTTCCAGACAGTCACTAAGTTGCAACATCACTCTCTTCCTCAACTATGATTGATCCCTTCAAAGTCAAATCATTTGGTCTCTAGAATCCGGATATATGTTAAAGCATACATTTCCAACCTCCACATCATCATGTCTATCATCTTGATGTGCACATGGCTCCATTGGAAGCATTCTTATACTTGAAATTGATTTTGTTTTTCAAGTAGGGTAGGGTAGAAAAAAGAAAAAAATGAAAAATAAGAGAAAAAAATAAAAATCTAAGGTGAAAACCTCCTTGGAGGCACCTCAGATTGGCTCATTGATTGAAAACCTCCATGAGGCAGTCAATGGGTTGGAAAGAAGAAAAAAGAGGAAAAAGAATAAGATCCCTAGCTGAAAATCTCCCTTGGAGGTGCCCAGGGTAGGAAATTAGGGTGAAAACCTCTCTGAGGTGCCCTAGTCGTTTTCAAAAAAAAAAGAGAGAGAGAAAAAGAAAAAGAAAAATGAATTTCCAGTTGTAATGCAGGAGGACTTCAGGAAGCAGAAACAGGTGCCTAGGGAGCTCTGAAGCCAATACCAGCACCTATCCCATCTTCCCTCACCTTTCTCCATCATTCTTGAAATTCTTTCCACCTCATTGTGCTTCCTTTTTAAAAACTGTATTTTCTACAGGAGGCCCTGTGTTTTCTACAAGAGGCTCCTGTAGAAATTACAGAGAGCCAAAAATGGATTTTAAAAGAAGTTTGAGGAATAGGGAAGCTTCATAAAGGGTTTATAAATCCTCCTGCAGTCTTCAAACCTCTCTTCCATCATTTCCAAGCCTACATCACACCCCAAGCTCATTTTTCTTACTGTCCAAAAAACTACAGGATGCTCTGATACAAAAATACATAGAGAAGAAATTTGTTTTTTCTCTAACTTGAAAACTGTGCATCCATTTAAAAAATTATTTCATGGGGAGTTGCATATGGATGATGGTAACATGCTCAAGCAATTTCAACAACTTCCAATGCACGGTTACCAAGAAATTGGCCTCCATCACCTTCAGCCATTTTTGCATTTTCTCCATATCCGTGCATCCATTTAAAAACCTGTTTCATGGGGAGATGCATATGGATGATGGTAACATGCCAAAGCAATTTCAGCCAATTCCAGTGCACGGTTTCCAAGACATTGGCCTCCATAACCTTCAACCATTTTTAGTTTTTCTCGAAATGCATGAATCCATTAACCAAAATTTTTCTATGGGAGGTGCATAATGATGATGGAAACATACTCAAAAAATTTCAGGTCAATATAGTCTACCATTTGGGAGATATTGACAAAACAACTCACTGACCCATTAAAATCTAGCATCGGCAGCATGAGGGTGCAAATTTGAAGGTTGAAGCAGACTCCTGAAGATCAAATCCAGCCAGAGGATACCTGCACAAGGCACACATCAAGGAGCATAAATCATACAGCAGAGGAGATACAGGCATGCAGCAACTGAAATATGAGCATGCAACAACAAAGGAACCAAAATGCACCACAACTCGCACATTCGACTTGCAGGTAAGTGTCTAACCCTCTCCTCTATTGTATCTATGTAATTCAAAAATATGCATAAGAAAATGAGATGGTTAGGGTTGAACAAGAAAAGGTGGCCAATTAACTAGCCACATCTGGAGATGCCACCACACGCGTACCTAGTCAACTCACAGAAAAATCCAAAGGATAGGTAGTGGAGGGTATACAAACTCCAATGCAATGATGGGAAGTGATTGTGGGGAAGAGTCATGAGGAGTCATGATGACAAGGCAGTGGGGACCAATGGTCCAAATATGGCAACGTACCTTTTTTCCAGCTCACCCCATTACCAGAAATATCTCAAAGAAGACATAACTACTCCTCCTCGAAACTCCTTCACCACCTTTTCTTCCATTTCATCCTTGTCCACTTAGCTGCAGCAAGCTCTATACCACCTCCATAGCCTCAAAACCATCGTTCTCTATCGTTTTCATCCATCCTCCTGCTATCGGCATTCTACAGGAGCAGTAACAGGTTCTACAGGAGCACCTATAACCAGTTCTACACGAGGGGCAGTGAGTAGTTTTTAAGGAGAAAACACAGGATTTTTGCTCGATTTATGGCTTGAGAAGGTAGATTCTTTGCATACCCACCTTTATTATTAATATTTCCAAGGAATGATACAGTTTTAAGGAGTAATTGAGCTTGTAGGAGAAGAGGAATTCCATACAAAATTTCTGCCTGTTTTCTTAAAAAAAACATAGCTTTCTCTGTTTTCCTGTTCCTTCAAAATTCTTGTTTCCATCTCTATTTTGGGTGTTCAAAGGGGGTATAAGAAAAATGACAGGTGGATTCATAAGGAAGCAGCCCACAAATTCTGCTAGGATCCATGAGCATCCTGAAGTAGTAGCCATTTTTACCAGAGCAAATTGGATGCCATTGATCCGGATTTAAGCAGGAACGCAATAGATTACATAGATAACCATAAATACAGAGATGCGATAACCATAAAAATAGAGATGCAACAGAAATAATAATATGCGATAACCATAAAAACAGAGATGCCGCAGAAATAATACTTCATTTCATTAATGGAGAATACTGAAATATGCTTACAAATAGAAATAACCCAGCTAGGGCGATGGTAGCTTAATTCTGAGAAGAGATGTGTTGGCTACATGCCTCTGAACTATTTTGAACTGTGTTACAATGATGCTCGAGGGCCTATTTATTGTTGAGAAACAATGGAAAACCCTTCACATTCCAAAACCTAACCCTAGAAGATGAAACGCCAAATTGTGGGCCCCGTTTTCGGGTAAGTTGGTACATCAACTTCCCGGGGTCGCGAATTGGTCATACTATCTCCGTTTGACGTGCATGGTAGCCCGTTGGAAAGATCTCTCTGAGGACTATGACTGAAAAGACGATTTTTATGAAAAAAATCGTTGGCGGTGGATTTCCCAAAAAACGTCGTTTAGGGCCTCAAAACGGCTCCGGAAGATTAGGACCCAAAAAAAACTGCTAAAAATAGTAAACTGTGCTATAATTAAGGAAACTGATAAAAACTGTAAGAAGCACTAGAGGGGATCCAAGTGGAATTAGCGGGTGGCCACCAATATCCACCTGGATCATTCCTCCCCCCTTAGGAAGCAATGGTCCCCATTGCGTTGAGTTCCTCCATGAGATGAGGGAACTTCTGCTGCACTTGGTCCCTGGTGAGCCACTTGCCCTGGTGAAGGAGTTGTCCTGCTTTGACAACTTGATACAGTTGGATATTCTGCTGGCGAGTGTGCTTGATCTGTGTGTCCATGATCCGATCAGTTGCAACTTGTTCCATGCAAGCTGGATTTAACTCTGTGGGTGTGAGTTGTTCTGCAATGTCGGACGTGTCTAGTAATGGTGGAAAGTATGGCCAAAGGCGGTCGACATTGAACACCGGGTGCAGGCCAAGGAATGGGGGAATGCTGAGCTCAAATGCATTGTCTCCCATAGCTTTGGTAATGGTGTAAGGACCATGTTGAAGTGGTCTGAGTTTCTGATGGGTTCTGGTAAGGCGCTCCCTCTGCAGATGTAACCAAACTTTTTCGCCCACCTGAAACTTGTGTGGTACCCCTCTAGGTAACGAGAAGTTGTTCCTGTGTTCTGTCATGACTGTATCCCTCTGTTGCTGCTGCTGTGTGGAGGAACCCTTCGCGAGGGTCATGGATGTAGCAACGATCTTCCCCTTACTTTGGGAACGAACTAGACAGAAAATAAATTTCCTAGTCTGTGAGATGAGCTTGCTGCCTTTCTTAGCAGTGATCAAAGAGGTGGCGGTAGGTGGGGCTACCTCTGGTATCCTGTATAATGAATTATCCAAAGAAATGATGACAGCGCGAGGCCTTGACTCATACACAGCATGTCACCTCCACAAGTATGGCTGGCCTAATAGTACATCACAAACATCCAAAGGTGTAACATCACACAATACCTCGTCTGTGAAGGGCTTGATGCTGTAGGGAAGGCGGCACTGCTGGCGAACTTTGAGATCTCGTCCTTCGTGAAGCCAACCGATACTGTACGGCTGTGGGTGTGGTGTAGTTGGTAGGCCCAACCGCTTCACGACCTCTGCTGAAATGAGGTTCTTTTGGCTGCCACTGTCGACAATGAATTGCAGCGGCGAACCCTTCACCCACATCTGTGAGTGGAAAAGACGTTCCCCCTCCTCTGGATCTTCGGGCTCATTTTTCTGGATATTGGCAGTAGCAACAGTGGCGCTGGGATCCGCATCAATAATCTGCTTCCCTTTGTCATTCCCCTTGTCGGGTTCTGACTCAGAGTCGGAACATGCATCTGATTCGGAAGCCTTCAACTCGGCCACCAGCGACTGCTTGGTCCGACACTCACTTGTGTTATGAGTGGGACTCTTGTGGAACTCACACCACTTTCCTGTGTCCTTCTTCGGCTTCGTGGTGTTGTTCTTTTCTTGCAACTTCGACGGGTTGTCTTGGGTCACCCCGCCTTGGCTTTGTCCTTTGGGCTTTGGATTTGCAGATCCAAAGTCTCGCTTCTTCTGTTTGAACTTTTGCTCGATTTTGACAGCGTATCGGTATGCTGTGCCGAGTGAGGAGATGTTCAAGAACTCCATCTCTTCCTGGATGTATCTGTGTAGGCAGCCGCGGTATTTGAGTACCAGATGCAGCTCCGAATCTTTGATACCCAACTGTGTGCGAAGGGTATGAAAAATGTTTGTGAACTCCGGCACATCTTGGTCCGTCCCTGCCGCAGTGTGGTCCATTTGATGTATTTGTCCTCATAGCTTCCGACGGGGTAGTACTGCTCCTTGATGGCATCCCGGAAGTCATTCCAAGTGGGTGCGGTTGAAAATAGTGAGCCTGTACTTTCATCCTTCTGCTCGCAATAGGTTTCCCACCAGTCCTTGACGTGGGGGGCTGCTTTGAGAAGAGCGAAAACAATCTTCTCCCGACTTGAAAATTCGTGAACAGAAAAATAACCATCTAGCAGATTTAACCATTTATCTATGGCATCTGCGTCTATTTGACCCTCGAAGATGGGGATTTCAAAATTAACTTGTACCTTAAACGGTGTGGCGTTTCCAGAGTAGCTGTTGGAAGCCGATGCGTCGCCTCTGGGTAGCTGCTGAAGGATCTGTGCAAAGCTATCCATCATCGCGTTCCTTTGCCGCTCGAGCGCTTCTTCGAGCAAGATTTTGATAGGATCTCCTGCCCCCTCGTCTTTCTTCTCATCCGCCATGGGAGGACGTCGAGATTTTCGAGGCTGGTCTTGCAAAGGTTCGACCAGTTCAAGCCCTAACTCCTTATATCCCGACCTCGTTGGGGACATGCAAAGAAAAACAGAGAAAAAGCAGACCGCTCTGATACCACTGATCCGGATTTAAGCAGGAACGCAATAGATTACATAGATAACCATAAATACAGAGATGCGATAACCATAAAAACAGAGATGCAACAGAAATAATAATATGCGATAACCATAAAAACAGAGATGCCGCGGAAATAATACTTCATTTCATTAATGGAGAATACTGAAATATGCTTACAAATAGAAATAACCCAGCTAGGGCGATGGTAGCTTATCTCTGAGAAGAGATGTGTCAGCTACATGCCTCTGAACTATTTTGAACTGTGTTACAATGAGGCTCGAGGGCCTATTTATTGTTGAGAAACAATGGAAAACCCTTCACATTCCAAAACCTAACCCTAGAAGATGAAACGCCAAATTGTGGGCCCCGTTTTCGGGTAAGTTGGTACATCAACTTCTCGGGGTCGCGAATTGGTCATACTATCTCCGTTTGACGTGCATGATAGCCCGTTGGAAAGATCTCTCCGAGGACTACGACTAAAAAGACGTTTTTTATCAGAAAAATTGCTGGCAGTGGATTTCCCAAAAAACGTCGTTTAGGGCCTCAAAACGGCTCCGGAAGATTAGGACCCAAAAAAAACTGCTAAAAATAGTAAACTGTGCTATAATTAAGGAAACTGATAAAAACTGTAAGAAGCACTAGAGGGGATCCAAGTGGAATTAGCGGGTGGCCACCAATATCCACCTGGATCAGCCATTCTTTGAAACATTCTGAGGGCTTGATGAAGAAGTGGCTCAGGAGTTTGCCCTTTCTTTAGTCCCTCACTCAAGGACCCATGCCACTATTACTTTGAGGGGTCTCTCCATGGAAATCACCCCAGAATTTATCAATAGGGTTGCCAACCTTCCCCTTGGATTACCTTGGAGCAAAGACAAAAATCCAATTGGGAAATCTTCCAAGAAAAACTTCTTCCAACCAAATGAACATCCTGTAGAAGACAAAAATGGAATTAGAATAACAAGCATACCTTACCCTTGGGATGAGGTCAGTTACCAAATTATCAAGTATATTTCATGTGAAGGAAGGTATAGCATAGTTTATGGCTACCATTTCAGATGCCTCCATGAGCTGAGATATGGCATGGACACTCCAACACCCCAGAAACTGAACATTCCCTATTTTCTCCTGCAATCCCTTATAGGCTCCAGCATTAAGTTGAAGGCAGGAGGTCCAGATTTGTTGGCTCACCATGGGTTGATTAAACTATTAGTGGAAGAAGGCCTCCATACCTTCACAATCCCTGTAGCATGGTAAATCTTCAGAAATATGACAGGAGAAGATGATATAATGGCCCTCACATATGACCACAGTCCTTTTGAAAGTGAGGGGGAAGAGAAGTAAGGGGAAGAGGGGGAGGAAACTGAGGAACAAAAAGAGGAGGAAGACACCAAAACAGAGAAGGAGGAAACTAAACCAGAGGAGGAAGAAACCAAAACAGAGCAAGAGGAAACAAAACAAGAAAAGACAAAGAAGACAAAAGGAGAGGAAAAAGGGGTAGAAAAGACAGAAGTGTCTCCTGAGACCCTAGAAAGGGAGGCAGCAGCTGCTCTTACTGCTCTCAACACCCCAGTGAAACCAAAACAAAAGAGGAAGAGGCGAACATCAATGTATTTCAGGGCTCGAAAAAGCATAAGGATAAAACCAAGAAAACCATAGCCATCTTCAATAGTACCCATTATAATTGAAGATTCACCCACTATCAAAGGGGAAGAATCTCACTCTAAAACCCCCATCACATATGAAAGAGGAAGTCCCAGATCTTCCACCTGGAAGGAAAGACTGCAACTATAGGACTCAAAAACAGCTCTACCGGAGGCACAAACTGTTCTATAGGAGACCCTAACTAAGCTACAGGAGACCGAAAAACTTGAGAAAAGGGTAGAAGAATAGCCAAAGGGGAAGGAGGAAACAACAGAGACTCAAGAACCTAACCCCCGGCCTAGTTTGGGCTCTTACTACAATCTTCTTGAGGGGGTGAAAATCATTCCATAGAAATTTGTCGTCCCACTTTTCTTTGAGTTAGAGAAAGAAATGATAAGGAGCCATAGATGTATGCAAATCGCCAAATCCAAGGGGGTGGAGGATATTGGCCACATAGAGAACAAGCTCAGAGAGATGGGTAGGGAATTAAGTGTTTTAAGACATAGAGAGGCAATCAGAAGAACTCACTTGGAAACAAAAAATTAGTTTCTAAGAAGACAGCTGCAAGAAAAGGAGACGCAATTGGCATACATGGCCAGCTACTCTATGGAGGCACTACAATGTAGAACACCAACAAAATCATATGGAGTATACCGCAAAGACCAATGGTTGCAGTTTCAGATCAAGAATTTGGCACAGAAAGGCACCATGCCTTTCCAAGATTATAAATAGTTTACAAACCTATGTGACCAAAGTTCACTAGAAGACAAAGCAAAGATAGCATAGTTTTATTTGCATAACATGGCCCTCACCGATATGAACTTATGGGACCCCAATGCTAGGCTAGGGGACCTGCAACTGATGGCCATGGAATCATGGATGAATTGTGAGGAGAAAAGGGCAAAAAAAATCAAAAATTTGATGGCAAAAGAGAAAAATGAACCCTTACTAATCAAAGTTGAGCCATCAGACCCCATGGCTCTCATCAGTGTCCACTAGCTGCTTGCAAATAATCCTCAAAGTGCCCCTAAGTATATCAATGAGCAGGCTTAGGCCATTGCACATTTTCAGGACATGGGAATATTGCTTGGGGAAGACTATATTCATGCTTGTATGAGGAGGTGGAACACTCTCCCACACAATCTGTAAATCAGGGAATATCACTCCCCAACAAGGATGAAAGAAGCATTAAGGAGAGTTCCATTGTATAAGCACTCTATGCACAATTTGAAGGCCAATTGGATTGGCCTCAAATTGAGTCCCCCACTATTGTTAGGCCTACTGGAAGGTAGAAAAGAGGAAGAAGAACAACAGTAGTGGGAAGAGGTGGACAGAAAGGCAGGATTTCATGACGAAGAAGAGGACCTCACATCAGAGGCATGGAATGTCAGGGAGGCCACCAAGGCCATCAAAGATGAGGAGATGGACTAGTTGACCAGAGGATGAGCAACACATTCAATAGGCAAGAGATGATGAGCCCCATAAATGGGTAATTATATGGGCTCATTCTTCCTCCTAACTTAGCTTAATCCACCATTCTCATTATTTTATTGCATGTTTTTTATTATATTTATGATAATAGAGTGAGTTGGGTTGGTCATTATGCCTTGAAGTCTAATGTGTGCTTAATGCAACTTTTTGGTCAATTTTGGAGACAAAGTCAAATATTTAATGAACATTTGGCAGCAAAATTTTGAAGAAGACAAGGGAGAGGATTTATAGGAGGGTTTTCCCCTCATTTATGACTCCCTACTTTGAATTCTCCTTCAAAAAGCTCGGAGCGCAAGAAGCCACATCAATGCTCCAAAGAGGCAGTTGAGCAAGTGGAGGATAACTGTTGTCTATCTCAAGTTTTGGGAGCCAAGCCTCCCTGATTTTAAGGGAGTTGTTGGGAGCTCCCATTGTATAAGTAGAGAGGCTTAGGGCCTGATTATTTTTTTGGAAGTTAGTCAAATTTTTTCACTTTTGTTGCAACTTTTCTATGGTCAACTTCGAGCTTACTTTTGTAGATAGTTTCATGTAATCTTACTGTTATCTTGATAATGAAGATGAGATTGTTTCTGAGCTAGCACTGAGTTACCTCAAAGGGATCAAGCTCTTGCATTAGGGCCCAATCCAAGCAGCCAAGCACCTCTTGTTTTGTATTTATATGTTTTGTTTCAGTTTATGAAAGAGTTGTTGATAGATAGATTTCTTTCTTAGTTAAAAATAGGTTGCTTTTGGTAATTTAAAAGGTTGTTTCCATTTCAGTTTGTTGTAGCAGGTCGAATAGTGATAGAAGAAGATACAAAAAGGCCATCAATAGATCCTTGGCCTCCTTTCTCCCCTTTGGGACCATGAACTGAGGTCAAGACCCTCTTGCTGCCACAAAAGATGCAGATTTGCCTTTGCCATATGATTTCTAGTGTTGCATCTTGTTAGAAGGTTAATGCTTTGCTATAGATCTATTTCATCATGCTCATTTCTATCTATGAAATAAATTTCCTTCCATGTTTTCTTTCCATATAGCATTGTTCAGCATTTACTTTCCTAGATCAGAATTTATACTATCTTGATGAACAATTCTATTTTTTTATTGTAGCTAGTTTCTTTGCTTGCTTAATATTAGTGTTTGATTTTCAGTTCTCTTGCACTACATCTCTACTCACAATAAGTCAACCAATCATCCATCACCATCTCCCTTTGATACATGTTCCACAAGTCATCCAAAGTCCCTCACAAATCTGCCTGAATTTTCTGCACTTCTCTCAAGTCCAACCATATTTCTCTTCCTTGATCCTTCTTGATGAACCTTAGACACCTTAACACATCCTCCTATCCATCAGCTGCCCTTTCCACCCACTTTCCTACCTTCAAAACCCTCTAAAACAGCTCTCGGCATCCTCCTGAAGACCTCTTGTAGATCCCCTGCAGCCTCCTGCAGGTTTTCCTGTAGGCGTCTTTTTGAAGTCTGATTGCAGGAAAAGCCTCCAAAATGCCACTCGGGACCTCCTAGGACCCATACACACCTTCCTACACCTCTTCAAACTCGAAATTCACCCTCCATCACCACCTAATCACTACCACATTCGTAAACAAATAAATTACATACATGACAATTTCACCTAAAAATACATAAAAATCCAAAAAGATGTTTTTTTCTCATTTCCTTCTAGAAATAGCTTGAGTAGATTTTGTTTTCTTCCTAGATTAAGTATTAGCATTCATTTCATGGTTTTTCATCTCTCTTTTTGCAAAAATAGGATTAGTTGGTCAATTAGAGTTTGCTAGGTTTACTTTGCATTTCAGTCTTCTTTCTCTTTCTACAAGTAGAGTAGCCTCTATAGAGTAAGATTTCATTTCTTTCATCACATATAAAGCTTCTTTTGGAATTCATAGAACTTGGCTTGAGCTCCTAGTGATCTTGCGCCAGCTGACCAAGTGATAGCTTCCAGTAAGAACTAGTACTTGTGCATACAGCACTGTCGCTTCCAAGTTTGTTACAAACTACCGGGTTAATAAAAGTAAAGTAGGAAGCCTAGGAGCTGCAGCATTATTGCTTCAATACTAGTGCTCACCAATAGGTACATTCAAACCACTCTAGCCTAAACTTGGCATGAACTAGCTTATTTTTGGGTTTTTGTTTTTGGTCCTACCATGTTCTGCCACCTTAGGGATAATGTTACATGGTATTCAAATTAATAACTACATATTAAACAATATAAAAACCCACAAATAGACTTTGGATAGGCCTTAACTACTGGCAGTTTTATTAACTAGGTGGACAAGGTTGACCGCCCATGTGAATAGGTCATGGTCTAACTGGTGGGATCCAGTATTGTAGCAATAATGCTACAACTCCTGGAGCTTCCTATCTCTAATTTTATCAACCCGGTAGTTCGTACAAACTTGGAAGCGACGGTGTTGTATGCACAAGTACTAGCTCTTGTCGCAGCTGTCACTTGGTCAGCTGGCACGAGTCCACTAGGGCTCAAGCCAACTTCTATAGGCTCACAGAAGAAGCTTTATGAATGATGGACGAAAGATAACTCAAAGGAGACTAGTCTATTTGCAAAAAGAAACTGAAAGCCAAAAAGGAAACGCAAACCCTAGCAAACCCTAGCAAACCCTCATTCTACCAACTAGTCCTACAGATGCAAAAATGAGAATGCAAACTATCAGAAGAGATGCCATTACTTCTAGGAAGGTAAAATGCATGTGTCTAAGTTATCACTATCTGAAGAAAACATCTTTTTGTATTTTTGATTAAGTTGTTGGAATTATCATGCATGAGCTTCTAACTAGTTTTCCACTGTGCAGGGATGGATCAAGGGATGAAATGCTTTGGGAAAGGTTGGGATGGTACAGAGAGGGTCTAAGGGATACCTGACATTCTCTCTGAGAGTTTCACAAAGTTTGGATGACATGCAACCGTGTTTATGAACTTCTACAGGAAGTCTGCAGGGGTTTCTACAGGAAAGTCCTGTAAGTCTTCTACAGGATGTTCTATAATTCTTCTACAGGATGTTTACGAATTGGATTTTTGAGGATGGATGGTTGATGGAAGATGCATGGATGGTTATGGAGGTAGGATGGGGGTATGAATTGACCTAGGAACTGATGGATGGAGTAATGAGATGATATGTGGAAGGCTGATTTGGCTTTAAGGTAGTTGAGGCAACAATGGAGAAGAAGGTAGGGTAACGTGGCAAAAGAGCAGATGGGAGATAAGGAAACAGACTTGGTGATGGAGGAGCTGATCCGGACGAGGCTCAGATGAACGAGGAGGTGATGAAGGTGATAGAGATGCCCTGCAAAATGCTCATTCAAACAAATCAAGGAATTCTTGCAAACAAACCAAGTCCTAGCTAACTCAATCCAACTGTCAATGAAATGAATAAACAGCAGCTTTGTTTGGAAAGAGAACCATATACATCACGTGAGAAAGAACATGCCAAAAGATCTAAATGCATAACAAACTCCTACCAATCTATTATAAACATGAAAAGCTACTTGAACCATCAAAAGAAATCTAAATAACAAAGAAAGATCTAAATCTAGATAGCAGATTTTATTTCAAGAATGCAGCAAAACACATAAATATAAACAAGGGAGGTACCGGGCGCTTGAGATGGGCCCAATCCCAAGAACTACAGCCTCCCAAGAAAGATTTTGAGCTGGTGCAAAGCTGGATTCATCTTTATTAAACAAGAACAAAGAGTTACATCAAAACTGTCCACAAGGAGAGCTTGAGAATGAGCTGAAAGCAAAGCTAATCCATGGCCTAAAAATCGAATTACAAAATGACTAACTACTGATTGAGACAAGTGACTAACCACTAGCTACAAAATGACTACCCACTAGCTAACCAAAATGAGGCCCCAAGCCCTCTTATTTATACAATTTGAGGACCCAACAGTCCTCCTAAAAGTTAGGGACTTGGCTACCCAAGACTTGTAGTTAACAGCAGTCCTACTTGACTTGCTTGGCTGCCCTTGAGCTGATTGATTCGGTGGCCTTTGAACTCCAAGCTGATGGTGGAGAATTCGAGGTAAGGGTCCATAAATGAGGGGGACACCTTCCTACAAATCCTCTAGCTTGTTCTCCCACGAATTTGGCTGCCAAGTGCTCATTAAGACCTTCAATTTTGTCTCCAAGTTGACCAACAAGGCTACACAAAGCACCCATTAGACTTGTTGGCATGATGACCAACCAAATTCACTCTATTAACATAAAAATAATCAAAAACATGCAATAAACAAATGAGAATGGTGGACTAAGCCAAATTAGGAGGTTGAATGAGCCCAAATAATTGTACATTTTTGGGGCTCATCATCACCCCCCTACTGAAAGTGTTGCTCATCCTCTGAGCAACCAAATCTCTCCCCTTGTCTTTGATGGCCTTGGTGACTTCCTTGGCTAGCATCTCGGCCGATTTCTCCTTTGGCTTCCCGCTTTTCAAACTTTCCTGTAGAAACTGTTCGCTGGCTTCCTGTAGAAACAGTCTCTGTCTTCCTGTAGAAACAGACTCTGTCTTCCTGTAGAAACAGACAGCACCACTGTATCTTGCCAGCTGGGCTGTGGCAGCCTTCATCTTCTCCTCCTTTCTGCTCTTCTTCCTTACTGTCTGCTGCTTTTCTTAGTGAATCCTCAGCCTTGTTATGAGTGCACAAGTTTATGCAATCATATGGAAGAAATGGTGCCCTTGGCATTCCCTAAAACCTGCAACATGAGGGCACTCGTATGTCTTTTAACAAGGAAGTTGGTTAAATCCACAAGATAAGCCATGGTCATGTTTCCAAGCAACAGGAATATGATAAAGGTGTTTCCTTTCCTTATGCTTTGGCTTTGATACAAACAATTGGCACTGGCTTCTTTAACTGCGCACAACTAATCAATTTTCCCCTATTTGCCTCATGTTGACTAGATTCTGCATAATCAGTTGTAGGTCTCCACCACACCTCTTCTGTATCTGATGGGTTCTGTTTTGTATGTTTCTTTTCATCCAGATCACTAAGCATATGAATGGCCGACAAGGGATCCTTCAATGCTGATATATAATCTTCAACCCGTTTCATGCCCTCTGTATTATCACGTTCTGCATAAATTTTTGACAGATGTTCCTTGAGTTGTGAAAGAGAAATTTGTTTCTCCTTACCTTTATCTTGTTTAAGAGGAAACCTTATGTCCAAGAGCTGGTACGTTTCCTTCTGGACCTCAGTCAAGTGTGTAGGAATGATTTCCTCATGCGTCACTTTAGGGAAACTTATCTCCATATGCTGCTGACACAACCAGGCTCTGCACACAGGTACCCACAAAAGCAGGATGCATTGCTCAAGAAACTCATAAGGGAAGCCTTTGACTGCTTGCTCCCGGTGTCCAGTGATTACCAAAAGAGCCGAAGATTTTCTGATTAGTTTCTGATTTTAAACCCTTTGACCTCTGCTCCATAAATATATATATTTACTACACACAAGAAGACAACAATAACTGAACAGAATTCATCTGCGTGTGATGGAATTGACACACAAGTATTCCATTGCATTCATGGTCACTACCAATAAGGGATGACATGAATATTACTCAGTTTTGACACTTTCATGAAAGAAAATGCAGGGCTTCATTCTCTTCTGGATAATGGGAATGATCAAATAACAATTTTCACGAGTACACCAGCAAAAAGTCTCTTCGCACTCACAAATACACCCCATCCTGTTGTTAGAAGATGCCTCTTTGGCTGACCACGATAGATATGTCTGAATGTCCATGCATGGTTATGCAAATCTCTGGCCACAAGTTCTTGAGCTGGTGGTTGCATCGTATAATCTAGTGGTGGAAATGAAACAAGAGGTCCCGTGCAGGCATGCCAAAGTTCAGAATTAATGCTCCTCCTTTCCCCTCGTTTTGAGCTTGATCTTTTCTAAAAATCCCGTGGTTTCTTTCTGCAGGGCTGTTTTCTGCCTTTCCTGTAGACGACATCCTGTAGAAAACCTGTAGGATGTCTCTGCGCCTTTGAATGATCTTTGCATGCGGGAGAATTGTTAACAAGCCCAAAACTTGATGAAGGACGTGAGTTTAACATTTGCAAGTGTAAATGAACAACAGTTAGCAAGTGTACCTGAACAACAATTACGTGAGTCTTCAGCCGAGCGTTCCTTTATTCACTGCGTGATTTGTGGTGAGGTGGCAAAAAACATGCGTGCTGGCTTTTTCGAACTGAAGTAATGTCATGAACTGCTGTTGTTATCTATTTGTTCTCTGCTTGTATTCAATTCCATTAGTTGCACTAGAGTTTAGTTAATCCCCAACTGACTGTGTTTTGTTTTGAACTTCACGTGAATGGCTGATCCATGCATGCGTGATTTTTGCCTTGCTGAGTGCAATTGAACGTGGCTCCCTTCTTGGCTGAATCCACTCATCTCATTCATTCATGCAGTTCTCGAATTACATTCATGAAACAGAGGAATTAAGTTAGTCACGTACCTGCAAGTTAAACGGCTGATTGTGAAGCGTGTTGCTGCATGCATGTGTTGATCTTCATTCGCTGCATGTATGGTGGCTTGACTGATGATTTATGGCTTTTTTTTCTTGTGCAGGTGCCCTCTGGATGGATCTAAGCTGCACGCGTTCATTTCCACGTTCAACTCTGCCTGTTCAAGCTGCTGCTGCTGCATGGTCACAACCAGAACTTCTTTTTGCCATTTCTCCCAAACGGTAGATCGGTTTGATCTGAAACTCGGTGAGCATGTTACTACCATCATTATGCATCTCCCATAGCAAATTCGTGATCAATGGATGCACGGATTTCGAGAAAAATGGAAAATGGCTGAAGATTTCAGAGCTCAATTTCTCGGAAACCGTGCATCAGAATCGGCTGAAACTACTTGGGTAGGCTACTATCACCCATGTGCATCTCCCCATGAAACGGGTCTTAAAACGGATGCACGGTTATGGAGAAAATGCAAAAATGGATGATGGTGATGGAGGCTGATTTCTTGGAAACCGTGCATCGGAATTGCATGAAACTGCTCAGGCATGTTGTCATCAACCTTGTACAATCCCCCATAAAACGGTTTGTCAAAAGGATGCATGGTTTTCAAGTTATGGCAAAAACAAATTTGGTTCTATGGATTTTTGCCTCAAGGCTTTTTGCATGTGCTTGCATGGGATGACAAAATGAATTTTGTTTGTGATGCAGGTATGGAGATGATGGAGGATGAGTTGGAAGACTGCATGAGGACTTCTGAACCCTTTAGGAAGCTAGCATGTTCGCCAAACCACTTTTTGAAATGCATGCCTAGTTTCCCACAATTTCTACAGGAAGTTCCTGTAGAAGCACAATGAAAAGCACAAGGAGGTGAAAAAATGATGGATGAAGGCAAGGGATGGACACACAAGTGCTTGCAGGCCTAACCAATAGACTCCCACCATCAGATTCACTGTTGAAATTGGATTTGGCTCGTCCAAAGGTTCTACAGGATGTTTCTTGTAGAAATACAGAGCTTTCCTGTAGAAGACACAGTTTTGAGGAAAGAAGCATAATGACATGAAAAAAATGATGGAAAAGGGGCGAGGAATGGAAACATGGATGTGAGTAGGCCTCATGGACATATTCCAAGCCTTCAGGTCCTCCTCGGAGATCAATTTGGCTTTTTTGTAAGCTTCCTGTAGAAGATACGAAACTTCCTGTAGAAGGCACAAAAACTCCTTTGTCTTTGTTTTGAGTGATCCACCTGATCTACAATGTCCTTCTTGCAACCTGCAATGTCACTGCTGCAACATGAAATGGAGATTAGCTTTATTTTTCTTTTTCTTTTTCTCTTTTTTTTTTTTGAAAAACAACTAGGGCGCCTCATGGAGGTTTTCACCCTAATTGCCTGCCTTGGGCGCCTCCAAGGGAGGTTTTCACCCAAAGATCTTATTCTCTTTTCTCTTTTTTTTCTTCAACCCATTGACCGCCTCATGGAGGTTTTCAATCAATGAGCCAATCTAAGGCGCCTCTGAGGAGCTTTTCACCTTAGATTTCTATTTTCCTCTTTTTTCATTTTTTTCTCTTTTTCTTTTTTTTTTCTCTTTTTTTTCTTTTTTTTTTCTACCCTACCCTACTTGAAAAACAAACTCATTCTCAAGTATAAGAATACTTCCAATGGAGCCATGTGCACATCGAGATTAGAGAAAAAACGATGTGAAGGCTCGAAATGCATGCTTGGACAAGTATCCATATCTCAGAGACCAAATGATCTGGCGTTGAAGGGATCAAACAGAGCTGAGGAAGAAAGTACTGCTGCAACTTAGTGACCTTCTGAAACCATATCTCAATATAGCTTTGATATCCTTGGTCGTCTTGCTGATTTGGATCATTCTTCATGTCACCTTCTATCATGACCTTCTGATCTTCCTCTTTTTGTTGATCTTTCTCTTGAGTACATGGAAGATTTGATGATAACCATGAGGGATCTTTCTTTATCTCTGCTTCTGATGTCTTCTCTTTATCAAGTGCAGCCCATGGTTCTTTGATCTCCTCTTTGGAATCTTCTTTTGCTTTTGGTCCTTCAATGTTGTCAATATAATCTCTGCTTTGCAACACTCTTCCTGAGCTTTGGTGAAGATCATTGGGCTCAAGAGGAGTCATTTGCACATGTTGTGCCTCAGCTTTGCAATTGGGTTGAGCTACTCCATTGCATGGCTTTGGAAATGGTATAGGTAGCTCAATGGAGGGGTGAGATTGAGATGGAGATGGATGGAATTGTGATTGGGTAGGAATTTGAGGTTGCCTTGGTGGAGGAGGAGGCGATGGTTGTGGATGAGCAGGTGGTGGAGGAAAATGAGCGGGATGAGAGTTGTACTGGGGCCTCCACTCCTGATAAGGTGCATTCCACTGAGGCTGTGGCTGAGCATAAGAGTGAAATGAATGAGCAACTGGTTGGGCATAATATGGATCTGTGAAGGAACAAGTAGAATATGACCAAGGAGGAGGTGTAGACCAGGAAGGATGAGCAGGGGGATCCCAAGAAGGCATGAAAGTGGCTTGATAAGGGTCATAATAGGTCTCGGGTATCCCTTGCAGCTCCTGCTGGTAAGATCTAGGTCCATGTGGCCTCCTTTGGTTCATATAATAGAGTGATTCAGTGGCTCCCTTGGCTCTTTGATATGCAGCTTTGATTCTGGCCAAGGAAGGGCACTAATATGTAGGATGGTATTCTTCACATACAAAACACACTTCTAGGGAGTGCATTGGACATTCGTTCCTAGGATGCTTTTTAAGGCACCTAGGACAAAAAATGATCAAAGCCCTCTTGGCTTCTTCTTGCTTCTTTTGGATCCGCAAGGTATCCAGTTGCATGGCAAGAAACTGCCTCATGTCACTCTTGAAATCTTCGATCTGATTTGCAAATTCATCTTTGGATAAGGGACTGCTCCCAACATTTCTGCTTGTAGCCATTTGCTCCAGAGGAATGTTTTCTTCTTCTTCTCCCCTAGAGGTTCTTTAAATATGCCTTGATGTCCACCTAGGGGTTCTTTCATCACAGCCATCGAAGAAGAACGTTGGCTGTGTGAAGCAGTGGGGGTGTTGTGCAATCATTTTTCTAACTTATCTCTACTCCTACAAAGCACGAAATGAAATCTTTTTGGTTGTTTTTTTTTTTTGCTTTTTCCTACTTCTACTTGCAAAACTAAAATAGATTGAACAGCAACTAATTATCTTGCGAAAATGAAAATGCGGAATTGAAATGAAAGCAGGAAAGGACTAATTTATTTTGCTCAAATGAAATTGCAAGAATGAAATGCTAGTCTACGCTTGCAGAAAGGAAATTGCGGAATTGAAAGGCTATTCTAGGAAAGAAGGAAATGCTAATCTATGAAAGCAGGAAATGCTAATCTATGAAAGCAAGAAATGCTAATCTACTTTTGCATAAACGAAATTGCATAATGGAAATGAAATAAACTACTTAGCAGAATGTTGTAGCAGAAAATAGAAGAATAGCAACAATCACCAATACTCTTCCGCTTCCACGGCAACGACGCCAAAAAGGTGGTGAGCTCCAGTATTGTAGCAATAATGCTACAACTCCTGGAGCTTCCTATCTCTAATTTTATCAACCCGGTAGTTTGTACAAACTTGGAAGCGACGGTGCTGTATGCACAAGTACTAGCTCTTGTCGCAGCTGTCACTTGGTCAGCTGGCACAAGTCCGCTAGGGCTCAAGCCAACTTCTATAGGCTCACAGAAGAATCTTTATGAATGATGGACGAAAGCTAACTCAAAGGAGACTAGTCTATTTGCAAAAAGAAACTGAAAGCCAAAAAGGAAACGCAAACCCTAGCAAACCCTAATTCTACCAACTAGTCCTACGGATGCAAAAATGAGAATGCAAACTATGAGAAGAGATGCCATTACTTCTAGGAAGGTAAAATGCATGTGTCTAAGTTATCACTATCTGAAGAAAACATCTTTTTGTATTTTTGATTAAGTTGTTGGAATTATCATGCATGAGCTTCTAACTAGTTTTCCACTGTGCAGGGATGGATCAAGGGATGAAATGCTTTGGGAAAGGTTGGGATGGTACAGAGAGGGTCTAAGGGATACCTGACATTCTCTCTGAGAGTTTCACAAAGTTTGGATGACATGCAACCGTCTTTATGAACTTCTACAGGAAGTCTGCAGGGGTTTCTACAGGAAAGTACTATAAGTCTTCTACAGGATGTTCTGTAATTCTTCTACAGGATGTTTACGAATTGGATTTTTGAGGATGGATGGTTGATGGAAGATGCATGGATGGTTATGGAGGTAGGATGGGGGTCTGAAGTGACCTAGGAACTGATGGATGGAGTGATGAGATGATATGTGGAAGGCTGATTTGGCTTTAAGGTAGTTGAGGCAACAATGGAGAAGAAGGTAGGGTAACGTGGCAAAAGAGCAGATGGGAGATAAGGAAACAGACTTGGTGATGGAGGAGCTGATCTGGATGAGGCTCAGATGAATGAGGAGGTGATGAAGGTGATAGAGATGCCCTGCAAAATGCTCATTCAAACAAATCAAGGAATTCTTGCAAACAAACCAAGTCCTAGCTAACTCAATCCAACTGTCAATGAAATGAATAAACAACAGCTTTGTTTGGAAAGAGAACCATATACATCATGTGAGAAAGAACATGCTAAAAGATCTAAATGCACAACAAACTCCTACCAATCTATTATAAAGATGAAAAGCTACTTGAACCATCAAAAGAAATCTAAATAACAAAGAAAGATCTAAATCTAGATAGCAGATTTTATTTCAAGAACGCAACAAAACACATAAATATAAACAAGGGAGGTACTGGGCGCTTGAGATGGGCCCAACCCCAAGAACTACAGCCTCCCAAGAAATATTTTGAGCTGGTGCCAAGCTGGATTCATCTTTATTAAACAAGAACAAAGAGTTACATCAAAACTGTCCACAAGGAGAGCTTGAGAATGAGCTGAAAGCAAAGCTAATCCATGGCCTAAAAATCGAATTACAAAATGAATAACTACTGATTGAGACAAGTGACTAACCACTAGCTACAAAATGACTACCCACTAGCTAACCAAAATGAGGCCCCAAGCCCTCTTATTTATACAATTTGAGGACCCAACAGTCCTCCTAAAAGTTAGGGACTTGGCTGCCCAAGACTTGTAGTTAACAACAATCCTACTTGACTTGCTTGGCTGCCCTTGAGCTGATTGATTCGGTGGCCTTTGAACTCCGATCTGATGGTGGAGAATTCGAGGTAAGGGTCCATAAATGAGGGGGACACCTTCCTACAAATCCTCTAGCTTGTTCTCCCACGAATTTGGCTGCCAAGTGCTCATTAAGACCTTCAATTTTGTCTCCAAGTTGACCAACAAGGCTACACAAAGCACCCATTAGACTTGTTGGCATGATGACCAACCAAATTCACTCTATTAACATAAAAATAATCAAAAACATGCAATAAAAAAATGAGAATGGTGGACTAAGCCAAATTATGAGGTTGAATGAGCCCAAATAATTGTACATTTTTGGGGCTCATCACTAACCTCCAATTTCCACCTCTGTAGTCTTCCCCGGTAGTTTCGACGACCATTGCACTGATTGTTACATGTATAATGGTCCCAATTAACTTCCCTATGTGGTTACATAACCCGACTGTCAACTCCAGGCTCTGTTCACATGTTACTCCGCTGCAGTGAGGAACTGGATTAAGGTTGACCCGACGATTACTACTAACCCTGCTGGCTGATCTCTAGTCAGATGAAAACTTTGCGGTTTAGAACCCTGCATGGTCAAGCTTGATGGTTATACAAACCCTGATGGTTTTCACATCTCTGCCTGTTCACATGTCACATGTTCTTTGATGCAGTTAGAGTTGGCAGATTAGGGCCTGTGTATATGTTATTTGTAATGTTTTATATTGTTTTGTAATGTATTTACATGGCCGAGAGTTAATACATGGTCTTTTATGTATTGTTTATTACATAGTTGTAATGTAAAGAGGTTCGGTAGGACTTAGGTAAGGTCTAGAGCTTAGGTTTATGTCTTTAGTGTATGGTTTTAGGTGTAGTTTTAGGTAGTATGGTTTATCATTAGGTTTGTACCATAGGTTTATTATGTATTAGGTAAGGTCTTACATCAAAATAACCTATGAACCTTTTCTTCATCACAGAGTGACATTTTTACCAACATCACATGATGACAACCTATGTCGACAATAAAACCATGCAAAAGGGATGACACACCCTACATCGATGATCTCCTTGGCAAAACTGACAATGACCACTTGTTGACATCTAGATACTATACCCAAATCCTGCGAGGCGAATGAAAAACACATGTCAACAACCAAATCTTAGCGGAACTGACGAAAACCACATGTCGACAACCAGGTACAACACCACATCAACTAAACACCATAAAAAACCATAAACAACACTGTCGAAATTGACGACACTGAATGCTGATGATGACATGGAACTGAATGTTGACAACGAGACTGAACACTGATGATGAACCTATGGAACTGATCTCACGAGATCCTCCTAGATTAAGAGTGTTGGCCATGCATGCAATGAGAGAGAAACCAAGTTTGAATTATGAAGCTAAAGCTTCACCTATTGCTACTACTGTAGGATCCTTCTTGCTTGATTTCTTTTGTGAGAAAATTCAACACATAGTTCTCATACTCATGACAATGAAAACACTCAATGTTAGACAAGTCCTTATTTATGCCCTCCTCGCCTTGGGACTTATTTCCCTTGGATTTATTTTCTTTGTTGACTAATGCAAAGTCCTCTTCCATTTCTTTGGATGAGGTTCCATCTCTGGTGTTCCACCGAAACTCTTCTTGTAACAATTCAGACCACAATCACTCCCACTCTGGTAGCTTCTCCCCCCCATTAAGTGAGTCCTAGTAAGTATGATATCTCTTAGGATGTTGTAGAAGTGCTTGGCTCACCAAATCATCTTTAGGAAAACAAATCCTGACACTTCCAAGCTCATCCCGACATTGGGTGAACTTGGTCAAGTACTTCAAAATAGAGTCGTCCTTCTCCATCTTGATCTTTTTGAGTTTGTAATAGAACTAGCTTCCTATGGTCATTGCTATTTTGAAATAGGTATGTCAATGCCTTCCACATTGAAAATGGAGTTTCCTTACCATGGAGATTCGAGGAAATATGATCTTGAACTCCTTCTAGGATAATCCTTCTCGCTTTTTCCACACACTTTGTCCATTTAGCTAGATCTTTAGCATCAGATGCTAGAGGCTTCAGAATATCATGATCTATGAATTCCTTCAGCCCGTTGTCTTCCAACACTACCTCCATCATGTCCTTCCAAGCTATGTAATTCGAGCTTCCCTCTAGGGCATACTCAAGTCTCAAACAATAGAATGACATACCATTGACTCTGAAGTATGGACCTGTAAATTCAATTTCACCTGCATAAAAAACTCAAAGTCTCCTCTTCTATAATGTCTTCATCTTATACCATGTAGATTTTTACTTTTAGATTCAACAACTTATGTGATATGCTAAAACATAAGACAAGAGTCTACTCTACTCATTAGTGGAAACAAAAAATGATTGATGAAAACACTACGCTGAAAAGGAAGAATTTCAATCGCAAATAACACAATATTTTTTTAGGGAAATCAACTACTCAAAAACTTGACTATCTATATTTAATTAATCAAAAGATATGAGAATAAAATACAATGTTTGTTCAACCTGAACAATTCCTACACAAGTACAATTTATCTCTCTACTTCACAAACCAACACTTAGCCAATTATGTTGCCTACCAAGCCCCTACTTCCTTGCACAATTCATGATAGAATTAGCCCATATTTAATTGGAAAATTCCCTCACCACAACTACACAAACAATCATAGGACATCTACTGATTGCATGCACCATCTGTACGACTCGGAAAATTATACAACTGATAGTGCATTGTCCCTGAACTCTAATCTCAACTGGGTCTTCCTTTGAACTGACATGCATTACTTATTTATGAGTGAGTTATTAGTTATGTGATTGATCATTGTATGTGAATTAGATCCAATTTAATTCACTTGACCACTCACTAGTTCCTCCAACAGTTAGAACTAGTTTCAGTGAATTTAACTTAGTTAAACTGAATTAAATAATTACAACTGAATAAGAACTCAACCCCGGCCCTTAAAATTTAAAGATCACTCTACATGACTCTAGATAGACTCCCAACTCAAATTTACTAAGCCAACTAAGTAAAACTTAGTTAATTGTTACAAGATTCTATGAGAATAGAATTACAATTTAATTCCCAATTTAATTCAAGGACAAGCTAAATTAGGATTTTTCTTGATGTTATTTTTAACATTTCTTGTTGCTATCTTCAACAAAAGAATTACAATCCAAGGAGAGAGTGATGAAAGGAAATAGAGTGAGATGGTGGAATTGAACTACTCCCTTGTGCCAGCTTGGAAAGGTCCCATATTGTTACTTCTTCCAAAAGTAAGAGTTCGAGTAAAAGAGGGTCACAACAAGTAGAAGGACCCACAAATATGGAAGTGAACAATGCTACCATCCTAGACTGGTAGCATCACATTTGGTTGAGAGTCAAAAGTTAGTAGAAGTGTTGGTTGCTAAAGAGCCAATTATTTTTTAAGAAAAATCATTGACCATGCATAACACCCATTATCACAAGGTTGGTACAATCTTATAGTTTAATAAGTTGCATTTCAAAAATAATAAAGATTACTAAAAAGCATAAGTCAAAAGTTGACATTTTAAGTGTAGGACCTAATCGACTCTTGAAGTTACACATGACTACATGGGATGCACTTTCTCACTCTGTGACTGAGAAAGAGGTTGAAAACATGAGGTTAAAAAGAAAGATAAATGAGATTGAGGAATTTCTTAGTCTCAAACCTCTATTTTATGCCCCCATTTTTTATCCAAGCACTTGAAGCTACAACAAAAATCTGTAGAAAATTCTCTCCAAATCTCACTCTGAGACCATGTATAAATTCTCTACAAATCTCACTCTGAGACCATGTAGAAAATTTGACTGTAGGTTAACCTGATAATGCAATATAAATAAAAGAATAATATTATAACCTACTTCTACTATCAATTTGTGGAATCTTAAAGATCGAGTTGAACACATATAACTAGAAGAAGAAGAATCAATCTCACAATACCCATGAAAATACTTTGGAGAAAGCCTCAGCTAAAATCCCCACTATCTGTATTATCATACAAGGTGGAAATACATAGGAATCATACAAAGCCTTAGCTCTCACAGCTTGTTGAGATTGCAACAAGATGATGGAGCTTAGTGAAAAGAGTCGCATTCACTAAGTGGGCCCGCAGGCTATTTTTGGCGCAAGTCTATTTTTAGACTATGTCTATTTTTAGACATATGGATCATGTCTATGTTTATGGATGATTGATCAAGTTGGAAAAAATAGATGGACTTCTATTTTTGATGAAAGTGTGAGTGATCACAGTGTGAGTGATCAAAGTCTATTTTTACACTGGCTGTCAAAAATAGAAAAGTCAAATATTATTATCTCACAATAATATTTGGACTATAAACTTAATCTTATTCTCTTGGAGCACTTCAGTTTGAGCTACAGAAGTGGCACATGCAGTTTTCAGAAGGAAATACGCTTTTCTTATGAGTCATTTGAGTTGTTTCATGCATGACTTCAATTAGAACTTAATCAGTTGAGTTTGGTGGAGTTGATTGTGGAGTTGATGGAGTTGTGTTCACTTTAGCTTTGTTAAACTGGTTGTATTTAGTCTACTGGCAAATAGACTAGAGATGAGTTGAGTAAATTAGTTATTAATTAATTCACAAGTTATTAACTCATAATACAACTAATGAATACATCAGTTAACTCAGTTGCATGTCAGTGCATGTTCAGTTCAACAGGGACAGGTGGTAGAGAATCAGATTGCTATCACTTATGACTATAGTTGTGCATCAGATCTTGCACAATCAAGGGATTGAGTATGCCAATGAGTTTTCTCACGTATTTGGCCCACATTTTAGCCTTTTCTCACGTCCACAAAGAGTGAGTGACTATTTTGTAGGTGAAAAACGAGTTTGGGAAGCTATTCTCATCAGTTCTTGAGCAGGTATTGAGCAGTGGAGGCAGGCAAGCAATGGAAGAGATTTGGAGATCAGATCTGAGTTGTATTGTGTGTAACAGAGGTGGAGATACTTGTGAGAAGTATTATGCTATGTAATGTTACATGACTTAATCATTAATATACAGATAGTTGGGGTTTTTAGCGCGATGCTTTCCCCAGGATACATACTGTGTTAATGTGTGAATGCTCTTGATGTTTTATTGTTATTGATGCTGCTATATTGTTGATCAACGTAGAGGAGCTTATGTATTGTGTATGTTTTCCGCAATAGTACATGATCAGGATAATCTCCATTGAATATGTGTTAAATTATTCAAAATTTCTACATGGTATCAGAGCTAGATGATTTGTAGGAAAAATTTCTACATGGTATCGGAGCGAGCTAGATAATTGTAGAAAAAGTTTCTACATGGTATCGGAGCTGTTGATCATCATATCTACTATTCAGGAAGTGTTTACATTCTATTTCTCTAGGCAGAGCCTGTAATCGGGCAAGGTATCCTCTGGATTCATCCTTCCCTTGGAAGGTGAAATATCCGATAAAAGCCCATATAGTCAATCTCTGTACGAGAAATATTTTGTTCTCACGAATTCTAGATCGGAAGCAGTTGAGTTGGTTGCTGGTGGAATTCTAATTTGCAGCAGTGATTGTTGAAATGTCTTTCAACGGATTACGAATGTTATTCCAAAGCAAGAGCGACCTGGCGCTCAAGGATAAACTCAGTAACAATAAGTATGAGAATGGATCTTCATCAAAGGTATCTGATGAAGAGAATTGCGCTTTGACTGCCAAAGCAAAGAAAGGGAAGAATGAGAAAGCTTCTCTGTCTGGTGCGAAAGGCAAGAAGCAGGATATGTCTAAGGTGAAGTGTTTTCACTGTCACCAGCATGGACATTATGCCACAAATTTTCCACAGAAGAAGAAGAACAAGCAGGCTGCTGGATCTTCAGTAGGAGAGGCTCTAGCCTCACAGTTTGAGCTTGATTTTTCATTGATCGCATGCTTGGTTTCAAGTGTGATGGGATCAGTGTGGTTCTTGGACAGTGGTGCATCTTTTCACATGACGGGAGATAGAGATTTGTTCTCTGGTCTGGAGGACAAAGATCTTGGAGTGCACATCGAGATGGGCGATGATGGTAGATACAGTGCGACCGGTATCGGTACCATTTCCTTTGAGAGGGAGTCTGGTAAACCCTTTGTATTGAAGGAATTCATGCATGTTCCAGGATTGAAGAAGAATCTCATCTCAGTGGCGATGTTAGAAGACAAGGGGTATGATGTTGTTTTCAGCGAGGGAAAGGCCTTCCTGCGCAGCAAGACAACTGGTGAGACCCGAAAGATAGGGGTTCGAGTTAGGAACCTTTATCAGTTGCATGTAGATGGATGTGCAGCAATGGCAGGTAAGGCAGAAGGATTGGTGAGCCGGGATGATGGCGAGTTGTGGCACAGGAGATTGGGTCACCTTCACCATGGAGCCTTGAAGATACTGCAGCAGATCACTACAGGGCTTCCTAAAGGCACACTTGCGCAGTCAGATCAGTGCAAGGGGTGTACTTTGGGGAAGTTTGTGAAAGCCACCTTTCACGAGAAGGATAGTCGCGCCACGACGATCCTTGAGAGAATTCACACAGACGTGTGTGGACCTTTCTCAGTTGCTTCGACAGCAAAACACAGGTATTATGTGATTTTTGTTGATGATTTCTCTCGTAAGTGCTGGATCTTCTTCATGCAGAAGAAGAGCGAGACATATTCAAAGTTCTGTGAATTCAAAGCACTAGTTGAGAAGGAGTCGGGGAAGAAGGTGAAGGCTCTTAGGAGCGATAATGGTGGTGAATACATCTCGGACGAGTTCAAGGATTTCTGCAAGGCAGAAGGGATTCGTAGAGAGCTCATAGCTCCCCATAACCCACAGCAGAACGGGGTAGCTGAGCGGAAGAACAAAACGATTGTGGGTGCTGCACGGGCAATGTTGCATGATCAGGGCCTACCCCTTCACTTGTTGGCGGAAGCATGCAATACAGCAGTTTATGTGCAGAACCGTTGTCCTCATAGGATACTTGGCATGAGTACACCCGAGGAGGCTTATTCTGGTAAGAAGCCTGATCTTTCTCATTTGAGGATTTTTGGTGCTAACGTTTACATGCATGTTACGAAGGATGCCAGAAAGAAGTTGGAGCCGATTGCAGAGGTTGGGATATTTGTGGGGTACACTGATACGCCCCACAACTATCGTGTGTATTTGCCAGACAGTGGTAAAACTGTTGTGCGACGGGATATAAAATTTCAGGAGGAGAAAGCCATGAAGTGTTTGCTTGAGAGGGAGCTACACTTGCATGCAGATGAGGAGCTATTAGTTCCTAAGGATGAGCTTCAGGACGTGGATCAGCCACAGGACAAGGTTCATGGAGTGGAAGAGACCACTCATGCAGCGCCAACCATCAGAGGGCGAAAGCGCTTGACAGAAGCTGAGCGACTGGCTCAAGATACAGAGAAAGTTGTAGGACCACCTACAGCCCAATGCAGGCAGAGACAGTCACCTGATCGGTACACTGGATACATGGCTCTTATGAGCAAGTGTGTTGTGACTGAGCCATCCTCTTTCGAGGAAGCTGTGGAGGATCCCGCATGGGTAGATTCCATGGTGGAAGAGTATGATTCTATTGTCAGAAACAGTGCATGGGAGATTGTTCCTAGTCCGGAAGGGAAATCAGTGGTGGGTTCGAGATGGATCTACAAAGTTAAGCAGGCAGCTAACGGGAGTGTGGAGAAGTACAAGGCAAGATTTGTTGCCCGAGGCTTTTCACAGATTGAGGGGATCGATTATGAGGAGACCTTTGCACCTGTCGCAAGGTATTCTTCCATACGTGTTGTAGGGAAAAGTATCCGATTCGGATGACCCTATCCCACTCTAAGGGTGATAGTACCTCAGCAACAACTGTAAAGGAAACTACTGAAGGTTTACTTCTTTATGAAAGCAAAAGAGAATGAAAGAATGCACTAACCGTTGCCTTGCGCTTAATGTCGAATCCAAACTCTTCTCTATGGCTGCTTGCTCCCAGCTCCTTGCTCTATTGCTGGCCCAGCTACAATGAGATCCTGCAAAATAGCAAAGAAGGAAACTACAAGCAACATGCAATCATAACTGATTCAAGGATTAGTGTAAATCAAATATACAATTATCACAATATATAATTGAAACAAGAGCATATAGAAGAACCTCAATAGCTTTTATTAATGAAGAAGTAAAGGTTCTGAGAGTGTTACAACCATTGAAGGCTCCAATCCAGCAACACCTCCCAGCAGAAAGAATTTCTCCTCTTCACCTCCTTCAAGCAATCACCCAAGAGCTCTATAGTGAAACCAACAGCACATAATTACTTTGCACAAAATTCCAGCCTCCTGAGCTCATAGGAGAGAGCTCAATATATAGATGAATTGAGAAAGGATGAGTCAGCTTGCAACTGATGTGTAGCTGCCTTGTGTCCTCTCTCTCTTCAGTTGATCTTCAGTTCTTGAGTCCACTTGGTGAAATTTGCTTTCACTTGGAGAAACAGAGCCTCTGACTCATCACAAGGCGAAATCCCTGATCCAAGTGTCATTTTTGGAAGATTCCAGAGCAATGACTCAGTGTGCCACTTGTCCCATCTCGCTCAGCGCAGGTGGCCTTTGTTCCACTTGCTTTGCAACGTAGGTACACCATGGAGGAGTTGAGTTTCAGCGCAGAAGCCTAGTGGAGCACCTGCTTTGATTTCAGGATTGCTTGTTTTTGAGTGTTTTCAGGTGGAGAACTGATCTGAGAGCTGTTGGTTTGCTGACCTTGTTCCTCTAGGGGTAGGAACATCATGTTTAGGGACTTTGGATCCCTTGGATTATTGACAATTCATGCAAGGCACAAAATTGTCTATAACAGATGCCCCCTAAAGTATGAGGTCGTTTATCGTGTGAAATGCTTTATTAGGAGGATCCGAAGTTCATTCAATCTACTGAGAAGTGTCCTGTAATAAGATACAATACAATACATTATTCTTTCATACTTTTTCATGATCTAGCTGAGGCGGGCATTCCCATGCTCAGCTTTATAAATACATTTTGGTACATAGAACAGACGATCGTCTGATGATAGACTGATAATTCTCTGCTGAAATTATCATCCTTTGAGAAGGATGATCATCTGCTGCAATGATGTACATATCAAATGTCTTTATATCCTGAATATATATCGTAGCCCGGATGGATGAAACTAGATCCGGGGTCTTCAATCTCTTCCGATCTTCACTCGATGTACAAGTCGATCCATGTGAGAATTTCTTGAAGTCGAACATGGGAAGACATCGCTTGATTACCGGTCAATGATGTAAACCGTTAACAAGCGCGAGAGGAATCACCGATAAGGATGATGACCCTCAAGGTACGGCAGTACAATTCACATGGTGGGAATAAAGGACTTGGCGTCGACCACCATGCAAAATCTTATGGTCGAAGGTCATTGATGTATACCTGTCGCCGGAAGTGAGAAACTTGCCATTGAGGCATGCAAGCTTCAAAGTACTGAAGGGGTTGTTCCTAGATCAACTCCTTGGATAATGAGCTGATGTCGACAAGGAGCGATCTATCAAAGGAGGGCCTTAATGAATCCCACATCAGTGACACAGAACGGAGCTAGTGATTGTGATGAGGTGAAAACAAACTGTGATGTATGATTCAGGGTGGCGGTCATGAAATGGATGAAGGACAATGTATGGTAGTGGATGGGACACGGTTGACTCTTTGCAGAACAACATCTCTTGAACATATAACGACACTGATGTGATGGATCGGTAGCATTACCCCAAATGTGGATGGTGTGGCGAGGACCATGGTGATGAGACCGGTGAATGAAACAACCCAACCCGATGTGATACGTAGGACAAAATGTCATGTTCAAGAGCGACTTGCTACCATTAAAGCTGTGAGGTTCTCCCAATTTTTCCCCAGTCATTGCTGACCAGTACCTCTTTATTTTTATCAAGCTTGAGGAGGATAACATATGCTTGTTCTATAACCTGCCCTTCGGGCAAGCCCATCGCTATGTTTTAACGAGCCTAGCGATAGGGAAACTCGTTCTCGTCTAAAGACAAGTTTGTCGCTATTTAATGAATTTAACGAGTCTAACGACAAGGATAACTCGGTCCTTTTCATTTTTAGAGAGTCTGAAAAGGTACATAAAGTCAACTCCAAAATTCCTTTTTCGTCATTTAATCCCTTAAGTCCGAAAAAGTATAAAACAATACAGAAGGGATGAGTTTTCGATTGCTTTAACGAGCCGAACAAAACAAGCGCTCGATCTTTTTGTGCAATAATCCCTCAGGTCCAAAAAGATTAAAATTTAGAGGAGGGATAGCTTTCCGGTCGCTTTAACGAGCTGGAAGGCTAAAACTCGGCAAAATTTTCATATTTTACGAGTCAGTGAAAAGAGCTCAAAGAAGACTCGTCTTTTGAGGAACGAGTGATAAACAGGGATAGCAGCAGATTCCAGGTACAGGTTGGAATTTTCCAATCACGGCAATGTCACAAGGATGGCTAAGTGAAATCACTCTTCGCAGTTGTTCCTCAAAATGGGTAAACAACCATATGGAGATGAACGATTGGCCAAATGAACGGATGGAGGTGATGGTATATAAACACGACCAATGGCTTTTAACATGGTTGTCAAAGGTTACATTTCTCAAGGTTATTTACCGGTTCATTTTTTCTGGGTGAGCTTGAACTGTAGGGGAAGATTGCTCACAACTTATGTTTATTTTTTAACGAGCATGAACTATGTATTAAAACTGCTCGGATTCTTGCGTTTATTTTTTAACGAGCATGAACATTGCTAAAACTGCTCGATGATGGATGCCCCCAGCATAATAATAATGCAGATGAGGCATATGCCCCCCTAAACTTTAAGGGGCAGTTCATTTTTTAACGAGCTTGAATGCGTCCAAACCTTGCTCAATTATACCAGTCTTAATACAAGGAACGCCTCAGGTGAGGTATTCTTATTTAAGGAGCTATACCTCACTAGCTACTCCAATTTGGCAAGTTTTAACTTTTGCCCCACATCCCTTTTTTATGCAAGCTGGAAACGGCTAATCCTACGAGTTTAACGGGTTAGACCTACAGGTTTAAAGGGAGGACCTAAAAATTTAAAAAAATAAATAGTCGTCCCGTGCTTGCACTCCAAAAGGTTCGCATGCCCCCAGGTATAAAGTATAATTTCAAGGCTGCCCCTCCTCTGTCCCACCTCTGTTTTTCTACTTGTCGTCTTGCTATATTTTTAACGATACTTGTCTTCTCGTTATTTTTCGGTGCCGACGGTACTTGTCTTCCCATCAGTTCACTTTTTGATTTTTGCAAGATCGCAACAGATAAAACATTGGTGTTATGGAGGGAGGCCCTCTTACTTATTATCCGAAAAATGGTTTTGTTCGCTGCCGCAAACTAAACTCTCTTTTCGGCGATGTCTATCATTAGGTTGCTAAGGATGGTGACTACTTGTTGCAGCAATTTCATCTCTTTCTTTGGAGACTGCCCCTACTTATCCTTCAAAACATATGTTTTAATGGGTGAGGCTTGACATTCAAAGATGGTGGCTACTTGCCGCAACAAATGGATCTCCTCCTTAGGAGAGCCTACTTTTTTAGACAAAGGGAGCGAGAACTTTATCTCACTCACATAACTTTGACAAAAGAACTTTATCCTAGAACAACCCTCTCTTCCTTGTTTCGGACGGGGTACGGACTAGTCCATTCTTCTGCGGAAATTAACTTTATACCCAAGGTTTCCTCTGCCCAAGGCAGGCCAGGGTGCATGCCCCCTGGGTCCCAGTTCTTTCTTTCTGAATCACTCGCACTTATCGGGAAGTAGAACCGGGGGTGGAGGCATTCCTTGAGTGAATAAACCGTTAAGGGATGGTATTTGACTATTTGCGATGCGAGATCCTGGAAATGAAAGTTGGTCTACGAGCTTGACCATTCTTCCTTCGTGCGGAAAACACATAACTCTGAAGAGTGAGGACACTATCACCTCCATGCAATATATATAGTCTCGTCCAAGGAGTAAGTTATAAACCAAGGGTCCCTGGACGACCATGATGTTCATATGAACTGTCTTCCCTTTCAATGTAACTGGAACATTGGGGAGAATCCCTAACGGGTGACTGGTTCCTTTATCAAAACCTGATAGATTTCTCATCTCAGGTAAAAGCGCCAGGGAACCCAGTGCTTTCCAAGCAATAGAGGAAAGGATACTCACAGATGCCCCTTCATCAATGATAGTTCCAGCCATCACCATTCTGTAGATTTGGACGATGATTCTGAATGGGATACTGGCTGGTAACCGAGGTCTGCCTAGTTGATTCCAATCAAAGGATACAACTAGGTTGCTTGGTGGTGGGACTGAATACACGGCCGGATACGACCCTGACGATGTTCCTTCCTGTGATAAAGGAATGGGTGCATTGCCTTGATGCTCATCAGAGTCTGTGTTGATGAAAAGGATATGGACGGTGTCATCCTTATCCTCTTCAGTGAGGGTGTCATTTGAAGATGAATCTTCAACGACGGTGCCATTTGAGGATGAAACCTCTGAAGGAAGAACCGGGTCAACTGCCGTTTCGACCTTTAGACTTTCGTCTCGTCTGGATTCAACAGGTTCATTCTCAATGACTGACACTTCAGCTGACCACTTGAGCGGGCCAGCTGGATTTTCAACTATCGAGGGATTAGGCACGAGTTTTTGGTATCCAGGAGGAAGTCGTAACGGTGATACCGGAAGATCTTCCAAAACTCTCTTCGCCTCATCTAAGAATGGACATTGGTGGATGGCGTGATCGCCTTCACAAAACATACAGGGTGATCTTGGTCTCCCTTTTCGTCCTTCACTCTCGCTAGTTGACGGACTACAATCAACATGACTACCAGAGGTTGATGCTACCAGATTGTGCAACCTGGGGGACCAGTCCCTTAGTATCCGGGGAATACAAGGACAATCACGATGGAAGTGGGTCCCTTTGCAAATGACACATGGCGATTTAGGCCCGGTCAGTGCAGTGCGTGGATTTTTGTCAGATGTCTTTTTCTTGCCCCCAGTCGCCTTCGCCATAGGCCCCTTCTGCTTCTTTTCTTTCTTCTTCTTTTCCTTCTTCTCCATGGGAGGCTGACTTTTTCCGGCTCTACCTTGCGAAGATGAAGGATCAGAGGAAGAATTGTAAGAAGTGGAAGGCTGGTGGGTAGCTCTAGACTAGTCTGACTGTTGATTCGACTGCTCAGGATTAGTGGCGATCTGAACTACATTAGTTGAAAAGAGCCATACAGGTAGGCCAATTGTCAATCCTGGAAGTGACAATGTGGCCATATGAGGCGCACCAACATCTCCCCAAGAGGAGAAGGGATTGGGATTTCCGCCAAGGTGACTTCCTTGGTTGGTGGGCTCCATACTTTTCAACTGAAAGATCAACGTGGGAATAATAGGTGATTATGTTCCGCTTAAAATAAATTTTATTAACGACGCTTTAGACACAACTTTGCTTTTTCATGTTTTAAGAGTCGAGAAAAAGCTAAAGATGACTCTAGTCTCCTTCGATGTATTAACGAGCCCGAAGTGACAAATGCTCGGATGGACTTTTTCAGTTATAGAGTTTGAAAAAGGCCAAAAGAAACTTCTCTGGAGTTCTAGGCAGAGGGTGTGCCAAACTTTTCACGAAACCACAGAATACGTTTTACGGTACGGGTGGTCGATCTTCGTGAATGTTGTGTTCACTGCATCGCGATCAGTAGGGCGGCCGACACGGCTTCCTATAGATAAAGGCTTTGTTCCTATAGGGGTCTCCCAATATATACGCGACGGTACGTGGGAGCACAAGTCCGTATTAGTGCCACCGACTCTCAGGAGGAATCACCCACCTTCGTAGAGATCGACAGTCACTATGTTTAACGACGCCGGAACACGTCTCTACCTAGACCTCTATGTGTTTGCGTTATGTTACAAAGCGTTGTTATGTAAATTGAATTTATTTTAATGTTGATCTTGTTTAGCAGTTTTCCTTTAAGGATCACCACGAGATGTATGTAACAAATTCCTGAATGCAGTCTAAGATGAGAAGAAAACCTTTCAATCTTTCAACTTTGAAAATCTTAACTACTGAGGGAGAAGAAAGGCAAATCTTTTCTCACAGATCATAGAGCACACACTAATGCAAAATTTCCTAAATTGTCACGCAAACAGTCAAATGCAAAATGCACAATGCATGTATTTTCTTTTCCCTTTCTTAATGTTGATTGGTTACAAAAAGAAAGTTGTTATATAACTTTGATTTCGATTTAAAGCGAAAGTAAACAAGCTTGTCCAAAATCAAAAGACACCTTAAGATTTACTTGTTTAATCACTGGAAATGCATGAAATCAAACCATAATGACGAAAGTAAAAAGACTAACCAGCTATGGACAGCAAACAAGCTAACTCTTTAGACCAGCAAAATGCCTAACACAGGTTCAGATCTAAGAGGCCAAAGCAAGACTAGTTTACTCTTCGTTATGGGAAGTTGTAAATGAAGTAAGAAATACAAAAGAAAAAGTACAATTTCGTTATATAACAGAGGCTGAATGATGGCAAGAAAGGTCGGTTTCAGAACTGGTACAAGACTGGTAACTGGCTGCAAAACCTATAATGAAAACAGGCAAGAAAAAGGGAGGAAACCCCAACTGCACTAGGCAAAATTGGGCCAACGCAGGTGCTGCTCAGCCAGTCTGGCTCTCAGCGCAGGTAGCCCCTTCGGGACTTGCGTTGCAAAGCAGGTAGCCTGTGTACTACCTGCTTTGGAAAACGAAAGTTGCGTTTTCACAGTTTCCGGGTCACAATTTTCTCAAAAATGCACAGTTTTTGCTCAAATCAGAAGCAATCAGTCAAGCACACTCAAAGGGATGATTAGGAAGATGAAAAGCTATCACTAAGAGCTTACAAGGATCCTTGTAGATCAGCTCTTCAAATCATGAACATGCTCAGAAATGAGCTAGAGTAGCTGCCCTCTACTTCGCTTTTGATATAGTCAAAAGCTTTTCGATTTGGTACTCTTTTGTTAAGGAAATGAATAGCAAAATACTACAAACAATCAAACAGATACGATCCCCAACGGAGTCGCCAGTTTGTTGTAGGGAAAAGTATCTGATTCGGATGACCCTATCCCACTCTAAGGGTGATAGTACCTCAGCAACAACTGTAAAGGAAACTACTGAAGGTTTACTTCTTTATGAAAGCAAAAGAGAATGAAAGAATGCACTAACTGTTGCCTTGCGCTTAATGTCGAATCCAAACTCTTCTCTATGGCTGCTTGCTCCCAGCTCCTTGCTCTATTGCTGGCCCAGCTACAATGAGATCCTGCAAAATAGCAAAGAAGGAAACTACAAGCAACATGAAATCATAACTGATTCAAGGATTAGTGTAAATCAAATATACAATTATCACAATATATCATTGAAACAAGAGCATATAGAAGAACCTCAATAGCTTTTATTAATGAAGAAGTAAAGGTTTTGAGAGTGTTACAACCATTGAAGGCTCCAATCCAACAACACCTCCCAGCAGAAAGAATTTCTCCTCTTCACCTCCTTCAAGCAATCACCCAATAGCTCTATAGTGAAACCAACAGCATATAATTACTTTGCACAAAATTCCAGCCTCCTGAGCTCATAGGAGAGAGCTCAATATATAGATGAATTGAGAAAGGATGAGTCAGCTTGCAACTGATGTGTAGCTACCTTGTGTCCTCTCTCTCTTCAGTTGATCTTCAGTTCTTGAGTCCACTTGGTGAACTTTGCTTCCACTTGGAGAAACAGAGCCTCTGACTCATCACAAGGCGAAATCCCTGATCCAAGTGTCATTTTTGGAAGATTCCAGAGCAATGACTCAGTGTGCCACTTGTCCCATCTCGCTCAGCGCAGGTGGCCTTTGTTCCACTTTCTTTGCAACGCAGGTACACCATGGAGGAGTTGAGTTTCAGCACAGAAGCCTAGTGGAGCACCTGCTTTGATTTCAGGATTGCTTGTTTTTGAGTGTTTTCAGGTGGAGAACTGATCTGAGAGCTGTTGGTTTGCTAACCTTGTTCCTCTAGGGGTAGGAACATCATGTTTAGGGACTTTGGATCCCTTGGATTATTGACAATTCATGCAAGGCACAAAATTGTCTATAACAATACAGACGATTCTTGCTCTCTCAGCGCAGATGGGATGGCACATTCATCAGATGGATGTGAAGACTGCGTTGCTCAATGGAGTCATTGAGGAGGAGGTGTACATTGAGCAACCCGAAGGCTTTGAAGTCTTCAGCAGCGAGTCACATGTGTGCAGGCTCAAGAGAGCGTTGTATGGGTTGAAGCAAGCACCACGTGCTTGGTACACACGGATAGACATCTATTTCACAGGACTTGGATTCTCCAAGAGCGAGGCGGATCCGAACCTATACCAGATTGTGGTGGAGGGTAAGTTGCTTATCATTGTACTGTATGTTGATGATTTGATTCTAACAGGTGATGAGCTTTTGATACTGTCATGCAAGAAGGATCTTGCTACAGAGTTTGAGATGAAGGATCTGGGCCTCCTTCACTATTTCCTAGGATTGGAAATATGGCAGCGCAATGGTGGACTGTTTGTTTCTCAGGGCAAGTATGCTCGAGAGATACTGGAGAAGTTCAACATGCATGGTTGCAAGCCTGTTGATACTCCTCTTCCTGGAGGTTGGAGGAAGGAGGATGCCACTTCGGGAGAAGAAGTGGATGCCACTGTTTATCGACAGTTGGTGGGGTCACTGATGTATTTGGTCAATACACGACCTGATATATGCTATGCAGTTAACCAGCTTTCACAAGCTATGGTTAAGCCTACCAAGCTCTTCTGGAAGGCTGGAAAGCATGTATTGCGCTACTTGAGAGGCACATCGGGATATGGTTTGTGGTACAGACAGGAGGATGAGGTGAAGCTATGTGGCTTCACGGATGCAGATTGGGCAGGGAGCCCAACGGACAGAAAGAGCACATCAGGAGGGGTCTTCAGTATCGGATCGACAGTAGTTTCTTGGTACAGTAGGAAGCAGAGATCTGTGTGGATGAGGATGATCTTGGTCGGGTTTTTCGGGTCCAAGCACATCAGGTACCATCATATCAGAGATTGTGTGCAGCGGAGGATCATGTTACTTTCGTACATTCCAACGGAGGATCAGGATGCTGATATTCTGATGAAGGCTCTCACTAGGAGCAAATTCGAGTACCACTGATGCAGGATAGGGGTTGCTGATAATCCATATCTTGTCGATAGGGAGTGTTGAGATTGCAACAAGATGATGGAGCTTAGTGAAAAGAGTCGCCTTCACTAAGTGGGCCCACAGGCTATTTTTGGCGCAAGTCTATTTTTAGACTATGTCTATTTTTAGACATATGGATCATGTCTATGTTTATGGATGATGGATCAAGTTGGGAAAAATAGATGGACTTCTATTTTTGATGAAAGTGTGAGTGATCATAGTGTGAGTGATCAAAGTCTATTTTTACATTGGCTGTCAAAAATAGAAAAGTCAAATATTATTATCTCACAATAATATTTGGACTATAAACTTAATCTTATTCTCTTGGAGCACTTTAGTTTGAGCTACAGAAGTGGCACATGTAGCTGTCAGAAGGAAATACGCTTTTCTTATGAGTCAGTTGAGTTGTTGCATGCATGACTTCAGTTAGAACTCAATCAGTTGAGTTTGGTGGAGTTGATTGTGGAGTTGATGGAGTTGTGTTCAGTTTAGCTTTGTTAAACTGGTTGTATTTAGTCTAACTGGCAAATAGACTAGAGATGAGTTGAGTAAATTAGTTATTAATTAATTCACAAGTTATTAACTCATAATAAAACTAATGAATACATCAGTTAACTCAGTTGCATGTCAGTGCATGTTCAGTTCAACAGGGACAGGTGGTAGAGAATCAGATTGCTATCAGTTGTGACTATAGTTGTGCATCAGATCTTGCACAATCAAGGGATTGAGTATGCCAATGAGTTTGCTCACGTATTTGGCCCACATTTTAGCCTTTTCTCATGTCCACAAAGAGTGAGTGACTATTTTGTAGGTGAAAAACGAGTTTTGGAAGCTATTCTCATCAGTTCTTGAGCAGGTATTGAGCAGTGGAGGCAGGCAAGCAGTGGAAGAGATTTGGAGATCAGATCTGAGCTGTATTGTGTGTAACAGAGGTGGAGATACTTGTGAGAAGTATTATGCTATGTAATGTTACATGACTCAATCATTAATATACAGATAGTTGGGGTTTTTAGCGTGATGCTTTCCCCGGGATACATATTGTGTTAATGTGTGAATGCTCTTGATGTTTTATTGTTATTGATGATGCTATATTGTTGATCAACGTAGAGGAGCTTATGTATTGTGTATGTTTTCTGCAATAGTACATGATCAGGATAATCTCCATTGAATATGTGTTAAATTATTCAAAATTTCTACACAGCTATCCAGCTCTTAGTACAATCATCACAGATGATCACAAGCAATCCTGACTTCTCTCAAGCCTTCCTCTCTACCCTCCAAGCTCCTATTTCCTTGTGTTGTTCCTCTGCGATCATTATCCTTCAACCAAGTGGAACACTATCTCACACACTGTCAGAACTGCGCAATCCTCAAGGAATGATCGCTTGATTGCATGCATGAGTTTTATTTATAACAAAACACATGCAATTGATAGTACATTGTCCTTGTCTTTAATCTCAACTGGGTCTTTCTCAGAATAAGCATGCATCAGTTTCTGATGAGGGAATCTTCAGTTAACTGGAGTAGCACTAGTTGAGTGCATGCATGCATCAACTAACTGTTAACTCTCTATTAGTTCCTCAAATAGTTTGGAACTAATTTAACTGGACTTAACTCAGTAAACTGAGTTAACTAATTACAACTCAAATATCTTATCTCCTTAATTTAAGGGATAACTCTTGAATGACTTCAGAAAGACTTGTAAATTGAATTTCTCCAACTAATTAATTTGAAACAAATTAATTAATTATTTCCAGGTAGCTATTAAGACTAAATTTGATTTTAATTCACAATTTAATTGAAGGAAAAATTAAATTGGAATATTCTTGTTGCCACATTTCAACACTCCCTCTCAACAAGAAAGGGATTATCTACCACCTTGATCCTCTCTCTATGGAACTTGAATTTAAAATTTGACAAACCCTTTGTCAAAATGTCATCATCTTGCTCCTCCGTCGAAATATACATTGCAGCAACATGATCCTCCTCGATCTGTGAAATGCCATAGGAAACAAATATTGCCTTATGCTTCTCCACACTACCATCAACAGCTTGCTTTACCTTGTAAATTCAGCGGGAACTCACAACTGACTTGTTCTCCAATCTCAAAACCACATCCCAAACACTGTTACGAACTATGGAGTCATACTCCTCCACCATAGAATCAACCCAAATCGGCTACTGCAATGCTTCCTCAAAGGAAGATGGCTCGGTCTCAACACATTCCCCAGCAAGGGCCATGTATCTAGTGTACCTCTCAGGTGACCTCCTTTGTCTGCGCTGAGAAGATGGTGCTCCCACATTCTCTCTCGCATCCTACAACAATTTGTTAGCTCCTCTTGTGCAATTTCGTCCATCTCTGGAACACTCTGCTTGAGTGGATGTCTCCACTCCTGAAACCTCTACATGAGGCTGCTCCGCATCAGTCTGAGGCTCCTCCTCCTTAGGAACCAACAGTTCCTCCATAGCCTGTAGTTGGAGCTCCCTCTCAAGGGAAAATCACATGGTCTTCTACTCATCAAACTTGAGATCTCTATGAACCACTGTCCTCTGGCTGGTAGGCAAGTACACCTAATAGTTTTGAGGTGTATCAGTGTACCCCACAAGTATCCCCAACTCTGCTCTCAGCTCAAGCTTCTTCTGTGCATCCTTTCTCACATGGCAATATATTGATGAGCCAAAAATCTTGAAGTGACCCACATCTGGTCTCTTACCAGAGAAAGCTTCCTCTGGTGTCTTCATCCCAAGTATGCGATGTGGACTTCTATTCTGCAAATAAACCGTTGTGTTTCATGCCTCAACCCACAAGTGAACTGGTAGGCCTTGATCATGCAGAATTGCTCGTGTTGCCCCTACAATAGTTTTGCTCTTCCCCTCAGCCACCCCATTCTAAAGTGGGTTATGAGGTGCCGTCTGTTAGCTACCTATACCAATAGGTTTCATTTTTCATGATTGGCAGGGGAAGTGCTAAATATGCTTTACTTTGGCGATGCAAAGATCTCATATTTTTGTGGAAAACACCTATCTACAGTTCATTGATACTGTCCTACTTCTGAATGGGTGATCCAACAGTCTAAACTGGGTCATGCCATGTTTCAATTTTTGTTATAGATTAGAGAAAGAAATCTGTCCAAACTGTTTAATCTTGGCAGATTAGTAGTTAGGTAGAGAATGAAGGTTCCCAACTGCTTAATCTGGGGCCTTGGAAGTAATAAGGCTAGCCTTAGATAGAAAATCAAAAGAAAATGCAAAAAGAAAAGAAAGAGAGCAATTGAGGGTTTGCCAGTCTAAGTGCACCCTCCTTGAAGTAACAAAAAATGTTAGGCAATAGAATGGGTAGGTAGATGGGGTTGCAGAAGCATGATTTCTTTCATATCACTGGCCTAAGCAAAGGAACACATGGTGGCCAGTGCAGATCTCCCTATTCAGCAATTTTGTGGCAACAAAGTGAAGCATGTCTAATTTCCCAATCATTCCCTATCAAACTTCTTTCTAACATCCCACTATCACCTTGGTTCATGACAGAAATCAAACTTATTTGTTGATTTTTTTTATATAGAAGAGCCACATTTCATGTGTAAAAATCTTTTCATTTTGATCTACTCTCCTAACTAAGTTTGTTCCCTAAAAAAACTTAGTGTTAGCTTCCTCTCTTCCATATCTCCCATCCAATACTAACTACTAACTCTATTATTACTTAACTCCCTATGTTCCCCTTTTCCCTATCATTATATCACTATTGTATATAAAAAGCCCCAAAAATATGTATATTCCCCCCTAGGCAATATAGCCTTAACTCCCAAAGGGTCGGAGCACAAAGAAGTTTAGCGCTAAGGCAAAAGCGTGATAAATGGTCTATTTTCAGGATTAAATCAACATCTGGTTGATTTAACAGCCCAAGCGCATTTCACCAACAATTACATGAAAACCCATTTGTTCTAAAAACATTGCAAAACCCGCAAATCCAACGTTGTCCTAAGTTTTGTTCCTGGCGCGCCTTTCCAGAAATATCATTTGTTTATTCTTCGGGCCCCACCATATTGTCCGATCACGTCTGCTCCCCGTCGACCGTCGGATCTGGGCCCTCCCATCCGACGGTCCTCTGCAATATCGGGCTGCCTCCGGTGGCGGTACTTTAGCGCCCGAAAATGTCAGAATGATGACGTAGGGCGTTGGACATGCGTCACAATTTAATTGCATCGGGCGGCCTCCTGCCAAAACCGCGCCCGTACCTTAAGCGGTCCGATATTACCGCTTACCGCCTTCTGTTTACTGCCCGCTAAGTCAACCCTACGTCACCTCCACGCCATTGCCGAGTCAGCACCACATCAGCGCCCGACCCACCATCGCTCCGAGTTGTCTGCCACGTCCCCCGTCCACGTGGACCCCTCATAGACCACCACGTCATCATTCCGTACCATGACCCCACCTATGACGTCATGCTGACGTCATCCGACAAAAGCGCGCCAAAGGCCAAATTTTCTATATTTTTGCCCAAAATCACGTTTTTTCGCGTTTTTTGCAAAAGAGTCTGTTGTGCCTCCTGCATGAAATTTCACGTCGTTCTCGCCGCCAACCTGTAGAAATTGATTCAAAGCCGTGGCCGCCCACAATTCAGCTTGGATAAGCCTCCACCCATCGCGTCGTGACCAGGTATTTACCAATTCTTCCTGCACCTGGTTCTGTTGGTTCTTCGCTGTAAAAAACGCCCGGAACTGCCATTTTCTCCTGAAACTCAAGCTTCCTTGTCCTGCAAGTGACTCAATTTCTCCCAAGAGTGACCAATTGTGCCCCTTTTTACACCAGAACTACCCTGTTTTTGTTGAAAATCCTTTTTACCTCAATTCGCCGCACAAGGTCGCATTTTCCTACATTCCTAAGTGAAATTCTGCTTGAAAAGCACCAAACACATGGAGACACCGATAGCTCTAAACATTCCACCTTTAAATGCCCCACACAGAGAGCTAGAATGGCTGCCCCTGGCTGATAGAGACTACCAGATGGCAGAAGTAGTCTCAGATTACAGCAGATACCATATTCATTTAATCAATGAGCTAAAAGCGAAACATCTCAATGGAACTGATATTCTAGGGATTTGGGACTCCTATTTGCCCATTTTCAATCTTCCTCAAGTCAATGTCCTCCCAGATTTAATCCATCGATGCAGTGCCAACTATGATCCATGTCAAAGAGCTATCCTCAGTCCCTCAGGCTCAGTCTTGTTCTATGTCACCCCTGAGGCTATAAATCAAATGTTGCACTTTCATACTACTAAACCGTTGACTCCTCTATCCATAATGCACTTGTTAGACCAAGGAGGCAAGTTTTCCAGTGCCCAAATCGTAAAGATTAATCAACTATTCATTCAATCAGGCTCTCAAACTGTGAGGTCTCCTCCTATTGGAAATGTATATCTCAATGATTTGGGCAGGATTCTTGTGGATATGATCAGTTATATCCTGGGTTACAGGTCATCTGAGGATGTTGATGAAACCATTCTGGCTATGATGTTTGTCTTCTCCCCTGGAAAGCCTCCTTCGGTTCACTATGATTATGCTACATTCATTGCCAACAAAATTCACGAGCAATTGATGAATTTAGAGAGGGAAAGGATATTTAGATACACTTCTTACATCTATCGCTTGTTCTTATTTAATTAGCCTGACAACTTCCCTATTACTCTCAAGAAGTTTGATGCCCAGGGGAACCAAAGGTCTGTGGTATTTTGGTCTTCAATCTTTCATCACACATCTTTTTCACCATATAGCTACTATGAATTCATAGACCTTTTCATCCATCCAGCCATGTCCTTACTGTTGAGTTCTCCTCCTCCAAGATTGACAGATGAGATGCAAAGAATCCTCCAGCTCTCAAAGGCCTACAACATTGGGGATTGGTACTTTTACCAACACCATACAGTGATCAGGATATATGGTTGTGAGTTAGCCCCATACAGGCTACCAAGATATGTCCCTATGAGACTTTTTGCTTTAGAATATTTCAGACAATTTGGAAATGCGGACATGATCCATTTCCACAGAAAAAATAAAAAGGCACAGCTCAAAGTCAAAAACCAGCTAGGCCCATTTATTTATAGCAAAAGAGAAGAAGCATGGCAAGAAGCAGATAAGATCCTGAAGTGCCTCAAGTTGCAAACCAGTTTCCTCTGGTTACCCTATGACCCCAATCACTTCATTAGTCTTAGAAGGGTCAAATATAAATTGGCTAGCTATGATCATCTCAGGTTACCACATATTGAAAAATATGCAAATCAATTAGAATGGAAAGAGGGAACCCTAGAAGAGGCAAGATATAAAGAGGAATTAGCACAAAAAGCAGCAAAGAAACTTGAGAAGGAAGCTGACTTGGAATATTGTGGACAGGTTTCTTCTTTTCATCATACTCAACTTGGAGCAGCTGCCTCATCTTCTACAGCTCCCCAGCAAGCAGCTCAAACCACTACTCTAGTAGCTGGCACAGATAAGGGGAAACAAATGGAGCAAGATCAGACACTCCCAACAGAAGAACAGCAGAAAGAATAGACAGAATAGCAAGAAGAAATGGCTGAGGCCCCTGTATCCACAGAGCAACAGGTTCAAGAAAGTGTGCCTCCAAGGTAGGAAATAGCAGTGGAGACCTCGGTGCTCCAAACCCTGATGAATGAAGAGAGAGCCAGGAAGAGGGACAGATAGCAAGAAACCCCCCTTACTACATCAACAAGTCAACAAGGGGAGAAAAGGCAAAGACTAAACCCTTTTTCTGAAGAAGAGATGCCTATTGGACCATCCATGGGTATGGGACCCCCTAGTATGGAAGCATCAGCCAATTCCTTCCAGCAGGAACAAGAGAGACCACTTGGAGGATAGGTCATCTCCTCTAGCCAACAAAGAAGGGAAGAGTCTGGAATCAAAAAACAATTCATGGATATAAAAGCTAAGAATGAGCCAGTCAGAATCCATCTTTATAATAATTTGCTCAAGATGGCTCCCACTAATCAACAGAGGCTCATGTCAGCATATGACATTGTAGAAGGGAAGATGACTATGAGCCATTTTATGCCTGCCATGCTGCAGCCACAGTCAGCTGCAGATTACATCAGAACCAACCTAGAAGTGTTTGCAAAAGACATCCACCCAATGGACCAAATAGAGCTACATAAGCAAACGGGTGAGATGGTCTACTCTACTCTTGCAGATAAAACACTTCTAGCACACAAACTGCAAAATTCTCTCCATAATACTACTGCCCAAATAGAATTGGAGAAAGCTTCTTCTCAAGCCAAAGACAATAGGATTAAGTCTTTGGAAGATATCATCATAGAGCTTGGGCGTGACCCAAGTAATCCCAAAGTTGTGCAGGCGCTGATGAAGAAAAATGATGAAGATATATCAGCTTTGAGGAAGATGGTCAAACTTCCAGCAACCCTTCACCCCCAAACCGAAGATGTTGCTCAGCAGAGAAAGGATCAAGATGTAGTGGCCATGTTGTTGACATTATGCAAACAATTGGTAGAAACAGAAGGACGATTGGTAGCAATAGAGGGTGCATTAGAGGCAACCCTGAAACAAAAACAAGGAGAGCAGATACCTCAGCCCTCTCAGCCAGTAATAAATCTTGAGGAGCCTCCTCAAATTATAAGTCCTCCCCTGGTGCAAACAACAGAAGCAAGTGCCTCAATTGTTGGGCCTCAAGCCATAGAAAAGGAAGCAGCAGCAGAGAAAGTCCCAGGCCTCGGTATGCGAGATATGATGAAGGAGCTACAAGCTCTTGAAACCCAGATGATTGAGCTGAAGGATGCCAAAGAAAAGCTGGCCCTGCTGGACGAGAAATATGACAAATCTAAGCAGCAAGTGGCAGAAAAGACCAGGGAAGTTAGGACACTAGAAAGAAGGATCAAAGAGCTTGAAAAGGAGATCACCATGAGCAAGGTCATAACTGAGGTCAAGAAGGTCCTGTGGGCTAAGATTGGCCAGTCAATCACAGATCAATGGCAATACATAGGGACAATTCATGAGCAAATGGATCTGCTGAATAAAGCTCATGCTGAAAGTCAAAGGGCCAGAGCTTCTCTGGGAAGTATGCCTGATATTGCTACCAGGATGATCAATGTCCTAAATAATAGAACTGGCCTTCAATTGACAACAATGGGTATCAGGGATAGGACTGATACAATTTTGTTAATCAAAAGGGTGCTCACCCTCCGGAACTGTTTGCAGACAATAGAAAGAAAGTGCCAAGATATTCAAGTAAAGGTCAATGCTTTTGCCACCAAAATCACAGCATTACATGGCAGAGGTCTTCCCAGCCTAGTGACCAGTGCAGGAAGACTGTTGTCCCATGAACAGTATGCTAAAAGGGTCAACAATTATGCAGGTAATCAGTTGACAACTACAACAATCAGTCCAAAAGGAGTTGGGCCACCATCAGGGCAAGAGATTTATGATAAATTAGAGAATTTATTCTTCATTGAACATGAAATTAAGCACCTTTTTGAAGTTCCCCATAATTATTATAAGTATATAGAGGTAGATGCGACCATAATCAAGATGCAGAGACATCAAATGCCCACTGAAGAGTGGTGGACGAATATGATTAAAACTTTGCTTTAAATCAAGTCTAAATTTTGGTCTAAAAGTTTTTCACAGCAACAGGAAAGCAGTTGGATGAGGTGGACAGTGGCTATGCACAGCTTGAGCATCACAGATGAGCTGTCTGAATACAGCAGTGCCTTGACGCGGTAGCATAAAGGCAAAAGCAATCGAAATCGCCGCAATGAGCTCAGATGGCCCATAAACTCAAAAGTCAAGAATTCTGACAAACAGCAAGCAGTTGTTGTATATTTGTTTTAGTACCTTTTAATTTTGTAAGAAATATCTTAGAAAGTTGGTAAGAGCAGTTATTGTGCAATAACTCATTGTTGAGATATTTTTGTGATATTTTGTATATATGCACCCCCGCATAGCTTATTGGGGGTTGTTGTTGCTCAGTTGTTCAAGAGAACTCGGCTGTATATCCTCTGAAAGATATAATGCAAAGGAGCTGTTGATTTCCAAAGGAATGAGTTTGGCTTGGACGTGATGTGATGAAACTATTGACTGTTGCAGGATTCTCGTGTTATGGCATGATACAATAAGTGTTTTCTAACTGTATTTGTGTTTCATTTCTTGCATAATCTATTTATGATGTTTGGTGATTAATCTTGGTAGAAAAGAAAAATAATAGTTCAGGATTTGTCCATTAAGAACACCCTAAACTCAATCTTTACTACTAAATATGTTTTCTCCAGGGTTAGCTGCGACTATGGAATTCTTAAATGCTCCTATTTGCTCTAATCACATGATAAGTCTATATTCAGTAATTCTCACTTGCTGCTGATTAGGATTTGTCCGTTATTCCCTGTTACACTGTGAAAGAACTCTTAACTGCCTTTTTCTGGTGTGATTTATACTGTTTCTTGTCTAAAAAACAAATCAAAGTTTGTATCATGAATACCCATCTGGCCCTGCAGTGAACCTCTCTTTATCACAGATATCAAATGCTATTCATTTCTGGACTCCACATGCCCAATGGATTGAACTCTCTTTGATGCTTGCTTGCCCTTCTTTGAACAATAGCCGACAACCAAAATTCAAACAAAACTCTCACCTCATAACTAGCCTAAAATCTTCAAAAAAAAACAAAGTTAAAACTAAAAAGAGAGAACCCTCTCTGATTACAGGTAGGCTAGAATCTGTAATCCAATGCTTGGTTAGTGGTTACCCCGGCCGTATTCCCTCAGGAGTCAAAGGGAACAACCTGGGTGTTAACACCGTCAATGCTCGTTTAATTCCTTCCGCTGCACAGAAGTCCTTAAACTCTTGAGAGACATATTCTCCACCATTGTCACTTCTCAAGGCTTTGATCTTATTCCCTGACTCTTTCTCAACCAAAGCTTTGAACTCACAAAACTTTGTGAAGGTTTGGTCCTTCTTCTGCATGAAATAAACCCAGCATTTATGAGAATAATCATCAATGAAAATCACATAATACCTTTTCTTCATTGTGGATGCTGTCGAGAATGGTCCACACACATTAGTATGAACTCACTCTAAGATAGCCTATGCTCGACTTTCTCGATTATGAAAGGAAGACTTGGTGTACTTTCCCAAGGTACAAACTTTGCATGTTTCAACTTTCTCAAGTTTACCTTTGGGAATTCTAGTAGATATCTGCTACATTATCTTCAAAGCCCCATGATGCAAATGGCCCAACTGCCTATGCCACAACTCGCTAATGTCTTGCCTTTGCACCAATTCTGCTTTCATACTCAATGTTGCACAATGATCTACCTCTAGTTTATAGAGATTCTTCACCCAAATCCATATCCTCTTGGTCTAACCCATGGCTATGTGTCTTAGGAATGCCTTTCCTTTACTAAAGACAACATCGTAGCCTTTGTCCTCCAACATCGTGACTAATACCAAGTTCTTCTTCAGTCCAGGCACATATTTCACATCTGTCAACGTGAGAGGAGCTCCATGCTTCATCTGAAAAGCAACTGTGCCCATGCTGAGACACTATACTTTCTTTCGTCACCCATCTCTATGCCCATCTTGAGGTCTTTCTCCTCCAAGGAACTAAATAGATTTTTATCACCGGTCATGTGGAATGAGGCTCCACTATCAAGAAACTAGACACAACCCATCATTGATGACACCATACATGTGATGAGGGTAAAGTCCAATTCAAAATGAGAGGCTAATGCCTCACCTTCCTATCCTTCCAAGGATCCCTTCTTGGACTTCTTCGATGGGAAATTAGTCACATAATGTCCCATCTCATGACAATTAAAGCATCTTACTTTAGACTTTTCACCCTTCTTCCCTCTATGAGAAGAATTTGATTTTGAATGGGAAGCCTTCCCCTTCCCTTTCCTTGCCTTACTTGCTAAGGCAAAATTTTCTTCATCATCATCCTTGGATGAAGAACCATCTCGTGTGATCCTCCTGATCTCCTCCTGCATAAGATCCGACCATAGTCGTTCCCAATCCGGCAGTTTCTCCCTTCCATTCGCAGAGCCCTAGTAGCTATTCCAACTCTTTGGAAGGCCAAGGAGAGTGAGGCTCACCATATCATCATCGAAAATATTTATTCCCACACTGCCAAGCTCATCTCTGCATGTGGTGAGCTTGTTTAGATATGTGGAATTAGTATCGCCCTTCTCCATCTTGATTCTTTGAAGCTTATCCTTAATCGCCAATTTTCTCTGATCACTACTATTCTAGTAGAGGTCCTTCAATGTCTTCCATATTGAAAATGGAGTATCCTTCCCATGGAGACTCGAGACAATATGGTCTCGAACTCCCTCAAGGATGATCCATCTCGCCTTCACCACACACTTCTTCCACTCAGCCAACTCTTGTGCATTAGTTGAAGCTAGCTTTGGGATTTCTTGATCAATGAAATCCTTCAAGCCATTGTCTTCTAATACAACCTCAATTCTATCTTTCCATGTTATGTAATTTGAGCTACCTTCCAAGGCATACTTGAGTCTCAAACCATAGAACGCCATTGGCCAACCTTCAAGTATGATATGAATTCGATTTGCACCTGTAATCCTAGACTTCAAACTTCAAATTCTCTTCTCAGTATACTGTTCACAACTCTGATACCATGTAGAAAATTCTCTATAAATCTCACTCTGAGACCATGTAGAAATTCTCTACAAATCTCACTCTAAGACCATGTAGAAAATTTGACTGTACGTTAACCCGATAATGCAATATAAATCAAAGCAGAATACTATAACCTACTTCTACTATAAATTTGTGGAAGCTTAAAGATCAAGTTGAACACATATAACCAAAACATGAAGAATCAATCACACAATACCCATGAAAATACTTTGGGGAAAGCGTTAGCTAAAAACTGCACTATCTGTATTATCATACAAGGTGGAAACACATAGGAATCATACAAAGCCTTAGCTCTCACGGCTAGCCAACTCTTAGAACAATCCTCACAAATGCTCACAGGCAATCCTCACTTCTCTCAAGCCTTCCTCTTTGCCCTCCAAGCTCATATTTCCTTGCGTTGTTCCTCTGCGATCATTCTCCTTCAACCAAGTGGAACACTATCTCACACACTGCTAGAAGTGCACAATCCTCATGGAATGATCCCTTGACTGCATGCATGAGTTTTTTTTATCAGAAAACACATGAAACTGATAGTACATTTTCCTTGTCTTTAATCTCAATAGGGTCTTTCTCAGAATAGACATGCATCAGTTTCTGATGAGGGAATCTTCAGTTAACTGGAGTAGCACTAGTTGAGTGCATGCATGCATCAACTGACTGTTAACTCTCTGTTTGTTCCTCAAACAGTTTGGAACTAATTTAACTAGACTTAACTCAGTAAACTGAGTTAACTAATTACAACTCAAATATAACTCAATCCTATCTCCTTAATTTAAGGGTTAACTCTTGCATGACTTCAGAAAGACTTCTAACTTGAATTTCACCAACTAATTAATTTGAAAAAAATTAATTAATTATTTCCAAGTAGCTGTTAAGACTAAATTCGATTTTAATTCACAATTTAATTCAAGGAAAAATTAAATTGGAATATTCGTGTTTCCACAATCATTCTCAAGACAACCTAGAAAGTTAAGAAAGCAAAAAAATTGTTAAATGGTATCAAATCCTATGTCATAGTAAATATTACTAAGTGACTACAAATAATTGAGGAACTGTAGGAAATTTTTTTACACTTACGAAATTTGTCTTAAAGAATTGATTCATTTGTGATTATTTGAAGAAATATTTGGAGCATGATTATCAATTAATTGAAAATATGTAATTACTTTTATTAAAAAAATGAATACTCTTAGTGATTTCCAAAATGATCAATGCGGCCTTCCATAAGGGAAAATTATCAAGCAAATTAATGTAGGTTGGCATACAATGATTAAAATGCTAAAACATGTTATTTATGAATGTTCAAGTATTGATGAATGTAGAACTAATTTCTTCAAGGCTATATTTTTTTTAATGAATTACAACGGACCATATTGATTAGTGATTCTATGGTAATTATAAAGGACATGTTGCAAGAAGTGTTGAATATTATTAAAGCATGACAGGCTAATGATTTCAACAACTTGCCTTATTTTATGGAAGATGAGAGCAAGAGTTGGTTGGTTACATTCACCAATGACAACAAAGAATGACTAGTAACTACTGAGAAACTATGATTAAATGAAAAATACATAGAAGAGGAAATATTTTCACTATAAATAAAGAAAAACATAATTGTCCCATTGATGAAGGAATACATTGAATATTGAGTTAGAAAATATTTAAATGAAATTGATAATCCTAAATTATGACTATCTTGGTGGTTAGATTAAGAGAACTCTGAAAGACAATGTATACTCTGACAACAATTGTTGCAAGATAGAGAGAGGATTCATTCCACATGTTGTACTTATACAATTTTGTGAGTTTCCTTTATCTTTTTTTGAATCAATTCCCTTTATTCTCTCTATTATTTAATCATCTAGCTTTATGCATTATCATAAATCATTTTAAATTCGATCCCTAACTATTGTTTCTATTTTTCTTCAAGGTAACCTCATGTTATTTTGTCTATGGGAACCTAATCCTAGTCCCTTAAGGATGAATGCCTTTACTCCTATGCATAAGCATTAGGATTTTCTATAGTTCTTTAGGCACTTACATTATTTAAAACTTAAATTATGTAAAATTATTCTTTGACTTTCACAAAGAGGTATTTTCACAAGTGTATGTCATTTGTGGTTTTGAGACTTTTAAATGAACAATGAAATCTTGTGAATGTTTTCCTATGACTCTTTATGGTATTTGAACAAATGAAAGAATTTTAGAGTTCTATAAATATCTTAGACATTTCTCTATTTTCTTTCTATTGGTTTGATTTAAATGTATTTTCCTCATAATTTATAAATGGATATGTACCATGGACTGCATTACTAGATCAGATTTATTTTTTATATATTATTTTATTTTTATTTTAAACATTCATTAAACTTAAACATGAATGCACTAAATGATCATATTTCTATTCTTTGAGCCATTTTGAATATCTGAGTGAATGATTAGAGAAGTACCACATCTCTAAAAGCACAGGAAACCTAAACAAGGTAGTATGAGGTTCAGTCTTTTCCTTGAACGAAAAATGCATCAACATAACTTTATTTGATATTTTGACCCTGAGTTCGCTATTACGATATATTCTAACTAGGAAAATAGGAGGAACAAGGGTTAGATTAATTTAGATTATATATTGTTTCTGTAGGTTTCAACCCTATACAAATATTACCCAGAAATGAATTCTTTAAATAGAAAAATATATAATGATGAGAACATAAAACAAATATACACAGAGATTTTCCAACTGGGACTATTAGATTTCTTTTTCATTATATTCCTTTCAATGTTACAATACATATATATGCATTTCGAAGCATTCTTAAGCATCAATCTGTTAACCTTGGATTAGAACATAACCATAGTTCGCTTGATCGAATCTACAAAATTCCATGGGCATAAAACCATCATGCCCAAAGCCATGTGAAAAATCCATGCACAAAACCATGGGTATGTTCGCCCACCATATTTGGGTATACCCCCCCATCTTTGGGTCTGCATAAAAAAAAAAAGTCGCGGCACTTCCCTAGACCCTGTGTAGGGGTACGACCACCCCCCGCAAACCCCCCCCCCCCCTCACTACTCTCGATACAACGTACAATGTGTATACCTAGTCATGGAAAGAATATAACTCATACCCAAATTTTTCAAAGTAGAGAAAGAAAATAGGAGTTCGAGAGAGAGATAGCACAATATAGGGATTACGTGTTTTGTAATAGCCTATTAAGCCACATGTTTAAGATGACACCATATAGAGAGTATTCTCCTTTGTACTCACATTATTTCCATTATAGAAAAAAGAGAGTAGAGTAATCTCACCTTCGAGTTGGGTTTTCTTCCATTGGGGTTTCTTAGAACATTTCTTGTGTCCATTATGGTTGGTGTGTGAATGTGCTTTATTGTTCACTATTTTCAACAATTTTATCTATTACATGCATAAGAAAAAAATAGTACTTAATTAATCTAGAACCCAAACAAACTAACCCTATATTATGAGGAATTGTGTACTCAAATATCTATGGTAGTTTATGGATCATATTGGTATCAACACAAGTTTATTTTGGAATCTCCTTGGAAGTTTCATGGGATTGAGAAAGAAATTTAAGTAAAAATTTATGGAACCCTAGCCATAGCCAATGAATCCATCCACAATAGCTCTAATATGACAGATGAGATATTCTCAAGGTTAGGTTGTGGACATCCACCACAATATGAACCTCCTTATGGGGGCTCTAGAAAAAAAAAATTGAATTGAAGAAGTTGGAAGTTTTGACTTAGAAGGTTAGATCAGAGGGAAAATCAAGGAATCATGAACCAAGAAATGTTGGCATTATGGTGCTCATGGTTCTAGCTAGATAATTTTGGCATTGATGTCAACCCTATGCAGTCTAGTTGATGTATTGATGCCCACCTTGTACTATGGTTTCAACTGGTTGTGTTGACATTGAGATGGTTATGTTGGGATTGATGTCAACTTTTGATTTCAACCTTTTGATGATGTAGCCTGTTAGAAGTATGGTGTTCATGGAGGAGGTTTCCTGTGCTGAAATGCGTTGACATTGATGTCAACCTTGTGTTGGATTTATAGTGCATTGATGTCAACTTTGTGATGCCTTGTTATGCATTGATTGGAGGCATTGGAGATGTTGCTACATGTGATGGAGATGTGCTTCATGTTGATGGTTCCTCATGTGCTAGTGGTGTTTATGTTCTTGTTCATGACCTAGTGCAAGAACTGGAGGATGACTTGTTGCAGTTGTGTGATTGGATTTATGATGATGATGGAGATGTGATACAATGTGTTGTAGGTCTGTTTAGATGTGTTGCAACTTGTTCAGGTATTTGAGGAGATAAAAGGAACTATTAGTAGTCGTGTCAACCCTTTTTTTTTAGCCTCAGGTCAACTTGGTAGTGGAACTTGGGATACATGTTTGATCTATTTATAGAGGTGTCATAATGCTTAGCAATGGTTTGGAGGCATGTACAGGAGCTATAGAAGGTGACCATTCAAGTGGCATAGTTTTTGAGAAGAGGTTTTTGTGTTTTTCCTTATGCTCTGCCCCAAAAGGTTATATATAGGTTAATACATGTGCATGGAAGGATCCAACTGAAATTTGGTGGGCTTGTGAGTGCGGTTACAACCAAAATCGGCTAGTTATGTGGATGTGGTTGAGGCTTAAAATGAAATTTCCTCTGCATTCCTCGCACACTTCTGGAGTATTTCCACATGGAATTTCCTATAAGGTCCTACACTAATTGAAAAAGGTTAAAGTTGGTTAAGAAATTCCTCCAGTGGGTGTGAAACATTTTAGTGCACAAGTAGCGATGATTATGATTGGATTTTGTCAAATTTATGCACCTTTGATCCCAATCCAAAAGTGGATTTCACCAAACCTAATTTATATACTTCACTTTGGATCTATGTTAGGGTTGGTTCAATGTGAGAGTAAGTTAGAGAAAGCTTCATAAAAGAGGAATTCTTCAGACCAAGTTGTGAGAAGGATTGATGTAGTGTATGAGTACAAATGGTAGTGAATGGAGTAGATTGCTGAAGTAATGCATCGATATTCAGATCAAATTTAGGGTTGTTGTAGCAGAGTTTTGTTTGGAGAATTGGAGTAGATATTATGCTTCTATATGGCCATAGTATTATAGTTTTGATGCATGTATGTGAACCACTATTTTTCTTGTGTTGAGAACACATTGGTGGTGGTGCTTCTTATTATGATTTTCAAACGGTATTGCTGCTAGAGTTTGTATTGCAGAGATGAATCGAGTTGAATAGAGTGCATTGGATCCAGTGTGAAAATATATGAAACGAGGTCCACATAGTGTAGTGGAGAAATGAATTCATGAGAGTGGAGCAGTGATTATATCACATTGGTGAGAGGAGAACTTTCTCAATCAAATTGGAGCTGGATAGTCCAATCAGAGTTGGGCAAGCATCATTGATTGTGGTGGATTCCAACAGATGGTTATCCATAAATCAGTGTGAGAACATAGTCTTCCAAGTTGATCAGTAGAATCGAGTTTCCAGGCTGATGGGGTTTAGCTAATTGTAGATGAAGTCGAGTCTCCTAGCTGATGGGAGTCAGCAAATCTATGTAAAATACATATTTTTCTTAATAGAAGATTCAAAGAAGTGCAACAAGGTCAAGGGTGGTTTTTTTCCTGGAGGGGTTTTCCACCAGAAATAATTGTGTCTTGTGTTTTAATGCTTTCTTTTCTTTCTATTCATGGTTAAGTTTCTCATGTGGTTTATTTGTTTCTTATGATTTATGCATACACCTACAAATTTTTAATAACTTGTTGCTAGCTCATATATGTGATTTAGTAGAAAAGTAATAAAAGAAACAAATAATTAAAAGGTCACACTACTGATTCACCCCCCCCCCCCCCCCACCCCTCTGTAGTTCTTAAGGTTTCCAAAAATTGGTATTAGAACGGGGGTATCAGTTACAACTTGATTATTAGAGAGTAGATTTGGGGTTTGTTGGTCAAAATTTGAAAATTTTTGCAAAATGTATCAAGGAATACCTGTGTTCATTGCTGCAAATGTTAAGGCATGATAAGAAAGTGTGAAATATAAATTACCTTCTTGTGGTTTCAACTTCTGTAGACTAGTATGTGAAGGATATGATGAGGACTCACCTTCATTTGAAGAAATGAAGAAAAACTTTCAAGCAAGGCAAATCATTCTCGAAAATCTCCATAACGTAGATTTAGAAAAGGTTGGAGATTTAAAATATACCAAGGAGGTTTGGGATAGATTGCATATTTTATATGGATCAAGTTGCAGCAACAGTGATTAAGAGGTTCAGAAGAGTAGGAAAAAGAGGAAGAAGAAGAGATCTAAAAAGAAAAAACCTCTAGTTGAATTAGGTGCATAAGAGGACAACAGATCTGAATGTATACAACACATTAATTCATTTTCAAGTTATATTTTTAATAGCATTGGTGATATGTAATATCCCTTCCTAAATTATTTTGGAACAATATTAATTTATACATTTTGGGGCCCATTCGATTTTATTAGGAGGCTAGACTTAGTAGAAGTTATCTCGATGTGGTTAATTTGTTTCTTGGGGGCCACCCATACTAGGAGAATATGCATTCCCTAGTTCGATTTGCATGGAGGGGAAATCGATGGTTAAGTGAGGGGACCCACGATGGAGGGAAAATGGAGGGAAAGTGCTCCAAGAAATCTATATAACGAAGGCAACTCTCCTTATTTCAACATCTTATATTTTGACATATTGACCTCAACCTTAGTTTCTCAAGCTACTTAGCCAGGTTACTGTGTTGTTTAGCACACGAGTGTCTCCAAGCAGAGATCTCAACCCTTGCTTCAGTCGACTTCTAGTGCCACCCTAGGAAGGCAATTCGTACTACCTTAGAGGAGAGCCGGTGGAGTTTCACAGTCATATCATTCAGCATTTGCCTAAGCCAGTGTGTGTTTCTAGAGGACACAAAAGGGGAACATGCTAGTGTTGCTTGTGGGTTCATCCAGGGCAACGACTAATGGCGGGGTTTGGGCATTGACACTATAGTGGAGGATCAACCTTTCGAGAGAGTTTTGGAGGAGAAGGTTGCTGCATTGGAGCAGTTCGATTTATGGTAACTTGGGCCTACACAGAGAGCCATCATTGGGCTCATGTAGGAGTCAGAGGAAGGAATTGTAGAGTTGGAGCTGGTCAAGAGAAGTAAGAGATCACTTCGAGGGCCATTTGAGGAGGATTTTTGGAGTTGGGAGAGCAAATATTGACAGGATCAGTCACAGCAACAAAATTAGAAATTGGAGGAGGGCCAAGTTGTGAAGGGTCAATTTTTGAAGGTTGGAACCAAGGGAAACCCTTCTTGGCTTTTTCTAGGTTTTGGGCGAGGATCACACTCTTAATTTTATAGGTTTTTCTAGGTAGTTCTAAGGGGTCAAGGGTCCCAACTCAGCTAGCAGCTAGAGGAGCTAAGGGGAATTTGGACCAAAATTCTGAGGTTAACATTTGGCCAATTTCTTCGTGGGTTATTCTGGGTGTTTGGTGGAGAGGCTAGGGTTAATTTTCTGTAATTTTTGGAGCACCAGAGGTGGGGTTTCTAGCAGCATCCTTGCAGCGGACAACACAGTTTCATAGGGGAAACACAGAGCATCATTGCAGTAGTTATTCTGCCATCTAGGCTTGACATATTACCACTTGGGTTTGATCACGCTTGCCATTGAGGCAAGCCCGAGTGCACCCGTTCCACATTATTGTACTTTTATTCCAGATTATAATAAAATGGCTCAGTTGTTGAATATTCCTGGACTTTTTATTGGTGTGCACTAAATGTTTCAATTTCATGGTGTTGTTTTTATTATTTGCTTTGCATAGAACTATTTTTCTTATTTTGGAACATTACAGTGGTATCAAAGCATGGTCTCGGCCCAGCTATGTGAAATTAGCTAGAAGATCATGGAAGCTTTGGGTATGAGTTTGCAGTGACAAGTGAAACTGAAGACAAACCCATGGCTGAAGGGAAATCCAGTATGTAGAAATTCTGGGGTAGAATTCATTGGGACGATGAGAGGTTGGCCTGGTTGAGGAGGGTGACAGACCAAACCCATCCTCACCCTTACAACAGAGACATTAGAGGTGAGCATACCATGGGGGTGTAGCAATCTCCATCAAGTGGGGAAAGTCGACTACATCAGGGCACTAGATATCCTCAAAAGGAGTAGGCAAGAGAAACATGGTTAGAGGGTGAGACCATGGGGTGCTTTTGCTGGTGGAGACCTGGCTTTAGATATCAGAAGTCTGAGGAGGAGGTTGAACATGATGCTGAGAACCCACAAAATGGGGAGGAGCACATCCATATACCTGGTGTGGCGCAAGAGTCACCTTTATTAGAGACCTCTTTGATAGCCCTAGTTGACACCTTAGTGGAGAGGATAGAGCCTACACACATAGAGCCATCTATTGAGGAGGTGCCACGCATGGGTGAGACGTCGACAGTTGCTAAGGTATCTAGAGCCGTGACCGAGTTTTCAAGTGATAGATGCCCACGACAGTTCAATCAGTTTCCGACCGACCTTCTAGAATTAAAAAGGAAGGTTGTTTTAGTGTGAGAGGTTATTTTGTAGTAGAACGAGGAGTTGGAGGGCATGAGAGCAGTTTGTTTTGAGTCCATGGCTAAATTGGCTTACATTGGGGAGTGGTTAGATTCCCTACTATTGCAACTAGAGTGCACTTTGGGGCGTGAGAGCAACCCTCTTCGAGCATACATAGTTGGGGTTGGCAACACTGTGAGTTTACCTTTACCCATTGGACAAAGAGAGACAGAGCGACCTAGTCATATTTCATGTGTTGACTAGGGTAGCGAGATGAGATGACCTAAGTTGCATAGGGTGCAGCACCCGCATGTTGGGGTCGTTTTATGTCTGGGAGTTCATGCATTCAATCCCTCTCTTGGGATTGGATGGTGAAATATTTTGAGTTGGTACCAGGTGGAGTGGACTATGGATATGTTAGTGGGCCTAGGTGGATCTCAATAGGAGTTTCCAAGCACTGGGGATGTTGGAAGCCCTAACTGGCATTAGGATCTGGGAGGGACCACCTATCCTTTCCTAGGTATACCGGTTTACTATGACCTAGAGGATATAGTTTACCTAGAATTTGAGTGTGCACCTCCAATAGGAGAGTTTCGGTCAGCACCAGTGGCCAACTAGTTTTTGGGCAGACTCCTTGGGTTCTCTTGGTATGACAATTGTACACGGGGTCTTAGGATGATCAGCATACTCTGGCAGGCATTTTGCGAAGGAGGTGGTATTGGTAGGCCACCAAACAGCGCCTTGTATGGAGCTAGAGATTCTTCACATTTGTGTGAGACACAAAGGAGAAGAGAAGTGGTGGCATTACTCCTAACACTTGGGGAGGTTCATTTCTTCGATCCCTTAGGGAGGAGTTGGAGGGGAGGTCCCCTCATAGGAGAGCATGGTGATGCGATAGTGGAGGTGATGGTCTGGGTTGGATGTAGGCCAATGCATATGGACACAGCTTTAGGCTATCTCATTCTGGGATGGGTAGGAGCATATAACATGGAGCAGTGGTATGTAGATGGGCATGGAGATGCATGGGGGTGTGTCGTAGTATGTTGGACTGCACTATGGAGTAGAAGTGCCTCACATCGCATTGAGTACATGAGGGGAGTGACAAGTACAGTGCGGGTGGGACACAGGATGGTACAGGATGGCATAGCCATAGCTGAGGGTATCTAGCAGTGTATAGGGGTAGATCGTGGTGTAAAGTGGCATGTCCAGGAGTACTAGGATGATCGGTGGTATGCAGGGGTTTATAGTACTACACAACAAGGTCTTGGAGTGTTGCCTCTAGGGAGACCCTTGGACAAAAACATCGGGAATACCTTTGGGAGTAGTTCACCCAAGATTGACGGGGACACAGATGAGTGGTACTTTATGGTATCTACGAGGACTCACACGCTTGACCCTCTTCTACATCCCTCCTGGGCCCAATTGATTTTTTTGTCAACTTTCTGCACTATAGGCATGAGCAGCAGGGGACGAGGAGCTCACTTGAGATATTTGGGTGACACTCAATGCACTAAGGGGGAGACTTTTCATTAGTGGCATTGGATTGGTGCGTCAGTTGATAGCCACAGGTTGGGGAATGAGGTGATCATCTGTAGGGGTGGCATATCATTTATCACCGAGCCTACATCTAGGGATCTAGTCCCAATAGAGACATGTGTCACTCTTTTCTCAAGGCATGTTGGGACCAAGCATGAGAATAGGATAGCAGGTATGACTGAGGTAGTTTCCCAGTATGTGTCTAGGCTCTAGACCTTATATTGCCCAATTATCGAGAGGGTGGATGAGGGACCCAAGGGAGATGGTTAGCAGGGACAGGAGGGATCGACATACCCTGAGTCGATTGTGCATATCAGACACCCATATTTTGGTTACGTTCAGGGGTATCTCTTTGGCACACGCGGCTTCCAGCAATCATCGATACTTGTGGTAGTCACAGGGAATATTAGCATGCATCAAATTAGCCCACGATATATGGAGCCTATGTAGCGGTCACATGTAGGGAATAGAGATGAAAGCCAAAGGGATTCCATCGGTTGATAGGGATATGTCGTAGTAGGTCTAGCTATGGGATTCAAGGATTCCGTTGATTGATAGATCACTCATGATGAGCAAAGTCATGGTAGAGAGTGATATAGTTCGCTCTTGGGATGACACATGGGGGTTCACAAAGGGTTTCATAATATGGGGAGGCAAACATTCTCTATTGGTGCATAGGTTCAGAGTTAGATTTGGATGGGTAGGACTTTGTTCCATGGAGATACCTAGGCAGGATGTGTCATGCCTCTTTCACTATTCCACCATTAAGTTCCAGGAGAGGAGGATACTGACTGCACACGATGGGAAGTATGACATAGTCAGAGTAGTGTAGCGTCAACATGGTGGCACCACTCTAGGACTAGAAGGGAACCAGGGCATCACAACTCTTCACATATCAATAACCTTTAGGGATTTGCCGAATACTGTAGGGGGAGATCATACAGATCTTCCATTGGGCTTTAGCGAGTCACTGATGGAGCAAGGGACTTTTGGTACTTTCACCGGGTAGGATCATGAGTGCAGTGAGGGGAGCTTCAAGTTGGGCAGGATTACCTGGGATCCTGGTATTTAAGGATTCTTTCATATAAAGATAGTGCAAATGTCAGGCACAATCTAATGGCACATCTGGGACCCTAGAACATTTTGCAGTGACAGTGGGGAGCAACAATTAGAGAGGATGCTTGCTTAGGCATTGCTTGAGGACAAGTTATTTTTGGTGCATTGGAGGAGATTGTTAGATGAGGATGATACTTGGGAGGGTGAGCGCATACTTGAGCACCTAGCATTGAAGTTTCTTGGGGAAAAGAAACATTTGGGAGGGGAGGACTGTAATGTCCCTTCCTACATTATTTTGGAATAGGATTAATTTCTACATTTTGGGGCTGATTTTGGAGGTGATGGGGCCCATTCGATTTTATTAGGAGGTTAGACATAGTAGAATTTATTTCGATATGGTTAATTTGTATGTGAGGGCCACCCACACTAGGAGAATACACATTCCATAGTTTGACTTTCATGGAGGGGAAATCGATGGTTAAGTGAGGGGACCCACAATGGAGGGAAAATGGATGGAAAGCGCTCCACGAAATCTATATAAGGAAGGCAACTCTTTTTTGTCCCCCATAATGTCCTAGGCTGAGAGGAATCGACGAAGGTAACCACAGAACGAGATTTTAGTTTAGTAGCTAGCCCTACCAAACCAAAGAGGGCTCTCTCTATGAAATTATAGTCAAAGATGACTGAGATATAAAGGGTTTTAGGATAGATATGTTTAGATCAGGGTTTGATTTGATTTTAATTGTTTGGTGGATAATGGCTTAGGTCTAGGGAGATAGGTCTAGGATTTGAGAATCAGATTTGTAGAGATGTAATGGGGAAAGGTAGGCACACACTTTAGCACTTTAGGGTTATCATTGTGTATATGGGAGATAGGTAGGGTTTCTAAATGAGCATGAGCTTCATGAATTCATTTATATCAGAAGAAAAATGAATAATAATGTGAAAGCTTCTCCAAAACATAGTATTACATGAATGAATTATGTTTATTATCTTAGGAAACAAGCACATGAAACATGGAAATGGAAATGAAAGATATAATACATTCAAACTTATGATCACAAAAGGAGAAACACTGCTAAAACACATACCACAGGAATCCCACTATAATAGTTGCAAACTTTGTCTATTAGTTCTTGCCAAATTCTCAATTACACTAGCATTCAAGGCTTAATTCCACCGCATCCAACCCTTGAAAATGATTACAAAAGACCTCATATAGGCTTTGAAGTCAAAATCCTCCCTAGGAGGTCGAATTTCCAGCAAATAAAGTCAAATACATGCACCTATCTAGTCACCGCTACATACTAGGGAGGTTACTCAACCATTTCCTCTTTTAGCTAACTATCACAAGATATTTATCCAAAGCATTAAATGGAGGATAAGACACCTATATACCCATTAGTAACCCATTTAAATTTACATTTGACCATTTACATTCATCCACTTTCACCTTTTGAGTTTTACACAAGTCAACCTAGAAACTCTGAAAATTACACAATGAAAATTTTAATTAAAATATCAGAAAATTACAGAAGTGTAGCGCCAAGTTTGAGGCCATTTGTAGGTGCCTTCTTGAAGTCCAAATTGAAATCTGAAAGAACAAAAAACTAGATTTTTCTGTCTAGTTTCTAGAAAATCTTTAATTTTTGAAACTTAGCCATGGTAAGGCCTCCAAAAAGGCATTCTCCCAAGGTGTTTCCAGAAGGGTTGCACTAGGCCCAGAAGGGTCGCACCAGCGAGCAAAAGGGTCATGCATGTTGAGAGCTGATTTTGGCAAAATTTTAGGAGTCCATTTTGCATTGTAAATCTAGGTCATGTAGCCCCACATGTCTACTTCCAATGAGCCATCAAGCTCCAAAAAATACCGATGGGAAGGCCTCCAAAACTTGATTTTTCCAACCTTACTCAGAATCATTGCGCTAGTCCAAATTTAGTAGCATAAGCATGAAAAAGGTGAGGGCTTTTGAGTTTCTGATCAGAATAGGAATTTTTATTCAAAACTGAGCCAATATTTGGCATGTAATCATCATTATGTACTCATCCATGTAGGAAATACTTCATTTGGATGTCCAGGGAAAAAGGGTCGCTCCTCTGCGCAGTGCTTCTGTGTGCCATTTCCTGCAAAATTTTAAATTTCTCCAAAATTTTCAAAATTTTCTCCTTCTCTGCTATCGATGATAGGCTAAACATCCTTGGATGTTTTAGCCACCAATTTCATTCTTTTACCCCTTTTTCTTGACTCCCTTTGCTTGTCTTGGACTTCTTTCAGTCTTGTTTTCAATTACTTGATTTTGATTTGTGCAATCCCATTCCTTGTTTGATAGTTGTGGGTTGTGTGCCTCAACATCTGATTGTCCCTATTATCCTTGTCAAGAAGCTTCTCTAGATGGCCATTAATTTTTCCTAGCCAATATTCCATGTCTTCATTGATTTCCATAGCAATTATGTCTTCAATACTCAAATCCTTGTTTATTAGGTTTTGATTTATTTCTTTTTGCAATGCCCTTTTGGGACTTTGAAGTACTTATTACATATAAAAACATAAAATTACATTTGAAATCAAAAATTATTGAAGAAACTTGCTTATTACCACTCCTCCTTTGCCGGATTTTATGCATGAATTGAAAGTTTTACTGACCTTGAAACCCTAATGACCTAACGAAGACACTGAACTAAATGAAATCATGATGGTGATGACTGACATGGTGATGATACTCTCTTAATGATGATACACTTAGCTCAGTAATGAAAGTGACAGACATGTGAAATTATTGAGAGAGTGGAAGTTGTTATGCTCCTATACCAATAGGTGTCATATTTCATGGTTGACTTCATGAGCTATGTAATATGTTCATACCTTTCCTTGTTGCAAAGTTTTTCCATATTGTCAAAAAATAAAAAAATTTAAAAAATGTAAAGAGGGTATACCCTAAAAGAAAAATCAAAGGGTGAAAAGAAATAAAATGGTCAAAAATGTGAAGGAAAATGAACCCCACCAAAAGAAAGACCAAGGAAAGTGTGCAAGTCTAAATGCCACTACTTTTATTCTTATGTAATAATCAAATTGTGTGAAACTTGTACCTTATGCCACAATTGGTGAAGAGTCAAATAGTTTAAACTTGACTAGTTTATAGTTTCAATTTTATGTTTTAGAGATAGAGAATAAAATCTGACCAAACTGTTTAATCTTGTAAGATAAGTAGATACGTAGAATGAATAAAAGGAGCTCAACAGTTTAATCTAAGCCCTTGGATGTAATAAGGTTAGACTTAGATAGATTTCTATATGTAAAAGAAAAAGTGTGATAAGGGTTTGCCAGTCCAAGTGCACCCTAATAAAGAAGAAAAAATGTCAGGCTAAAGTAGGTAGGGTAGGTAGATGGTGTTGCAGAATTACTTGTGATGGATAATGTCTCTAAATGTGTTAATTTTCACTTTTATCACAAGTGTAAGGCAGACATTTCACTTGAGGCAATTCAAGAAAAACAAGGTCAAATAATTAACTTCCCTTCACATTTTTCCCTAAAGATTTCACTAATTCCCCATAAAGTATTAAGGTCTTTGAAAGTTAAAGGGGCTTAGAGCATTTCTCTGACTTTTGGAGGGACTGGACCCTCAGCCCAATAATCTAAAAGCCTAAAGTACTTAAAAACCATCATTCATTCATTCTCATAAGTCTTTTCCTAAGTAAAATCCCATTTTACTTAGGAAAATTACACAATATTACATAAATCCCCTTTCACTTTAGCCTAAGTTGAATATACTCTCTAATGTTTTACTTAGTGCTTATTCTCATTTTATGTCATATTAACTTTTAACACATATTATATAACTCCCGAATAAAGTTCCACCCTTTCCTGTATTATTTAATTATATATTAAAACCCCAAATTATTATATACCCCGCCCCAGTTAATTATAACCATAAACACAATTAAAAAGGGATTAATGGATTAATTTGAGATTCATTAATAACCTAAACTCCCCGCTCCAGAAAAAGGGATTAATTAATCATCCTGGTTAATAAAGAACCTCTCCACCATTCATAAACTCCCCGATATGATTTATTAATTTATTAATTAAATTGGGCCTACTACAGTTAAAATCCCGTCGTACCCCTCTCCCGTCCACCATTAGATCTCGTCTTTATCATCCGATGGTTGGCATCAATATCGCACGCCCCTGGTGACCGCGCGTTAATGTGTGATCACCAGGCAGTTTTCCTCCTGTACCTCCACCACGCGACATGCGACTAGTGGAATCGTTGTCCCCTGGCCGAAAACCACCTACCTCCAAAAGCGGTGCGATCACATACCGCTTACCGCCCTCCTGTCACATGGAATCAGTCAAGGGTGCAGACACAACTGACCTTCCTAGAAGTCTAAGACATTCTAATGACAAACAAAACAAACTGGAGCTATCCTTCTCTAAACATACATTATGATATGAGAAATCAAGTGTTTCGTTCTTACCTTTGTCCAAACGCTGTTGTAGAAGTCCAAGCTTTGTTGATCTGGATGAGCTCCTCCTTTTCTCCAAAACCTGCAATCACCAACAGTCAAACAATTAAATAGCACCTGATTATAACATAAAACAAAGCATATTCAACACATAGACCAAGGAGTACATGAAATAACCCATTAACAACAAGTTATTGAGAAGAATGGACCAATTTGCATTAAAGGTAATCAAAAGGAACCATTACAACCTGAGCCTTGGTGTTGTGCAAGCTCCTTCCAGGGTCCACAAGAGTCTTCCTCTACTTTGACAAAGCTCACCCACCTCCAAATAGAACAAGTAAAGATGACAATCTCTCCTCACAAGCTTCTAAATGGGAGTCCTAATTCCTGCAGCATTTACCCTTAGAAATCTATAGCTTTCAACCTTCTTCCTTCTGGCTCAATGCCTCTTTTAATAGTGCTCAAGAGGAAGTTAATCAGGTCCACCATCAATGGGATAGTCCCCCTCTTTGGATGGGATCACTCCCTTATTGATGGGATAAGTTCCTCTTTGATAGGAGTGCATGAACCATCTGGAGGCGCTCAATACACATCAAACAACCTTCTAGAATTCTCTAGAAATGACCACAAGTAAGTTTTTGAAGATAAAACTTGCGCATTTTAACCTTTTCAGAGGGACGCACCTGCCCCTTTAGATACAGAGCGTCCTTGGACGCATACCTTATGAACAAAAGGTGCGTACCCGCAGGCAAGGCTTGAGAGAACCTGCGTACCCAGAGATAAACATGTTTATAAAGACTTTCTCTCTTTCTTGGAGTTTGACATGAATAGTAGAGGCATAAGACTTGCTCAAGAGGGTAGTATGACTGTTGATTGAGCCATACCGACTGTAAATAGCCATGGTGACATTTTTTAGTGCAACAGATTGCCCCCTAAAGTGCGACGCCTGGAATAGATTAGGGTTTTGTATTATCTAGGAAGGGTGAAGCGCTTTATCATTTCGAGGATTATCTCGTGGAGAACCTGGTTGGAACCTGCAATTTTCAACACAAAATACATGGATAAGATTATATCATCACTGAGGTAGGCATTCCCATACTCAGATAAAAACTTTAACTAACAGACTAACTACTCTGATACAGGAATGATTTTGCAGTACATCATAATCATAGACTTTTGTAGACACAGTATGGTCGCAGCCATCTATTTATGATTAGTCTACTTAGATAATGAATACAAAACTCCTCGCAGCCTGGATGGTAAAGATTTGATCCAGGGTCTTCATTCCTACTTCTCGAATTGGTACGATCCTAGCCATGTGAATAAATGAGTCGATGTCGAACATGGTAGAAACCACTTGATTACCAGTCGATGATGTAAACTATTAACAAGCGTGAGAGAGACCACCAGTAATGTCAATGGTTCTCAAAGTACCCAGTACAATCCATGAGATGTGAATGAATGAGTTGATGTCGAACATTTCACGGAATCCTTCGATCGAAAGTCAATGATGTAAACTGACGTCAAAGGCGAGAAACCTGCCATTGATGCATGCAGACTTCAAGGCACTGACGATTTCTAAGTCATCTCTCTAGATAATGTGCTGATGTCGATAGAAAGTGACCCGTTGCGGGCAAGCCCACAACACGAAATCATTGTTCAAGTTGAAGAAATATTGCTGTAAGGACTGACTCAGGGATGGTCAAATGGATGACAAGTATTTTGCAGTTGAAAGTTTTGTTTGCAGACCTCTTGGACACATAACGACACGACAGATGGTTTGGTGCTAAATAACTCAAAGTTAATCCCCGGAACCCGGTTGAAGACTTTCAAAAGTGGTTTGATTGACTGTGAGGTAAAAGATTTCCCAACCCAGGTGAATGAAAAGTGTCGTGTCCAAGAGTGGTAATAAGGTTTCTTCTGAGACAAAAGGTAACAAATAGGCTCATTCTTCTCTCTTTTCCCCCACCATTTCTGGCAAGTACATCTTTATTTTTTAACAAGCTTGAGGAGGATAACATATGCTTGATTATAAGCTCATCCTTCGGATGAGTCCAACCCAGTTTTGATTCGAACCATAGGAAGGAGTGGTTCGTTCCTGTTTGTAATTGAACAGGTCCTTTACTGTGAAATGTTTAACGAGCCCAGTATAGGAGAAACTCGGCGTTTTTCAATTTTAGAGAGTCTGAAAAACTTAAGGAGACTCCAAGTTGAACTTTTTCGTAAATTTGTGTCCCTCAAGCCCGAAAAAAGTATAAAATAATACCTAAGGGAACCGCTTGATCTTGCGACCAAGGAGTACTTTCATAATTAGTGTCACTGACCTGAAAGGTAAAAAGCGATCAACGACACGTCGTTTTATTTCCGTATCGAGTTTGAAACGACAAAAACACGGCAATCTTTTCCTGATTTTACGGTCAGAAAAGAGCTATAAGGGGACCGTCTTTTAATTCCGTTTTAACGAGTGTAAAAGAAACGCTCGGCAATCTTTTCATGTTTTAGGAGTCAGAAAAGGGCTTAAAATATGACTCCGATATTTTGTTTGTGAAAAATTACAATTTTCCCTCTAAGTTCCTTTGTCCTGCACAAAAGTGACACATTACTCATACCTGTTTAAGATAGGCAAAAATTCATCGAAAAACATCTTTCGATGGTGAAAAATGAACAAATTCATCCAAAAAACCTATAAAAAGACTTTTTACCATGTCATTTTTACCGTTTGACTGTTGAGGTTGAAAAATGAGCTTTTGACAAGAAACTTCCCGTGGTCGCTGCGGAAAATCCGACCGTTAGAATCGAATGCCGTCTCTTCCAGGTATTTCACAACATCCTCCTTGTCAATTTCATCCGTTCGGAATTTTGATTTAGGTTTCATTTTTTATTTTTGGGGGGTTTTGGGTTTTGGAAACTGCCCTGCGGGGGACGCAGGTTTCCTAAAGGCTGGCCTGCGTCCCCCGACTTTTTCCTACTCAGGGAAAAGGTCGAGGGACGCAGGTTACCTTCAGGCCACCTGCGTCCCGGCGCACTGTGCGCCAAACGCAGGGTGCGTCCTCCGCAAAACGCGGGTTTTGAAACCCCAAACTCCCAAACTAACCATTGAAATTTCCCAAAACTAATTTTAATGCCTGTTTGTTCATGTGTAGGGCACTTATCATGCTGGATTGGAGAGAAAGAGAGCATGAGGAGGTTGATGAAGCTGCAATCAATCATCAACCTTCCCTCTATGCCCTAAGAGGATGTGGATTATACAAATACTGGTCGATACCCGGTATGAGAGCTCAGGTAAGATTCTTGGAGTGGCTGGTTGAGAGATGGAATGTTCAAGAGCAATGCTTTTATATCGGCGGGCAACAACTCGAGATAGAGCCTGCTGATATTTACTTTCTCACTGGCTTGCCGAACAGAGGTGAGCAACTCAATCTGGTTGGGACTAGGCTGGGTGGCCAATCCCTTGATAGTCTCCGAGCAGATTGGTGCCTACCTGATCGAGAGCATAAGAAAGGCATAGAGATCAAATATGTCTCTCAACGTGAACTCATGGTCTTAGCTTTCACTGTGACCAGGATTTGTGGCTCAGCCACTTTACATATTGCTACTGGGTCTCAATTTCGGATGGCAATTGATTGTCTCCAAGGCACCATTTTCAACTGGTGTGATGCATTGTTGGCTAACCTGAAAACCCAACTGACCAAGGCAAAGACCGGCAGACTAAAGACCTTTGGATATGGGCCTATAGTCGTGAGTTTTTCCTTGGAGAGGATTCCAATGCTGATCCCTCATCATCTCACTGTTGATATTTCGGGTCCTCAGGAGCCAAAGCTGGTACGATGGGTTGCGGTGATGGCCCGGCATCCGGACGAGGGTGCGGCAGTTGTTCGATTCATGGACAATTATTTTCACTGGTTAGAGGACCAGGTGTTCGCGATTCAGGACTTTCCGTATGCCGGAATAGATTTTCGAGGTGATCCGGACATGGTTCTTCCACAGGGAGAACAATGGGATGACAGAGGTACTTTATTTTTCACAAGTTTTCAAATTATGTATTTTTTTTTGTTTTTTATATATATCGTCTCAAACTGACAGTAAAATTTTCAAAATGTAGATGTTGGTCCACAGCGTCCAGCCAACCTCCGGCCTTTCGAGAGGAGACATCCAGTTGCACCGGTACCGGCCCCACAGGACGCGGCGGCTGCAGAGGCACTGACTGAGTTGGAGCATGATCTACAGCGTCTGACGGCGGATATACCGGAGACTTCTATGGATGATATTCCTATCAGACTTCAGCGCTACGTAGTCGCGGTCCCTGGACCATTGAGGAGATTTTTGCGCAAGGTAGCCCGTGCAGTGGTGTCGTATAGGGAGCACCACCAGTGACTGGCTAGTCACTTTGTAGACACATGTGACATTTTGACTTTTTGTACTTATCATTTTGCCGATCATAAGGTGTTTTTCAACCTATGATCGAAGACGATGTATATTTTTTGACACACTCCTATCTATATATATATCACTATTACCGGCTTATCTTGTTTAACATGTATGATGAAATGTTTTTTAAATTTACTTGCATGATTATCGTAAATGTCTGTCCAACACTCGAGAAGCAATTGCATCTGCTAATGTATTCAACGACCTTGGAATATGCTGATATTCAATGTAATCAAATTCACGTTCCAAGAGACGCACTCTCAAAAACAACCTTAATAACACAGGATTTCTAATGGCATAAACTCTATTAAGCTGTAATACAACAAGTTCAGAATCTAACCTCACTATCAAACGTCAAATTCCAAATGAAATAGATTTCGATAATAATTCAACCACTGCACTGTATTCTGCAATGTTATTCGTTGTTTGACCGAGGCTTACCCCATGCATAGAAACTAACTCGTCAGAGGGTGAATAGATAACCCAAGCTGCGGAAGAGATATTCCGTGTACTACGACAAGCACCATCAACAAATCCAATGTATGTTTGGAGGGGCGTCGACATCTACAATATCAAGAGCAAAACCAAGATAAGCCAGAATAACGACGAAAAACACACTCACTAAGCTAAGCACACTGACTAACTAACAATCCAACTAGCTAGAAAGAAAACCTAACCTAACTAAAAATTCTCCATACCCATCGTTTAAGCATAATACCTCTTTAGGTAAAGTCCATTTCTGGGTTTATCCAAAGAGTCCCCATCAAAATCTACTAGCTCATAAGCCCCTTTTGCTAGCTTTCGCTTTACAATATAGGGTCCATCCTACATAGGAACGAATTTTCCAACACCTAGCTTATCATTAGCTTGATCATATAAAAGCACTACGTCTCCCTCCGAAAAACTTCGAGGGGTCACATTTCTATCATACTGAGCTTTCATTCGTTTCGCGTGAGTCTCGATTGCCAATGCAGCGTCACGTCGAGTCTCATCTAATTTGGCTAAGTACAATAAACGTTTCTCCTCTTCGGAAGTAGCTGGAAGTAATTCGACAGCCATTTGAAGTGATGGGATTTCACATTCAATGGGTAACACTGCTTCTAAGCCATAAACTAGCTGGAAAGGAGTGAACCCTGTTGAGGTTTTCACTGAGGTTCGGCATGCCCATAGCGCCGAAAATAACATGTTGTGCCAATTCGACCGATGAATACCAATGGTTCGTCGGATCATGATAACCAGAACTTTGATGATAGACTCAACCAAACCGTTGGCTTGCGGATAATAAGGAGTAGAGCTGTCATGGCGCAAACCAAGCTGGCTTGTAAGTTCAGTCATCATGGTGTTTCGAAAATGGCTTCCATGGTCAGTAATAATTGCTTGTGGGACACCAAACCTAGTTATTATATGATTGAATATGAAAACTGCAGCTGTTTTGCCGCTTGCGTCGAATGTAGGCATCGCCTCGGCCCATTTAGTGAAATAATCAACCGCGAGGATGATATACGCATGCCCCCCGGCCGAGTGAGGGTTACAAGTAATAAAGTCGATACCCCATTTGGCGAATGGACCAACGGCAATTATAGGGTGGAGAGGAGCAGGTGGTGCGCGCATCTTTCGATCAAACACTTGGCAGTTGTGGCACTTCCGGACTGCAATGATACAATCTTTAAACATAGATGGCCAGAAGTAACCAGCGCGCAACACCTTCTGAGCTGTGGCATACCCAGACATATGACCGCCACATGCTCCAGAGTGACAATCATTCAAAACTCTCTCAGCCTCTTCGTGAGTTAGACAACGTCGAAAAACTAAGTCTGCCCCCGGCGATAAAGTGTATCTCCAATAATTTTATATTGCTGGGATTGAAACCTAATTTTTCGACATTCCGCTTTTGAAGCTTCAGGCCGAAAGGTTTGGGTTTGGAGATAGATGATTATATCCCCGAACCACGGATCTAAAGTACTGATAAGAAACAAAGATTCGTCTGCAATGGACTCTTCTGCCACAGTCTCTGTGTCAGTACGCGGGAAATCACACATCAATTCCGCAAAAACTAAGGATTTCTTAGACTTGGACTTCTCAAACTCCAAGTCGAACTCTTGCAGGATAACGATCCATTTAGAGTACTTGCCCCCTAGCAATTGTTTTGTCAAAATGTAAATCATAGGGTTGCAATCCAAAATAACTGTAGTTTTACGGAGAAGAATGTAGTGACGAAAACGCTGGACAGCTTGAACGGCTGCCAGGGCCAATTTCTCCACATGCGAATATTTTAACTCAGTGGGATTTAAGGTTTGACTGAGATAATATATCACATGTTCCGCTCCGAATTCATCTTCTTGAACTAACACCATTCCAATAGTGGAATATGAAGCTGCGAGGTATAAGAAGTAGTCCTGGTTGTAGTTGGGAGGATGCAACAACGGTGCATGGGTCAACGCGTGTTTAAGTGCATCAAAAGATTGTTGGGCAATCTCGTCCCAAAAGAATTGAACGTTCTGTTTCAACAACCGTGTAAAACCTTTAGTGACCTCGGCGTAGTTTGGGATGAATCGACGTAAAAAGTTCGCTTTCCCTTGCAAACTTTGGAGTTGGCGCAAACTCGAAGGAGGAGGCAATTTGATGATCGCTTCGACTTTCGAGGGATCGACGCGAATGCCGGCTTTTGAAACAACAAATCCCAGCAATCGACCTGTTTCTATACAGAAAACACACTTGTGGGGATTCAATCGAATTCGATAATGCCTACACCTCATAAAGATTGCTCGTAGGTGGTCAAGGTGATCAGCTCGATGTAAAGAATGAGCAGGCAAATCATCAAGATACGGTTGCACAATGTGCTTGATGTCGTGAAATGCGTAAGACATCGCCCTTTGAAAAGTGGCCCCGGCATTCTTAAGCCCAAAAGGTAATTTGCAATAAGCAAATGTCCCCCATGGACAAATGAATGCCGTTTTTGGTTAGTCGGCAGGTAGAATATTGATTTGATTATAGCCCGAAAAACCATCCATAAAGGAAAACATTTCACTTGCGGCACAATCATCAATAATTTGATCGATATAAGGCGTAGGATAATTGTCTTTTGGACAAGCTCGATTTATATCCCTATAGTCGATACAGATTCTTATTGTTCCTTGTTTTTTATTGACCGGAACAATATTCGATACCCAATCCGTTAACGGGATCGGATAAATGAAACCTGCTTTCAACAACTTTTTGACTTCTGCTTTAATCGCAGCCGCTTTTCGAGGGTGAATCTGACGCAACCGTTGCCTGATGGGTTTAGCATCCGGATAGGTTTTGATTTCATGAACAACAATGGCAGGATCGATTCCCGGCATTTCCTCGTAAGACCAGGCAAACACATCGCGAAATTCTTGGAATAGGGCCTTGTAAGTTTGGATTTCTTCTTCTGTACATGCGGCACCTATATGAATGTTCTCCTCAATTCCGGGTTTCACTGAAATATCAAGGGGAATAGTACGAGAAATGTTCCCTAAATTCAACTCTGAATCAGAATGTTTCGTTGGATCCTGAGCGTCTTTGACATATTCAGCGGTAAAGATAGATGAAAAATCATTTTCAAATGCATCATCCTTAGGTAAAAACGAAGATCTGTGATGGAGATCTTCCCATGGTAGATCGTCTACACTTAGGATTTCGCGAAGTTGTTCGTCAGATGACACGACTTCGGGAAACGCTATCCGTTCTAAGGTTGAGTTCTTCACTGACCACATTCATTTGGTCGATCTCGGTTGAATGAAAATCGGTAAAAGACATAAGAGCTTCATAAGCAATTTCATATGGACTCAAAGGCATAGCATTACCGAATGAGTCTATCTCAGAGTCAGATGGGACATACCAAGGATCATCATAAACAATGTTTTCTGATGTAACCATATGAATTGTTGCAAACGAAGGTTCTACGCTGAGTGGAGGGAGAGGAAAATTTCCCAGTAAACCAGAATCCTTAACTAAACCTACACCAATGTCCCTATAAGGGATTGTCGACTTACCGACATGCTGGATACTCTCCGAAGAGGCTGGGTTGGATGAAAAGTATGTCAACTGATCAATAGTCACGATCTTACCGTTATGTGGAAACTTAATTACTCTGAAGACCGATGAAACGACCGCTGTCATAGCATATGATCAACTTCGACCCAAAAGAAGGTTGTAGTCTAGAGGGGCATCAACCACTTCCACATCCAGACTAACGGTTTTACCTTCTACCCCTATAGGCAATTCCTGTAGAATACCAAACGGACGGAACCCACGGCCATCAAAGGCCTTAAGGATGGTGGGGGATTGGTTCAACGACGGAGAACCAAGGGATCTCCAACATTGAATTGACATAATACACGTAGAAGCTCCCTCATCAATCACAGTGCGATGAATAGGCCTGTTTTTGACTATCACTGGAATTTGGAAGGCCATTTGATGGGGGAGTCGTGGTGTACTATTTTCTAGATCGAAGATCATTAGATTCGGATCCTGAACATCAACAGCTCCTATAGCCGACAAAAGAAATTTTCGTTGTGCTGGGCATGATTGCAAAACTTCTAACGCCGACATTGCTGAGGGTGAAACAACTAAGTCCTCAACAATGTTGTAATTCTGGGCTGCTCTCGCATGTGGATTGAAAGCAGACCTTCGAAGTACACCCTTGGTGGGTGGTTTAATTACTAAGTCTGGGTTAGGTTTCTCGATCTGTAGTGGATCGAAACCAAGAGCTGAGGTTGATGGGTTAGAGTGATAAGATTCTGCTTCCTTACCATCAATAGGATTCTTACTACCATAATCTTGCGATCGAGTCGCAATCCTCACATGAGACATCATCAAAATGGGTTCTTCACTGGCATTCGAGGAAGAACCTATCATATTATTCTCCTGCTCCGGAAATGGATTTTTTAACACAGCAGGAGTGGGAGAACCTTTGACTATTTTCACTACCTCGGCCCGATGAGGGCAGTCTCTCATAAAATGATCCTCTTCACAAATAAGACAAGGATATCGAGGTTTGCGCTTTTCGTCATTGGTTTCTGACTTTTCAGTTTTCTCCTTCGGAGCTTTGTCTACTTTAGCCTTCCTCTTTCCTTTCTTCTTTCCACCGTTTTTTGATTTGGCCGTAGATGACTCTACAGCGTGAATATCGGCGGTAAGTTCAGGAGAAGACTCTCCTGTCGGGGAATCGGGCAAAGTGATAATAGGAGTAGTTGAAGCCTTGGAAGACTTCTTCTTGCTCTTTGTATTCACGATACCAATCATACCATCAGCGGCATGAGATCCCGAAGGAGCAGCAGCGATTTGGTTCGACTTTGGAAGATCCGGAATCTTCTCGTGTAATGTACCCGACTGTGTGTAAACTAAGTCAAGGTATTGCGCCTGAGCAATGACTTGCTCCTCAGTAACTACTCCGGCCTTAGCTACATCTTCAGTAATCCTTGGTAATAATGATTTAACAAACCATTCAGCTAAGATTTGGTCCGGGATAAAAACTTTCACTAGCCTTCTTCGACGTCTCCACTCATGAATGTGATCTGAAATATACGTGGAGGTTGATTGTTTTAGTGAAGTTAATAACTCCGTACCGTTATCGTATCTGACTGGTAACTGAAAGTGAGTTAAGAACGAGGTAGCTAACTGGCTAAAATTGTAAAAAGAGGCCCGTGGTAACTCAATGTACCACTTGGCCGCGAGACCAATGAGTGTACGCTGGAAAAGACGTAAGCGGATCGAATCATCCGAGATGGAATTTGAAGCACACCAGAGGTGGTAAGTCATCACGTGATTGGACGGATCCTCTCCAGACTTACCTTCGAACTTGGGTATATCGCTGGGCAACTTATTTGGCATTGGCGGCCAGAACGGAAGATATTGAATTGGATCGTTCGTTAGGCGCGTCAAGTCTGGTAAATCCAAAGTTGCGATAAACGGTAACTGCCGGTTAGGATCTCTGAAACTCTGGGTCACAATACCGGCCCCAGGAAGAGGATATCCAGGATAACTAGGAACAAGAGTCGCATTTGGGATATTATATCCTCCTGGAAAACCAGGATTAACCAGACCGTACTGGGGTTGCTGAGGTTGTTGATAAGTGTACCCAGGATACGGTTGATACTGGTAAACCGGTTGTTGGACAGCTTGCCCAGGTTGATACTGTCCCTGGTACGGAGGTTGAACAAATTGAGGTTGAGTAGTAACAACCGTACTTATACCAGGTTGGCCTACAGGCATCTGGACTGTGGTTTGAATCGTAGATCCAGACAATGGTACAGATGTCTGAGGAGTGGTTACAGGGACAGTAGAAACCGGAGCCGTCGATACTCCAGAAGTAAGTATGGTAGATGTGGCGGTAGTTGCAGCAGCCGTTTGAGATGGAGTACTAGGTGCAATTGGCGGCTGAGTAACTACCGAAGTTACAGAGGTCTGAACACTTGACTGGACAGGTTGCGGTTGCTGGGGTGGACCAGGAACTACAGGTTGTCCTGCTTGAGGTACCGACTGTATACTTGGCTGCAACATCTGTTGACCCTGTGACGGATCCCACACTAACATTCCAGGTATTGACCCATAACAGGTTGAGGGTACTGAGATCCATAGCCGGATTGAGGATAGGATTGATAATTGTAAGGTGCAGTCCCATATGATTGCCCTTGACGTGGTTGATAACCTTGACCTGAGTATTGACCTTGAGGTTGATAACCTTGAGGTAAATACGGGTACTGGGGTTGACCTTGACCTTGAGGTTGGTATCCTTGAGGTTGATACCCTTGGGGTTGATACCCTTGGGGTTGCCATCCTTGAGGTTGCCATCCTTGAGGTTGATATTGATACTGAGGTTGACCTTGGGGCACATATTGAGGCTGGGGTTGACCTTGAGGTATGTATTGCCCCATAGGAGCGTACTGACCTTGAGGTTGCCCCCCAGATACGAATGGAGTACCTTGAGGTTGCCCCCCAGGCATTAACGAAGGCTGCCCCCCAGGCGGTAATTGGCCACCTTGAGGTTGGGTAACGGGAACTGAACCTGACATCATGTAAATGTCTCCTACACTCAATGGTACATTACCACTGTTTCCAACTAATAACCCATGATCAATGGGTTGAGGAGATGCTCCCGCAAAGGTACCAGAAAGAGATTGATACCCAGTAGGAACAGAAGGACCGCCATGTAAAAAATATTCAGGACTTTGTGTAAACACATATGACTGACCAGACATATTTACAGGAGTATGAATACCTCCAGGTGGAAAAGGAGTACGAGGTGTAGAAAAACCTAGCCCAAAGTTGTCTAAATAATTAGTTAATGAAAGGTACCAAGTAGTACTTCTAGGAGGACTGTAAAAGATGGATTCACGCTCCCTTAGATCAAGGGTAATTTGATCTTCAGGATCAGAGATGCCTATTTCTTCCTCTGGAACAAGTTCTTCTATAGCAATCAAACCAACAGGAAGATTTTCGGTGATAATTCTTTCTATTCTCGGTGAATCAGGAACACTAGGAGTCGGAGTAACAGGTTCGGATATTTCTGGTTCTTTGCCTATATCGCTAGCAGACGAAAAACTACCAACAAGCTCAGAAACTGTAACAGCTTCGGGATTATAACCTGTCTCTAAACTTTGGTAATCTGGATGGACTACCAAGGAAGATTCTCCTTCTTCAGGTGAACCTACTCTACTGCCACTAGGAGGGGTTACAAGGACCTTTAAACCTTCTAAATTACTAGGGTCATCTCGAGGAGGTTCACCCCTAAGTCTACGGGATCTTCTCAACAATTCGGCCACAGAAACAACTTCAGGAGACTGGCCCCGAAGTCTACGGGACTGTCTCGGTAATTCCGCCACAGCTAAAAACTTTTAACTACTACACACGAAAACAAAATAAAATTTCAAATCAAACCACCTAAAGTCTCTAAAGAACCAAACAAATGTGAATCACACGCCTAAAGAATCTAGGGCGTCAAACCAAACACAAACAGTATTCTTCCGGACCAAAAGCGCTAGTTGGTGATTAGGTCCAACCTCGCAGGATTCAGTACAGAAATGGTGGGTGGAACAGTTACACCGACAACCTTAATGAATAGACTGGACCAAGTTCCTCCACTTTAACCGTCTCGAGTGAAGTGAACCCCCCAGAAAATCCAAGTGAGTATAGCCGACGTCTGCTTCAGGTACAGTGGGACCTTCCCTCCACCGTCACCTTGGGTAGAATCCTAGAGATTATGGTCACTAAGGCTACCAACGGCCACAAGTACACCTGGGGGAACAGTCTAAACTCCGACAACACGTAAGGGCAGAGTAGCAAGCTCAATCCCCTTACCGGCTCCTTGACAGTAATCCAAGGTTTACCGATAAGTGACCCCTGGCTCCTCGACAATGGTTAATCTGAGGTTTCTCGTTTGTAATACGTACTGTATGGCGTCGTTCCCAAAGAGGGGGGAATGATCCCCTCACTGGTTCGGACACGAGCTCGTGCTTCTCCTTTAAGAGGAGCTTTCCCAGAGTGTAAATGTAACAATTGGATTTGATTCTATCACAAGATCGACTACTTGTTTGGTTTTACTGTCTTGGAGAGTTAAGTACTCACCTACTCCAAGACACTAGCCTGATCTAAATTGATGCTTCAGAGCCCTAGAAAATAAAAGTTACTAGTTCAATTTTACTTTAAGCGTTACTTTTAAGGTTGTTCTTTAAAGTCACAAGGTGATGGAAGTGAAACCAATGGTGTGCAGACTTTACTCCAACCACTACAAAGATGCACCTAAGATGATCTATGCTACTTTGTTTTTTCAATGAAATTCTTTAACTAAGAGAGTTGAGAGAATGCAATTTTTAAAGAAAACAACTTCCTTAGAAAAGACAATCAAAGAAACAATTCTCTTTTTCTTTTCGAGCACACAAACATAACCACTCTTTACTTGCACGAAAAACTCTTTTTCTTTCAAAACTTTCAAAGCTACTTGAAACAAAACTTTTCAAAGGAGATATTTTTGTATTTTCTCTTTTTAATAAAGCATGTAAACCTATATTTAACAAAAAAAACAATCTCAAAAGCTACAAAACTATGAAAACTTGACTCACAAGCAAACCAAAAAAGAGATTACTCTAAGCAAACCTAACAACGCAAAAGCTCACAAAGACGATTCTAGGATGTTTTACTTGATCAAAATCAAATCAAGGACCAGCTAATGTAGAATCAAAAGACTAGTCAAAACTAAACTCAAATCTTTTTGTTCTTTTCGTAAAATGGAATTCAAGACTTAAACAACAAGCACTTCGAAATTGGCCCAAAAGACAACTTGATGGTAAGTTGCTCCTACAAGTAGACTTTAGAACAGGTCTGACTTCTTAGAATGTTGACAAAACCAGAGATATCTAAGGCTTGACAACTCCTACTGCTAAAGTCACTACAAGACCTACTCAAAAATCAAACCCTAGGGCTTACACTTCGACGAAATCCACTAAAACACTCAATGCTAATGAAACCAGTTCAGGTGAAGATTCTGGACAAGGGACTGATGAATCTGGGCAGAAGAAACTAAGAAAAAACAAAATCTAAAAGAAAAAAAGGCAAAAAGTGGATTTTTCTCAAATTTTGGCAGGGGACGCAGGCAACCCGTTAGCACAGGTGCGGGCCCGCTCTGTGCACACGGAAAAAGTGCGTCCAGGGACGCACTGTGCAGCACTCAGAGGGTGCGTCCTACTGAAAAACTCAAGAAAACCCAAAATAAAACCAATCCTAAGCTAACCCACCCAGAGACAAGATCACAGAGCCAAAACCAGAAAAATAAACCAATTTTCTCAAAGCAAAGTTCATACAAAAGAAAAGACTCTTCTCATCAATGGAATCTATCCCCAGCGGAGTCGCCAATTTGTCACACGGAATCAGTCAAGGGTGCGGACACAACTGACCTTCCTAGAAGTCTAAGACATTCTAATGACAAACAAAACAAACTGGAGCTATCCTTCTCTAAACATACATTATGATATGAGAAATCAAGTGTTTCGTTCTTACCTTTGTCCAAACGTTGTTGTAGAAGTCCAAGCTTTGTTGATCTGGATGAGCTCCTCCTTTTCTCCAAAACCTGCAATCACCAACAGTCAAACAATTAAATAGCACCTGATTATAACATAAAACAAAGCATATTCAACACATAGACCAAGGAGTACATGAAATAACCCATTAACAACAAGTTATTGAGAAGAATGGACCAATTTGCATTAAAGGTAATCAAAAGGAACCATTACAACCTGAGCCTTGGTGTTGTGCAAGCTCCTTCCAGGGTCCACAAGAGTCTTCCTCTACTTTGACAAAGCTCACCCACCTCCAAATAGAACAAGTAAAGATGACAATCTCTCCTCACAAGCTTCTAAATGGGAGTCCTAATTCCTGCAGCATTTACCCTTAGAAATCTATAGCTTTCAACCTTCTTCCTTCTGGCTCAATGCCTCTTTTTATAGTGCTCAAGAGGAAGTTAATCAGGTCCACCATCAGTGGGATAGTCCCCCTCTTTGGATGGGATCACTCCCTTATTGATGGGATAATTTCCTCTTTGATAGGAGTGCATGAACCATCTGGAGGCGTTCAATACACATCAAACAACCTTTTAGAATGCTCTAGAAATGACCACAAGTAAGTTTTTGAAGATAAAACTTGCGCATTTTAACCTTTTCAGAGGGACGTACCTGCCCCTTTAGATACAGAGCGTCCTTGGACGCAGACCTTATGAACAAAAGGTGCGTACCCGCAGGCAAGGCTTGAGAGAACCTGCGTACCCAGAGATAAACATGTTTATAAAGACTTTCTCTCTTTCTTGGAGTTTGACATGAATAGTAGAGGCATAAGACTTGCTCAAGAGGGTAGTATGACTGTTGATTGAGCCATACCGACTGTAAATAGCCATGGTGACATTTTTTAGTGCAACACCTCCATAAACAACAAAACGTCATTTCCCTACATACGTCAGCCGCCCAATAATCCAAAAACCCCTACCAACCTAGATTTTGCGAACAAAACCAATGAAATGTCATTTTCGATGTTTTATACGGCAAACTGTGTTCCCATGCAAAGCGACGTCCTAGTCAACCGCTGAAGCTTTTCAACCGCCACCTGGTCAGAAAATTTGCAGCGATGCCGTCCAGAACCTATTATCCATCCTGCCATTGCACTGTTCACTTCCCTAATACAGGTATTTACCCATTTCCACCGAAACCCTGCAAGTTTTGGTTTTATACTGAATATTCCATAGAAAAGACCAATTTCACTATACATACAATATTTGTTTCACTATATAGATTCCAAAACCTACTGTTTTCACTATTTTTCATAGGAAACCCAAATTCCATTCCTGAATCCACAAGAACCAAAGACGGAAACTCCTATAGCTCTGAATGTCGTACCCATGAACACTCCTCACAAAGATTTAGACTATTTGCCTCTGGCCGATAAAGATTTTCAGATGAAAGACTTATCCGGTAATGAAAACCACCTTAAGATCTTTTGCCAAGCCAGAGACAACTATCTCAATGGCTCTGACATCTTAGGACTGTGGGAATCCAACCTTCCCATGTACCTCCTCCCTTCAGTCCATGTTTTCCCAGATATCATTCATCACTGCTATGCTAATTATGACCCTAATCAAAGAGTAGTCATGTCCCCAAGTCAAACAATCCTTTTTCCCATAATTGCTCAGTCTATCAATGAAATGCTGCAATTCCACTCCAGTCATTCTCTCACTCGCCTTTCTATGGGATACTTACTTGAAAGGGCTCCTCAATTGTCTCAATCAGAATTGACCCACATCTGTCAGATGTTCATGGACCCTAAACATCAGCCCAAAGGCCCACCTCCTTATCTACAGGTTTTCTTTACAGATACAGGAAAGATTATTATTGATATGATAGCTTCAATCATGGGATTCAACTCCGGAGAGTATGTTGATGAGGTAACGTTAGTGTTGTTGTCAATTTTTACTCTTGGACAACCCCCTGCTGTTAAATATGATTATGCCTCTTATATTGCCAACAAAACTCACGACCAATTCCTAAGACTGGACAATGAAGGAGTCTTCAAATACACTACTTTCATCTATCATCTTCAGTTGTATTATCAGTCAGACAACTTCCCTTTCCCTATCAAGAAACTTGACACCAGACACAATCCAAGGTCTGTCGTTTTTTGGAGTCCCATTTTTCATAATTCCATTGAGACCCCTTACACCTACAATGAGTTCATTGACCTATTTGTCCATCCAACAACCACTTTATTGACAGGATTTTCCCCTCCTAGGATAAATGGTGATATGAAGAAAATCCTCTAGCTCTCTAAGAAGTACAAGATAGGTGACTGGTACCTATATAAGAATCACACAGAAATCAGGATTTATGGGTGTCAACTCTGCACTTTTAAGCTACCAAAGTATGTTCCAATGAGACTCTTTGCATTGGAATATTTTAGGCAAATGATAAATGCAGACTTAGTCCATTTTTGTAATGCTAATACGAAAGCTTAGCTTAGAATCAAGAACCAGCTAGGCCCTTTTTTCTGCAACACTAGGGAAGCATGGAAAGAAGCAGAAATTTTTTTAGAAGAGCATCTTAAGTTACAAAAGAAATTTTTGTGGAAACCATATGATCCTAATAGTTTTATATGTGATAGAAGAATGAAGAACAGGTTTTCCCCATATATTCACCACATGATTATAGAAAATGAACAATATGCAAATATGGATGAATGGAGAGAAGAAACCCTAGTAGAGCATGATAGTGAACAGGTCAATTTTGAGAAAGTTATGAGAGATCTTGAGAAAACACTTGACTTGGATTCTTTCGGGCAGGTACCATTCAAGTTATCTCAAAGGTCAGGAGTTGGTGCCTACACTGCTGGAACCTCTCAGCAACCTTCACAGGAAACAAGTATACCAGCTGCAGGGTCATCCAAGGGCAAGGAATTACAGACTAGCTTTCAACACACTGAACAACCTACAATGTCTAAGCAGCATGAAACTTCCAAATACAGACTCCTCCCACTCAGACCAATATGGGAGAGCCTCCAGTTCTACAAACTCCTCTAAATGAGGAAAGAAACAAAAAGAGACACAGGGAGAAAACTACCCCTGCCAGTGAACCATCAGGATAGCCTAGAACAAAGAGACAAAGATTAAATCCCCTATCAAAGGATGAATTTGCAAAAGAAAATACAGATAGTCAGAGGGAAGAAAGAATGGAAAGCCAACAAACTTTCCCAACAGAAGGAACATCCACTAGCTCTTAGAGGTAGGAGCTAGAAAGTCAAAAAAGTGCAGAGATATCTTCTTCCAAGCCACCAGGGACTGATGCCTCAAATATCAAGAAAACATTCACAGAAATAAAAGCCAAGAATGATCCATTGAGGCTGCAGGTTTATAACCAATATTTGATGGCTCCTACAAATCAACAGAGATTGATGTCAACCTATGACATCAAATAAGGAAAGATGATAATGAGCTATTTCAAGCCCAAGGTGAAACAGCCTAGATCAACAATAGATTATCTCAGAACAAATTTTGAAGTCATGGCAAAGGATATTCATCCTTTGGATCAAATTGAGTTGCATAAGCAAACGGGAGAAATGATTTACTCATCCTTAACTGGCAAGGCAATGATTGCCCACAGGTTACAAAATTCTTTGGACAACACTACTACTCAACTACACTTGGAAAAGGCTTCCTCTCAGGCCAAAGATAATAGAATAAAAACCTTAGAAGAAATAATTATTGGATTGGGCCATGATCCCAAATATGCAAAGGCTACAGAAGCCGTGATCAAAAAGAAAGATGAAGATATTGCTGCCCTAAGGAAGCAACTAAAACTGCCACCTTCAAGACATCCACATAGTGATGAGGTTATAAAGCAAAAATCTGAAGAAGAGCTGATGGATTTACTCTTAAAGCTCAATGAATGACTGAATGATACTGAACATGCACTTGAAAAGGAATTGAAATACAAGCAAGGAGAGTAGACCTCCCAACCTCCCAATGTAATACCAGTAGTATCAACAGCAGTCCCATCAACTCATGGAGTAGCATTGGCACCAAGTATTCCACTATTCATAGCAGAGGCAGTTACAGGTATAGCAACAATAGGAATAGTAGGAGTAGTGTTGTGGGGAAAAATGCCTATGCAGGATGATCCTATCCACCTAAGGTGTGACAGTGCCTTAGCAACAAACAGAAACAGCTATTCTAGTATTCTTCCTTTATGAATTAAGAATGAAGAGAGATGGATGGACTAACCGGTGTCTTCCGTTTGTCCCTCGATCTGGTTTCTCTTCTCTTTGAGAGTTCCCAGCAACTTGCCTTCTCGCTCACCCAGCTTCAACAGGTTCCTGCAAGATCACAAGAAGAGAACACTACACAAAGACATAGATTCATATTCATAACTAGTTCAGGATTAGAAATAAACTAAACATACTAATGCAATCATACATCAAAGACGCATCAGTATATAGGAGAAACCAAGATAGCTTTATTGATGAATAACAAGGTTCAGGAGGAGATACAACCAAGAGAGTTCCAATCCAGCATCTACCTCCCAGCGAATTAAATCCTTTCTTCACCTCCCTTCAAAGCATTAAGCACCCAATGATTCCAATCTCAAACCAACAACAATTCTTTGCAATAACAAAATTCCAGCCTCTTGGATCTCATGGAAGAGAGATCCATATATAGATGTTTAGAGAGAGGATGAGTCAGCTTGAGATCTGACTAGTGTCCTCTCCCTATGTCAGTTCTTGCTTCCACTTGGAGACTAAGAGCCTCTTACTCATCACTTAGTCGAACTCATCAAGGCAAGTGTCATGGAGGAAGATTCTGGAAGCTTCCACAGTCTTTACACCTCGCACAAAGGACCCTGCCATTTGTCATTTCCCGCTCAGCGCACCCTGGTAGTGCTTCCACCTGCGTTGCAATGCAACTAGCCAGTGTAGCCTCTGCATTTCAACGCAGGCAGCTAGTGGAGCCTCTGAATTGATCCTGAATTGACTTGTTTTTGAGCAGTTTCTGGTGGAGAACTTCTGTTAATTGTTGTGGTTTGTTAGCCTTGTTCCTCTAGGGGTAGGAACAACATGTTTAGGGACTTTGGATCCCTTGGATTATGGACATTTCATGCTTATAGCTGTAAGGCACAAAAATGTCTATAACAAGTAGCACAAGGCAGTACTGCTAATTTGAGCACAAAAGGGCTAATAAAATCAATGGAGGACCTGAAACTACAAGTTTCAGAACTAAATAAGGTAAATGAGCAATATGCCAAAATGGAACAAAGCTATGATCTCTCAAAGATAAATGTTACAGAAAAGACAAGAGAGATTAAAATGTTAGAGAACAAAGTAAACTCATTGGAGAAATATCTTACATTTGACAAGCCTCTAACAGAAATCAAGAGAATTCTTTGGGCCAACATCACTCAATCCATAAATGATGTTTGGCCATCCATCCAAGTGATTTTTGAGCAGATTGATCTTGTGAAGGTAGCTCAAGAAGAAGTCCAAAGGACAAGAGCAGAATTAGGAAAAATGTCTGAGGAAGCCAATAGGCTCATACATTTTTTGAATACTAGAAATAAAGAACAGTTGAAAGGGTTAGGCATTAATGACATGACAAAAACCATTTTGGAAATCAAAAGGGTATTAACCAAGAAAACTTTGATGCAGAATTTAGAAATAAGATGTCATGACATGTGGGCAGAGATTAATGCTTTTATGGAGAAGTTCGATATTTTGCAAAATAAAGGGCTACCTAGTCCTTTAGTGATTAATGACATGTTAATGAGGCATAAAGATTATGTGGAGAAATTGAATAAGTACGTAGGAAACCAAGCAGGTTCATCTACAAGTGCATCAGGGATAAAAGCATTGCCTATAGGCAGAGTTCTCTATGACAGCCTAGAGAACTTATTCTATGTCGAACATGAACTAAAGCACTTGTTCCTAATTCAACCTACATTTTTTAGGTATACAGAAACAAATCAAACCCTCAGAAAGCTTTAGAAAACCAGAATACCATAGCCAAAATGGTGGGAAGAAATTCTTGAAATTTTGTAATTTATTATAGGTAAAAGGTAAATTTTGATTTTTACTACAATTAATGAAGGTAAAGAGGATGAAAAGAGATCAACAGGTAAAGAGTATCAGATGCATGTAAAGTGTATCACTAGGGAGGTCAAAACAGAGCAACCAGCACATAGTTACACCAAGGATAGAAAGAGGCCAAATCATAGGGCCTAACTCCATCACATTCTCGAAAATAGGGATAGCAAACCATACGGTTGCCTTATCTGTCATCTATGAGGTCTCCTAGCCTTGTTTTCTTGAAGGATATGATTAGTCACCCCAGTTTATATCTCTCTTTGTTATGAGATATTTCATTGTAATTTTTTGTGTATAAAGACCCCCTCAATTAGACTATTGGGTGTGGATTCTTAGACATTGTTGTAATACTGATTATTTTGGAATAAAGTGATATTGGACCAACTTTTGTATGGCTTGCTGGATAAAGAATTGATGCAAAGGACTTTCCACAGATTTCTTAAATCAAACACCGGATCAATAAGTCCTCTATACCTTATGTTTTAAAGTTTTCCTTATTTATTATATCATCTATGTTTCATATCTGAATGATAAACAAAAAAGAGTAATTCAGAATATGCTTGATTGCACTCTGTTTTCAATCATTATTATTCTCATGTTTTCTTCTAAATTAGGATAAACAATGAAATATTAATCGCTCCTGTTTTCTAGTTCGTCCATTTTGATTATTTAGTAAAGAATACTTAACTGCTCTTATTAGTAATAATTCAAGTTCCCTCTTTTCAGATAGGTTGAAGAATTATTTACTGCTTTTCATCCAATTTGAGCTCATTCCATCTATCCCAAGTCTTTATTTGTTTCCCTGTTTGACCATCTTGCCCTGTGAAAGCATCTTTTATTAAGAAACCAAGTCTAGTTAAGCCATCTTATTTGGCTCCATTAGCCCAATGGCCTAAGCTACTCAGTTTTACCCCTCTACTATTGAATATCACCACCCAAACTCAAACAAAACAACCTTGAACATTAATAACTAGCCTAATATCCCACCAAACAAAGCTAAATCATAAAGAAAGAGCCCTCTCTGAGTACAGATTGGCTAGATTTTGTACTTAAAAGATTGGTTTGTGGTTACCTCAGACCCCTTTCCTTCTTCTAATAACTTCTAAATAAAATCTGAGTGATAACAGAAGTAACCCTAGACGCACTAACTAGTGACCAAATTTTATTTTGGAAACATAGTGACATGATGAAATTTGTCTTTGATACCCCTAACAAAACTTGGTAAAATCCTATTTCATCACTGGTGACAGGCAGAACTGATTGACACTAACACTCTCCTAATTTTAACATCTTATTTGTTAGGGTCCAACCCTAACCCCCTTCTTTATGTAATAGGGTCGAGTCATAGTTATAGTTAGTTAAAGAGTCAATAAAGCCCATATTAATAATTGTAAGTGGTTGACCCGCATTTAAAGAAGGGACCACAGTTAGTTGCAAATGGGCCATGGTATTAGATAGATGGTATTAATAAGAACCATGGTACTAAACCATGGTATTGCATGTATGAATCCTATATAAAGGATAGAGACTCCCCTTGAGGAGTTTCATGTCTTATTTTGTAATTGAGCCGAGCTCTCTTGGAGGTTGCCCCCTCGAAGAGGCAAGTGAACATTGCTTTCCTTTCTGAATAATAAAATACATGCTGTTATTTCTTATTGTTCTGTGTTCTGGGTATATTTCTTCACATATTTGGCATTCTGGTATCTTCTCACAGGTTAAGAGCATAACAAGTGGTATCAGAGCACTTTTTAGGGCCGGTGGGATGTCCATTTTTAGCATAAATTTCTTTTGGCTAGAGACATGTTCCAACATCTTTAAACCACGGGATCTGTCGTTGAGCACATAAACCTACAGATTTGGAGAGGAATGCATGCAGGAAATACAAGAGGTGGTCACACTTGTTGGACTTCCTTATAACCCCTATGGTACCCCTTCGAGTAGTAGCACATTAGATAGAACCGCACACAGACTGTCTTCCAAGTACCCTCTGGGTATATTGGAAGCCCCCTAGGCTCTCTTGAAACCTCTCCATAGATAAATCATCAGTTTTCTTGCTGCTACAGTACACTGCGAACAACACTCGGGGAGATTACTCGCGCGTATGATAGGGTAGTCAGGTTGTACGACTAAGAGTACGGTTGATCCTCCTTGGTTAGTGCCCCGAAAGATTGGGCTGAGTACTACTGTTGGACCCTTATGTATATTGCGATCTGTAGCACCTGACACTCCTTGAGACCATAGTTCCCTTGTCTCTCTCTAGATCATGCATCATCGTTTCTAGATCAGATCTAGCAGGTTGGGTTCTGTCGCAGCCACAATAATCAGATCTGCCATTCTTATCTCTCAGATTTTCCATTCAGATCTATCAGATCTACCATTCAAATCTATTCGATCTACCATTCAAATCTACCAGGTTGGGTTCTATAGAAGTCGCAACAATCAGATTCGCCATTCAAATCTAGTGGCAGGGGTTCAATCACTGCCACATTACTACTCATACTCTGCAATTGAGCGTTTCGCCGACAGATCTGGCTCTTTGTGTGGCTCCTATACCTGGGTGTGATTCTCATAAGACATTGGGCAGAATTCACTTTTCTAGGAATTGGCTACTGCAGTATTCCTAAGCAAGGAGTAAAACTCCTTTCAGAGTAAAAAAAAAAAAGACGCTCCCGGGATGCTTATAGGAGACTCAGCCCATAAGAATCAGGTTGATGGGTTGAGCAAGGTGGTACCATTGACTTGTCAACGCCACAATTTCGGGTGGTCCCAAATTTTTTTCACAGTAATGACAAGTGCACCGGATCTATGCATGGTACAAACGAGAGCTCAAACTATAGCCAATGAGAGGATAGACACCCTTGAACAAAAGTTGGAGGCATTAACGAAGCAAATCCAGTCCTTATATGACACAATCATCAAGGGAAAGTCGGGGGAACAATTGGAGGCATATGATTTTAATGAAAACCTTGAGGGAAATTCTAGCCATTCTCTTCACTTCTATGGAAACCACCAATAGTCCCAGCCTTGCCCACCCAAACTAGACATGTATAAATTTGATGGCTCTCATCTGGCCATATGGCTAGCATAAATGGAGCAATATTTCACATTGAATCACATCAAAGATGATGCGACTAAGCTAAGTGTGGGAAGCCTATACTTGGACCAAGAAAGATGGCAATGGTGGCAGTGGAATCAATGCTTCTATGCAAGGTTAATGACTTGGCAGATATTCTCAAAAGCCCTTTCTGATCGCTTTGACCATGAATCTAAATTTTTGGGTCATCTTACTAAGCTTCGAAAGATAGGCACAGTGCAAGAATATATTAAAGCCTTTGAAGCATTAGCCTTCTACATAGGAAGTCCAGCAGATGAATTCTACTCGGAATGTCTTATTAGTGGTCTCAGAGATGCCATACAAGCCCACGTCCGAATGCACCACCCAGTCTCATGGTTGGCAGCTTGCAAGATAGCTCAAGAAGTAGAACGCGCGTTAGCGGCCTAGTCGACTCATCCAAATTTCATAGCCAAGGGACACCCCACCCAGGCTCTGAGCACTACCCAAACACTTAAGGTTCAAAATATGTCACCAGTGGAAATGGCAGAAAGAAGAAAGCAAGGATTGTGTAACTACTGTGATGAGAAATACTCCCCGAGACATAAATGCAAGGAACCCAAATTATTTCAAATTGATCCTACTAATCACAGTTCATCTCAGGAAACCCCACCATTTGAGGGACTAGAGGAGGAAGATGAGGACAACCAGCCAGACAATGAGCTCCCAGCTACACCTGAAGAACTAGTTATCTCGCTTCATGCTTTGGCAGGAATTTCTTCTCCCCAAACTCTCAAAAGCAGAGGTTTTATTAAGCATCACCCTATAGTAGTCTTGATTGATAGTGGCAGTACGCATAACTTTATCCATCAAAGAGTCGCCGAAGTAGTGCATTGTTTTGTTAGAGTATTCTCTAATTTCCAGGTCTAGATTGTTGATGGGGGGACAATGAAATGTGAAGGCCGCTGTGAAAATGTCAAACTTCAAATGGGGGCTTATCACCTAAAGACCCACATGCTTGCCATCAACATGGGTGGGTGTGACATTGTCTTGAGTGTTGAATGGCTTCAAACACTCAGCCCAATCAAAATGGATTTCCAAGATTTATATATGCGCTTTAAGCAGAATCACCACACGCATACCCTCCGCAGACTCCAGGCAGGTGCTCCTTCTATCATCAGCTCGCATAGGATGGAAAAATTGTTAAAAAAGGGCCACCATGGAGTTATAGCCCAATTTAATGCCATGTAGGCCTTCAAACCCACTTCTCTTCATATTCATCCTGAGATGCAACAGGTCTTAAACAACCATCTATAGGTCTTTGACAAGCCTCGTGAGCTTCCACCCTCAAGAGGGGAACATGATCATAGCATTACTTTGGTCCCAGGGGCACAACCACCAAATGTGCGCCCATATAGATATCCTTTCAGCCAAAAGAATGAAATTGAAAAAATCGTCAAGGAATTCCTAGAAGCTGGTCTCATTCATCCTAGCATTAATCCTTATTCATCGCCAGTGGTCATGGTGCTCAAGAAATATGGGGAATGGCGTATGTGTCCAAACTTCAAGGCCCTAAACAAGCTGACGATCAAAGATAAATTTCCCATCCCGGTTGTTGATGATTTGCTAGATGAACTAAATGGGGCTTAATTCTTTACTAAGCTAGACCTTCACTCAAGCTATCACCAAATTCGCATGAAAGAAGTAGACATTCTAAAGTCTACTTTCCGAACCCAGGAAGGACATTATGAATTCCTGGTCATGCCATTTGGTCTCTGTAATGCCCCATCCACTTTTAAGAGCCTCATGAATCACCTGCTCAAACCATATCTCAGAAAATTTTTCCTTGTTTTCTTTGATGACATCCTCATCTACAACCTCACCTAGGAAAAACATATTCAGCATGTAGATCTGCTCTTGCAACTACTCTAGAAGCATAAATTATTTGTCAAATTGTCCAAGTGCTCTTTTAGCATGGAAGAAGTTGAGTATTTGGGCCACATTGTGATAGGTCCCTATAATACTAGTGATTATCCCATTACTATTGTAGTTGTATCCCTTATTAATATTTTTTGCCCCTATTGTCCCCATATTTTTATTAATGTGCCCCATAGAATCCCTCTATTGTTATTTTTGTGGCTTTATATTGTTATTGTTAGGTCGGTTGGGTTATATTGTGACTCCTTAGACTCCTATATATAGAAAGGAGGTTTTTTCATTTGAATCATCCAAGAATTGTTCATTTATGTAATGTAAAGGAGGTTTCCCCCTCAAAGAGGCTGAATTCTAAGGCGTTGATCTATCTTTTCTATCTTTTTTTGGGCTGATTTCATAACATTTGGTATCAGAGCTTTGGATTCTAGGGTTTCGCTGCTCCAAACAAGTCATCGTAGAATTTTCGCTATAACTTTTTTTATGTGACGTTCAGAAGATAAAAAAACCCCATTTGAGAAGAAATCACGTTGAATCTTGGGTCTGAATTTTAGAGCTTTTCGTGCTATATTTGTGAAGATATGATCTATGGAAGTTGGCCATTTTGCAGACTCTTGAATTACATTCCAAACAGGTGACCTGGGGAAAATCGTCATAACTTTCTTTTTGAGAATTGGATTGAAATTTCGTAAGAATTTACAGAAAGAGGATAGACTTTACTTTCTTGTATATGTTTGTCAGAGCAAAATGTCAAAACAGTGACTCATGGCACGTCGTACAAGTTCGCTCTACTGAACTAGTCTATAATCAGGTCACTGTGGGAGATTGTGCATAACTCTTTCTTGGAGAATCCAATTTGGATCAGACTGGTGGCATTGGAAACAACACATGGAGGGCTACTACAGGCCGAAATTTCAGAACTAGATGATCCAAAATTACAGAGATACATCAGATTCAATATCAGGCTCCTACAAAGTGAAAAAAGGTGTGTAGTTTTTTTTTAATTTTTGCATAAGCTTGGTTTGAAAAATTAGTTTGAAGGAATTCAAAGGGAATAGTAAAGCATTATTATCAATAATGTATGCCCCGAGGAAAGAAAATACAAACACCTAGTAGGCAACCTGAAAGCTCTATCATGACTCATGAAGAAGAGGAAGAAATGCAACATGATATATCAAAATTACGAGACCAAGTGCAACAAGTGTCACTTGCACAAAAAGGAACAAAATCCAAGATGGATGGTTTAAAGAAAGAAGTAGAAGCTAAGATGGATGGTTTAAAGAAAGGCATAGAAGCTAAGATGGATTGTTTAAAGAAAGGTGTAGAAGCTAAGATGAATGACGTGGAAGCTAAGATGGACGATTTGAAGATAGATTTGAAGACAGACATGGAAGAATTGAAGATAAATATGAATAAGTTGCTACAAGAAATGGTCACTAATGGTGAAAGGGTATCAATGGCTTTGCTCTCATAAACAAATTATCACTTGGGAAATTTTTACAAAAGAATTGACAGCACATTATGAGGATACAAAAAGCAACACTTTTTTTAGCCAATTGATAAGTCTCAGACAAAAGGGTTCAATAATGGAGCACATTGAGGAGTTCCAAAAATTGAACATAAGGGTAAAAAATATTCCAGAGGAGCATATGATTGATGTGTTCATAGGGACTTTAAAGGATAATATCCATGATGTTTGCCTTTGGGACCCTGATTCATTAGAGAAGGCATTCAGGTTAGCAAGAAAAATGAAAAGCAAAATTATGGCAACCAAGAAGCATACTAGTCACAACCATAAAGATGGAAGTGTTGTTACCCCTGTCCTTCCACAACCTATAAGGTTGACACCACAAAAATTGGAAGAAAAAAGAGCAAAAGGGCTTTGTTATAGTTGTGATAGCAAATACACTAAAGGTCATAAGTGTGCTGAGAAGAAATTATTCTACATAGATTGTGAAGAGGAAGAAGAAAAGGAAAAAGAAAGGTCAAAGGAAGAAGATATACTCTAGGTACAAAGCCTAGATAAAGAAGAAATGAATCTGACCTATCTTGTAATGCATTGGCTGGAATTACCACTCCTCAAACCATCAAGATAGAAGGACAAATCAAGAAGAAGAAGGTAATAGTGTTGATTGATTCATGAAGTACCTACAATTTTATTCATTGTAAGGTAGCAAAGGAATTGAATTGCTTCCTATATTCAGCACCAGAGTGTCAAGTGATGATTGCAAATGGAGGAATGATAAATTGCTCTGGAAAGTGTCATAGTATCAAGCTATCCATCGGAGAATATGTATTGACTAGCCCAATGCTTTCCATTCCAATGGGAGGTGTTGATGTTGTACTAGGAGTCCAATGGCTACAATCCTTGGGTACAATAGCTTTTAATTTTCAAGAACCTTTCATGAAATTTTCTACGGAAGGAAAGGAAGTTGAATTAAGGGGTATTGCATGGAAACCAGGAAAGATAATCAGCTCTAACAGTATGACAAAGCTTCTAAAAACGGAACAAAGAGATGTAATTGCACAATTATGTTCGCTAGATGTTTCCACATTGGAATCATCTATTTCTCTAGATCTCCAAAAAGTCTTGGACAATCATTCCAAGGTATTTGAGACTCCCAAAGGTCTCCCACCTATTTTTGATCATGATCAGTCTATTCATCTGATTCCAGGAAGTGTTCCTCCAAACATCAGGCCGTACAGATATCCCTATGCCCAAAAGAGTGAAATTGAACGTATGGTTGCAGAAATGCTAGAGGCTAGTATAATTCAACCTAGTCAAAGTTCTTTCTCTGCTCTAGTAGTATTGGTGCACAAGAAGGATGGATCATGGCGCATGTGTCTGGATTATAGGGAGCTCAACAAGCTCACTATTAAAGATAAGTTTCCCATTCCTATCATTGATGAATTATTGGATGAATTGCATGGATCAATTTACTTCACCAAGTTGGATCTTCGTTCAGGATATCATCAAATCAGAATGAAGACTGAAGACATTCCAAAAATAGCATTTAGAACTCATGAGGGTCATTATGAATTTTTGGTCATGCTTTTTGGCCTTACCAATGCACCTTCTACATTTCAAGGTTTGATGAATTCCATTTTCAAACCATTCCTTAGAAAATTTGTGTTAGTATTTTTTGATGATATACTAATCTACAGCAAGTCTTGGAAGGATCATGTTGAACATGTTGATAGGGTGTTACAACTATTGCAGGAGAAATAATTATATGCAAAAAGATCCAAATGTTTCTTTGGAGTACAAGAGGTGGAATATCTAGGTCATATTGTATCTCATGAAGGAGTTAAGGTAGACCCTAGCAAAATTAAAGCCATTAAGGAATGGAAAATCCCCACATCTATAAAGCATCTGCGAGGATTTCTCAGGTTGACAGGGTATTATCGCAAGTTTGTTAAGAATTATGGGAGAATAGCAGCACGCCTAACAACATTATTGAAGAAAGATGCATTTTCATGGACTCCAGAAGCAACAAAGGCCTTCGAACATCTTAAAGAGGCAATGTGCCAAGCACCAGTCTTAGCTACACCGGACTTCACAAAAACCTTTATTGTGGAATGTGATGCTTCAGGAAATGGAATTGGTGTTGTTTTAATGCAAGATGAAAGACCCATTGCTTTTGAAAGTCATCCAATCAAGGGAAAGTTTTTACACAAAGCTATTTATGAGAAGGAAATGTTGGCAATACTACATGCACTTAAGAAATGGCAACCCTACCTAATGGGAAGACACTTCAAGGTAAAAACAGATCATGATAGCCTTAAATACTTTTTAAAACAAAGATTATCCTCTGAAGAGAAACAAAAGTGGGTCACAAAGATGTTGGGTTATGACTTTGAAATAATCTACAAAAAAGGGAGGCAAAATGTGGTGGCAGATGCACTCTCAAGAAAGGATGAGGATGTGGAAGCGTTGTTGTGTGCCATTTTTATTATCCAACTAGATTGGATAAATGAAGGAAGGGAGGAGTGGAAGAATGATGAATAAGTGTGGGCACTTATTCGAAATTTACAACAAGATTCTAGTACATCTGATACATTTAGTTGGAAAAATGATTCATTATGGTACAACGATTGCTTATACCTGTGTAAGAATTCCCAACTCAAACAAAATATTCTTATGGATTTGCACACTTCTCCCTTAGGAGGGCACTTAGGATTTTTAAAAACTTACCACAGGGTTAAGAAGGAATTCTTTTGGGATGGCCTTAAATCAGATATTCAAAAGTTTGGGCAGAATGTTTGGTTTGCCAACAAAATAAAGTTGAAACAATTAAGACCCCAGGTCTATTACAACCTTTATCCATTCCAAGCCAACGTTGGGAGGAGGTTTCAATGGATTTTATCACCGGTTTACCCAAGTCTGAGGGAAAGAGTGTCATCATGGTAGTAGTTGACAGACTTACCAAGTATGTACACTTTTGTGCATTATCACATCCATTGAAAGCTAGTACAGTTTCTATTGCATTTATGGAAACAATTAAAAAGCTACATGGAAACCCAAATATTATTGTAAGTGACAGAGATCCCATTTTCACTGGAAATTTTGGACAAAATTATTTTCTTGTCTTGGTACTCAGTTAGCTCATAGCTCATCTTATCATCCTCAATCTGATGGGAAAACTGAGATAGTAAAAAAATGTTTGGAAGGATATCTTCGTTTCTTTGTATCTAATAAACAGACACAATGGGTCAAATGGGTTCCTCTGGCTGAATGGTGGTATAACACTTCTTTCCATACAGCAACAAAAATGACCCCATTTATGGCACTTTATGGATATCAGCCACCATCCATCACATCATATTTAAGAGAAAATTCTAAGGTTCAAGCAGTGGAACATCACATTGAACATCAACAACAAGTCCTCCAACTCTTAAAGGATAACCTCGTTTTGGCACATAATAGAATGAAACAACAGGCAGATCAACATCGTAGCGAAAGAAGTTTTGATGTAGGTGAATGGGTATTCCTACAGCTACAACCATACAAACAAATGTCCCTCAAGCAAGCTAAGAAGGATAATAAATTATCACCAAAGTATTATGGTCCGTACAAGGTGTTGCAAAAGATTGGTACTATGGCATACAAATTGGAGCTTCCTGTAGTGTCTCGAGTGCACCCAGTTTTCCATGTTTCATGTTTAAAGAAGGTTATCGGCAACAAGCTCTCAGTTCAAACAATATTGGCAAAACTTGACGAGGAAGGAAAAATTATATTGGAACTAGAAGCAGTCACAGAAACAAGAACTCGACAGCTACGAAATCGATCAATGTCGTAGTATCTCATCAAGTGGAAGAACTTATCCGCTAAAGATTCCACATGGGAGGATGAGAATTTTATGCAGAATCATCCAAAACTGCTCAAGCGTTGAGGACAACACTTTTCTTGAAGGAGAGGGGCATGATAGGTCCCTATAATACTAGTGATTACCCCATTACTATTGTAGTTGTATCCCTTATTAATATTGTTATGCCCCTATTGTCCCCATGTTTTTATTACTATGCCCCATAGAATCCCTCTATTGTTATTTTTGTGGCTTTATATTGTTATTGTTAGGTCGACTAGGTTATATTGTGACTCCTTAGACTCCAATACATAGAAAGGAGGTTTTGTCATTTGAATCTGTTAGCGCTTGAAATTTCACCTCAGGCTGAGAAAGGTAAACCTCAAGGCAACATCAAACCATTTAGCCTCGTAGCTAGCCATACGGGGCAGGAGAAGGCTCTCTCCGGTCTATCTCGTAAAATCTTCAATAGATGAGATGACCAATAGGGTAACACTGATTTTAGGCTAGTAAACTGATCAAAAGGTTGATTTAGGGTTTTTGGTGGCAAATTGAGGAGAGGGCAATTTTGGGTGCGGGGATTGGACACAGTTTCTACAGGGGGTTCCTTGGGGCGAGGTAGGAGACAGTGTTGATGCCTTTGATTGAGGTGAATGGTCAGGAATGAAATATGAGTAGCTAAAGAGAGCAAACAATCACTTTTAATTCTCTTTAGACAAAAGAAAACATTGAAATTAAACAAACTTAAAAGCAGAGCATGGCAAGCATGAATAACACTTCATTTGTTTAATGTGCAGAAGTAAAAGAAAGGAAATGAATCACATAAAAAGCTTACAAGTACATTTAGAAACACACCATCAACACATGAGTCCACAAGAATCCCAAAGAGGACTGCAAAACCCTAGTCTTCCTTATCCAAAAATTGCAGAGATACAGTGAATAATACAATGATAGCTTCTCCCTCAAGAGTCCAACCATGAAAATGAGCAAGAAAGTACATAATATAGATGATCTAACATCTTTCCCTACCTCCATGGGTCGAGCTCACTATCCTAGGAGCTGTTTCAACCACTTCTAAACTAAGCACTACAAACTAGGCAGTCAAAACAACTTGCCTCTATAAACTTGGAAACCAATTCATTCATTTAATATTTACCCTTTTCATGAATGAATCTTCTATAAGTGTTACATAAGAGTAAAAGTGTCTAAAAAGTACAATAATTACATCAAATTACATCAAAGAGGATCACATTTCATCCCAAAAAGTCAAACTGGGTCAAACTGTGCTTTTCCGAGCTGTACAGTGCATTTCTAGACAAAACTGCCTGACAGGTCGCGCGCCCTTGCCTGACGGGTCGTGCACCTTTGGAGCCATGTTTGGGGCACTTGCAGGTGTCCACATTGAGCACAAGTGGGCTTGTTGGAATGGTCTATGAGTCTACTTTCCAACCCAACTTGAATTTTTGGATTTGGAGTTCATTTTCCCTGTCAAAACTCAAATCTCCCAAGACTGCTTTCTGCAATTCAAAAAAGTGGCAGAAAGTCATTTTTTACTAGTTTTTTTTTTACTTTCTGGAGGCCCAAAACTTCACCAAATCTCAAGTCCATCCATGAGCATGTGTAAATTTGCATGAAAAATCTGGAAATGCTGAGTTTTTGTCAAATGGAGTTTCCATGATGAAGGGTCGCACGGGGGGTGAGACCCGTTAATGGGAAAAACCTGCAAATTGCCTGAAAATGCCAAAATTCACCCAAAATTCTCAAAATTTCTTGGGATTTGTGATGTGGCTAGGCTATTTAGTGCCTTGATCCTTGAGTGAAGCCTCAGCCAAGATACGGAGGGGATTTGGCCTCTTTCTCCGTTTTAATGCCTCGGTCAACCGCCTTTGAAACATTTTCATCTTTGCCTTGCACACATGCATCCTTGCCCAGTAGTGGTTCTTCATGTTCCTCAGCAATTTCTTCTCTTGGTTGGCCTTAGCCAACAGCCTCTCCAAGTGTGTATTCACCTAGATGAGCATGGACTCTCGGTCAGCGGGCAATGGGTCACCCGGTCTTCTTCAGTTCAAGATTCGGTCACTACGAATCCTCCACAGCTCATCAAGTGCTTTCTCCTCCTCCAACTGTTTGTTGCGCTGCTCCAGGTATGTAATGGTCCATTTTGCACCCTCTAATCTCCTTTGCAAGGCATCATTTTCAGCTCTAAGGTGCTGAATGACCTCCTTTGCCTCTTGGCTCGGAGAAATGGTCTCAAGATCAACAAACTCAATATCTGGAACTCCTGATGGCCCCTCATCAATCTTGGGCTGCTTGCCCCTCTGTGCTGCTGAAGAGAGCGAGGCCCCTTCCACCTGATGTGGAGATAACACTCACTGAGCTGATGATGAAGGCGAGACCCCTTCCACCTGCTGTGGAGATAGTACTCGCCTAGCTGCTGCAAATAAGGCCCTCGGGCCTTTCTGATAGGTAACCAGAGGTGAGGAGCTGACATGTCTAGTGACAGGGATGTCATGCTGCTATGATGGTCCTCCCTCCTCATGAATAATCTCAGGATGTGGCGAGGGTGGTGCTGTGAAAAACTCACGAGAGATGAACTCCTCCCATGAGATGCCCTGCTGAGCCAACTGATGCAATACTACAAGCTGAATCAAACCATAATGGTACAGGCTCCTATACTGCTGTGTCGGGCTCTTCCTCTGTAACATGGGCACCATCCTCTGAATGTTCTGATAGAAGAAAACAGGGATGTTCATCATCCTCACTCGGGTGAAGTGCATCAAGAGGCGAATATGATATGAATATACCTGTGAAAATCTACCTTCACAGGTAAAATAGTGCATGATGAGCCTCATCATGGGAGCATACTCGCTCCTGAGAAACCTGAATGGAAACACACCTACCAAATGTCTCATGAATGGTGGTCAGACAAAAGGCTCAAAGTGAACATTATCCAGCACCTTGCGCTTATTCCACACCTCCCCAACATTAGGTATCCCTGTGGCATGTGAGATCACCTCGAGTGTCAATGTAAAGTCCACCCCTGCAAGGTTGACATGTCCATCATGCAAGTGTAAAACAAATAGGCGAGCCAACTCTCTGTGGTGCTGAATCCGTGAGATCCTCTCACAAAACTCATAGCAAGACATATACTGAAAACATGTGACCGCCATAGGACAAGCCTGTAACTCTGCTAAAGAGGTGGGCTCCTCTCTCTTATGATGTCCACCCTTACCGCCCTTATGAGGCCTCCTCTATACCTCAATCTCTGAAGCTAATGACTGGTCATCACTTTGCTCATAGGTTTCGGTTTCTGACATGTTTAAAAGAGAAAAGTGGACAAATTGTACTGCTGCTTCTGCTTTATAAAATGTTGATTTGTATGCTGTTTCAAGGGGACAAGGAACATGAGGGAAATGTTAGGGGAGGGGCATTTGTACAAGGAAAATGCGAAATACAACAGGGAATTTAGGGAATTTAGGGAAATACACTGCAAACATCATTGACATCATTGCATATACATCATCAAATTCACATGCTTACATGGGCATAAGGAGATATAGGGTCAGGATGTGATTTTTTGTTTTTTAAAGGGAAAAGGGGTAGGGTTTATTTTCTTTACAAATTTATAAGGGAAATTGACATGGAAATATAGGGAAAATGAAATGGGAATGAGGAAAATAATTACAAGGGAAAAACCATGAAACAGCACTAAACCTTAGCACTCTTTTACAATGTAACATACAACCATATGGAGGTCTTGCTCTTCAACATTTTGATCATTAAAAACACATTCATAATATCCATCAACCATAACCAGCAATCATTCCAAGCTTAGAGAACCTACCTCAAGCGATTTGATGGCTTGGAAGGCGTTTGAGCAAATTTGAAAAAAGTTTGGAGGGAGACAGCTTGACGGGTCGCGCACCTCGCCCAACGAGTCGCGCGGGCCTGACGGGTCGCGCCCGTTGTAAAATTACACTGTGGGAGCCCCTCTAACGGGTCGCGCGCACCTGACGGGTCGCGCGCCTGGCCTGACGGGTCGCGCCCCTGTCCAACGCCCGAACTTGCTCTGCTTTCGCTCCTTTCACTCAATCACTCACTCAAACTTCTCTTGCAAGTGTCTTGGATGCACAATGAGAGTGAAAGGAGGGAGATTGGGTTTTTATAAGTTTCATTTGAAAAAATTTCATGTTCAAACCCACTTTCTAATGTTTCTCTTTGACACTTTATAAAACTGACTTTTTGGTTTCCTTTGTCCTGAAATTGACTCTTTCAGTGCTTTGACTTGATTCTTTTTGCAGGAAGATCATCTGAGGGATCTTGGCAAGGGGACCAGGGTTGCATACTGTCCACTGAAGTCTTTTGAAATTTCATCACTTTTTACAAACATTTGAAACATGACCTTGGCTTTAAAAACAGAGTTTTTAAATCCAAGGTGAAAATTAACTGTACAAGATAAAAACTTCGAAGAAATATCTTTACAATCATCCCTCTGGCTTGCTGAGCACTTATTGACCTTCAAAAACATGACCTTGTAGACATTTTTGACCAAAACCCTAGACCTAGGAAATTGACCTCAAGACAAGACAAGACAAGCTTTGAAAGAGCTTAATGACTGAAATGACCTGATACAGCAGTGCCAAGAGGGGTAAAAATACCAGCTCCTCCATCAGGGTTATGGCATGCCTAATGGGATGCAAAAATTGACACTGATGAGACACCTACATATGCAAATGTAAAGAGTTTTGATCGCTGATGGAGGGCTCAAGACCGAATCTAACAGAATCATCCAAGAATTGTTCATTTATGTAATGTAAAGGAGGTTTGCCCCTCGAAGAGGCTGAATTCTAAGGCGTTGATCTATCTTTTCTATCTTTTTTTGAGCTGGTTTCATAACACATTATGAGGCACAAAGGTGTCAGGGTGGATTCCAAAAAGATCCAAGCAATGCACGATTGGCCTCAACCAAAGACCTTAAAGTGTTTGAGAGGAATTTTGGGTCTCACTGGCTACTATTGCAAATTTGTCCACAATTATGGTTGCATTGCTAGACCCCTCACTCACCTTCTCAAGAAAAATTCATTCCTCTGGAATGATGAAGCACAATAGGCATTTATAGCTCTCAAACATGCCATGTGTTCCACTCCCGTATTGGCACTACCCGACTTCACCAAATCCTTTGTGATTGAATGTGATGCTTTAGGTACGGGTATTGGGGTTGTCTTAATGCAGGAAGGTCGACCCTTGGCCTTCACTAGCCAACAACTAAGTGGGACAAATCTAGGACAATCTACCTATGAGAAGGAGATTATGGCCATCTTACATGCAGTGGATACCTGGTGACTATACTTATTGGGGCAACATTTCCAAATCCGCATAGACCATCAAAGCCTTAAATATTTTTTAGAGCAATGCCTATCCTCGCCACAACAAAATAAATGGCTAGCCAAAATGTTTGGATATGATTATGAGATAATTTACAAGAAAGGGTGCGAAAATGTCATAGCGGATGCTTTATCATGCCAATTTGAGGAGGAAAGCACCCTGCTAGCAATCTCTCTTCCCATTCCAAAGTGGATTGAAGAGGATCGCCAAGAATGGTTTTCACATCCTTCGCTCTCCCAACCCATTAATAAATTGTAGGCAGATCCAAATTCCACAGTGGGCTACTCTTGGCAGGATGAGATGCTTCGCTACAAGGAAAAAGTAGTGATATCACCAACATCCACCCTCAAAAGTCACATTTTGGCAGAGTTTCACTCATCTCCCACTGCAGGCCATTCAGGCTTTCAGAAGACTTATGCTCGCACTCGACGTTCATTCTTTTGGATAGGCATGAAAAAGGACATTCTTACTTTTGTAGCTGAGTGTGATGTGTGTCAATGCCACATAGGAGAAACAGTAAAATCCCTAGGCACCTTACAGCTATTTCCCATCCCTACCTTAATCTGGACAGAGGTTTCTATGGATTTCACTACTGGTCTTCCGAAGTCAGGAAACAAGTCAGCCGTCATGGTTGTTGTGGACAGACTTTCTAAGTATGCTCATTTTTGCACTCGACCCTGCCCTTTTACACCCGCTTTGGTGGCTCAATCTTTCATGGACCAGATCTTCAAATTGCATGGAATGCCCACTTCCATTGTGTCTGATCGTGACCCGATCTTCACCAATAACTTTTGGCAGGAACTCTTTAGGCTACAAGGTACACAACTACAACTCAGTACTTCCTGTCATCCCAAAATTGATGGTCAAACTGAAGCAGTCAACAAATGTCTAGAGACCCACCTCAGGTGTTTCACTTCAGAAAAGAAACATCTATGGGTACATTGGTTACCTCTAGCCGAATGGTGGTATAATATTAACTATCACACCATCACCAAGGTGACTCCATATGAAGCAGTTTATGGTCAACTCCCTCCTTCACCTACTTCTTATATCCATGGATGCTCAAAGGTACAAGTAGTGGATGAACTCCTACAGAACCATGCAACCATGCTTGCCCACCTCAAAGAGAATCTCCATCATGCTCAAAATCACATGAAGCAACAGGCAGACCAACATCGTTCAGAGTGCCAGTTTCAAGAAGGGGATCAGGTATTCTTGAGGCTACAACCATATAAGCAAACATCACTCAAAGACAAGGTTGTCAGAAATTATCTCCAAAATTCTACAGACCGTATCAAATACTTCAGCACATCAGAGAAGTAGCCTACAATCTAGCCTTGCCACCTACTGCAAAAATCCATCCCATCTTCCATGTCTCATGCCTCAAGAAATTGGTTGGGAACCATTGCATAATTCAAACTAGTCTACCAGAATTGGATGAAGAAGGTTCAATCTGGCTCTAACATAAACAGGTTCTTGACAGGTGAGAATGGCAACTACGTGACCGCACGATCAAGGAAGTCCTTGTCAAGTGGAAAGACACCTCTCCAGAAGATGCGAACTGGGAAGCAACCACTGTTCTTCAGTAGTTTCCACAGCTTCAGCCTTGAGGGCAAGGCTATTTTTATGGGGGAGGGCATGTTAGGGTCCAATCCTAACCCCCTTGTTTATGCAATAGGGTCGAGTCATAGTTATAGTTAGTTAAAGAGTCAATAAATCCTGTTACACAAAATATTGTCACCATGACTATTTGCAGTCAGTATGGGTCTATCATCATTCATACTGTCCTCCTAAGCAAGTCTCAAACCTCAGCTCTTCATGTCAAGCTTTGAAAATGAGAGAAAGACCTTAAAAATCATTAAAGCTCTGGTTCCGCACTTTCTCTCAATATTACCTGCGGTCCCACACCTCCTGTTCATGTTACCTGCGGACCTGCTCGCTCTATCTCTAAAGGAGTGGGTGCGGACCCCTGTGAAAGTCAAAAAGGCGCAAGTTTATTCTTAAAAACTCACATTGGGTTAATTCTAGATGATTCTAGAAGGAATCTTGACGTGGATGGTTCGCTCCTAGGTGGTTCATGCACCCCGAAAGTGAAGGAGCTAATCCCTTGATGAGAGGAGCTATCCCTTTGAAGGAGGGCTTTATCCCTTTGAAGGTGGACCTAGTAACTTCCCTCCATTGCACTATAAATTAAGGCATTAGGGTGGTTGCTAGAGAGGTTAGAAGCTGAACATTTTTTAGAGTAAATGCTGGTGGAATTGAGACTTCCTAGTTAAGTTTGAGAGGAGAGATCACATACCTTTTGGCTTCATTGGGAAGAGAGTGAAACTTGTTAAAGTAGAGGAGACTTCTTGATGGACCCTGGGGGGAGCTTGTACAGCATCAAGGCACAGGTTGTAAAGTTCTTCTTTGATCTAAATTAATACAATCAGATTCATTTTTCTCAACAAATTGTCTTATGTGATTTGTTTCATGAATTCCTTGATCATCATGATAAGTCTGCTTTATTATATTGGCTTTTCAGGTGCTATTTAATTTTTGTGCTTGTTTGTGTTTGCAGATCCTCTACAAGGGAGCTCATTTGGATCAATGGAGCGAGGCTTCCACAAACTTGCATTGGACCCAAGGTAGGCCTAAAACACTTGTTTTCCTTTATTTATAAACTGCATATTTAGAGAAAGATAGAATTTGATTGGTTTGCTTGTCACTAGATATCATTAGATACTAGGGAGGTCAGTCTTGTCCTTGCAAGAACGACTCATTCCGTTTGACAAAATGGCGACTCCACTGGGGATTTGATATTTTGATTTCCTTTTATTTTGACTTGAGAAACTGTGTTTTTGTTTATGTTTTTGGCTTGTTGTGTGTGGAATTGGGTAGGTTTAGTAGATCTTGGATTATTTTTTGTTTTTCATACTTTTGGGAGAGGACCACACCCTCTGCTTGTAACACAGTGCGGACCTATCCGCACTTTTTCTTTACACACAGAGCGGTACCGCACCTGTGTGGACTGCGGGCATGTGGACCCTGTCAAAATTTTGAAAAACTTAAGATTTTCTCTTAAAGTCAGCTTAGGATTTGTTTAGGTGTTTTTTGCCTCTGCCCAGACCTGCATGTGACTTGTCAGGAACTTTTCTTAGGTTAATTCCGTTGGCATTAGGGTTTTAGGTGAAATTCCTAGAAGTTTTGGTTACCGGGCTTGGTTTTCATTTTGGTCTTGTAGTAGCTCAGAGCCTAGAAGCCTTAGAAGCCTCAGATCACCTTGGTTTTTATTGGCCTTCTTATGAGTCTAACCGTTTGAAAAATCTGTCTTTGTTGAGGAATCCATCTTGTGTTTCTCTTTGCAAAACTTCGAAAGGACTTGTGATTAAAAGTTTTGGATTTCATTTTTAGAAAAGAAAACAAAAATTGGTTGTTTTTTAACTAATTTGTGATTCTAGACAAATTAGTCCTTAGTTTGCTTATAACTAAGTAAAACAGCCTTGAAAATAAATCTTGTAAGCTTTTACTTCAAATAGTTCTTAGAATTTATAGATCTCAAGATTAGATTTTTGCATAGTGTTGAGTTTTTTATAAAAATAAAAAATCTCTTTTGGAAAAAAGTTTGTTTTTCTAGTATTTGAGTGTTTGAAAGAAAAGGGAAATTTTCGTGAGCATAACTAGTTGTCTTTTTTTTTAGTGCATTGGAAAAGACAAAAAGCTCTTCTTTTGATTTGTTTGTTAAGGAAAAGATTTGTTTTTACAAGCATTTGCATTCTCAACTCTTTCCTAGCTAGAAATTCATTGAAGGGAAAAGATTGCTTATCATCTTAAGGGCATTTTTTTTAGTGATTTCGAGTCAAGTCTTCACACCATAAGTTTCATCTCCGCACCTTTTGACTTAAGAAAAAACTAATAAAAATAACGCTTAAAGTAAAATCTATCTAGTAATCTTTTTATTTCTAGGGCTCTATATCACCAACATAGCTTAGGCTAGTATCTTGGAGTAGGGAGTAATTAACTCTCCAAGATAGTAAAACAAACAAGTAGTTGTATCTTGCAGTAGGAGATAAAATCCAATTGTTACATCTATGCTCTGGGAAAGCTCCTCTTAAAGGAGAAGCACGAGATCATATCTGAACCAGTGTGGGAATCAATCCTTCCTCATTGGGAATGATAGAAGATATTCACGTATTAAAAACAGTAAACCTTGGATTAACCATTGTCAAGGAGCCTGGGGTCACTTGTTGGTAAACCTTGGATTATGTCAAGGAGCCTTCAAGGGGGTTAAGCTTGTTACTCTGCCCTTGCGTGCGTATCGGATCGTAGACTGTTCCCCTAGGTATATTTGTTTCCGTTGATAACCATAGTGACCATATTCTATAGGATTCTTTCCTAAGGTGACGGTGGAGGGAAGATCCCACTGTACCTAGAGCAAACGTCGGCTAGACTCACTTGGATTTTCTGGGGGGTTCTCTTCACTCGAGATGGTTTAGTGGAGAAACTTGTGCCAGTCTATTCATTAAACAGATTGCCGAGGTAACTGTTCCAACCGCCATTTCTGTATTGAACTCTACGACGTTGGATTTCATCACCAACTAGTGTTTTTAGTACGGAAATTTACTATTTGTGTGTGGTTTGATCTCCTAGATTCTTTAGGCGTGTGATTCAAAATTGTTTGGTTCTTTAGAGACTTTAGGTGGTTTTCATTGAGATTTTTCTTTGTTTGCATGTGAAGTAGTTAAAATATTTAATCGTGGCTGAATTACCGAGGAAGTCTCGTAGACTTCGGGGCCACCTCCTGAGTTTTCACCGAGCCAGCCTGACGGGCTATGAGCCCTTGTAACTCCTAGAGACAATAGAGTTGGGTCACCTGAAGAAGGAGAATATTTTTTAGTGGTACATCATGATTATCAAGCTCTAGTAGCAGATATAATCCACAATCTGTTTCTGTTTCCGAAGTTACTGGTAGTTTTTCATCTACTAGTGATTTAGGTGAGGAACCTGACATATCTGAACCTGAAACTGAATTTGCTGCTACCCCAACATCGGGATTTGCCTCTCCAACTTCTAGCGGTCCTGGTTCACCAAGGGTAGAAAGAATAATTACAAAAAATCTTCTTTCTGGACTTATAGCTATTGAAGAACTTGCTACTCTGGAAGAAGAAGGTATCCCTATCCCTGAAAATCAACCAGTTATAGAACTTAGGGAGCGTGAATCAATCTTTTACAGTCCACCTAGGAGCAATGCTTGGTATCTTTCATTGACCAATTTTTTGGAAAACCTGAGACTAAGTTTTTCACCACCTCACATTCCTTTTCATCCAACACCTAGGGCTTACTATCCTCCGTTGAATATGTCAAGACAGTCGTCCATGTTTTCTCAATCTTTGGAAACCTTTTTATACGGTAGTCCTTCTGTTCCCTCTGGGTATCAGTCACTTACTGGTACTTTTTCGGGAGCGTCTCCTCAACCTATCGAACAAGGGTTATTAACTGGAAATAATGGAACTAAGCCATTGAGTGTAGAAGATATTCTTATGGTGTTAGGTACTATTCCTAATCCTCAACCTCAAGGTGGCCAGTTACTGCCTGGGGGGCATCCTCAAAGTCCTCAATTATCGGTTGGGAGGCTACCTCAAGGTACCCAATTTGTGCCTGGGGGGCAACCTCAAGGACAGTACATACCTATGGGACAGTACGTACCTCAAGGTCAACCCCAGACTCAGTATGTACCTCAAGGTCAACCCCAGTATCAATATTTAACTCAAGGTCAACCCCAGTATCAGTACGTGCCTCAAGGTTACCAACCTCAAGGTCAGTACCCAGCCCAGGGATTCCAACCACCTTCCGGTCAATTATTTGTCCAAGGAGCTAGAAATGTACCTCTGCATTATCAACCCTACCCTCAACCCAGTTATGGTCCTCAATATTCTCAACCTATTATGGGTACGTACCCCGGAATGAATTTAGTGTGGGATCCATCTCAATCTCAACAGATCTTGCAACCGAATGTGCAGTTGTCATCTCAATTTGGACAACCCTTGGTTTCTGGTTCACCCCAGCAACCTGTCCAGTCTACTATTCAAACTTCTGCACCTTCTGTAGTTTCTCAGTCTTGGCCTAGTACGCCTTGTACTCCACCTCAAACGACTGCTGCAACTGCTGCAACATCTGTTCAATCTACCCCACCTACTTCTGGAGTATCGACAGCTCCAGTTTCTACTATTCCTGTATCAAATCCTCAGACATCTTTACCTCAGTCTAGATCCACAATTTAGACTTCGGTTCAAATGCCTGTAGGACGACCTGGTCCAAGTACGGTTGTCACAAGTCAACCTCAATTTACTTATCAACCATACCAGGGGCAATACCAATTCGGTCCTGCTATGCAGCAGCTAGTCTATCAATATCAACCGTACCCTGGATATACATATCAGCAACCTCAACAACCCTAGTACGGTCCGGTTAATCGTGGTTTTCCGGGAGGATATAATATATCAAATGCAATTCCAATTCCTAGTTATCTTGGATATCCTCCTCCTGGGGCTGGTCTCATGACCCAGGGTTTCAAGGACCCTAATCGTCAGTTACCGTTTATTGCAACTCTGGACTTGCCTGACTTGTCGTGCCTTACGAACGATCCAATTAACTATCTTCCGTTTTGGTCGCCAATGCCGAATAAGTTGCCTAGTGATATTCCTAAGTTTGAAGGCAAATCAGGAGAGGACCCGTCGAACCATGTGATGACTTATCACCTCTGGTGTGTGTCTAATTCCATTTTATATGATTCAATCCATTTAAGGCTTTTCGAGCGCACTCTAATTGGTCTTGTGTCCAAGTGGTACATTGAGTTATTGTGAGCCACTTTTTATAAATTTAGTCAGTTAGCTACTTCATTTTTAACTCATTTTCAATTGCCAGTCAGATATTACAATGGCACGGAATTATTAACTTCATTAAAGCAGTCAACGTCCACTTACATTTCAGATCACATTCATGAATGGAGACGTCGACGATGTTTATTGAAGGTTTTTATTCCAAATCAGATCTTAGCTGAATGCTTTGTAAAATCTTTATTACCAAAGATCACTGAGGATGTAGCTAAGGCTGGAGTCGTTACTGAAGAGAAAGTAATTGCTCAAGCTCAGTACCTTGACTTAGTTTATATGCAGTCAGGTACGTTACACGAGAAAATCCCCGACCTTCCTAAAAAAAATCAAATCACTGTAGCTCCTTCAGGGTCTCATGCCACTGATGATATGATTGGTACGGTTAATACCAAAAGTAAGAAGAAATCTTCCAATAATTCTTCTCCTATCATAACTTTACCAGATTCCCTGATGGAAGATTCTTCCGTGGAAATTTCCGCTGATATTCATGTTATAGAGTCATCTACAGCCAAATCAAAATCTGGCGGTAAGAAGAAAGGGAAGAAGAAAAATAAAACAGATAAAAATTCGAAAGAGAAACCAGAAAAAACGGAATCAACTGATGAGAAATGCAAACCTCGTTATCCTTGTCTCATTTGTGACGAAGAGCATTTTACAAGAGACTGCCCTCATCGTGCAGAGGTTGCGAAAATGGTCAAAGGTTCCCAAACGCCTGCTGTTTTGAAGGTTCCTTTTCCTAGTCAAGACAGTAATATGATAGGTTCTTCCTCAAATTCCTCTGAAGAACCCATAATGATGATGTCCCATGTTAGGATTTCGACTCGATCGCATGATTATGGAAGTAAAAGTCCTGTTGATGGTAAAGAAGCAGAATCTTCTCATTCGAATCCATCAACTTCAACTCCCGGTTCCGATCCACTACAGATCGAGAAACCTAACCCAGACTTAGTAATCAAACTGCCCGCCAATGGTATACTTCGAAATTCAGCTTTTAATCCACATGCGAGAGTGGCTCAGAACTATAAAATTGTTAAAGATTTGGTTATTTCAGCTTCAGCAATGTCGGCTTTGGAAGTCCTGCAATCATTCCCAGCACAACATAAATTGCTATTGTCGGCTATAGGAGCTATTGACGTTCAGGACTCGAACCTTATAATTTTCGATCTAGAAAATAGTACACCATTCTTACCTCATCAAATGGCTTTCCAGATCCCAATGTTAGTCAAAAACAAACCTTGTTATAGGACTGTGATTGATGAGGGAGCCTCAATGTGTATCATGTCGATACAGTGTTGGAGATCGCTTGGTTCTCCTACGCTAAATCAATCCTCGATGATTCTAAAGGCCTTTGATGGCTGTGGGTTTCATCCTTTTGGCATTCTACAGGATTTACCTATAGGGGTTGCAGGCAAAACTGTTAATCTAGATGTGGAGGTGGTTGATGCCCCTCTAGATTACAACCTCCTCTTGGGTCGTAGTTGGTATTACGCTATGATAGTTGTTGTTTCATCGGTCTTTCGGCTTATAAAGTTCTCTCATAATGGAAACATCGTAACTATAGACCAGCTAACTTACTTTTCATCCTACCCAGCTTCTTTTGAAAGTATTCAGCATGTCGGAAAAACAGCTATCCCGTATAACGATGTTGAGTAGGACTAGTTAAATATTCTAGTTTACTAGGAACTTTTCCTTTTCCTCCTATCAACGCATTGTCTTCTACTGCAACCATTCATATGATTTCATCAGACACTATTGTTTATGATGATCCTTGGATCGTACCTTCTGAATCTGAGATAGACTCATTTTGTGATGTTATGCCTTTGAGTCCATATGAAATTGTGTATCAGGCCGTGCAGTCATTTTCCGACCCGTCTTCAACCAAAATTTACTTAATGAATGTGGTCTATGAGGAATCACTTTCAACATCAAACTCGGATTCAACAACGTTTTCTGAACTTGTTCACACTGATGAGCAAATTCATGAAATCCTATGTGTCGATGATTTACCATGGGAAGATCTTCATCATAGATCTTCGTTTTTACCTGAGATTGATCACTTTGAAAATGATTTTTAATCTATTTTTACGACTGAATATGTCAAGGAACCTCAGAATCCAATGAAAATTCCTGATTCTGAGTTAAATTTGGGAAACATTTCTCGAACTATTCCTATTGATATTTCAATTAATCCTGGAATTGTTGAAAACATTCATATAGGTGCCTCTTGTACGGAAGATGAAATTCAAACATATAAGGCCCTATTTCAAGAATTCCACGATGTGTTTGCCTGGTCATATGAGGAAATGCCAAGAATTGACCCAGCAATTATTGTTCATGATAAAAACTTACCCAGATGCTAAACCCGTCTGGCAACGTTTGCGTCAAATTCACCTGCGAAAAGCTGCTGCCATTAAAGCAGAAGTTGAAAAATTACTCAAAGCAGGTTTTATTTATCCAATTTCATTAATGGATTGGGTATCAAATATTGTTCCTGTTAACAAAAAGTAGGGGACAATAAGAATATGCATCGATTATAGGGACATTAATCGAGCCTGTCCAAAAGACAATTACCCAACTCCCTATATCAATCAAATCGTTGATGATTGTGCTGGCATTGAAATATTCTCCTTCATGGATGGTTTTTCCGGATACAATCAAATCAATATTCTACCTACTGATCAACCAAAAACGGCTTTCATTTGTCCATGGGGGACATTGCTTATTGCAAATTACCTTTTGGGCTCAAGAACGCTGGGGCAACTTTTCAAAGAGCCATGTCTTACGCGTTTCATGACATCAAGCACATTGTGCAACCCTATCTCGATGATTTACCTGCTCATTCATCACATCGAGCTGATCATCTCATCCATTTACGAGCAATCTTTATGACGTGTAGGCATTAGCGAATTAGGTTGAATCCACACAAGTGTGTTTTCTGTATAGAAACGGGTCGGTTACTGGGGTTTGTTGTTTCGAAAGCCAGCATTCACGTCGATCCCTCGAAGGTTGAAGCTATTGTCAAGTTTCCTCCTCCTTCGAGTCTTCGCCAACTCCAAAGTTTGCAGGGTAAGGCAAACTTTTTATGTCGATTCATTCCTAACTACGCCGAGATCACAAAGGGTTTCACCCGATTGTTGAAACAAAATACTCCATTCTTTTGGGATGAGATATCTAACAAATCTTTTGATGCACTAAAACACACGTTGACCCATGCACCGTTATTGCATCCTCCCAACTACAACCAGGACTACTTCTTGTATCTCGCCGCCTCCCATTCCACCATTGGAATTGTGTTAGTTCAGGAAGATGAATTCGATACGGAACATGTGATATATTACCTTAGCCAAACTTTAAATCCAACTGAGCTAAAATACTCACATGTGGAGAAATTGGCATTGGCAGCTGTTCAAGTTGTCCAACGTTTTCGTCATTACATTTTACTACGTAAAACTACAGTAATTTCTTATTGAAACCCTGTGATCTATATTTTGACCAAGCAATTGCTAGGGTGCAATTACTCCAAATGGATTGTGATCCTACAGGAGTTCAATTTGGAATTTGAAAAAATCTAAGTCGAAGAAATCTTTAGTTTTTGCGGAGCTAATGTGTGACTTCCCGCGTGCTGACACGGAAACTGTGGAGGAGGAGCCCATTGCGGACAAATCCTTGTTTCTAATCAGCACTATAGATCCATGGTATGGGGATATCATCATCTATCTCTAGACCCAATCCTTTTGGCTAGAAATTTTAAGGTCAGAACGTCGAAAAATACGATTCCAGTCCCAACAATTCAAAATTATTGGAGATACACTTTATTGTCGTGGGGCAAACTCTATTTTTCAACGTTGTTTAACTCATGAGGAAGCTGAAAGGGTTCTAAATGACTGTCACTCTGGAGCGTGTGGCGGTCATATGTCTGGGTTTGCCACAGCCCAAAAGATATTGCGCGCTGGCTATTTCTGGTCGTCTTTGTTTAAAGATTGTATTAACGCAGTCCGAAAATGCCACAACTGCCAAATTTTTGATCGAAAGATGCGTGCTCCACCTGCTCCTCTCCACCCTATAATTTCCATCGGTCCTTTTGCGAAATGGGGTATCAATTTTATTACATGTAACCCTCACTCAGCTGGGAGGCATGGGTATATCATCCTTGCGGTAGATTATTTTACCAAGTGGGCTAAGGCAATGCCTACATTTGAGGCAGACGACAAAACTGCTGTGATTTTCTTGTTCAATCATATAATTGCTAGGTTTGGTGTTCCACAAGCTATTATCACTGATCATGGGCATCATTTTCGAAACATTATGATGACTGAACTTACAGGCCAACTTGTCTTGCGTCATGATAGTTCAACTCCATATTATCCACAGGCTAAGGGTCTGGTTGAAGCCATCAACAAAGTTCTAGTCATAATGATTCGACGAATCATTGGGATTCATAGGTCGAATTGGCATAACATGCTATTTTCAGCGCTTTGGGCGTATTGAACCTCAGTAAAAACATCAACCGGGTTCACTCCTTTCCAACTAGTTTATGGTCTGGAAGTTGTGTTACCCATTGAATGCGAAATCCCATCATTGCAAATGGCCATCGAATTACTTCCAGCCACTTTCGAAGAGGAAAAACATTTATTATACTTGTCTCAGCTAGATGAGAATCGACGTGATGTTGCATTAGCGATCGAAACTCATGCCAAACGTATTAAAGCTCAGTATGATTGAAATGTTACCCCTCGAAATTTTTCAGAAGGAGACCTAGTCTTATTGTACGATCAAGAAAATGATAAATTAGGCGTTGGGAAATTCGTACCCATGTGGCATGGTCCTTATGTTGTTAAGCGAAATCTAGCAAAAGGGGCCTATGAATTGGTAGACTTTGACGGGGTCTCTTTAGGTAAACCCAGAAATGGTCTTTACCTGAAGAGGTATTATGCTTAAAATCTGGGTGTGGAGATTTTTAGTTAGGTTAGTTTTCTTTCTAGCTAGTGTGTTTTAGTTTAAAAAAGTGTGCTTAGCTTAGAGAGTGTTTTTCATCATTATTCCTGCTTATCTTTGTTTTACTCTTGATATTGGAGATGTCGACGCCTCTCCAAACATACATTGGTTTTGCTGATGGTGCTTGTCGTAATACACGGAACATTTCTTCCATAGCTTGGGTTATCTATTCGCCCTCTGACAAGTTGGTATCTATGCATGGGGTAAGCCTCGGTCAAACAACGAACAACATTGCTAAGTATAGTGCAGTGATTGAGTTATTATCTGAATCTATTTCATTTGGGATTCGGAGTTTGATAGTGAGGTTAGATTCTGAACTCATTGTATTACAGCTTAATAGAGTATATGCCATTAGAAATCCAGTGTTATTGAGATTATTTTTGATAGTTCGTCCCTTGGAACGTGAATTTGACTATATTGAATATCAGCATATTCCAAGATATTTAAATACATTAGCAAATGAAATTGATTATCGAATGTTAAGTAGACATTTGCAATAATCATACAACTAATTTTAAAAACATTCCATAACATGTTTTACAAGATAAGCCGGTAATAGTGATATAATATAATATAGGAGTGTGTCAAATATACATCGTCTTCGATCATAGGTTGAAAAACACCTTATGGTCAACAAAAATGATAGTACAAAAAGAAAAAAATGTCATATGTGTCTACAACAGGCGATCATCCTATCACTGGTGATGATCTCGATAAGAAACCACTGTACGAGCCACCCTGCAAAGGAACCTCCTGAAAGGTCCTGGGACCCCAATCACATAGCGTTGTAGCCTAAGAGGAATGTCATCTATGCTGGTCTCCGGAATGTCTGCTGTCAAATGCTCTATATGACTCTCCAATTCGGCTAAGGTCTCTGCTGATTCGTCCTGTGGGACTGGTGCTGCTGCAGCTGGTTGTTTCCTCTCATAGGGCCGGAGAGCGGCTGGTCGCCGTGGACCTACATCTACATTTAAAACTTTTACTATCAATTTTGGGACAAGATAAAACAAAAGAAAAAATTAAATTAGAAAATGCTGAAAATGATTTTACCTGAGTCATCCCATTACTCTCCCGGTGGAAGAACCATGTCTGGGTCACCACGAAAATCTACCCCAGCGTAAGGAAAGTCCTGAATAGCAAAAACTTGGTTCTCCAACCAATGGAAATACTCAGGAGTGAATCGAATGACTTCTGTCCCCTCCTCAGGATGACGGGCCATAACTGCAACCCATCACATTAGTTTGGGCTCTCGAGGAAGTCCAGCTCCAACAGTGAGATGATGTGGGACCAACATTAGGACCCTCTCCAGACCAAAGCTCACGAATAAAGCACCATATCCAAAGGTCTTCAGTTTTCCGTTCTTTGCTCTAGTTAGTTAGCCTTTTATATTGGCCAACACAGCATTGCACCAGTTGAAGATGGTGCCTCGAAAGCAATCTACTGCCATCCGCATCTGGGATCCAGTGGCTATATGTAGTGTTGCGCTACCGCAGAGCCTGGTAATAGTAAACGCAATCACTTTCAGTTCAGGAATGGATATGGTTTTGATATCTATCCCTTTGTCTCTAGTCTAGTCACTGTAAAACTCTAGCCGGAGGCTATCGACAGACTGGCCACCTGACCTAGTCCCGAATAGAGTCAGGTGTTCACCTCTCTTAGGAAAACCAGTCAAAAGGTAAATGTCTGTCGGCTCCATTTCGAGCTGGTGACCACCAATGAAGAAGCACTGGTCCTGTATGCTCCACCTGTCTACCAACCACTGCAAAAAGTCCACCTGGGCCCTCATGCCAGGTATGGCCCAAAATTTGTATAAGCCGCATGCCTTCAATGCATCAATCGAAGGTTGTTGATTTATCGCGAAGAGATCTACATCCTCATGCACCCTTTCTCGCCAACCAAGCATGATGTATACTCTACATTCAACAAAAAGGTAAATTAGAATATCTAAAAGCAAAGTTTTTGGGTGAATTTCGAGAAATTTAGGTTTAAAAACCCTTGTTGTGGGGACCACACCCTCTCTGTTAGAGATAGTGCGTGGGTCCGCACTTTTCCTTCATGGCAGGTGAAGACCCCTGACTTTTTTCCCTTTACGAAAAAGTCGGGGTTCGCAGGTTACCTATGCTATGCCTGCGGACCCTCGCGCACGGGTTTCTAAACTAAAAATCCCTTAAAAAATGAAATCAAAACCTAAAAACAACTTTGAAATGGATGAAATGAAAGAGTAGGATGATGTAGATTACCTGGAGGAGACGGTGTTCGATTCCAACAGACGGAATTTCCGCAATCTTCACGGGAAGTTTCTGACCAAAAGCTTTATTTTCTCACCCAGAACTCAAACGGTAAAAATGAATTTACAAAACCCCTTTTTATAAGTTTTTTGACTAAATGAGTTTTTAATTTGTTTATGTTTCACTTTATAGAGGTAACTTTTGAAGCATTTGTATCCATTTTAAAGAGGTATGAGTAATGTTTGAGTTTGTGTTCAAGATAACGGATTTTTCAGGTGAAATCGGTCATTTTCGACGAAAAAACATTAGAGTCACCTTTAAGCTCTTTTTTGACTCCTAAAACATGAAAAGATCGCCGAGTTTTTCTTTTTAAACTTGTTAAAACAGAACTAAAAAGACGGTCCACTTACAGCCCTTTTCTGACCGTAAAAACATGAAAAGATTGCTGGATTTTTGTCGTTTCAAATTCGATATTAGTTATGAAACGACGTGTCATTGATCGCTTTTTTACTTTTCCGAATCAGAGGCACTAATTATGAAAAGTAATCCTTGGTCGTAATGATCAAGCGGTTCTCTCAAGTGTTATTTTATACTTTTTCGGGCTTGGGAGACACAAATTTACGAAAAAGGACAACCATGGAGTCTTCTTAATTTTTTCAGACTCTCTAAAATTGAAAAACTCTGAGTTTCTCCTATACTGGACTCGTTAAAATTTAATAGTAAAGGACTTGTTCAATTACAAACATGAACGGACCACTCCTTCTTAGGGTTCAAATTTAAACTAAGTTGAACTCATCCGAAGGATGAGCTTAAAATCAAGCAAATCTTATCCTCCTCAAGCTTGTCAAAAATAAAGAGGTAATTTCCAGAAATGGTGGGGGAAAAGAGAGAAAAATGAGCCTGTTTGTCATATTTTGTAACCACTCTTGAACACGACACTTTTATTCACCTGGGTTGCGAAATCCTTTGCCTAACAGTTGATCAAACCATATTGAAAGTCTTCAGCTAGTTTTTGGGTATTAACTTTGGGTCATTTGTCACCAAACCATCTGCTGTGTCGTTATGTGTTCAAGAGGTCAGTGAAAATAAGCCATTCATCTACAAAATATCTGTCATCCATCTTGACCATCCCTGAGTCAGTCCTTGTAACTAAATTTCTTCAAACTTGATCTATGATTTCGTGTTGTGGGCTTGCCTACGACGGATTGCTTTCTATCGACTTCAGCTCATTATCTAGAAAAATGATCTAGAAATCGTCAGTACCTTGGGATCTGCATGCCTCAATGGAAGGCTTCTCGCCTTCGACGATAGGTTGCATCATTGACCTTCGATCAAAGGATTTTGTGACATGTTCGACATCAACACATCTATTCACATCTCATGGATTGTACTAAGTACTTTGAGAGCCATTGACATTACTGGTGGTTTCTCTCATACTTGTTAACAGTTTACATCATTGACTGGTAATCAAGTGGCTTCTACCATGTTTGACTTCAACACATTCATTCACATAGATAGAATTGTACCCTTTCAGGAAGTAGAAATCAAGACCCTGGATGTAGTTTCCACCATCCAGGCTGCGAGGAATTTTGTATTCATTATACAGTGGATTATTCATAAACAAATGGCTACGTCCATACTGTGTCTACATGTGTCTATACTTGTGATGTATTACAAGATCATTCATATATCAGAGTAGTAGTTAGTTTTCTATTCAGTTTTGATCTGAGTATGGGAATGCCTACCTCAACGATGATATGATCTCATATATATATTTTTCATTGAATGTTTTTACAGGTTCGAATCGGGCTCTCCACAAGATGATCCTCGAAATGATAAAGTACTTCACTCTTCCTAGATGATCAATGAAATCCTCATCTACTACAGACTTCGCACTTTAAGGGGCAATCTCTTACACAAAATATTGTCACCATGACTATTTGCAGTCAGTATGGTTCTATCATCATTCATACTGTCCTCCTAAGCAAGTATCAAACCTCAGCTCTTCATGTCAAGCTTTGAAAATGAGAGAAAGACCTTAAAGATCATTAAAGCTCTAGTTCCGCACTTTCTCTTACTATTGACTGCGGTCCCGCACCCCCTATTCATGTTACCTGCAGACCTACCCGCTCTGTCTCTAAAGGAGTGGGTGCGGACCCCTGTGAAAGTCAAAAAGGTGCAAGTTTATTCTTAAAAACTCACTTTGGGTTAATTCTAGATGATTCTAGAAGGAATCTTGATGTGGATGGTTCGCTCCTAGGTGGTTCATGCACCCCAAAAGTGAAGGAGCTAATCCCTTGTTGAGAGGAGCTATCCCTTTGAAGGAGGGCTTTATCCCTTTGAAGGTGGACCTAGTAACTTCCCTCCATTGCACTATAAATTAAGGCATTGGGCTGGTTGCTAGAGAGGTTAGAAGCTGAACATTTTTTAGGGTAAATTCTGGTGGAATTGAGACTTCCTAGTTAAGCTTGAGAGGAGAGATCACATACCTTTTGGCTTCATTGGGAAGAGAGTGAAACTTGTCAAAGTAGAGGAGACTTCTTGATGGACCCTGGGAGGAGCTTGTACAACATCAAGGCATAGGTTGTAAAGTTCTTCTTTGATCTAATTTAATATAATCAGATTCATTTTTCTCAACAAATTGTCTTATGTGATTTGTTTCATGAATTCCTTGATCATCATGATAAGTATGCTTTACTATATTGGCTTTTCAGGTGCTATTTAATATGTGTGCTTGTTTGTGTTTGCAGATCCTCTACAAGGGAGCTCATTTGGATCAACGGAGCGAGGCTCCCACAAACTTGCATTGGAACCAAGGTAGGCCTAAAACACTTGTTTGCCTTTATTTATAAACTGCATATTTAGAGAAAGATAGAATTTGATTGGTTTGCTTATCGCTAGATATCATTAGATACTAGGGAGGTCGGTCTTGTCCGCAAGAACGACTCATTCTGTATGACAAAGCCCATATTAATAATTGTAAGTGGTTGATCCGCATTTAAAGAAGGGACCACAATTAGTTGCAAATGGGCCATGGTATTAGATAGATGGTATTAATAAGAACTATGGTACTAACCCATGTTATTGCATGTATGAATCCTATATAAAGGATAGAGACTCCCCTTGAGGAGCATCATGTCTTATTTTGTAATTGAGCCCAACTCTATTGGAGGTTGCCCCCTCGAAGAGGCAAGTGAACATTTCTTTCCTCTTTGAATAATAAAATACACGCTGCTATTTCTTATTGTACTGTGTTTTTGGTATATTTCTTCACATATTTGGTATTCTGGTATCTTATCGCAGGTTAAGAGCATAACATTATCTTTTGACATATTGAACTCAACCTTAGTTGCTTGGGTTACTTAGTCGGGTTACTGTGTTGCTTAGCACAAGAGTGTCTCCGAGCGGAGATCTCAACCCTTGATTCGGTGGACTTTGAGTGTTACCCTAGGAAGGCATTTCATACTACCTTGGAGGAGAGCCAGTGGAGTTTCATAGTCATATCATTTAGCATTTGTCTCAGCCAGTGCGTGTTTCTAGAGGACGTAGAAGGGAAACAAACAGGTGTTTCTTGTGTGTTCATCCAGGCAACAATTGTCGGGGGAGTTTGGACATTGAATCTATAATGGAGGATCAACCTTCCGAGAGAGTTTCGGAGCAGGAGGTTTTTGCAGTGTAGCATTTTGATTTACAATCACCTAGGCCTGCGAAGAGAGCCATGCCTGGGCTCACGTGGGAGTCAGAGGAAGGAATTGTAGAGCTAGAGATGGTCAGGAGAAGTAGGAGATCACATGGAGGGCTATTTGAGGAGGATTATTGGAGTTGGGAGAGTAGAGATTGACAGGATCAGTCATAGCAACAAAATTCAAAATTAGAGGAGGGCCAAGCTGTGAAGGGTCAATTTTTGAAGGTTGGAACCAAGGGAAACCCTTTCTGAGATTTTTTGGGTTTTGGGCAAGGATCACACTCCTAATTTTATATAATTTTATGGGTAGATATAAGGGGTCAACAAGGGGTCCCAACTCAGCTAACAGCAAGAGGAGCTAAGGGGAATTTGGGCCAAAATTCCGAGGTCAACATTTGGAAAATTCCTTTGTGGGTTATTTTGGGTATTTGTTGGAGAGGTCGGGATTAATTTTCCATAATTTTCTGAGCACTAGAGGTGGGGTTTCCAACAGCATCCTTACAGTAGACATCATAGTTTCATAGGGGCAGTGCAAAGCATCATTGTAGTAGTTATTGTGCCATCTGGGCTTGACATATTACCACCTGCATTTGATCACGCTTGCCATTGAGGCAAGCCCAAGTGCACCACTTCCACATTATTGTACTTTTCTCTCGGATTATAACAAAATGGCTTAGTTGTTGGATATTCATAAACTTTTTATGGATGTGCATTGAAAGTTTCAATTTTATGGTGCTGTTTTTATTATTTTCTTTGCATAGCACTAATTTTCCTAGTTTGGAAAAATAGTGCTATGCAAATCTAGCAAGTGAGATAGATGATGGTCACAGTTACATGCACCTTAAAGGTAAATATGAATCTTCCATGGTTGTTATTGAAGTATTTTCAAGTGACATTGGTAGACTAATAGATGTATGCAAGGAGCATGAGAACAAATTTCATATTTGTGATTAAAAAGAGAAATACCTCAAGGAATAGATCGCTACCTTGAGGACACAACTAGTAGAATAAAAAAGAATAGAAGAGGTTAATTACAGAAAGCAAAAAGATAGGAAGGATTATGTTGAAGCACTTGAAGGTGTAATTGAAAAATTAAGGAACTTAATGAAAAGGAATAGTAGCTAGAGAAAGTAAAGAGAACCATAGCAGTGAACAAATTTGGTAGAAATTTTCAAAAGGGAGAGACAAGCTCATATGTAGGGAAGAAAAATAAATCTAAACCAAAAAATCATGCAACAAAGAATGAGTCCAAAAATAGCAGGAAGGAGAGAGAAAACAAATCCACCAACAAAAATAAAGAAGAGAACCAAAATGAGATTTCACATCTAGAAGATAATTTTCTCCTATGGTTGATGGTAGCAAATTTCAAAGGAGAAATAAACACTCCTTTTACCCTTGATGGATGAGATTGAGTGCCTCAATTGTCAATATTTTGATCATGTGGCAGCTAATTGTAGGAGGAGAATGCATACATCCATGCAACAATATGATTAGCTAAGAAGAAGACCAATGTTCATGTATACAAGTTCATTTAATCGTTATTATTTTTCTTGTAACCTATTTGGCCACAAGGCTATTTATTATAGATCTAGCATGAGGAGATGGAGGTCCAACATCAGCAACAAAAGATTATTCCTCTAGATTCATATATTGGTCACATAGAGTGTTATGTGTGTCACAACTATAGACACATGGCCAAGTATTGCAAGATGCCTAGATCGTTGAGGAGATTTGTTCAAAAGAAACAGTCAAAGGAGAATGTGCAACAAATGAACCAGCCAAGGAACATGTGCAGGAAGAAGGAGAAGTAGCTGGGAAGATGTGGCATTGCACTTTGCTCGTGTGATGAGGATGACATGTGCTACATTGACAGTATATGCTCACACCATATCTCATGAGATAATAATAATTCCACTTCTTGAAGAGAACCAAGACTAGCCATGTTTTTTTTTTGAAGGAAATGAAAATGAAAGAGTGTTGGAAAGTGGTAAAGCCAATATTGGTGAGAGAAGAACCAATGCAGGTGATGTGCGGCTCATTGAAGGCCTAAAGCATAACATTTTGAGTGTAATCCAAATGGTGGATGGAGGTTTTCAACTCCAAAGGTTGCATCATCTGGAAAGAAGGGTCAAAAGGAGTGATTGCAAAAAGATTCAAGACACGTGATAATGTGTTCATGTTGAAGGGAAGAGTAAGCAAAAAAAGCAGAAAATGGATTACTCTTCCTCATTAGATTCAAAGTAGGACAAATCAGCCTCTACTGCAATCCATTCTTGCATGTTAAATCTACTTGATTGTGGAAATATATACGAGACTAACATGGTCTTAGGGGGAACATTGACGACTTGAGGTGTACTAGTAGCAATGAGTTTTCGATCCATTCCATCCATGCATATTCAAGTGATATGTATTACAAACTTGAAGGTTTATGGAAAATTTTCAAGTAAATTTTTATGTATTTTAGGAAATGGATCAATTTGCAAAAGCACATAAAATAATGGTTTTAAAACTCAGTTTGTGGCATAAAAACAAAGACAAATATACCATATACAATAACACAAGACAACAAAATGATAAAGGATTTCATGTTGGAAATAATACTAAGAGGGGGGCGAATCAGTATTATCAAATCTATAAATTTATTTCCCAAACAAATTTATATGCGCTACTTGAGGGAAGTGAACTAGCGTGTACATGCGACTGTACTTAAAGAAACCAACGTATATGAAGAGAACTTTTCATTTAGCCAATTTATCATGTATCGAGCTTAAAACAGTATATCAGAGATTTATTAGACAGTAATCAAAATAAAGCATCACACATAAGAAACACACATGAACACAAGATATAAGGTGGAAACCCAATGTGGGTAAAAACCACCTGTTGATATTGTCTATGTCTTCTTTTAATAATAATAAAATCTGTTTACAATCTTGTACTGGTGAAGACTCATGCCAGTACGCAGGCACCCACTTGGAGAAGGCTATCACCTTCTCTCATTCTCCAGCTACTACTGGAAGGGAGCTACAACCCCCTAGATCTTGTACAAGCCAATATGTTTACTAGTACATAGGCGCCGACCTACAGAAGGCTACGACCTTCTTTCTTCCTCCAAGGACCACGTTTCATAAATTTTCAGACTAGATGCTCCTGGTACACAACAATACACATGAATGTCTTGTTTCATCCAATTTTCATACTAGAACCATCAACAACATTGAAACTCAAAAAATCATAACTGCAATACAACCATCAAATACATTTGCATCAACCAATTACTGAAACTCAATCATCACTTTCTAAATCAACCACAACTGAATCAATCAATCACTTGACAACCCATCATCATTGTAGCAAATCACAATTAATTATTCTGATCATTCAAAACTTTGTCATTAGAATACAGTCACCAGAACCCAAAGCAGAACCCAGAACTCTGCAACAACAAATAGAAACAAGTGAAACATACTTCATAAGGTATACGCTACTTCCATATGTCGAACCAGCGTGTATATGCACTTTTACGAAAAGGAACCAGCATACAAATTTGCAAATTCAAATTTATGAAGTATGAGCTACTTTAATATGCTAAACCAGCGTGTATATGCACTTTTACCAAAGAGAACCTACGTACAGTTCTATAAATGCTAACTTAAAACATCACAATTATTTCATACTTCAGTCGTACCCAGATCATCACATTTATAGAATAAAACATGTGTCCATTTTCAGATCTAGACTATTCAAGATCAAACCACATAATGATAATACTTTTAAGACTTTATGATCCTGGCCCATCAACCTTCATCAACCATATAGGTGCATCCTTAGATCAGATCAAGCAAACCATTAGAAGCTCATCAACCTGCATATATGATTCAACACTTCATAAGATATTCAAATCCTTGCACTGCCCTAGCTTAATGATCTTCTCCTCCTTATAGAGTTTTAGGCCTTTCTCAATACCATGGAAAAAAACTACTTAGGACCAATACCTTGGACCAAATACCTCAGACCAATTACCTTGGGTCAAATACCTTGGACCAAGAAATACCTTGGACTAAAAACTTTTGGTTTTCCAAGATATACACGCTTTTCCTTCTGTGAACGTGTGTGTGTACATATACGCTACTTTTGTTCAGTAAACCTATGTGTATATGCAGCTTGGACAAGGCGAACCAGCGTATACCTCTATTTCTTCAGTTTTGGAGTCTGATCTGTAATTCTTTGCTGTTGTCCTACTGCATTGTGATCTTTCATCTAAGTGAGTTTCCATCAAGGACAACACCTGTATCATAATGCCAACAATCTCCCCCTTTGGACTTGATGGCAACAACAACACCAAGTCACTCTTCCCCTTTGACATCAAGGGCAAAGGGTGGACCAAGATATTTTTTCCCTTTGACATACATTATGTTGTTCATGCTCCCACTGAGTACATACTGAATTCTCTGATTGAGCTCCCCTTTTGTACATGCTGAGATGCACTGAAACCATCCATGCTCCCCCTGAGCATAAGCAAAGTCTACAAAAATATTTTCTAAAATAATAGCATGACGCTATAACTCAACTATGTGAGGATGACCTTCCTATCACCAATGACTCATACATACATCCATCTCCCAACCAAGTGGGATATACCAAATTTGACTCATCCACCCAACCAAGTTGGGATATACCAATTGTTTATACATGACAGAAGCAAGAAATATTACATCATCCATCCCATGTAAAGTGGGGATACAAGTTACATCATTTTTCCAAGAGGACTCATTCAAATGTATGAGAAGACATATCACACCCTAGACTTTTACCTGACTTGAGCAACAAATGGTATAAATATCTGAAGCCATAGCTGGACTCAGCAACCATAATGCCAACAATGTTGAATGTACGTGAAGTCTAATGTTCCCCCTGACCCTATGCTACCTGCGCATTGTTAATAGGTCAATGATCAAGGCATCTTTGTCAGTCAGATAAAATTAATGAACAGAGCATATCGATAGACATTAATCATCAATATCAGTCAGAGCACCCATATCAGAGCCTGCCCCACTGTTTTTCTTGTCTGAAAAACATATACGCTCCTTGACCCATAGAAACCCACGTGTGTACGTGACTATACTTCATGAAACACACATATAATAACCTTTCTTTGAAAAATTGGATTTAACAACAGGATGATGCAGCAACTACTCCCAACTTTTGTCTGAGATATTCAAATGTCTCTCTGGGTAGTGGTTTAGTGAATATATCAGCAACCTATTCTTTGGAGGGAACATACTCCAATTTGACCTTTTGTTCAAGCACTTGTTCACGTAGAAAATGGTATTTGATGGGTATGTGCTTGGTCTTGGAGTGCATGACTGGATTCTTTGAAATACTAATGGCACTTGTATTATCACATAGAATGGAGATGGGTGGAGTACATGTGATCTGAATGTCTTGCAAGGTTTGGATCATCCAAAATAGTTGTGTGCAGCAAGATGTAGCAGCCACATATTCTGCTTTAGTTGTAGATAACGCAATTGAACTTTATTTCTTGTTGAACCAAGACACTAACGTAGAACCCATATAGAATGCACCACCACTAGTGCTTTTTCTGTCATCAACACTTCTTGCCCAATCTGCATCTGTATATGCATGAAGAGTAAGATTTTTATCTCTAGGATACCATAAACTAAAGTTCTGTGTTCCTTGAAGATATTTGAAAATTATTTTGACTGCTTGAAGGTGTGATTCCTTTAGATTTGCTTGGAATCTTCCAACTATTCCTACTGCATGCATGATGTCAGGTCATGTACCTATTAGATAAAGTAGCCTTCCAATCATGGATCTATAATTTGGCTGATGTATTGTTGTTGATTCATCATTTGAGCTGAGATTACATCCTATTACCATTGGGGTACATACAGGTTTAGAATCTTCCATGCCATACCTTTCAAGATCTCTTTGAGATATTTGGTTTGTGAAAGAAAAATACCATCTTTATTTTGCTGAACTTGTAGGCCAGGAAAATAGGTAAGTTCACCAAGCAAGGACATTTCAAATTCTCGATGCATTACTGAAGCAAAATTCTGACTCATGGCTTCTTCATTACTACCAAAAATGATATCATCAACATAAACAAAAATAATTAGAAATTTATTAGTGTCAATCTTTGTATATAGATTGCTATCTACTGACCCTTTTGAAAAACCCTGTTGGTGTAGATATTTGTCAAGGCAGTAATACCAGGCCCTTGGAGCCTGTTTCAGAACGTAGAGAGCCTTTTTGAGTCTGCATAAAAGTTTTTCATCATTTCCAATAATGAATCCTTTTGGTTGTTCAATATAAATTTCTTCTTCTAAATCTCCATTAAGGACTTTACATCCATTTGGCATACTTTGAATTTCTGAAAGCTAGAGAGAGCAAGAAACATCCTTATGGCTTCAAGCCTAGCAATAGGTGCAAAAGTTTCTTCAAAATCTATACCTTCTTGTTGAGCATACCCTTTATAAATAGGTCTGGCCTTGTTTCTAATGACTTCTTCATTTTCGTTTAGCTTGTTTTTGAATATCCATTTAATTCCTATAATATTTTTATCATGAGGTCTTGGAACTAATTCCCAAGTATTATTCTTTTCAATTTTCTCAAGTTCTTCATTCATGGCCTTGACCCAACATTCATATTTTCATGCTTCATTTACATTTTGAGGTTCCGTGGAGGATAGTAATGCTAGGTAGATTGAGGTCTCTGTAATAGTTCTTCTTGTCTGTACACCTGCCTCTTTTTCCCCTAAACTTTGAGTTTCTGGATGATTTTTCTGAACATACCTGGATAGACTCTTTCCTTATATCATTATCTCTTCTTCTGGTGCTTCATTGGTTTCTTCTTCAATATCAATGTGATTTGATGTGGGAAAATAATCCTCATCTTCTTCATTGTGATAATCTTATGTTTTTATCTGTTTTGGATTTTTGCATGCTTCCTCAACTACAACATCAATACTTTCAACAATTTTCCCAAGTATTTTATTAAAACATTTATATCCTTTACTTTGGGAAGGGTAACCAAGAAGAATACCTTCATCTGCTCTGGGCTAAACTTACCAATTTTTTCATCAGTCCTTTTGGTATAACATTTTCTTCCAAAAACTTTAAAGTATTTTACAGTAGGAGTCTTACCATACCAAAGTTCATGTGGAGTTTGAGTGCTATTTACTTGAACATTTGCTTGGTTGAGAATAGTTATGCAAAAAATGCAAATTCACCCCAGAAGGTTGTAGGAGTTCTAGATTCATCTAGCATGGCTTGAGCCATTTTTCGAATAGTTATGTTCATTCTTTCTACCACTCTATTTTGCTGAGGAGTCCTTGCGGTGGAGAATTGCCTTTTTATTCCGTGTTGTTCACAAAAGTCAAAGAATTCATCTGAGGTAAATTCCCCTACTCCATCAAATTTGATTTTTCAATCTGATTCATTTTCAACCAAAGCTTTGAAGGCTTTGAAATTTTTGAATTCTTCATCTTTATGCTTTAGAAGACCTATCCAACACATTCTGGAAAAAATCATCAATGGACAAAATAAACTATTCTTCTCCACGAGGTGACTTTTTCCTGATGGTCCACATAAATTAGTATGGACAAGTTCAAGAGGCTTAGTAGCTGACCCTTCTTTTTCCATGAAGTGAGCTCTGGTTTGCTTAGCGTTTTGACATCGTTTGCTTATTGTATTTTCAGGGATGCTGATATCTGGAAGATCACAAACATCCCTGAATCTGCATGCTTTTCTTATTTGAGAAAAGCTTAGATGTCCCAATCTTCTATGCCACAGCCAGTTTTCATCATTTTTGCTTAGATAACACTGTCATTGTCCTCCCTTGAGTATGTATAAGTTTTTTGGAGTTCTTGTACCTTTGATCACGGTCTCTCCTGTATTAAGCTCACGAACAACACATCCATTTGATCGAAACACCACTTCATTTCCTTGTTCACACATTTGACTGACACTCAACAGGTTATGCTTTAAACCATCTACATACGTAACATTTCCAACTAACCTTTTCTTTCAAGAAAATAGAGCCTTTACCTTTTATGACAACAGGAGTGCCATTTCCAAATGAGACATTCTTTTCATTTTCTAAGGCACTATATGAGTGAAGTTTTTCTTTGTCACCTGTCATGTGTTTTGAGCATCCACTGTCGATGTACCACTGATTTTCTAGTCCTTCTGCATACAAGGTTATACCACATATTTCTGTTTGATATTCTTTCCTTCTCCATATCTTGGGATTTAATGGAGTTTTCTCCTTTTGAGATGTTTGCTAAAATTTTCTCTTGCATTCAAATTCTTCATGACCAAAGTTGTTACAGGTTGAGCATTCTATTTCATTTTTAAGAAGAGAAAAGTTATTATAGGAACTTTTCTTGATCCCTATTGCATTCCTTTGATTTCATGCTTCTCCAGTCATGATGGTTTTGTAAGCAACACAATGAGTAGCTTTGTGTCCAAAATTATCACATGAAACACATTGCCCATTAAATAAGTTCCTGCGACTATCGAATCTATTGACTTAGTGATTGTAGTTTCTATTGATATTCATTTTTGGAGCAAATTGAGTATGATTTACCTGAGTTTGGTTATGGCTTTTGTTCATCCTTGGAGTAAATTGAGTCTGATTTACCTGCTGATCTACTTTATGCCTTTGCTGACGATTGTCATACTGTTCACTGGTCTTTGTTGCATCAAGATAGCTTTTGGTGGAGGTTGAAGGCTTCTGTGATTGAGATGCTTCTTCAGTATATCCAAGACCTGTCTTTATCAGAGGAGAACATTGAACTTTGATAATTACATTTAAAGCTTTTGATCCTTTAGCAAACCTAAGATTGAGAGATTTCATTTTCTCAATATCCTTTCTTAGACCCACAATTTCACATTCTAGTTTTTCATTGTGTTTTTATTTTTCAAGAAGTTGGTATGTCGAGCTATCTATAATCATATTCTTTTCTTCTAAATAGATTTTGAGTTTAGAGATTTCTTCATGAAGGTCATCCTCTTCTAAAGCATCCCAAAAATTATCATTCTCATAAGCCATTAGAAGTCTATAATCATTTCTATTTTCATCTTCATCACTATTTGATAAACCATCGCTACCATCATGAGTATAGTAACTCATTTTATTTACAACTTGTTTTCTATTCCATTTTGCGTATTCTTTTCCTTCTTCATATTTATCTTTATGAGGACATTTGGCAGCATAATGACCGACTCTGCCACAGGCAAAGCATTTGAAGGGTAGCTTACCACTAAATCTTCTGGAACCCCGTTGAAACTTCTTGACAAAGTTTACCTCATCTTCTTCTTCCGAAATATGTCCTGTTTCATTGTGTTATTCATTTCCTTTTCCTGAAGCTTTAAATGCAGCTTCTCTCATATCTGATGGTCCTCCTTTTCTCTTCTCAAAGGCAGTTAAGATTCTATGAAGTTGTGTCATAGTGATAGTCTGCAGATCCTATTTTTCTTCTATGGCAGACACTTTTGATCCAAACTTAGCAGACAAGGATCTAAAAACTTTCTCAACTAAGGTAACTTCTTTTATTTCTTCACCTAGATTCTTCATACAATTAAAAACTTCATCTATACATATGAAGTAACTAGCTATACTTTCATCATTGTCCATCTTAAGAGTTTCATACTGAATTCTGAGAGTTTGAAGCTTAGCACGTTTTACCTGAGAGTCTCCTTCATAGTTCAGAACGATTTTGTCCCATATTTCTTTGGCTAATTTGAGCTCCATGACTTTGACAAACTCTAATTGTGACAGACTTCCAAATAAAGTATTGAAAGCTCTGGCAATAGTTTCATATTGCTTTTTACCTACCATATCTGCAGGGATTTTTGTTGGAAATGTATATCCTCCTTCCGCAATTTCCCAGACATCTGTTCCAAGTGATTGTAGATAGGTTGTGGTTCTTATTTTCCAATAAACAAAGTTTCTCCTATCAAAGATTGGCAATCTGATGGATCCCACGCTTTCTTGATTATTCATGATGATGGAACTCCATTCAAGCAATCAAGCTTCTTCTGAAGGATCTACTCTAATACCAATTGTTGGAAATAATGTTGAGAGGGGAGTGAATCAGTATTATCAAATCTATAAATTTATTTCCCAAACATATTTATATATGCTACTTCAATGAAGTGAACTAGCGTGTACACGCGACTGTACTTAAAGCAACCAATGTATATGAAGAGAAATTTTGATTTAGACAATTTATCATGTATTGAGCTTAAACTAGTATATTAGAGATTTATTAGAGAGTGCAGTAAAATAAGAATAAAGCATCACATATAAGAAACACACATGAACACAAGATATAAGGTGGAAACCCAATGTGGGTAAAAACCACCTGCTACTATCGTCTCTGTCTTCTTTTAATAATAAGAAAATCTGTTTACAATCTTGTATTGGTGCAGACTCATGCCAGTACGTAGGCACCCACTTGTAGAAGGCTACCACCTTCTCTTGTTCTCTAGCTACTACTGGAAGGGTGCTACAACCCCTTAGCTCTTGTACTAGCCAATATGTTTACTAGTATGTAGGTGTCGACCTACAAAAGGCTATGACCTTCTTTCTTCCTCCAGGGACCACGTTTCATAAATTTTTAGACTGGATGCTCCTGGTACACAATAATACACATGAAGGCCTCATTTCATCCAATTTTCATACTGGACCCATCAGCAACATTGAAACTCAGAAAATCATAACTGCAATACAACCATCAAATACATGTGCATCAACCAATTACTAAAACTCAATCATCACTTTCTAAATCAACAACAACTGAATCAATCAATCACTTGACAACCCATCATCACTGTAGCAAATCACAATCAATTATTATGATCATTCAGAACAATGTCACCAGAATACAGTCACCAGAACCCAAAGTGGAACCCAAAACTCTGCAACAGCAAACATAAACAACTGAAACATACTTCATAAGGTATACGCTACTTCCATGTGTTGAACCAGTGTGTATACGTACTTTTACCAAAAGGAACCAACGTATAGATCTACAAATTCAAATTTATGGAGTATGCACTACTCTGATATGTTGAACCAGCATGTATACACACTTTTACCAAAGCGAACCTACGTACAGATCTGTAAATGCTAACTCAAAATATCACAACTATTTCATATTGCAATAATACCCAGATCATCACATTTACAGAATAAAACATTTGTCAGTATTCAGATCTAGACTGTTCAAGATCAAACCACATCATGATAATAATTTTAAGCCTTTATGATCCCGGTTCATCAACCTTCATCAGCCATATAGGTGCATCCTTAAATCAGATCAAGCAAACCATCAAAAGCTCATCAACCTACATATATGATTCAACACTTCATAAGATATTCAAATCCTTACACTACCCTAGCTTAATGATCTTCTCCTCCTTATATAGTTTTAGGCCTTTCTTAATACCATGGACCAAAACTACTTAGGACCAATACCTTGGACCAAATACCTTGGACCAATTACCTTGGGTCAAATACCTTGGACCAAGAAATACCTTGGACCAAAAACTTTTGGTTTTCCAAGATATACATGCTTTTCCTTCTGTGAGCATGCATGTGTACATATATGCTACTTTTGTTCAGTAAATCTGCGTATATACGCAGCTTGGACAAGGTGAACCTTTGTATACCTCTCTTTATTCATTTTTGGAGTCTGATCTGTAATTCTTTAATGTTGTCTTGTTGCATTGTGAGCTTTCATCTGAGTGAGTTGCCATCAAGGACAACATATATATCATAATTCCAACATTTCACCACTCCTGGGCTACATCTCTTGGTCCAGCTTCCAATGTTGGGCCTCTTTCATTAAGTGTTAAAATTTTTGTTTACATGTATTTATAGTGCTCAAAATGCAAAAATAATGTCTCCAATGGCTCCATAATAGTAAAAAACCCCAAGCTAGACTCTTGTCGGGCTCAATTTGGAAAAAAATGGAAGAAGTTATGCTCTAGAGAATTTTCGTTGCTAACTGCTCTACAAACTAGACTTCCTGCTAACTGTTCTACGGATTTCGCCTTTTTGGGAACCACCAAGTGACATTTTAGCCATTGCCATCGAGATTTGCACCATTTTGAGTGTATTTTGTTGCTTCCTTTAACTGTTTAGTGACCTTTTTAGGTAGAAAAATAGGGCCACATGGGCCATACTCCTGGGGGTTGGGGCTAACCACCCGAGCCGTCGGCATAGGTCCCATGTACCCCACCATTGGTTTTATGGTTCCATAGAATTTTGGGCTAGCCCCCACGAACTTTGCACATGTCTTCCTCGAGAAGGAAACTGACTATCACCCAGCAATCGCCATGCTACTGAGACAATGAGAAATAGGAGTCAGTCATAATAAAATGGTTTATTGTCCTCCTATGCTTCACGAGAGTTTGCGTGGAACTCCTTACACAGATACTGCACCCACTTATATTGTACTCCCTTTGCACACTGGGAAACCAATGAGACTACTCGTGCTAGAACTTCATCCGCACGACATTTCCTCATAATCTTCCCTGCTAAGATTTGGGTAGAAAACTGCATTGCCTAGTCCTGGATGGAGTGGATAGAATATTTGCACGACTTCTTGACTAAACCAAATTTAGCCTTCATCTTATTTGCCAAATCCTTTTCTCCAACTTTCCCTCCAAACTCCTTGGCAAGGTCCCCCCCTTTATAGGGAATATTCGTAATCCGATGGATGAGCATATCTGTGATTAGGATGGGTTCGTCGAGCCATAAGCACCCATCATGCACCAGTGCAAGCAGTTGGCACACACACATAGTATTGATAATATACCTATGAAAATGTGGTATGCAAAGCATGTGTAGAAACCCAGCCTACTCAAAACCTCTAACCTATTTCATGTGTTCCAACCGCGTAACCCTGATTTCTTTGTGATAGATCTTCTTCATGTATTTGTGAGTAGCCAAATGAGGTAATATCTCATGGTCCACGAGATCCCAATCCTCCATCTTCAACACCAAAATGCACGCTAATATCACTCCTTCAAATTCAACCTGCTCTGGTAACAAGGGCATCGAGACCACAAACTTTCTGGAATCAGGGTCTTTTGTTACTTTTGTCTTCCCTTTTTGTGGAGGGATACACTCTGGGAGCTATGTGATAGGCTCGCCCTCCTCACCATCTAACTCATCCACTCCATGAATTATTCTTCCTCTAGTTCCACAATTTTCTCTAGCTGCTTATCCTTCTTCTCCTTTTGTCGAACCTCTAGATCCTTCCTTAGTGAATGTCCCACTGGGACAAGTTTATTATGTTTCTCTTTTCCAGTTGATTGCTTCAGCCTAGGAGACCTTGGCATCATAGGCATAGCAGGTGTAACTTCCATAGATACGACTCAGGGCCCTCCACTTGAGAAATAGCAGATTCATAACTGACTGGCATGGATATTTTGGTCAAGATGATCTTCTGGTTCCACTTAGTTAAGGCTACAGATATTAGGATTGACACTAAATCCTCCCAAAACTTTTGACTCGTATACTTAAAACAACAAGGCTCACAGACAATTCCCAGAACAAAAAGTGTTCTTCGGCAAACCAACCTATCCAATTTATGGGAGGTTTTGAATTCAAATCCGACCATTCCCTCCAATTTCATATCATAAATGCATCTTTTGTGGTAGATATCCAAATCTTTTCACCATAATTGGTGCCTATTGCTCCTCTTAACGAACTTTTTTCCATAAAATCATGAATAGTAACTCCAACGGCTACTTTTGGATCGATTTGCATAGTACCATCCTCCATGGAACAACTAATCAAACACATATTCACCTATGGCACTCCTATCCTCTATCACACAACATCCCTTCTATGTTTTTCTCTTCTTCAGGCAGTGTAATTTATAGTCCCACAATCCTTTGCACTGCCTAGATTACTAAGACTGTCCTGCTACCATGTAGTCATTTCGTAGGGGCAGGATCCCCTATATACAACTTCAGCTTACTTCCATTTACTTTTCCAGGGAATGGTTCCCCATTCAGCTTCGCGGGATAAACTGTGCCACCATCCATGATCTCCTTAACAACATATGGCCCCAACCAGTGGATTTGAAATTTTCCTGGAAATATTTTAAACTTTTTGTCATATAGCAACACTAAATCATCCACCTTGAAAGTGCACATCTTAATATGCCTATCATGCCATTCTTTTTCATGTTCCTTCTACACTTGCTAGTGAAATCCTGCAAGAAAGAAATCCTCTTCTAACTCTATTAGCTGTGCGAGATGTTCCACCACGGTTTCACGATCTGTCATCTTTATCAAAACTTCATTATGTAAACTTGGCATAATATATTCCATAGGCATCATTGCTTCAATCCCATAGACCAACCTAAATGGTGTTGGTCCTTTTAACTTCTTGCAGGTCATCCTATATGCCCATAGAACTGACGGTATGTGAATATCCTAGTCATTCCTTTGTGCATCATAGGCCTTCGTCAATGCATTCTCCAAGATTTTGTTAAATGCTTCCACCATTTCATTCGCTCGTGGGTGTTAGGGCGTGCTCTTTTGATGATACACCTAGAATTCCTCAAGCATCGTGCCGATTGTTTCATTCAAGAAATGTGTACCCCTATCACTCATAAACATCTTAGGGCATCCAAATCGTGTTAAGACACATTCAAACAAGAACTTCACAGCGGTGGTAGGTGTACAATCCTTCACAGGTTGTGCTTCTACCCACCTAGTTAAGTATTTTGTTGCAGTAATTATATACTGCGTGCCCGTCGCCTTACCTGCTGGTTGTATCGGACCTATAAAGTCAATGGCCCACTTATCAAATACCTACAACAAGACCTAAGGATTTAAGGGAAAATAATCTCTTCATGAAGGCTTCCCCATTCTTTGGCAAGCATCACATGCCTTGCAGTATGCCTTGGAATCCTTATGTAATTTCGGCCACCATAACCTAGCACGCAAAATCTTTTGCACGGCCGCTTTTACTATGTAGGTCCTCCCACCACTCCTCCATGTGCCTGGGCAAGGATACTAGCACGTTCAAACTTAGGAACATACCTTCGCAGTATTTCATTTGTTCTGGAGTTGTACATGTGGTTAAAAACTGAGTGATATCACCAAAATGGTCATCCACGACATGCACCACAAAGAGTTGTGCATCCAACAGTTCTTCCTCCAAACTAGTTGGTTCTTCACCAGTTTCAATCCTTGATAGATGGTCAGGTCATGAATTCAACCTTCTAAGCTTCACAATTAATTCAAAGTCATATTCTTGGAACAACAACAACCATCAGAAAATCTTCCCCCCCAACACAAACTTATTGACTAGGTACTTCAACGTAGAGTGGTCTGTATACATTTTAAAGTGTCCACCCAAAAAATAATGCTGAAACTTTTGTAGCACATAGACCATCGTCAACCCTTCGTGCTCTGTAGTGGAATAATTCTTCTCAGCCCTGGATAACTTTCTTCTCGCGAAGGTTATAGGATGATCAATTTCTCCTTCACCTACCTGTGTTAATACTACTCCTAGAGAAATGCAAGAGGAATTTGCATGCACATGGAATTCCTTCTTCTAGTTTGGAAACACCGAAATAGGTGCAGTTACCATATTTTCCTTCAAGAAATCCAAACTACGTTGACAGTCTTCATCCCAGCAAAACATCGCATCTTTCTTCAATAATTTTTCCATCGGCACAGTTATCTGAGCATATGCCTTGATAAACTTTCTATAATATCCAGTGTGCCCCAATGTCGCACACAAATTTTTTTACATTCCTAGGAGCTTCCAAATTCACAATCACATTGATCTTCAAAGGGTCTATCATCAATCCCTACTTACATACAACATGGTCGAGAAAAATTCTAAAGGGCACACAGAATATGCACTTCTTCAACTTCAACGCGATCTGATACCTTCAACATGTATCAAGCATAAGGCATAGGCTCGCAACATGGCACTTCATCAACCCAAATACAGTCCAATCATCAAAATAGACTTCCAAAAAATTATGAATAAACTCTTTGAATGTCATGATCACTACGCAGGAGAAGATTGCAGGCGTGTTCTTCAACCCAAATGGAATTATTGTATATTGAAAGCAACCCCACTATGTAGCAAAGGTTATCTTTCTTCAATGTTACGGTGCGATCTTTATCTGATGGTATCCTAAAAAGCCATCAGTAAACAAATAAGCCTCCTATCCACCAACATTCTCTAATACTTCATCGGTAAATAGTGTTGGAAACAGATTGTGCAGGCATGCATCATTCAACTTTCTTAGATCTATGCATATTCAAATTTTTCCTTTCTGTTTCTTCTCTTGGACCACCATTCGGCTTATTCAATCAGATTCCTCTACTGGCTCAATAATACCAGCATCTAGCATCTTATCCAATTCTTGGCACACCTTTTCTTTATACTTTGGATTTAGCAGATAAGGTCTTTTCTTAACGGGCTTCGCATCCAACTTCAACATAATCTTCATAACACCTAAATCTCTGACGATCCCTTTCAAATCCAAAAACTTTGTTGGGAATAAATCCTAGTACTCGCAAAGCATTTCATCTACCTTATCGACTGCATCTTCATCCAAATAGTCTCCTATCTTTGCAAACTTAGGTTCTGCTTCAGATCCAATATTTACTTATCTAGTTTTTAAAGGTTTTGATATATCCTTGTTCACAGCTTTCGGTCCTTCGACTTTGAATTGTCCTTTTGTCTCTGGAATGTTAATATTTAGTGGGTATTCATCTTCCTCTTTAGTAGTCACATTGTAACAGTCCAGCACATGGTGCATCTATGTATTCCAATCTATGTACTCCAATCCTGATGAGCCCATTCTACCGGCTCCTTAGGTGTTTTGAAGATAGCTGCTTTTATCTCCTGGAGTGCTTCATCAATGCACTCAAACCCATCCCCAAATCTTAAAGTTAATAGAAAACTCTCCCTTAAGATTTCCAATTCAATTGTCCCATGGTGAAGCTCCATCTCCAAATACCAGTTCATTGGAATTGTATCTAAGGTATTACAAAAAATATGCACCCATTCTCATTGTGTTTCTTTTCCCCAAGCCTTAGTCCATCATGCCAAATGATCGTGTTGATCATCCTTCCCATTGTATTTTTCTATCATCCTAGTGTTAGCATATCCAAACCTTAATTTCATCATCCTTTTGTATTCCTTCAATCCAGCAAAGTTATCCTTATGCGTACCCCACCAACGGGTAGGCGTAACATGCAGCGCTAACTCTAGTGCCTGGAAGTGATGTTCTACCGGTAATTCTCTTTCGAATCCATCTAAAAACATATCCACATCATTCAAACCATCATAATGTGGAATCTTCCTTACCTCAATTGAGACACACTGTAGTGATTTGGTCATCATATTACAACCGAGCATAGATACTCCTTGCAACCAATTCTGCCAGTGTTCAAGTTCGTCATCCGAATCTAAGGTGTAAGAGTTATCCCTCTCCCATGCAATTCATTTATCAGCCATACGATTGGTCCAATATTCATCTTGCATTGTGATCTTGTATATCTAATCTAGATAATCATCACTTTCCACAAAGTCGTGAATAGGTTCAGTATAGCGCACTCCTTCGGTAAGGTCTAGTGGTACTACAACCCTGAGTGACTTCCTTTCAAGCGTCATCTTTTTCTTTTTCAAGTTGATTACCACATCCATATCAAAATCCCAGCCAATTCCTAGTAGCACAGGGTATGGGTTACTATCATCCACTATTTCAATGACCTCAAAGTCAGCCAGCATGCTTGCACCTTCAATGTCCACCGTTACACCATATAAGTGCCCCATCAGAATAATCTTTTGTTGATTTTCCATGCGTAGCTAAATAGGAGACCACTATAGGGCAAGAATTCCAATTATTTCCCATGTCTGCTTACGTAGGACATTTGCATTAAACCCCAGATCTAACATTACCTGGTCCATTTCATATTTTCCTATCTGCGCGGTCAACCTCATCTCGTGCCCTATGAGCTTCTTATTCTTACCAATTTTCCTCACGGTGCATTTTTCAGCAGGAGTCTTTTCTTTATTTGTGCACTTGTCGATTAACTCTTGCAACCATTCTACCGCTTTCTTATCACGTAGGAACTTCATATAGGTCTTAAAAAAAGTAGCTAGTACCGAAGGATCAACCTCTTGCATCACACTAGTTTCTGGTATTTTTCTCCTGGCTTCTTGAGGTGGAGGCCTCAACGAAGTTCTTTTTTTCTTCCATGAAGATTTCTTTAGCGTGATTAAGATCAAACTCTATTTCCTTCTTAGCAGCCTTGCACACCCACCCATCATCCTTAGGATGCTTTCCTTTATCAACACTAGTGGCCACAGCACTTCTTGTCACTATATTAATGCTTTGTTCTTCTTCGTAAGGCTCTGCTCTCATCATTTGAATGTTCTTCTTAGGCTTTTGGGGCTGTGCCTTCTTTTCTTGCATATTTTCCATAAGGACTAGACATTCCTCTATCACATGGTCAAACTGTCAACAATACTGACATGACGGATGCGTGGGGTTTGTACAATATCATGTAAAGTGCCCTGCTTTGCCACAGTTATAGCAGATTACCTGCCCACGCCCTCGACCATTTTCGCCCCCTCTTCCTCATCCTTGGCCTTGGAATCCCCCACGAGTTGTTCCTACACCCTGATCCTGAGGCCCGTTCTCTAGCTGCATTCGGTAGGTAGGGGTTCTATCCATCATCATCTCATAGATCCTACAATGGCATTCATTATGTGCCACAGATTTATAGAAATTGCAAAACAATTGCTAAGGCGTCTGTAAAAACTTTTGTAGTAAACGGAAGTTATCAGTTGTGTGTTGTCTTATAACTTGATAGATAGCACAACAGAGATCAGATTTCGCGCTCGACCCAACATTAGTATTTGGTTTCAGGGGAATAGACCCTCTCCCCATAACATAGTTCTTATAAACCGGGCAATTGTCTTTATCGTGTCCATGGCTCTTGCATTTCAAACACCAAACCTCAGTGCGCACCTCTGGTCAAGCTTCCTTTCCTTTCTTCAAGCTCTACAACTCCAAGTGCAGGCTTTCCAGTTGTGATTGAATCTGTTTGACTCCAAGGTTCATATCTTGTATGGGTGAGGATCCAACCTCATCACAATCTCTAAAGGTTCAGCGTGTGTTTCTATCTTTTGTTGTGACAAAGGTACTCTTAAGTGCGGCAAGAGCAATGTTATATGCTAGTCACGATGCTAGGAGTCTGTAATCACCATATTGGCTTGCCTAATCAGGAATTTCAACCTTTGATCAAAATCCCAAGGTGTCTCATATACCTTATGTCGAATTTCTTTAAACTTAGTCTCTGATTGCGCCTCTGGTTTAGGCTTTCTAAATTCCTTGTTCAGAGCTTGTTGGGTCTCTGCCAACGTCGCAGTGGGGTTATCAAGGTAATACTTGATGTACCATGTCAATGATAGATAATGTAAGGTTGTGACCAATTGTTCTTTCTTGATGTTATCATCTATAATCTGTTGTGCCATCCATACAACTCTGGGGACAAACCAAAACTGTTCGGGATCTTCGCTGCCTACTCCTCTAAAAATCAGCATCTTCATCGCATTCACCATGTTAAATGGTGGAGGTGGAGGTGGAGAAGGTGAAGGTGTAGGTGTATGAGGTGGAGTTGGAGGTGGAGGTGGAGGTGGAGTGGATGGATGAGGTATCCTCGGGATACCCTACGTAATTAACTAAACTGCACTTCACGGCGTACTCAGCACCTTCCATTCATTGTCACCTGAAGAGGGTTCAATGAGTAGACTATATTCTGAGCATGATCCTTCATTTCTTCTAAATAATCTCCCACTTTGCATAGCCCCAAACGTCAAGGTAACTGCATAACAACATTTTAATCCAAGTATTTAGTGATTTCAAATACTTACCTCCTGGTCCCTTAAAGAGCCTTCGTTCTGCTTCGCTATAGCTGATATTTCTATCGATCATGAAATAAGTCACAAAACTTCCCAATGTGTGATCAATACAATGATCGATATCCCCATGATATTGCTTCCAGATGCCTCTAGACATCGCACCAGTTCAGGAGTCCACACTATAGGGTTGTCAAGCCTCCACGTCCCTTAACTATCAGCCACTTCAGACAACCACTCATGAAGTTTGTCAGGGAAGAAACAGAAGAACGTTTCGGTTTCATCTGTGTACAAATATCTCTACAACCATTACTCCTTGGATAATTTAGGGCTCATGTTCTCTTGAGCCACGAACACGTGCATGTTTCATTCAATCCACTTGTCAATCTCTTTCTTCATAGGAAAACATTTATCACACATCTCTTAGATAGATCCCTATCCTAGCAATGGAACCATTTGTTGGTTTAAGGGGGCCTAACCCAGGTTTAGAATTGTTCATACCAACCAAAAAAACCCTAAATTCTAGCCCTTTCGAAATCAACCTGTATAACATAGGCTGCAGTCTCACCCAAAGTAGTATTGGGGGATGCTAGAACTAGGTTTATGCATCCAGAGACTGTGTGATAAGTGATCTTAAGCTCTCGTAGCTCAGATCTGCCTTCACGCACATATGTTTCCTTTTATGGTTTTCTACTCAAAACTCTAAGAAAATGACTCCTAGACCTTCACGAAGGTCTGTGATCTATATTATAGACCTAAAAGAAGCAGATTGTCCACTTTTGCACACTAATTAGTAACTCTAGATCTACCTTCACGTAGATCTACCTGATTCAACAAAAATCATAACAGATTGGAACTTTATCTTTGTAAAAACAATTTATTACTTAGTACATGCATAGATATTAAAGATTCAATAGATTTGTGCACCAATTATACTTCATTGCACATAAAACTGATCATTAAGCCATAATTCATAACTTGAACAAAATTAAGAATAAAACACAGAGGCAAGATGTTTGTCCCAAAATTAGTCTTTATTATATTCATCGTTCAGTTTACAGACTCTTCCACCTTGCACACTCAACTGCAGGGGCCCACGCACTTAGCTGCAGAGTTGCCAAGGTCTCCATGCACTCAGCTGTCGGAGCCTTCTCCTTTCACCTAATTATAGGAAGCAAAGCTTTCCTGCCTTAGTAATTGCCCAAAACAATAATCTTCCATCTTCGTTATCCCTCCTAGACTCGATATGACTCAAATATATATAGAATTAGTTCTTACAATACCATGGCCTGTGGCCTATGGGTGAGTCTCAAAATCAACCTATTACTTACCCAAACAAGGTGCTAAAGCCCCTTTGACTCCTACTTAGCTACGCACTCTGCATCCACATTTCGCAGAGACTTTACATTCTTTACAAAATTCTACTCAAAAATTGTTTAAGCTAACCCAAAATATACCCTGGGGACCCTATCCCAACACTCGCACACACAGTCCTGTTGCATGTCATATGCCCTAGGCTAGGGATTAACTTATCCCCCTTCAGCAATCGACATTGTTCTGATGGTGGTGGTCCTATGGTAATCCATCGGACCTCGTCTTCCAGCCTTCCCCAAATTCCTGACTGATAGTGTTAACTTTGACTTCCACCTAGTTTTATTTCATGGTCCCAAAACCTTGGGCCAAGGCTAAGCCCCAAGCCCTCGACTCCCTCTGCCTACAGTCACCCGAGTGCAAGGTGACCAGGGGTGAGGGGCTTAGCCTCGACCCCATTCTCCAATGCAAATATGTGATATTTTTATATAGAATATGGCTTCTATGGTTAATAAGAACCACTCGTAACACAACAGTAGAGCGTTGCACAATCTACTCCGAGGTCATGAGATCGAACCCCATGGAGGCAAGTTCAGGTCATAATCATTTATTTTTCAACCCCAGGGTGCCACATGGCCACCTGTGATTGGGCCACGTGGTGCCCATTCATTAGTCCAACCAATCATGAACATGCCAATTTGAGCCAATCCAATGAGGCCACTTGGTGACCTGCCATTTTCCCAAGAAACATAGTCAGCTTGCCCAGTCAACTTGCCTAGTCAACGTATGGACTACCTAGTGAGTAGTCTTGTACTTCAAACGACAAATTTTCTACCTATTTGGGAAAACGATGAGAACGTGATATTTGGAACATACGATATCGATTTTGAGAAATTCAAGTTGTGTTGGATTCAAGTCAGTGAGATCTACGTTTTGGCACAAGTTTTGAGCACTTTTGAACACTTTCATTTTTTAGCACTTTACTGATCCCTTGGATCATCAGATCCATGAGTTCAACATATGCATGAGGTATATTATGCTCAAGGGGAGCTATGATTTCAAGGCTCATTCTTTATGTTTTACATTTATTTTCACTAATTCTTTTTGCAATTGATTTATTTATTATTTATGAGTGGAAGACATGTATATCATGTTGAAAAATGAAGCAAGAAATTATCAATTTGATTTTGCCTTGAATAAATTGAGAAAATTTGAATTCCCACATCAGCAGACAACTTGGATATAGTTAACTTGTGTGACATGGCTTGTGTCACCAAATTTACTCAGTAAATTCAAGTTAATGAATTGGAGTTCAATTTTCGTGTTGATTGATAATTTATAGAAACCTAGTTTAGTTAGTTTTAGTTATACTCATTTAAACTAGTTCTAATAGTCAATAGAACTAGTGCATGGTTAGTTGAGTAGTGGGACAACAATATAACTCAGAGATCATCTAGTTAACTAATGCATGCAACTAAATTAGCTCATGCATGCATATATTTCGATTTCCCCATCCGTGGTAAAGATTCCAAGGTAGTGTAGCATCAATTGTAGACTAGTCTTTAGTGTACATTTGTTGCATGCAGCTAGATGATCATCCTTGGGAATTGTGTAATCCGTTTTGGAGGAAATTCCTAAATAAAAGGGGCTTATTTCCTCAGGAATTGTGCAAGGAAATAGGGGCTCCATCAAAGGCAGAAATTGACTAAGTTTGGGTCATAGCTTCTCAATGAGAAGAGACATAGGCTATTCACTTGCAGGTTGTGCTCATTTGAGAAAATAAATTTTAATAAGATCTAACATCTCTATTCATTAAATTAATGTGAGCAATAATTGGGATTTTTAGCAGATTTCTTTCCCGGAGAAAACTACTTTGTGTATGTGTGTTATTTCTTATTGCATGTTTGGGATTTTTGTTCTAAATTATGAAATAAGTTTTGCATAGCAGTAGAGTAGGTTTGTGCCTTGTGATTTTGTTTAAAGCATCATGAGAAATTTAAAATCTACACCATAATTTCTACATGGTATTAGAGCATGAATTTCAAAGTTGTTTCTCAGGTGGTTTTATTTTGCAAGTAAGTGTAGTATGATCTCTTCAAAACTAAGAAGACAACCTTTAATAGGTTAAGGCTAGAGTATTTCTTGGAAGTAACCTCTAATTTCATCGCATGCAAGGATGACATGGAGGCGATATTGGATGAAAATGGCTTGCTAGAATACATCAAGATAGATGTTGCAAAACCACAAGCATAAGATGCCCATAACCTAGATTAGTGGAAGAAAGATGTAGCCAAGGAAAGGAGCATAATATTGGAGGGTGTATGGGATCACATTGTCTCAAATCTCCATGGGAAAGAAACTCCATTTATAATGTGGAAAGAACTGACAAATTCTTTTGAGAATAGTAGTTATCAGAGGAAGCTAGCGCTCAAGGATAAACTTCGAAATATCAAGATGCAGAATAATGACACTATTTCACAGTATCTTAGAAGGTTCACACAATGTCGTGATGAACTTGGTGGGGTTGGTGTTAATGTTGCAGAAGATAAATTCGTAAGCTTAGCCCTTCTAGGCCTTCCCAAGACTTGGCATAGCTACCAGGATTCAGTGAACGAGAGGGAGAAACTACTAAATTGGGAACGCTTATGGTCCGATTTCGTATATGAGGAAATAAGCGGAATAATAGGGATGGAAACTCATCCAAAGAAGAGGAAGAGGACTTTTATCTAGTCATAAATGTTGAAATTTTGAATAATAAACACTTATTCTCAGATATTATCCCTATTATACACTATTGCAGAATACATGCATAATACATAACCTCCTCTACGTTGATCATCAATTTAGCAGCATCAAAAACAATGAAACATCAATCGCATGCACACATTAACACAATATGTAACCCGTGGAAAGCTTACAGCTGAAAACCCCACACTATCTATATATTAATGATTGAGAACATGTAAAAATACATAGTACAATACTCCTCACAAGTACTCAGTACTATCTCCACCTGTTACACACAAAACTAGCTCAGATCTGAACAAGTCACAGGTTCAAATCTTCTCCACTGCTTTGCCTGCCTCCAATGCACAATCCTACAAGAGAATCACGTGAGCACATGCTACAATTTCCTTGATATTGGCCCACACTGCGCAATCCTCATTGGCATAACTCAATCCCATGCATGTGCAAAATCTCATGCACAACTGATAGCCACAACTCACCCTTTCACTTACCTCTAACTCCTATCTATGTTGAACTGTCCATGCATTGAGTTAACTGATGTATTCTTTAGTTTCTTTATGATTTAATAATTATTGAATTAATTAAAAATAAATTCACACAACTCATCACTAATGTATTCTTTAGTTAGATTAAATGCAACTAGTTCAACTAAGTCAAACTGAACACAACTCCATCAACTCCACATCCAACTCCACAGAACTCACATGCATGAGTTCTAACTGAAGTCCTCCATGCAATAGCTCAACTAACACATAAGAAACCACGTGATTCCTTCTGTCAGCTGCATGTGCCACATCTGTAGCTCGAACTGAAGTGCTCCAAGAGAATAAGATAATGTTTAGAGTCCAAATATTACTAAGGGCTAATAATATTTGACTGTTTCTGTTTTTAGCCTTACAGTATAAAAATAGACTCTGATCACTCTGCTGTGAACCAAAAATAGAAGTCCATCTATTTTTCCCAACATGACCAATCATCCATAAACAACATACTGCAACTCACAGACCATGATCCATATGTCTAAAAATAGACATAGTCTAAAAATAGATTTTGTGCCAAAAATAACTTATGGGCCCACTTAGTGAAGGCGACTCCTTTCCACTAAGCTCCATCATCTTGTTGCATTTTTAACACTCCCTCTCAACAAGATATGTATTATCTACAACTCCTATCCTGCAACTCTGAAATGTTCTACATGCAACACATTTGCCCGGTCCACTTGCTCCAACAACACTTGGAACAAAAACACTCCCAACTGAGCACTCTGTTAGGCTAGGAACATACTCTGATGCTGAAGCTCTACTTGCTGCTGACAAGTGCTCCCTCTCTGACATCTCTGCTACTGCAACATCTCCATGTATCTCGCACCATTGCACACTTCTCTGTGCCACCTAGCACTATGCAAAACACTTGTACCTCTCGCATTGTTGCAGCCTGCTAGGTATGTGCTGTCCTGGGATTCCCTACACTGTCGCTCTCTCTGCCGCTCCATCCGCATCTATCTCTACCCAATCAGTCAGTTCCTGCTACTCCACATTGGGGCTCCCATCGCAAGGTCTCATCCAAAAGGTTGGGTACCTCAAGGGTCCTAACCCTCCTCCTTGGGACAATCAATCCACATCACCCCACCTCCTACCTGGAGGTATGGCTGCATGCAATCCCTTAGCCCACCTGGCTCGAAGTTTCCCCCTATTGGAGGTCTCTGCATGAGTAGATGTCTCTACTCAATCTCCTCTCAGCTTCCCTTGTTGTGGCTACTCCACAACCTCCTGAAGTTGCTGCACCAGTCATGGCTCCTCCACAATCATCCGAGACTTCTTTTGGCTCTGCATGTTGAGAGATAATATACACTCCCTCTCAACCACCAAGTCTCCATCAGTTGCCTCGCTGCTCAAGGGTTTGCATGCATCTTGAACCTCAAGAGCATATAGATTCTTGACCCATGAACCAATCTGCTTCGCCTATCTAGTGATGATGTGTCTAAGGAAAACCTTTCCCTTACTGAAGACTACATCATAGCCTCTGTCTTCCAGTGTCGTGATCGACACCAAGTTTCTCTTCAGTCCTGGTACATACTTGACATCGGTCAAGGTAAGGCGAGCTCCATGCTCCCTCTGAAAAATAGCCGTGCCTACACCTGAGACACTATACTTCTCATCATTACCCATCGCTATGAGTATCTGGAGATCTTTCTCCTCCAAAGTACTGAAAAAACTTTTGTTACCCGTCATGTGGAAAGAAGCTCCACTATCAATAAACCAACCACTTCCCACCATGGATGAAACCATGCATGCGAAGAGTGTGAAATCCAACTCAAATTGTGAAGCAAGTGCCTCACCTTTAGATCCTTCCCCGGATCCCTTCTTGGATTTCTTCTTTGGGCAATTAGTAGCATAATGGCCCAACTCATGACAACGAAAGCATCTCACCTTCGACTTGTCAACCTTCTTCCCATCATTGGAAGAACTGGATTCGGAAAGAGAACCCTTCTCCTTCCCCTTCGTTGCTTTGGCAGCCAAAGCACAATTTTCTTCATTAGATGCCTTTGATGAAGATCCGTCCCTGGTATTCCGCCTGATCTCCTCTTGCATAAGATCTAATCAAAGTCTCTCCCATCCTGGCAATTTCTCTCGACCATTAACAGAGTCGTGATAGGAATTCCAACTCTTCAGAAGACCAAGGAGAGCCAAGCTCACCATGTCCTCATCATCGACACTCACCCCCACACTTCCCAGCTCATCCCGGCACTGGGTGAACTTCGTGAGATACTTGGGCATACTGTCTCCATTCTCACACTTAATGTTTCTAAGTTTATCCTTGAGCGCCATTCCACTAGCTCAAAACTCAACTGCTTCTGATCTAAAATTCGTGAGAAAAAAGTATTTATTGTAAAGAGATCGACTATATGGGCATTCACTTGATATCTCACCTTCCAAAATAAGGATGAATCCAGAGGCTACCTGGCCCAATTACAGACTCTGCCTGAAGAAATAAAATGTAAACACTTTCTGAATAATAGATCTGATGATCAATCCTCGCTTTGATATCCGGTAGAGCTTTTTCTATAAATAAACTAGCTCTGATACTATGTAGAAATTTCGAATAATAAACACTTATTCTCAGACATTATCCCTATTATATACTATTGCAGAATACATGCATAATACATAACCTCCTCTATGTTGATCATCAATTTAGCAGCATCAAAAACAATGAAACATCAATCGCATGCACACATTAACACAATATGTAACCTGAGGAAAGCTTACAGCTGAAAACCCCACACTATATATATATTAATGATTGAGAACATGTAACAATACATAGTACAAGACTCCTCACAAGTACTCAGTACTATCTCCACCTGTTACACACAAAACTAGCTCAGATCCGAACAAGTCACAAGTTCAAATCTTCTCCACTGCTTTGCCTGCCTCCACTGCACAATCCTGCAAGAGAATCATGTGAGCACAAGCTACAATTGCCTTGATATTGGTCCACACTGCGCAATCCTCATTGGCATAACTCAATCCCATGCATGTGCAAAATCTCATGCACAACTGATAGTCACAACTCACCCTTTCACTTACCTCTAACACCTGTCTCTGTTGAACTATCCATGCACTGAGTTAACTGATGTATTCTTTAGTTTCTTTATGAGTTAATAATTAGTGAATTAATTAACAATCAATTCACACAACTCATCACTAGTGTATTCTTTAGTTAGACTAAATACAACTAGTCCAACTAAGTCAAACTGAACACAACTCCATCAACTTCACATCCTACTCCACAGAACTCACATGCATGAGTTCTAACTGAAGTCCTCCATGCAATAGCTCAACTAACACATAAGAAACCACGTGATTCCTTTTTTCAGCTACATGTGCCACATCTATAGCTTGAATTGAAGTGCTCCAAGAGAATAATATAATGTTTAGAGTCCAAATATTACTAAGGGCTAATAATATTTGACTGTTTCTATTTTTAGCCTTGCAGTCTAAAAATAGACTCTGATCACTCCGCTGTGAACCAAAAATAGAATTCCATCTAGTTTTCCCAACATGACCAATCATCCATAAAAAACATACTGCAACTCATAGACCATGATCCATATGTCTAAAAATAGACATAGTCTAAAAATAGACTTTGTGCCAAAAATAGCCTGCGAGCCCACTTAGTGAAGGCGACTCCTTTCCACTAAGCTCCATCATCTTGTTGCATTTTCAACAATAAAAGGAATGGAGGCCAAGGGAAATAATTCCCAAGGTGAGGCTAAATCCATCCAAGAGGGAAATAAAAAATACTTGTCCAAAATTTAATTCTTCAATTGTCATGAATTCAGGCTCTATGCTACTAAGTATCCACACAAAAAAGTCTAGCAAGAAGGAGTCTATAGTGGTAGTAATAGGTGAAGCTTTGGCTTCATATTTTGATCTATATTTCACCCTTATTGCATGCATGGCCGACACTATGATGGGTAGTGTGAGGTACTTGGATTTGGGTGCCTCATTCCACATGACTAGGTGTAGATATTTTTGTAGTGACTTGGAGGAGAAATATCTCCAAATGAATATTGAGTTTGGAGATGATGAAAGGTATGTCACAACCAGGATTGGTATAGTCACCTTTCATAGGGAGTCAGGCTCCCCTCTCAAGCTCAAGGATGTCATTTTCGTTTTGGGCCTAAAGAAAAATCTCATCTCTTTGCAGTTTTGGATGACCGTCGTTATGATGTGAGTTTTAGCAAAGGAAAAACATTCGTGAGACACATATCCATGGGACAAGTGAAGCAGATCAGGGTTCAAGTAAAAATCCTATATGTACTTGAGGTAGAAGATGCATGCACAACCTTGAGTAGCAAGGTAGAGATTACATATATGGTTGTAGAGATGGAATAGGATAGACCTCTCAAATGGAGCCTCGGGAAGTTGTGGAACAACCACAAATGGAGAGGTAGAGAGGAGGTAGAGTGGAGACATCCACTCAAGCAAGGACCTCTAGTAGGGGTATATTTTGATCTAAGTGGCCATAGGAAGCACATGAAAACATACATCTAGGTGTGAGGTGGGGCAATGTGAAGCCTTAGTCCCAGAAGATAAAAAACTTAGGCACGATCCATTGAAGTGTTCTCCTCTTGGATCATTACCTTACTATAGGGGTCCAAAATATTTAGTAGCAAGAGGATCAATATTAGTTAGATACTAAGGAGTGTAGATGAGTGTTGACAATAAAGTAGGATGATTAGTAGAAGAGTCAGTGGCAAGATAGTTTTCCCAGTAGACAGTTGCAGACACAGTTGATTCAATCTTTTTTTGTTTTTCTCTGTTTATGCTTCTCAGTTGTAGATGTTGCAGGAGCATCAACAATAGTGAGAAGTGTTGTTGCATTACATTCCACAAGTGTAGGATAGGGGTCGTTGATAATCCCTTTCTCGCTGAGAGGGAATGTTGAAAAATGTAGCAAGAAATTCTCAATTTGATTTTGCCTTGATTAAATTGAGAAATTTCGAATTTCCACATTAATAGACAACTTGGATGCAGCTAGCTTGTGTGACATGGATCATATCACCCAGTTTACTCAGTAAATGCAAGTTAATGAGTTGGAGTTTAGTTTGCATGTGTTGATTTCTAGTTTATAGCAATCCACTTTAGTTAGTTTCAGATGTACTAAGTTAGACTAGTTCCAACAGTCAATAAAACTAGTGCATGGTGAGTTGAGTAGTGGGACAACAATATAACTCAGAAATCATGAAATTAACTAATGTATGAAACTAAATTAGCTCATGCATGCAGAGAATTCGAGTTCCCCAGCTGTGGTGGAGATTCCAAGGTAGTGTAACATCAGTTGTAGACTATTCTTGAGTGTACAAGTGTTGCATGCAATCAAATGATAAACTTGTTAGTGTCGGTCTTTGCAGCATTCCACTAGCGATCAAACATGCTCTTACAAAGTGGTATTAGGGTGTCAAAGTCAATTTTTTTTATTTCAATGAGTCTTCAAATAAAATTTGGTTACTAGGTATTAGGTTTAGGATTGTTTTCACTCCTTCCAAAGTTTTCCAAGTATTGGTCCATGTCACTATTCGACTGAGTGTGGCATCATTCAAAGAGATGTCATCATTATTTCAGGTTCCAATGGGTCATTTTACACCTTGTTTGTGCTTCAGATGTGCTTAGGTAAGGCTCATTTCCCTCTCCTAGGGTTTTGAAGGTAATTTTCTTGGATGGTCAAATCATCAACAAAACTTGTATCTTGATGCTCATACACCTTCTCCTATCCTTAATATACCTTCTTAAACACTTCCCATCACTGATATCCCTCAAATTCATCATTTTCCCACAAAACCAAGCCTATTGCTACAATTTGACACTTTTCTAGGTTAGGCCTGTGTTTTTCCCTTTTGGACCCCTTCCCCTCACTGAATCCTTGAAATTCCACTTTCCTCTGCTTCCTAACATCCCTCCCTACTTTCCAAATTTTTCTCAAGAAATTAGAAGCCCCTAATCCCCTTCATTTCCCTTTATTTCTACAAATCCCTTATTCCACACATCGGGATAGGTTTTATCCAAATGATGTTTCTAAGCAAGAACAGATGAATTTGACAAAAGTGAGAGAGGGTTTTTTCCACCATAGACCCAAGAAGAAAAATTCCTTCATTTTTTACACAAGTCTCATGGTTTGGGAGAAATGTCCAAAAAATCATTTGCCTCATGAGAGTTGATGCACTTCTGGAGTGACCTTGGGAAAATCAAGATTTCTCCTAGCTTCAGTGACCAAATTGTTAGGATATTCCGACACATAGGAAATAGTTAAGTTCAACTTGGTCTAGTATAGAGTTAAGTATAGAATTAGGTAAAGTGTGTTTCTTTACAGTTGTACATTTTGTAACTTACAATCCAACGGTCACGATATGTAGTGATCTGACGGTTCATTCTCTCCTCGGTATTACCGACACTTGTTCCGTGGCTTGACACCCGATTGGTCCATGAGTTCTATTTAAAGCGCATGGAGGGTCATTGTTCGGGTAATCCGTGCATGAGAGAAGCTTATGTAAATTTTCATTCTTTGATTAATAAATTGCCTGTAGTACCCACGTTGGGACAGGTCGTGGACTGTTTCCCTCTTTGAGGGTTTTAACCACGTCAAAAATACTGGTGTATTGATCTATGATCTAGTTGTGAGTGGTGTCCTTTTGGTATTCTTTCTAAGGAACTTACCCTGTAAATTCCTACATGGTATCAGAGCTATTTGAGGGCCGCGTCCATTGGTGATCCAAATCTGAAGCCGGTAGAACTGCATGCGGTTGTCGTTTCCTAGATCTGTTGTTTCTGACTGCTTTCGGGCCGAGAGGACTGCTCTGTTGCGTTTGGAGCATCTGTTCCAGTGAGGAACCCCTTTCGTTTCACGCGAAAAGGTTTCCGGTAGCCCTAGCTGCGTCATTTTTCAGATCGGGAGGTATACAGTGTTTTTTGCAGTTTACTGTTATTTTCTCTCTGCTTATTTCAGTTTCGGTTTATTTAGCCTTTTTTTTAACCGGATCTATACCTTTCATTTCTGCGTATGCTCTTTGCCCTGCGACTCTGTGCGATCTGGGCAAATCAGAAACAGAAAGGAAGGATTTTTCTCATGCGTATGCTCTTTTCCCTGCACCTTAGTGTGATCTCGGAAAATCAAAAACATTGAGAAAAATATTTAGTTTTTTGGCTAAAGCTAACTTTGAGATTTTTTTTTTTTTAATTTCTAGTTTTTTGGCTAAAGCTAACTTCGAGCCGCAAGGTTTGTTTTTCTTTGCATATTCGTGTTGGGTTTTGTGTTTTGTGTTTTGTAGGGAAAAAGAGCTTTCTCAAGGCAAGCACGCAAACCAAGGCCCCCCCCTCTCTCTCTCTCTCTCTCTCTCTCTCTCTCTCTCTCTCTAATTTTTTGTATAGATCAATTGGTTCAAAGCTATTTTAAGAGAGTAGAGGTCTTGGGTTCAAGTCTCCATTTTGTGGGGGCAGATTTTTTCATTCCGCACATTCGCGCACTTTGCCGGCAACGTCAACAATTGTTTTTTCAAAAAGCCATAACTTCTTCATCCGGAAGCCTTTTTCAGAGCCGTTTTTTTTAAAACCGCCTATTTTTTCGAGATCTATCCATTGGAACACTTACTTTCAGCATCTTTAGCTTCAGTTTTTTTTTTTAAATGGAAAGTCCATGCCAAGTCATTCTTGACAGCACTAACTACTTCCAATGGGTAGCCTACATGGAAGATTTACTTAGAAGTAAAGGTCTCTTCAGAATAGCCACAGACCAAGAGAAGAAACCAAAAGATGAAGACAAGGCTGCAAAATGGGAAAATAGACAAGATCAAGCACGTGGTTTGATAGGGATGTCTATTTCTCCTGATCTTAGATTCCACATTGCAGAACTTGAGACTCCTCATGAAGCATTAGAAAAACTCGCTAAAGTTTTTGGGATTAAAAATGAAATTAGAGCCCATCAACTTGAAAATGAGTTGCTTACTTTGGATCCTAATAATTTTTCTTGCATTGAAGATTTCTTGTCCAAATTCAAGACCCTTAGATATCTCTTGGAAGGTGTTAAAGTTAAGAAAGAAGATGGTAACCTTATTTATTCCATCCTTACTAAGTTGGGACCAGCCTACTCTGTATTTGTTTCCACTTTCCATTCTACAAGGGAAGCTTTCATTTGTCAAGGAAAAGACTACAAGGCCCCTTCCTTTGACTCCTTTTGTGATTCCTTAATAAGAGAACAAGAAAAACTCTTACACCTTGGTCTTCTTAATCTTGGAAACTCTTCCACGAAAGCGTTAGCCGCCCAGCAGCAACCAAATTCAAAGAATCCTAAGAAGTCATATCCTCAAAAGAATGGTCCTAAACCAACTCAGCCTCAAAATGAAAGATCATTTCAGCAAAATGATAAGACCAATAAAAACAAATGGAAGAAGACTGATAGACATTGTAACTTTTGTAATCGAGATGGCCACTTAGAATCTAAATGCTTTAAGAAGATGGAAGCCTTGGAAGCCGCAATGAAGAAACATAACATCCATGTGGAGCCTACTTCAACTTCAACTTCCGGAATGGCACTTTCTGCATGTCGTTGTCAATCATCTCAGTCTGGTTATGCATTAAATGTATCTTCTTCTTCTTCTCATTCTCATGAGTGGCTCATTGATTCTGGAGCCTCTTATCACATGGCCAAAAACCAAGCCATGTTTTCTTCTTTAAATGATTGTAACACCAAAAATATATATGTTGGTGATGATAGATCTCTTAATGTTGTAGGGACTGGAACTGTTCATCTAGACAATGGTCAGTTTAATGATGTATTATGTGTTCCAACCTTATCCTGCAACCTTCTATCTGTCTATCAGATAACTCATTCAGGTGAAGGTAAAATTGTTGAATTTTCACCTCATGATGTTGTAATCAAGGATCTAAAAGATCCTAAACAGATTCTAGCTACTGGTCTTGCTGATGATTCCACAAGGTTGTATAAGTTTCACAACTTTGGGTCATCCAATCTTCCCTCAGTATTTGTTGCTCATAATGATGAAGTGAGCAAACTTTGGCATGAGCGATTTGGTCACTTAAACTATCGCTCCCTTCAGCATCTATGTAAAGAAAATATGGTGACAGGTCTTCCTATGGTATCTTGCAGAGATGGTGTTTGTTCCGGATGTGTACTCGGAAAACATCATCGGGACAGTTTTGACAAACGTGCCTCTTGGCACGCCTCAGCCCCTTTACAGCTTGTGCACAGTGATTTATGTGGTCCTCTTCCTGTTGCTTCATTCTCTGGCTGCAAGTACTTCTTAACTTTCATTGATGATTTCTCCAGACGCACTTGGGTATACTTCTTAAAACTCAAGAGTGAAGTATTTAACACATTTTTGGCCTTCAAAGCCTTTGTTGAAAAACAATCTGGACATCAAATTCTTAAGCTAAGAACTGATAATGGTGGAGAATATGTTAAAAACACATTCATCAACTTTTGCACCGAAAATGGAATTCAAATGCAACATACTGTTCCATACACTCCACAACAAAATGGTGTAGCTGAAAGGAAAAATCGCACCTTAAAGGAAATGGCTAATTGTATGCTGCAATCTAAAGGACTCAGTCTTAGTTTTTGGGCCGAAGCAATTAATTGTGCAAATTATATAATCAATCGCACTCCTACTAAGGTTCTAGAGAATATCACTCCAGAAGAAGCTTGGAGTTCCATTAAACCAGATGTAAGTCACTTTCGTGTGTTTGGAAGTGAAGCATGGGCCCATATTCCAGATGAAAAGCATAAAGCTTTAGAACCTAAGAGTGAGAAATGTACTTTTGTTGGATATTCTGAAGATGTAAAAGGTTATAGACTTATTCCATTTAAGTCCAAAAATGTTATCATTAGAAGAGATGTAAAATTTGATGAAAATAAATCGGCCTGCGAGCCTAGTCCGGCGGATGTGCCACCTCTTCCTATCTCTTCTACTTTTGAAAACATTTCTTCTTCAGATGATGAAAGCGAGGATGATAATCCTCCCCCACCTTCTCAGGATCCTCAACTTCCAAGATGGGTCCGTGCTACTCGGGATGCAGCAGGTGATCTTGCCGGTGATCCTACAGATCAGCGACGTACACGTTCTCAGTTTGAAAGAGCCTCTTCTTTACTGGCTCAAGCTCCAGTAAATCATGATCCTGACACTTTTGCAGAAGCTTCAGGCCATCCACATTGGGAAGCAGCTATGAATGAAGAATATCATTCATTGATGACAAATGATACATGGGATCTTGTTCCTCTACCAAAGGGACGCAAACTTGTTAGATGTAAATGGGTTTACAGAACCAAGTATGGACCAGATGGGAAAGTTGATAAACATAAAGCTCGTCTCGTTGCTAAGGGCTTTTCACAGGTTGAAGGCATTGACTACACTGAAACCTTCTCCCCTGTTGCCAAAATGAACTCTATCCGCCTTGTTCTTTCCCTTGCTGCCTCTTTAAAATGGGAAGTCCATCAGATGGATGTTAAATCTGCCTTCTTGCATGGGGACTTGCAAGAAGAAATCTATATGGAACAACCCATTGGCTTCATACAAACAGACTCCAGCCTTGTTTGTCGACTTAAGAAATCCCTTTATGGCCTCAAGCAAGCTCCTCGGGCTTGGTATGCCAAAATGGATAGCTTTCTTTTAGAATCTGGCTTTTCTAGGTGTCATTCTGACAATACTGTCTACACCAAGAAAGTGGGAAACTCTCTTATCATCCTTGTTCTTTATGTTGATGATCTTATTCTTACTGGTAGTGATCCCAACCTTATAAACCATGTGAAGTCCAGCCTTAAAAAGAAATTTGAAATGACAGACTTAGGACACTTACACTATTTTCTCGGTCTTCAAGTCTTGCAATCCAAGGAGGGTATTTTCCTTTCCCAGTCCAAGTATGCTTGTGATATTCTTCGTCATTTTCACATGGAAGACTGTAAGCCAGCCCCTTCTCCCTTTCAGTCTGGAGTCAAACTTTCAGTCTCTTGTACTTCTCCTGAAGTTGATGCTACCTTATACCGTCAACTTGTAGGAAAACTCTTGTATTTAACCCATACTCGTCCTGATCTTTCCTTTGTTGTTGGCCTTGTTGCTCGTTTTATGCAAAACCCCCGTGAAAGTCATTGGAAAGCAGCTAAAAGAATACTTCGTTATGTTCGAGGTACAGTATAGTTTGGGATTCATTACAGTGCCAAAGCAGCTCCTCTGTTAGTTGGTTTCACTGATTCTGATTGGGCTGGTGACCCTGATGATCGGAAGTCTACTGCCGGTTATGTCTTCACTCTTGGTTCAGGACCTATTACATGGGCTTGTAAGAAACAGGCTTCCATTTCTCTTTCGTCAGCAGAAGTTGAGTATCGTGGTGCCGTGGAAGCTACTAAGGAAGCCTTGTGGCTTTGTCAGATCCTATCAGAGTTTGGCTTTGAGCAGCAGCATCCAACCACACTTTGGTGTGATAATCAAAGTGCCATTCAGCTATGCAAAGATCCAGTCCAGCATCAACGCAGCAAACACATTGAACTACACATGCACTTCATCAGAAAGCTCATTCATGACCATGTTCTTGAAGTGAAATATTGTTCAACAGATGATCAGGTTGGAGACATCTTCACAAAGGCTCTCACAGAGGCGAAGTTCACTAAACTTCGATATATTCTTGGAGTTCAGGAATTTGTCACTAAGGGGGGATAGGTTCTAGTGCCTCCTTCCTTCTCCTATTGTGTCATATTTGTAAATCCTTCAATCCTATCCCAAGTTGTTCTTAAGGGGGGATGTTAGGATATTCCGACACATAGGAAATAGTTAAGTTCAACTTGGTCTAGTATAGAGTTAGGTAAAGTGTGTTTCTTTACCGTTGTACATTTTGTAACTTATAATCCGACGGTCACGATATGTAGTGATCCGACGGTTCATTCTCTCCTCGGTATTACCGACACTTGATCCGTGGCTTGACCCCGATTGGTCCATGAGTTCTATTTAAAGCGCATGGAGGGTCATTGTTCGGGTAATCCGTGCATGAGAGAAGCTTATGTAAATTTTCATTCTTTGATTAATAAATTGCCTATAGTACCCACGTTGGGACAGGCCGTGGACTGTTTCCCTCTTTGAGGGTTTTAACCACGTCAAAAATACTGGTGTATTGATCTGTGATCTGGTTGTGAGCGGTGTCCTTTTGGTATTCTTTATGAGGAACTTACCCTGTAAATTCCTACACAAATGACTTTTTTGATGAGTCAAATGATAACTAGACACAGAGAGATTTCCAATGAGCTATCATGAGCTCAATTTGGAGTTGAGGAAGACCTTAACACGTTCACCGAAACAACACTTTGCATTTTGGCAGCCTCATTCTGCACATTTTGACCAATCTTGGGAGATTGAGTTTTTGACAGGGACAATGAGCTCCAAATTGAAAAATTTAAGATGTTCCAGAAAGTACACTTGACAAGATTTCCAACAAGATATCCCAAGCTCAATTTGGACATTGGGAAGGTAGTCAAAAGTTGGATTGAAGTGGTGCTATGCATTTAGGGGTGGCGCTACACATCTGAGTTGAGCACTGTGCATAGGGAAGATTCAGCAGTGCAAATTTACACTGTGCTGCACGTTGAGAGGTGGCGCTGCGCATCTGTAGTTGGCATTGCGCATTGAGCAGAAAAGACTAGAAAAGCCTCCAACTTCATAAAAACTTCCAAAAGCATCCTCTCATCTCTCACTCACTATACCTCATCATTGAGTTGCAATTGAAGTGTTTGAAGGTTATTTACCATGTCAAATGTGAAACCCTAGATTCTCCCTCAATTACACCCTAGAAACCCTAATCCCCTCTATTTCTTCCACCATATATTACTAAAGTCCTTAAACTCTCCCCTATATCATTCTGTAACATTCTATACCCCCTCATTCTTCATCCCACAAGTTATGTTTAAAAAAGGGACCTAAGCCCCTCTCCCCCATTTTCATGATTCATACCCTCCTCTTCATTTTCTAGCCCACAAAATTACCTCACAAGTTCATCACCCATTCCGTCACTTCTAAATCACTCTCACTCACTCCCTTCATCCCTTTTCTAGGAGTGCACAACCTCAAACTTTGCAAACATGGACAGATGAGAAGGCCAAAGAGACTAGAGCTACTGAGGTGCCTGGGACCTACATGACATATCAGAGGGGCACAAGGAGATTGTTTGCAACTGATAGGCAAATGCTAGCTCCACAAGATGTGGAAGGGGCTTTGCCTTATTCATCAACATAGCAGGTACAGGTGCAGCAGCTACACAAAGGGAAAGAAAAGATGCCGGAGGAAAGTTTTGATGATGAGGAGGAAGAGAGAGATTTCGATTTGACAGAGCATGATGAGCCTGAGCAGCACTATACTCAAACAATCGACTTAGAGGCTCAGGATGGAGAAACAATAAATGACATCATCATACGGGAAAAGGAGGCTCAAGCCTATGAATTGATGGACAATTTGGAGAGAGACAAGTATGTCCTCACATATTTGGAACAAGAGAACAAGCAGTTGAGTGACAAGTAGGTCCTCATGGAGTTGGAACTTCTCAAGGTAAAATGACAAGGTGATAAGGAGGCACCGGTCACTTTGTCTCCTATTGAGAATGAAATTGAGGATGACAGAGAGGCTTGGCTTGAGAGAGTCAATTTTCACCTAGAGAAGCTGTTGGAGAAGGCCAATAGGGACAACCAGATTATCAAGGACATGGACTACCATTATAGGACCCGAAACAAAATTTGCAATATGAGGGTTAAAAAGATGAAAGCTATGCTAAGGCAGGCTCTAAAGGGAAAAATAGAGGAGAATAGGCTTAGCTTTCTTGCTGAAGCTTCCTTAGCTCATCAAGATGCTTGATGGTGGTGCTGCTCACCAATTTTGGTCAGGTTTGGAGGATACTTTGCTTTTTGCAAATTTTGGAAATTGCACACACAGAAAATTTGGCTCAATGTGGCACTGCACTTTTCCTAGGGGCATCCAATGGACAAATGGCTTGCATTTTTAGATTCATAGTGATGAATACATGCACCCTATGGATTTTCTAAGTTTTTGGGGCAGAATTGGTCCAACAAAATGTCAGAAAACACCCTAAAATGACCTTTCTGCCACTTTTTGGACACACAGAAGCAGCCTTGGGAGAATCCACATTTGAGGGATCAAATGAACTTCAAATGAAGAATCTCTAGGTGTTTTGGAAATTATACTTGAATACCTTGCCAATGAGCTATCATGAGCTCAATTTGGATGCCGAGAAGGTTCAAAAAAGGACCTGAAAGTGGCACTACATGTTGGGCTAATGTCGCTGTGCGTAGGGCAAATTTTGCACAGGATGGTTATTTTTCCATTTTTTGATTGTGTTCATAGATTTTCTCTCATGGAGGTTGTTTTAATATGGTAAATTATGACTTGGCTTGTAAATATGATAAATAATTAGTAGTATAGGGTAGATTCATTACATTAAAAGTCAATTTGAGATCAAATGAATCAGTTTTTCACTTTTAGAGGGAAGTTGTTAAGATGCCTATATTCCAGTTTCTTGTTCAAAGTTGGTTAGATTAGCTCCTCATCTTATGGATTTGACCCGTGAGGATGGAAGGAGGTTGAAATAAATCCTATATCTTCTTCTTCTTTCTCATTGTAAAGGGTTGGACTCAGCTAGATGCTTATGCCTTGATAGCAGTTTAGTAGGAGATTAATAAAAGTTGCAGCTATCTCTTTTGGATCCATGTGGTATGAAGTTTAGTTCAGTTTCTTCTCTTGTGATAATATGTTAGAATGTTTTGTGTACTTAATTAATCATTTCATTGCTTCTAAGTGAATGTTTTTATGTTGATGGGCAGAATTCATAACATCACTGCTCTACTTTGGGGAAATATTCACCATTATATGTTTTCTACAGTCTAGGAAGGATCCATGGTAATCAAATGCTCTTCTTATCTTCTCACCAGTCTTAAAACACCTCACCCATCGAGCCCTAGAGTTCTAACCCTTAAGCCTACCTTGTTGTTATAGGCATTTTTGTGCCTAACAGCATGAAGCATGAAATGTCAATAATCTGAGGGATCCAAAGTCCCTAAACATGTTGTTCTTACCCCTAGGGGAACAAGGTTAGCAAACCACAGCACTGAAAATCAGTTCTCCACCTGAAAACACTCAAAAACAAGTTGTTTCTGGATCATGTCAGCTGCTCCACTGAGCATCTGCGCTAAATGTCAACTGCTCCACTCTGTACCTACGCTGAATGTCAAAAGTAATGAAGGCTACCTGCGCTGGGTGAGATTGGCCAAGTGGCACAGTCATTCTGCAAGGTGTCAATTGCCCAGGAAGCTTCCAAACTGACACTTGGGTCAAGGGATTCGCCTTGTGATGAGTAAGAGGGTCTTGATCTCCAAGTGGACTCAAGAACTGAAAATTAACTAAAGTGGGAGAGGACACTAGTCAGCTTCATGCCAGCCTCAAGCTGACTCATCCTTTCTCCAAAACTTCTATATATAGAGCTCTCTCATGAGGTCTAGAGAGGCTGCAATTTTGTGCAAGTAAGGAAGTGTTGTTGGTTTGTGTATAGAACTATTGGGTGATTGCTTGAAGGAGGTGAAGAGGAGATTTCTTTCTGCTGGGAGGTGTTGCTGGATTGGGCCTATTATGGTTGTAACTCTCTCAGAACTTTACTTCTTCCATTAATAAAGTATTTGAGGTTCTTCTATATGCATGTGTCTTTATGGTGAATCGATGCTTGTATATTTGATTTATGCTAATCCCTGAATCGATTATGGATGTATGCTTCTTGTAGTTTCCTTTTCTTGTGCTTTTACAGGATCTTTGTGTAGCTGGGTCGATGAAAGAGCAAGGAGCTAGGAGCAAGCAGCAAGGAGTGAAGATTGGATCAACCATTAGCGCAAGATAACGGTTAGTGGATCATCCTTCTCTTCTCTCTCTCATCTCATAAAGAAGTAATCTTGAATAGCTTTGCATTCAGTTGTTGCTGAGGTACTATCACCCTTAGAGTGGGATAGGGTCATTCCGTATTGGATACTTTTCCCAACAACAAATTGGCGACTCCGCTGGGGATCGTATCTTGTTGGTTATTTGTGTTTTTTGCTATTCATTTTATAAACAAAGGGAGTACCGAATCGAACTGTATTTGAATCTTTCGAATGCAAAGTAGAGGGCAGCTACTCTAGTGCAGTTTCTGGGCAAGTTTATAATTTGAAGAGCTGATCCAAAAGGACTCTAATAAGCTCTTAGTGATAGCTTTTCATCCTCCTTATCATTCCTTAGTGTGTCCTTGACTGATAGCTTCTGATTTGAGCAAAAACTGTGAATTTTTGAGCAATCTGTGACCCGGAAACCACCAGAAACGAAAGTTTTGTTCTTCAGCGCAGGCTGTACAAAGGCTGTTTGCATTTCAGCGCAGTTCCCGAAGGGGCTACCTGCACTGAAGGTCAAACAGGCAGTGTTCCAGCTGCGCTGGGCTAGTCCTGCCTTCTGCTACTGGGGTTTCCTGTTGTTTCTTGCCTTGTTTTCACTCTTGTTTTTGCTGTTTGTTACCAGTCAGTAGGCCTATCCAAAACCAACTTTCCTTGTCACTATTCCGCCTCAGTTGTATAAAGAAACTGTGTTTGTTCTTTATGTATTTCTTGTGCATTTACAGTTTCCCATAACGAAAAGTGAACTAGTCTTGTTGTGGCCTCTTAGATCTAGACCTGTGATAAAGTGTCGTTTTGATCTTAAGAGTTAGTTTGTTTGCTGTTCATAGCTGATTGAGCTTTTGCTTTCGTCATATGGTTTGAATTCATATATTTCTAGTGTCGAAACAAGTAAATCTTAAGGTGTCTTTTGATTTTGGACAAGCTTGTTTGCTTTCACTTGAAATTGAATTCAAAATTATACAACAGCTTTCTTTTTGCATTTCACCAACATTAAGAAAGACAAAAGAAATACCTGCATCTTTGCATTTTTCATATAAGTTTGTATGTTGATTTAGGGAGAAAGTGCATTAGCGAGTGCTCTTTGATCTGTGTGAAAAGATTTTATCTCTCTTTTCCCTCAGTAGTTAAGATTTTCATAAGTCGAAAAGATTGAAAAAGCTTGCTTCTCATCTTAGACTGCATTTAGGAATTTGTATCAATACATCTCGTGGTGAACCTTGAAAGGCAAACTTTAAAAAGATCAACTTAAAATATATTGAATGAACCTAACAACGCTTTGAAACATAACGCAAACATCTAGAGGTCTAAGCTAGAGACGTGTTCCGGCGTCGTTAAACGTAGTGAATGTCGATCTCGACGAAGGTGGGTGATTCCTCCTGAGAGTCGGTGGCACTAATACGGACTTGTGCTCCCACGTACCGTCGCATATATATTGGGAGACCCCTATAGGAATAAAGCCTTTATCCAATAGGAAACCGTGTCGGCCGCCCTACTAATCGCAATGCAGTGAACATAGCATTCACGAAGATCGACCACTCGTACCGTAAAACATATTCTGTGGTTTTGCGAAAGGTTTGGCACACCCTCTGCCTAGATCTCCAGAGCAGTTTCTTTTGGCCTTTTTCAAACTCTATAACTGAAAAAGTCCAACCGAGAATTTGTCACTTCGGGCTCGTTAATACATCGAAGGAGACTAGAGTCATCTTTAGCTTTTTCTCGACTCTTAAAAAGTGAAAAAGCAAGTTGTGTCTAAAAGCATCTAATAAAATTCATTCAATTCGGAAACACAAATTTCCCCTTTTAATATTTTAGTTGATCGAGTAATCCGCAATCGTGGAAGAAAGTCAATTGAAACCCCGTCGTTCGCGGAGGCTTACGAGTCAACCGTCTTTGTCCCCGGAATCAAAAACAGTACGGGCGAAGCGAACTCGTTTAACCGGGACAAAATCTCCTTTGAAAGTTAGAACAAGTGTTCCAACTGCATCCGAGGTTCCGGTTACTCCTAACATTTCTGGAAACCCTGCCTCTATAGTAGAAGTTCAACAGCCACAGAAGCACAGTAATACTGATCCTTGTCTGGGGGAAAATACTTGTGTAACTGAACCAGTTCCATCTGTAACCGGTCCAGAAAGTTTTGTTCCTCAAACAACTGTCGCTGTCGAAACAACCACTTCTTCGGCACCAAAAATATTTTACAGACCTGACGGTCTTCCTCTTCCACCGGGTTTGATTGCAATAGAGGAAATTGCGGAGGATCCGCAAGCAAGTACTCCAACTCATTTTGGAGTAGGGGTCACTCTCTTTCCTTCATCAAAGGTTAATCCATCACAAGTGGAAGTCCCTGTAGAATCGCTAGGCAATCTATTGGATAGACTTAAAATGTCTGAACAACCATCATCATCTAGGACTGTGTCAAATGACACAGCGACAACAGAAGCCCCTGCCATCACTCCAACGATGTTTTCCGGCATACCAGCTGTCCCAATTAGCTCTCAATAGCTAGAAGGAGTCCACCAAGGGACTATTTCGACAGTATGGTCTGTTCCAGTTTGTTCATCCGGAGTAATACCCGGTAATTCTTATGTTGAAACTCGACAGATTGATCCTCATGGAGGTCAGTTTGGGCCATCTAGTCCTCAAGGACTAACAATCCCTCTGAGTTCCGGATTGCTACCATATGGGGGGCAATATGCCCTTTCATTACCTCCTCTGGGAGGATATCCATATGGCAGTTCTCAATAGTATTCTGGTTATACTGGAATTGCATCAAGTAGTTGGGTACCTATGCTACCTCAACAACCAAGGATTGTATATTCTATGCAACAGTGTGTACCTGTGACGAACATCCCAACCACCCCGGCTATTGTAACCGTGTCGCAAGTTCAAGCGATACCTGTTACATGTCAACCTCAGGTTGTAATGCAACAGTCGCTTGACCATGGGTCACAACCACAATCGCCAACTAGTGGGACGACACAAGTACAAATGGGTACAATTACCCCACACCTTGGTCCAATGGTTAGCATGGCGCAACAGAACATGGCGTCACAACCATGGCTTGTACAATACCAACAACCGCAGTTCCAGCAAGTGTACCAAGGTTCTGAGCAGCAGATCTTTGCGAATAGTGGACAGCTGTATATCCAAAACGGTCAAAACCAACCACTTTACAGTGGTCAAGTCCACCAACTGTATCAATCATACCAACATCAATTACATTATGCTGGTATGCAAAGACCCACTGCTCAAGTGATTCCATCGTACCCTGGTTACGCTTCGCCTAACCTGAATCAACAGTTACCATTCGTGGCAACTTTAGAGTTACCTGATTTACACCGTTTAACCAACGATCCGATTGCTTATGCCCCTTGGTGGCCAGCGATTCCTCATAAACTTCCATCTGAAATTCCTAAATTCAATGGAAATCCAGGTGAAGACCCGTCGAATCACGTGATGACTTTTCATCTGTGGTGTTCGTCGAACACCCTTAACGACGATTCGATAAGACTTCGCCTTTTTCAGAGGACATTGACAGGTCCAGCGGCTAAGTGGTATATTGAATTGCCAAGAGCCTCTTTCGACAACTTTAGTTCCCTAGCCACGACTTTCTTAACCCACTTTCAATTACCGATAAGGTATGAAACGGGAACAGAAATATTAACCAACTTCAAACAGACAACTGCTACCCATATATCTGATCATATACATGAGTGGCATCGTCGTCGTAGGATGGTGAGAACATATGTTCCCGATCAGCTATTAGCTGAATGGTTTATAAAGTTGTTACTTCCGGCTATTACGGAAGATGTGGCCAAGGGGGGAGTCGTAACAGAGGAGCAAGTTATTGCTCGTGCACAATATTTGGACTTAGTTTATACTCAGTCTGGCACACTCTATGACAAAATACCTGACGCCCCTAGACCAGAGTTTTCAATTCCTCCCCCTCCTAAAGAAAATAGTGACTCTCATGCCGGTGATGGCGTGATTGGCACAGCAAACGCGAAATCGATAAAGGCTTCGTCAAAGAAAGCCCGTAAGAATTCGGATCAAAATGCAAAAGAAGAAATTCTTGCTTCGGAAGTAAATGCCGTATCGGATGATAAAAGCAAAGAAACCAATCAACCAGGAAGAAAGAAGAAGCAAAACAAAGGGAAGAAGAAGAAACAGGGTGAGTCATCCCCTGGAAAAAATTCTTCAAACCCTCCTGGCAAAGGGAAACAAAATTATCCATGTCTAATATGTGATGATAAGGATCATAACACAAAGAATTTCCCATTCAAAGCTGAGTTAAAGAGGTTCTTTAAAAGTTCCCAAACATCAGCTATGTTAACTAATCCATTTCCTAACCCAGGTCAAAATCTGGTTGATAGTGGAAATGCTTCCCCGTCGCAAGTCCTTATGTTGTCGGTTTCAAAACAGCAGAATGATGCTTTGATTTCGACAAGGAAAAAAGATTATGGGAATCCTCAGGTATCGAACGAAAAAGGTAAAGATCAACCAAGTAGTTCGACAACAACTTCGACAGAAGTTGTAACGCCCACCATCCCTGAATTAACAATAAAACCGCCAAAGGGTGTAGTACATAAGTCGACATTTAATCCTCGCGCCAGAGCGGCGCAGCATTATAATATAGTGGAAGATTTGGCCCAATCGCCATCCGCTATGTCGACTCTTGAAGTGCTACAAAATTGTCCAACCCAAAGGCAGGCATTGTTATCAGCAATTGGTGGGGTTGATCCTAAGGATTCCAATCTTGTATCCTTTGATCACAAGGGATATGATCCTCAGTTACCAGCTCAGCTAGCTTTCCTTATTCAAGTGAAAGCACTCAACAAAACTGTTCACAGAACAATAATTGATGAGGGAGCCTCGACATGTATTATGTTAATGAGTTGCTGGAAAACTTTAGGATCTCCAACCTTGTCACGGTCATCGACGACATTAAAAGCTTTCGACAGAAGGACTTATACCCCTTACGGTATCCTTAATAACTTGAAAGTTGAACTAGGACGAAAAACAGTAGAAATTGATGTAGAAGTCATTGATGGAAATCTTGACTATAACATCCTACTGGGTAGACCATGGATTTATGCCATGGCAGCTGTCGTGTTGACTTATTTTAGGAAGATCGCATTCCCGTTTGAAGGAGGGATTACGATCGTCGACCAACAGAATTTCCTCCCTAATGGTTCACAAGTTACAGGAAGCATTCCCATGATCCATGAGAGTAACCATTCAATTCAAGATATTGGAGTAGGATTATTGAAAGACCCCACATTGATGGGAACTTTCGCGCTACCACCTCCTATTTATACAGGAAATGTACCGTTTGTAGCAACCTGCAACATGATATTTTCCACGAAGGTCAACATGGATCATTCAATGGTTTTGCCCCCAAGCCCTTTAGAAATATTGTAGCAATCAATGTTTCAAGCATGGGAGGCGAGCCCAAATCAATGCTCGTCAAGCGTTTGGGTAGATAGATCTAGAGAATATGGAACCCCATTAGATCCTTGGTCGGAAGTACATGGGACTGACGAAGGAATCTTACAATCAATGATGATTGAGGGGGCACCATGGAATGATCACCACCATCGTTCCCTTCTTCCGGAATATGAAGAAGATACTCAAAGTGACCTTTATCACCCTTCAGTATTTGAATTCCTAATGAATACTGTAAATATGGTGGATTCCGAGCGAAACCTATCCAATATTGAAGAGACTATAGCCGTAAATATCTTGACTAAAACAGATGTTGTATAGAATATTTATGTCGGCAAAGGTTGTTCCCCTTCAGAACTGGAAATATATACGCTCTTTTTCGCGAGTTTAGAGATGTCTTTGCTTGGTCGTATGATGAAATGCCAGGCATTAACTCGATTATCGTTGAACATGAAATTAAAATGTATCCTGATGTCAAACTAGTAAGACAACGGCTTCGGCAAGTGCACCCGAAGAAAGCCGCTACCATTAAGGCGGAAGTTGAAAAACTCCTTCATGCTGGATTCATCTACCCGGTTCCTCTAACCGATTGGGTATCGAATATTGTCCCTGTTATGAAAAAACAAGGGACGATTAGAGTGTGTGTTGATTATAGGGATGTAAACCAAGCTTGTCCGAAGGACAACTACCCTACACCCTTCATCGACCAGATAATTGATGAATGCGCCGGATGTGAAATCTTTTCATTTATGGATGGATTTTCCGGGTATAATCAAATAAATATCCGCCCACAGGACCAGTCAAAGACTGCATTTATTTGTCTGTGGGGCACATTCGCTTATCGAAAATTACCCTTTGGTTTAAAGAACGCAGGGGCGACGTTTCAGAGGGCGATGAATTATGCCTTCCATGACATCAAGAACATTGTTCAACCTTATCTCGACGATCTTCCGGCTCATTCGCGAAAGTGGACTGATCATCCGCAGCATTTAAGGGCGATATTTCTACGTTGCCGACACTACAAGATAAGACTCAATCCGCACAAGTGTGTGTTTTGTGTCGGTTCTGGTCGTTTACTTGGCTTTGTAGTCTCTAAAGATGGGATTCGTCTCGACCCCTGTAAGGTTCAGGCAATCATTAATTTTCCTCCACCTTCAAATTTGCTTCAGATTCAGAAACTCCAAGGGAAAGCAAACTTTCTGAGGAGGTTCATTCCAAATTACGCAGAACTTGCTAAGGGTTATACTCGTCTTTTGAAAAAGGATGTACCTTTTGTCTGGGACCAGGTGGCGCAAGCTTCCTTTGATGCTCTGAAAGATTGTCTAGTAAAAGCATCATTAATGTACGCCCCGGACTATCAAAGAGATTTTAACCTGTATCTGGCTGCAGCGGATACGACCATTGCGATGGTTTTAGTTCAAGAAGTCGATGGAATTGAACATCTTGTCTATTATTTAAGTAAAAACTTAAACGATACAGAAAGTAAATATTCTTATGTTGAAAAACTAGCGCTTGCAGCTGTTCAAACGATTCAAAGGTTTCGACATTATGTCCTCTTTCGGAAAACTACCATCCTGTCAGATTGCAACCCCATGACTTACATACTGTCGCGACAGTTGCTGGGGGGAAAATATTCAAAATGGATAGCGATCCTTCAAGAGTTTGATCTGGAATTTGTAAAATCCAAATCAAAGAAAGCTCTAGTTTTCGCAGAATTGTTATGCGATCTCCCATCATTGTCCAACGATGAAACATCAGAAGAGTCAATCGTGGACGAAAGTTTGTTTCTGATATCTATAAGCGATGAGTGGTATGGAGATATCATAGTTTATCTCCAAACCCAAAAGTTCAGGCCTAACATCTCTCACTCCGAACAAAAACGTATACGATACCAGGCAAAAGACTACATGATCGTCGGTGATACGCTTTACCGTCGTGGTGTCGATACAGTTCTGAGGAGGTGCCTTACCCATGAGGAGGCCGAAAAAGCCCTGAATGATTGTCATTCAGGCGCGTGTGGGGGGCATCAGTCTGGATATGCAACAGCACAAAGAATCTTACGAGCAGGATACTTCTGGCCAACCATGTTCAAAGATTGCATAATCGCAGTCAGAAGTTGCCATGCTTGTCAAATCTTTGATAGCAAAACTAGATGACCACCCGCACCTTTACAGCCAATAGTTGCTGTTGGGCCCTTCGCCAAGTGGGGCATCGATTTCATGCAATGTAGCCCCACCTCGACCGGGGGGCATGGGTATATTATAGTCGCTGTTGACTATTTTACCAAATGGGCCGAGGCGATGCCTACATTGGATAACACTGGTGAAACAGCTGCCCTTTTCTTTTTCAATCATGTAGTCGCCAGATTCGGCGTACCATAGGCTATAGTTACAGATCATGGATCGCATTTTCGCAATCACATGATGGTTGAATTAGCTGCCAAGCTAGGGCTATCTCACGACAGCTCTACCCCATATTATCCGCAAGCCAATGGACAAGTTGAGGCAATCAACAAGGTCCTGAAGCGTATGTTGCAAAGGATGATTGGGGTTCATAAAAGAAGGTGGCACCTAATCCTGTACTCAGCTTTGTGGGCTTACCGGACCTCGGTAAAGAACGCAACCGGGTTCACACCTTTTCAACTGGTGTATGGCCTGGAAGCAGTCTTGCCAATCCAGTGCGAAATTTCGTCGCTTAAACTCGCAATCGATCTTCTCCCCGGAACCTCAGAAGAAGAGGCTCGTTTCTTGGAATTAATCCAGTTGGATGAAACCCGCCGTGACGCCGCCTTGGCTAACGAAGCTCATAAGAAATGAGTCAAGGCTTAGTTCGACAAAAATGTCAAACCCCGTGTCTTCTCAGAAGGTGATTTGGTCTTGCTTTATGACCAAGAATCCGATAAATTGGGAGCAGGTAAATTCAAGTCCTTATGGATGGGCCCCTATATTGTTAAAATATTTTTAGCAAAAGGAGCCTACGAGTTAATGGATTACGATGGAATTTCACTGGCGCAGCCCCGCAACGGGTTGTACCTCAAGCGTTACTATGCTTAAATAGTAACCTGCATGCTTTTGTTGTATTTTGTTTTCGCTAAAATGTTTGTTCTGGTCGAGTGATTCGCCTTTTTCGTTCGTTGCAGATGTCAAACCTTATGGAGACATGTGTTGGATATGCCGACGGAGCGAGTCGTAGTTCACGGAACCTATCCTCCGCAGCCTGGGCCATTTTTGATCCAAGCGGCGAGTTAGTAAGTTTCAGAGGTGTATGTATTGGGCAATCAACGAATAACATCGCTGAGTATAGCGCGTTGATAGAACTACTCTCTGATGCCATCACATGTGGCATACGCCGACTAATTGTCAGGCTAGACTCACAGCTCGTAATACTACAACTCAATGGTATATATTCTGTTCGCAATCCAGCTATTTATCGCATGTTCCTAAGGGTTAAGATCCTGGAAAGACGATTTGATTCAATTCAATATCAACATATTTCAAGAAACTTAAACACATTAACTGACTCATTAGCAAACTATGTGTTAGATAGACATTTGCAACATTTATAAAAAGGACACATCATCAAAAAATTGTACATATGGATCACGTAAATCAACCAGAGTAAAACCCGAAAATCAAAATACATAAGCTGTTTATATAAGTTCATACATAATGTTCTGTAACCAAGACAAAATTGGTCATATGACCTAAAACCTCAAAAAGATGCTAGGGGGCACCCTGGCCTAGTGGTGCTCATGATAGTATGTCACGGCCTGTGCAATCATGCGCAAGAGACGAGTCCATCGTCTAGGCACACCAATAGTATGTCGCTACATCTGTAAAGGTAACTCGTCAATCTGTACATCTGGAAGGCCACGAGTAAGGCTCTCAACCTGCTCCTGCACAGCTGTAAGGGTCTCAATGTCGTCAAGATCGCGAATAACAACTCTCCTAGCAGGCTCCCCTGCCGGGGCAGCAGCTGGCGATCTCGGACAAACTGCGGGACGAACAGGACCAATATCTGCATGCACCCAAGAGTACAATTAAAAGTCTTGATAGAATAAAGCACAGCAACATTATGAATAAGAACAATAAACAGTAATATGGTCAAAGAGTTTACCAATGGCACCCCACTGCTCGCCGTCCGGTAGCACCAAATCCGGATCGCCTCGAAAATCCATACCCACATATGGATACTCAGAAAACACCATCTCTTGGCGCTCAAACCACCTAAAGAAGGCCTCAGTAAAAGTAATCTGAGGTTGACCTGCATGCCTAGACATGTGGTCAACCCACCTCTGCATGCGTGGCTCGGTTGGAGAAGGCAAGTCAAGTATGATGTACTGGGGCTGCATCAGCGGGATTTTCTCCAAGGCAAAGGCAGTCAGAATAGAACCAAATCCAAAGTTCTTCAACTTCCCGTCCTTTACCTTGGTCAATTGACTTTTCATCTGAACAAGTACTGCATCACACCAGTTGAATACTTTCGGTTGGAGACACTCCAAGGCGTGCTGCATATAAGACCTGTTGGCAACATGTAGAGCTGCGCTGCCGGCCATCCTACCAATAGTGAACAGAATGGACCTGAGAGCCCGATCAGTAATCTCACGGATAACGATCTTGCCGTCTCTGCTCGGCTGAGAACCTTCCCTACAATACTGGCGGACATAATCTCTGGTGGAATCAGTCCCCCGGGCCGTACCTGATAAGGAAATGGGGGCACCTCGTCTTGACAGTCCAGTCAAGAAGTACATGTCCTCTATGGTCAAGGGGATGGTCTTCCCCCTAATCTGGAACACTTGGTTAACAGGATCCCAAGCATCAAGCATATACTGCAGTAAAGAAATCTGTGCTCTCATACTAGAGATACGGAAGAACTTCAGCAGGCCACAGTTTCGCAGCGCATTCACCGTGACCGGGTCATGGAGGGCAATCATGTCCTCCTCTTCATGTTCTCGTTCTCGCCATGTAAGGGACATTTTGTTCAAGGTTCCCTGCAAAGCAAACAAGAGAAAGAGTGAATTCCTGATTTGATGAAAAACTGGCGAAAAATTCATCAAAAATAACCTTAAAGCTCAGTATTTTTGAGCCCAGCGCAGGCAGGAAGTCTCCCACTTGCGCTGAGGGTCAGGCTGCCTTAAGGCAGCTTGACCTTCAACGCAGGTTTCGAAAGGGAAACCTGCGCTGATCCTAGGGCGCCCTGGCAAAACCCCAGGGGCTCAGAAAGACCGGAAAATAGGCAAAAAACAGGAAAAGAAAACCATGAAAAGAAAGAGCTCGGGTTTAGCTCCTACCTGGTCCAGACGGCACCGAAAATCATCCGCAGAATCTCCCGGAATCAACTGGTGAAAATCAAGGGGGAAGAGGCACCTCCAGAGCTCCAACAAACCAAATGCAAATGAAATGGTAAATGAGAGGTAAAAACACCTTTTAATGGCTTTTTACACAGTTTAAAGTGAAATATTAGGGTTATAATCTCATTTTCATGCAAATATTATTCATTTCTAACAAAGTTTGTTGCAGCAATTGAAAAAGCAGTACTATATTTGAAGAGAGAAAAGCTAGTAATGGTAAAAAATAAAAATTTTGACCATATAAATCGAGCAGTTTTACCATGGAATTTATGCTCGTTAAAAAATAGAAAAGCGAGATCCGAGCAGTTTTAGCGTCATAGTTCATGCTCGTTAAAAAATAAACATAAGCTTTTGAGCAGTGTTTTGGCGCATTCAAGCTCTTTAAAAAATGAACCCAGTACCGGTAAATAACCATTGTGATCGTAAATTTATTAGCCATAATGTGGGATTCATTAAGGCCCTCCTTTGACGGATCGCTTCTTTTCGACTTCAGCTCATTATCCAAGAAGTTGATCTAGGAACAACCCCCCAGTACTTTGAAGCTTGCATGCCTCAATGACAAGTTTCTCACTTCCGGCGACAAGTATACATCAATGACCTTCGACCAGAAGATTTTGCGTGGTGTTCGACGCCAAGTCCTTTATTCACACCACGTGAATTGTACTGCAGTACCTTGAGGGTCATTGTCATTATTGGTGATTCCTCTCGCGCTTGTTAACGGTTTACATTATTGACCGGTAATCAAGCGATGTCTTTCCATGTTCGACTTCAACACAATTCTCACATGGATCGACTTGTACTTAGAGTGAAGATCGAACGAGTTTGAAGACCCCGGATCTAGTTTCATCCATCCAGGCTGCGATATATATATTCAGGATATAAAGACATTTGTTATGTACATCATTTCAGCAGATGATCATCCTACTCAAAGGATGATAATTTCAACAGAGAATTATCAGTCTACCATCAGATGATCGTCTGTTCTATGTACCAAAATGAATTTACAAAGCTGAGCATGGGAATGCCCGCCTCAGCTAGATCAATAAAGAAGAATGAAAAATAATGTATTGTATTGTATTTTATTGCAGGGCACCTCTCAGCGATTGAATGAACTTCGGATCCTCCTGATAAAGCATTTCACCCGATAAACGACCTCATACTTTAGGGGGCAACTGTTATAGACATTTTTGTGCCTAACAGCATGAAGCATGAAATGTCAATAATCTGAGGGATCCAAAGTCCCTAAACATGTTGTTCTTACCCCTAGAGGAACAAGGTCAGCAAACCACAGCACTGAAAATCAGTTCTCCACCTGAAAACACTCAAAAAAAAGCTGTTTATGGATCATGTCAGCTGCTCCACTGAGCATCTGCGCCGAATGTCAACTGCTCCACTCTATACCTGTGCTGAATGTCAAAAGTAATGAAGGCTACCTGCGCTGGGCGAGATTGTCCAAGTGGCACAGTCATTCTGCAAGGTGTCAATTGCCCAGGAAGCTTCCAAACTGACACTTGGGTCAAGGGATTCACCTTGTGATGAGTAAGAGGGTCTTGATCTCCAAGTGGAAGCAAGAATCTCCAAGTGGACTCAAGAACTGAAAATTAACTAAAGTGGGAGAGGACACTAGTCAGCTTCATGCCAGCCTCAAGCTGACTCATCCTTTCTCCAAAACTTCTATATATAGAGCTCTCTCATGAGGTCTAGAGAGGCTGGAATTTTGTGCAAGTAAGGAAGTGCTGTTGGTTTGTGTATAGAACTATTGGGTGATTGCTTGAAGGAGGTGAAGAGGAGATTTCTTTCTGCTGGGAGGTGTTTCTGGATTGGGCCTATTATGGTTGTAACTCTCTCAGAACTTTACTTCTTCCATTAATAAAGTATTTTAGGTTCTTCTATATGCATGTGTCTTTATGGTGAATTGATGCTTGTATATTTTATTTATGCTAATCCCTGAATCGATTATGGATGCATGCTTCTTGTAGTTTCCTTTTCTTGTGCTTTTACAGGATCTTTGTGTAGCTGGGCCGGTGAAAGAGCAAGGAGCTAGGAGCAAGCAGAAAGGAGTGAAGATTGGATCAACCATTAGCGCAAGATAACGGTTAGTGGATCATCCTTCTCTTCTCTCTCTCATCTCATAAAGAAGTAATCTTGAATAGCTTTGCATTCAGTTGTTGCTGAGGTACTATCACCCTTAGAGTGGGATAGGGTCATTTCGTATTGGATACTTTTCCCAACAACACTTGCCCCATTGAACACCTTGCAATTTTGACCTAATTCCCTAGCTCTAACTGTCTGGCTCCTCCTGATCCAGCAAAACCCCTTCAAAATCAAATAAAACCTTGTGCTACTATACCTAGCCTAATATCCATTTCTTGATCCAGTCATCTTGGTTGAGAACCTTATGGAGAGAGCCCTCTCCCAGCCTAATAGGGCTAGCTGCTTGGCTAAGCGTGGTTTGTGGTTACCCTGACATTGCCTTCCTTCAACTTGAGGTTCAATCCAGGTGCTGACATAGTGGCAACCATACTGGGGAACATAGTTTTATGTTCCTCAGCAAAATGTATCAAGTTCAGATCCGATTGTTGATGGTGGACAACGATCAGACACCGGAAGGCTGAAATCATTCACCTAGCAACTCCAAATCAGTTTCGAGATTAGATCCAAGGACTCCATTGGAGGATGAACCCGCCCAACAAAAACATGAAAGGACAATATGGAAAGATCAGGTATTCAAGTTGGAATTTCATCCAAGACATTACATTTTTTGTTATAAATTATTTCTTCTCTTTTCCCAAGAATGTCAAGAAGGCTTTACAAAGTATACTGTATTTGAGAAAATATCCTAGACCTGCATGTGATTCCTTCCCTTAGAAGATTGCGAATACAAAATATTCGCATGCATTTGATCCTGATCAAGACCCTTCTTCTGAATCATATGATGATCGTCTTCAAACTAATGAGCCTCAAGAGATCAAGAATAATTCTACAGCTTTTGTATATACTGCTATACCTTGTAAAATTTCGGATAGATACAAGCCTCTGATTTTACCTCCTATATCCCATGCTTTCCCTAAAAATGATTACCTATATCTACATGTAGAAATTTTGAATAATAAACACCTATTCACAGAGATTATCCCAATTATACACTATTCCAGAATACATGCATAATACATAACCTCCTTTACGTTGATCATCAATTTAGCAGCATAAAAAACAATGAAACGTCAATCGCATGCACACATTAACAAAGTATGTAATTCGGGGAAAGCATACAGCTGAAAACCCCACACTATTTGTATATTATAATGATTGAGAACATGTAACAATACATAGTACAATACTCCTCACAAGTACTTAGTACTATCTCCACCTGTTACACACAAAACTAGCTCAGATTCGAACAAGTCACAGGTTCAAATCTCCTCTGCTGCTTTGCCTGCCTCCACTACACAATTCTGCAAGAGAATCACGTGAGCACAGGCTACAATTTCCTTGATATTGGCCCACACTGCGCAATCCTCATTGGCATAACTCAATCCCTGCATGTGCAAATCTCATGCACAACTGATAGTCACAACTCACCCTTTCACTTACCTCTAACACCTGTCTCTGTTGAATTGTCCATGCACTAAGTTAACTAATGTATCCTTTAGTTTCTTTATGAGTTAATAATTAGTGAATTAATTAATATTTAATTCACACAACTCATCACTAGTGTATTCTTTAGTTAGAATAAATACAACTAGTTCAACTAAGTCAAACTGAACACAACTCCATCAACTCCACATCCAACTCCACAGAACTCACATGCATGAGTTCTAACTGAAGTCCTCCATGCAATAGCTCAACTAACACATAAGAAACCATGTGATTCCTTTTGTCAGCTGCATGTGCCACATCCATATCTCGAACTGAAGTGCTCCAAGAGAATAAGATAATGTTTAGAATCCAAACATTACTAAGGGCTAATAATATTTGACTGTTTCTATTTTTAGCCTGGCAGTCTAAAAATAGACTCTGATCACTCCGCTGTGAACCAAAAATAGAAGTCCATCCATTTTTCCCAACATGACCAATCATCCATAAATAGCATCCTGCAACTCATAGACCATGATCCATATGTCTAAAAATAGACTTTGCGCCAAAAATAACCTGCGGTCCCACTTAGTGAAGGCGACTTCTTTCCACTAAGCTCCATCATCTTGTTTCATTTTCAACACTCCCTCTCAACAAGATATGGATTATCTGCAACCCCTATCCTGCAACTCTAGAATGTTCTACATGCAACACATTTCCCCAGTCCACTTGCTCCAACAACACTTGGAACAAAAACACTCCCAACTAACCACTCTGTTGGGCTAGGAACATACTCTGATGCTGAAGCTCTACCTGCTGCTGAAAAGTGCTCCCTCTCTGAAATCTGTGCTATTGCAACATCTCCATGCATCTTGCACCATTGCACACCTCTCTGTGCCACCTAGCACTATGAAAAACACTTGTGCCTCTCACATTGCTGCAGCCTGCTAGCTATGTGTTGTCCTGGGATTCCCTACACTGTCGCTCTCTCTGCTGCTCCATCTGCATCTGTCTCTACCCAATTAATCAGTTCCTGTTACTCCACATTGGGGCTCCTGTAGCAAGGTCTCATCCAAGAGGTTGGGTTCCTCAAGGATCCTGCCCCTTCTCCTTGGGACGATCAATCCACATCACCCCACCTCCTACCTAGATGTATGGCTGCATGCAATCCCTCAGCCCACCTAGCTCGAAGTTTCCCCCTACTGGAGGTCTTTGCATGAGTAGATGTCTCTACTCAATCTCCTCTCAGCTTCCCTTGTTGTGGCTGCTCCACAACCTCCTGAAGCTACTGCACCAATCGTGGCTCCTCCACAATCGTCTGAGACTTCTTCTGGCTCTGCATGTTGAAAGGTAATATACGCTCCCTCTCAACCACCAAGTCTCCATCAGCTGCCTCACTACTCAAGGCTTTGCATTCATCTACATGAAACTGATAAAGGTTCCTGACTCAAACCCCTATCTTCCGTGTTTCTCCAGTTGTCTTGCTGTGCAGGAAAGCCTTTCCCTCGCTGAAGACAACAGCATATCCCTTTTCTTCTAACATTGCCACAAAGATAAGATTCTTCTTCAATCTTGGAACATCCATCAATTCGTTCAATCTAATGGGTTTACCATACTCCCTCTCAAAGGAAATGGTACCGATATAGGTCGCACTGTATCTGCCATCATCGCCATCTCGATGTGCACTCCAAGATCTTTGTCCTCCAGATCAGAAAACAAATCTCGATCTCCTGTCATGTGAAAAGGCGCACCACTGTCCAAGAACCACACCGATCCCATCACACTTGAAACCAAGCATGTGATAAATGAAAAATCAAGCTTAAATTGTGAGGCTAGAGCCTCTCTTGCTACAGATCCATCAACTTGCTTGTTCTTCTTCTTCTGCAGACAATTAGTGGCATAGTGTTCGTGTTGGTGATAGTGAAAGCACTTCACCTTGGACATGTCCTGCTTCTTGCCTTTCGCACCAAAATGAGAAGCTTTCTACTCTTCCCCTTCTTTGCTTTGGTAGCCAAAGTGAAATTTTCTTCATCAGGTCCCTTTGATGAAGATCCGTCCCTGGTATTCCGCCTGATCTCCTCCTGCACAAGATCTGACCAAAGTCTCTCCCATCCTGGAAATTTCTCCTGACCATTGACAGAGTTCTGATAGGAATGCCAACTCTTCAGAAGACCAAGGAGAGCCAAGCTCACCAATTCCTCATCATCAACAGTCACCCCCACACTTCCCAACTCATCCCGACATTGGGTCAACTTCGTGAGATACTGGGGCATACTGTCTCCATTCTCACACTTAGATGTTTCTGAGTTTATCCTTGAGCCCCATTCCACCAGCTCAAAACTCAACCTCTTCTGATATAAAATTCGTGAGAACAAAGTATTTCTTGTACAGAGATCAACTGTATGGGCATTCACTAGATATCTCACCTTCGAAAAGAAGGATGAATCCAGAGGCTACCTGGCCCAATTACAGACTTTGCCTGAAGAAATAAAATGTAAACACTTTCTGAATAATAGATCTGATGATCAACAAATCTGATACCATGTAGAAATTTTGAATAATAAACACTTATTCACAGAGATTATCCCGATTATACACTATTGCAGAATACATGCATAATACGTAACCTCCTCTATGTTGATCATCAATTTAGCAGCATCAAAAACAATGAAACATCAATCACATGTGCACATTAACACAGTATGTAATCCGAGGAAAGGGTACAGTTGAAAACCCCACACTATCTGTATATTATAATGATTGAGAACATGTAACAATACATAGTACAATACTCCTCACAGGTACTCAATACTATCTCCACCTGTTACACACAAAACTAGCTCAGATCGGAACAAGTCACAGGTTCAAATCTCCTCTGCTGCTTTGCCTGCCTTCATTGCACAATCCTGCAAGAGAATCATGTGAGCACATGCTACAATTGCCTTGATATTGGACCACACTGCGTAGTACTCATTGGCATAACTCAATCCCTGCATGTGCAAATCTCATGCACAACTGATAGTCACAACTCACCCCTTTCACTTACCTCTAACACCTGTCTCTGTTGAACTGTCCATGCACTGAGTTAACTGATGTATTCTTTAGTTTCTTTATGAGTTAATAATTAGTGAATTAATTAATATTTAATTCACACAACTCATCACTAGTGTATTCTTTAGTTAGACTAAATACAACTAGTTCAACTAAGTCAAATTGAACACAACTCCAACTCCACATCCAACTCCATAAAACTCACATGCATGAGTTCTAACTGAAGTCCTCCATGCAATAGCTCAACTAACACATAAGAAACCACGTGATTCCTTTTTTCAGCTGCATGTGCCACATTCGTAGCTCAAACTGAAGTGCTCCAAGAGAATAAGATAATGTTTAGAGTCCAAATATTACTAAGGGCTAATAATATTTGACTGTTTCTATTTTTAGCTTGGCAGCCTGAAAATAGACTCTGATCACTCCTCTGTGAAAAAAAAATAGAATTCCATCTATTTTTCCCAACATGACCAATCATCCATAAACAACATCCTGCAACTCATAGACCATGATCCATATGTCTAAAAATAGACATAGTCTAAAAATAGACTTTGCGCCAAAAATAGCCTGCGGGCCCACTTAGTGAAGGTGACTTCTTTCCACTAAGCTCCATCATCTTGTTGCATTTTCAACACTACTAATATTTGATGGTGAATGTGACAACATCACTACTAAGAGATATGTACTGAATTTTGAGTCTTTTCTTAACCTTTTTGAAGTTGATGAAGAGGATGTCAGTATTAGGCTTTTTGCTCTTTCTTTGCAAGTAAAAGTCAAGATTTGGTTCAAAATCCTGCCTGATGCGAGCTTCTCAGATTTATAGCAGTTCGTCAAAGTTTTCCTTGACAAGTGGGTGGTCAGACAAAACCCTTTCTTGATTCTAGAAGAGTATAACCAGCTGAAAAGACAGTCAAAGGAGACAGTACAACAATTTTCTGCCAGATTTAACCAAGCTTATTATTCAATGCCTCTTAATATAAGACCTCCACCTGATTCAGCTCTCTTGCATTATCCGGAAGCCTTTGATCCAGAAATGGAGTTTCAACTAAGAGAAAGGAACCTTGCAACACTTGAAGAGATGAAAAATAGTGCAGTAGATGTAGAGGCTAATTTTTTGATCAGAAGGGAAAAGTTGAGGGAAGAAAATAGGAAGAACATAGATCCAAAGGAATCGACATCTTTAGAGGTAAAGCTTGACATTTTGGTAAGTGCGTGGAAGAGATGATGCAAAATATCACCACAATGAATGAGTATGATGTTCAAGACCATGGCTCGCTGACTGAACAAAAACAATTGGCTAACCCAAAACATTTTCTTTCTTATCCAAGTTGTCATAGATATGATAATGATTGTTTTATAGATCTTCTTGGAGATGAGATATCTTTTGATCTGACATGTATGCTTGATGATGTGTTTTATACTGATGATTTGCCTAGGTTTGATCAGTATGATGATGATTATGTTCTCCAAATAGAAGCTAATCTTACAGACAAATCAGCAGCTAGTTTGTGGAAGGAGGAAGTTCACTTTCAGCAGCTTGAATACAAAGATCAACCGATGCATATCAGCTATGGAAGTGAGGAGGAAAGTGTAGAAAAATTTGAAGTGAAGGATCTTTGCCTTTTTGTTTTACTTAGTTTCAGTTCATCAGAGACATCTTTCATGCAATCATAAATCAACCGTTGATAAGTTTTTATCTGGACCATCTAGAGGGCAATGAAATCCTTGTTCAAGACTTCTCATATCTAGATTTGCAGCCCCCAAATGCCATTGAATGTTAGGTTGTAGATGAAGACTTGGAAGCTGGAGCATATGATCAAATGATGCAAGATGATTCTGTACCATTATGTTTTGAATCGTTTTAGTTTTTGAAGGGAAATTTGCATAGTATATCTTCAGTAAAGGATGAGCAGCCTACAGAAAATCATGCAATCTCATTGGAACCAATAGAAAATGGGTTGCAATAGTCTTTTCAAAATTTTCATGATCCAATAGCTGATGTGTTGGATGATATCTATAGTCAAAGTCCTTCTCCATTAGCTAACTATGAGCTTGAAAAAAGTATTGATACAAACTTGATCCAGCAGCCAATTTCAATGTCATTTTCAGCAGGAGTCTCGTCACAAAGCTCAGGTGAAAGTTTGCATTAATGGTATGAGGAGAAGCAAAGTAATCCATTGGATGAGCTAAGTACCAATGCACATGAATTTCAAGATCCTGATGTAGTGTTTTTGGAGTCAGATAGAGAATCCATATTATTCAATCTGGGAAAATTTGGATCTATTTACAAGTTTTCATGGGAGTTGCGTTTCAGTAGTTCTCTCTTATTTCTCATAAACAAGCACTTGTGGAGAATTCAAATAGCAGCCAGAATGCTTACTTGGTTGTTTCATTTCACTTGATCAGGTGATGAATGGAATAGTTAGAGATGGTTTTATTGAATAAGCTCCATTTTTAGCATCTTTTCTGGTTTTTCAGTTGCATTTTAGTATTGAGTTAGTTTTTAGTTGAGTAAAATTCAGTTTGTGTCTTTGAGTCATCAATATTCAGTCATGTATTTCAGATTGATTTTTTTTTTTTACTCCATGCCTAATGGATTAGGCTACTTGGTCTACGGTGTTCTTGGCACCTCCAAGGAGCTACCATCCCCAATGGAGCCAATGTTAGTGTCAATATTTGTAGCCTTCCACCAGTGATCAAATATGCTCTTACAAAGTGGTCTTAGGGTGTCAAAGTCAAAAATTTTCATTTCAATGAGTCTTCAAATAAAATTTGGTCACTAGGTATTAGGTCTAGGATTATTTTCACTCCTTCCAAAGTCTTCCAAGTATTCGTCCATGTCACTATTTGGCTGATTGTACCATCATTCAAAGATTTTTCATCATTATTTCAGGTTCCAATGGGTCATTTTACACCTTGTTTGTGCTTCAGTTGTGCTTAGGTAAGGCTCGTTTCCCTCTCCTAGGGTTTTGAAGGTAATTTTTCTTGGATGGTCAAATCATCAACAAAACTTGTATCTCGATGCTCATACACCTTCCCCTATCCTTAATATACCTTCTTAAACACTTCCCATCACTGATATCCCTCAAATTCATCATTTTCCCGCAAACCCTAGCCTATTGCTACAATTTGACACTTTTCTAGGTTAGGCCTATGTTTTTCCCTTTTGGACCCCTTCCCCTTAATCCTTGCAATTTCACTTTCCACTACTTCCTAACATCCCTCCCTACTTCCCAAAATTTTCTCAAGAAATTAGAAGCCCCTTATCCCCTTCATTTCCCTTTATTTCTACAAATCCCATATTCCACACATTGGGATAGGTTTTATTCAAATGATGTTTTTGAGCATGAAAAGATTAATTTTACAAAAGTGAGAGATGATTTTTCCCACCATAGACCCAAGAAGAAAAACCTCCTTCAGTTTTTACACAAGTCTAATGGTTTTGGAGAAATGTCCAAAACATCATTTTCCTCAGGAGAGTTGATGCACTTATGGAGTGACCTTGGGAAACTCAATATTTCTCCTAGCTAGAGTGACCAAATGACTTGTTTGATGAGTGAAATGATAACTAGACATAGAGATATTTCCAATGAGCTATTAGGAGCTCCATTTAGAGTTGCGGAAGACCTTAAAAGGTTGACTGAAATAGCACTCTGCATTTTCGAAGCCTCATTCTGCACATTTTGACAAGTCTTGGGAGATTGAGCTTTTGACAGGGGAAATGAGCTCCAAAGTGAAAATTTCAAGATTTTATGGAAAGTAGACTTGACAATCTTTCCAGTGATCTATCCCACACTCAATTTGAACATCAGGAAGGCAGTCAAAGGTTCGATCGACGTGTCGCTGCACGTTCAGCGGGTGGCATTGCACGTAGGGAGGTTTCAACAGTGCAAATTTACATTGCGTTGCGCGTTGAGAGTTGGCACTGTGCATCTATAGTTGGCACTACGCATTGAGCAGAAAATACTAGAAAAGTCTCCAACTTCATAAAAACTTCCAAAAGCATCCTCTCATCTCTCACTCACTATACCTCATCATTGAGTTGCAATTGAAGTGTTTGAAGGTTATTTACCATGTCAAATGTGAAACCCTAGATTCTCCCTCAATTACACCCTAGAAACCCTAATCCCCTCTATTTCTTCCACCATATATTACTAAAGTCCTCAAGATCTCCCCTATATCATTCCATAATATTCTATACCCTCTCATCCTTCATCCCACAAGTTATGTTTAAAAAAGGGACCTAAGCCCCTCTCCCCCATTTTCATGATTCATACCCTCCCCTTCATTTTCTAGCCCACCAAATTACCTCACAAGGTCATCACCCATTCTGTCACTTCTAAATAACTCTCACTCACTCCCTTCATTCCTTTTCTAGGAGTGCACAACCTCAAACTTTTCAAACATTGACAGATGAGAAGGCCAAACAGACTAGAGCTACTGAGGTGCCTGGGACCTACAAGACATATCAGAGGGGCACAAGGAGATTGTTTGCAACTGATAGAAAAATGCTAGCTCAACAGGATGTGGAAGGGGCTTTGCCTTATTCATCAACACAGCAGGTATAGGTGCAGCAGCTACACAAAGGGAAAGAAAATATTCCGGAGGAAATTTTTGATGATGAGGAGGAACAGAGAGATTTTGATTTGACAGAGCATGATGAACCTGAGCAGCATTATATCCAAACAATTGACTTAGAGGCTCAGGATGAAGAAAAAATAAAGGACATCATCATACCGAAAAAGGAGGCTCAAGTCCAAGCATTGATGGACAATTTGGAGAGAGCCAAGTATGTCATCACATATTTGGAACAAGAGAACAAGCAGTTGAGTGACAAGTAGGTCCTCATGGAGTTGGAACTTCTTAAGGTAAAACGACAAGGTGACAAGGAGGCACCGGTCACTTTGTCTCCTATTAAGAAGGAAATTGAGAATGATAGAAAGAATTGGCTTGACAAAGTCAATTTTCATCTAGATAAGCTCTTGCATAAGGCCAATAGGGACAACCTGATGATCAGGCACATGGCCTACCATTACAGGACCTGAAACAAAATTTGCAATATGAGGGTCAAAAAGATGAATGCTAGGCCAAGGCGGGCTCTAAAGGGAAAAAAAGAGGAGGATAGGCTTATGCTTCTTACTGAAGCTTCCTTGGCTCATCAATATTCTTGATGGTGGTGTTGCTCACCAATTTTGGTCAGGTTTGGAGGAGATTTTGTTTTTTAAAATTTTGGAAATTGCACACACAGAAAATCTGGCTCAACGCACAATGTCACTGGCGCTGCACTTTTCCTAGGGGCATCCAATGGAAAAATGGCTTAAATTTCTAGACTCAAAGTGATGAGTACATGCACCCTATGTATTTTCTAAGTTTTTGTGGCAGAACTGGTCCACCAAAAGGTCAAAAAACACCTTAAAATGACCTTTCTGCAACTTTTTGGACACACAGAAGTAGCCTTGGGAGAATCCACTTTTGAGGGGTCAAATGAGCTTAAAATGAAGAAATTCTACGTGTTTTGGAGAGTAGACTTGAGGACCTTTTCAATGAGCTATCATGAGCTCAATTTGGATGTCAGGAAGGTTTCTAAAAATGACCTGTAAGTGATGCTGCATGTTGGGCTAGTGGCACTGCGTGTAGGGCAAATTTTTCACAGGATGGCTATTTTTCCATTTTTTGACTGTGTTTATGGATTTTCTCTCATGGAGGTTGTTTTACTATGGTAAATGATGACTTGGATTGTAACTATGATATATAATTAGTAGTATAGGGTAGATTCATTACATTAAAAGTCAATTTGAGCTCAAATGAATCAGTTTTTCACTTTTAGAAGCAAGTTGTTAAGATGCCTATATTCTAGTTTCTTGTTCAAAGTTGGTTAGATCTCCTCATCTTAGGGATTTGACCCTTGAGGATGGGAGGATGATCCAAAATGGATCCAAAACACCCTCTAAGTCTTCAAAATCAAAAACTATCACATAAGGAAAAACCTTACAAAAGGCGGATTACACTATCGGGCCTGGAAACACATGAAGAAACAGTGAAAAACAAAGTTATCGGAGGTTAAAGGAGCGATGCACAGGAGCTATTGGATCTAGCCGATCAACGGTCTAGATTCAATCGGCATATTGAAATCTACGATGGCAGGAAGAGTCTATCGAAGGCTACCATGCAAACGTTGCAACAGTAATTAGCACGAGTCAACGAGGATCATCGATCAAGCACGTAGATCAATGACCTAGGTTAACTTACAATATTGTGCCAGCAAAATACAGTGGAGTGCTTACCAATGGCTCGAGGACTATGCGATATACGATTGCGACATGTCGCATCACAATATCACATTGGAGCAACACAAAGGAGTGGGGCCGATACATGCGACTGTGATAGCTGGACTTGATAGGATTATAGATGAAGCTTAATATATTTTGAGTTCCGGAAAACGAGTTTTTCTATGTATTTCGCATTTTTGTTAATTAAACAAAATACAAAGGGAATGTGCCCGATGCAATGAATTCGGACCCGAAAGGGTTTATAAATGCAAATGTATATTATTTGAAGTCAACCATAATGCCATTCAACGGTATTTTCAGTGTTTTAATGTATTTTTAAAAATACAAAGAAAATGCGAATTGGGCGATAAAACGAACCTGAAAGGGTTTTTGTATGCAGTGATATGTGTTTTGAGTTTTAAAATGAGCAGGATTTCGAGCGGGCCATAGGTAGTAAGTGGTATTGGTTGGGCTCTACACTGGCTACCACGTGTCCAGGCACCGGAGAGAGAAAACCACCCTTTTTGGGTGGGTAATTGATCTGATAATCACCCTATGAGTGACCTCGGTTAAATATTTATTAAATGAAGGTATTACAGACTCATATGTTGGTGTGTGTCTATGTTATTTAAGCAACGAATCGATGAGATTGCCAATACATAGACAATTGAATGTAAAGTCAGCAGAGAAATACAGTAAGCAAATACAAGAACACAAGAAATTAATAAGGAGATCACCCTATTCTCCAGGGCCACATCTACAGTCTAGCTTCAATGGTGACCTTATTTTATTATGTTTTAAGCAGAGAATTACAATGCAGGAGCTCAATATGAGTCACTTGAAATATATTTGCTTGGTAGGGTGGTTCTTGGATTCCCCAAGCCACTGGAGTGCAGAAACTCATTTGCCTAGCCGCTCTGTGACCTTCTGGTCTGCAATGGAAAGAGCCCAATGTGGTGCTCAGTCTGGATAGATCCTCTTTGGGATGGCTTGAATTCCCTCAAGCTCTCTGGTGCTCGATGTTGCCTTTGGTCAGCTCGGCTCTCTGTCCTCTTCTGCTTTTGCTTCACTATCTTTATTCCTGTGTTCCATCCTCCTCTCAAGATTATGGTTCCTTTCTCTGTCTCTCTGAGTCTGTGTATTATGTCTCTGTTCATGGCTTTAAGCCATTCATTTCCATGTCTGTTCAGTTCGTCTTCTACCTCCGTTGAATCGCCTTCTGCAACTGCGCTTGGAGTTCCCTAGCTCATTGTCATTATCGGCTTATAGGGAATGGCCACATGTCCTCCTGTAACTAGCTAGCCTGCTTCGTTGGTTCAGTTCTTTGGTTACAACATGGATGAAGTCTTCCTCCACCGTGGCAGTCCAAACAAACTTTAAATCTTTCTAAATCGTGGCTCATTCCTTCATCGATTCCGCTTCCCCCATCAGGCATGATCTCAGCCGTCCAATTTGGGGCCTCTAGATCTGATGCCATACGCACGTTTCGCGCAGTTGACTTGCTCGACCTTTAGCACGCAACCAACAGTAGTTTTATCTCTCCTCCACTTGCCACGCATCGATCATTGAGTTGGGTCGCTCCAATTTCTCCAAAACCACTTATTGTTTGAGGGCGCCCCAATCAATACCACCGATTTTTCAAAGTGTGAGTCTTGCCTTGTCCTTTAGCACTTTTTCGCTTTTTGCCCATGGTTCTCCGGCTCACCACGTGTCTGAGTGCTTGGGGCTTCTCCATTTCAATCCTTCTTGCCCAACGATGCACGATTAGCTAATTACGCATCAAAATCCACCTTTGTTTCCCGATCTGGGGCTTTGAGGGGCTGATTCAGCCTCCCGCGCAGTCTACATGGGCCTCGATCAGTGGGTTTTGACCGGGGTCCTTGTCATTCCATGTTGGCTACCATTGCCACTGGTTCAGGGTGTTTTTGATCGCTTTTTTGGAATTTTTAGAAGTTTGTCCCGACCTCATACAGTCATGGTTCTCTTTGACAGTTATTTTATGGATCCAATTTGGATCATGACCTTCCCATTGAAAAGCTTTTGGACCACCAAAAGTTGGTTTTGAAGCATCGATTAAGTGAGGGTATTGCTTTCTCACTTGTCCAATCTCAATCCACTTTGCACTGCTTGGCTTTGAACCTTTGAGTCTAATCCTGAGGTACTCCAGACCTCCCCTGCGCTTTGTCCTCACCTTCCTATCCAGCACTATGTCTTCCTGCAACTCATTAAGATATTTAGGTAGCAGGTCATCAATAGAAGGCAATTGACTCTGTTCTTTGGGATCCTCAATCATTGAGGGTTCAAATAATCTCAAGAAATCTGCATTTACAACTAAGTAGATGTGCATGTAAGCTGGTATATCAAGGCGAAAATCATTTTCACAATCTTCTCAAGTATCCTAAAAGGTCCATACCTGATAAGATTTAGCTTTTTACCTTCACCTTGCATCCTGTCCTTACTGATATGCAGCCAGACCTGCTCTCCAACTTGAAAACTATGCTCCATCCGATGCTTTTCATGCGTTGCCTTGTATTTGGCTTGGCTCTTTTCCAGTTGTTCTTGTACTGCCTAGTGGATCTCCTAGATCTGTTCAATGAACCTAGTTGCCGTGTGCACATCACTGTGTCTATGAACTGTGGTATCTTTACCAAAGACAAAATCCAAAGGAGACCTTGGTATGAAACCAAAACAAGTCTCAGGAGATCTCTATGTAGAAGAGTGTTTTGCTCTATTTTAAGCATACTACACATAACATAAGCGTTCATCCCAAAGCTTAATATGTTTGTTGCAATGTCCTCTGAGTAACTTGATCAATATCCTATTGACTACTTCTATCTAGCCATCGGTTTGTGGATGAAAAGTTGTTCTTTTATTCATTTGGATGTCCATCAGCTCCCACAGACTAGACCAAAACTTCCCCACAAATCGGGTGTCTCGATCAGATACAATGGAAGTGGGTAATCCAAAATGAACCCATACATGTTCAAAGAACAATTTTGCAGTCTATTCAGTTGTAATCTGTTTACTACAAGGTATCAAAATACACATTTTGTTGAACCTGTCCACAACCACATACAGATAATCATGACCTTTCCTAGATTTAGGCAGTCCTCCAACAAAATCCAGGGAAACACTTTCCCAAGGGTGAGAAGGAACTGGTAATGGAGTGTACAAGCCTAGTTTTCTATTGCTAGGCTTGCTTTTAGCACACATAGTACACCCTTTCACATATCTAGAAATTGTCTCATTCTTTTTCGACCAATAGCAAAATCTTTGCAATTGTGCAACTGTTTTACTTACCCCAAAGTGACCTGATATCAGAGAAGTGTGTGCCTCTCTAATTATATTTACTCTCTCAGTTTGTGGAATGTAGAGTTTCCCACAATGATATAACAGTCGGCCCTTCATATGATAATCCAATTCTTCTACCCTTTTCCCTTGACTCAAAGTTTCATATACATCTTTAAAATCTATATCTCGAGCATATTGTTCAATGTAGCTTTCATGTAGTACAGAATTATGATTAAGTATAGTAGATGCATTTATAATGGGTCTAGATAACATGTCTGCAACTTTGTTATGTATGCCCTTTTTATATATGATGACCAAATGAAACTGTTGTAGAAAACCCATCTACCTGTAATGTCTTTATTGCTGCAACTTAGTTTGGGAGTGTAGATCATGAAGTGGTTGATGATCAGTATGTATTATTGTCTCTTTTCCCATTAAATAATGTTTCCACTTTTTCACACTTTGAACTAATGCATACAGTTCTTTATCATATGTAGGATAGTTAACTACTGTAGGATTAAAAGTCTCAAAATGATAACATATGGGTTTACCGTGTTGTGTCAACACTGCTCCCATGGCATAGTCATTGGCATCTGTTTGGATCTCAAAAGGTCTTTGTAGATCAGGCAGTGCTAGTATAGGTGCTGTACTAATCTTTTCTTTCAAGGTGTCGAAGGCTTTCTGATGTTTGCCTCCCCACTGAAACACCTTGTTCAATCTTGTCAAAGCATGTAAGGGAGCTGCAATTGAGGAAAAGTTAGAGATGAACTTCCTCCAATACTGTGCTTCTCCTAATAAGCTTCTCACTTCTGTAGAAGACTTCGGTTTAGGCCAGTTTACAATGATTGCCACTTTAGAGGGATCTATTTTCAATTCACCACCCCCTACTATATGACCCAAATAATTTAGAGATGTTTTGCCAAATTCACATTTTGAGAGTTTAAAATAAAGTTTTTCTCTTTTAAAAACATCTAATGTCTACTCAACATGCTTCAAGTGTTCTTCCCACATTTTACTAAAAATCAGAATGTCATCCAAATACACAATAACGAAATCATCAAGAAAAGGTCTAAGTACATCATTCATCAATCTCATGAAAGTAGCAGGGGCATTGGTCAGGCCAAAAGGCATAACCAACCACTCATACAATCCTTGCTTTGTTTTGAAAGCAGTCTTCCATGCATCTTGCTCTGAAACTCCGACCTGATGGTATCCGCTGTGCAAATCCACCTTGGTGAAATAAACATCTTCCTTTAATTGATCTAGAAGATAATCTATGCGAGGAAGGGGATAACGATTTTTTGTTGTTATCTTATTTAGTGCTTGGTAGTCAATGCACATTCTCCGCGAGCCATATTTCTTTCTCACCAAAATGATTGGTGACCCACATGATGATGTGCTAGGCTTCATGAACCCCTTCTCGAGAAACTCATGCACCTACTTCTTGATTTCAGCATTCTCTAAAGCAGGCAACTTGTACATTCCAATGTTAGGCAATGGAACATCTTGCTGCAAAATAATATCATGTACTATTTCCTTTTTGGGTGGCAGACTTTTAGGTTCTTGAAACATAACATCATACTCTGAAACAATCTTTTCTATATCAGCTTGTTACTTAGCATTACAACCCACAATTACATTGGTTTTATCAGGTTTCTTTTCCTTTACAACCATTAGTAATAATTGTTTGCATGAATTTATCATTCTTTTCATCTGCCCTGAATTTATCAGAGTATAATTATTCTTGAGATTATGAGCTCTTACAAAGTATTTGATTCCATTTTTAACAAGTAGATACTTGTTCTCAGCTCTATAGAAAATAGCCTTTCTATCATACAAGTAAGGACTCCCTAAAACAATTCCACATATATCCAAAGGAATTATGTCTAACTCAACCTCATCTACAAATGCTGACCCAAAAGAAAACTTGAGATTTCACTGTCTAGTCACTTGTAGTTGTGCTTTATCATTCAACCATCCTAATGGGTATGGTTTCTTGTGAGGTGTAGTTGCTAATCCTAGTTTCTTTACAATTGCTTCAGAAATCAAATTTACTTGTGAGCCACTATCAAACAAAGTATCAATCTTTTGATGTTTGGAAATAACTCAAATATGGAAAAGATCATGTCTTTTTCTCTCATGTTCTTCATCAATAACAGATTAAGTAGAATTACTAGTAGATGCTTCAGAATTCTTACCTTTTATACATGTGGCTGCAATGACTACATCATCTCCCGAGTCTGACTCCAAATCTTTCTGAATAGCTCCACCAGTCTTCTTCTTATTGCCCTCGGACTTCTTAGGTTTCAACTCTAGATGCAGAATCCAGCAGTGCTCATCATCATGCCCATCCTTTTTACAATGAGTGCATGAAGCTTTGCCTTTTTGTGTAGTTTGAGCCTTCCTCGCTTCCCACTTTTGCTTTCTTTTCTCCTTGCTCTTGCTTGTAGTGGCTTGGGATGGTCCCCCAACTTTTGGATTTCCATTCTTTCATCTAGCTTCTAGATGAGTAGCTTGTACAGATACCTCATCTATACTAGTGGGATTAAACATGAGGATGGTATGCCTCATGTAGCTGTGTAGAACACCAATGTAATTCAAAAGAGTCTCTGGTGAGTCTAATGAGATACCCAACATCAATGCTCTCTTTCTAAATTCTTGAGTATACCCTTGCACACTTTGCCCTTTCAACTACTGAAGAGTTTTCCAACTCATCATGGCTTGTTGCATGTAGGCCAATGGATAGAACTGCTTCTTAATTGTAGAAACAAATTCACTCCAGACAGAGATGGTCTTACCATGTATTTTCATGTCAGCTTGGGTTCTGCCTTCCCACCAAACCAAGGTAGTGCGTCCTAGTGTTACAGGGAAAAGTGTCTACACAGAACTGCATATCCCACCAAGGTGTGGTAGCTACCTTAGAAACAAACAAAGTAAAGATACTTTCATTTTTCCTTTATGAAATATAGATGAGAGAAGAACAAAGAAGACCAACCTCTGTCTTGCGCTTATCTCCTAGTTCGATTCCTCTCTCTCTTGATAGTCCTTCGCTACTTGCTCCCTTGTACACCCAGCTTCACAGAGTACTTGTAGGATCAAAGTAGCATAACATTATACAAGAACATGGATCTATAATCATAAACAATCTAGGATCAGATGTAAATTGACCATACAAATGCATAAAACATAAATGACACAAGAGTATGGAGGAAAACTTGAATAGCTTTTATTGATAATCAAGAAAGAGCCAAGGGAGTTAAAACCAGTTGTTTTGGCCCAGCATCATCCTCTCAGCAGGTAAGCCCTTCTTCACCTCATACAAAGCTTAGATCACCCAACACTATGATTTTGTTTCAAGAAACCAACAGCAATTCCTTACAAGATGCAAAATTCCAGCCTCTGGATCTCTGGGATGAGGGATCCATATATAGATATCTGTAAGGGAGATGAGTCAACTTGTGATTTGATTAGTGTCTTCCCTCTGATAGTTCTTGCTTCCACTTGGATATTGATGATCTCTTACTCATCCTTGGTCGAATTCAGACAGGCAAGTGTCACAGGAGAAGTTTCTGGAAGATTCCATGCCTCTCCACCTCGCGGATTGACACTGCCATTTGTCACTTCTCACCCATCGCACCCCATAGAAGGGCTTTTTGAAATGAAACGCACCCACAGAGTGTACTTAGGTGAGATGCAACACACTTTGCCTATGGAGCAGCTAAAATGATCCTGTTTTGACCAATTCTGAGCAGTTTTTCATGGAGAACTTCTGGGAGAAGTTGTAATCAGTTGACCTTGTTCCTTTAGGGGTTAGAACAACACTTTTAGGGACTGAGGAGCCCTTGGTTTATGGACATTTTATGCTTGGGGTTGCAATGCCAAAAAATGTCTATAACAGTTGCCCCCTAAAGCATGAGGTCGTTAATCTTTTGATGTCAGGTGAAATGCTTTATTATGAGGATCCGAAGTTCTTTCAAGCTAGGAGGAGACCTGTAATAAGATACAATACAACACATTATCTTTATAATATTTTCATGATCTATCTGAGGTGGGCATTCCCATGCTCAGCTTTATAGATTCATTTTCATGTACATAGGATAGACAATCGTCTGAGTGTAGACTAATGATTCTGGTAGAGTCGTCACCCCTTTGATTGGATGATTATCTGTGCAGTAATGATGTACATTTGATGTCTTTATTTCCCTGAATATATATCGCAGCCCGGATGGATGAAACTAGATCCGGGGTCTTCAATCTCGTTCGATCTTCACTCGAAGTACAAGTCTATCCATGTGAGAGATGTTCTAGAGTCGAACATGGAAAGACATCGCCTGATTACCAGCCAATGATGTAAGTTGTTAACAGGAGCGAGAGGAATCACCGATAATGATAATGACCCTCAAGGTACTGCAGTACAATTCACGTGGTGTGAATAAAGGACATAGCGTTGAACACCACGCAAAATCTTTCGGTCGAAGGTCATTGATGTAAACCTGTCGCCGGAAGTGAGAAACTTGCCATTGAGGCATGCAAGGTTCACAGTACTGAACGGGGTGTTCCTAGACCGACTTCTTGGATAATGAGGTGATGTCGACAAGAAGCGATCCGTCATAGGAGGGCCTTAATGAATCCCACATCAATGACACGGAACGGAGCAAATGATTTTAATGGAGGTGAAAATGATCTGGTGATATAAGGTTCAGGGTGGCGGTCATGAAAGAATGCAGTGTAAATGTATTGCAGCGAGTGAGACACAGGTGAATTCTCTGAATGACTTCTCTTGAACATATCAGTGACACTGACATGATGGATTGGTAGCATTAACCCCAAATGTGGATGGTGTGATGGGACCATGGTGATGTGACCGGTGAATGAAACAACTCAACCCGACTTAGATGCGGAGTGAAAGTGTCATGTTCAAGAGCGACTTGCTACCAACAAAGTTTCTTCAAGTTTTCTTCCCAATTTTTCCCCAGTCATTGTTGACCAGTACCTCTTTATTTTTTTCAAGCTTGAGGAGGATAACATATGATTTTTCTATAATTTTCCCTTCGGGCAAACCCATCGCTATGTTTTAATGAGCCTAGCGATAGTGAAACTCGTTCTTGTCTGTTATGGACAAGTTTGTCGCTATTAAGTTTTAACGAGTTTAACGACAAAGATAACTCGGTCCTTTTCAATTTTAGAGAGTTTGAAAAGGGATGTAAAGGAAACTCCAAAATTCTTTTTTCGTCATCTAATCCCTTAAGTCCGAAAAAGTATAAAGCAATACAAAAGGGATGAATTTTCGATACTTTTAACGAGCCGAACAAAACAAGCGCTCGATCGTTTTGTGTAATAATCCCTCAGGTCCAAAAAGATTAAAATCTAAAGGAGGCATAGCACTTCCGATCCCTTTAACGAGCTGGAGAGGCCAATGGCTCGGCAATCTTTTAATATTTTACGAGTCAGTTGAAAAGAGCTTAAAGGAGACTCGTCTTTTGAGGAACGAGTGATAAAATTGGGTAGCAGCTGATTCCAGGTAAGGTTTGGAATTTTCCAATCACGGCAGTGTTACAAGGATGGCTAGTGGGATCACTCTTCACAGCTGTTCCTCAAAAAGGGGTAAATAATCAAATGGAGGTAAATGATCGGCCAATACAGAGTGGACGTGATGATGAGAACACGACCAAGGCTTTAAACGCTGAAGTACTACATTCATGATGGTTATTTACCGGGAAATAGTTCTTTTTAATGAGCTTAAACGCGGGGAGAAACATTTGCTCATGACTTATGTCTATTTTTTAACGAGCTTGAACTATGTGCTAAAACTGCTCGATTAATCCAGTCGTATAATAAGAATGTCTCATATATGAAAACAACAATTTTTTGAGTTTTGCTCCACATCCTTTCTTTATGCAAGTTAGGAAACGACCAATCCTACGAGTTTAAAGGGTTAGAGGACCTACAAATTTTAAAAATAAATAGTCACTCTTTGCTTGCACGCCAAAAGGTTTGCATGCCCCCAGGTATAAAATAAAGCTTCAAGGTCACCTTTCATTCTACCGACAAAACATTTGTTTTATCAGGAAAGGTCTACCTCTTTCAGGTTACCAAAGATTGTTCTATTCACACCACAAACAAAACACTTCTTCGGCGATGTCTACCAAAATAGACAAAGGTGAGACAATCCACTCACATAACTTTCACGAGGGAATCTTATTCCAATCTAACCCCCTTTTCCAATCACGGACGGGAGTACAGACTAGTCATATATCTCTCGCGGAAACCTACCCTATTCCCGAAGCTTTCCTGCCGAGGCAGACCAAGGTGCATGCCCCCTGGGTTTCAGTCATGTCCCCCGAATCACTCGCACTCATCAGGTGGACGGACTGGAGATTGATGAGACATTCCTTGTGTGAAAAGACCATTTAGGGATGGTATATGACTATTTTCCATGCGTGATCCTGGAAATGAATGCTGGTCTACGAGCTTGACCACTCTTCCTTCGTGCGGAAAACACATTACTCTAAAGAGTGATGAGACAATGGCTCCCATGCAATAAATATAGTCTCGTCCAAGGAGTAGATTATAATCCAGGGGTCCTTGGACTACCATTACGTTCATATGAACGGTTTTCCCTCTCAATGTTATGGGCACATTGGGAAGGATCCCTAACGGTCGACTGGTTCCTTTGTCAAAGCCTGTTAGATTTCTCATCTCAGGAAAAAGCGGTGGCGAACCAAGCGCTTTCCAAGCAGTTGAGGAAAGGATACTCACAGAAGCCCCTTCATCTATGATGGTACCGGCCATAACCATTCTATATATTTGAGCAATGATTCGGAATGGTACACTAGCCGGTAAACGGGGTCTACCTAGTTCATTCCAGTTGAAGGAAACAACTAGGTTGCTTGGAGGAGGGACCGAATAGATGGCTGGGTATGACTCTAACGAACTTCCTTCCTGCGGTAAAAGAATGGGTAAATTGCCCCCATGTTCATCGGAGTCTGTGCTTACGAAAAGAATTTGGATGGTGTCATCCTTGTTCTCTTCGGTGACTGTATCATCTGAAGATGGAACCTCCGAAGGCAAGACCGGGTCAACTGTCGCCTCGACCTTTTGACTTTCGTCTGGTATGGGTTCAGATGGTTTGTCTTCAATGATAGACGCTTTGCCTGACCACCTGGGCGGGTCAGCCGGATTTTCAACTAGTGACGGACTCGGCAAGAGTTTTTTATATCCAGGAGGAAGTCGTAACGGTGAAACCAGACAATCGTCCAAAACTATTTTAGCCTCATCTAAGAAGGGACAACGGTGGACGACATGATCGCCTTCGCACAGTTTACAATGAAATCTATATTTTCCTTTTTGTCTTGGGGCTCCACTTTCACTAGTCAATGGTGTGTTTTCAACATGGTCATCAGAGGTTGATGACACCGGGTTGTGCAAACGAGGAGACTAGTCCCTTAAGATCTGAGGGATCCAGGGACAATCTCTGTGATAGTGGTCTCCTTTGCAAATGACACATGGCGATTTAGGCCTGGTCGGTGCAGTGTGTGGATTTTTTCTAGACGATGCTTGGTTTCCCCCTTTCGCTTTTGGCTCCTTCTTCTTCTATTTCTTATTATTTTCCTTCTTCTTCTCAGATACTTGATTTTTGGCTTTACCAGCCCCATCAAGCGAGGAGGAAGGAGGAGAGGAAGAATTGGAAGAAGTAGAAGGTTGGTGGGTAACTCTGGATTCGTCTAGTTGCTGACTCGATTGCTCAGGAATTGCGGTGTTCTGAACGACAGAGGTTGAGAAGAGCCATATGGGCAAGCCGATTGTCAATCCTGGAAGCGACAATGTGGCCATATGGGGTGCACCAACATCTCCCCAAGAGGAGAAGGGACTAGGATTTCCTCCAAGGGGAATTCCTTCGTTGGTGGATTCCATTTTCTCAACCTAAGATCAACGTTGGAAAGGGTGATGACTATTCCGTTTAAAATAAATTTTAGACGCTTTGACACAACTTGTTTTTTCAATTTTAAAGAGTCGAGAAAAAACAAAAGATGACTCTAGTCGCCTTTGATTTTTAATGAGCCTGAAGTGACAAGTGCTCAGATGGACCTTTTCCGTTAAGGAGTCTGAAAAGGAACGAAAGGGACTACTCAGGAAATCTAGGAAGAGGGATTACCAAACCAATCGCAAAACTGCAGAATACTTTTTACGGTACGGCAGTCAATCTTCCTGAATGTTGTGCTCAGTGCATTGTGATCGATAGGGCGGAAAACACGGCTTCCTATGGATAAAGGATTAAGCCCATTGTGGTCTCCCAAAATATACTCAACGGTACATGGGAGCACAAGTCTGTACTGGCACTTATCATCTCAAAGTGGAGGAATCACCCAACCATCATTGAGAACAACAGTTACCAGGCTTTACAACGCCGGAATATGTCTCTAGCCTAGACTTCTAGATGTTGTGCGTTAGGTTCCAAAGCGTTGTTAGATTCATTAAATTTATTTTATAGTTGATCTTGCTTAAGAAATTTTCCTTTCAGGTTCACCGCGAGATGTAGATGTACAATTCCTAAAATGCAATCTAAGATGATAAACAGTCTTTTATCTTCTTTTTGCAATGAAAATCCTAGCTACTAAGGAAAGAGAGACAGTATTCTTTCACAAAGAACAAAGAGCACACACTAAATGCATTGTCCTAAATCAAACCAATCAAACAGTGTAAATGAAAATGCACATGCATGTATTTGTTTTCGGCTTTCTTAGTATGTGAATGATAAAAAGAAAGCTAATGCACAAATCTGAATTACTTTTCAAGCGACAGTTACTAACAAGTTTCTTTTCAAAATCAAAAATGAAGACAATCACAACACTTTACGATTCGGAAATGAATACTTGCTTTCGACACTAGAAAAACTACAAATTCAAACCAAATACAATAGTAATAGGGTAATCGACTATCAAGAGCAGCCAAACTCTCTCCTATGACTGAAAACGACACTTGCGACACTTTCAAATCAAGAAACGACAGTACAATTACGTTACTTTTTGCAAAGGAGAACTGAAAATGACTCAACAAATACACAAAAAAATTTACAGTTCTTTCGCACAATGGATGTGGAATATCAGCAAGGAAAGGGGTTTCAAACAGAGATATACTGATTACAAACAGCAAAACTCATGAATAGAATTGAAAATAATGAACACAGAAACCAAAACTGAGGAACGATGCCTAGTCTGATCAGCGCACATGTAACACAGTGAACTTGAAATGTAGTGCACCTACTACACTCGGGAAGTGCGTTGAATTTCAGATTCACAGAACAGAGCCTACGTTGGGCTAGAGACGAGACTTTGCTTGGGTTCTAGGTCATAGTTTGCAGTTCAGTTTAGGGGTTTTGGCCGAGCAAATGGTAATCAGTAAACCAAAAATCAGGGGTAGATCTAAGGAGGTTACTAGAGCTACCACTAGGGCAATCAAAGAGTTTGTAAATCAGTTGTTTATTTCATAAACAAATCCCGGAGATTGACTGAAGCGGCATTTATCTACTTTCATAGCAAATACAGTTTGAAAGCTACCTGGCTCGACTTCAGGCTCCATCTGTAAGTTTATAAAATAAACAACAAGGAAGATAAACAAACAACCTAGTCTCTCCCCAGTATGGTCGCCATTTTGTTACAGGGAAAAGTGTCTACACAGAACTGCTTATCCCACTAAGGTGTGGTAGCTACCTCAGAAACAAACAAAGTAAAGCTACTTTCATTTTTCCTTTATGAAATATAGATGAGAGAAGAACAAAGAAGACCAACCTCTGTCTTGTGCTTATCTCCTAGTTCGATTCCTCTCTCTCTTGATAGTCCTTCGCTACTTGCTCCCTTGTGTGCCCAGCTTCACAGAGTACCTGTAGGATCAAAGTAGCATAACACTATACAAGAACATGGATCTATAATCATAAACAATCTAGGATCAGATGTAAATTCACCATACAAATGCATAAAACATAAATGACACAAGAGTATGGAGGAAAACTTGAATAGCTTTTATTGATAATCAAGAAAGAGTGAAGGGAGTTACAACCAGTTGTTCTGACCCAGCATCATCCTCTCAGCAAGTAAGCCCTTCTTCACCTCATAAAAAGCTTAGATCACCCAACACTATGATGTTGTCTCAAGAAACCAACAGCAATTCCTTACAAGATGCAAAATTCCAGCCTCTGGATCTCTGGGATGAGGGATCCATATATAGATATCTATAAGGGAGATGAGTCAGCTTGTGATTTGATTAGTGTCTTCCCTCTAATAGTTATTGCTTCCACTTGGAGATTGATGATATCTTACTCATCCTTGGTCGAATTCACAGAGGCAAGTGTCACAGGAGAAGTTTCTGGAAGATTCCATGCCTCTCCACCTCGCGGATTGACACTGCCATTTGTCACTTCTCACCCATCGCACCCCATAGAAAGGCTTTTTGAAATGCAACGCACCCACAGAGTGTACTTAGGTGCGATGCAATGCACTTTGCCTATGGAGCAGCTGAAATGATCCTGTTTTGACCAGTTCTGAGCAGTTTTTCATGGAGAACTTCTGGGAGAAGCTGTAATCAGTTGACCTTGTTCCTTTAAGGGTTAGAACAACACTTTTAGGGACTTAGGAGCCCTTGGTTTATGGACATTTTATACTTGGGGTTGCAGTGCCCAAAAATGTCTATAACACCTAAGCATAAGCTTGCCAGCTGAATTTTTCTCTTGTCTGAGTTGATGTTCTGCACTCTGCAATACACATCAATTTGTCTAATCCAATTGTCCAACTTTTCAGCATTTAGCTCTCCATCATATATAGGCAAGTCAAATTTAACATCTAGCTTAATAAAAAATGCTTTCTTATTATGCACAGGGCTATTAGGAGGTGTGAGAAAGATTTCCTCTTTCCCTTTTCCTTTTGAGTGGTAATGGGAATGAGACTCATATTCTTCTTAATCTTGTTTAGAACCTGATGAATCTTCATCCTTATGCTTTCTAAAGTCCCTATACATTTCTTCTACCATAGACTTTATAGCTAGGAAACTTTCTATGAATTGAGGGTCTAGCCCCACAGAACCTTCCTCTGCCATCATATTTCGAGGATAGACTCTCCCAATTTTAGGATTAGTTTCGACCAACTCTCCTTCTCCTAATTTGAGCCTTGATCTAGTGAGAATTCAACAGCTAAACCAACACAAGATTTTCTAACCTTACAGCCTAAAGCTCTGATACCACTTGATCTGATAATCACCCTATGAGTGACCTCGATTAAAGATTTATTAAATGAAGGTATTATAGAATCATATGTTGGTGTGTGTCTATGTTATTTAAGCAACGAATCGATCAAATTGATAATACATAGACAATTGAATGGAAAGACAACAGAGAAATACAGTAAGAAAATACAAGAACACAAGAAATTAATAAGGAGTTCACCCTATTCTCCAATGCTACATCTCTCGTCCAGCTTTAGTGGTGGCCTTATTTTATTGTGTTTTAAGCAGAGAATTAAAATGCAGGAGCTCAATATGAGTCACTTGAAACAGATTTGCTTGGCAGGGTAGCTCTTGGATTCCCCAAGCCACTGGAGTGCACAAACGCATTTGCCTACCCGCTCTGTGACCTTCTGGTCTACAATGGAAAGAGCCCAATGTGGTGCTCAATCCAGATAGATCCTCTCTGCGATGGCTTGAATTCCCTCAAGCTCTTTGGTGCTCGACGCTGCATTTGGTCATCTCGGCCCTCTGTCCTCTTCTGCTTTTGCTTCACTGTCTTTTTCCCTATGTTCCGTCCTTTTCTCGGGATTCTGGTTCCTTTGTCTCTCTCTCTGACTCTATGTATTCTATCTCTATTCATGGATTTAAGCCATTCGTTTCCATGTCTATTTAGTTCCTCTTCTACCTCTGTCAAATTACCTTCTGCAGTTGCGCTTCGAGTTCCCTGGCTCGGCATCATCATTGGCTCACAAGGGGTGACCACATATCCTCCTGTAATGCGCTAGCTTGCTTCGTCGGTTCAGCTCTTCGGTTACATTTTGGATGAAGTCTTCCTCCACCGTGGCAGTCCAAACAAACTTCAAATCTTTCTAAATCAAAGCTCATTCCTTCGTCAATTCCGCTTCCCCCATCGGGCGCGATCTCAGCTGTCCGATATGGGGCCTCCAGATCTGACACCATACACACATTTCGTGCAGTTGACTTGCTCAACCTTTAGAGCGCGATCAACGGTAGTTTTCTCTCTCCTCCACTTGCCACAGTCGATCATTGAGTGGGTTCGCTCCAATTTCTCCAAAACTGCTTACCGTTTGAGGGCACCGCGATCAATACCGCTGGTTTTTCGGAGCGTGGGTCCCACCTTGTCCTTTAGCACTTTTTCTCCTTTTTCCTATGGTTATGGACTCCCCACGTGTCCGAGTGCTCAGGGCTTCTCCATTTTAGCCCTTTTCACCTAGTGAGCACTAATCACACATCAAAATCCAACTCCATTTCTTGATCTGGGGCTCCCAAGGGCTGATTTGGCCTCCCCCGCAGTCTCCACGGGCCTCGGTCAGCGTGCTTTGACTGGGGTCCTCGTCGTTCCACGCTGGCTGCCATTACCACTGGTTCAGGGTGTTTTTTATCATTGTTTTGGAATTTTTAGAAGTTTTTCCTGACCTGATATAGTCATGGTTCTCTTTGACAGTTCTTTTATGGATCCAATTCGGATCAGTAATCCCCGTGCGCGTAAGCCACCCAAAATCAATAATAACCGTTGATCAATGATTACTTGCTATGGAGCCTGAAGACGGATCTGAAAGGATTATAAGGCAGAATTAATAATATTTTAGGTCTGAGAAAAGGAGTTTGGGCAGATTTTTACCGTGTTTTTGTGTATTCTCTATGTAAACAGAGAACGACTATTTTAGTGATTTCCAAAGCATCGATGGTCCATTCCATTGCAGAACAGGTGGCCACCATCCCTAAAGACGTTTAGTAATGATTGCTTAACGCTCAGAGGGGATCTGAGCAGACGGAGGCCAGAAGCCAGAGAGCCCAAAAGAGGAAATGAATAGACAGTGCCGATTGGCTTAAAAGCCACATAATGATAGAGGCAAAGGCAAGCAGTGCTAAGAGAGAGAGGAAACAGAGCCAGAGAAGGAGAGAAAGAGTCTGTGTACTCAGAGAGGCTTGAGGGATTCAAGCAAACTCCTATTGTTTTGTATCTATTGTGTTGAGACTAAAATTAAGCTCACATTTTGTAAAACTCTGCTCTTGAAGACATAATAGAGAGGTCACCACTAAAGGCTGGACCAGGAGACGTAGCCCAAGAGTTTTGGTTGAAATCCATATTAAACATGGTTAAACTTGATCCATTGCACCAAGTAGTATAGGAAAATCCATGCACATGAGTTTGTAACACCTTAATATTAGTCTAAGATCTCATTTTTAGATCAAGTGGTATCAGAGCTTTAGGTTGTTAAGGTTAGACAAGCTTGTGTTGGACCGTTGAATGCTAACTAGGTCAAAGCTCAAACTAGGAGAAGGAGAACTGGTTGAGGCTAATCCAGAAATTGGAAGAGTTTATCCTAAGAGGAGAATGGAAAAACAAGTCCCATTGGAATCAGAATCTCAGTTCATGGATAGTTTCATGACCATGAGAGTCGTGGTAGAAGAGATGTATCGAGAATTTAAGAAGGGTCAAGGTGAAAGCACTTCGACACCCAAACAAGACAAGGGAGTAGAGGAACCTTCTCTAGATGCCCCAGATGGCACAGGGAAAGGGGAAAATATTCCTCCATCATCTCCTCCACGATCACCTCCATCATCCTCATCTCCTAGCCCTGAAAATAAAAAGAAGAAAACATTTTTAATTAAATTAGATGTAAAGTTTTATTTTCCAATCTATGATGGAGAATTAAATGTAGAAAAGCTAGATAACTAGATTAGACAGATTGATGTATATTGCAGGGTGCAGAACATTGATTCAGAAAGGAGAAATATTTAGCTGGCTAGCCTTCACCTTGGAGGAATTTCACTAGTGTGGTGGGAAGGCAAGACACAAGCTGATTTGAAGAATCATGGTAAAATTCTTTCTACCTAGAATGAATTTATTTCTTCCATTAAAAAACAATTCCATTGACTAGCTTATATGCAGCAAGCAATGATGAGTTGGCAAACTCTTCACCAATTAAAGGGGAAAAGTGTACAAAGCTATACCCAGGAATTTAGAAAAAAATCTTTAACATAGGAATTTATCTAGACTCACCTGAAACTTTGTTGAAGTATATAGGTGGTCTACATAGCTATTTGAGGCACACCATTCTCATGTTTAAACCCACTAGCCTAGATTATGTATCAGTTCAGGCTACAAATCTAGAGGCTAGAGGCAAGAATGTCAACCCACGGATTGGGGGATCATCAAAACCCTCTGTAAGCAAGAAAAAGGAAAAGAATAAGCTGAAATGGAAAGAGAGGAAGGCAAACGTTGTACACAAAGAGAAACCTTCATGCACTTAATGCAAGAGGGATGGACATGATGATGAACATTGCTGGTCTTTGCATCCACAGCTGAAATGGTAAGAAGAAGAAGAGTGTTGCTACTATTCAGAAAGACTTGGGGTTAGACTCGGGTGATGAAACAACAGTCACAGCTACAGATATAAAAGGTAAAAATTCTGAAGCATCTACAAGTAATTTTGCTCAATCTATTGATAATGATGATAATGAGAGGAAAAGGCATGAGCTTTATCATATTAGAGTTATTTCCAAGCACCAAAAGATTGATACTTTATTTGATAGTGGTTCACAAGTAAACTTGATTTCTGAAACAATTGTAAAGAAGTTGGGATTACTAACAACACCTCACAAGAAGCCATATCCATTAGGTTGGGTATGTGATAAAGCAAAGCTACAATTGACTAGACAATGTAAACTTAGGCTTGCTATTGGGTCAACATTTGTAGATGAGGTTGAGTTAGATATAGTTCCCTTGGATATATGTGGTATTGTTTTTGGAAGTCCTTACTTGTGTGATAGAAAAGCCATTTTCTATAGAGCTAAAAATAAGTATCAACTCACTAAAGATGGAATAGAATACATTGTAAGAGCTCATAAACTCAAAAATAACTACACCCTCATAAACTTAGGGTAGATAAAAAGAATTGTAAATTCATGCAAGCAATTTTTAATAATGGTTGTAAAGGAAAAGAACCTTGATAAAGCTAATGTATTTGAAGGATGTGATGCTAAATAGAAAGTTGATTTAGATAAAAAAAATTCGGAATATGATATCCTATTTCAAGAACCTAAAGGTCTGCCACCCAAAAGGGAAATAGTACATGATATTCATTTGTAGCAAGATGCTCCATTGCCTAACATCAGAATGTACAGGTTATCCGCTTTAGAGAATGTAGAGATCAAGAAGCAGGTACAGGAGCTGCTCAATAAAGGGTTCATAAGACCAAGCACATCACCATGCGGATCTCCAATCATGTTGGTGAGGAAGAAAGATGGTTTGTGGAGGATGTGCATTGATTATAGAGCACTGAATAAAATAACGATCAAGAATCGTTATCCTCTTCCTCGCATTGATGATCTATTATATCAGCTGAAAGAAGTAGTTTACTTTTCCAAGCTGGACTTATGTAGTGGATATCATCAGGTCAGAGTAGCAAAACAAGATGCATGGAAGACTGCTTTCAAAACAAAGCAAGGGCTATATGAATGGCTAGTTATGCCTTTTGGCTTAACTAATGCTCCTGCCACTTTCATGAGAGTTATGAATGATGTACTCAAACCTTTTATTGATGATTTTGTAATTGTATATTTAGATGACATTATTGTTTTTCAGTAAAACATGGGAAGAACATTTGAAGCATGTAAAACAAACTTTAGATGTTTTGAAAAGAGAAAATCTCTATGTGAGGTTATCAAAATGTGGATTTGGCAAAACATATTTATATTATTTGGGTCACATTGTAGGGGGTGGTGAATTAAAGATAGATCCCTCTAAGGTCAAACTCATTGTGAACTAGCCTAAACCAAAATCTACTATAGAATTTAGGAGTTTCCTAGGAGCAGCACAATATTGGAGAAAGTTTATTGCTAACTTTTCCTTGATTGCAGCTCCCTTACATGCTTTAACAGGATTGAACAAGGTGTTTCAGTGGGGAGGCAAACAACAAAAATCCTTCAACACCTTGAAAGAAAAAATTAGTACAGCACCAGTACTAGCACTGCCAGATCTTCAACGACCATTTGAGATTGAAACAGATGCCAGTGACTATGCCATGGGAGCAGTGTTGATGCAACAAGGTAAACCCATATGTTATCATTATGAGACATTTACTTCTGCAATAGTTAATTATCCCACATATGATAAAGAATTGTATGCTTTAGTACAGAGTGTGAAAAAGTGGAAACATTACCAAATGGGAAAAGAAACAATTATACATACAGATCATCAACCACTTCAATATTTGCACTCACAAACTAAATTGCAGAAATCAAGACACTATAGGTGGATGGGTTTGATACAGCAGTTTCATCTTGTCATCAGATATAAGAAGGGCATACACAATAAGGTTGCAAATATGCTATCAAGACCAATCATAAATGCATCTATTATACTAAAGCATAACTCAGTATTGCATGAAAGCTACATTGAACAATATGCTCAAGATGTAGATTTTAAGGATGTATATGCAACTTTGAGTCATGGAAAACAAGTAGAAGAATTGGATTATCATGTTAAGGACCACTCTTATATCATTTGGGAAAGTTATGCATTCCTCAAAATGAAAGAGTTAACATAATCCGAGAAGCACATACTTCTCTAATATCAAGTCATTTTGGTTTAAGTGAAACAGTTGCACAGTTGCAAAAGTTCTGTTATTGGCCAAGAATGCATGAAATAGTTTCTAGATATATTAAAGGGTGCACCATGTCTGCTACATGCAGGCCCAGTAATAGAAAATTAGGCTTGTACACTCCACTTCCAGTTCCTTCTCGTCCTTAGGAAAGTGTTTCCATGGACTTTGTTGGGAGATTGCCAAAATCTAGAAAAGGTCATGATTATTTATATGTTATTGTGGATAGGTTCAACAAAATGTGTATTTTAATACTTTGTAACAAGAAAATTATAGTTTAAAAAATAGTGAAGCTGTTATTTCAACATGTATGGGTTCATTTTGGGTTACCCACTTCTATTGTATCTGATCAAGATTCTTGATTTATTGGGAAGTTTTGGTCAAGTCTATGGGAGTTGTTGGACACCAAATTGAAGAAGAGCACAACATTTCATCCATAAACAGATGGGAAAACAGAGGTGGTCAACAGGATAGTGATCCAATTACTCAGGGGCTATTGCTGCAAGCATCACGAGCATTGGGATGAACATTTGTGTTATGTGCAACATGCTTACAACCATGCCAAGCACTCTTCTACATAGAGATATCATTTTCAGAGTTGTTTTGGTTTTACACCAAAGTCTCCCTTGGATTTTGTCTTTAATAAAGACATAGAAGTTGATGGACACTGTGATGTGGACAAAGTAACCAAGTTCATTGAACAGATCGAAGAAATTCACCAAGAAGTGCAGGAACAATTGGAAAGAATCCAGGCCAAGTATAAGGCAAGGCATGACAAGCATCGAATTGAGCATATCTTCCAAGTTGGTGATCAATTCTGGTTGTACATCAGCAAAGACAAAATGCAAGGTGAAGGTAAGAAGCTGAAGCCAATAAGGTATGGGCCTTTCAAGATACTTGAGAAAATTGGTGAAAATGCTTTTCGCCTTGATTTGCCAACCTATATGCATATCTATTCAGTCATTAATGTAGAGAACTTGAGAATATATGAACCTTCATTGATTGAAGATCCCAAAGAGCAAAGTCAATTGCCTTCTATTAATGATCTGTTGCCTGAATATCTTAATGAGTTGCAGGAAGACACAGTTCTGGACAGGAAAGTGAGAACTACACGTAGAGGGGATGTTGAGTACCTGAGAATTGGACTCAAAGGTTCAAAACCAAGCAATGAAAGATGGATATAGATTGGAAAAGTGAGGAAGTTGTATCCTCACTTGATCGATGCTTAAAAACCAACTTTTGGTGGTCCAAAAGCTTTTTTAGTGGAAAGGCATGATCCAAAATGGATCCAAAACACCCTCTAAGTCTTCAAAATAAAAAACTATCGCATAAGGAAAAACCTTACAAAAGGCGGATTACACTATCGAGCATGAAAAACATGAAGAAACAGTGAAAAATAGAGTTATCATAGGTCAAAGGAGTGATGCACAGGAGCTACGGATCTGGCTGATCAATGGTCCAGATCCGATCGGCATATCGCAATCGGCGATGGCAAGCGGAGGCTATCAGATGCTACCATGTGAACGTTGCGACGGCGATCAGCGTTAGTCAATGAGGACGATTGATCAAGCGCGTAGATCAATGGCACAGGTTAACCCGCAATATCACATCGGCAAAATACAAAGGAGTGCTTACCAATAGCCCAGGGACTATGCGATATGCAATTGTGACATTTCGCATCGCAATATCGCATCAGATCAACACAAAGGAGCTGGGCCAATACATGCAACTGCGATAGCCAGACCCGATGAGATTATAGATGAATCTTAATATATTTTGAGTTCCGGAAAATGGGTTTTTCTCTGTATTTTGCATTTTCATTAAATAAAAAAAATACAAAGGGAATGCACTCGATGCAATGAATTTGGACCCAAAAGGGTTTATAAATGTAAATATATATTATTTGAAGTCTTCCATAAAGCCATTTGATGGTATTTTTAGGTTTTTAATGTATTTTTACAAATACAAAGGAAATGAGGATTAGGTGATAAAACAGACCCGAAAGGGTTTTTATATGCAGCGATATGTGTTTTGAGTTCTAAAATGAGTGGGATTTCGGGTGGGACTTAGGCTGTAAGTGGTATTGGCCGGGCTCCGCCTGAGCCCATACACTGTCTGCCATGTGTCTAGGCACCGGAGAGAGAAAACCACCCTTTTCGGGCGGGTAATCCCTATGCGCATAAGCCACCAGAAATCAATAATAATCTTTGATCAACGATTACTTGAAATGGTGCCCAAAGATGGATTTGAAAGGATTATAAGGTGGAATTAATAATATTTGAGGTTCGAGAAAAGGCGTTTGGGGAGATTTTTATCGTGTTTTTGTGTATTCTCTATGTAAACAAAGAATGACTGTTTTAGTGATTTCCAAAGTGCCGATGGTCCCTTCCGTGCACAACAGGTGGCCACCATCCCTGAAGACATTTAGTAATGATTGCTTAACGCTCAGAGAGGATCTGAGAGGACAGAGGCCGAAAGCCAGAGAGCCCAGAAGAGGAAATTAATAGACAGTGTTGATTGGCTTAAAAGCCACAGAATGACAAAGACAGAGGCAAGTAGTGCTGAGACAGAGAGAAAACAGAGCCAAAGAAGGAGATAAAGAGTCTGTGTACTCATAGAGGCTTGAGGGATTCAAGCAAACTCCTGTTGTTTTGTATCTGTTGTGTTGAGACTCAAATTGAGCTCACATTTTGTAAAACTCTGCTCTTGAAGACATAATAGAGAGGTCACCACTGAAGGCTGGACCAGGAGACGTAGCCCAAGAGTTTTGGGTGAACTCCATATTAAACTTGTTGTGTTATGTGTGTTTGTCTATTATGTTTCTTTAACTGCTTCCTTGTCTATGTTATTCACAATCTTATCGATCCATTGCACTAAGTAATATAGGAAAATCCATGCACATGAGTCTGTAATACCTTAATATTAGTCTAAGATCTCATTTTCAGATTAGAGGAGGTTGAAACAAAGCCTATATCTTCTCCTTCTTTCTCATTATAAAGGGTTGGACTCAACTAGATTCTTATGCCTTGATTGTACATCATTTTGTAGCAGTTTAGTAGGAGATTAATAAAAGTTGTAGCTATTTCTTTGGGATCCATGTGGTATGAAGTTTAGTTTAGTTTTTCTCTTGTGATCATATGTTAGAATGCTTTGTGTAGTTCATTAATCATTTCATTGTTTCTAAGTGAATTTTTTCAAGTTGATAGGCATAATTCATAACATCACTCCTCTACTTTGGGGAAATATTCACCATTATATGTTTTCTATAGCCTAGGAATGATCCATGGTAATCACATGCTCTTCCTAGCTTCTCTCCAGTGTTAAAACACCTCACCCATAAAGCCCTAGAGTGTTAAACCTTAAGCTTACCTTGCCCCATTGGACACCGTGCAATTTTGACCTAATTCCCTAGCCCTAACTATCTAGCTCCTACTGATCCAACAAAACCCCTTCAAAAACAAATAAAACCTTGTGCTACTATACCTAGCCTAATATCCTTTTCCTTATCTAGTCATCTTGGTTGAGATACTTATGAAGAGAGCCCTCTCCCGGCCTAGTAGGACTAGCTACTTGGCTAAGCGTGGTTTTTGGTTACCCTGGCATTGTCTTCCTTTAGCTTGAGGTTCAATCTAGGTGATAACAAAACCTTCGGAATTGTGCAATCGATTTTGGAGAAAATTCCTAAATAATAGGGACCTATTTCCTCAAGAGTTGTGCAAGGAAATAGGGGCTCAAGAAGAGGCAGAAGTTAACTAAGTATGTGTCAAAGCTTCTTAGTGAGCACAGAGATAGGTTATTCACTTGCATCTTGTGCTCAATTGACAAAGCAATTGTGATACATCTCTATTCATCATATTAATGGAAGTAAGAATTGGGGTGTTAAGAAGATTGATTTCCCCAAGAAAACCATTATGTGCATGTGTGTTATTTCTTATTGCATGTCTGAAATTTTTGTTCTAAATTGTGAATTAACTTCTGCGGAGTAGTAGAGTACGTTTGTGTCTCGTGATTTTGTTTAAAACTTCATGAGCAATTGCAAACCTACACCATGTACAAAATTGCTAACTAGTGACGAAAAAAATGATTAAAAGTTACATGTAAATTACTGTTTTTCAATCGGTGACCAATAGTAACTAATTTATAGTATCTTATAACATGACCAACTTTTAGTCATTTGTAACTAAGTAATTAATTTGTTGTCTCAATTTTATTGTCTAGTAGTATATTTGGTCATAAATTTAGTCATTGAATTAGTCATTAATTGCCACAACTACTGACCAAATACACAACCAAATTTAATACTATATGATCACCTGAGAAAACCAATTAATGACTAAATAAATATGACCAAAATATTGGTCACGTTATAAGATACTATAAGTTAGCTACTAACAGTCATATAAATGCAAATTTTAGTCATCGTTTGAAACCAATTAATGACCAAAGAAATATGACCAAATTTTGGTCATGCTATAAGATATTGTAAATTAGCTACTAATAGTTGTATATATGAAAAATTTAGTCATCATTTGTAATCCCAAATTTATCGTTTACACTAGTCATTTATCGTTTTTTGGTAATTTAATATTCATTATATAAACGACTGATTTATTAGTTTATATTTATTTCATTTACTTTCATTAATAATCATTATAAAGGACTAATTTAGTAATATATTCATTTTATTTGTGTTCATCATCAATCAATATAAATACTAATCTAGTAGTTTTAAATTGATCTTATGTGTTCATTATTAATCAACATAAATTAATTAGTATGATTTTGCGACTAAATTAAAAAGAAAAAAACCTACAATGTGCATGCTCATATAACATGAAAATAATAGGTTACATATCTTAATTACAATACTCAATAATATCGAGTACAACTATAAATAATTGCAACCACATAAATTATATTATATGAAATGTTAAGTATTACAATATGAGTTTCCAACTTAATATTGGTTAGACAACCATTTACAAATGAAATATCATTTCAATATCACATTAAAACATTATCATTGTGTTGTCAAGGCATTGCGGGTGAATTCACCTACTCTGAAGACTTGACCATCAATCTCTATGTGTGTGTCTCATGTGAGATATTGGCTTTAAGGGTATCACTAGATTAGTTTTCTTCTCTCTCTCTTTATGCATTTGTCGCTCCAGTGTATTTTTCTACTAGAAACATTTCCAAAGTTGATAGATCAGGTGCTTGAAGGATCTCCAACAAAAAATAAATAATATCCAAGAAATCCTCAAAATTCTCTCCCCATCCATTTTCCAATCCCATTTCATGTAGCTTGCCCACACCAGAGTCAAGTAACAATCAAACAAAGGCTTTGACATTTATTTTTATCTTTTATATCTATAAAATTTGAATTTGATTTGATTTAGGAACATATTAATTTATATTTAAAGTCTTCCTGTCATGCAAAGGTATCAATCAAGTAAGACATCAGAAAAATATACCACAATGAGGTCCTCAAACAATTCCTACAATATCAATATTTTTCTTGCTATGATATCTTGTGTAGAAAAAATAACATATCTGCAAAAGAAAAATCCATATATTACTTGTGTTCAAACTTTGTATATGGCATATTCTTAGGCATATTTTTAAGATGTTCCTCTACCTTTACCAAAGGGGACTATAGCTTGGTTAAACTCTATATCCTTTCATTGAACATCAATTTCTACAAGATAAATGTCACACATTATTCTTTCCCATTTCTCAACATGTTACAAATGATAAATTGAAAGTCATATAAAACTAAAACAAAACTATTTTCTAACCAAAACAAGCAAACAAACAGTGTCTCTCATAAAACTTCACACGAAAATTACTCTACCACATGCTTAGGCTAAAGGTGAGATTCTTTGAACCATATTTAGGTCATACTTAATGGGATATTCATATGCTTGTCGTGATGTCAATTTGGTGCTAGAAGCAATATATAAATCTAAGTTATTATCAGTGAAATTCAAGTATAATTTAGGAAAATAACATTGTAAGGTAGTGGAGAGAGAAACATCTTCATAATTGGGCTTCTCTATTTTAGTTTGATTTGAGTTGAGTTTTTATTTTAATATGTAGTTTTCTCTAAACAAGTGAAATAGAACAATGAAAATTCAAATAGCCCTATGAATGTTTAATCTATTCATCTTATATATTGGGTTAGTGGAATGCTCAGTACAACTTTTCATCTTGTCAACCTATCTAGCCTTTATATGTTTTTATTTTTTCCATGTGATGCATTTCCCAATGAAACCCACTTGGAACTTTCGCTCATTGCAAGGATGGTCCCTAGAATAAACTAGATTTTGTAGAACCTGAAAGTTCTGTCATATCACTTACAGGAACAAAACCTAGGTGGAGACTCGAGATGATCCAATTGAAAAAATTGTCATTTATATGTAATAATATTGATATCTCAATAATAAAAACTCCTTTTTCCAAAAAATGTTATGTTATTCGGCATAAAAGTAATGTATGCCAAGACTTTCATATTGGAAAAAAGGTAAAATGCATACCTTGTCAATCCTAGGGGAAAGGGTTACAACATGATTCACTTTACCATCAATTTGTGTTGTGCATACTGCACCAAATTTTTCATCCATATGCCACAAAGGGTGAAGATGTGGCTACATTTCTCCAACTAGAAAAACCCTATTGAAAACCACTTTACAATTTTTGAAAAAATTTTGTTGTTCAAGTACAAGAAATTCCTAGACATCCACTTCATGCAACTATTTTTTTGAGAAAAAATTATGGTCAATTTTCTCAATCACCTATGTTTGAATTGAAGGGTATATGTGTTAGAAAAGCAACCATACAATGAAAACTCAGGAAATATCTCTGAATTTTGAGGTGTCACAAACACATTGTATGTTATAGATTATTTTTTAGCATCTCACCGCTAAAGAAGATGTCAATGTTCCATCCTCTAGCTTCTCATCAACGTCTACTTCTAACAGTTACAACCCTAGAAATCCAAATTGGCACCTACTATAGGGAAAATACATGTATTTATACATGGAAGTCTCTCAGTTTTAGGAACAATAACATATATCTTTAACCACCACTTTTGAAAGACAAAAATTAACAATTGTAAGGTCTTGATTGGACACTAAAAAAGAATTGAAATGAACTTACCTTTTGACCACAATTAAATTATATCTATGATCAAGTCAAATCCTTCTGGAATCATTTATAATTACTACTACAGATTCCATTCCAAAAACACCATCTAGATCTTTACTTTTAGGTAGTCTATCATCCATCTAGATCAACCTCATCACCCTTCGAAATAACACATCCTGCAAATAAAGTTTCTATGGGATCAAGTACTTTGGCCATCTTTGTGGCATAATCTTTGTTTCTTATTGTATAAACATGTAGTTCATACAAATTTCTTTCCTACAACATAAAATATCAAAGAAAAAAATTGAAGAGTATATGTCTCTTGTTTGAAAGTCTGGGTATCTGTTATGTATATGTGTTTTTCTAATTACAAGGAGATCGCCTGTATTTATTATACACCAGGAGGAGTCCAGCATTTAAGACAGATGGATGGTAGTTCACCTACTATTCAGTAACAAGTCAAATATGCACAATGATTAGATCACTAACCTGAGTAAACTTAATTAGATGGTGTATGTACACCAACATAAATCAATTTCCAAACTGATCAGCCCATTACCTAATAATAGAATACTTACCAAGCGTAGTGGTGAAATGGAAGAAAAAATAAATAAAAACAGCAATGGGCAATGGAAGAGCTTACCATCTTGTGTGACAAGCGGATAGTCCGAAGCACTGAGGTTGATGAACCAATCCCAATCATTACATTGTCTTAGGAGAATTTCCACATCTTGCAGAGTACAAGAAACCATAGTCGGACCTTTGTATGTTACCAAATTGGCCTTTCCCACTACCTGAACATTCTTTATTTTGGAAAACGTAGGGTCATATTTCACATACATGGCCACTTCAAGCCTTTCCCTTGGAGGTGCCTCGAGGTCTAAATGTAAAAGATAATGGTTTATAGGATGGTAGAGAGTCTGTAATGTTCTTCTCATTCTTTGACTGTCTCCCTTAGTTCCTGAGATCAAATAAGCTAATCTTAGAAGTTTAGGCTGACCTGAATGAGCATGTTGATCCAAGTTAGCTTCCACAAAATACCCACCTAAGCCATCCCTTTGCTTCAATGAAGAGTTGATCCCCTGAGTGGATAAGCCAAACCTAATTGTTTCTATATAAATTGTTAGAGCCTAGACTTGTCTCAGGCTGAAAAAACAAGGTTCTAGGTCCACATCAAACCACACTCATCCTCGTAGCTAGCCCTACGAGGACAGGAGAGGGCTCTCTTGGGGTCAATCTTGGCAAAAGGTAATCAATGAGGCTTGAGACGACTAAGTTTTCAACTGATCATAGGCTAGGTATTAAGTGCAGGGATTTGTTTTGGTTTTTTGAGGGTTTTGTTGAAAAATGGGAAAGGCAAATTTGGGCTCAGGGATGAGGCACAGTTTCTGCAGAGGTCTGATTGGGGAAAAGAAGGCAATCATTTTGATGCTTTAAATCAAGTGAGATGGATAGATCAAACATGTGAGGAGCTAAGGAGAGCAAAAGAGTCTCAGGAATTCTCCTTAAACTGAAGAAAACATGAAAATTTAAACAAATTCAAAGGCAGAGCATAACAGTTATGGATTCCACCTTAATCACTCATTTGTTTCAAATTCAGAAGAAGAAGCAAGAAAATGATACACATCACACTAGATAAAATTACAATTACTCAAAAAATCACACCATCAAAACATAAAGCCACATGGATCCCAAACAGTGCTGCAAAACCCTGGTCTTTCCTTAGCCAAAAATTCATAGATAGAATGTACAATAGAGTGCCAAGCTTTTACCAGGAGTCCAACCCTAACAATGACTTAGAAAATACATGATATAGACTAGATCAACCCATTCCCTTGCCTCTAGGGTTCGATCTCATCATTTTAGGAGCTGTTTCAACCAATTCTAAACAAAGCACTAAAATCTAGGCAATCAAAAAAACTTGCCTCTATAAGGTAGGAAACTGATTCATTCATTAAATTTTCACTCTTTGGTGAATGAATCCTCTAGAACAAGTAAATAAGTGTCAAAATTACATCATGTTCACCCAATTACATCAAGATAAGTCAAAAATTACATCACAGAGCAAAACTAGTCAAACTAGCCAAATTTCTGAGCTGGAAGGTGAAAAATTGGTCAAAAAACCTTTGTGTGCCGCGCCAATTTTTGTATGTGTTGCGCCACTTTGGAGCTGATTTTGACGCACTTCCTGAAGTCCAAATTGAGCCCAAGTGTGCTTGTTAGAAATCCCTACCTTTCTACTTTCCAACCCAAGTGAAATTTCTGAATTTGGTGCCCATTATTCCCTCCAAAACTTCAATTTGCCAAGACTTCTTCCTGTGTGTGAAATTAGGGGCAGAGAGGTCATTTTTAGGGTGTTTTTGAACTCCTGAGGACTCAAAACTTGCCCAAACTTCTTGGCCATGCACCAGAAGTCATGATTTTTCATGAAAAAGCCAAAAATATAAAAAAAAATTCATTTGGAGCCTCCAATCATAAGCGCACGCCACGTGGGGTGGCGCACAGGGAGAAAAACCCTATTTGTTGCACAAAAATTTCCAAAAATACCAAAAATGCGCCAAATTTCTTGAAATTTGGGCTAGAGCTTCCTTATCAAGTGTTATGATGGGCTAAAGAGGCCTCAGCCAATATCTGAAGATGATCAAGCTCCCTTTGCCTCTTTTGCTTCTTGATTGCCTTCCTCAATTTCGCCTTCAAATTCCTGATTCGGGCTTTGCACACTTTGTTTCGCACCATGTAATGGAAAGCCATGTGTCTCAGTAATGCATGGTATTTGTTGGCTTTTTCCAACAACCTCTCTAGGTGCATGTTAACTTTCTCGAGGTTTGCCTCCTGATCCTCATTAATCTCTTGCTCCAAAGACATGAACTCAATTCTTCTTCTTTGTGCAGCTTGACGATTCTCGCGAATGTTTTGTAGCTCCATGATCACTTGTTGATCCTCAAGTTGTTTTTTCCTCTGCTCCAAGTACTTCATGGTCCACTTAGCCCTCTCCAAGTCAAGGGATAAGGCTTTGATCTCTGATTGCTGCTCCTGAATGATCTCTCTAAGTTTTGCGCTTTGTGGACCCGTATCTGTATCTATGTCATGAATGAGAATGAAGTCGGTCTCTCGTTCACCTGATGGCTCACCTGAAGGCCCCTCATCCTGCATTGGGCTCTTGCCTTTGTCCTGTACCTGTGATGCTGATGGAGGAAGCGAGGCCCCTTCCACCCCCGGTGGAGATAACACTCGCTTTGCCGTTGCAAACAAATGTCTGGTGCCTCTCTATTATGTGATTAAAACCAGCACACTAGCAGTCTCATGGCACTCATACTGATGAGAAGGTTCACCCTCATGCTTAACCTCTGATACTCCCAATGAAGCTCTGAAGAATTCACGAGAGATGTAATCATCCCAAGTGATTCCCTGCAATCCAAGCTGATGAACCACCAAAATCTTAATAAGAGAAAAATGATAGACACTGTTAAGTTGTTGATAAGGTATTTTATGTTGTATAAAGGTGGTCATCCTCTCCATGTTCCGGAAAATGAAATACGAAATGTTCATCATCCGTACCCTGGTGAAATGCATGAGCAACCTGATGTGATAAGCATAAAGACGAGAGAATTGTCCCTCACAACTGAAATATTTCATGATCAATCTCATTAGTGGAGCATATTCATCTTTCAGATACCGAAACGGGAACACTCTCTTGAGCTGCCTTAAGAAGTTGGTTTTTATGTATGGCTCGTAATGTTGCCGGTCAATCTTCTTTTTCTTGTGCCATGGTTCACCAATATTTGATATACCGGTTGCTAATGAGACAGATTCTGGTGTAAGTGTGAATGTGACACCAGCCAAGATAGCTTGATCTCCGTGCAAGTGCAACACAAAAAGACGAGCCAAATCATGATGAAATTGGACGCTAGCCACCTTTTGACAAAACTCATAGCATGACTGATGCTAAAAACACTGCATAGCAAGAGAGCAGGCCTGCAATTCTGTAAGGGTGGTCGGTTCTTCCCTAACATGTCTGCCACTTATATGAGGCCTCCAGGGTGCCTATTCTTCCAAAGGAGAGTCACTTTGCGTTTCTACCTCATAGTCCGATGAATGCTCAGATGCCATGACTGTTGTACAAAATACCTTGAAAACAAAGCTACTGTTGTATATAAACTATACTTGGACTACTCTTTTTGGTGTTGTATTTCAATTTCTGCCACCAAGGGAAAAAACAAATGCAATAGGGACTGTTAGGGATTGTTAGGAAGGGGAAACAATATTGAGGAATGGGAATAGTTGGGAGAAATTTTAACTAGGGAGAGGAGGGGGATTTTATATATGGGAACAAGGTTTAGGGTTTGGGATTAGTTGTATAGGGTTGAGGAGATTTTTATAAGGGCTATGGTTTTGGGATTTGAATGTAATGTGGGATTGATCAACTTAGTGGGGGGGTAGGAAATGAGGAAACAAGGGAGAATGGGGAAGGAGAAGAGTCCTTGATGACAAAACTGTGAGCTCTGAAACCTTGGCAGCAAATTTGTTTGTGTTGGGTTTGAATTTTTGTTTCAACCTTTATCACCCTTACACCACCATCTCTTATCATAAAATCTGAAGCAATGTCAAAATAGAAGGCCCTACCTGACAACTCCACACAAGGGATGAGCAATTTGAAGAGATTTGACACAATTTCAAGCTCTAAACTGTGTGTGTCGCGCCAAGAACCCAGTGCGCCACGCTCTCTATGTGCATCGCGCCCATTCAAATTAACACTGGAAAGAAATCCCGAGTGCGTCACGCGCTTCCAGTGTGCTGCGCCACTTGTTATATGCACCGCGCCGCTTAGCTACAAACCAGCTCTCTCCAAAACACACACAGCTCACCCAAATTCACCTTGAAATGCTTTTCTCCAACCTTGGTATGCAGAATGACTTTCATCTTCATGGAAAAACCTTTATAAAGACATCACTTTTATTTTTGGTTCTCCAAAACCCATTTTGTAATGTTTTGCAATTGACACTTTTTCACAATTAATAGAACCCTCACTTTTTGTTTCCTCTTTGATTTTTGGTTGAAATGATGAATTTATTGGAAATTTTTTGCAGGGATAGTTGACATGGGATTTGGCAAAGGAGACCAAGGCTGCGCTTGAAGAATTCAAGAACTGATTTTTTTTTGAAAATTATTACAAATAACAAAATGTCGACTTGTCTTCAAAACAGAGTTTTGAAGAAAAGTCATAATCCATCCATATGACGATAAAAAGCTTTGAAATAACCACTTATCAAGAACCTCCCTCTGGCCTGCTGGCTTTATTAGACCTTGCGAAGACATAGCTTGACTAACCCTAGACCTAATGACTAAAATGACTATAATGACCTAGAAACTAAAACAGGACTGCAAATGACTTTTAAGACTTAATTTTGATGGACAGACCTGAGTCAGTAGTGCAAAGCATGAGGGGTATGAATGACAAAAGCCCTTCCGTCAGATTTAGGGCATGCTCCTAACGGAATGCAACTGATCAAGAGAGATGGGACTCCTAAACATGAAATGCAAAAAGAGTTTTGATCTCTGATGGAGGGATGACCAGAACGAGTCTAACATTGGCTCCAATGGGGATGGTAGCTCCTTGGAGGTGCCAAGAACGGCAGATCTTTGGGAGAGCAGACCAGTGCCTTATCCATTGGGCAATGGAATCAAAACTCAAGCTGGAATGCATGACTGAAAACTGACACAAACTAACTTAACAACAAGATTGAAAACTGACCCACAAATGACTCATGACTCAACTAAAAATTGACACGATACTTAAACACAATCGACAAACTGAAAATGATGCTCAAAGTGGAGCTTATTCATCAAAACCTACTCTAACAGTTTCATTCATCACCTGATCAAGTGAAATGAAACAACCAATGCAACCAAGTAAGTATCTCGTCTGCTGTTTGAATTCTCCGCAAGTGCACACTTATGAACAACAAGAGAGAACTACTGAAAGGAAAATCCCATGACAACTTGGAAACAGATCCGTTGAATGCTATGGATTCTATATCCGCCTCCAAAAACACTGCATAAGGATCTTGAAATTCATGCACACTGGGACTTAGCTCATCCAATGGATTACTTCTCTTCCCTTCATACCATGAATGCAAACTTTGATCTGAGCTTTGTAACGAGACTCCTACCGAAAATGACAAAGAAACCAGTTGTCGGGTCAACTTTATATCAGTACACGTTTCAGGCTCACATGTAGTCAATGGAGAAGGACTTTGACTGCAAACCTCATCCAAAATATCATCTAGTGGATCATGTAAAACTTGAAAAGACTGCTGCAACCAATTTTCTATTGGTTCCAATGTGATTACATGATTTCCTACATGCTGCTCATGTTTTACTGAAGATGTACTAGTTTTTATGTTTGGGTTCAAGGCTTCTTAGTACATCTTCAGTAAAAAATGAGCAAGGTTTTTGGCTAAGGAAAGACCAAGGTTTTGCAGCACTGTTTGGGATCCATGTGGCTTTATGTTTTGATGGTGTGATTTTCTGAGTATTTGTAAGTTTATCTAGTGTTATGTGTATCATTTTCTTGCTTCTTCTTCTGAATTTGAAACAAATGAGTGATTAAGGTGGAACCCATAACTGTTATGCTCTGCGTTTGAATTTGTTTAAATTTTCATGGTTTCTTCAGTTTAAGGAGAATTCCTGAGACTCTCTTGCTCTCCGTAGCTCCTCACCTATTTGATCTATCCATCTAACTTGCTTTAAAGCATCAAATGATTCCCTTCCTTGCCCAAATAAGACCTCTGCAGAAACTGTGCCTCATCCCTGTGCCCAAATTTGCCTTTCCCATTTTTTCAACAAAACCCTCAAAAAACCAAAACAAATCCCTGCACTTAATACCTAGCCTAAGATCAGTTGCAAACTTAGTCATCTCGAGCCTCATTGATTACCTTTTGCTGAGATTGACCCAGAGAGAGCCCTCTCCTGTCCTCGTAGGGCTAGCTACGAGGCTGAGCGTGGTTTGATGTGGACCTAGAACCTTGTTTTTTCAGCCTGAGACAAATCTAGGCTCTAACATAGTGGAGACCATACTGGGGAAGAAAATGGTTTGCTTATTGATTTCATTTGTGTTATAAGCTACAGACGGAGCCTGAAGTTATGCCAGGTAGCCTTTGAAACTCTTTTGCTTTGCATTAGTGGAAGTAGATAAACGTTGCTTCAGTCAATCTCCGGTCTAGCTTGTAAACGTGACATCTAACTTGTTAATTGCCCCAGTACATGTATCAAGTTCAGATCTGATTGCTGATGGTGGACAATGATCAGACACTGGCAAGGCTGAAATCATTCACCTGGTGACTCTAAATTAGTTTTGAGATCAGATCCAAAGACTCCACTGGAGGATGAACTTGACCAGCAAAAACATGAAAAGACAATATGGATAGATCAGGTATTCAAGTTAGAGTTTCATCCAAGACATTCTTTTCTTTGTTATAAATTATTTCTTCTCTTTTCCCGAGAATGTTAACAAGGCTTTGCAAAGTATACTATGCTTGAGAAGAGATCCTAGACCTGCAGTTGATTCTTTCCCTTTGAATATTGTGAATACCAAAGATTTGCATGCCTTTGAGCTTGATCAAGACCCTTCTTCTGAATCTTGTAATGACCATCTTCAAATTGATGAGCCCCAAGAGACCAAGGTTGGTTCTATACCTTCTATATATACTCCTACACCTTTTATAGTCCCAGATAGGTATAAACCTCTTGTTTTACCTTCAGTTCTTCATGCTTTACCCAAAAACTATGATCTATATTTGCCGAGGTTTGATGGTGAATGTAAGAATGTCAATGCTGAGCAACATGTGCAAAATTTTGAGTCCTTTCTTGACCTTTTTGAAGTTGATGAAGAAGATGTTAGTATAAGGATTTTTTCTCTTTCTTTGCAAGGAAAAGTCAAGAGTTGGCTCAAAACCTTGCCTGATGCGAGCATCTCAGATTTCCGAAAATTCGTCAAAGTTTTTCTCGATAGGTGGATGATCGGACAAAACCTTTTCCTTATTATAGAAGAGTATAACCAGCTGAAAAGAATGCCAGGGGAGACAGTACAATAGTTTTCTACCAGATTTAACCAAGTTTATTATTCAATGCCAGTTGATATAAGGCCTCCTCCTAAATTTGGTCTCTTGCACTATCCGAGTGCCTTTGATCTGGAAATGGAGTTTCAGCTGAGAGAAAGGAACCTTGCAACACTTGAAGCGATGCAAAACGGTGCAGTAAATGTAGAGGCTCACTTGCTGATCCGAAGGGCAAGGTTGAAGGAAGAAGAGATGAAAAACATAGATCCGGAGGAATCAACATCTCTAGAGGTGAAGCTTGACATTTTGGTAACTGCAGTGGAAAAGATGATGGACAAGATCAATGCAAGGAATGAGAATAGTGTTCAAGTCCATCGGTCATTGATTGAAGAAGAACAAGTGGCTGATCGAAAACATCTTCTTTATTATCCCAATTGTTATAGATCTTATAATGATTGTCTTATTAATCATCTTGGAGAAGAGAGATCTGTTGATATGACATGTATGCTTGATGATGTCTTTTATACTGATGATTTGCCTTAGTTTGATCAGTATGATGATAATTATGTTCTCCAAACAGAAGTTATTCTTGCAGACAAATCAGCATCTAGTTTGTGGGAGGAGGAAGTTCACTTATAGGAGCTCGAATACAATTTTCAGCCGATGGATATCAGCTATGACAATGATGAGGAAAGTGCAGCAAATTTTGAAGTAAGTGAAGGATATTTGCCTTTTTGTTTTGATTCATGTCAGTTCATCAGGGACAATTTTCATGCAATCAGAAATCAGCTATCAACAAGTCTTGATTTGGACAATATTGAGGGAAATGAAAACCTTGTTCAAGACTTTTCATATCCAGATTTTCAGCCCCCGAATGCCTTTGATTTTCAAGTTGCAAATAAAGACTTGGAAGCTGGAACATATGCTCAGATGATACAAGATGATTCCATACCATTTTGTTTCGAATCATTTCAGTTTTTGAAGGGAAAATTGCATAGTACATCTTCAGTAAAAAATGAGCAGCATGTAAGAAATCAGTAATCACATTGGAACCAATAGAAAATGGGTTGCAGTAGTCTTTTCAAGTTTTACATGATCCACTAGCTGATATTTTGGATGAGGTTTGCAGTCAAAGTCCTTCTCCATTGACTACATGTGAGCCTGAAACGTGTACTGATATAAAGTTGACCGGACAACTGGTTTCTTTGTCATTTTCGGCAGGAGTCTCGTTACAAAGCTCAGATCAAAGTTTGCATTCATGGTATGAAGAGAAGAGAAGTAATCCATTGGATGAGCTAAGTCCCAGTGTGCATGAATTTCAAGATCCTTATGCAGTGTTTTTGGAGGCGGATATAGAATCCATAGCATTCAACGGATCTGTTTCCAAGTTGTCATGGGATTTTCCTTTCAGTAATTCTCTCTTGTTGTTCATAAGTGTGCACTTGCGGAGAATTCAAATAGCAGATGGGATACTTACTTGGTTGCATTGGTTGTTTCATTTCACTTGATCAGGTGATGAATGAAACTGTTAGAGTAGGTTTTGATGAATAAGCGCCACTTTGAGCATCATTTTCAGTTTGTCGGTTGTGTTTAAGTATCGTGTCAATTTTTAGTTGAGTCATGAGTCATTTGTGAGTCAGTTTTCAATCTTGTTGTTAAGTTAGTTTGTGTCAATTTTCAGTCATGCATTTCAGCTTGAGTTTTGATTCCATTGCCCAATGGATAAGGCACTTGTCTGCTCTCCCAAAGATTTTCCATTCTTGGCACCTCCAAGGAGCTACCATCCCCATTGGAGCCAATGTTAGACTCGGTCTGGTCATCCCTCCATCAGAGACCAAAACTCTTTTTGCATTTCATGTTTAGGTGTCCCATCTCTCTTAATCGGTTGCATTCCGTTAGGAGCATGCCATAAATCTGACGGAAGGGCTTTTGTCATTCATACCCCTCATGCTTTTCACCACTGGCTCAGTTCTGTCCATCAAAATCAAGTCTTATAAGTCATTTGCAGTCCTGTTTCAGTTTCTAGGTCATTATAGTCATTTTAGTCATTAGGTCTAGGGTTAGTCAAGCTATGCCTTCGCAAGGTCTAATAAAGCCAGCAGGCCAGAGGGAGGTTCTTGATAAGTGGTTATTTCAAAGATTTTTATCGTCGTATGGATGGATTATGACTTTTCTTCAAAACTCTGTTTTGAAGACAAGTCGACATTTTGTTATTTGTAATAATTTTCAAAAAAAATTCAGTTCTTGAATTCTTCAAGCGCAGCATTGGTCTCCTTTGCCAAATCCCATGTCAGCTATCCCCGCAAAAAAATTCCAATAAATTCATCATTTCAACCAAAAATCAAAGAGGAAACAAAAAGTGAGGGTTCTATTAATTGTGAAAAAGTGTCAATTGCAAAACATTACAAAATGGGTTTTGGAGAACCAAAAAAAAAATTGATGTCTTTATAAAAGTTTTTCCATGAAGATGAAAGTCATTATGCATGCCAAGGTTGGAGAAAAGCATTTCAAGGTGAATTTGGGTGAGCAGTGTGTGTTTTGGAGAGAACTGGTTTGTAGCTAAGTGGTGCGGTGCATATAACAAGTGGCGCGGCACATTGGAAGCGCGTGGCGCACTCGGGATTTCTGCCCAGTGTTAATTTGAATGGGTGTGATGCACATAGAGAGCACGGCGCACTGGGTTCTTGGCGTGACGCACACAGTTCAGAGCTTGAAATTGTGTCAAATCTCTTCAAATTGCTCATCCCTTGTGTGGAGTTGTCAGGTAGGGCCTTCTATTTTGACATTGCTTCAGATTTTATGATAAGAGATGGTGGTGTAAGGGTGATAAAGGTTGAAACAAAAATTCAAACCCAACACAAAAAAATTTGCTGCCAGGGTTTCAGAGCTCACAGTTTTGTCATCAAGGACTCTTCTCCTTCCCCATTCTCCCTTGTTTCCTCAATTCCTACCCCCCCACTAAGTTGATCAATCCCACATTACATTCAAATCCCAAAACCATAGCCCTTATAAAAATCTCCTCAACCCTATACAACTAATCCCAAACCCTAAACCTTGTTCCCATATATAAAATCCCCCTCCTCTCCCCAGTTAAAATTTCTCCCAACTATTCCCATTTCTCAATATTGTTTCCCCTTTCTAACAATCCCTAACAGTCCCTATTGCATTTATTTTTTCCCTTGGTGGCAGAAATTGAAATACAGCACCAAAAAGATGAGGATCTATTAGTTCCTAAAGATGAGGATCTATTAGTTCCTAAAGAGGATCTATTAGTTCCTAATAGATCCTCAGTAAAATATGAGGATATATTAGTTCCTAAAGATGAGCTTCAGGACGTGGATCAGCCACAGGATGAAGTTCATGGAGTGGAAGAGACCACTCATGCAGCGCCAACCATCAGAGGGCAAAAGCGCTTGACAGAAGCTGAGCGACTGGTTCAAGATGCAAAGAAGGTTGTAGGACCACCTACAGCTCAACGAAGATAGAGACAGTCACCTGATCGGTACACTGGATACAGGGCTCTTATAGAAAATGTGTTGTGACTGAGCCATCCTCTTTCGAGGAAGATGTGGAGGATCCCGCATGGGTAGACGCCATGGTGGAAGAGTATGATTCGATTGTCCGAAATAGTGCTTGGGAGATTGTCCCAAGACCAGAAGGGAAATTAGTGGTGGGTTCGAGATGGATCTACAAAGTTAAGCAAGTAGCTGATGGGAGTGTGGAGAAGTACAAGGCAAGATTTGTTGCCCGAGGCTTTTCACAGATAGAGGGGATCGATTATGAGGAGACCTTTGCACCTGTCGCAAGGTATTCTTCCATACAGAGGATTCTTGCTCTCTTAGTGCAGATGGGGTGGCACATTCATCAGATGGATGTGAAGACTGCATTCCTCAACAGATTCATTGAGGAGGAGGTGTACATTGAGCATCCCGAAGGTTTCGATATCTTTAGCAGCTAGTCGCATGTGTGCAGGCTCAAGAGAGCATTGCATAGGTTTAAACAAGCACCACGTGCTTGGTACACACAGATAGACAATTATTTCACCGGACTTGGATTCTCCAAGAGTGAGGCAGATCCTAACCTATACTAGATTGTGGTGGAGGGTAAGTTACTTATCATTGTATTGTATGTAGATGATTTGATTCTAACAGGTGATGAGCTATTGATACTATCATGCAAGGATGATCTTGCTAAGGAGTTTGAGATGAAGGACTTGGGCCTCCTTCATTATTTCCTGGGATTGGAAATTTGGCAGTGCAGTGATGGACTATTTGTTTCTCAGGGTAAGTATGCTCAGGAGATACTGGAGAAGTTCAACATGCATGGCTGCAAGCCTGTTGATACTCCTCTTCCTGGAGGTTGCAGGAAGGAGGATGCCACTTCAGCAGAAGAAGTGGATGCCATTGTTTATCGACAGTTGGTGGGGTCACTTATGTATCTGGTCAATACATGACCCGATATATGCTATGATGTTAACCAACTTTCACAAGATATGGTTAAGCCAACCAATCTCTTCTGGAAGGCAGGCAAGCATGTATTGTGTTATTTGAGAGGCACATCGGGATATGTATTGTGGTACAGATAGGAGGATGAGGTGAAGCTATGTGATTTCACGGATGCAAATTGGGCAGGGAGTCCAACAGACAGAAAGAGCACATCTGGAGGGACTTTCAGTATCGGGTCGACAATAGTTTTTTGGTACAGGAGGAAGCAGAGATCCGTGGCACTCAATTCAGCAGAGGCCGAGTATATGGCAGCAAGTTTGGTTGCATGCGAGGCTATATTGATGAGGAAGATCCTGGTCAGGTTGTTCGATTCTCACTTGGAGCCTACAGTGATTTATTGTGATAACTAGAGTTGCATTAAACTCTCAGCTAATCGGTATTTCATGATAGATCTAAGCACATTGACATCAGGTACCATCATATCAGAGATTGTGTGCAGCGGAGAGTCATGTTACTTTCATACATTCCAATGGAGGATCAGGATGCTGATATCTTGATGAAGGCGCTCACTAAGAGAAAATTCGAATACCACCGAGGTAGGATAGGGGTTGTTGATAATCCATATCTTCTTGAGAGGGAGTGTTGAGAATGCAACAAGATGATGGAGCTTAGTGGAAAGAAGTCGCCTTCACTAAGTAGGCCCACAGGCTATTTTTGGCGCAAAGTCTATTTTTAGACATATGGATCATGGTCTATGAGTTGCAGGAAGTTATTTGTGGATGATTGGTCATGTTGGTAAAAATAGATGGACTTCTATTTTTAGACATATGGTCAGGTTTCTATTTTTAGACTGCCAGGCTAAAAATAGAACAGTCAAATATTATTGTCTCATAATAATATTTGGACTATAAACATTATCTTATCCTCTTGGAGCACTTTATTTTGAGCTACAAATGTGGCACATGCATCTGTCAGAAGGAAATACACTTTTCTTGTGAGTCAGTTGAGCTATTGCATGCATGACTTCAGTTATAACTCATGTGGTTGAGTTTGGTGGAGTTGATTATGGAGTTGTGTTCAGTTTGACTTGGTTAAACTAGTTTTATTTTAGTCTAACTAAAGAATACACTAGTGATGAGCTGTGCGAATTAATTTATTAATTAATTCACTAATTATTAACTCATAAAGAAACTAAAGAATACATCAGTTAACTCAGTGCATGTACAGTTCAATGGAGACATGTATTAGAGGTTGAGATTGCTATTAGTTGTGACTATAGTTGTGCATGAGATTTGCACATGCATGGATGGAGGTTGCCCATGAGGCTTGCGTAGTATAACCAAAGGAATTCGATTTCACAGAGTGATTGATTCCCTTGCAGGATTGCGCAGTGGAGGCAGGCAAAGCAGTGGAGGAGATTTGAGCTGTGATTGATCAGATCTGAGCTAGTTTTGTGTGTAATGGGTGGAGATAGTACTAAGTACTTGTGAGGAGTATTGTACTATGTATTTTTACATGTTCTCTATCATTAGAATATACAGATAGTGTGGGGTTTTAAGCTGTATGCTTTCCCCGGGTTACATACTGTGTTAATGTGTGCATGCGATTGATGTTTCATTGATTTTAATGCTGCTAAATTGATGATCAACATAGAGGAGATTATGTATTGTGCATGTATTCCGCAATAGTGTATAATCGGGATAATCTCTATGAATAAGTAATTAATTATTCAAAATTTCTACATTTATATCTATATAAACAGAGAGAAAGCTTCTCATGTGATATGGCGTGAGTTACTGCATGTCTCAAAAATTTAATAAATTTCCCCATCACCACCAAAAATCATGTTTATCCTATTTTATTTTAAAGTGCATGGCACTTTTGCATGAGTGAAAAAAGATATATATAGATATATATATTAAAATTTAATAAAATATCTCCAGTCACAATTATATATATATATATATATATATATATATATATATATATATATATATATATATATATATATATATATATATATATATATATATATATAATTTAATGTTAAATTGATTTACAGCATCAATTTAATATGTATTTAGAGGAATCAAATGTTTTCATGTAGAAACCTCTTTTAGAATGTAAAAGTTAAAAAATAAGTGTATATATATATATATATAATTGTTTCAATTTTATTTTTGAATTTTACATAGAGTTTGTCCAAAAAATCTTAGTTGGATTTCATAGAAAATTGACAAAAAATATACCTAAAAAAAAACAAAACATAAAATATGAGACTACAAACGTTTTAATTATATTTTATTTTTTAACTTTTAATTAATTTTTTCTTTGAAAATTGAATATATATATTTTTAAAGGAAATTGCTATATATTTCATTAAAACATTCTGGTTTGAAGGTCAAAACCTTGTACATCATATGCCAAAAATTCAACTTCTAATGTCCAAAAACCCCATGAAAAATTGACACAATTAACTCCTGGACTACTGATAACTATTCTAAACTAGTTTTCTCCATACATTCGCCAAAAGGCTCCTAAAAACACTACAAATTTACAAAGCATATCAAAAAAATATTAACTACTAGGCAAATCACTACATATCCTCCATGTTCGAGGTGACCTAGACTCCTTGTTCCTCAAGCTCGAGTTGGAGAGAGACAACATCCTGGTTGTCAGCAGAACCAAGGATGTTTTCCTCATGCTACTTAGGGTTACCACACTTCTCCATATTATCCTCATCTACTTCAATAAAAACCTCTTCATCATCAACACCTTTTGCCTGTGCTAGATTTACAACACGAAAGCTTAACATTTCATTATCGAGATGCAGATGATCTATTTTAACCTCAAACATGCTCATTCTTTGTGTTAAGAGCTCACAATGGGACCATGACTTTATCAGGATCATCTTTGCATGCCTTGAGATTGACTCACTAAAAAATTCCAAAGAAAATTGCTAAGCTCCTCCTCTGCATGACCAATGTCATGCTCCATACTCATAATCCTATTCCAAACCTAATAACAAACTTGAAAAAAAATGGTTTTGATCCCATATTTTGGTCTTCCATACATGTGTTGATGTTCTATATATACTAGTAGGCTAACCTTTGTTGATTTTATGTCTTTGCATTCATCTTTAATATCGCCTCTATCTACACGTACCAGTTGACTAGGGAAACTAGAATCCATAATGGAAAAATTGTCTTTCGAAATAAATTCCGAAAAGACTAGAGTTTTCACAAATGCAAACAGCATCTCAATTGTTGGATCAAATGTTTCCCACATTTGAAAGGTTTTATTAACCTTAAAAACACTACTCCATTTTGTCTTGTGCCCAACACAACATGACAAATGCTTCTCGAGTGTCTACAATTGCACGCTGTCCTTGACATACTAAAGTTGCCACTAGGTTGAGATAATTAATATGTTTTTAATATAATGCTTGTATGGATCATACAATGAGATCCGATGCCTTTATCCTGATTTAATGTTCATAATTGTCTTGGGAAAAGATATAATGTTGATCCTCATGGGATTACCTTAATTTGTAGGTTCCCTTCATCAAACTCCTTGTTCTAAATGGATTCCTTGGTTAGCCAATGAGTTGGTGACCGTGTAAAGGTTTCTCTTAGCATGATAAATTTTAATCAAATGAAAAACATCCAATAATAATTTAATTTTAAGCAAATTAGAAGTTGAATTTTGCTCATCATTTCCTTTAATTTTTTTCACCTGTTGAATCACTATCGTGAAATCGTCGAAAACATTCAATTGTTGAAGTCTTCTAGAGAAGGCCAACTCCAAGCCTTTCCATAGGGATAAATATCCAACCTGCTTATTTATAGAGATCCCAACTCCCCAGGCAAATCGAATCTCCCATTCTTCATCGAGGCGAAAGATAACCCCTCCTTCTCCTACCTCCTTGAGGTTTCCTTTTGATGCTCCATCAAAGAAAAATAGATAATGTCCTATATTCTTCTTCCATGAGTGAAATTCATTAGGATTTAATCTAATTGAGAATTAATTTTTATTCAAACTTCTAAAATTGAAGCTACTAGCATGATGGAAAGGTTGATCTAACTTCAGCCACTCCTTTTCTGAAAAGAAAATATCATCAATCTCCTTCAAATCATAGCCTCTAGCTGAAATCGTCCCAAAGAGCATTGATAATGCTTTTGACACAGAGGAGGATGTAATTGGTTTTTCTTCCTTGAAAATTACATGATTCCTAGTGATCCATATTATCCAACAAAGGTATTTCAATATGGCCATCCAACGTCTCATAACTATCAAGTTCATCTTCCTTTGCCATGGTATTTTACGCTTCCGAGTTTCAAACATTTCTTCCTAACTCTCCAGGTGTTAAGATGGAAGCTTAGTTACAAATTCCAACCATGGGAAAAGATTCCTCTTTTGGAGAGGACCAATTTTGACTATTGAAGCACTCAATTTGGACAAAGGAAAGTGTATTTTTGAATTAAATCCCACATGTGCATATTTGATCAGGTCATCGCTAAAACAAATTGGGTACCCTTGGAAGGCTACAAATATAAGTGAAGTGAGCCTCATTTGAACAATCATCTTGGATCATTCTTCTTCTTTCTTTGGTTTGGCTTGCACAGGTCTTAGGTAGTTCATGGCAAGTTCGCTCGCACAAGCCCGAGATTGCAGGGTCCAAAGTTCGCATGTGTCTAGGGTTTTTGGTTTCCGACCAGAGGAATGACATAGGCAGATTTTGGTCATAATTGTATACTTGTAGATTCATGTGTGCAGTTGGAGGGTTTCAGCCACAAGCACGTCACTCTCTCGGTATAGTTTGGAATTAGGGTTTTGTTTTTAGTTGACCGCGGATTCTCCACATTGACAGCGGATTCTCCTCATTGACCGTAGGGTTCGGCGGTTGACCATAGACAGTGAAAGTTGATTACATGCTTCTGAATCATGGTTTTGATTATTTGCATAGTGGGATTCATCTAATGAAATTATTTAAGTTTATTTTATTTGATATTTGTATGGATGAAGATATAGGTCATTGTACTCTCTTTAGCTGAATCATTTAATGACAATCTAATAAGAAGGAGAATTTGAAAGGGCTTTCCCCATAGTGGGTTTTTCCCTGGTATTCGACTAATCTTGGTGTCTCTATGTGTGAATTATTTTCTTCTATTGTTCCTTATGTTCCACTACATTCATGATGTGTTGTAGTGGCTACAACCACCCTCCAAATTTTTTCCTTAACCTGTTTTAGAGCCTCCCTACCAACCTTCACAGCATCTTGCCTTGCTTCGTCAAGTCCTCAAGCTTTAGTGTCTTTCTTTCTCAAAGGCAGTATGTCGATCATAGTTTTATATTTTCCCTTCATAAGCTACTCACCCAGACTTGGTCCAGCTACAGGCTGAGCAGCTTCCTAGTGAAATTTGCACATTTCTAGAGGGCAACCAGCCTTCCCTCCAGGAATTGCACAATTCCCTCACAGCCTGTTGGGCTCCAAGATTGCGCAATCCTGCCAGCCAACCATCCCAGCAGGATTTGCGTATTATTTCCCATCAACAAGCTATTTAGCCCAGGATTTGTGCAAATCTAGGTAGCAGTTAGCTACTCGCCCAGAAATTGTGCAATCCCCTTGGGCCTTCAACCCAGCTTAAAGTCAGAAATGTGCATTTTTCTCTAGAAGTCAAGCAGTCTCTTGCATGTGTATCTGAGTTGACCGGTTCCCTCTGGGACTGAGAAAAAAATCCTTGCATGTATGGTCTACTTCTCCCAAGGCAACATGCAAAGGCATCCCTACTTTCAGGGATCTATGTTTAGCAATTATAAGTTACATGCAAGGAACAATTCAGAAACCTCCCTCCAAGTGTTGCTTACCCTAGATTTGTGGCATGCACATCACAACCTCGATGTTATCAAAACTCATCAACTGGACGTTGTAGAGCTCATTCCTCACATCAACCTTGTATCTCTGACATCCCACGTCACATCTAGGAGTAGTCGGCACATTCAGCTCAACTGTTTTGGGGTAAGCTCGCTTCCCATGCCTTATGCTGCATTTCTGTCAACTTTTGGGTTTTCTCTTGTATGAGTAATGTTTGCTCGATTTCTTTAAACGCTTGCTATCATTTACATGTATACTGGCTTGTCCTAGCTTTGTTTCAATTTTCGTTTCTATCTCACTGTTGTCACATGCATGAAACTGTTTTGCATGGACGTTCGCCCAACCGGTGAACGGACTCACCCACATGCATGTTGATCTGTTTGCTCAATCCTCCATTCATGTTTTGCATGCATTGTTTATCACTTCCACTACACTTAGTGTCACCATGCATTTCATTGGCTTACTTGCTTTTAGTTGCCCGTCGAGAGTCAGGCCAACCTTGGCCCAGACTCTACCTTCACCAGGGCTACATTGCACAATCTAGAGAAGGAAGGCTCACATTCCTCTCTAGATTTGTACATTCTGGACCAAGACTGGCCTCCTAGACTGAATTTCACATTTCTGGAGGTCAGTGGCTGCTTGGCCCAAAAATTTTCCCAAATCTGTCCCTGGGCCAACAGTCTTTTCTAGCTGGAATCGCGCATTACACAATCCCACAAGCCAACTACCCAACTGGATTGTGCATTTTGCAGTTCCAGTAGTCATTCATTCTCCCAGTAGCCTCGACTATAACTTCTTCAATCTTGGCAGTCGGTCTCCCGACTTCCTGGCCGAAATTGTGCAACCTTCATGATCATTCACCCAGGTATGTTGCAAGTCATTTCTCATGTTCATTTTGGTTTTCAACTAACAGATTGCTTGCTATGAGTGTTGCCATGTCTCTGGGTATCACAGGTGTTCATCTGCCTCTCAGGAGTACAAGTATAATGGTTTCCAAGAGAGCAGAGACGAAGACATTGTTCAAAGCACACTTGGGGATGTCGTCAATCAAGTGTCCATGGGCTTACTACTCATGAAGACATCAAGTTGTTCGTGGACAAGGACATCAAGAAGCAACATCATAGCGAGAAACATCATGAACAGCAGCTGAAGGCATCATACCGAATGCAATTAACGAAGTAAATGAAGCGAACGCAACGAATGTAAGAGGAAGATTTTTGACAACATAGAGACGGAGCAAAGTTACAATATCAAGCAGATCCACTGATAATGAAAGGAACTTTGGAGACTCGGGCTATGAAGTGACGGCACGACATGAAGATCACGCGAAGTCATAAGATGGAACAAAGAAGGAGTTGCATGTGATGAAGTAGTAACTCAGGAAGAACATGAAGCTGCACAGATAGGCTAATGAGTTGCAGAAGGAACAGGAACAGCAGTGGGCGCAATATGCACTCACGGATGAAACTACGCCAGTACAAGTTAAGGATCCATCCCACCAGCTGACACAAAGAAAACATGGTGAGCAGTGTTGTTGATCGCATGCAAAGGATCCAACAGCATTCATGTCGTTGAGCGCACGTATGCAATCCAACCCATTAAACACACTCACCAAGGCAAAGACAAGAAGAAAGTGAAATCGAGGCTGAACATGCACTTTGGCGAGTTGATGCGCATGACCACCACCACACACTTGAAGATTAGCATGGACACTATGCATCAATGTGTTGCTGGTTCAACCATACCCAAGAAGTCCATGCGCATGTTATAAGATGAGTTGGATGAAGGAGCTAAACCAATGCACCGGTTGCAACAGAGGCAAGAGTTCGCTTCAGTAAGATGCCACCATGAGGTGCATGCACACCATCATGGACAGCCAAGCTTGGCATTAGCTCACCAACTTCACCATCACAAGCATGTAAAATAGTTGGTCTCATCATAGCGAACTGAGTGTCAGTGATGTCTCGCAAGGCTTGCTCAATCCATGTCTCACATGAGTACATGTGCATTGTAATGTTGAGTCATGTCAAGTATAAGTCGAATGTCGACAGTTGGATGTAACAGTCATAAAGTAGGTGAAGAGTCATGAGGGTAGTTGAACTGTCACAAAGGGGAATGTCAAGGGTCACCCCACCCTTTGCTATAAATAGTCCCTCATAACTCATTGTATGGGCTTTTGGTCAGCCAAGCTTCTACTAAGACTATCTTGAAGAAGGCTTGGACAGTATTGTAACACACCTTGGCTTCACCACTACACGGAGCTAGTACATCTCTTTCGAGGTGCAAGCGGATGTGGCAGTAACATTACACTGATGGAGCTAGCAGGTTTACATGGTGTATTGTATGATTTTGACTTACACTTCTTTATATAATAAAAGCCATCACATTTTCATGCATATGTTGTTATTGTAGTTGGACTGCTCTAGTTGCCTTAATGATATATGTTGTTTAACTTACGTACTTGTATATGAACTGATTTGTATGCAATTATATGAATCTTGTTGTTAATGTGTTGCATATGTTGTTAATGATGTCACCATCTATGTCGACTACTTTGTCAAACATCAGACAGACCTTTCTCTGAACCTTGTTATATCAACCGTCACACTCATATCGGACTGATCTATGAGTGTTGTTCATGTTATCTTACCTTGTATGTAGTGACTGTCGCATCCGTGTCAAATGCTCTGCCAGAAGCTGTGCATGTCCTTTATGTTGTGTGTTCCTAACCAAGTTGGGACTGATCCCTTTCAATGCAGAACTCACCTTCACCTTCCTCTCTCTTTGAAGTGTTGGAACCCCTCATACTGCATCAATCACACCCTTGCTAGTGACAGAGTTATCTTACTTTCCTCTATGCGACATCGCAGTTAAGGTATTACCTTACGACCCACTGTTGGGACTCCTAAACCAAACGTTCTAATGTCTAATTGGGACTTATTACTGAGGAGATCCCCTTGACATGTTGGCGGGTCCAACACCATCAACATTTATGGCACAAGAAGGAGGGCCCGATGACAAGTAGTGTCCTCTCATCCAGTTTTGAACCTTTGCATATATTTCATGGAGTCTTACATTCTTCTTCCCCTGAGGTGTTTTTCGAATCGTGAAGATGTCTCTATCTTGAGGAATATTTTGAATCTCTTGTCCACTCACACATATGATGATGAAGGCGAGGTGACCTGGCCTAAGCATTTACATAACTTTTTTTCCATGATTGATCAGGTGCTGTCAGCAAGATGGTTGGGCGGATGTATTAAAAAAAATTTGGTCAGATGGGGAATTGAACCCCCAACCTATGGTATAATAGCCAAATGCTCTACAGCTGGACCACATGGTCATATGTTGACTAAAGGGTGGAATACATAGTATTTGAATGTTACAGTTGCATGGGGCGGAGACCAAACGGGGCCAGCCCCCCTCTCATATGACCATAACCGAGAACCGTGGGCCCAACCCAACCGCCAGCCAAACTGCCAGCACGAAATCCGAGGCAACCACCCAAACATTAAATGTAACTGCAGTTAAGTTGGTGGAATTTTGGCAGGAGCGCCAAATTTGGTGGACCCGCCATAATTGGCAGAGCTAACTGGAGTTAACTAAAGTTAGCTGGAGTTTTTGTAGGGGCAGCTGGCAGTTGGGAGTAAATGGCCATAACTTTGGCTAGGAAAGTCCGTTTTGGACGAATTTTTTTTTTTTTTGGGTATTTTCGACCTTCTGAAGCCATTGGTGGAGGTCTTACAGCCATCTGAGGTCATCTTCAGAGGTTTTGGAGCCGTGAATGTTCTAGGAGCCACGAGGGCCCAATTTTGTGAAGACTGTATAGGGTTGAAGGTATCCATTGGAGGTGATCCAATAGTCAATCCTGAAGGATTCAAGTGTTTTGAATCCATTTTTGCAATCTATTTCACCTGTAGATGCTTCTATTCAGCTGTATTTTCAATTTGAGCATTTAATAAAGACAAGGACAAGCCCGGTTGGGAGCTTTGGACCCAGCAGATGTAGCCCTGGAGGGGGTGAACTGCTTTATCAACTTATTTTGCATTTGTGGTTGATTTATTTTGCAGAACAAATTCATTTTAATGTGTTACACAGTAAAAGGAAATAACTTTGCTATGCTTAAATGGGTCATGAACAGCCGAAAATTTCATGTGTTTTCTTTCTGCAAGACATGGAAGTCTTTTAAACATGTTTAATTCTGAATTGAATACCTTGCAAACAAATTTCAAGTAGTTTCAAATTCAGATCAAGTTGGTATCAGAGCTCAGGGTTTTTGTGCAAAGATCTTCTAACTTTCTTGCAAAGTATTGATGCTTACCAGGTTGAAACTTAAAAGAGGGGAAGGACAGTTGACTAGAGAACGAGATAATCCTCAGTCAAGGAAGGCCAGAGAGCCATCACCTCCACCTTCAATTTCACCCTCAAGAGTCTAAGAAGAAGCTTCAAGAATGTCTGCACATGAAGGAGAAATTCCTACAGAGACAGATCCAAGAGAAGAAGAAAGAGTCTTCAGAAAGGCTTTCTTGGACCTCACTGAAATGGTGAGGATATTGTACCAAGAAAGAAATGAGAAATTGGTTGGAGAAGGGTCCAAACATCCACATGAAGGAGAGGGCTCTTCAGGAGGTAAGAAGGATGATGATCATTCTAAGAAAGGACATGGAGGAAATGGTGATCCACCACCCCCATCTTCACCTTCTTCCTCTTCATCCTCGTCTTCTTCTGTTCATAAGCATAGATCCTCTGGAAAAAGTCCTTTTTTGAAGCTGATGTAAAATTCGAATTACCTATGTTTAATGGTGAAGTGAATGCAGAAAAGCTTGACAACTAGATTAGGCAATTGGAAGTTTACTTGAGGATCCAAAATATGCATGATGGTGCCACAAAGATTCAGTTGGCTTCTTTGAGAATGGATGGAGCAGCATTGGTTTGGTGGGAGGCCAAGACTAAAGAGGAGATCAAGAAATTTGGTGAGGTTACCTTAACATGACCTGAATTTCTGTTAGCCATTAAAAAACAGTTTTATCCTCTTGCTCACATGCAGAAAGCCATCATGAATTGGCAAAATTTCAGACAACTTAAGGGTCAGAGTGTCCAAGACTACACCCAAGAATTCAGGAGAAGAGCTCTCTTGTTAGGGGTAGATTTACAGACCCAAGAAAACTTGTTGAAATACATCAGTGGTTTGCATAGCTACCTTAGACACACCATATTGATGTTTAACCCTACTAGCCTGGACGAGGTTTGTGTCCAAGCTACCCATTTAGAGGCAAGGGGAAAAAACACATTTGAAGAGGGTAGAAACAAGCCCCCCAAGGGGAAAAACAAAGAGAAAACCTCCAAGGGAAAGAGCAAAAAGAATGCATCTATCAAACAGGAGAGTGAGAAAGTGATCTGTAAACATTGTTCTAAACCAGGCAATGAGGAGAAAAACTGTTGGAAATTATATCCTGAAAAAAGACCTCAATTTAACAAATCCAAAGGGAAACAGAAAACTGCTGCTACTACATCTACACCACAAGATTTAGGGGAAGATTCAGGTGATGAAACCAAAATTGCAGCCATGGGTTTGAAAAAATTGAAGGGAAAAGAAATTGAAACTCAAGCCAGCACTAGTACCTCAAACTGCCATGTACAAGCTCCTAATGAGGAAGAAAGAATTGAACTGTTTCATGCGAGGGTGATTTCAAAACATACTAAAATTGACACACTTTTTGATAGTGGGTCACAAGCAAACCTTATATCAGAGGACTTGGTCAAGCAGCTTAAACTTGAGACCGTTCCACATCCGAAGCCATATCCACTTGGATGGATTTGCAAGGATGCAAATTTACAAGTTTCAAGAAAGTGCACATTGCGCTTTGCAATTACTGCACATTTTATTGACACAGTTGAACTTGATGTGGTACCGTTTGATATAGCAGGAATTGTTTTGGGAAGTCCTTACTTGTTTGACAGGAAAGCTATCTTTCATCGCCATGAAAACAAATATCATTTGTTCAAAGATGGCAAGGAGTTCATTGTTAGAGCTCATCGCAAGAAGACAAATATAGCGATGGTGAATGCAGGACAGGTAAAAAGGCTGGTCAATTCAAGTAAGAATTTTGTTCTTCTTATGATTAAGCCCAAGGTTGATGTGAATCATGAGTCATTTGACAATTGTGATCCAAAACTTAAATCAGATCTGTATGATGTAGTTGATGCATATCATGAGATGTTTCAGGAGCCAACAGGTTTGCCTCATAAGAGGGAGATTAAGCATGAAATCCATTTGCATCCAGATTGTCCTCTTCCAAACATAGGCATGTACTGCATGTCTATTATGGAGAATGCTGAAATAAAGAAGCAAATCAAGGACTTGTTGGACAAGGGTTTCATAAGGCCAAGTACTTCGCCATGTGGGTCACCGATTGTATTGATTCCAAAGAAAGATGGCACTTGGCGTATGTGTGTTGATTTCAGGGCCTTGAACAAGATAACGGTAAAGAATCGTTACCCACTCCCAAGGATAGATGATTTGCTAGACTAGTTGAAAGATGCTCGATATTTCACTAAGCTAGACTTGCGCAGTGGATATCATCAAGTAAGAATTGAAGAAAGTGACATTTGGAAGACAGCCTTTAAAACCAAACAAGGACTCTTTGAGTGGCTTGTGATGCCGTTTGGTTTGTGTAATGCACCTGCAACTTTCATGTGGGTAATGGATGATGTCTTGCATCCTTTTCTTGATGATTTCGTTATTGTCTACTTAGATGACATCTTAATTTTCGGCAAGTCTAGAGAAGATCATGTCATGCATGTTAGGAAAGTACTTGATGTTTTGAAGAAGAATCAGTTATTTCTTAAAATGTCAAAGTGTGAATTTGGAAAGACTTCTTTGGTTTATTTGGGACACATAGTAGGAGGAGGTGCTTTGAAAATTGGTCCTGCTAAGATTGAGGCTATTGTGAAGTGGCCTACTCCCAAATCCATAACAGAGGTAAGAAGTTTTTTGGGTGCAGCTCAATATTGGAGGAAGTTTATCTCTAACTTCTCTTCTATAGCAGCTCCTATGCATGCAGTGACAAGTGTGAAGCATGCTTTCCAATGGGGAGGCAAGCAACAAAAAGCTTTCAAATCTTTGACAGAGAATATTAGTTCAGCTCCAGTCCTTGCATTACCGGATTTGAGACAGCCATTTGAGATACAAACTGATGCTAGTGATTATGCTACGGGTGCAGTTCTTCTACAGCATGGTAAGCCTATTGCTTTTCATTCTGAAACTTTTAATGGTGATGTTGTAAATTATCCTACAAATGATAAGGATTTGTATGCATTGGTACAAAGCGTCAAAAAGTGGAAACACTATTTGATGGGCAAAGAAACTGTGATACATACCGACCATCAGCCCTTACAGTACTTGCAATCACAAAGCAAGTTACAACAGTCACGACACTTCAGATGGATGGGCTTCTTGCAACAGTTCCATTTGGTAATAAGGTATAAGAAAGGTACTTTGAATAAGGTTGTTGATATGCTTTCAAGGCCTATCATTGGTGTTGTTACTTTACTTAAGAATGCTTCCATTGTACATGATAGTTACGTAGAACAATATGCATCTGATGATGACTTTAAAGATGTGTATGCTAACTTGAGTAAAGGGAATCATGTAGAGGAAAATGACTATCACATGCATAACAATTTGTTGTTTCATTTGGGCAAGTTGTGTATACCACAGGGGGAGAGGATAAATGTCATAACAGAAGCTCATTCTTCTCTTATTGCTGGCCATTTTGGTGTGAGCAAAATAGTTGCACATCTACAGAGGTATTTCTATTGGCCTCGCATGGTAGATTTTGTTTCAAGGTTCATAAGAGGTTGTCCATTATGTGCTACAAGCAAGCCTAGCAATAGGAAGCTTGGTTTGTATACTCCTTTGCCGGTACCTTCTAGACCATGGGAGAGCATCTCTATGGATTTTGTAGGAGGTTTTCCAAAATCTCGAAAGTAGCATGATTATTTATATGTAGTAGTTGATCGTTTCAGCAAAATGTGTATGCTTATGCCTTGTAAGAAAACTATAACTGCTGAACAAACTGCTGAATTATTTTTTCATCATGTATGGATTCACTTTGGTTTGCCTACTTCCATTATTAGTGACAGGGATTCCAAATTTGTGGGGAATTTTTGGTCCAACCTATGGGAGATGATGGACACAAAGTTGACGAAAAGTACTACTTTCCATCCGCAAACAAATGGACAAACCGAAGTTGTGAACATAACCATTGTGCACCTCTTGAGAGGTTATTGCAGCAAGCATCCCAAGCTTTGGGATGAACATTTGCACTACATACAACATGCTTACAATCGTGCCAAGCACTCTTCCACAAACACCTCACCATTTGAAGCTTGTTTTGGTTACTTGCCAAAATCACCTCTTGATTTCATTCTTGAGAAAGATGTTTCCATTGAGGGACATAGTGACATTGACAAAGCTCGTTCATTCATTGAAAGAATTCAGCAAATTCAAGAACAGCTTGAGAAGAGTCAAGGCAAGTACAAGGAAAGACACGACAAGCATAGAGTCGATCACAAGTTTCAAGAAGGGGATGAGGTATGTCTGTACATTAGTAAGGAAAGGATGCAAGGTGAAGGTAAAAAGCTGAAGCCTATTCGTTATGGTCCATTCAAAATCCTCAAGAAGGTTGGAAATAATGCTTTTCAATTAGATTTGCCTTCCTACATGCAAATGTATTCTGTTGTCAATGTGGATAACTTACGTTTGTATGAACCTCCTTTGATTGCTGATCATGAAAATGTTGTTCAGCTGCCATCTATAGAAGATTTCTCGCCAGAATTCTTAGATGAGCTGAAAGAAGATACAATCCTTGATAGAAGGACACGCACTTCAAGAAGGGGCAGTGTAGATTATGTTCGGGTTGGTTTCAAAGGCAGCAAACCGAACAAGGCAAAGTGGATGGAGGTGGACAGAGTGAGGGAGTTGTACCCTCACCTCTTTAACAGGTAGTTGAAGGCTTTTGGGGTCCAGAAGCTTCCCAATGGGGAGGCATGATCAGGTGCTCATGTCCTAAGTGTCGTCAAATGCTCAAAATTTAAAGTGCTCAGAACTGGTTCAAAGTTGAACAACTGGAAAGTGCTAATCTTCCTAATTCCGACGCCACAAACGGTTCAAAAAACAATCGCCGTATGAGGAAGTTATGGCAAAAAGAAGAATTTGCCCATAACATTAGAAATTTTAATTTTTCAAAAAAAAATTTAAAAAGGAATATTCCACAGAATATTCCCTTTGCACAGCCAATCAAAAGTGCCACGTGGCAGGCTCAGAGGCTACCACGTGGTCCCCAGACGACGTCAGCAATATGGTTGGGCGGATGTATTAAAAAAAATTTGGTCAGATGGGGAATTGAACCCCCGACCTATGGTATATTAGCCAAACGCTCTACCGCTGGACCACGTGGTCATATGTTGACTAAAGGGCGGAATACACAGTATTTGAATGTTACAGTTGCATGGGGCGGAAACCAAAGGGGGCCAGCCCCCTCTCATATGACCGTGACCGAGAACCGTGGGCCCAACCCAACCACCAGCCAAACTGCCAGCACGAAATCCGAGGCAACCACCCAAACATTAAATGTAACTACAGTTAAGTTGGTGGAATTTTGGCAGGAGCGCCAAATTTGGCGGACCCACCATAATTGGCGGAGCTAACTGGAGTTAACTAAAGTTAGCTGGAGATTTTGTAGGGGCAGCTGGTAGTTGGGAGTAAATGGCAATAACTTTGGCTAGGAAAGTCCGTTTTGGACGAATGTTTTTTTTTTTTTTTTTTGGGTATTTTCGACCTTTTGAAGCCATTGGTGGAGGTCCTACAGCCATCTAAGGTCATTTGCAGAGGTTTTGGAGCCGTGAAAGTTCTAGGAGCCACCAGGGCCCAGTTTTGTGAAGACTGTATAGGGTTGCAGGTATCCATTAGAGGTGATCCAATAGTCAATCCTGAAGGATTCAAGTGTTCTGAATCCATTTTTTCCATATATTTCACTTGTAGATACTTCTATTCATCTGTATTTTCAATTTGAGCATTTAATAAAGACAAGGACAAGCCCGGTTGGGAGCTTTGGACCCAGCAGACGTAGCCCTGGAGGGGGTGAACTGCTTTATCAACTTCTTTTGCATTTGTGGTTGATTTATTTTGCAGAACAAATTCGTTTTAATGTGTTAAACAGTAAAAGGAAATAACTCTGCTATGCTTAAATGGGTCATGAACAGCTGAAAATTTCATGTGTTTTCTTTCTGCAAGACATGGAAGTCTTTTAAACATGTTTAATTCTGAATTGAATACCTTGCAAACAAATTTCAAGTAGTTTCAAATTCAGATCAATGATTTATGAGGAAGATGAGTTTACTGACGAATAGGCCGATTTGTTGCTTGTATACACACTTCATGAATCTCCATTTGGTTGGGTGCTTAGCCTACCAGCTGACACCATCCACTCATGTGAGCACTTCTATGATCTTATGGAAGACACGTTCTATCATTTTGATCCAGACCATCTTGACCGGAAACTGTTACAACAATGGAGGGCTCCGCATGAATCCATTATTGATTTTTGGCAGCGCTTTCGTGACTTACAATTTCAAGCTCCAAGGAGCCAAATGAAGCTTGCTTATCTCTGGGAATGGTTTGGGTATTTCCTTAATAAATATTCCCGTCCCAAGAGAAATCTTGAGATCAAGCCTCGCTCAACCTTATTCATTGATGGAATTACGCAATCTCATGTGGGAGTAGGCATTGTCTCAAAGGATTTTCCACTTCCCTCTAATTCAACAGTTCCACCATCGCCCTGTGATGTTGAGGATCATGTTCACACACTTGTTCAATCTTCACACCCACCCAACATCACTCCACACAATTTTTGCATAGATTTTGTTGTGAGTCCTTCGAGTTCTCATATGAATTTTTTTTTTTGACCTTCGTCTTCACACCCAGGTGTTCCTCTGGATGATGTTGTCTTGTGTTCGTCCATTTTGGACTCTTCACTTGTTGTGAATGAGGAACAACCCACTGACAGATTTGGTGTTGCACAACCAACATGCGTTGTCACTCATGAGGAGTGTGAGTGGGAGCTTGATCATCAACACTAGGTGAAGGACAACTCCCTTCCATCCGAGCCCCCTTTGTTCTTTCCTAACATCATTGGTGAACCTGCCATCCATGATTTTTCATGTGTGTCTTCATCCACAAATGCACCCATTGTTGATCTTTTGCAGGACACACCATATGTTATCCCATCATCCAACAACGGAGAGGACCAATCATTCACTGAAAATCCACTTGATCTTTCATCTTCTCTTTCCAAAAACGCAGAGGGTGAACATCCTTCCTTCTCATCTGCCCCTCTATGTGATTCATCACATCATGAGGATGTTGACCAACATCCTAAATTTTCTGATATTGGTTGTCGTGGCTCTTCACCTCATCATCCGATCACAATGTTGATTCACTCATTGTTAATCCATCTAAGCCACTGGTCTACAAAGATCCATCTGTCAACGAAGTCAAAAGTCAAAACCCCACAGACCATCGAGGCACTTCAACTCGAGTTGATGGTTATGTTAGGCCCTCACTATCCTGATGTTGGTTTCGCTGCCAATAAGAAATTGTTCAAACACTCAAGGCTCCTCATCACTTATCTGTATGCACTCAACATCAATTTAACCCTCAGATCACACTTCCTCCACTCGAACTACACAATCCCATTTCTCATGCATTGGAGGAGTCTTATATTGCAAGCACCTGTGCATGATGCAAGTTATCTTTGTTTCTTTTGTTCACTTGCATGTCTCAGTCAAGAGTGTACTTATGGTTCAAAGTTGCATGTAGTGTCACACAGCACCACAATAATTCCATGGACTGTCCGTCATGCACATGCACTCACCTATGTCTCGTGCACACTTTGAAACATAGAGTGTGGATGTCTTCATTGTTATATCTTTCTTTTATGCTGGTCCACACAACTCGGTTACTCGTGGACCAAGCCTTCACCCACATGGGTCTACCAATGCGTCGGTGGCTGCATTAGAAGTATTACTTCATGTGATCAAGCCCATGCACTGTTAGTGTAGGAGTAGGAGTAGTGCTTTCTTTCAGTTGTTTGCTTGCATGCTCGTTTGCTTTCATGATTTTTTTACTTGATTGTTTGGTTGCTTGTTTGTTTATTTTCTTTGCTCTCATTTTTTCTTCTGCTTTTGCTTGGCTTTGTTGTTAGTTCGTTCGCTTGTTTTGTTCGTAGGTTAGTTCGCATGAAACCATGTGTGACTCATGAAACAAGCTGGGTGAAGTACAAGAGGGCTTGTACAACTATCACTACTTGGTTATCTATCATCTTACCTTTGTATGATGAGCCTGTTACTTTTAGTCCATGATACATCGAAGGAAAATATGTATTGTTCGAAGTGAACCTTGGTGAAAACAAAACGCTTGTGTGCTAACTAGTGTCACCTGCTCTAGTCAATTGTTTTTGGGTTAACCCTTGTCATCTCGGTCAAGTAGAGTAAGGTGAGGGGGAAAACCATAACAACCATGTCAAAGATACAATAAACTACTTCTCTGCTAGAACAACCTCTTCTACTCTCCATAAGTCGGGATCCCTCTTCTGCCTCTGAAATGAATAAGTGCTATGCACAGTGAAAAAAAAAATGAAAAGTCAAAAAAATTCAAATGAAAAATGAATAAGTTGAAAGAAGAGAAAGGCTTCCTATGCAGGGAGGTGATGCAAGTAACTCTGCGGGGGTACTGAACAGGCTCACTAGAAGTGGAGCCATGCTTGTGTTCCTATGTGACTCCACTGGGGTACTGTCTAGGCCTGCTTGCAGTGGAGCAACACCAGAGATGAAACTTAGATTTTGACGACTACACTGCTTGTGCACTTATATACCCCTCAACCCTAATCAAAAAAACTATGTTTCCTTGGCTTGGAATGTGTGTCAATTGACCAAGATTCTAGTAGATGCTACATCTTACAATCAATCTAGTGTTAAGCCAAGACGAGCTAAGAGCTGAACAATACTTCCAGAGGTGTTAGACTTTCTTTTCATGAACAAGGTCCATCCAGAGTGCTAGAGTTCTACGAGTCTGTCACCAAGTGTTGTAGTAGCTACAACCACCCTCCAAAATTTCTCCTTAGCCTGTTTTGGAGCCTCCCTACCAACCTTCATAGTAGCTTTCCTTGCTTCAAAATGTCCTCAAGCTTCAGTGTCTTTCTTTCTCAAAGGGAGCCTATCGATCACAGTTTGATATTTTCCCTTGACAGGTTGCTCACCCAAACTTGGTCCAGCTGCAGGTTGAGCAGCTTCCCAGTGAAATTTACACATTTCCTGGAGGGCAACCAACCTTCCCTCTATGAATCATGCAATTCCCTCTGACAGCCTACTGGGCTCCAGGATTGCGCAATCCTGCCAGCGAACCCTCCCAGCAGTATTTGCACAATTTTTTCCATCAACAGACTATTCAGCCCATGATTTGCACAAATTTGGATAACATTCAGCTGCTCTGCCCAGAAATTGTGCAATCCCCTTGGGCAGTCAGCCCAGCTTACAGTTAGAAATGCACATTTTTCTCCAATAGTCAAGTAGTCTCTTGCATGTGCAGCTGAGTTGACCGGTTCCCTCTGGGACTGAGCAAAACAATCTTGCATGTATGGGCTACTTCTCCCAAGGCATCATGCAAAGGCATCCCTTGTTTCAGGGATCTATGTTTAGTAGTTGGAAGTTACATGCAAGGAACAATTGAGAAACCTCCCTCCAAGTGTCACTTCCCCTATATTTATGGCATGCGCTTCACAACCTCGAGGTTATCAAAACTCATCAACTGGATATTTTACTCACATCAACCTTGTAGCTCTAACATCCCACATAACATCTAGGAGCAGTCAACACATTTAGCTCAATTGTTTTGGGGTAAGCTCGCTTCCCATGCCTTGTGCTGTGCTTCTGTCACTTTTTGGGTTTACGCTTGTATGAGTATTATTTTCTTGATTTCTTTGAATGCTTGTTGTCATTTACATGTATACTAGCTTGTCCTAGTTCTGTTTCAATTTTCATTGCTATCTCACTATTTTCGCATGCATGAAACTATTTTGCACGGACGTTCACCCAACCGGCAAACGACCTCACCCACATGCATGTTGATTTGTTTGCTCAATCCTCCATTCATGTTTTGCATGCACTGTTTATCACTTTTGCTATCACTTAGTGTCACCATGCATTTCATCGACTTACTTGCTTTCAGTTGCCCGTCGGCGAGTCGAGCCAACCTTGGCCCAGACTCTGCCTTCACTAGCATTGCATTGCCCAATCTAGAGATTGAGGCTCACCTTCCTCTCCATATTTGTGCATTCTGGACCAGCACTAGCCTCCTGGACTAAATTTCACATTTATGGAGATCAGTGGCTGCTTGGCCCAAAACTTTGTGCAAATCTATCCCTCGGCCAGTAGTCTTTCCTAGCTGGAATCGTCCATTGCGCAATCCCAGTAGCCAACTACCCAACTGGATTGCGCATTTTGTAGTTCTAGCATTCATTCAGTCTCCCAGCATCCTAGACTATGCCTTTTGCAGTCTTGGCAGTCAGTCTCCCGCCCTCCTGGTCGAAATTGCACAACCTTCTTGATCATTCACCCAGGTATGTTGCAAGTCAGTTCTCATGTTCATTTTGGTTTTCAACTAACAGATTTCTTTCTATGAGTATTTCCATGTCTCCAGTTATCACAAGTGCTCATCTACCTCTTAGCAATATAGGTACAATGGTTTCCAAGAGAGAAGAGACGAAGACACCATTCAAATCACGCTTCAGGATGCAATTGATCAACTGTCCATGGGCTTACCTACTCACGAAGACATCAAGTTGTTTGTGGACAAGGACATCAAGCAGTGGCATCATAGTGAGCAACATCATAAACATTAGTTGAAGGCAGCATATCGAATGCAGCAAACACAGCAAATGAAGCGAACGCAGTGAATGTAAGAGTGATCCAGGTCCGGGTGTGACAAAGGACCCTTCCAAGACCTTTTACTATCGTGATGTGTTAAATTGCATTTTTAAAACAACATAAGTGAATACATCTTTATGTTGTAAAGAAGAGGAACACGTCAATTGTCAACACATGAAAACATAAGTCATTGATAACCGAGTTCGTCCAGGAGGGACTACATCTCTGGGCCCCGATGTCAAGATGGTGTAGGCCATTGCATTAAGTGCTATCAATAGTGATGATGTACATAAGAGGTCACATCGTTAGCATACAAGGAAAATGCCCTCACGCAAGAGTGGCTCCAAGAGATGTTCCACTACACGAACTCTCAATCAAAAGACACTGATCAGTATGACACAAAACTCATGCATGATGATCATCCTGCCAACATGGCATGAACGGGATCTCAATGCAAACATGCATCGCGACAACATGATTATCCCATTAACATACAACAAAGGGATCTCAACACACAACATGACAAATCATGACAACAAGTACATCACACAGATGATTCCACATCACATCAAGCAGCAATCATGAAAATAAGTAAGAAACAAGATCCCACATCAAGCATCAAATAGGGATCTATGCAACGCAATGCATAGAAAGAGAAGTACACGAACACACTCCATATACCTCACATCTAGGGGCCATCTGAAGAAGCAGATGTCAAACTGCTAAAGCTATCCATGCCATCGATCTCATGGCATCGAATCTCATGAAATGGTTGCTCGCACATGAATGCTAACACCTTCACTCCACTTAGAAAAGTGGTCGAAAAATAGAATGATCAAATGGAAAATCTGAATTCACCATTACATTTGTGGTGTCAAATAGTGCAAACTCAACTGTCAAATTTTTGAATTCTCAGAAAGTGAGAATTTGGGGCTCAAGGAATCTTTTAGATTCCCTGAGATTCCTCAAAGATTCCTTCCTCCGGGTCCTTTGCAAATCTGCTGCTCAGATCAGAAAGTTTACTACACCATCGAGTTTGTGTCACCTAGAGGTGTAAGATCGACATAAAATTTGTCCAATTTGGACACTACAAAAATTTCACCCTCTTGGAAATTTTGCTCAGTCATGGTTCCACTTGCATTAAAAATTAATTTAAAAAATTCACCTCGATTTCCGTGCTTGCTCCTGGTTCCTCCATGCTGCCTGGGTGCACTGTGCAAATGAAGGGCTATATAATTTCTCCAGCATACTTACTAATGAGTTGGTTTAGGTGGATTGGTAAGGCAAAAAATTATGAGGAGGTCGAGTGGTCAAACCCCGACCCCTCCATTTTAATACATTTTGTTTGATTTAAAAAAAAGCATAATCAAATTCGTTTTGGGGTTAGGTACGCATTGGGCGGCCCTCCCCATACCCTCCGTAACTCCTTGCATTAGTTTTGGATTTCATTAAAACTTTGGGTTGGTGCGTTGCTTTGCGTTTAACAGCATGGTTCCTTTTGGGGTGGTGTATTAATGAGTTGGTTGGGTGTATACGTTCATGGTACATGGACTCAATGTGGGTCCACCACGTGGGCAAGGCTGGCCCTCCCGTTGGCTATGGGTTCAACTCCTGCCAGCCATGGGTTCAACTCCCACCGGCCGCATTTAATACGGTGGTATTTTTGTTAAGTGTGGTGGAGTGTTGGGGTGTGGGTCGGGTCCACCGAAGGTGGCCCGCCCACCCCATTATTGAATGTTTTAATATGGCGTATATGGTTGGACTGGCGGGGGTCATGGCCCATTGGTCCTTAATTTAATATTAATTTGTTATATGAGGTTGCAGTTGGGAAGGGAGGTGGTGGGGGTCATGGCCCGCCACCTCATATTATATTTTTTTATTTTTATTAATAACGCCTTTTTTTTAATTTTGTCTAACATAAGGGTTATTAGAAAAATTAAATAGGAAAAAAATTTGACCGCTTTCGGGAGCTAGATTTCATGCCCCGAGGTTGGTCAAATTGTAGGACACTTAAACCTGGCCCACAGCCCAACTTTGACCAAAACTTTGGCTGGCGCGTTCTCCCTCATACGAGCTCGGATTGACGAACCATTCACACCACCGCGATTGGGACAACAAGATCTATGCTCTGGTCCTGATTCGAAATCATTCTGATCACTTTGGTTTTTGAGCTTTTATAAGCCCTCTTTGTCCTGTGTGTGTCTCTGGAGCCACTTGGATTAAAGAGGAAGGTTGTTGACAAAATAGAGGCAGAGCAAAGTTACAAGATCAAGCAGATCCACTAATAATGAAAAAAAATTGGAGACTCAGGCTATGAAGTGACAACGCGACATGAAGATTGTGTGAAGGCAGAAGATTGAACAAAGAAGGAGTTGCATGTGTTCAAGTAGCAACTCAGGAAGAACATGAAGCTGCACAGATAGTCCAATGAGTTGTAGCAGGAATAGGAATAGCAGTGGGTGCAACATGCACTCATGGATGAAACTGCGCCAGTACAAGTTAAGGATCCATCCCAACAACTGACACAGAGAAAACATGGTGATCGGTGTTGTTGATCGCATGCAAAGGATCCAGCAACATGCATGTCATTGAGAGCACGCATGAAATCCAACCCATTCAACACACTCACCAAGGCGAAGACAAGAAGCAAGTCAAACTAGGGTTGAACATGCACTTCAACAAGTTGATGCGCATGACCACCAACACACACTTGAAGATCAGCACGGGCACTATGCATCAGTATGTTTCCGGTTCAGCTGTACCTAAGAATACCATGTGCATGTTAGCAGATGACTTGGATGAAGGGGCCGAACTAATGCACCAATTGCAACGTAGGAAAGAGTTTGCTTCAGCAAGATGTCGCCATGAGGTGCATGCACACCATAACGGACGACCAATTTTGGCATCATCTCACCAGTTTCACCATCACAAGCATGTCAAAGAGTTGGTCTCACCATAGCGGACCGAGTGTGAGTGATGCTTTGCAAGGCTTTCTCAAGTCATGTTATCTCACATGAGTACATGTGCATTGTAATGGTGAGTCATGTCAAGTGTAAGTTGAGTGTCAACAGTTGGATGTAACAGTCATAGAGTAGGTGAAGAGTCATGAGGGTAGTTGAACTGTCACAAAGGGGAATGTCAAGGGTCACCCCACCCTTTGCTATAAATAGTCCCTCATAACTCATTGTATGGGCTTTTTGTCAACCAAGCTTCTACTAAGGCTATCTTGAAGACGGCTTGGACAGTATTGTAACACACCTTGGCTTCTCCACTGCATGAAGCTAGTACATCTCTCTGGAGGAGCAGGCAGATGTGGCTATAACGTTCCACTGATGGGGCTAGCAGGTTTACATGATGTATTGTATGATTGTGACTTATACTTCTTTATATAATAAAATCCAGCACATTTTCATGTATATTTTGTTATTGTAGTTGGACTTCTCTGGTTGCCTTAATGATATATGTTTTTTAACTTACATACTTGTATATGAACTTATTTGTATGCAATTATATGAATCTTGTTGTTCATGTGTTGCATATGTTGTTAATGTTGTCATCGTCCATGTCGACTGCTCTACCAAACATCAGACAAACCTTTCTCTAAACCTTGTTATATCAACCATCACACTCATCTCACACTGATCCATGAGTGTTATTCGTGTTATCTTACCTTGTATGTTGTGACTGCCGCATCCATGTCGACTGATCTTCCGGAAGTTGTGCATTTCCTTTGTGGTTTGTGTTCCTAGTTGAGTTGGGATTGATCCCTTTCAACATGGAACTCACCTTCACCTTCCTCTCTCTTTGAAGTGTTGGAACCTCTCATACTCATTCCTTGGCTCATTGCATCAGTAACACCCTTGCTAATGACAAATTTATCTCACTTGCCTCTGTACGGCGTTACAGTCCAGGCATTACCTTACAACCCACTGCTGGGACTCCTACACCAAATGGTCTGAGGTTTAATTGGGACTTCTTACCAGGGATATCCGCTTGACATGTTGGCAAGTCCAACACCATCAACATGATGATATTGTTCTTTCTATATAGTTTCATATGTTGTTGAATAATGATGTAAATTTGAATAATGTTATGATGTTATAGGGTGAATTTAATATGGAAATAATTAAATTCAATTATCAAAGAAAAGAACAATATAGCCCTAAGAAAAATTAACATGGTATTAGAGATGGGTTGAATATGACTCATTAAGATCACCCCTATGAATACACCTTTGATGGAAGCAAGAGAAGATGGAGGAGACCTAAAAGAATACTATGGTTTGAAGGAAACAATAGAAAATTTGGTTATTATGGTTTGACGGATATTGTAAGGTTAGAGTTTGGAAGAAACCCTGGTTTATGGCAAAGATTTGAGATATCCAATATTGAAACCCTAACATGATCAATGTGAAGATGATCAAGCACTTGTAACAGATTTGTTGAAGCCCTAGATGGGATAGTCTCTATTAGGCCTGGTTGTTGATGAAGTTGGTGTATATGTTGAAGGCAAAAATGTTATATGGTCAATGGATTGTCATGACTCTTGAAGGTTGGTTCGAGAGGAAGTTGATATCCTCTAGCTAAAATATAAGTATCTTTTATATTTTTGTTACCTACTTATGATTTTATTCATGTTTGAGTTTGTTGTTTTGATAATTATTGATGCTTCCTGCATGTATGTGTGAGTATTTGGATACTTCTAACCTCTTGATGAGATGTGATAAGTGGATCCTTATTGAGGATCGTTTGGGATGCAATAATAGATGGCTAATGCAAGAAGAGATGATCTAAGGTTTCCCTTGATAAGGATTGACAAATTGCTCCCGTTGCCAATGTCAAACAAGAAGATATACAGGTATCTAAATACTACAAGGTATATATGGTGTGTTGTCACCTTATAAAAATAGAGTTCTAGTTGTACAAAGAGTACCAAATAACATAGAGGTTTTCATCCATCTTCCAAGAAACAGAAGCTCTCAAAGCTAAATTGGACCCTATCCACTAGATAGTGTTCAGAATAAGCTTTCCAATGGTAGGTGCAAGTCCAAAAATGGAATCTTGGATCAAAATCTAGAGAAGATTGAAGATACCCTTTCAAAGCCAGAAAACAAAGGAAAAATGGTTTAGGGTCAGGTTCATCACAAATCGCAATCGCATTTTCCTAGCAGTAGCAACGACAGAGGACGCAACAAACCTGTGATGGAGCGATTGCCAATATCAACGATCGCAAAAGTCAAATATCCAAGGTTTGGCATATCAGTGATCGGTGGGATTTCAAAGTGCAATACAAAGGGGTAGAGCTTCGATATTCGAAAATTGACAATCCACAGGTCCAATAGACCATTCTTAAGGAAATCGGGGGGAATACACTGATAGTGTTAAAGTAGTAGGGGAGGGACGATGTTGATTTACAAAGGAAATTAGTTGCAAAACTAGAGGCAGTCGCGCCTTTTCTCTCTCCTCCATGGTGGGCCATGTGGCAGAATACCATTGGTACAAATGAATACACACAGTAGTTGATGTCAGCATGATGTGGCAGTACAGAGGACATGCAGCACACAGATTTGGCACTTTCATGGGTCCTATGGGGACGTATCCAGGTGACACGTGTCACCACCCTAGAGGTGCCACGTGGCACTAATGACATCATCAATCCTGGGGTCCCTCCTCCACCATTAAATAAACACCCCCCATCTTCGGACGGCCCAGATTGACTCTGCCAGATCGACGGCTCCCATGCTTGGCCCCCTCAGCATGTTTCCCTTTATCAGCAGGGAGGGATCCGAAAAATTGGTTTCCCCGCTAGGCCCCACTCACAAGTGTTCCTCTCATATTATTTTGAACCCCCCCCACCCCCCTTACTTACCACTTATCACTCATGACCCCCTCTATTTTGGAGAATTTGATATCTAAAGACAAATACTAATTCCCTAGATAAGTAGCCGTATCTAGAACAACAATTTAAATTATTTTAGTCTTTCCCTATAAGCAATAGATAAGATGAGAAGATGAGAAGACCTACATGTAGTTCCACTCTCCTCTCGTCTCCTTTGTATCGATCCTGTCGCTCCTTCCCATACTTAATACGCTTGGGAAGTACCTATAAACACAACAGAAAATAAAGAATCAATCAAAGCAAAAGATCTATTGAATATAAGTAAATGGAATCATCTACATTTCACACATATAAGCATTATAGAAAAAATACAAACATATGGGAGAAAGTTTCAAACACTTTATTGAATAGAAGAAGGAATTACAACCATTTGTGTCTGATTCAAGGCCATTCCTATAGCTTGGATCCCATCCACATCACATCAAAAACATGACAAAATTGTAGCATTACAATACTTGCTTCAAAGCCAAATCTCATAGCAACATTATCTCCTTATAATTCAACATAATCCATCCCCTGATCACTTATATGAGTGATCAATTTATAGGAAGATGAAGGAGTTTTTGTCATAAATTTTGGCATTGAATGGCCTTCCATACTTAGAATTAGTTCCATGGAGGAAGGGATGAGAGGATATGATGCATCTTAACTCATTCCTCATCCATTTTCGAGCTCATAGGAGTTGATAAGTGAGGGAACCATCTAGATGACTCCAAAAGATAAGAATATTCCCCAAACCCTATGTGAACTTCGCTCAATCTCACTCAGTGCAGGTGAAAGGAAGCCTAAGTGCTCTGCAGAGCACCCTGGCATGGACTTATCTAGTTTTCAGTGTGCCCTTACATGGGCCTACCTACGCTGGTCCCTCTAGAGTTTATTTCTAGGTGTCTTCAAGTCATGAAACTGTCTAGGAAGGAGGCATTCAAAGGAGTGACTTGTTTAGGGCATGTAGCAACTGAAAGTAGGGTTTGATGAGCCCTAAAACACTGATCTATATGATGGGATTGATGTGCCTAAATGGAACTGTAATAGCTTCCCCCTAAACAATGAAGTCGGAAAAATTCCAATTTTGAATGAAATGCTTTATGATGTGATGAGGAGGTATCGAAGTGGAAGGTGACCTGCATCAATTACAATACATATATCATGATATTTGATTTTACATGAATCACTGAGGGAAGGCATACCCATTCTTAGCTTATAAAATTTCATTACATGTACATAAACAGTCGTCTACAGATATAGACCCATGATCAGAATGACCATCAATGTAAAGCCATTGTACATATGATTTAGTACTCCTGAAATCGTAACCCAGATGGATGAAACTAGATCCAGGGTCTTCTATCTTGTTCAATCGTTTGCTCAAGTACAAGTCTAACCATGTGAATATGTGATCTGAGGTCGAACATGGGAAGACACCATCTTATTACCAGCCAATGATGTAAGTTGTTAAAAGATGCGAGATAAATCACCAATAATGATAACGATCCTCAAGGTACTGCAGTACATTCTGCATGGTGTGAATGTATGGTTTGATGTTGAACACCATACAAATTTTTTCGCTTGAAGGTCATTGATGTCAACCTATCGCTGGAAGCAAGAAACTTGCCATTGATGCATGCAAGCCTCAAGGTACTGGAAGGGTGTTTCTAAGTCAACTTCTTGGATAATGTGCTGATGTCGACAACAAGCAATTGTCGTAGGGGGGCCTTGATGTATCCTACATCAACGACACGAAATGAGTGTAATGATTTTGGAGATTTAATTTTACTAATGACACAAGGTTCAGGAATGGCGGCCACGAAAATGAAGGCTTATGGTATTGCAAAGGATGAATTTTGACTGAATGACTTCTCTTGAACATGTCAGCAACACTAAAATGAATTGGTAGCATTGACCCAAAACAAAGTGATGGATGGTATGATAGACCAAAGGTGTGATAACCATCAAGCTATTAACCCAACCCAAATAGTCACAGTGATGGAGTGAAAGTGTCATGTTCAAGAGCAACCTGCTACCATAAAGTGGTTTTCTCCTTTTTCCCATTTTCCCCAGTCATTGCTAACCAGTACCTCTTTATTTTTATCAAGCTTGATGAGGATAACATATGCTTGTCATATAATTCCACCCTTCGAGTGAATCCATCACTCTTGCATGTTTTAGCGAGTCTAGCGAAGGTGAAACTTGGTCTTGTCATTATCGACAAGTTTGTCGCTATTTTATGTGTTAACGAGTTTAATGACAAATATAACTCAGTCCTTTTCATATTTAGAGAGTTTGAAAAGGGATGAAAAGAAAACTCCACAAGTTCTGTTTGTATATTTGTCTCTCAAGTTCAAAAAAGCATAAAACAATACGAGAGAGAACCTATTAACCATGTTTGATCAACATATTCCTTTTTCGTAAATAATCTATCTCAGCCCGAAAAAGGGTTAAACTTATACTGAGTAGATGGCATTTCCAATTTGTTAACGAGATGAAAAGGAAAAGCGCTCAGCAATATTTTCATGTTTCAAGAGTCTAAAAAGAGCTTAAAGAGGACTCCACTTTGAGGAACAAGTGCTTTCTAGGATAGCAACTAGTTCCGGTGATGTTGGAACTTCTCAAAACATGTTGATTTCTATGAAGAGGCTGGCTAATAAGACCATTCATTGCAATTGTTCCCCAAAAAGGGTAAAACAACCAAGTGAAAGCATATGATCAGCCAAGAAGATAGTGACAATGGAAGGTGAAAAACCAAGGGTCATTTGACAAAAAAGGCTGATAGAATGGAAATCACAAGGGTTAAAATGGAGATGGGTTCATTTTTACACAATCTTGAACCATAGGGAACTATGCTTGGATTCAGTTTCATGTTTACGCAAACTTGAAATGAAAAACTATGCTTGGATTCAGTTTCATTTGTACACAAGCTTAAAATGAAAAACTATGCTTGGATTGGTTTACATGCCCCCAGCATGATGAAAGGGAGAGTCTCCTATAACCAGATGGAAGTCGTTGCGATGAAGCAGGACGGTTATCTAACACCTTTTTGGCTTCGTCCAGATAGGGACAAAGGTGAATGGGGTGATTCCCTTCACCTAACCTATAGGGAACTTAACTTTACCACTAGGTGCATGCCCCCCAAGCTTCATTACATTCACCTAAATAGACTACTCATGGCTATGAGGTGGATGGAATGAAGGTTCATATACGAGATCAAGTGAAAGACTCGACTGGGATTTTACGAGATCTAATCAAAGTCTCGACTTGGAACTTTGCTCCAGGGGACCTTGTTTCATTTTTTAATGAGCTTGACACAAGACAAGGAACTCTGCTCAGATTCCTTGTTTCATTTTTAAACGAGCTTGACACAAGACAAAGAACTGTGCTCATACTCCTTGTTTCATTTTTTAATGAGCTTGACACAAGACCAGGAATTATCCTCATAAGACATGTTTCATTTTTTAACGAGGTTGACACAGTAATAGAACTATCCTCATGGAGTTGTTTCATTTTTTAACGAGGTTTAAATAGTAAAAGAAATATCCTCATATTCCTTGATCACAACTCATAAGAAGTCGTGACTTCAAAGAGGTTCTCATTAAATGGGAGAACAATGCTCTGGAAGGGATCCATAGCAAGGAATCCATTAGAGAGATCCGGTTCCAATGCCCCCAGCACATAATGCACAACATCACAGAATTGATCATCCGTTAATGTAGGCATGGAATGGTTTACCACACAATTAACCCATGGTGGAGAAGATACCATTGGGGCAAAAGGACCATTTAGGGAAGATGGTTGACTCGAAGCCATATTTGGACCGAGAAATGAAAGCTAGTCAACAATGACAATTCTACCTTCATGCGGGAAACACATCACTCGAAAGAGTGTGGAAACAATAGCTCCCATGTCATAAACATAGTCGCGCCCTATAAGCAAATTGTAATCTAAAGGGCCTAGGACTACCATCACATTCAGATATATGATTTTTCCTCCCAAAGTAATAGGCAACTGAGGAAGGATCCCTAATGGTTGATTGGTTCCTCTGTTAAAAGCCAACAGATTCTGCGTAACAGGAAAAAGAGGCGGTGAACCGAGAACTTACCAAGTAGTTGAGGAAAGCATACTCTTAGATGCACCTTCATATATAATAGTGCCAGATACAATCATATTACAAACCTGTACTATGATGTGGAAAGGCACATAAGGAGGAAGACAAAATCCTGCCAATCGATTCCAATCAAAGGAAGTGACCAAACTACTTGGAGGGGGTACCATAAGAATGAGAGAATTAACCCCTTGAGTTACAAGAGTGGGAGGATTTTCCTCCTGTCTTGATGGAACAATAGGGTTGCCTCCAAGCTCATTCGAATTTGAAGAAACGAAAAGAACCTGAGTGGTATCATACACACTGTTATAGACATATTTGGGCACATCAACCCCAAACTTATATGTCGATAAACTAGGGCTCATCAACCCCTAAAAGAGTTGTTTCACACCCTAAATGAACATAGTCATCTGATTACATCATTCCCCAAAAGTTCCACCTGAGAAACCATCTAGAAATGGCCTAAACTGAAGCATACTGACTACTCCACTAGCAAAGTGTGATGCATAATGAGTGGTACACTGCCCAGTTGTGATGCATACTGATTAGGCCTTATATAGGGTGTGATGGGTGAGGATGGAAAAATGTCTGAGACAGTTTGCTAGGTGGTTGCTCATGGAATCTTCTAGAAACTTCTCCTATGCCACTTGCGTCTCTGAATTTTCCCTGGGATGATTAAGAGATCCAAGAAATCTCCAAGTGGAACCAATTGTAACAAGTGGAATGACACTAATCAAACCCCAGAGATGACTCACACCCTTGCACACATCTATAAGTGGATCCCTCTTCTAAGAGATCTAGGGGTTGGAATATTGTGAATTGCAAGGAAGTGCTGATAGTTTGTAATTGAGGAAAGAGCATTGTATTGTTGGTGTGATCTTTCTATTTCATGAGGTGAAGAGAGATTGAAGCTGGAAGGATGATGCTGGATCAAACAACTGGGCTGTAATTCTCCCTTTTATTAATAAAGTTCTTCAAGTTTTCTTCCATATGATTGTGCAATTGTGAATCTTATCATTTGTGAATGCTATCATTTGTTCATTATATATCTGATTCTGTAATGTTTATGTTGTAATAGATCACGATACTTTGATGGTTCTTTGTTGTTGTACTTGTGTAGGTACTCTCCAAGTGGGTTAAGTACGGGGAGGAGTTGCAAGCTCTGTCAAGGGGGAGAGAGATCAAGCAAGGGATTAAGCGGAAGTTTTAGGTTGGTTCCATTATCTTTCTCTTATCTGTCACACATAGAAGAAATCATTGAATTGCTTTAAACTGTTGTTTCTAGGGTAGCTGCCAAACCTAGAGGGCTAGTTATTCGACAAGACACTATTTTTCCCAAAACCAAATTGGCGACTCCGATGGGGAAGAACAGATGTTTGTTTGTTGTTATTGTTTGTTTTATAAACTATAGACAGATCCTGAAGTTAGCCAGGTAACCTTCGAAATTCTCTTGCTCTACAATTGCATCGTAGATGAGTGCTGCTTCAATCAATCTCTGGTTTAGTTTATGAATTAAACATTTAACTTACAAGCACATCTAGATGCCCTTTTGGTAGCTCAGTAACCTCTCAAGACATTCCTCTATACTTTGCTCTTTACTATTCATCAAAACTCAGTCTAACTCACTGAAAACATCTGCACATCTGAGCCAAAACCCACTTCAGTTGTTCTCCTTGGATCATCACACTGTCTTCCACTGTAACCCATTATGAATCGCACCTCTTGAGTGTAGTAAGTGTGATGCATCCATGTTTCTATGAAGCCCAGGTGCGATGACTGACTGAACCCTGTTTCCTTACTGAAGCCTACTTGCATCACATAGATCAACCTCCATTACGTCGGCATTAGTGAATGTTTTTGTGTATTTGTTCATCATTTACAATCCTTTGTTGAAAAGTTGTTTAAATCGAGTTGTCGCTTTGGTACAAAAAGTGTCGTAATTGTCGTTTTGTGTTGAAAAGAGAAGTGTTGTGAATTATTCCTTCCCTTGATATTCGATTGAACTTTTCTTCATGTATTTGGTTTGATTTGTTTATATTCTAAGTGTCAAAATCATCTTTTATTCAAAATTGAAAAGTGTCGTGGATTCTTCCTTTCTCTTTTGAAGAAGAAATTGTCGAAAATGTCGCTTTGAGTGAAATATTTCAGATCTTTGCTACATTTAGTCTTCCTTTTTGGCATTTTTCACATTAAGGAGAATGAAAACAAATACATGCATTTGAATTCATTTTTGGTTTGTGTGCGAAAAATTATTTAGGAACATGCACTAGTGTGTGCTCTTTGCTCTTTGTTTGAAAGAATTGTAATCTTCTTTCCCTAGTAGCTAGGATTTTCATTACTCAAAATAAACAAAGATTGTTTATCATTGTAGATTGCATATTAGGAATTTAAAATCGTCATCATGTGGTGAACCATTGAAAGAAAAACTCTAAACAAGATCAACTTTAAAATAAATTTCAATGAACCTAACAATGCTTTGGAACTTAACGCGACATATCTAGAGGTCTAGGCTAGAGACATGTTCCAGCGTCGTTAAAACTAGTAACTATCGTTTTCAATGAAGGTTGGATGATTCCTCCTCCTTGATATGACAAGTGCTAGCACGGACTTGTGCTCCCCGTACTGTCGCGTATATATTGGGAGACCACAATAGGCTTATATCTTTTATCCATATGAAGCTGAGTCTGCCACCTTATTGATCGCAATGCACTGAACACAGCATTCGGGAAGATAGACTACCGTACATAAATCCTTGGTAATTTCTCTTTAATTTATCACTAAGGTGTATATGGCAGTTTTGCGATTGGTTTAGTAATCTCTCTATCTAGATCTTCCAGAGTAGTCACTTTCGTTCCTTTTCGACTCTTTAAAAGAAAAGGTCCATCTGAGCACTTGTCCTTTCAGCTCATTAAAAATCAAAGGAGACTAGAGTCATCTTTAGCTTTTTCTCAACTCTTAAAAACTGAAGAAGCAAAGTTGTGTCAAAGTGTCATTAAAATTAATTGAATTCGGAATAACATCCCTATTCCTTAGTTGATCTTAGGTTGAGACATATGACGAAAAATCTAGAGTCCATTGATCAATGAATCCCTTTTGATGGGAATCCTAGTCCTTTTCCTTCTTTCGGAAATATTAGTGCTCCTTATATGGCTACATTATCCCTTCCGGGACTTACCATTGGCCTGCCAGTATGGATATTTTCAACCTCCTCGGTTCAAAATGTCAAGACATCTCTGAAATCGAGTACACCTCCAACTGGACAAAATCAACCTCCAGTTGATCCTAAAGTTGACCCTTTGCCTTCTTCCTCGTTTGTTTCTTCCTCCCCTTCTTCCTCTTCGCTTGGTGAAAGTATTGGTACTAGAAACCAGGTGGCTAAGAAGAAGAAGAAAGGGAAGAAGAAGAAGAAGATGCCAATTCAACAAGGGGGCAACCAGGCAACCATTGCTCTAAATGCAACATCTAATGAATATTCACGCATTAAACTTCCCAAACCCAAATTTCCATGCATAATTTGTACGGGAGACCATGTTCATCGAGATTGTCCTTGCTTTCCTTGGATCTTGAAAGAATGGTCTCCCTATTCACACCATCCCATGTCATCAACTTCCGGAGATCATGTTGATAACACACCTTCAACTAGTGATAGTAAAGTTCATGGACAGAGGAGAAAAGTTAAGTTTCCATGTAGGTTATGTGAAGGTAACCATTCCCTTCACCTTTTTCCCTTTTTGGATGAAGCCAAAAGAGTGTTGGATAATCGTCCTGCTTCACCACAGTGACTTCCATCTGGTTCCAAGGAACTATGCCTAAAGCCTTCACTGGTTGATGAACCGACTAACCAAAATCAACCGTCGATCAAAACTACTCTCTTTGAAAGTGAATCCTATGAGTCTATAACCGACAAGAATCAACAGGTCGAGGTAACAGTTGACCCGATTTCACCTTCAGCTGATTGTACCTTTCTCAAAGAGAGTGAAAATGATACCACTCAAGTTCTTTTTGTTACCTCAGATTCAAATGAGCTTGGGGGCAGTCACCCTATTCCTTCAAGACAAGAGGAAAATCTTCCAGTTCTCGTAACTCAAGGGGTTAATTCTCATATCTCTATGGTACCCCATCCAAGTAGTCTAGTCACTTCCTTTGATTGGAGTCGACTGGCAGGATCTCGCCTTCCTTCTTATGTGCCTTTCCAGATCATAGTACAAGTTTGTAATATCATTGTATCTGGCACTATTATAGATGAAGGTGCATCAGTGAGTATCCTTTCCTCAACTGCTTGGAAAGCACTCGTTTCACCACCACTTGTGCCTATTACATAGAATCATTTGGGCTTTAACAAAGGAACCAGTCGACCATTAGGGATCCTTCCTCAGTTACCTATCACTTTGGGAGAAAAACTATTTATCTGAACGTGATGGTAGTCCCAGGGCCTTTAGATTACAATTTACTTCTTGGGCGTGACTATGTTTATCGCATGGGAGCTATTGTTTCAACACTATTTCAAGTGATTTGTTTCCCGCATGAAGGAATAATTGTCACCGTTGACCAGCTTTCATTTCCTGGCCCAAATATAGCTTCTAGTCAACCAACGCCCCTAAATGGTCCATTTATACCAATGGTATCATACCCTCCACAAGTTAATTATGTGGCAACCTGTTCCATATCTACATCGACTAATGATCAATTTATTGATGTTGTACATCATGTACTGGGGGCATTGGAACTAGATCTCTCCTTCATGACCAATTATGAGTTGTGGACAGGGCCTACGAGGAGAGTTCGTTATCTTGTGTCAACCTCGTTAAAAAATGAAACCAAGGACCCTGGAGAAAAATTCCAGTCGAGTCTTTCACTTGATCTCATAAAAGAACCTTCATCCCATCCACCTGATAGCCATGAGTATTCTGGTGAATGTAATGAAGCTTGGGGGACATGCACCTAGTTGTAAAGATAAGTTTCCCTGTAGGTAATTTGATTCATCTAACACACCATTCAGCTTTGTCTATTATAGACGAAGCCAAGGAGGTGCTTTGTCTATTCTAGATGAAGCCGGGAGGTGTTTTGTCTATTCTGGATGAAGTCGTCTTACCTCACCATAGTGACTTCCATCTGGTTACAAGAGACTCTCCCTTTCATCGTGCTGGGGGCATGCAAACCAATTCCCAGCATACTTTTTTGTTTCGAGCTTCTGTAAAAATGAAACTGAAGCCAAGCATAGTTTGTTCATTTCATGCTTGTGTAAACATGAAACCGAATCCAAGCATAGTTCCCCATGGTTCAATCTTGTCTAAAAATGAACCCACTTTCAACTAATTAACCTTTGTAATTTCCATTCCATCAGCCTTTTGAACCTTGGTTGTGTACATCCCATCACCACCATCCCTTCGGCTGATCATACGCTTCCGCTTGGTTGTTTTACCCTTTTTGAGGAACAGTTGCAATGAGTGGTCTTATTAGCCAGCCTCTTCACAGAAATCATCATGTTTTGAGAAGTTCCAAAATCACCGGATCCAGTTGCTACCCTAGACACCACTCATTCCTCAAAATCGAGTCTCCTTTAAACCCTTTTCAGACTCGTTAAATATGAAAAGATTGTTGAGTGTTGGCCTTTCCAGCTCATTAAAGTGATTGGAAATGTCATCCCTCCTGTATGATTTTATACTTTTTTAGACCTGACGGATTATCTTACGAAAAAGTCGAGAACTTGTCTTTTTCGGCTCGTTAAAGTGATCGGAAAAGTCATCCCTTTTGTATCATTTTATCCTTTTTCAGACCTAAGGGATTATTTTATGAAAAAGAACTTATGGAGTTTTCTTTTCGTCCCTTTTCAAACTCTCTAAACATGAAAAGGACCAAGTTATCCTTGTCATTAAACTTGTTAAAACAATAGGACAAACTTTTCTAGTCTAGACAAGACCAAGTTTCACTGTTGCTAAACTCGTTAAAACATAGCGACAAGTTTGCCCAAAGGGCGAATTATAGAACAAGCATATGTTATCCTCCTCAAGCTTGACAAAAATAAAGAGGTACTAATCACCAATGACTGGGGAAAAAGGGAATAAAATTGAAGAATTTATGGTAGCAGGTTGCTCTTGAACATGACACTTTCACTTCATCACCATTATTGAGTTGGGTTGGGTTATTCCATTCACCAGTCATCTCACCATTGGTCTTTCACACCATCCACCTTTTGGGGTTAACGCTACCAATTCATCTCAGTGTCACCGACATGTTCAAGAGAATTCATTCAGTTGAGAAACCTCAATCCAGTTAATGTCTCATCCACTGCAATAGCAACCTTCATTTTTTCATGACCGCCATTCCTGAACCTTGTGTCATCAGTCCATTTTCAGCTCCAGAAATCATTTGCTTCATTTCATGTCGTAGATGTGGGATATGTTAGCCTCCTATACCAATAGGGTTTCATATTTCATGATTGACAGTGGAAATGCTAAAAATGATCATCTTTGATGATACAAAGGTTCCATTTTTGTGGACAAAGCAAAAAGTTAAAAAATGTAAAGAGGGTATGCCTTAAAAGAATAATCAAAAGGCAAGAAAATGAAATGGTCAAAAGAAAAAACAATTGAAATGAACCCCAAAGAAAGACCAGGAAAGTGGCCAATAAAAATTCCACTGCTATCTTGATGGATGGCTCAACAGTTCAAGCTGGGCCATGCCATGCTTTAAATTGCTTGTTTTAGAGTAGGTAATGAGTACCTGTTCAAACAGTTTAAGCTTGACAGATGACTAGCTGGATAGAGAAAGAAAGGAGCCCACTAGCTTAATCTAGGCCCTTGTAAGATATAAGGGTAGATTTAGATAGGAGAGCAGCAAAAAGAAAAGAGCATATGAGGGTCTGCAAGTCTAAATGCACCCTCCCTGAAGTAACAAAAAATGATAGGTTCTAAGTTGGGTAGGTAGCCAGAAGTTGCAGAATCCTGATCCTATTCAATTTGGCCTTGATCAAGAAGGCATATGTTGGCAGTCGCAAAGGTATCTATGCAGCATTTTGAAGGCAAATATAGAAGCAGGGAAAATTTTAAGAACCCCCCCTAAATTTATAAATATAATAAATGGGCGAATCTCCATGGTATATAGGAAAAATGGAAGGCGATTTTATCAATAATATAATATGTATATATAATTTTTTGGCGAATCTCTCACCAGGCATGGTGAATATTTTACTCAATTATAAAATCTTGTAAGATCTTGGCGACTCTTTCACTAAATAATAAAACTTTGTAAAGTCCTAGTGAATATTAGCATAGGCTACATGCTGGTTTAATTCCCTCATTTAAATAGGCTACATTCCAGGTGAATACCATGGGTCAATACCATGTGCCATTTTGGTGAATACCATGGGTCAATACTATGTGCCATTTTTATTTTTATTAATTCTAATATTAGGGTTAATAATGGTTTTTTGCATGGTATTAATAACAATCTAGTCCATGGTATTTGTCCCATAGTATTTTGGCCATAGGTTTCACCTAAATATAACCCATTTTTTGAGTGTTCGTAAATATAAGGTGACTTATGGAGTAAATATAAAAAAATGTTTTATTTGTTTACCATACCTCTCGTTTATTTATATTTTTTATTAATTTACCATACCTCTTTTACAAATATGGTATTTGGACCATAGGATTCACTTAAATAAAACCTCTTTCCTGAGGCTTCATAAATAGAACGAGGGTTATGGACTAAATATAAAAAGAGGTTTATATTTTTATTTATTTACCATACCTTTTGAGTAAGTATAAAAAGACGTTTTATTTATTTACCATACCTCCATTGTACTTATATTTTTATTTGTTTACACCCTTACATGTATATAAGGTGACTTATGGAGTAAGTATAAAAAATGTTTTATTTATTTACCATACCTCTCATTTATTTATATTTTTATTAATTTACCATACCTCTTTTATAAATATGGTATTTGGCCCATAGGATTCACTTAAATAAAACCTATTCTTGAAAATGGGCGAATGGATTCACTTAAATAAAACCTATTCTTGAAAATGGGCGAATGGAAAGTTTTAAGTCCTAATTTCAAGGGCTAAATTTACCTTTTTTACCCTCTCCCTTAAAATAAGGTGGGTTATTTGAGGTGATTTGTAAAAATGTACTATGATACAAAATATTCACCCACTAAAAATTTAAAACCCCTTAATTTCGCCAAAGGGCGAACATTCGCCCCTAAAATTATCCTTGTATAGAAGCATGTCTAGCTCCCCTGATTTCCCCCAAAGACTCCCTTTCTAACATCCCATGGAGGACTTCAGGATTTTCCCAAACAATCCTCCTTGTATTTCTTCTTGGAAATTTCATGATAAGTTTTCACTTTCTTCTCCGAAAAGAAGCCACATTTCTTGTGTAAAATCATTCCCCATCAACTCTTAAAAATCTAAGTTTACTCACTAAACTTAGTTTTCTATCCCACACTTCCAACCTCTCATATCCCCAATTCACATTAACTTCTAACTTTATTATCTAAATCCCTATGTTCCCCTTTTTTCCCCTACTACTATATCACTATTGTGAAAAAAGCCCACAAAATATGTAAATACCCCCACTTTGGTATTATAGCCATATGTTCAATAATTGGAGAATCATGCAGAATCAAAAGTTTTGTTATATTTGGTTCATTTAAAGTCAGGGATTAAATTAATGTTTAGTTAGTTTAATAACCTAATCCTACACTTATCCCCTTACAAACCCATCATAATGCATTACCTGCACCATTTGTATAAAACCATGTTAAAAACCCACTTTTACCGCTTTTTCAAAGCTCATGTTTCGGCGCGCTCACCACAAAAAAACAAAAAATATATTATTAAATCCCCGCCGGGACCCGCCATATCCACCCATCACCTCCGCAGCCCGTCGACCGTCGGATCTGGGCCCTCCCATCCGACGGCCCACAGCAATATCGGACCACCCCCAATGCCTGAACGATAGCGCCCGAAATCTGTCAGAGGGTGACGTCAGGGCTCGGACACGTGTCGCTCCTAGGTTGTATCGGGCGGCCTCCCGCCAAAACCACACCCGTACTATGAGCGGTCCAAAATTACCGCTTACCGCGCTCGTATTTTCTCCATACGTCACTCCCACATCACCCTCACGTCACTGCCGCCTCAGCATTACATTTCTGCCCCATCCGCCCTTGCTCCGAGCTGTCTGCCATGTCACCTGTCCACGTGGAGCCGCTCACTGGCTGCCACGTCATCACCCCGTACCCGACCCCACCTATGACGTCATGCTGACGTCATCCAACAAAAGGCGCCAGAGGCCGAATTTTCCTATTTTGCCCGAAAAAGTCACTTTTTCGCGTTATTTACAAAATTGCTCACTGTACTCCTGCATGAGTAACCACGTTGTTTGTCCACCAACTCTGAAGACTGCTCCCTGCTGCTGGCGCCGTGAATTCACCTCCATATCAACTCCATTGTCCGATTGCTCCCAGGTATTTATCAGTTTCCCTCTGCGCGCCTTAGTTTTTGCATAGTTCACCAAAACAAGAAAGAAAAGAGAAAAATGCAGTAATTACCAGAAACCTTCAGTAACCGAGCTTCATTTCCCACTATAAGCCCAAATACACCTACAGAGGTTCCACATTGTGCCAAATTACCATAAATTCACAGCTTGTTTGCGCATTCGCAAATCTAAACCTCTGCTAGACAAATCCACCGGGAAAGCAACTCTCAAATCCCAACATTTGCTCATTGAATCTCTCCCAGGGGCATTTCAACTCAGTTTCTCCCCTATTTACCTTGTCCTCTCTGCAAATTGCCCCCCTCATTGGAAATTCATTGTTCTATAGTGTTGTGCCCAGAAAATCAAGTTTAAACACAACTTAAAATATCAGTTAACCATGGAGACCCCTGTGGCATTAAACATTGCCCCATTAAATGCCCCACACAAGAACCTGGAATGGTTAGCCCTGGCTGACAGAGATTATCAGATGAGAGAAACTGTAGAGAGGGGAATCACATACCACATAGAGATAGTTTGTGAGTTGAGAAAGAAGCACAGAGATGGTACAGACCTCCTGGGAATCTGGAAATCCAATTTGCCAATTTATTATCTCCCTCAGGTCAATGAATTCCCTGACTTGATTCACCAATGCTGCACAAACTATGACCCCAATGAAAGAGTTGTTCTGAGTCCTTCAGGCTCTGTCTTGTTCCATATTACTCCTGAGGCCATCAACCAAATGCTGCAGTTCCAACCTACAAGGCCACTGGTTCCTCTTTCCATGCAGCTTTTACTAGAGCAAGGTGCCAAGCTCTCCAACTCACAAATTACAAGAATTGGCCAATTATTTATGCGCCCAGAGTACCAGCCCCAACAGCCTCCCCCTTATCTGCATGACTGGTTCAATGACATAGGGAGACTGCTGGTAGACATCATATCTTCCATCCTAGGGTTCAAGACCAGTGAGTTTGTGGATGAGACAACACTGGTGGTGCTATCCATTTTTACCCCAGGACAGCCCCCTGTTGTCCAGTATGACTATGCTACATTTATAGCCAACAAAATTCATGAACAGTTCATGAACTTGGAGAGAGAGAGGGTATTCAAGTACACCTCCTACATATATCATCTGCTATTATACAATCAGCCTGACAGCTTCCCTGTCTTCCTCAAGAAATTAGATGCAAAGGGAAACAGAAGATCTGTAATGTTCTGGACATCAGTCTGTCATCACATTCACTATTCACCATACAACTACTGTAAGTTTATTGACCTATTCATCCATCCAGCCTTGTCACTACTGCAGAGTTCCCCTCCTCCTAGACTCACTGATAATATGCAGAAAATCCTCCAGCTATCCAAGAACTATAGCATTGGGGATTGGTACTTTTACCAAGACCACACAGTGATCAGGATATATGGCTGTGAATTAGCACCATACAGGCTACCAAAGTATGTTCCCATGAGACTCTTTGCAATGGAATACTTCAGGCAGTTTGGAAATGCAGATATGATTCACTTCCATAGCAAAAACAAGAAGGCATAGCTGAAAATAAAGCATCAATTGGGTCCATTCATCTTTAACAAGAGGGAAGAAGCTTGGGAAGAGGCAGACCAAATGCTAAAATCCCTCCAGCTCAAGACAAGCTTCTATTGGGCACCCTATGACCCTAACCATTTCATAAGCCTCAGAAGAATCAAGCATAGGCTTGCCACATATGACCACATTAGCATTCCAGAAGGTGAAAAATATGTTAATCAATTAGAGTGGAAAGAAGGCACATTAGTGCAAGATTATACTGAAGAAGAAATAGCAGAGAAAGCCATTAAAACTTTAGAAAAGGAAGTTGACTTGGAATATTTTGGACAGGTCTAGTCTTCAGGCTCTCCGCATCTTGGAGAAGTTGCTTCTTCATCTACCGTTCCCCAGCAGCCTGCCAAAACAACTGATCCACCAGCAGACATGACTAAAGGCAAATCAGTGCAGCAAGAAGTGTCACCTCCAAATGAGGAGCAGCAAGTAGAGCAGCAGGAAAGTACAGCCAAAGAACCTGCTGTCAGGCGGAAAGAGTCGATTGTGCGGACACAACCAACCTCCCTAGGAGCCTAAGACTCTCTAGTGACAAACAAGACAAACAAGAGCAATCCTTCTCTAAACATGCATTTACTATACGGGAAATCAAGTGTTTAGATCCTACCTGTAATCCAACGTTGTTGTAGCAGTCCAGCTCCGCTAATTCGGATGAGCTCCTCCTTCACTTTGAAACCTGCATACACTAACAATCAAACGATTAAATAGCACTTGATAATCTCATAGAATAAAACATATTTAACACATAGACCAAGGAGTACGTGAAACAACTCATAAATAACAAGTTATTGAGAAGAATGGACTCATTTGCATTAATAGGTAACAAAAGGAACAAATACAACCTGAGCCTTGGTGTTGTGCAAGTCCCTCCCAGGGTCCATCAAGAGTTCTCCTTTACTTTGACAAAGCTCACCCACTTCCAAATAGAACAAGCAAAGATGGCAATCTCTCCTCACAAGCTTCTAAATGGGAGTCCTAATTCCTGCAGCATTTACCCTTAGAAATGTATAGCTTTCAACCTCTTCTCCTTCTGGCCCAATGCCTGTATTTATAGTGCTCAAGAGGAAGTTAATTAGGTCCACCATCAATGGGATAATCCCCTCTTTGGATGGGATAGCTCCCCTATTGATGGGATAAGTTCCTCTTTGGTAGGAGTGCATGAACCATCTGGAGGCGCTCAATACACGTCGAACAACCTTCTAGAATGCTCTAGAAATGACCACAAGTGACTTTTTAAAGATGAAACTTGCGCATTTTAACCTTTTCAGGGGGACGCACCTGCACCTTTACATACAGAGCGTCCAAAGACGCAGCTTTTGTGAACATTGGGTGCGTCCCCGCAGGTAAGGTTGAGAGAACCTGCGTCCCCAGAGATAAATACATTTAGAAAGACTTTCTCTCTTTTTGGAGTTTTGACATGGAAAGCAGAGGCATAAGACTTGCCTAAGAGGGTAGCATGACTGTTGATAGAGCCATCCTAACTGTGAATAGTCATGGTGACATTTTTTAGTGTAACAGATAGCCCCCTAAAGTGCGAAGCCTGGAATAGATTAGGGTTTTGTAATATCTAGGAAGGGTGAAGCGCTTTATCATTTCAAGGATTATCTCGTGGAGAGCCTGGTCAGAACCTGCAATTTTCAACACAAAATACATGTATAAGATTATATCATTACTGAGGTAGGCATTCCCATACTCAGATTTAAAACTTTAACTAACAGACTAACTACTCTGATACAGGAATGATCTTGCAGTACATCATAATCATAGACTTTTGTAGACACAGTATGGGCGCAGCCATCTGTTTACGATTAGTCTACTTAGATAATGAATACAAAACTCCTCGCAGCCTGGATGGTGGAAACTAGATCCAGGGTCTTCATTTCTACTTCTCGAATTGGTACGATTCTAGCCATGCGAATAAATGAGTTGATGTCGAACATGGTAGAAACCACTTGATTACCAGTCGATGATGTAAACTGTTAACAAGTGTGAGAGAGACCACCAGTAATGTCAATGGTTCTCAAAGTACCCAGTACAATCCATGAGATGTGAATGAATGAGTTGATGTCGAACATTTCACGGAATCCTTCGATCGAAAGTCAATGATGTAAACTGACGTCAAAGGCGAGAAACCTGCCATTGATGCATGCAGACTTCAAGGTACTGACGATTTCTAAGTCATCTTTCTAGATAATGTGTTGATGTCGATAGAAAGCGACCCGTTGCAGGCAAGCCTGCAACACGAAATCATTGTTCAAGTTGAAGAAATGTTGCTGTAAAGACTAACTCAGGGATGGTCAAATGGATGACAAGTATTTTGCAGATGAAAGTTTTGCTTGCAGACCTCTTGAACACATAACGACACGACAGATGGTTTGGTGCTGAATAACTCAAAGTTAATCCCTGGAACCCGGCTGAAGACTTTCAAAGTGGTTTGATCAACTATGAGGTAAAGGATTTCCCAACCCAGGTGAATGAAAAGTGTCTCGTTCAAGAGTGGTAATAAAGTTTCTTCTGAGACAAAAGGTAACAAATAGGCTCATTCTTCTCTCTTTTCCCCCACCATTTCTGGCAAGTACCTCTTTATTTTTAACAAGCTTGAGGAGGATAACATATGCTTGATTATAAGCTCATCCTTCGGATGAGTCCAACCTAGTTTTGATTCGAACCCTAGGAAGGAGTGGTTCGTTCCTGTTTGTAATTGAACAGGTCCTTTACTGTGAAATGTTTAACGAGCCCAGTATAGGAGAAACTTGGCGTTTTTCAATTTTAGAGAGTCTGAAAAACTTAAGAAGACTCCAAGTTGAACTTTTTCGTAGATTTGTGTCCCTCAAGCCCGAAAAAGTATAAAATAATACCTGGGGGAACCGCTTGATCTTGCGACCAAGGAGTACTTTCATAATTAGTGTCACTGACCTAAAAAGTAAAAAGCGATCAAGGACACGTCGTTTTATTTCCGTATTGAGTTTGAAACGACAAAAACCCGGCAATCTTTTCCTGATTCTACGGTCAGAAAAGAGCTATAAGGGGACTGTCTTTTAATTCCGTTTTAACGAGTGTAAAAGAAACGCTCGGCAATCTTTTCATTTTTTAGGAGTCAGAAAAGAGCTTAAAAGATGACTCTGATATTTTGGTTCGTGAAAAATGACAATTTTCCCTCTAAGTCCCTTTGTCCTGCACAAAAGCAACACATTACTCATACCTATTTAAGATAGGCAAAAATACATCGAAAAACATCCTTCCATGGTGAAAAATGAACAAGTTCATCCAAAAAACCTATAAAAATACTTTTTACAATATCATTTTTACCATTTTACTGTTGAGGTTGAAAAAAGAGCTTTTGGCAAGAAACTTCCCGTGGTCGCTGCGGAAAATCCGACTGTCAGAATCGAACGCTGTCTCTTCCACGTATTTTACAACATCCTACTCTTCAATTTCATCCGATTAAAATTGTATTTTAGGTTTTAGTTTTGTTTTTTGGGGGGGTTTAGGTTTCAAAATGCGCCCCTCGGTGGACACAGGTGCCCTTCGGGTGACCTGCATCCCCCGAATTTTTCCTATACAGGAAAATGGTCGGGGGGCGCAGCCCACCTTCAGGCCAGCTGCATCCGGACGCCCTGTGTTGTAAACGCGGGGTGCGTCCTCCGTGAAAGGCAGATTTTGAAACCCCAATCTCCACAAATAACCATTCAAATTTCCCCAAATCAGTTCTAATCATTGTTTCTTGGTGTGTAGGGCACTCACCATGTTGGATTGGAGAGAAAGAGAGCACGAGGACGTTGATTTAGCTGCAATTGAAAATCAACCTTCCATTGATGCCCTAAAAGAATGCGGGCTATATAAATACTGGGCCATACCTGGCATGAGGGCTCAGGTGAGATTCTTAGAATGGCTGGTTGAGAGACGGAACGTTCAAGAGCAATGCTTTTACATAGGAGGGCACCAGCTCGAGATAGAGCCCTCTGATGTATACTTTCTCACTGGCTTGCCAAATAGAGGCGAGCAACTCAATCTAGCCGGGACTAGGCCGGTTGGCCAATCCCTTGTTAGTCTCCGGGAAGATTGGTGCACACCTGGTGCACACCATTCGAAAGGAGTGGAAATCAAAGACATCTCTCTGCGTGAACTCAAAGTGCAGCCGCTTTACACATTGCTTCCGGGTCCCAAATGCGGATGGCAATTGACTGTTACCAAGGCACCATTTTCAACTGGTGTGATGCTGTGTCGGCTAATGTGAAGAGCCAACTGACTAAGGCAAAGAACGGACGACTGAAAACTTTTGGATATGGGCCTTTAGTCATGAGCTTTGCATTAGAGAGAGTTCAGATGCTGATCCCTCAGCAACTCACTGTTGATATCTTGGGTCCTCGGGAGCCAAAGCTGGTACGATGGGTTGCGATGATGGCCCGGCATCCTCAGGAGGGCGCGGCAGTTGTTCGATTTTCTGATAGTTACTTTCACTGGTTAGAGGACCAGGTTTTCTCGATCCACGACTTTCTGTATGCCGGAGTAGATTTTCGAGGTGATCTGGACATGGTTCTTCCACAGGGAGAACAATGGGATGACAAAGGTACTTTATTTTTCACAAGTTTTCAAATTATGTATTTTTTTTTTTGTTTTTTTTTTTTATATATATCGTCTCAAAACTGACAGTAAAATTTTCAAAATGCAGATGTTGGTCCACAGCGCCTAGCCAACCTCCGGCCTTTTGAGAGGAGACATCCAGTTGCACCGGTACAGGCCCCACAGGACGCGGCTGCAGAGGTACTAGCTGAGTTGGAGCATGATCTAGAGCGTCTGACGGCGGATATGCCTGAGACTACTATGGATGATATTCCTATTAGGCTTCAGCGCTATGTAGTCGCAGTCTTTGGACCGTTTAGGAGATTTTTGCGTAAGGTAGCCCGTGCAGTGGTGTCGTATAGAGAACACCACCAGTGATTGGCTAGTCACTTTGTAGACACATGTGACATTTTTGACTTTTTGTACTTTATCATTTTTGCTGATCATAAGGTGTTTTTCAACCTATGATCGAAGACGATGTATATTTTTTACACACTCCTATCTATATATATATCACTATTACCGGCTTATCTTGTTTAACATATGTGATGTAATGCTTTTTAAATTTACTTGCATGATTTATCGTAAATGTCTGTCCAACACTCGAGAAGCAATTGCATCTGCTAATGTATTTAAAGACCTTGGAATATGCTGATATTCAATGTAATCAAATTCACGTTCCAAGAGACGCACTCTCAAAAACAACCTTAATAACACAGGATTCCTAATGGCATAAACTCTATTAAGCTGTAATACAACAAGTTCAGAATCTAACCTCACTATCAAACGTCGAATTCCAAATGAAATAGATTCGGATAATAATTCAACCACTGCACTGTATTCTGCAATGTTGTTTGTTGTTTGACCGAGGCTTACCCCATGCATAGAAACTAACTCGTCAGAGGGTGAATAGATAACCCAAGCTGCGGAAGAGATATTCCGTGTACTACGACAAGCACCATCAGCAAATCCAATGTATGTTTGGAGAGGCGTCGACATCTGCAATATCAAGAGTAAAACCAAGATAAGCCAGAATAACGACAAAAAACACACTCGCTAAGCTAAGCACACTGACTAACTAACAAACATACTAGCTAGAAAGAAAACCTAACCTAACTAAAACTTCTCCATACCCACCATTTAAGCATAATACCTCTTTAGGTAAAGTCCATTTCTGGGTTTACCCAAAGAGTCCCCATCAAAATCTACTAGCTCATAAGCCCCTTTTGCTAGCTTTCGCTTTACAATATAGGGTCCATGCCACATAGGAACGAATTTTCCAGCACCTAGCTTATCGTTAGCTTGATCATATAATAGCACTAGGTCTCCCTCCGAAAAACTTCGAGGGGTCACATTTCTATCATACTGAGCTTTCATTCGCTTCGCGTGAGTCTCGATTGCCAATGCAGCGTCACGTCGAGTCTCATCTAATTTAGCTAAGTACAATAAACGTTTCTCCTCTTCGGAAGTAGCTGGGAGTAATTCGACAGCCATTTGAAGTGATGGGATTTCGCATTCAATGGGTAACACAGCTTCCAAGCCATAAACTAGCTGGAAAGGAGTGAACCCTGTTGAAGTTTTCACTGAGGTTCGGTATGCCCATAGCGCCGAAAATAACATGTTGTGCCAATTTGACCGATGAATACCAATGGTTCGTCGGATCATGATAACCAGAACTTTGTTGATAGACTCAACCAAACCATTGGCTTGCGGATAATAAGGAGTAGAGCTATCGTGGCGCAAACCAAGCTGGCTTGTAAGCTCAGTCATCATGATGTTTCGAAAATGGCTCCCATGGTCAGTAATGATTGCTTGTGGGACACCAAACCTAGTTATAATATGATTGAATACGAAAACTGCAGCTGTTTTTCCGCTTGCGTCGAATGTAGGCATCGCCTCGGCCCATTTAGTGAAATAATCAACCGCGAGGATGATATACGCATGCCCCCCGGCCGAGTGAGGGTTACAAGTAATAAAGTCGATACCCCATTTGGCGAATGGACCAACGGCAATTATAGGGTGGAGAGGAGCAGGTGGTGCGCGCATCTTTCGATCAAACACTTGGCAGTTGTGGCACTTCCGGACTGCAATGATACAATCTTTAAACATAGATGGCCAGAAGTAACCAGCGCGCAACACCTTCTGAGCTGTGGCATACCCAGACATATGACCGCCACATGCTCCAGAGTGACAATCATTCAAAACCCTCTCAGCCTCTTCGTGAGTTAAACAACGTCGAAAAACTAAGTCTGCCCCCCGGCGATAAAGTGTATCTCCAATAATTTTGTATTGCTGGGATTGAAACCGAATTTTTCGACGTTCCGCCTTTGAAGCTTCAGGCCGAAAGGTTTGGGTTTGGAGATAGATGATTATATCCCCGTACCACGGATCTAAAGTACTGATAAGAAACAAAGATTCGTCTGCAATGGACTCCTCTGCCACAGTCTCTGTGTCAGTACGCGGGAAATCACACATCAATTCCGCAAAAACTAAGGATTTCTTAGACTTGGACTTCTCAAACTCCAAGTCGAACTCTTGCAGGATAACGATCCATTTAGAGTACTTGCCCCCTAGCAGTTGTTTTGTCAAAATGTAAATCATAGGGTTGCAATCCGAAATAACTGTAGTTTTACGGAGAAGAATGTAGTGACGAAAACGCTGGACAGCTTGAACGGCTGCCAGGGCCAATTTCTCCACATGCGAATATTTTAGCTCAGTGGGATTTAAGGTCCTACTGAGATAATATATCACATGTTCCGCTCTGAATTCATCTTCTTGAACTAACACCATTCCAATGGTGGAATGTGAAGCTGCGAGGTATAAGAAGTAGTCCTGGTTGTAGTTGGGAGGATGCAACAACGGTGCATGGGTCAACGCGTGTTTAAGTGCATCAAAAGATTGTTGGGCAATCTCGTCCCAAAAGAATTGAACGTTCTGTTTCAACAACCGTGTAAAACCTTTAGTGACCTCAGCGTAGTTTGGGATGAATCGGCGTAAAAAGTTTGCTTTCCCTTGCAAACTTTGGAGTTGGCGCAAACTCGAAGGAGGAGGCAATTTGATGATAGCTTCGACTTTCGAGGGATCGATGCGAATGCCGGCTTTTGAAACAACAAATCCCAGCAATCGACCTGTTTCTATACAGAAAACACATTTGTGGGGATTCAACCGAATTCGATAATGCCTACACCTCATAAAGATTGCTCGTAGGTGGACAAGGTGATCAGCTCGATGGAATGAATGAGCAGGCAAATCATCGAGATACAGTTGCACAATGTGCTTGATATCATGAAATGTGTAAGACATCGCCCGTTGAAAAGTGGCCCCGGCATTCTTAAGCCCAAAAGGTAATTTGCAATAAGAAAATGTCCCCCATGGACAAATGAATGTCGTTTTTGGTTGGTCGGCAGGTAGAATATTGATTTGATTATAGCCCGAAAAACCATCCATGAAGGAAAACATTTCACTTCCGGCACAATCATCAATAATTTGATCGATATAAGGCGTAGGATAGTTGTCTTTTGGACAAGCTCGATTGATATCCCTATAGTCGATACAGATTCTTATTGTTCCTTGTTTCTTGTTGACCGGAACAATATTCGATACCCAATCCGTTAACGGGATCGGATAAATGAAACCTGCTTTCAACAGCTTTTCGACTTCTGCTTTAATGGCAGCCGCTTTTCGAGGGTGAATCTGACGCAACCGTTGCCGGACGGGTTTAGCATCCGGGTAGGTTTTTATTTCATGAACAAAAATGGCAGGATCGATTCCCGGCATTTCCTCGTAAGACCAGGCAAACACATCGCGGAATTCTTGGAATAGGGCCTTGTAAGTTTGGATTTCATCTTCTGTACATGCGGCACCTATATGAATGTTCTCCTCAATTCCGGGCTTCACTGAAATATCAATGGGAATAGTACGAGAAATATTCCCTAAATTCAACTCTGAATCAGAATGTTTCGTTGGATCCTGAGCGTCTTTGACATATTCAGCGGTAAAGATAGATGAAAAATCATTTTCAAATGCATCATCCTTAGGTAAAAACGAAGATCTGTGGTGGAGATCCTCCATGGTAGATCGTCTACACTTAGGATTTCGCAAAGTTGTTTGTCAGATGACACGACTTCGGGAAACGCTATCCGTTCTAAGGTTGAGGTGAAAAGTGATTCTTCACTGACCACATTCATTGGGTCGATCTCGGTTGAATGAGAGTCGGTAAAAGACATGACAGCTTCATAAGCAATTTCATATGGACTCAAAGGCATAGCATCACCGAACGAGTCTATCTCAGAGTCAGATGGGACAATCCAAGGATCATCATAAATAATGTTTTCTGATGTAATCATATGAATTGTTGCAAATGAAGGTTCTACGCTGAGTGGAGGGAGAGGAAAAGTTCCCAGTAAACCGGAATCCTTAACTAAACCTACACCAACGTCCCTATAAGGGATTGTCGTCTTACCGACATGCTGGATACTCTCTGAAGACCGATGAAATGACCGCCGTCATAGCATATGACCAACTTCGACCCAAAAGAAGGTTGTAGTCTAGAGGGGCATCAACCACTTCCACATCCAGACTAACGGTTTTACCTTCTACCCCTATAGGCAATTCCTGTAGAATACCAAACGGACGGAACCCACGGCCATCAAAGGCCTTAAGGATGGTGGGGGATTGGTTCAACGAAGGAGAACCAAGGGATCTCCAACATTGAATCGACATAATACACGTAGAAGCTCCCTCATCAATCACAGTCCTATGAATAGGCCTGTTTTTGACTATCACTGGAATTTGGAAAGCCATTTGATGGGGGAGATGTGGTGTACTATTTTCTAGATCGAAGATTATTAGATTCGGGTCCTGAACATCAACAGCTCCTATAGCCGACAAAAGTAATTTTCGTTGTGCTGGGCATGATTGCAGCACTTCTAACGCCGACATTGCTGAGGGTGAAACAGCTAAGTCCTCAACAATGTTGTAATTCTGGGCTGCTCTCGCATGTGGATTGAAAGCAGACCTTCGAAGTACACCCTTGGCGGGCGGTTTAATTACTAAGTCCAGGTTAGGTTTCTCGATCTGTAGTGGATCGGAAACAGGAGCTGAGGTTGATGGGTTAGAGTGAGAAGATTCTGCTTCTTTACCATCAACAGGATTCTTACTACCATAATCTTGCGATCGAGTCGCAATCCTCACATGAGACATCATCAAAATGGGTTCTTCACTGGCATTCGAGGAAGAACCTATCATCTTATTCTCCTGCTCCGGAAATGGATTTTTTAACACAGCAGGAGTGGGAGAACCTTTGACTATTTTCACAACCTCGGCCCGATGAGGGCAATCTCTCGTAAAATGATCCTCTTCACAAATAAGACAAGGATATCGAGGTTTGCGTTTTTCGTCATTGGTTTCCGACTTTTCTGTTTTCTCCTTCGGAGCCTTGTCTGCTTTAGCCTTCTTCTTTCCTTTCTTCTTTCCGCCGTTTTTTGATTTGGCCGTAGATGACTCTACAGCGTGAATATCGGCGGTAAGTTCAGGAGAAGACTCTCCTGTCGGGGAATCGGACAAAGTGATAATAGGAGTAGTTGAAGCCTTGGAAGACTTCTTCTTGCTCTTTGTATTCACGATACCAATCATACCATCAGCGGCATGAGATCCCGAAGGAGCAGCAGCGATTTGATTTGACTTTGGAAGATCCGGAATCTTCTCGTGTAACGTACCCGACTGAGTGTAAACTAAGTCAAGGTATTGCGCCTAAGCAATGACTTGCTCCTCAGTAACTACTCCGGCCTTAGCTACATCTTCAGTAATCTTCGGTAATAATGATTTAACAAACCATTCAGCTAAGATTTGGTCCGGGATAAAAACTTTCACTAGCCTTCTTCGACGTCTCCACTCATGAATGTGATCAGAAATATACGTGGACGTTGATTGTTTTAGTGAAGTTAATAACTCCGTACCGTTATCGTATCTGACCGGCAACTGAAAGTGAGTTAAGAACGAGGTAGCTAACTGGCTAAAATTGTAAAAAGAGGCCCGTGGTAACTCAATGTACCACTTGGCCGCGAGACCAATGAGTGTACGCTGGAAAAGACGTAAGCGGATCGAATCATCCGAGATAGAATTTGAAGCACACCAGAGGTGGTAAGTCATCACGTGATTGGACGGATCCTCTCCAGACTTACCTTCGAACTTGGGTATATCGCTGGGCAACTTATTTGGCATTGGCGGCCAGAACGGAAGATATTGAATTGGATCGTTCGTTAGGCGCGTCAAGTCTGGTAAATCCAAAGTTGCGATAAACAGTAACTGCCGGTTAGGATCTCTAAAACTCTGGGTCACAATACCGGCCCCAGGAGGAGGATATCCAGGATAACTAGGAACAGGAGTCGCATTTGGGATATTATATCCTCCTGGAAAACCAGGATTAACCGGACCGTACTGGGGTTGTTGAGGTTGTTGATAAGTGTACCCAGGATACGGTTGATACTGGTAAACCGGTTGTTGGACAGCTTGCCCAGGTTGGTACTGTCCCTGGTACGGTTGGTGAACAAATTGAGGTTGAGTAGTGACAACCGTACTTATACCAGGCTGGCCTGTAGGCATCTGGACCGTGGTTTGAATCGTAGATCCAGACAACGGTAAAGATGTCTGAGGAGTGGTTACAGAGACAGTAGAAACCGGAGCCGTCGATACTCCAGAAGTAAGTATGGTAGATGTGGCGGTAGTTGCAGCAGCCGTTTGAGATGGAGTACTAGGTGCAATTGGCGGCTGAGTAACTACCGAAGTTACAGAAGTTTGAACATTTGACTGGACAGGTTGCGGTTGCTGGGGTGGACCAGAAACTACGGGTTGTCCAGCTTGAGGTACCAACTATATACTTGGCTGCAACACCTGTTGACCCTGTGACGGATCCCACACTAACATTCCAGGGTATTGACCCGTAACAGGTTGAGGGTACTGAGATCCATAGCCGGATTGAGGATAGGATTGATAATTGTAAGGTGTAGTTCCCATACCTTGACCATATGATTGACCTTGAGGTGGTTGATAACCTTGACCTGAGTATTGACCTTGAGGTTGATAACCTTGAGGTAAATACGGATACTGGGGTTGACCTTGACCTTGAGGTTGGTACCCTTGAGGTTGATACCCTTGGGGTTGATACCCTTGGGGTTGCCATCCTTGAGGTTGCCATCCTTGAGGTTGATATTGATACTGAGGTTGACCTTGGGGTACATATTGAGGCTGGGGTTGACCTTGAGGTATGTATTGCCCCATAGGCGCGTACTGACCTTGAGGTTGCCCCCCAAACACAAATGATGTACCTTGAGGTTGCCCCCTAGGCATTAACTGAGGCTGCCCCCCAGGCGGTAATTGGCCACCTTGAGGTTGGGAAACGGGAACTGAACCTGACATCATGTAAATGTCTCCTACACCTAATGGTACATTACCACTATTTCCAACTAATAACCCATGATCAACGGGTTGAGGAGATGCCCCCGCAAAGGTACCAGAAAGATATTGATACCCAGTGGGAACAGAAGGACCGCCATGTAAGAAAGATTCAGGACTTTGAGTAAACACGGACGACGGACCAGCCATATTGACAGGAGTATGAATACCTCTAGGTGGAAAAGGAGTACGAGGTGTAGAAAAACCTAGCCCAAAGTTGTCTAAATAATTGGTTAACGAAAGGTACCAAGTAGTACTTCTAGGAGGACTGTAAAAGATAGATTCACGCTCCCTTAGATCAATAGTAAGTTGATCTTCAAGATTAGAGACGCCTATTTCTTCCTCTGGAGCAAGTTCTTCGATAGCAATCAAACCAGTAGGAAGATTTTCGGTGATAATTCTTTCTATTCTTGGTGAATCATGAACACTAGAAGTCGGAGTAACAGGTTCAAATATTTCTGGTTCTTCGCCTGTATCACTAGCAGACAAAAAACTACCAACAAGCTCAGAAACTGTAACAGCTTCGGGATTATAACCTGTCTCTAAGCCTTGGTAATCTGAATGGACTACCAAGGAAGATTCCCCTTCTTCAGGTGAACCTACTCTACTGCCACTAGGAGGAGTTACAAGGACCTTTAAACCTTCTAGATTACCTGGGTCGTCTCGAGGAGGTGATCCCCTAAGCCTACGGGATCTTCTCAACAATTTGGCCACAGAAACAACTTCAGGAGACTGGCCCCGAAGTCTACGGGACTGTCTCGGTAATTCCGCCACAGCTAAAACTTTTAACTACTACACACGAAAACAAAATAAAATTTCAAATAAAACCACCTAAAGTCTCTAAAGAACCAAACAAATTTGAATCACACGCCTAAAGAATATAGAGCGTCAAACCAAGCACAAACAGTAGCCTTCCAGACCGAAAGCGCTAGTTGGTGATGAAGCCCAACATCGCTGGATTCAGTACAGAAGTGGCGGGTGGAACAGTTACCCCGGCAACCTGCTTAATGAATAGACTGGACCAAGTTCCTCCACTTTAACCGTCTCGAGTGAAGTGAACCCCCCAGAAAATCCAAGTGAGTCTAGCCGACGTCTGCTCCAGGTACAGTGGGACCTTCCCTCCACCGTCACCTCGGTAGAATCCTAAAGATAATGGTCACTAAGGTTACCAACCGCAACAAATGCACCTGGGGGAACAGTCTAAACTCCGACAGCACGCAAGGGCAGAGTAGCAAGCTCAATCCCCTTGCCGGCTCCTTGACAATAATCCAAGGTTTACTGACAAGTGACCCCTGGCTCCTCGACAATGGTTAATCTGAGGTTTACCGTTTGTAATACGTGTGTGTCTGGCGTCGTTCCCAACGAGGGGGGATTGATCCCCTCACTGGTTCGGACACAAGCTCGTGCTTCTCCTTTAAGAGGAGCTTTCCCAGAGTACAAGTGATACAATTGGATTTATTCTATCACAAGATAAGCTACTTGTTTGGTTTTGTTGTCTTAGAGAGTTAATTACTCACCTACTCCAAGACACTAGCCTGATCTAAATTGGTGTTTCAGAGCCCTAGTAATTAAAAGTTACTACGTTGATTTTACTTTAAGCGTTAATTTTATGGTTTTTCTTAAAGACAAGAAGTAGCGGAAGTGAAACCAATGGTGTGTAGACTCGACTCAAACCACTACAAAGATGCACCTAAGATGATTTACGCTACTTTCCTTTTTCAATGAAATTCTTAACTAAGAGAGTTGAGAGATGCAAATTTTATAGAAAACCACTTCCTTAGAAAAGACAATCAAAGAAACAATTCTCTTTATCTTTTCAAGCATACAAACATGACCACTCCTTACGTGCACGAAAAAACTCTTTTTCTTTCAAAACTTTTCAAAGCTACTTGAAACAAAACTTTTCAAAGGAGATGTTTTTGTATTTTCTCTTTTTAATAAAGCATATAAACCTATCTTAACAAAAAACAATTTCAAAAGCTACAAAATCTATGAAAACTTGACTCACAAGCAAATCAAAAGGGAAATTACTCTAAGCAAACCTAACAAGGCAAAAGCTCACAAAGATGATTCTAGGCTGTTTTACTTGACCAAAATCAAATCAAGGATGAGCTAATGCAGAATCAAAAGACTAGTCAAAACAAAATTCAAATCTTTTTGTTCTTTTTGTAAAATGGAATTCAAGACTTAATCAACAAGCACTTCGAAATTTGCCCAAAGAGACAACTCAATGGTAAGTTGCTCTCACAGGTAGACTTTATGACAGGTCTGACTTCTTAGAATGCTGACAAAACCAGAGAGATCTAAGGCTTGACAACTTCTACCGCCAAAGTCACTACAAGACCTACTCAAAAATCAAACCCTAGGGCTTAAAACTTCGATGAAATCCACTAAAACACTCAATGCTATCGAAACAAGTTCAGGTGAAGATCTTTGACAAGGGACTAATGAATCTGGGCAGTAAAAACTAAGAAAAAACAAAATCTAAGAGTAAAAATGCCAAAAAATGGAATTTTCTCAAATTTTTAGCAGGGGACGCAGGTGACCCGTTAGCACAGGTGCGGGCCCGCTCTGTGCACATAGCGACAGTGCGTCCAGGGACGCACTGTACAACACTCAGAGGGTGCGTCCTACTGAAAAACTCAAGAAAAACCAAAATGAATCTAATCCTAAGCTAACCCACCCAAAGACAAAGTCACAGAGCCAAAACCAGAAAAATAAACCAATTTTCTCAGAGCAAAGTTCACACAAAGGAAAAGAATTTTCACATCAATGGAATCCCCAGTGGAGTCGCCAATTTGTCAGGCGGAAAGAGTCGATTGTGCGGACACAACCAACCTCCCTAGGAGCCTAAGACTCTCTAGTGACAAACAAGACAAACAAGAGCAATCCTTCTCTAAACATGCATTTACTATACGGGAAATCAAGTGTTTAGATCCTACCTGTAATCCAACGCTGTTGTAGCAATCCAGCTCCGCTGATCCGGATGAGCTTCTCCTTCACTTTGAAACCTGCATACACTAACAATCAAACAATTAAATAGCACTTGATAATCTCATAGAATAAAACATATTTAACACATAGACCAAGGAGTACGTGAAACAACTCATAAATAACAAGTTATTGAGAAGAATGGACTCATTTGCATTAATAGGTAACAAAAGGAACAAATACAACCTGAGCCTTGGTGTTGTGCAAGTCCCTCCCAGGGTCCATCAAGAGTTCTCCTTTACTTTGACAAAGCTCACCCACTTCCAAATATAACAAGCAAAGATGGCAATCTCTCCTCACAAGCTTCTAAATGGGAGTCCTAATTCCTGCAGCATTTACCCTTAGAAATGTATAGCTTTCAACCTCTTCTCCTTCTGGCCCAATGCCTGTATTTATAGTGCTCAAGAGGAAGTTAATCAGGTCCACCATCAATGGGATAATCCCCTCTTTGGATGGGATAGCTCCCTATTGATGGGATAAGTTCCTCTTTGGTAGGAGTGCATGAACCATCTGGAGGTGCTCAATACACGTCGAACAACCTTCTAGAATGCTCTAGAAATGACCACAAGTGACTTTTAAAGATGAAACTTGTGCATTTTAACCTTTTCAGGGGGATGCACCTGCACCTTTACATACAGAGCGTCCAAAGACACAGATTTTGTGAACATTGGGTGCGTCACCGCAGGTAAGGTTGAGAGAACCTGCGTCCCCAGAGATAAATACATTTAGAAATACTTTCTCTCTTTTTGGAGTTTTGACATGGAAAGCAGAGGCATAAGACTTGCCTAAGAGGGTAGCATGACTGTTGATAGAGCCATCCTAACTGTGAATAGTCATGGTGACATTTTTTAGTGTAACACCTGCCTCCACAGAACAGCAAACACATGAGTCAATCCCTCCAAGGTAGGAGGCAACAGTTGAGTCCTCTGTTTTACAAACACCTGCTAATGAGGAAAGAACAAGGAAAAGGGATACGCAAGAGGACACTCCTCTTACTACCTCTATGGACCAGCAAGGAGAAAAAAGACAGAGGTTGAACCCTTTTTCAGAGGAGGACCTACTAGAAATACCAACTTATACTGTGCCCCCTCCTAGCATTGAAACATCGGCCAGTTCCTTACAGCAAGGACAGGACATCCCACATGGGGCAGAGGTGAGCTCTTCAAGGCAGAAATCTAAGGCGGACTCTAGCATCAAGCAGCAATTCATAGATATCAAGAAAAGGAATGAGCCCCTCAAACACCAAATCTACAACCATCTCTTGAAAATGGAACCAACTAATCAGCAGAGATTAATGTCTGCTTATGACATTCAAGAACAAAAAATGACTCTTAGTCATTTCAGGCCTACCATGCAGCAACCTCAAATAGCTGCCGATTATATCAGAACTAATCTGGAAATTTTTTCCAAAGACATCCACCCCTTGGATCAGATTGAACTACACAGGAAAATTGGGGAAATGATATATTCCACATTAGCTAATAAGACCCTACTGGCACACCAATTACAAAATTCTCTACACAACACTGCTGCTCAGGTGGAATTGGAGAAGGCATCATCTCAAGCCAAGGACAACAGAATCAAGTCCTTGGAAGAGATTATTATAGAGTTGGGTCATGATCCAAAGGACCCAAAAGGTGTGCAGGCATTGTTAAAGAAAAGAGTTGAAGATGTAGCAGCTATGAGAAAGCATATCAAGCTGCCAGCTACCCTTCACCCCCAAACTGGAGACGTAGCAGAGCAAAAGAAGGATCAGGATGTAGTTGCTTTACTCCTGAGTTTATACAAGAGATTTATGGAAACAGAGAGTGCACTAGAGGTGGCACTAAAGTCTAGACAAAGTGAGGCACCAATGCAGCCAGCACAGACATCTGCATCTACTGAAGGTGTGCCACTTTCTACTACTATAGCAGGTCCTCCCACAGGAAAAACATCAGAGGCAGGTCCTTCAGCATCAGCCCTAGCAATAGCACCAGATCAGGGGCCCAGCCTAAGCATGCAGAACATGATGAGGGAGCTGGAAGCTTTAGAAGCACAGATGGCTAAACTGCAGGAGACCAAGGATAAATTGGTTGCCATTGAAGAAAAGTATGATAAATCAAAGCAAAGTGTAGCTGAAATAACAAGAGAGGTAAGGGCTCTTGAGAAGAAAATAAAAGAACTGGAGAAAGAGCTCTCTCTTGATAAAGTTGTAGTTGAAATTAAGAAGATCCTATGGGCCAATATTGGTCAATCTATAACATATCAGTGGCAATATATTGAAACCATCCATGAGCATATGGACCTTATAGGCAGGGCCCAAAAACAAAGTCAAAGAGCAAGGGCATCTCTAGGCAATATGCCTAAAATAGCCAATAGGATGATCAATGTCCTTAACAATCGCACTGGCCCTCAGCTGGCAGCAATGGGTATCACTAACAGAACTGATACCATTTTACTGGTGAAGAGGGTGCTCACTTTGAGAAATCATGTACAAACATTGGATAGAAGGTGCCAAGAAATGCAGACAGAGGTGAACAAATTCATTGATAAAATTACAGCATTACATAACAGAGGCCTTCCCATCTTAGTAACCAGTGCAGGAAGGTTACTTTCTCATGAAAACTATGCCAAGAGGGTAAATACATATGCCACAAATCAGATCACTGTAGCAGCAAGTGCCCCAGAGGAAACAGGGCCTCCATCTGGGCAAAGTCTCTATGACAAATTAGAGAATTTGTTTTTTATTGTGAATGAGATCAGACATCTTTTTGAAGTGCCTCCAAACTATTATAAATATACTGAGGCAGATGAAACCTTAGGCATAATCTTAAGACACCAATTGCCTACTCAGGAATGGTGGACGGGCATGATACAAACACTGCTGTGAAGACACAGGTTGTTCACCATATTTTTGTACTTCAGTCACAAGTCACCATTTTCATAAGATTGATATATTCGCTCTGATTGGGAAAGAAATTGAAAGGTCCAACTCAACAATCAAGCTTGACCACCAAAGCAGACGCCTACAGATGCAGATGACGGGGCTGGGATAGCCGCACCACGACAAAGCAGTAAAGAGTGTATTACTCAGAATCAATACGAAGCACCCAACCGACCCAGTTGCCTCCAAAAGTCAAAATAATTTCTGACAGAGCTGGAAAGTCATTCATTGTCCATTTAAAGTAGCAATAACTATTGTATCTATTATTTTTGAAAGTTGGTAAAGACGGTTATTGAGAAAATGACTCATCGTTAAGATATTTTGTAAAACGATTGTATATATATCCCCACGCATAAACTTATTGGGGTTGTTGATTTTTCTTCTGGAGAAGCTATGCTGTAACTTCAGACTTTCAATACATGAAGCTAATGGAATTTCTGAAGTTCTGAGTTGTTTGAAGTGTTATGGTGTGCTTGCTTGCTGCTACAGGATTCCTACGCTATTTCATGTCACAATAAGTTTTCTGAACCATGTTTTTGTGTATTTTGTCCTTTCATAATCCACTTAGATTGTATGTTTCATATGTTTAGCAGTACAGAAAAAGAATAGTTCAAGATTTGTTCATTGAACACCCTAAACTTAATCTATGCTGCTACGAATGTTTTCTTCAGAATTAGTTATGGATGTGCAATTCTTAATTGCTCACCTTCATACTAAATCTTACATAGTAGATATTGTTCAGGAATTCCAATCTGCTCCTAAGTACTATTTCCTTTCTCCACATCACCAACTTAGTGACAAATGCTTAGTTGCCTCTCACTAGCTGGAAATACTCCATATTCCACAATTTGAAGTTTGTTTCATGATTACCTATATGGCCCTGCAGTTTCGTCACTCTCACTCAATCCTTCAAACAACACACAATCTCAGACTCCATTGCCCAATGGACTGAAGCTCCTGAAGATCACATCTCAGCTACTAGAAGACATCATTCAACCAAACTTTAAACAAAATTCAGTATATCATAGCCAGCCTAAAACCTTATCAAAACAAAGCTAAATCTTAAAGAGAGAGCCCTCTCTAATTGCAGGTAGGCTAGGACCTGTGATCCAAAGATTGGTTTGTGGTTACCTCAGCCGTATTCCCTTGGGAGTCAGAGGGAACAACCTGAGTGATAACATAACTGGCGACTCCACTAGGGACGAACTAATGTTTCAACTGCTATCTGCTCTAGATAGTGGTTCCAAAATTTAAGCAATCCCCTGACCATTCTAAAAATATTCTCAAAAATACCAAAAACTAGCTCAGAAGCTGGCTCCTAAAAAGAGAACTAGGCATACTAGGTCAAATCCTGACCCAAATCCTCCACCTATTTTCGATAAGCCTAATTTGATTCCCAAGACTCTTAGGAACCAAAAAGAACCAGAAGAATCTGTTGAGTCCAGCCCTGAGGCAGTTCAGCAAAGTTACATCCCAACCCCTGTTAAACCATCAGTTCACCTTCAGATAACCCATTCTTCCCCCTCTGCCTCATCCACTTCCCAAACATACTATCCACACCCCCACACAGTACACAAACTGCTATTGTTGTTCCTATTGTGCCAGTCGCTCCCCTTCTACCTATTGTCCCACTTATACCTCCAAATATGGCTAATCGTTATGCTCCCCTTCAGTTACCTGGTAATCCGGGGGCTGTGCCTCAAGACTACCAAAGTAAGATTACTTATTTTGATGGAACCAGTACATACACTGCATTAGAGCATACCAAGAAAATGCAAGATTACTTTGAGAATTATGAGATAGATGATGATGATGTGAGAATGAAAATTTTTGTACAAAGTTTAACAGGTGAAGTAAGAACTTGGTTTAGAGCACTTGCTGCAAATTCTATACCTGATTCAGGCGCTCTTTATCAGTCCTTCCTGAACAGATGGGAAAAGAAAAAGGATCCTCTACACATTTTATCTGAATATGACACCATAAGGAGAGGCCCACAAGAAACTGTCTTGGACTATTGCACTAGATTCAACACTATCTATAATGCCATTCCTCAAAATCTTAGACCTCCACCTGATCTTGCCTTAATCAAATTTCTGGATGGGTTTGATGCTGATATGGCATATCAACTAAGGGAAAGAGCCCCTGCAACTTTGGCAGACATGCAAAACATAGCTGTCAGCGTAGAGGCAAATCTGATTGCTAAAAGAAACCGGGCAAGAACTGAAAGAAGAACTACTTTTAAGGAAGAACCCTCATCATTTGAGTAGAAGCTAGATGCAATCATCAAAGGTATGGATAGACATGGGGACAGGGTGGAAACCATAGAAATAAAATCATCATGGGAAGGTCAAACGAGCAATATTATAAACCCAAACTTCAGAAAGAATCAAAATCCTAATGTTGGAAGGACTGATCCTGATCAGCATGTCAGGCCTCCTTTCCAAGAAAATTATGTTGAGGCTTCAACATCTAGTGAACCTAATGAGGACCCTCACATCAACCTAATGGGTTTGGACAGTGAACATCAAGTCTTCTTAACACAAGAAGATCAAGAGGTTTATAATGACAAACAATTTCACACTAAATCAGGAGAATCATTTGATTTCAGAGAAGGTTATGATGCAGCTGTTTATGAGGTACAAAAACAGTATAAACTAAGGACTAGAAAGATAGATGTACCTAAACCTCTTAAACCAAAGGACAATAAGCAGCTAAAAAAGACCAATGATAAGACTACTCTCCCACATCAGCTGGCAACTCAAACCCACTTACCACAGAGGTCAATCAGCTGGCAACTCAAACCCACTTACCACAGAGGTCAATCAGCTGGCAACTCAAACCCACTTACCACAGAGGTCACTGTAGAGGATATTTCAGAACAACAGACCTCTGAAAACCAGCCAGCCCCACTTCATCCAGCAAAAATAAAGTCAGATAACATCCCTGGAAACAAACATGGTACCAATTTTATTCAAAACCATACCAACCATGAACAAAAGATCATTGATAACCCAGCTGAAAAAGAAAAACCTGTTGCACTTAATGCCAAGATGCAAATTGAAAAGCCCTTTAACTTGGAAACAGAAATAAGTAAGCTGAAGATATCAGTTCCTCTGTCGGAATTAGCCAAACATGAAATATACAGACAGCAGATTAACAAGTCACTCCAAGTATCAGACAATAAAGATGTTGTGAATGTCCTAGATGACCAACCAGAGTTGCTGTTCGGCCCTGAGGTTAATGGAAAAACAGAAAATGGAGGGGTTCCACCCTTTTATGTCAGTTTAAACATTCATGATATGGTTCTACACAATGCAATGTTTGATTTTGGGGCCTCACACAACTTAATTCCCAAATCTGTAATGGAAAAACTCGACTTAGACATCACAAGACCTTATAAAGATTTATTCTCATTTGATTCAAGCCAAGTCAGGTGCTTAGGATTGATTAAATATTTATGTGTCTCCCTGGTCCAATACCCAACCAAAACAATCTTGATGGATGTAGTGGTAGCTGACATACCTCCTAAATATGGTATGCTCTTGTCCAGATCCTGGGGGGCCAAGCTCCAAGGATCTTTGCAATTAGATATGTCCTATGCAACCATTTCATTCTTTGGGAAGCCAAGGAGATTATACCGTGAAACATTGATGAAATATGTGGTAAGCAGTCAAGAGAAGCCCCAAAACTTCCCAATCTATTCAATACACTCTGACATGGATTCATTTATTCTCTACAATGCTGACATCTGCAGCAAGGCTTATTCTGAGCTATTAATAGCAGCAGAGGCAGAGGAATTAAATGAACAAAGTGCCCCCCAACACCAAAACACTTTAGGTACAGCTGATAAAACAAAGGGACATGATATATCAAGTGACTTGCAAGAAACCAACCTGCCCATGATCCAATTCTCTAAAGACCTCAATTCAAATCTTGATCATGAAACCTTATGGTATTTAGAATTTGATGGTTCTGTAAACAAGTTAGGAGCTGGGGCAGGAGTCTGGATCCATAATATGCATAATGAACAGGCTGAGGGTCATGCATATAGGTTAAACTTCTGATGTACAAACAACATGGCTGAGTATGAGGCCCTTTTGCTAGGTATCAAACTCATAAAAAATTTGGGTGCAACCAAAATTTCAATATTAGGGGATTCAGATCTAATCATACAACAAATCATACAACAAATCAAAGGAAACTTTACCACAAATGATTTAAGGTTGAGAGCATATAAGGCAGCAGCTATTCAGGTACTTGATACCTTCTCACAATCACAAATGACTAAAATTTCTAGAGAACTCAATCTACATGCTCACAGCTTGGCAACCTTTGCCAGCACTTGTAAGCTGCCTTTCAAACCCAATCATACTTTTACTGCTGAAATCAAACACAGACCTGCAGTTCCAGACAACATAAAAAATTGGCAAGTCTTTGAGAGTGACACTCAGATAAATAATTTCCTCACTCTAAAAGAAGAATTCTCTGGCATTAATATTGACTCAATTACTGGAGATGATCAACAACAAGCACACACAAATACACAGAAAATATCAGCTGAAACAGTTAATCTGGTTTTGCACCCTACCACCTTTAACAACGAAAGTATACAAAAGTTGAGGCAAATAGATGAAGATGAACTGGCTGAAACAGAAGCAGAGGTAATTGAGCTAAAAGATAATTTTCTGCCCACAGGTTTAACCCCTTTGGAGGACTTGTTTGATTCAAATGATATCTCAAGAAAACCAAAAATGCAACCTCTGAGTGCCGAAATTGAAGATTGTAACATTGGGACTACAGAAAATCCCAAAATGATAAAGTTATCCAAAGCATTACCACCTGAGCAGAAACTGAAATACATTGAGTTATTTAAAGAGTTCCAAGATGTCTTTGCCTGGAGCTATGAGGACCTCAAATCATATGATACCTCAGTCATCCAGCACACTATACCTTTAAAAGAAAACCAAAAGTCTTTTAAACAAAAACTTAGAAGAGTGAACCCTGTGCTCCTTCCCCTCATTGAAAAGGAAGTGAAACGTATGTATAGCGCAGGAATCATTGTTCCAATCAGATTCTCAGAATGGATTTCAAACGTAGTGCCTACTAGGAAAAAGACATGAGAAATTAGACTGTGTGTTGACCTAAGAAATTTAAACAAAGTCTCTCTCAAGGACCACTACCCCTTACCAAAAATGGATCATATCCTGCAAAGGGTAGTAGGAGCCTCTAGGATCTCATTATTAGACGGTTTCTTAGGATTCAATCAGATTCTAGTACACCCAGATGACCAAGACAAAACTGCCTTCACAACTCCTTGGGGAACTTTTAAATATGTCAAAATGCCTTTTGGGCTTAAGAATGCAGGGGAAACCTTCCAAATAGCAATGGATATAGCCTTTGCAAAAGAAATTCATGACTTTCTAGTGGTCTACCTGGATGATCTAACTGCCTTCTCAAAATCAGACCAAGAACATTTAGAACACTTGAGGCAAGTTTTCACAATTTGTAGAAAATATGGCATATCTTTAAACCCAAAGAAATCACTATTTGGGCTAGAGGAAGGTAAACTCTTGGGACATATAATCTCAAAAGATGGTATTAGGATCGATCCAAACATAATTCAAGCCATCCTACAAGTACCACATCCAAGAAACATCAAAGAACTACAAAGCTTTCTAGGAAAAATCAACTTCTTGAGAAGGTTCATTCCTAATTTGGCTGAGCTTACAAAACTGTTAAACACCATGCTGAAAAAGGACTCCAAGGTCAAATGGACCATGGAAGCTAGACAAGCCTTTGAGGATATTAAAAGAGCATTGACAAATACACCAGTCCTAACAAGCCCTAGGTTTGATAGAGATTTCATCATTTTTTCTTTTGCTTCTGAGCATACAATTGCTGTTGTTCTGTTACAAAAAGATGACCAAGGCTGTGAAAAACCTATTGCATTCTTTAGCAGAGCTCTTAGGGATGCCCCCTTGAAATATCAGATTATGGAAAAACAAGCCTATGCACTGGTAAAAGCAATCAAGGACTTTAGAATCTATATCTTGTACTCCCACATCGTTTCTTATGTCCCAAATGCAGTAGTGAAGGACATTTTGACCCAAGAAGGAATTGAAGGGAGGAGGGGCAAATGGATTGCCAAGATTTTAGAATATGACATGGAAATCAAGCCTACCAAACTAATAAAAGGACAAGGTCTAGCCAAGTTGATGGCTGAGACCAATTTCCAAGCCCTTGACATTAATGAACTAGACAACGAACAGGAGATGGCGACTCCACAAATCAACCAAGCCTTTATGCAATCCCCCTGGTATACTGATGTATGTTTTGTATTGTTAAACCTGCAAGCTCCTCCAGGGTTGTCCAGAACTAAGAAAAGGTTCTTGAAAATGAAAGCATCAAAATTTTGTGTTATTGATAATGTTTTGTTTTGGAGAAATCATGAAGGAATTCTTCCTAATTGCTTAACATTGGATGAAACTGACAACGTCCTCAAATAATTTCATGCAGGTGACTGTGGAGGACACTTATACTGGAAATCCACAGCTGATAAAATCCTAAGGGCTGGTTTTTATTGGCCCTCCTTGTTTACTGATGTAAGAAAATTTGTAATGTCTTGTCACAAATGTCAAATCTTTGAAGGGAAGAGAAAGTTGTTGCCTTTACCACTCAAACCTGTTTCAACTGAAAGACCATTCCAGCAATGGGGTTTAGACTTTGTTGGTGAAATTCACCCCCCATCCTCTAGCCAGCATAGGTGGACTCTGACTTCTACAGACTATTTCACCAAATGGATAGAAGTTGTCCCCTGTAGGCAGGCCAATGACTCCATTATCATACAATTTCTAGAGACCAACATCTTGTCCAGGTTTGGCTATCCAGACAAAATTATCACAGACAATGCTACCGCTTTCAAGTCCAAAAAAATGATCAACTTTTGTCACAAATACCATATGACCTTAGGTCATTCCACAGCTTATTATCCTCAAGGCAATGGCCTAGCTGAGTCTTCCAATAAAAGCCTAATCAACATCATCAAAAAAGTTTTGGAGGAAAACAAAAAGAATTGGCATAAAAAGTTAGTGAATGCTCTATGGGCAGATAGACTAACTACCAAAAGATCCATTGGTACAAGCCCATATGAACTGGTTTATGGAATGGAAGAAAAGTTTCCTTCATCTTTAGGTGTTCCTATAATCAAGTTACTGCAAGAGATACAAGCTGAGCCAAATGACATTCAGAGAAGGATCAATCAGACAATTCACCTACAGCAAACAAGGGAGGAAGTTTATGAAAGAACACAATTACTGCAAGAAAATCTCAAAAGAATATTTGACAAAAGAACCAAAGCTGAAGACTTCTCTATAGGAAACAAAGTGCTGAGATGGGATTCCAGGAGGGAGGACAAAGGAAAACATGGGAAATTTGACTTCTTATGGAAAGGACCTTATGTGATTTATGTTGTACAAGGTAATAACACTTATTTTCTAGAGAGATTGGATGGCTCAAACACTGAGGAAGGCCCAGTCAATGGGAGGATGCTTAAGCCTTACTTTGATCCCCTCTGATCGAGCACTGCTCAGATGTTTATTGTACATAAATTTATATTTTCAGTATGTTTATTTTCAGCGAATAGATAGAGCTCCAAATGAAGCATATTTTGAGAAAAACTAAGGTGTTGCACTATTTTGATGAATATTATCCACCTTGGCATGGGAAAATAAGAGAAGGTACTTGGAAACTATCTGGGAGATGAAAAACAATCAGAGAAGCAAGGCACAAACAGGGTTGTAATTTCACAGCAGATCAGTTTAATGAGAATTGCAAGTAAGTTTCATGGATTCAGATGTTCAGTCTTAAACAAAAGGAAAGGTTAAACTGCAGAAGGGTGAAAAGAGAAGGCAATCTGACCGGCTGATCTTGACTTTTCATCTGGAAAAGACATCCCCAAGTGGAGCCACTGTTAGCCTCCTATACCAATAGGGTTTCATATTTCATGATTAACAGTGGAAATGCTAAAAATGATCATCTTTGATGATACAAAGGTTCCATTTTTGTGGACAAAGCAAAACGTTAAAAAATGTAAAGAGGGTATGCCTTAAAAGAATAATCAAAAGGCAAGAAAATGAAATGGTCAAAAGAAAAAACAATTGAAATGAACCCCAAAGAAAGACCAGGAAAGTGGCGAATCAAAATGCCACTGCTATCTTGATGGATGGCTCAACAGTTCAAGCTGGGCCATGCCATGCTTTAAATTGCTTGTTTTAGAGTAGGTAATGAGTACCTGTTCAAACAGTTTAAGCTTGACAGATGACTAGCTGGATAGAGAAAGAAAGGAGCCCACTAGCTTAATCTAGGCCCTTGGAAGATATAAGGGTAGATTTAGATAGGAGGGCAGCAAAAAGAAAAGAGCATATGAGGGTCTGCAAGTCTAAATGCACCCTCCCTGAAGTAACAAAAAATGCTAGGTTCTAAGTTGGGTAGGTAGCCAGAAGTTGCAGAATCCTGATAATATCCAGTTTGGCCTTGATCAAGAAGGCATATGTTGGCAGTCGCAAAGGTATCTATGTAACATTTTGAAGGCAAATATAGAAGCATGTCTAACTCCCCTGATTTCCCCCAAAGACTCCCTTTCTAACATCCCATGGAGGACTTCAGGATTTTCCCAAACAATCCTCCTTGTATTTCTTCTTGGAAATTTCATGATAAGTTTTCACTTTCTTCTCCGAAAAGAAGCCACATTTCTTGTGTAAAATCATTCCCCATCAACTCCTAAAAATCTAAGTTTACTCACTAAACTTAGTTTTCTATCCCACACTTCCAACCTCTCATATCCCCAATTCACATTAACTTCTAACTTTATTATCTAAATCCCTATGTTCCCCTTTTTCCCCTACTACTATATCACTATTGTGAAAAAAGCCCACAAAATATGTAAATACCCCCCCTTTGGCATTATAGCCATATGTTCAATATTTGGAGAATCATGCAGAATCAAAAGTTTTGTTATATTTGGTTCATTTAAAGTCAGGGATTAAATTAACGTTTGGTTAGTTTAATAACCTAATCCTACCCTTATCCCCTTACAAACCCATCATAATGCATTACCCGCGCCATTTGTATAAAACCATGTTAAAAACCCACTTTTACCGCTTTTTCAAAGCTCATGTTTCGGCGCGCTCACCACAAAAAAACAAAAAATATATTATTAAATCCCCGCCGGGACCTGCCGTATCCACCCATCACCTCCGCAGCCCGTCAACCGTCGGATCCGGGCCCTCCCATCCGACGGCCCATAGCAATATCGAACCACCCCCGATGCCTGAACAATAGCGCCCGAAATCTGTCAGAGGGTGACGTCAGGGCTCGGACGTGTGTCGCTCCTGGGTTGTATCGGGTGGCCTCCTACCAAAACCACACCCGTACTATGAGCGGTCCGAAATTACCGCTTACCGCCCTCGTATTTCCGCCATACGTCACTCCCACATCACCCTCACGTCACTGCTGCCTCAGCATTACATTGTCGCCCCATCCGCCCTTGCTCCGAGCTGTCCACCAAGTCACCTGTCCACGTGGAGCCGCTCACTGGCTGCCACGTCATCACCCCGTACCCGACCCCACCCATGATGTCATGCTGACGTCATCCAAAAAAAGGCGCCCAAGGCCGAATTTTCCTATTTTGCCCGAAAAAGTCACTTTTTCGCGTTATTTACAAAATTGCTCACTGTACTCCTGCATGAGCAACCACGTTGTTTTTCCACCAACTCTGAAGACTGCTCCCCGTTGCTGGTGCTGTGAATTCACCTCCATATGAACTCCATTGTCCGATTTCTCCCAGGTATTTATTAGCTTCCCTCTGCGCGCCTTAGTTTTTGCATAATTCACCAAAACAAGCAAGAAAAGAGAAAAACGTAGTAATTACCAGAAACCTTCAGTAACCGAGCTTCATTTCCCACTGTAAGCCCAAATACACCTACAGAGGTTCCACATTGTGCCAAATTACCACAAATTCACAGCTTGTTTGTGCATTCGCAAATCTAAGCCTCTGCTAGACAAATCCACCGGGAAAGCAACTCTGAAATCCTAGCATTTTCTCATTGAATCTCTCTCAGGGGCATTTCAACTTAGTTTCTTCCCTATCTACCTTGTCCTCTCTGCAAATTGCCCCCCTCATTGGAAATTCATTCTTCTATATTGATGTGCCCAGAAAATCAAGTTTAAACACAACTTAAAATATCAGTTAACCATGGAGACCCCTCTGGCATTAAACAATGCCCCATTAAATGCCCCACACAAGAACCTGGAATGGTTAGCCCTGGTTGACAGAGATTATCAGATGAGAGAAACTGTAGAGAGGGGAATCACATACCACATAGAGATAGTTTGTGAGTTGAGAAAGAAACACAGAGATGGTACAGACCTCGTGGGAATCTGGAGATCCAATTTGCCAATTTATTATCTCCCTCAGGTCAATGAATTCCCTGACTTGATTCACCAATGCTGCACAAACTATGACCCCAATGAAAGAGTTGTTCTGAGTCCTTCAGGTTGTATCTTGTTCCATCTTACTCTTGAGGCCATCAACCAAATGCTGCAGTTCCAACCTACAAGGCCACTGGTTCCTCTTTCCATGCAGCTTTTACTAGAGCAAGGTGCCAAGCTCTCCAACTCACAAATTACAAGAATTGGCCAATTATTTATGTGCCCAGAGTACCAGCCCCGACAGCCTCCCCCTTATCTGCATGACTGGTTCAATGACATAGGGAGACTGCTGGTAGACATCATATCTTCCATCCTAGGGTTCAAGACCAGTGAGTTTGTGGATGAGACAACACTGGTGGTGTTATCCATTTTTACCCCAGGACAGCCCCCTACTGTCCAGTATGACTATGCTACATTTATAGCCAACAAAATTCATGAACAGTTCATGAACTTGGAGAGAGAGAGGGTATTCAAGTACACCTCCTACATATATCATCTGCTATTATACAATCAGCCTGACAGCTTCCCTGTCTTCCTCAAGAAATTAGATGCAAAGGGAAACAGAAGATCTGTAATGTTCTGGACATCAGTCTGTCATCACATCCACTATTCACCATACAACTATTGTGAGTTTATTGACCTATTCATCCATCCAGCCTTGTCACTACTATAGAGTTCTGCTCCTCCTAGACTCACTGATGATATGCAGAAAATCCTCCAGCTGTCCAAGAACTATAGCATTAGGGATTGGTACTTTTACCAAGACCACACAGTGATCAGGATATATGGCTGTGAATTAGCACCATACAGGCTACCAAAGTATGTTCCCATGAGACTCTTTGCACTGGAATACTTCAAGCAGTTTGGCAATGCAGATATGATTCACTTCCATAGCAAAAACAAGAAGGCACAGCTGAAAATAAAGCATCAATTGGGTCCATTCATCTTTAACAAGAGGGAAGAAGCTTGGGATGAGGCAGACCAAATGCTAAAAGCCCTCCAGCTCAAGACAAGCTTCTATTGGGCACCCTATGACCCTAACCATTTCATAAACCTCAGAAGAATCAAGCATAGGCTTGCCACATATGACCACATTAGCATTCCAGAAGTTGAAAAATATGCTAATCAATTAGAGTGGAAAGAAGGCACATTAGTGCAAGATTATACTGAAGAAGAAATAGCAGAGAAAGCCATTAAAACTTTAGAAAAGGCAGTTGACTTGGAATATTTTGGACAGGTCCGGTCTTCAGGCTCTCGGCATCTTGGAGAAGCTGCTTCTTCATCTACCGTTCCCCAGCATCCTACCAAAACAACTGATCCACCAGCAGACATGACTAAAGGCAAATCAGTGCAGCAAGAAGTGTCACCTCCAAATGAGGAGCAGCAAGTAGAACAGCAGGAAAGTACAGCCAAATAACCTGCCTCCACAGAACAGCAAACACATGAGTCAATCCCTCCAAGGTAGGAGGCAACAGTTGAGTCCTCTATTTTACAAACACCTGCTAATGAGGAAAGAACAAGGAAAAGGGATAGGAAAGAGGACACTCCTCTTACTACCTCTATGGACCAGCAAGGAGAAAAAAGACAGAGGTTGAACCCTTTTTCAGAGGAGGAACTACCAGAAAGACCAACTGATACTGTGCCCCCTCCTAGCATTGATACATCGGCCAGTTCCTTACAGCAAGGACAGGACATCCCACATGGGGTAGAGGTGAGCTCTTCAAGGCAGAAATCTAAGGCAGACTCTAGCATCAAGCAGCAATTCATAGATATCAAGAAAAGGAATGAGCCCCTCAAACACCAAATCTACAACCATCTCTTGAAAATGGCACCAACTAATCAGCAGAGCTTAATGTCTGCTTATGACATTCAAGAACAAAAAATGACTCTTAGTCATTTCAGGACTACCATGCAGCAACCTCAAACAGCTGCCGATTATATCAGAACTAATCTGGAAATTTTTGCCAAAGACATCCACCCCTTGGATCAGATTGAGCTACACAGGCAAACTGGGGAAATTATATATTCCACATTAGCTGATAAGACCCTACTGGCACACCAATTACAAAATTCTCTACACAACACTGCTGCTCAGCTGGAATTGGAGAAGGCATCATCTCAAGCCAAGGACAAGAGAATCAAGTCCTTGAAAGAGATTATTATAGAGTTGGGTCATGATCCAAAGGACCCCAAGGGTGTGCAGGCACTGTTAAAGAAAAGAGATGAAGATGTAGCAGCTATGAGAAAGCATATCAAGCTGCCAGCTACCCTTCACCCCCAAACTGGAGAAGTAGTAGAGAAAAAGAAGGATCAGGATGTAGTTGCTTTACTCCTGAGTTTATACAAGAGATTTATGGAAACAGAGAGTGCACTAGAGGTGGCACTAAAGTCAAGACAAAGTGAGGCACCAATGCAGCCAGCACAGACATCTACATCCACTGAAGGTGTGCCACTTTCTACTACTATAGCAGGTCCTCCCACAGGACAAACATTAGAGGCAGGTCCCTCAGCATCAGCGCCAGCAACAGCACCAGATCAGGGGCCCAGCCTAAGCATGCAGAACATGATGAGGGAGCTGGAAGCTTTAGAAGCACGGATGGCTGAACTGTAGGAGACCAAGGATAAATTGGCTGCCATTGAAGAAAAGTATGATAAATCAAAGCAAAGTGTAGCTGAAAAAACAAGAGAGGTAAGGGCTCTTGAGAAGAAAATAAAAGAACTGGAGAAAGAGCTCTCTCTTGATAAAGTTGTAGTTGAAATTAAGAAGATCCTATGGGCCAATATTGGTCAATCTATAACAGATCAGTGGCAATATATTGAAACCATCCATGAGCATATGGATCTTATAGGCAGGGCCCAAAAAGAAAGTCAAAGAGCAAGGGCATCTCTAGGCAATATGCCTGAAATAGCCAATAGGATGATCAATGTCCTTAACAATCGCACTGGCCCTCAGCTGGCAACAATGGGTATCACTAATAGAACTGATACCATTTTACTGGTGAAGAGGGTGCTCACTTTGAGAAATCATGTACAAACATTGGATAGAAGGTGCCAAGAAATGCATATAGAGGTGAACAAATTCATTGATAAAATTACAGCATTACATAACGGAGGCCTTCCCAGCTTAGTAACCAGTGCAGGAATGTTACTTTCTCATGAAAACTATGCCAAGAGGGTAAATACATATGCCACAAACCAGATCACTGCAGCAGCAAGTGCCCAGAGGAAACAGGGCCTCCATCTGGGAAAAGTCTCGATGACAAATTAGAGAATTTGTTTTTTATTGTGAATGAGATCAGACATCTTTTTTAAGTGCATCCAAAATATTATAAATATACTGAGGCAGATGAAACCTTAGGCATAATCTTAAGACACCAATTTCCTACTCAGGAATGGTGGACGGGCATGATACAAACACTGCTGTGAAGACACAGGTTGTTCACCATATTTTTGTACTTCGGTCACAAGTCAGCATTTTCAGAAGATTGATATATTCGCTCTGACTGGGAAAGCAATTGAAAGCGCCAACTCAGCAATCAAGCTTGACCACCAAAGTAGACGCCTACAGATGCAGATGAAGGGGCTGGGATAGCCGCACCACGACAAAGAAGCAAAGAGTGTATTACTCAGAATCAATAGGAAGCACCCAACCGACCCAGTTGCCTCCAAAAGTCAAAAGAATTTCTGACAGAGCTGGAAAGTCATTCATTGTCCATTTAAAGTAGCAATAACTATTGTATCTGTTATTTTTTAAAGTTGGTAAAGACAGTTATTGAGAAAATGACTCATCGTTAAGATATTTTGTAAAACGATTGTATATATATCCCCACGCATAAACTTATTGGGGTTGTTGATTTTTCTTCTGGAGAAGCTATGTTGTAACTTCAGACTTTCAATACAGGAAGCTAATGGAACTTCTGAAGTTCTGAGTTGTTTGAAGTGTTATGGTGTGCTTGCTTGCTGCTACAGGATTCCTACACTATTTCATGTCACAATAAGTTTTCTGAACCATGTTTTTGTGTATTCTATCCTTTCATAATACACTTATATTGTATGTTTCATATGTTTAGCAGTACAGAAAAAGAATAGTTAAGGATTTGTTCATTGAACACCCTAAACTCAATCTATGCTGCTACGAATGTTTTCTTCAGAATTAGTTATGGATGTGTAATTCTTAATTGCTCACCTTCATACTAAATCTTACATAGTAGATACTGTTCAGGAATTCCAATCTGCTCCTGAGTACTATTTCCTTTCTCCACATCACCAGCTTAGTGACAGTTGCTTAGTTGCCTCTCACTGGCTGGAAATACTCCATATTCAACAATTTGAAGTTTGTTTCATGATTACCTATATGGCCCTGCAGTTTCGTCACTCTCACTCAATCCTTCAAACAACACACAATCTCAGACTCCATTGCCCAATGGACTGAACCTCCTGAAGATCACATCTCAGCTACTAGAAGACATCATTCAACCAAACTTTTATATCATAGCCAGCCTAAAACCTTATCAAAACAAAGCTAAATCTTAAAGAGAGAGCCCTCTCTGATTGCAGGTAGGCTAGGACCTATGATCCAAGGATTGGTTTGTGGTTACCTCAGCCGTATTCCCTTGGGAGTCAAAGGGAACAACCTGAGTGATAACAGGATACATCAAGGCCCTCCTATGACAAGTCACTTCTGGTCGACATCAGCTCATTATCCAAGACGTTGACTTAGAAACAACCCTTTCAGTGCTTTGAAGCTTGCATACATCAATGGCAAGTTTCTCACTTCCAGCGATAGGTTGACATCAATGGCCTTCGACCGAAATATTTTGCGTGGTGTTCGACATCAGATCATATATTCACACCACGTGAATTGTACTGTAGTACCTTGAGGATCATTATCATTTTTGGTGATTCCTCTCACGTCTGTTAACAGCTCACAATATTGGCTGGTAATCAGGTGATGTCTTTCCATGTTCGACTTCAGAACATGTCTTCACATGGATTGACTTGTACATCGGGCGAAGATTGAACAAGTTTGAAGACCCTAGATCTAGTTTCATCCATCCGGGCTGCGATATATTTAGGAATATAAAAGCATCAAATGTACAAAGGTGCTACACAGATGGCCATCCGAACCAAGGATGATGACTCTACATCTGAAGAATCACCAGTCTGCATCTATAGACGACTATCTGATCTATGTAAATGAAATTAATTTATAAAGCTGAGCATGGGAATGCCTCCCTCAGCTAGATCATGAAAATTATGTTATGATGATGTATTCAATTGTAACTTATGCAGTTCAGCTTCTAGTTTAAAACTTCGGATCCTCATAATGAAGCATTTCACCCGACATTAATATTTATGACTTCATGCTTTGAGGGGCAACTGTTATAGACATATTTGGGCACATCAACCCCAAACTTATATGTCGATAAACTAGGGCTCATCAACCCCTAAAAGAGTTGTTTCATACCCTAAAACAACATAGTCATTTGATTACACCATTCCCCAAAAGTTCCACCTGAGAAACCATCCAGAAATGCCCTAAATTGAACCATACTGATTGCTCAACTAGCAAAGTGCGATACATACTGAGTGGTACACTACCCAAGTGTGATGCATACTGATTAGGCCTTCTATAGGGTGTGATGGGCGAGGATGGACAAATGTCCGAGACAGTTTTCTAGGTGGTTGCTCATGGAATCTTCTAGAAACTTCTCCTATGTCGCTTGCCTCTCTAAATTTTCCCAGGGATGAGTAAGAGATCCAAGAAATCTCCAAGTGGAATGACACTAATCAAACCCCAGAGATGACTCACACCCTTGCACACATCTATAAATGGATCCCTCATCTAAGAGATCTAGGGGTTGGAATGTTGTGAATTGCAAGGAAGTGTTGATAGTTTGTAATTGAGGAAAGAGAATTGTATTGTTGGTGTGATCTTGGTGTGATCTTGCTATTTCATGAGGTGAAGAGGGATTGAAGCTGAGAGGGTGATGCTGGATCAGATAACTGGGTTTTTATTCTCCCTTCTATTAATAAAGTTCTTCAAGTTTTCTTCCATATGATTGTGCAATTGTGAATGTTATCATTTGTGAATGCTATCATTTTTTCATTATATATCTGATTTTGTAATGTTTATGTTTTAATAGATCATGATGCTTTGATGATTCTTTGTTGTTGTACTTGTGCAAGTACTCTCCAAGCGGGTTAAGTACGGGGAGGAGTTGCAAGATCTGTTAAGGGGGAGAGAGATCAAGCAAGGGATTAAGTGGAAGTTTCAGGTTGGTTCCATTATCTTTCTCTTATCTGTCACACATAGAAGAAATCGTTGAATTGATTTAAACTATTGTTTCTAGGGTAACTGCCAAACCTAGAGGGCTAGTCGTTCGACAAGACACTAGTTTTCCCAGAAACACTCACTCTCTATGGGAAAGGTACAATTAGTTGAAGGTGAAATTGGGTCAATTGTTACCTCGACCTGTTGATTTGGGTCAGATATAAACTCATACGATTCACCTTCAGAGAGAGTAGGTTTGACTGACAGTTGATTTGAGTCAGTCAATTCATCAACTAGTGAAGGATTAAGGGAGAGTTTCCTGCAACCAGATGGAAGTCGCTGTAGTGAAGTAGGACGGTTATCCAACACTTTTTTGGCTTCATCCAGATAGGGACAAACGTGAATGGGGTGATTCCCTTCACATAACCTTCAGGGAACCTTAACTTTACCCTTATTTCCATTAACTTTACTACCACTAGTTGATGGTGTGTCATCAGCATGATCTTCAGAAGTTGATGACATAGGATGATGTGAATGAGAAGACCATTATTCTAAGATCTAAGGAATATCAGGAAAATTTCAAAGAAGATGTTCTCCCGCACAAAGTTTGCATGGATATCAAACTTTGTGAGGCTTGATGGATGGTTTCTCATCAGATGTTGCATTCAAAGCAATGGTTTCTTGGTTGCCCCTTTGCTTAATTTGCTTCATCTTCTTCTTCTTAGCCACCTGGTTACTAGTACTAATACTTTCACCAGGCGAAGAGGAAGAAGGGGAGGAAAAAACAATCGAGAAAGAAGGCAAAGGGTAAACTTTAGGATCAACTGGAGGTTGATTTTGGCTAGTTGGAGGAGTACTGGATTGTGAAGAAATCACAACATTTTGAACCAAAGAGGTTGAAAACAACCATACTGGTAAGCCAATGGTAAATCCCGATAGGGATAATGTAGCCATATAAGAAGAACCAATATTTCTGAAAGGAGGAAAAGGACTAGGATTCCCATCAAAAGGAATTCCTTGATCGATGGACTCTGGATTTGTCCCCATGTGTTTCAACATAAGATCAACTAAGGAGTGAGCGTGGAGGATGTTATCCATGGTCAATTAATTTTATTTTAATCAAATTAACATAACAAAACAAAAGAGGGATAATCTAGGCAAAAGGTTTACCAAGCAATTGTGAACTGTAGAATACCTCCTGGCGAAACAAGAAGTACGGGCAGGCCATCTCCATGAATGCTATGTTCGGTGTATCACAGTGTACAAGGCAGCCAACTTGGTTACCTAAGGATGGATAGCAACCTAGTGTTGTCCTCCCATATATACTAAAAGTACATGGAGGCCTAATCTGTATAAGCGCTGTCTAATGAAAAACTGCACAATGAGAGCATTCCCATATACTTTATGTACTGTAACACCAACCTATATACCCGAAGGTACGTTGACGAGCTACGATATACTCATGTACGTGGAATGAGGTATCACACTCGAGATGTATTACAGACAAGTTAGAAACATCTTCTTTGTTTTACGACGCTAGAACACGTCTCTAGCCTAGAACCACTAAATTTTTTTCATTAGGTGACAATGCTCCATTAGGTAAATTTGGATAATTTTAAGTTGATATTCTTTAGAATTTTCCTTTCAAGCTTCACCACATGATGTATGTTTGAAATTCCTAAAATGAAACTAATATGATAAGCATTATTTTCATTCAATTGAACAATGAAAACCTTAGCTAATAGGGATAGAGCAATCATATCTTTGACAAAGAGCTAAGAGCACATTTAATGCAATTTCCCTAGCTATTCCTTTCAAGCATTCACAAACTAAAATATGAATGATGCAATTTTTTCTTTTCTATTTCCTTAATGTGAATATGAACAAAAGTAAATATGACATACAACCAATCAATCTTTAAAAAGAACGAAGACTTTTACGACAGTTCTGTTTTGAAGGAAAAGAAGACTTTACAACTCTTTCTTTCGAACAAATATTTATCAACTATATTCTAACTTTGACTATATACTAATAATGACAAAGAAAAAATTTAAGATACATTAATCAATCAGGTCAAATTAGGGCTAGACAAGGAGATAGAAACTTGTTCTCTAAGACATAACATTCATTAATCAATCAGCAAACAAACAAACAGAGAAAAGTTGGAAAAAGCACATTCCAAAGGTGGAAAACTGACCCTAGGAGGATCAGCACAGCCCTGAATGGGAGATAATGCGCTTCAGAGCACTATCCCTAAGCCACGGGACTCTGCAATGCACTGTGTCCCTCACAAGCCCGCACTGGTGATAGTGAGCCATTTCAAAAGGCAATTTGACACAGTTTTGACCAAATTTTCAATACATAAGAGCTTAATTACAATCTATGAACACAAGTAGGTTCTGCAAGGATGTTCTAGGAGGTGGATAAGCTACTAGGAAAGAGCATGTTCCCTAGTGGAGTCGCCAATTTGTTTTGGAGAATTTGGTATCTATGGATAAATACTAATTCCCTAGATAATTAGCCATATCTAGAATAATAGTTTAAAGCATTTTAGTCTTTCCCTATAAGAAATAGATAAGATGAGAAGATGAGAAGACCTACTTGTAGTTCCACTTTCCTCTCATCTCCTTTGTATCGATCCTATCGCTCCTTCTCGTACTTAATATGCTTGGGAAGTACCTGTAAACACAACAGAAAACAAAGAATCGATCAAAGCAAAATATCTATTGAATATAAGTAAATGGAATCAGATACATTTCACACATAGAAGCATTATAGAACATACAAACATATGGGAGAAAGCTTCAAACACTTTATTGAATAGAAGAAGGAATCACAACCATTTGTGTCTGATTCAAAGCCATTCCTTTAGCTTGGATCCCATCAAAATCACATCAAAAACATGACAAACTTGTAGCATTACAATACTTGCTTCAAAGCTAAATCTCATAGAAACATTAGCTCCTTACAATTCAACATAATCCAACCCCTCAGCACTTAGATGAGTGGTCAATTTATAGGAAGATGAAGGATGTTTTGTCATAAATGGTGGCATTGAATGGCCTTTCATACATAGAATTAGTTCCATGGAGGAAGGGATGTGAGGATAGGATGCATCTTAACTCATTCTTCACCCATTTTCGAGCTCATAGGAGTTGATAAGTGAGGGAACCTTCTAGATGACTCCAAAAGATAAGAATATTCCCCAAAACCTATGTGAATTTCGCTCAATATCGCCCAGTGCAGGTGAAAGGAAGCCTAAGTGCTTTATAGAGCACCCTAGCATGGACTTCACTGCTCTGCAGCACACCCTTACATGGGCCTACCTGCGCTGGTCCCTCTAGATGCTATTTATGGATGTCTTCAAGTCATGAAACTGTCTGGGAAGGAGGCATTGAAAGGGGTGACTTGTTTAGGGCATGTAGCAAACTGAAATTAGGGTTTGATGAGCCCTAAAACACTGATCTGGATCATGGGATTGATGTGCCCAAATGGATCTGTAACACCCTCCGAAAACCACTCATCCTCACACTCTCTCTTGTATTGTGATTTTGATACCCCGGGTGGGCCCAATCCCACAGATTGGTGATCGTAAGGGTCAAGGTGAGATATCAAAGGAAAGAATTATAAACCACTGGTGTGTGGTATTCTCGCTAACAAAAGAAGAAGACCCCCGAGGGGAGTCCAAAGGCCGTAGTGCCCGAGCACTAAGCACTTAGTCATAGCCCTCAGTCACATGAAGAGAAAGGAGCTAAAGTGGATCTGGAGGTTGCGTCCTATAAAGGGTTTTCAGTGATAAATATCGATATGAGAACTCCATAACCAGGAAGTACAAAACTTTAAAGGCGCGGTGGGTCAGAAGTTGTGAAATTTAATAAGGAATATGGAGCATTCAAACTTGGCATGGGCTAATCCAGAAAGACCCTTTCCAACATGGAACCAAGGTCGACGCTGACAGAAGTAAACAAGGACCTGGTAGCTCAAGAGGACTTGATTATCTAGCATGGTGCCCCCATACAGAGGGAAGACAAAGTACCGACCAGGGGTCCTCTCCTTCAGTACTGCGACATGAAACTGATAATGCTCACTCCCATCTATTACAGGTCTATTTGGGAACATCACTCCCAACAATCAGATCAGTACAATTAGGGTTCATCAAACCCTAATTCAGTTGTTATATTTTGTAGACAAGTCATCAAATTGAATACTTCCATCCATGATAGTTTTTGTTGTCACCCCAAGAAACTCTCCTAGGTTGTAGCTCGGAGATGTTTGGGAACATTACAAATTCAGCTTATTGTTGCAAATGGATGAATGGAAGAAAGGATGCTTGCTCAAGCCGGATAACCACTTCTACTTTGCTTGACTCCAGACATGCATGAACACCCCCAGACTACAAGGCTTTAGGCCATCAATTACTCACAGTTTAAGGATTGGGTGAACATGGAGAATATTGACCACACCAGTAGATGCACAAAACCTTGTGATGGCTGGCTGCAACTGGTAAAGAAGTCTGCAAATCTAATTCCCTAATGCCCAGATAGGATGACATCTCTCTGGCACTAGGTGAATAGAAACCTAAATAACTTATTCACTGATACCTACAAGCTTTTAACACAGAGATAGGATGACAGCTTCTCCATTGCTAAACCACAAGAGTTAAGGAATAAAGCATATCAAGCATAGCTTGGAAAATAAGAAGCATGAAAAGCGAGCAATTAACAGCAAAAGAAGCTTGTATAAGCTGAAAATGAAGATGAGACGCTGCAAGTATCAAAGTAGTTACAGTCTCCAGAAGTTGAACAACCATCAACCTTGATTACATTTTGTTTCTGGGTATATATAGAGTTTCAATACAAAGGCACTCGGCCATTCTAAGTATGGAGAGGTCATAATTGACCACCAACTGCATTTAGTTTCCTGATGGAGCTTCTGAGTGCGTTTGCTTGCTTCAGTGGAGGAATTTGATCTCCTCGCGTGCTCTGTTGTACTCTCAGGTGGCTAGAGTGTCGTATGGGATGAAATTCCATAACTGTTAAATGCATTTATCTACTCGAGGTCCGTCCTTTTCCTTCTCGGCCATCCTGCCTGTTGAATCCGGTTGTTGAGGAGCAAATGCACCGAGTACTACTAGGTGGCTGTCTTCATCCTTCGAGCACACGGAATGGTCAGGGCAAGAGGACTACATGGCAAATGTACGAGTAGGATGGAGGAGGAAAATCAGCCATCGGGTCAAATGGATAGACGGTGGGGATCCCTCGGCGGAGGGTATCAGGAGATATAGAGGCGGAGTGAGCGTGGGCCATTGGATCACGGGTGGATAGATCCAACGGTCATCAGGCATCGAAGATGCACGGCACTTACCAGGCGGGAATGGAGGTCAAGGCGGTAAGTGGTATTTCCCACAGCACTGTTGATCGTCGGGCAGTAAAAGTACAATGCATGCGATACCACTCAGTGTGTGACGCGTGACAACGGGGAAAGGATGAAACCACTTTTCATCGTGTGTTATCGCCCCAATGTTTTGCGGGTGTGGGGAGAGCAAACACCGTCCGATCGTGGCAGAGGTGATCGGACAGTGGGGATTGGATCGCGTGGGTTCTCGTAAGGCACGGCGGAGGACCGTTGGATCGGGATGGTGGAGATCGATGGTTAAGGTTACGGGTGAGGGGTTTATAAGGGCACAGAGTCTGATGGGCATGGTTTTATGGGGTATGGACTTTAGCACTCAGGGTTTAAGAGCGAGGGGTTTTTTACATGGTTTTTTGTGAAAATCACATGAAATGGATATGCAGGGCAGATGAGTGAGTGTTGTGGGGAAAAGTATCCGACTCGGAATGACCCTATCCCTACTCTAAGGGTGATAGTTCCTTAGCAACAACAGAAAGTAAAGCTTTGACGTTTCTTCTTTATGAAAGTACAGAGAAGGAAGAAAAGATTGACCAACCGATATCCTTCGCTTTTGTCGATCTTGTCTTCTCTCTTCGTCCCTTGCTCCCAGCTCCTTGTTCTCTTGCCGGCCCAGCTACACAAAGATCCTGCACAAACAAGAGAGGGAAACTACAAGAAACATGTACTCATAACTGATGCATGGATTAGATTGAATCAGATATACAAGTAAATACAATACATCAATGCAATACAAGTATATAGGAGAACATTCAAAGCTTTATTGATAGAAGTAAAAGGTTCTGAGAAGGTTACAACCATAAATGGCTCCAATCCAGCAGCACCTCCCCAGCAGCAAGAAATCTCCTCTTCCCCTCTATAAAAGCAATCACCCAATAGCTCTAACTGTAGACCAACAGCACTTCCTTGCTTTGCACAAAATTCCAGCCTCCTTAGACCTCATAGAAGAGCTCTATATATAGGATAGAAGAAGAAAGGATGAGTCAGCTTGAGACTGACATAAAGCTGCCTTGTGTCCTTTCCCTCTTCAGTTAATCTTCAGTTCTTAAGTCCACTTGGAGATCCTTGCTTACACATGGAGATCAAGTACCTCTTACTCATCACAGGGTGAATTCCTTGAACCAAGTGTTAGTTTGGAAGCTTCCTGGGCAATTGACACCTTGAAGAATGACTGTGCCACTTGGCCAATCTCGCCCAGCGCAGGTAGCCTTCATTAGAGTTGACTTTCAGCGCAGGTACAAGGAGGAGCAGTTGACATTCAGCGCAGATGCTCAGTGGAGCAGCTGACATGATCCAAAAATAGCCTGTTTTTGAGTGTTTTCAGGTGGAGAACTGATGGGAAGTGCTGTGGTTTGCTGACCTTGTTCTTCTGGGGGTAAGAACAACATGTTTAGGGACTTTGGATCCCTGTAATTATTGACATTTCATGCTCCATGCTGCGAGGCACAAAAATGTCTATAACAGTTGCCCCCTAAAGTATGAGGCCGTTTATCGGGTGAAATGCTTTATCCAGAGGGTCCGAAGTTCATTCAAGTGCTGAGAGGTGCCCTGTAATACAATACAATACAATATATTATTTTTCATTCTGATTTCATGATCTAGCTGAGGCGGGCATTCCCATGCTCAGCTTTATAAATACATTTTGGTACATAGAACAGACGATCGTCTGATGGTAGACTGATAATTTTCTGCTGAAATTATCATCCTTTGAATAGGATGATCATCTGCTGCAATGATGTACATGACAAATGCTTTTATATTTCCTGAATATGTATCGCAGCCCGGATGGATGAAACTAGATCCGGGGTCTTCAAACTCGTTCGATCTTCACTCTAAGTACAAGTCGATGCATGTGAGAATTTCGCTGAAGTCGAACATGGAAAGACATCGCTTGATTACCGGTCAATGATGAAAAACCGTTAACAAGCGCGAGAGGAATCACCGATAATGATAATGACCCTCAAGGTACTGCAATACAATTCACGTGGCGTGAATAAAGGACTTGGCGTCGAACGCCACGCAAAATCTTCTGGTCGAAGGTCATTGATGTATACATGTCGCCGGAAGTGAGAAACTTGCCATTGAGGCATGCAAGCTTCAAAGTACTGATGGGGTTGTTCCTAGATCAACTTCTTGGATAATGAGCTGAAGTCGACAAGAAGCGATCCGTCAAAGGAGGGCCTTAATGAATCCCACATCGATGACACGGAACGGAGCTAATGATTTTAGTGGAGGTGAAAACAAACTGTGACATATGATTCAGGGTGGCGATCATGGATGGATGAAGGATAATGTATGGCAGTGGATGGGACACGGTTGACACTTTCAGAATGACCTCTCTTGAACATATAACGACACTGAGGCGATGGATCGGTAGCATTACCCCAAAATGTGGATGGTTTGGTGAAGACCATGGTGATGAGACCGGTGAATGAAACAACCCAACCCGATGTGGTACGGAAGAAAAGTGTCATGTTCAAGAGCAACTTGCTACCATTAAGCTTTGATGTTCTCCCAATTTTTCCCCAGTCATTTCTGACCAGTACCTCTTTATTTTTGTCAAGCTTGAGGAGGATAACATATGCTTGTTCTATAACCTGCCCTTCGGGCAAGCCCATCGCTATGATTTAACGAGCTTAGCGATAGGGAAACTCGTTCTCGTCTAAAGACAAGTTTGTCGCTATTTAATCATTTTAACGAGTCTAACGACAAGGAAAACTCGGTCCTTTTCATTTTTAGAGAGTCTGAAAAGGTACAGAAAGTTAACTCCATAATTCCTTTTTCGTCATCTAATCCCTTAAGTCCGAAAAAGTATAAAACAATACAGAAGGGATGGGTGTTCGGTACTTTTAACGAGCCGAACTAGACAAGCGTTCGATCTTTTTGTGTAATAATCCCTCAGGTCCAAAAAGATTAAAGTCTAAATGAGGGATAGCTCTTCCGGTCCCTTTAGCGAGCTGGAAGGCCAAAACTCGGCAAACTTTTCATATTTTACGAGTCAGAAAAGAGCTCAAAGATGACTCGTCTTTTGAGGAACGAGTGATAAACAGGGATAGCAACTGATTCTAGGTACAAATTGGAATTTTCCAATCATAGCAGTGTCACAAGGATGGCTAGGTGAAATCACTCTTCGCAAATGTTCCTCAAAATGGGTAAACAATCATATGGGGGTGAACGATCGGCTAAATGACGGTGGAGGTGATGGATGAAAACACGACCAAGGCTTTTAAGGCTGATAAATTTACGATCGCAATGGTTATTTACCGGGACAGGTTCATTTTTTAATGAGCTTGAACTCTGGTGGAAACTTTTGCTCACGCTTTTCTATTTTTTAACGAGCATAAATTCCACGGTAAAACTGCTCGATTCATGGTCAAATTTGATTTTTTTTTATTTTTACTAGCTTTTCTCTTTTCAAATGTAGTACTTCACCTTCAATTGCTGCAACAAACTTTGTTAGAAATGGACAATATTTGCATGAAAATGAGATTGTAACCCTAATATTTAACTTTAAACTGTGTAAAAAGCCATAAAAAGGTGTTTTTACCTCTCATTTACCATTTCATTTGCATTTTGCTTGTTGGAGCTCTGGAGGTGCCTCTTCTTCCTTGATTTTCACCACCTGATTCCGAGAGATTCTGTGGACGATTTTCGGCACCGTTTGGACCAGGTAGGAGCTAAACCTTAGCCCTTCACTTTCATGGTTTCCTTTTTCAATTTCATGCACATTTTTCATGGTTTCTGAACCTCAGGGGTTTCATCAAGGCGCCCTGGCATCAGCGCAGGTTCTCCTTTCAAAACCTGCGCTGCATGTCAGGTTGTCTTAAGGCAGACTGTGCCTCAGTGCAAGGGAGAGACTCTCTGCCTGCGCTGGGCCTAGAAAAACTGATCCTGCATGTGATTTTTGATGATTTTTCGCCAGTTTTTCATCAAAATTAGGAACTTACTCCTTCTCTTGTTTGCTTGTAGGGAACTTTGAACAAAATGTCCCTTACATGGCGAGAATGAGAACATGAAGCAGAGGACATGGTTGCACTCCATGACCCGGTCACGGTGAACGCGCTTCGGAACTGTGGCCTACTGAAGTTCTTCCGTATCTCTAGCATGAGAGCACAGATTTCTTTACTGCAGTATATGCTTGACTGTTAACCAAGTATTCCAGATTAGGGGGAAAACCATCCCCTTGACCATAGAGGACATGTACTTCTTGACTGGGTTGTCAAGGTGGGGTGCCCCCATTTCTTTGTCAGGTACGGCTCGAGGGACTAATTGCACCAGAGACTATATTCGTCAGTATTGCCGGGAAGGTTCACAGCCGAGCAAAGACGGCAAGATCAATATCCGTGACATCACTGACAGGTCTCTTAGGTCCATTCTGTTTACCATTGGTAGGATGGCCGGTAGCGCAGCTTTACATGTTGCCAACAGATCTTACATGCAGCACGCCTTGGAGTGTCTCCAACTGAAAGTGTTTAACTGGTGTGATGCAGTACTTGTTCAGATGAAAAGTCAATTGACCAAGGTAAAGGACGGGAGGCTGAATAACTTTGGATTTGGTTCTATTCTGACTACCTTCGCCTTGGAGAAAATCCCATTGATGCAGCCTCAGTACATCATACTTGACTTGCCTTCTCCGACCGAGCCACGCATGCAGAGGTGGGTTGACCACATGTCCCGACATGCTGGTCAACCTCAGATTACTTTCACTGAGGCCTTCTTTAGGTGGTTCGAGCGTCAGGAGATGGTGTTTTCTGAGTATCCATATGTGGGTATGGACTACCGAGGTGATCCGGACTTGGTGCTACCGGATGGCGAGCAATGGGGTGCTATTGGTAAAATCTCTAACCATATCACTGTTTACTGTTTTTACTCATGATGTTACTGTGCAAAAACTAATCAAACTCTTGGGTGCATGCAGATGTTGGTCCTGTTCGTCCAGCAGCCCGTCCACGATCGCCAGCTGCTGCCCCAGCAGCAGAGCCTGCTAGGAGAGTTGTTATTCGCGACCTTGGTGATACTGAGACACTTACAGCTGTGCAGGAGCAGGTTGAGAGCCTTACTCGTGGTCTTCCGGATGTACAGATTGACGAGTTACCTTTACAGTTGCAGCGGCACACTATTGGCGTGCCTAGACGATGGACTCGTCTCTTGCGCATGATTGCACAGACCGTGACGTACTATCATGAGCACCATTAGGCTAGGGTGCCCCCTAGCATCTTTTTTGAGTTCTAGGTCATACGACCAATTTTGTTTTGATTACAGCACATCATGTACAAACTATAAACAGCTTTATATATTTTGATTTTCGGGATTTATTCTGGTTTATTTGCGATCCACTTGCATAGCACCGATGCATCTCTTTTTATATATGTCGTAAATGTCTATCTAATACATAGTTTGCTAATGAATCTGTTAATGTGTTCAAGTTTCTGGAAATATGTTGGTATTGAATTGAATCAAACTCTCTTTCCAAAATCTTAACCCTTAGAAACATTCGATAAATAGCTGGATTGCGGACTGAATATATACCAGTGAGTTGTAGTATCACAAGCTGTGAGTCTAGCCTAACAATTAGTCGGCGTATACCATGAGCGATGGTATCGGAGAGGAGTTCAATCAACGCGCTATACTCAGCGATGTTGTTCGTTGACTGCCCAATACACACACCTCTGAAACTCACTAACTCGCCGCTTGGATCAAAAATGGCCCAGGCTGCGGAGGACAAATTCCGCGTACTACGACTCGCTCCGTCGGCATATCCTACATATGTCTCAGAAAAATTCGACATCTGCAACAAACAAGAAGGGTGGATTACTAAACCGAAACAAACACTTTAGCGAAAAAAAAATACAACAAAAGCACTCAGGTTACTATTCAGGCATAGTAACGCTTGAGGTACAACCCGTTGCGGGGTTGCGCCAGTGGTATCCCGTCATAATCCATTAACTCGTAGGCTCCTTTTGCTAACACCCTTTTAACAATATAGGGACCCATCCATAAGGACTTAAATTTTCCTGCTCCTAATTTGTCGGATTCTTGGTCGTAAAGCAAAACCAAGTCACCCTCAGAGAAGATACGAGGTTTGACATTCTTGTCGAACTGCGCCTTGACTCGTTTCTTATGGGCTTCGTTCGCCAAAGCGGCGTCACGACGGTTTTCATCCAACTGGATCAATTCCAAGAAACGAGCCTCTTCTTCTGAGGTTCCGGGGAGGAGGTCAATTGCGAGTTTAAGAGACGAAATTTCGCACTGGATCGGTAAGACTGCCTCCAGGCCATACACCAATTGGAATGGTGTGAACCCAGTGGCGTTCTTTACCGAGGTTCGGTAAGCCCACAATGCTGAGTACAGGAGTAGGTGCCATCTTCTTTTGTGAACCCCGATCATCCTTTGCAACATACGCTTCAGGACCTTGTTGATTGCCTCAACTTGTCCGTTGGCTTGTGGATAATATGGGGTAGAGCTGTCGTGAGATAGCCCTAGTTTGGCAGCTAATTCAACCATCATGTGATTGCGAAAATGAGATCCATGATCTGTCACTATAGCCTGCGGAACGCCGAACCTGGCGACTACATGATTAAAAAGGAAAAGGGCAGGTGTTTCACCAGTGTTATCCAATGTAGGCATCGCCTCGGCCCATTTGGTAAAATAGTCAACAGCGACTATAATATACCCATGCCCCCCGGTCGAGGTGGGGTTACATTGCATGAAATCGATGCCCCACTTGGCGAAAGGCCCAACAGCAACTATAGGCTGCAAAGGTGCGGGCGGTCTCCTGGTTTTGCTATCAAAGATCTGACATGCATGGCAACTTCTGACAACTATTATGCAATCTTTAAACATAGTTGGCCAGAAATATCCTGCTCGTAAGATTCTTTGTGCTGTTGCATATCCAGATTGATGCCCCCCGCACGCGCCTGAATGACAATCATTCAGGGCTTTCTCGGCCTCCTCATGGGTAAGGCACCTCCTGAGAACCGTATCGACACCACGACGGTAAAGTGTATCACCGACGATCATGTAGTCTTTAGATTGGTATCGTATACGCTTCTGTTCCGAGTGTGAGGTATTAGGCCTAAATTTTTGGGTTTGGAGATAAACTATGATGTCTCCATACCATTCATCGCTTACTGATATCAGAAACAAATTTTCATCCACGATTGACTCTTCTGATGTTTCATCGTTGGACGACGATGGGAGATCGCACAATAATTCCGCGAAAACTAGAGCTTTCTTCGATTTAGATTTTACAAAATCCAGATCAAACTCTTGAAGGATCGCTATCCATTTCGAATATTTGCCCCCCAGCAACTGTCGCGACAGTATATACGTCATGGGGTTGCAATCTGACAGAATGGTAGTTTTCCTAAAGAGGACATAATGTCGAAACCTTTGAATCGCTTGAACAGCAGCAAGCGCTAGTTTTTCAACATAGGAATATTTACTTTCTGTGTCATTTACGTTTTTACTTAAATAATAAATAGGATGTTCAATTCCATCGACTTCTTGCACTAAGACCATCGCAATGGTCGTATCTGTTGCAGCTAGATACAAGTTAAAATCTCTTTGATAGTCCGGGGCGTACATTAATGACGCTCTTACTAGAGAATCTTTCAGAGCGTCAAAGGAAGCTTGCGCAACCTGGTCCCAGACAAAAGGTACATCCTTTTTCAAAAGACGAGTATAACCTTTGGCAAGTTCTGCGTAATTTGGAATGAACCTCCTCAGAAAGTTTGCTTTCCCTTTCTGAATCTGAAGCAAATTTGAAGGTGGAGGCAAATTAATGATCGCCTGAACCTTACAGGGGTCGAGACGAATCCCATCCTTAGAGACTACAAAGCCAAGTAAACGACCAGAACCGACGCAAAACACACACTTGTGCGGATTGAGTCTTATCTTGTAGTGTCGGCAACGTAGAAATATTGCTCTCAAATGCCGTGGATGATCAGTCCGCTTCCGCGAATGAGCCGGAAGATCATCGAGGTAAGGTTGAACGATGTTCTTGATGTCATGGAAGGCATAATTCATTGCCCTCTGAAACGTCGCCCCTGCGTTCTTTAAACCAAAGGGTAATTTTCGATAAGCGAATGTGCCCCACGGACAAATAAATGCAGTCTTAGACTGGTCCTGTGGGCGGATATTTATTTGATTATACCCGGAAAATCCATCCATAAAGGAAAATATTTCACATCTGGCGCATTCATCAATTATTTGGTCGATGAAGGGTGTAGGGTAGTTGTCCTTTGGACAAGCTTGGTTTACATCCCTATAGTCGACGCACACTCTTATCGTCCCTTGTTTTTTCATAACAGGGACAATATTCGATACCCAATCGGTTAGAGGAACCGGGTAGATGAATCCAGCATGGAGAAGTTTTTCAACTTCTGCCTTAATGGCAGCGGCTTTCTTGGGGTGCACCTGCCGAAGCCGTTGTCTTACTGGTTTGACATCAGGATACATTCTAATCTCATGTTCAACTATGCTCGAGTCAATGCCTGGCATTTCATCATATGACCATGCAAAGACATCTCTAAATTCGCGAAAGAGAGCACCATATATTTCCAGTTCTGAAGGGGAACAACTTTTGCCGACATGAATATTCTCTACAACATCAGATTTTGTCGAGATGTTTATGGCTATGGTCTCTTCAATATTGGATAGGTTTCGCTCTGAATCCACCGTATTTACAGTATTTGTTAGGAATTCAAACACTGAAGGGTGATATAGGTCGTGTTGAGTTTCTTCTTCACATTCTGGAAGAAGGGAACGATGGTGGTGATCATTCCATGGTGCCCCCTCAATCATCATTGATTGTAAGATTCCTTCGTCAGTCCCATGAACTTTTGACCATGGATCTAATGGGGTACCATATTCTCCAGACCTATCTACCCAAACGCTTGACGAGCGTTGATTTGGGCTCGCCTCCCATGCCTGAAATATTGATTGCTACAATATTTCTATAGGGCTAGGTGGCAAAACCACTTGATAATCCATGACGACTTTGTCTCCTGCGACCTTCGAAGAAGATACCATGTTGCATGTTGCTACAAACGGGATATCCCCTACATGGAAAGGAGGTGGCAATGCGAAACTTCCCATCATTGTGGGATCTTTTAGCAAGCCTACTCCGATATCTTGCACTGAATGGTCGCTCCCATGGATCATGGGAATGCTTCCAGTAACTTGTGAACCATTAGGGAGGAAATTCTGCTGGTCGACGATCGTAATCCCTCCTTCAAACGGGAATGCGATCTTCCTAAAATATGTCGACACTACAGCTGCCATGGCATATATCCATGGTCTTCCTAGTAGGATGTTATAGTCAAGATTGCCATTAATGACTTCAACATCAATTTCCACTGTTTTTCCTCCTAGTTCAACCTTAAAGTTGTTTAGGATACCGTACGGAGTGTACGTCCTACCGTCAAATGCTTTCAATGTCGTCGAAGATCGCGACAAGGTTGGAGATCCAAGAGTTTTCCAGCAACTCATCGACATGATACATGTCGATGCTCCCTCATCAATAATCGTTCTATGAACAGTTTTGTTGAGTGCTTTCACTTGAATAAGGAAAGCTAGTTGCGCTGGTAACTGAGGACCATATCCTCTGTGATCAAAGGATACAAGATTGGAATCTTTAGGATCCACTCCACCAATTGCTGATAACAATGCCTGCCTTTGGGATGGACAATTTTGCAGTACCTCAAGAGTCGACATAGCAGATGGCGATTGGGCCAAATCTTCCACTATGTTATAATGCTGCGCCGCTCTGGCGCGAGGATTAAATGTCGACTTGTGTACTACTCCCTTAGGTGGCTTTATCGTTAATTCATGCGTGAGGGGGGGTACAGCTTCTGCCGAAGTTGTTGTCGAACTACTGGGTTGATCTTTCCCTTTGTCATTCGACACCGGCGGATTTCCATAATCTTTATTCCTGGTCGAGATCAAAGCATCATTTTGCTTAGAAACCAACAACATAAGCACTTGTGACGGGGAAGCATTTCCACTATCAACCATATTTTTACCTGGGGTGGGAAATGGATCAGTCAACACAGCTGAAGTTTGGGAACTTTTAAAGAACCTTTTTAACTTAGCTTTGAACGGACAGTTCTTTGTTGAATGATCCTTTTCATCGCATATCTGACATGGATAAATTTGTTTCCCTTGCCCAGGAGGGTTTGAAGAAGTTTTTTGAGGGGATGACTCACCCTGCTTCTTCTTCTTCCCTTTGTTTTGTTTCTTCTTGCTTCCTGGTTTATTGGAGTTTTTGCCTTTATCTGTAGATACAGCATTTACCTCCGAAGCAAGAATCTCTTGATTTGCTTTTTGATTCGAAGTCTTACGGGCTTTCTTATTTGAATCCCTTGTCGACTTAGTGTTTGTAGTTCCAATCACGCCATCACCGGCATGAGAGTCACTATTTGATCCGGGAGGAGGAGGGATTGAAAATTCTGGTCTGGGGGTGTCAGGTATCTTATCATAGAGCGTGCCCGACTGAGTATATACTAAGTCCAAATATTGAGCACGAGCAATAACCTGCTCCTCTGTTACGACGCCTCCCTTGGCCACATCTTCTGTTATAGCAGGAAGAAGCGACTTTATAAACCACTCAGCTAATAGCTGATCTGGAACATAGGTCTTTACCATTCTGCGACGACGACGCCACTCATGTATATGATCTGATATATGTGTGGCTGTTGTCTGCTTGAAATTGGTCAAGATCTCTGTTCCAGTTTCGTACCTTATAGGTAACTGAAAGTGTGTTAAGAAAGTCGTGGCTAGGGAACTAAAATTGTCGAAAGAGGCTCTAGGTAATTCAATATACCATTTAGCCACCGGACCAGTCAATGTCCTCTGGAAAAGGCGAAGCCTTATCGAATCATCATTCAAGGTATTCGACGAACACCAAAGATGGAATGTCATCACATGATTCGACGGGTCTTCGCCAGGATTTCCATTGAATTTAGGAATGTCCGAAGGAAGTTTGTGAGGAATCGCTGGCCACCAATGGGCATAGGCGATTGGATCGTTTGTCAATCGATGTAAATCTGGTAATTCTAGAGTTGCCACGAATGGCAACTGCTGATTCAGGTTTGGCGAGGCGTACCCAGGATACGATGGAATCGCCTGAGCAGTAGGCCTTTGCATACCAGCATAATGCAACTGATGTTGATATGACTGATATGGCTGGTGGGCTTGGCCACTGTAAAGTGGTTGATTTAACCCGTTCTGAATATAGGGTTGCCCACTATTCGCAAAGATCTGTTGTTCAGATCCCTGGTACACCTGTTGAAACTGAGGTTGTTGGTATTGCACCATCCATGTTTGTGAAGCCATGTTTTGTTGTGCGACACTAACCGACGGACCAAGATGCGGGGTTATGGTTCCCGTTTGTATCTGTGTCGTCCCGGCAGTTGGCGATTGTGGTTGTGTTGCAGGGTCAATGGGCTGTTGCATTACAACTTGGGGTTGACATACAACAGGCATCGATTGAACTTGCGACACGGTTACAATTGTTGGCGTCGTCGGGATACTAGACATAGGTACACACTGTTGCATTGAATATACAACTCTCGGTTGTTGGGGTAACATAGGTACCCAACCACTCGTCGTTACTTCAGTCAAACCTGAATGTTGTTGAAAACTGCCGTATGGGTATCCCCCCGGAAGGGGAAGTGAAAGGGCATATTGCCCCCCATATGGTAACAATCCGGAGCTCAAGGGTATAGATTGTCTTTGAGGACTGGATTGCCCAAACTGATTTCCAAAGGGATCAATTTGTCTAGTTTCAACATAAGAATTACCGGGTATTATACCGGAAGAACAAACTGGAACAGACCAAGTTGTCGTAATAGTCCCTGGGTGGACACCTTCTAGCTGATGAGAGCTAGTCGGGACAGCTGGTATGCCGGCAAACATCGTTGGAGTGACGGCAGGAGCTTCTGCTGCCGCTGTGTCATTCGGCACAGTCTTAGATGTCGACGGTTGCTCAAACATTTTAAGTCTATCCAATAAACCGCCTAACAATTCTACAGGAACTTCCAGTGGCGATGGACAAACTTCTGATGCAGAAGGAAAAAGAGTGGCGCCTACTCCAAAATGAGTTGGAGTATTTGCTTGCTGGTCCTCTACGATTTTTTCTATTGCAATCAGACCAAAAGGAAGAGGAAGACCGTCAGGTCCGTAAAAGATTTCTGGTGCCGAAGAAGGGATTGCTTCGACAGCGACAGTTGTTTGAGAAACAAGACTCTGTGGACTGGTTTCAGATGGAACTGGTTCAGTTATGCAAGTACTTGTCCTCAGACTAGGATCAGTACAACTGTCCCTCTGTTGCTGTTGAACTTCTTCAATAGAGGCAGGGATTCCAGAAATATTAGGAGTGACCAGAATCTCAGATGTTGTCGGAACTGTTGTTCTAACTTTAATGGGAGATTTTGACCCGGTCAAGCGAGTACGCTTCGTCCGTACTACTCTCGATTCCGGAGACAAAGACTGTTGACTCACGAGTCTCCTCGAACGACGGAGTTTTAATTGACTTTCCTCCACGGTTTCGGATTACTTGATCAACTAAAATACAAAAAGGGGAATTATGTTTCCGTATTGAATGAATTTTATTAGACGCTTTTAGACACAACTTTGCTTTTTCATGTTTTAAGAGTCGAGAAAAAGCTAAAGATGACTCTAGTCGCCTTCGATGTATTAACGAGCCCGAAGTGACAAATGCTCGGTTGGACTTTTTCAGTTATAGAGTTTGAAAAAGGCCAAAAGAAACTGCTCTGGAGATCTAGGCAGAGGGTGTGCCAAACCTTTCGCGAAACCACAGAATACGTTTTACGGTACGGGTGGTCGATCTTCGTGAATGCTGTGTTCACTGCATCGCGATCAGTAGGGCGGCCGACACGGCTTCCTAAGGATAAAGGCTTTATTCCTATAGGGGTCTCCCAATATACGCGACGGTACGCGGGAGCACAAGTCCGTATTAGTGCTATCGTCCCTCAGGAGGAATCACCCACCTTCGTAGAGATCGACAGTCACTACGTTTAACGACGCCGGAACACGTCTCTACCTAGACCTCTATTGTGAGCGTTATGTTACAAAGCGTTTTTAGATTCATTCAATATATTTTAAGTTGATCTTGTTTAGCAGTTTTTCTTTCAGGATCACCACGAGATGTATTGGTACAAATTCCTAAATGCAGCTAAAATGATAAGCAAGCTTTACAATCTTTTTAGCTTTGAAAATCCTAACTACTGAGGGGAGAGAAAAACATTATCTTTCCACACAGAGCACAAAGCACAAACTAATGCACTTTCTCCTAGATCAATCACGCAAACTTATAAAAAATGCAAATGCAAGATGCATGTATTTCTTTTCTTTTCCCTTAATGTTGATGTAAGACAAAAAGGAAAATGTCGTATAATTTTCGAATTCAATTTGAAGCGTAAACAAACAAGTTTTGTCTAAAATCAAAAGACGCCTTATAGGTACTTGTTTCGACACTAAAAATGTATGAATTCAAACCATAAGATGAAAAACAAACAAACTCAAACAGCCATGAACAGTAATAAAACTAGCTCTTAAGATCACAAAGACACTTTTACAGTTCAGGATCTAAGAGGCCACAGCTATATTGGTTTGCTTTTCACAATGGGAAACTGTAACTGAAACAAGAAATACTGAAAGAACAATCACAGTTTCATCACACAACTGAGGCGGAATAATGTCAAGGAAAGTTGGTTTACAGCAAGTACAAATGACAAGCAATCAGCAGCAAAATAACAGTGAAAACAGGGCTAAGACTCAGTAGGAAACCTCAGCAAGACATTGGCTAACTGGTTCAGCGCAGGCTCTGGTCTGTCAAACTGACTCTTAGCGCAGTTCCCGAAGGGAGTACCTGCGCTGAAATGCAGACTGCCTTTAGACAGCCTGCACTGAGACACGAGAGTTGCGTTTACAAGGATTTCCGGGTCATAAAAAGCTCAAAAATTCACTGTTTTTGCTGAAATAAAAAGCTCTAGGTCAAGTACAGGCTAAGGGATGATCAAGAGGATGAAAAGCTATCACAAAGAGCACAAGAGTCTTTGTAGATCAGCTCTTCAAATCATGAATCTGTTCAGAAGATGAGCAAGAGTAGCAACCCCTCTACTTCGCTTTTGATATAGTCAAAAGCTTTTCGATTTGGTACTCTTTTGTTCAGGAAATGAATAGCAAAGATACTACAAACACCAACAAGATACTTCGCTCCCCAGTGGAGTCGCCAGTTTGTTGTGGGGAAAAGTATCCGACTCGGAATGACCCTATCCCTACTCTAAGGGTGATAGTTCCTTAGCAACAACAGAAAGTAAAGCTTTGACGTTTCTTCTTTATGAAAGTACAGAGAAGGAAGAAAAGATTGACCAACCGATATCCTTCGCTTTTGTCGATCTTGTCTTCTCTCTTCGTTCCTTGCTCCCAGCTCCTTGTTCTCTTGCCGGCCCAGCTACACAAAGATCCTGCACAAACAGGAGAGGGAAACTACAAGAAACATGTACTCATAACTGATGCATGGATTAGAGTGAATCAGATATACAAGTAAATACAATACATCAATGCAATACAAGTATATAGGAGAACATTCAAAGCTTTATTGATAGAAGTAAAAGGTTCTGAGAAGGTTACAACCATAAATGGCTCCAATCCAGCAGCACCTCCCCAGCAGCAAGAAATCTCCTCTTCCCCTCTATAAAAGCAATCACCCAATAGCTCTAACTGTAGACCAACAGCACTTCCTTGCTTTGCACAAAATTCCAGCCTCCTTAGACCTCATAGAAGAGCTCTATATATAGGATAGAAGAAGAAAGGATGAGTCAGCTTGAGACTGACATAAAGCTGCCTTGTGTCCTTTCCCTCTTCAGTTAATCTTCAGTTCTTAAGTCCACTTGGAGATCCTTGCTTACACATGGAGATCAAGTACCTCTTACTCATCACAGGGCGAATTCCTTGAACCAAGTGTCAGTTTGGAAGCTTCCTGGGCAATTGACACCTTGCAGAATGACTGTGCCACTTGGCCAATCTCGCCCAGCGCAGGTAGCCTTCATTAGAGTTGACTTTCAGCGCAGGTACAAGGAGGATCAGTTGACATTCATCGCAGATGCTCAGTGGAGCAGCTAACATGATCCAAAAATAGCCTGTTTTTGAGTGTTTTCAGGTGGAGAACTGATGGGAAGTGCTGTGGTTTGCTGACCTTGTTCTTCTGGGGGTAAGAACAACATGTTTAGGGACTTTGGATCCCTGTAATTATTGACATTTCATGCTCCATGCTACGAGGCACAAAAATGTCTATAACAGTGAGGTAATGGGGAATGGTGAGGATAACCATTTTAGGCCTTCTTTGAGCACGACCACGGACCAAGTGTGCCTCCAGCTTTATAAAATCAATGTTATATGGCAGAGCTAACACTGGCTCCTTCTGGGGATGAGATCCTCCCTGTGAGGTCTCAAGAACGACAAATCATTGCCTTTCCTGTGAAAACCAAATTAGAAAAATTTCCTAGTGTTCCATTGGGCATGGAGTCTAACTGAGTCTACACTAAAGCAGATACAATAACATATTTACAACTTTAAGGCGAAAAGACCTTAAATAACATAAATTTTTAGAAAATGCCCATTGACTGGCCCGTCAAAAACTGCCTCCCCCTTCACACTTTGCAGCATGAAAGTATTGTTCCCTTGGGTCTAAGAAATGATAAAAGGCCCTGTCCATAAAGCATCGAACTTCCCATGGTTTCCTTTCTTCTCTTTCAGTGCATCCCACTTAAGAACCAAGTCTCCAACCTTAAAATTATCTATTTTTGTCCCCCTGTCAAAAGCTTTCTTGATCTTCTTTTTATGTGCTATAGACTTCTCAACCAGTTGTTCTCTGATTTGGTGTACTTTTGCTAAATCAGCGATCCTTCCTGCCATGTCTTTTTCCTCATTCTTCTCTTCTTGCAAGAACTTTTCCACAGGGAGGATTAACTAAATTGGGAATATGGCCTCATTGCCATATACCAGCTTGAATTGAGAATTCCCTGTGGATTTCTTGGTGGTTACTCTGTCAGCCCACAATTCATACTTTATCTTAGAATCCCAGTTCTTTCTGTTGTCTTCCAACAGCTTTTTGATTATCCTTATCAGGCTTTTATTGGAAGATTCTTCTAGACCATTTCCTTGAGAGTAATATGGGGTGGAATGAACCAGCTTAATGCCCATTGAGTCACACATATCCACCAATTATTTTGCCCTAAAGGCTGTTGCATTGTCTGTGACTAATTTATGTGGACAACCAAATCTCGTCAAGATATTCTCTGTCAAGAACCTCATGACCACACGATTATCAGCCTTTCTGGTAGGGATGGCCTCAATCCATTTAGTGAAGTAATTAGTGGCTACTAAGATCCATCTGTGCTGGCCACTGGAATATGGATTGATTTCTCCAATGAAATCCAAGCCCCATGGCTGAAAAGGGCCACTAGCATGTATGGGTTTTAGGGGCAGGGACCTCAACTGCTATTTCCCTTCAAATCTTTGGCACCTGTCACACGATTTAACAAACGAAAAGACATCATAGAATAAGGTGGGCCAATAGTACCCAGCTCTGAGGATCTTATTGGCTGTAGTTTTCCAATAATGATGCCTTCCACATATGCTGGAATGAAAATGTTGCATAACCTCCATAGATTGTTCTTTGTCCAGACACCTCAGAAGAATTCCAGAGGGGTCCCTCCAGTAGAGTAGATTTTCATGAATGCAGTATCTAGCTGCCTTGAGCTTAATAGTTGTGGCTTGGCTTGGACTAAGGCCTGGAGGAGCTTCTAGCTTCAGCAAGAATTGAGCTATTGCAAAGTACCAATCACAAGAAGCTAGATCCTCTACCAATGACTTATCTTTCCCTGGTTCAGTTGTTTCTTCTGCTGCCTGACTATCTTCTGAATTTATGCTTATCAAATTCATATCTAACCTTCTGCAATTTTCTTCAGCCATTAGTCTAGCAAGGCCCTGACCTCTGACAAGTTTGGTGGGCTTCAGTTCTATGTTAAATTCAATAAGCTTTGCAATCCATTTAGCCCTTCTTCCATTAGCATCAGGCTGCGTTAAGACATCTTTAACTGAAGCGAAGGGCACATATGAAATTACCTTGGAGTGCAGAATGTAAATTCTGAAAGCTTTCAAAGATTTGATAAGTGCATATGCCTATTTCTCAATGATATCATACCTCAGCTCGGCATCCCTTAAGGTTTTGCTGAAAAATGCCACTAGATGTTCTGAGCCTTGCTCATCTGCTGCATCAAAACTGCTACGAGGGTGTCATCAGAGGAAAATGAAAATATATGGAACTCCTTGTTGTAATCTAGACTGCTTAAAGTAGGAGCTTACATAATATCTTTCTTAATGGACTCAAAGGATTTTCTTGCTGCATCCGTCCATTTTAATTCTGACCCCTTTCTCAACATGGAGGTAATATGCTTTACAAGTTCTGCAAAATTTGGGATAAACCTCCTCACAAAATTTATTTTTCCCAGAAAGGATTGGACATCCTTCTTCGATCTCAGGATAGACAAGGTCTGTATTTCTCTCACTCTTTCTGGGTCAATCCAGACACCTGCAGCAGAAACAACGTGCCCTAACAACTTGCCTTCTTCCAAAGCAAACTATGACTTTTTAGGATTGACTAAAATCCAAAACCTTCTGCACTTTAGGAACACTTTCTTCAAATGCTGCAAATGGTCATGATGGCTACTAGAGTACACTGTTATACCATCCAGGTAGATAAGGACAAACTTATCCTTCTGTCCCACGAATGCTATATCCATAGCTCTTTGAAAGGTAGCTCCAGCATTCATCAACCCAAAATGCATCTTGGAATACATAAAAGTACCCCAAGGAGTGGTGAATGCAGTCTTCTCTTGGTCATCTGGATGTACAGCAATCTGGTTGTACCCTGAAAATACATCCAAGAAAGACATCACTTTGGCTCCTGAGACCTTCTGCAGTAAATGCTCCATCTTGGGTAGAGGATAATTGTCTTTCTTAGAGCATATGTTTAAATTTCTGAATTCAACGCAGAGCCTTATTTCTCCACTTTTCTTCCTCACAACTACCAAGTTGGCTACCCACTTTAAATATCTGAGAGGGACAATGATTTTGGCAACCAACAACTTCTTCATTTCCTTTTCAATCATAGGGAGGAGCAAAGGATTTATGGGTCTCAGTTTCTGCTTGAAAGGGATGGTGTCTTTTTCTAAGGGAATTTTATGCTAGATGAGATTTTTGTCATAAGTTTTCATGTCACTATATTCCCAGGCAAAGACATCAGCAAATTACTTCATCAAATTGTAGTACTCAGAACTTTAAGCAGCAGATAAATGGGTGGACAAATTTATATATCTTGGATGATATGGACTCCCTATATTATGCTTACAGACTGCAAATTGGTCTTCTTTTTGGGTAGCCTTATAGGGCACATCATTCTGGTCAAACAAATTTTCTAAAGGAACTAAACCCTTAGGTATATGATTGTTGGGCAGTTGGACAATGCTATCTTTACCAATTTTGTTTCTAAGCTGGGATTGGGGGCTTCCTTCCAAGGCTTCATTCTCCTGGTCAATTTGCATTTCGTAGAATTCATCATGGACTTGAAGAAACCTATTTACCTTATTATCATCTTCAAAAACTTTCCAATGTTGGACATTATCAGGCAAGGATGGTCTATATTTCATTTGAACTTCATAAACTAGTTTGGGAGGCATGGGAGGAATAAACATGCGAGCAGACACAGCAAGGGAATCAGCAAGCTGATTTTTAACTCTAGGGATGTATGAGATACAAAAATAATCAAAAGAATCTTTAAGTCTCCACACCTCATCTCTATATGCTTTCAGCCTTAGGTGCTTTGCTTGAAACGTTTTGTTCACTTGCTAAATGATAAGATCAGCATCTCCAAACACCTTTATGTTTCTAATTTCTTTATCTTTTGCTGCGTTAAGACCCAATATCAGAGCCCTGTACTCTGCTATATTGTTGGTGACTTAGAAAGCCAGCTTAAAAGACAGATGTGTACTTTCTTGTTTTGGAGATAACAGAAACACCCCTGCTCCTGCAGTCTCCCTTGAACATGCTCCATCAAATAACATCCCCCAAACTTGACTTCCTCACTCTCCCTCGGCCTGAATGATTGGTTTCTTGAGATACAATGAGGCCTTCTGGGATTCTTCGATTTGGAGGATACATGCTCAAAAATCGGTGTACATAGCATAAATGGGATTATTAGAATGATTCTTCTCATCACTAATGATGTAGGCCAGCTGTGCTTCTTTGTACAATCTCATGCTTTCCCCTCCAAAAACTAGGATAGTAGCATAAGATAAATCATTCTGTAATGTCCCACCTAGTCTCTTAATCCATCCTCTGGACAACAACAACATGCCAAACATAGGAGGGACATCTGCTACCACAATATCCATAATCATTCTCTTCATGGGCAACTGAGTTAGGGAAATGGCTAGGTCTTTGATTAATCCTAAGCATTTTACCTTTCTTCAATCAAATGAAAATAAATCATGATATGGTCTAGTAATATCAAGGCCTAACTCTTCCATGACAGCTTTAGGCATCAAATTGTGGTTGGCCCCTGTGTCTAACAGGCAGTTATGGTGGTTTTGATTATGAATGGTCAAGCAGACATAGAACGATGGGGAGCTATTATCAGCAGGTTCGATCATTGGGTTAAGCACAACTACAGGCTTATCATCTTGCAAACTAACATAGTCAATGGGGGTTTGTATGGCTTTCAACTCAAGAGCATCAAGAATAGGCTTTCTAAAAATTTCACTCTTTGCAAGTTCTATCAGAGGAAGAGATATTTTTAATTTCTAGACCTCTGATTCAAAACTGAAAGGGGAAGGGGACTTGTCAAGACCTCTTACCTCTTGAGATGGTGCTTTGAGGATGACTGGGTCAGCTGCTGGTCTTTTATTTCTGATATTCTGTGACTCTGTTGGGACAACAACTTTTTGGGCAAGATTCTCCTTGACATTGTTTGTTCTTGACCTAAGATTGTATATTTTTTGTTCACCAGTCTGCAGAATAGCCTCGCTGTCCCACTCTTTACTGGTTTGGTCTTGGAGTAATGATTCTTCATAGGCAACCAATGTCAAGAAAGCAGCACTGCCCTTATCTTCCATGCAATGAATTTCATCCCCTTCTTCAAACTACTCCTCTTCCATGACTACGTTCTGGAAGGGAGCCTTCACTCTTTGTTCTTCATGGGCCTCTTTACCCCTCTGAATGATCTGCACTTGCTCATTTTCTCTTCTGAATGGATTTGGGTTTCTTGGAGCAAATGTGTTTGGAAGCCTTGCCTTTCCAGAGCTCTGCTCAACCTTCAGCTTAGATATCTCAGCAACTAATGACTCTATCATTTTAGTCATTTTGTCTAATTTAGGCTCTGAAGATGAAGCAGAGGAAGAAGAAGCCTCACCTCTCTGCCTCCTTCTATCAGCATGACCTTTGAGCTTTTCTGCAGCCATGATATTAGATTCCACCTCTAAAGTTGCATCCTACATTTCAGCTAGAGTGGCACATCTTCTTTCTCTCAAAAGTAGGCAAAAAGCAGAGTCAAAAGAATTTGCATAGGTGAGTTTTGCAAAGGTGGGGGTAGGCTTTACTTCAACTGGTATCTTACTATACATGCGGTTAAATATTTTATTGAAATCGGGCAATGATTCCCCATTCTCCCTCTTTAGGTTTCCAAACTCTGTACGGCAATAGAGCAAGTCTTTTTTATCTCCCCAATGCTTCAAAAATACATCATCTAAGGCTTCAATGTCTGTTATAGACCTAGGGGGAAATTCTCTAAACCACTTTCTAGCCTCTCCATCAAGGCTCTAGACAAACACTCTCATCCACACATCATCGTCTCTGATATCTAGGTTATCAGTGTAACTATAAAAAGATTCAAGGTGTTCTTCAGCTGTTACTCCCTCTGTACCAGTGAACTTAGGCATGTATTTCTGGTATTCTCCTGCGGGCATGGCATTCAAAGGGACAGGCAAGACCAAGGGTCCATACCTAGTAGCTATGATTCTTTCCATCTTTGTGGGTGCCTGTTGGCCTGCCATGGCTGGGATAGGTGGAAGAATACTTGCAGATTAGATGGTAGGAAGCAATGAAGTAGATGACAAAGGCAAAGGAATACGATGGACTATATGAGAAACTTTCTCTGGGCTGAGATCGAAAGGGGAACCGGATAAACAAGGAGCTTTATGAATCTCTAAGGGTATTTTTTCACTAGCAATGCTAGGCTCTATAACTTCAAACTGTACATCCTCAGCTATAACCTTCTCTTACAGAGATATACAAGATTTCTTAGGCTTACCTAATCCTGATGCTCCTTTCTGTGATGTTTTCCTCTGCTTAACAATATTCTCAGGGTCAGGCACTGGGTCAACTGGTGATTTCTAAGGATTTCTCCGGGTAGGCCTCCCAAACTGAGCTAGAACTATAATGTGGAGTCACCACTAGGTTGGTTCTCTAGTAGAGTCACCAGATAGATGATTACAACCAGACTTTGTCTATCATCAAAGTTGGAGCTTTGTCGTTTTCCCAGGGAAGCTGAGCTTCAATCTCCTATCCCCGGCAACGACGCAAATTAATGTTGTCACCCCAAGAAAATCTCCTAGGTTGTAGCTCAGAGATGCTCAGGAACATTACAAATTCAGCTTATTGTTGCAAATGGATGAATGGAAGAAATGATTCTTGTTCAAGCTGGATAACCACTTTTACTTTGCTTGACTCCAGACATGCGTGAAAACCCCCAGACTACAAGGCTTTAGACCACCAATTACTCACAGTTTAAGTATTGGGTGAACATGGAGAATACTGACCACACCAGCAGATGCACAAAACCTTGTGATGGCCGACTACAACTGGTAAAGAAGTCTGCAAATCTAATTCCCTAATGCCCAGACAGGATGACAACTCTCTAGCACTAGGTGAACAGAAACTCGAATAACTTATTCACTGATACCTACAAGATTTCAACACAGAGATAGGATGACAGCTTCTCCATTGCTAAACCACAAGAGTTTAGGAATAAAGAATATCAAGCACAGCTTGGAAAAGAAGAAGCATGAAAAGTGAGCAATTAACAACAAAGGAAGCTTATATTAGCTGAAAATGAAGACAAGACGCTGCAAGTCTCAAAGTAGTTGCAGTCTCCAGAAGTTGAACCTTACATCAAAAAAACAACCATAAACCTTGATTACATTTTGTCTCTTGGTATATATACAGTTTCAATACAAAGGCACTCGGCCATTCTAAGTATGGAGAGGTCATAATTGACCACCAACTGCATTTAGTTTCCTGATGGAGCTTCTGAGTGCGTTTTCTTGCTTCAGTGGAGGAATTTGATCTCCTCGCGTGCTCTGTTGTACTCTCAGGTGGCTGGAGTGTTGTATGGCATGAAATTCCATAACTGTTAAATGCATTTATCTGCTCGAGGTCCGTCCTTTTCCTTCTCGGCCATCCTACCTGTTGAATGCGGTTGTTGAGGAGAAAATACACTGAGTACTGCTAGGTAGTTGTCTTCATCCTTTGGGCACACAGAATGGTCAGGGAAAGTGGACTACATGGCGAATGTACAAGCAGGATGGAGGAGGAAAATCAACCATCGGATCAAGAAGATAGATGGCGGGGATCTCTCGGCGGAGGGTATCGAGAGATACGAAGGCGGAGTGAGGACGGGCCGTTGGATCGCGGGTGGACAGATCCAACAGTTTGTTAGCTACCTATACCAATAGGTTTCATATTGCATGATTGGCAAGAGAAGTTCCAAATATGCTCTGCTTTGGCTATGCAAAGATCCCATATTTCCTGAAGGAGATAAGGTATGAAAAGAGCTCGACCTGGTTCCAAATTTTAATGGATGATTCAACAGTTTAATCTGGATCATGCCATGTTTGAATTTTCTGTTCTAGAATAGAGAAGGAAGTCTGTCCAAACTGTTTAATCTTGGCAGACAAGTAGTTCAGGTAGAGAAAAGAAGGCTCCCAACAACTTAATCTGGGACCTTGGAAGAAATAAGGGCAGAAGTAGATAGAAAACAAAAGAAAAAAGCCAAAGAAAAGAAAAGGCAAGTAAGGGTCTGCAAGTCCAAATGCACCCTCCAAGAAGGAATAAAAATGCTAGGCAAATAGATGGGTAGGCAGTTGGAGTTGCAGAAAGGTCATTTCCTACAAGTTGCATGTGTGCTGACTTGCTTGAGAAAAGCAAAGTCAATGAAATTCAGATGGAGTTACTCTTCATCAAGTTACAGCAATCAAGAGGCATGTCTAACCTCCCTTCTCCCCCTCTCCATTTCATTACTAACACTCCCTCAACATCTGAGTTTCATGGGATAGATTATGGTTTCATAGTGGTTCTTAATCTTTTAGAAGCCACATTTCTTGTCTAAAAATATTTTCATTTTGATCTACTCTCTAAACTAAGTGAGTTTCAAATAAGCTTAGTGGTTTCCCCTCCATTTACCCCTTCATCCATATTAACTCTAACACTACTATGTAAACCCCCTACATTACCTTTCCCCTACTAGTATTAACACCATGGTGTATAAACCCCAAAATGTGTATAAATATCCCTCCCTTTGGCATTATAGCCAATAAGTTCTCTGTCAGGGATCAAATGGAATCTGGTCACTTTGATGAACCTAACCATAACCCCCTCCCCTCCTCTCAATTCATTTGGCCCCTTGAAAAGCTTCATTTGCTAAAAAGAGTCTCACAAATGACCTGGTTTTGCCTATACCCACTTCATTTACAAAAAAATAACCCCTAAGTACCCACTTTGTTCTCTTATCCAAAGTATTGGGGCTGTCTTATTGCGCATCGAAAAAGCCTTACAAAACCCCTTTACCCATGAAACCCCTTTGAAACTACCAAAAAACCCCGAAAAAACCCACTTTCCGCTGCTGAACCAAAGTTGGCGCATATATTCGATTTTTCGGAATATATTGAAAAGACATTAAAAAATACATATTTATTCCTCCGCTCGCGACCGTATCCACCTATCATGTCATCATCCTGTCCACCGTCGGATCAGATCCAAGAGATCCGACGGTCCTTATGGATATCAGAGCGGCCCCCACGACAGAGGTTTAGCGCCCGAGAAAGTGACGTTGCGTTACGTCAGTGCGCGGCCACGCGTCGCCCATTAAGGGCTCTCGGAGCAACCTCTGATAAATGCGGGGCCGTATCATAACCACCCCGAGAAACCGTAACTGTTAGGGCTAAACCGTAACCGTTAGGTCACTCACCGCCCGGTTTGCGGGTCCAGCGTCATCTCCACGTCATCACCGTGCCTGCCACCGCATCACACTTTTGTCTGCATCTGTGCCAACGTGCCTGCCACCTCATTACCCCGTGGACCAATGGCAGCTCGCCACCTCACCCTATGACATCATGCTGACGTCATCCAAGGCTGACCCCACCCTATGACGTCATCACAGAAAAGGCGCCAAATTGCAAAAAGTCCATATTTTAGCCAAAAAACGCGGTTTTTTATACTTTTCGCTCATTTGCTATTGTTTCCTCTGCATGCTATTTCACGTCCTGAACTACGCCACCTGTGGGAATCGACCTGAAGACCTCCAGAGCACCAATTCCACCCACAGTTACGACATCTATTCGCGGTTAGCCAGGTATTTCTCATAGTTCATCCTCCATACGCCTAAATTCACTATAAATTGATCAGAACGCTTAAGGAACACTGAAACTCACTATTTCACCGACAGTTTTCCTCTGCAACACTTCTAATTACAACTGCAAGCTTGAAACTACTGGCTAACCCTTCATTTCCCGAGTTTTGGTCGAAAAACTGTAAACTGCTCGCGCAAACGTGAGACAGTTGGTCAAGCTATTTAAAACCTGCCATAGAAGACAGAGGGAGACCAGGCATTGGTCTTATTCATAATTCGAGCAGTATTTCAATTGTTGTGTGCCCACTCCACCCTCTGGTCCCTATAATTCATAGTTGCATTGCAAAAAGTCACCTCTGTGCTGTACTACTCACTTCAACTAATTCACCTGCAAGACAGAAACTGAATAGACCATGGAGACTCCAATTGCACTGAACATCAAGCCTCTCAATGCCCCTCATAGGGAGTTGGAATGGAAAGCCCTGGGAGATATGGATTATCAAATGTTAGACTGGTTTCCATTAGGCTCCAAATATAATATTCAGATGCTGAATGAGTTGAAAGCCCAGCACCTTAGTGGAGCTGACATCCTAGGGATTTGGGACTCAAACTTGCCCATCTACAACCTCCCCCAGGTAAATCCTATGCCAGAGTTGATCTGCAGATGCCAGGAGTGCTATGATCCAGGCCAAAGAGCTGTCCTCAGCCCTACTGGCTCAATTCTGTTCCATATCACCCCAGAGAGCATAAATGAGATGCTGCATTTCCATAATGCAAAGCCATTAACCCCCCTCTACATGCAGAACTTGATAAAGAAGGGGAACAAGTTGTCAAATGACCAAGTCATCAAAATCAACCAGCTGTTTGTACAAACAGGCTCTGAAGCCATCAGAACTCCTCCTATTGGATATCATTACTTGAATGAATTGGGTAGAATGCTAGTGGATTTGATCAGCTATGTCCTAGGGTTCAAGGGAATGGAGGATGTGGATGAAATCATAATGGAAATGTTGTCTATATTCTCTCCTGGAAAGCCCTCAGCTGTACATTATGATTATGCCACATACATTGCAGATAAGATCCATGACCAGCTCATGAATTTGAAGAGGGAAAGACTATTTAGGTATACTTCATACATATACCACCTATTCTTGTTTTATCAGCCAGCCAGCTTCTCTATTCCCTTGAAGCAAGTCAATGCCCAGGGGAATCCAAGGTCAGTTCTGTTTTGGACCTCTGTTTTTCATTGTGCCTCTGTATCACGATACACATACTCCGAGTTCATAGACTTATTCATTCATCCAGCCATGACAGTATGTGATGGTGTTCCTCCTCCAAGGTTAACTGATGACATGAGGAGAATTCTCCACCTGAACAAAACCTACAGCATTGGTAATTGGTACCTCTACCAAGACCACACAGTCATCAGAGTATATGGCTGTGAGTTGAAGCCTTTTAGGTTGCCAAGGTATGTCCCCATGAGGCTTTTTGCCTTAGAATATTTCAGGAAATTTGGGAATGCCGACTATCTACACTTTCAAAGCAAGAACAAGAAAGCACAGTTGAAGGTAAGGAGCCAGCTGGGCCCTTTCCTATACAACAGAAAAGAGAAGGGGTGGAAAGAGGAAAACAGTATCCTAGAGGCCCTCAAACTGCAAACTAGCTTTGAATGGATACCCTATGACCCCAATCACTTTGTCTCCCTTAGGAGGATAAGATACAAATTGGGCAGCTATTCACACGTGAGGCAGCCTGAGATTGAGCAGTATGCCAATAGATTAAGCTGGGAAGAAGGTACCCTAGAAGAGGAAATTACTAGTGAGGAGCTGCTAGAGAGAGAGGCTAGAAATATTCATAAGGAAGCTGACTTAGAAACTTGTGGACAGGTTCCCCTCTCATACAAAAAACTACTTGGAGCAACTGCCTCATCCTCAACAACGCATCATCAAGCTGCCATGAATCCTCCACAGACAGTCAACAAAGGCAAAGAAAAGCAGGTGGAATAGCCACCTCCTAGGACCGAAGAGCAAATGGAAACCCTAATGCAGCAACAAGAAGAGATGGAGCAGCAGGGAGAAGGGCAGCAGCAAGAGGAGCAGCAACAACAACAAGAACAAAGGTAGGAACAGCCTGTCCAGCAAAAGCAAACAGTGGAAGCCCCTAAATCCACTGAACAAACTGAGCCTCCAAGGCAAGAGACTTCAGCTGAGGCATCTACACTCCAGACTCCACAAAAGGAGGACACAAGCAGGAAAAGGGACAGAGAAACTCCCCTTACAACATCAGCAACTCATGGGGAGAAGAGGCAGAGAATCAATCCTCTTTCAGAGGAAGAGATGCCAATAAGGCAGCCTCTGGGTATGGTCCCACCCAGCAGGGAAACATCAGCAAGTTCCTTTCAACAGGAACAGGATAGAGCAATGGGAGGAGAAGTGAGTTCCTCTAGGCAGCAAAGGGAAGGTGGGCCTAGTATTAAACAACAGTTCATTGATATTAAGACGAGAAATGAGCCCATCAAGAGATAGTTGTACAACCATCTGCTAAACTTGGCTCCCACCAATCAGAAAAGACTCATGTCTGCATATGATGTGCAGGAAGGCAAAATGATCATGAGTCATTTCATGCCAACAGCAGTACAGCCCCAAACTGCCCTTGATTATTTGAGGACTAACTTGGAAGTCCTTGCCAAGGATATCCACCCAATGGACAAGATAGAACTGCACAAGCAAACGGGTGAGATGGTCTATGCTTCCCTGGCAGACCAAACCTTGGATAACTATAGGCTACAAAATAGCCTTAACAATACAACCTCTCAATTGGAGTTGGAGAGGGCATCATCCCAGGCAAAGGACAACAGAATAAGGTCCTTGGAAGACATAATTATTGAGATTGAACATGATCCCAAAGATATCAAAGGGATACAAGAGATATTGAAGTTGAGGGATGCCGACATGGCAGCCTTAAGGAGAAAGATCAAACTCCCTGCCACAATCCACCCTCAAACAGATGATGTGGCCCAGCAAAGGCATGATCAAGAGGCCACAACCCTGTTGATATCTCTATACAAGGAGCTAATCCGGACTCAAGACAAACTAGGAGAATCAGAGGCTGCAAAGGCAGCACTACAGGCAGCATTGAAGCAAAGAGAAGAGGGTCAAACCTCCCAGCCTCCTCCTGAAATAATCAATCTTGAGGAAGCTGCTCCAGCAACTGCCCCTCCTCCTCAGCAAACAGGGCCTACAGCACCAACTACATCAACAACTGCACCAACAACAGAGCAGACTCATAGTCTGGATATGCAGAAGCTCCAAAACGAAATTCAGGTCCTGGAAGCTCAAATGTTAGAGCTCAATTCAGCCAAAGAATCTTTGGCTAAAGTAAATGAGAGATATGACAAGAGCAAACAGAATGCAACTGAAAAGGAACGAGAAATAAAAGCTCTTAAAAAGAGAATAACTGAGCTTGAAAAGGAGCTCACACTAGAAAAGGTGACAGCAGAGCTAAAAGCAGTCCTTTGGGCCAATATTGGCCAGTCTATCACCAATCAGTGGCAGTACATTGAGACTATAGATGAACAATCAGCACTCATTGCAAAGGCAAACAGGGAAATACACAGAGCTAGAGCAAGCCTTGGCAACATGCCTGATGCTGCCACCAGAATGATCAATATTTTAAATAACAGGACAAGCTCTCAACTGGCCACCATGGGAATTGCTCACAGGACTGAGACAATCTCAATGGTTAAGAGGGTCCTGACACTACGAAACCTGGTTGGAACATTGGAAAGAAGAACCCAAGATATGCAGACTGAAATCAACAAGTTCATGGACAGATTTCAGGCATTACAGAACAGAGGCCTCCCCAGCATATTAAGCAGTGTAGGAAGACTGCTTACCCTTGAAAACTACACCAAGAGGGTTGATGCCTATGCTGCAGGACAAATTGCAGGACAGCCCAGCACTTCAGCAGAATCAGGGCCAGCATCAGGGCAAACTTTATACAATAGGGTGGACAACCTATTTTTTATTATGAATGAGATCAATCATCTGTTTGATGTGCCTCCAAATTTTTATAAGTATACAGAAGCAGATGAAACTATAGAGGCAATTGTGAAGCACCAATTGCCCACACAGGAAGTCTGGAAAAAATTGACACAGATGATATTATCAAGCCAGAACCTGTAAATGTTAATTTTTGTCCAGTTTATAAGTAGTCATACACAGGCAGAATTTTGATAGATAAGCATACAGAGGAAAGATGAAAGGCTGAGCCAACTCAGCAGGGCTATTCGGTCACCACAGCAGCAATCACAATCACAGGTGGCAAACCCGAGAAAATACAGCGCAACAAACATAAAGACGCGTTCTCCAGTATTAAAGCAAAGCGGCTCAACCGACTCACTGACCTCCAAAGGTCAAAATTATCCTCTGACAGACTTAAAGAGCATTTATGCTGCATTCAAAGTTGTAATAACTTCTTTTCTACTTTCTGTACGAATTTATGAAGATATTTGCTCTCTCAGATGACTCAATGCCTGAGATATTTTGTATAAACATTCCTATAAAGTCCCCTTCGCATGAGCTTGCAAGGGTTGTTGTTGATTTCTCCTGAAGAAATTCTTATGCTGTAATCCTTTCCAAATTTTAATGAAGAAAGTGATGGAATTTCTCGGATTTCTGAAGTGTTAAATGCGTTCTGGTGTCTGTTGATAACTGCTGGATTCCTGTGTATTTCACCATACAATAAGTCTCTGTAACTCTCTCTGTTATTTATTTGTTTTGTTAAAATCCATATATGTTATCTGATTTTCAATACTAAGCAACAAGGAAAAAGAATAACTTTCAGGATTTATTCACTGAGTACCCTGAGTTCAATCTGTGTTGTTAATGAATGTTTTCTTCAGCTGTAATCTAGATAAGTGTAATTCTTAATTGCTGCACTTTCAGAATACTCCTTTCACAGTGGCCTTTGTCACAGGAATTCAAGTTTGCTCCTGTGCAGCGTGTTCACTTTCACCTCACCATATTAATAGAAAATTCTTAATTGCTTTCTGTTGGTTGACATACATCACCATTCAAGCTAAATTTGTTTGTCTAAGATACACAATAGGCCCTGCAGTTTGAACACCACCAATCCTGCATATCAAATCATTTCACAACTCCAGACTCCATTGCCCAATGATATTTCACTCCCTAAACACTATATCATAAGACCTGAAAGAAATCCTTCAACCAAAACATAAACCAAAACCTGAGCATAATAGCTAGCCTAAAACACCATCATTACAGAGACAAATCATAAAGAGAGAGTCCTCTCTGATTACAGTTTGGCTAGAAACTGTGATCCAAAGATTGGTTAGTGGTTACCCCGGCCGTATTCCCTTGGGAGTCATAGGGAACAACCTGGGTGTTAACATAATTGGCGACTCCACTGGGGAGTGTTTGAGGTTTTAAATTACTATATATCTTCCATAAGCTACTATCAAGCCTGAAATAAGTCAAGAGGCCTTTAATCTGTTTCTGTATCACATTAACAGTTTTAGGGAGGAGCTTGTTTAGGGAATCTTCATCTTAGCTCTGAGAATATATTGCCATTCCAAAATCTTCATCCAGTCCTTTTAGATATAAAATTTCCTGCAAAATCCTGAAAAACAGTTAGAAACTGGCTCCTAAGAAAAATCCACGGCATACTAGGGCAAATCCTGACCCAAATCCACCTACCATTGTTGATAATCCAAATACCATCCCAAGAAACATTAGGAGGCAGCAAAAGCAGGAGCAGCCTGCTGATTTGACTTCAGAGCCAGATCATCCTAGCCTTATACCTACTCCATGCAAGGTCCTTTTTAGGTCTACCCCTAGTTCCCCTAGTTCACCATCCACATCTCAAAGTCCCCCTCTCATATCTTCATCCACTGCACATATCCCCTTGACCAACCTTCTAGGTTCACCCCTACTTGTTACCCCTGTGATACCCACTGTTCCTATTATCCCAGCTGCCCCTGTTAACCCTCTAAACCCTGTACATATGGCTAACAGATATGCACCACTGTAGATACCAGCTAATGCTGCAGCTGTACCCCAGGATTACCAAACCAAAATTTCATATTTTGACTCCAATGGCCCTCTGACAGCTGCCCAGCATGCCAAAAGGATGCAAGACCATTTTGAGACCTATGAAATAGATGATGACAGTGTCAGAATGAGGATGTTTGTTCAAAGCCTAACTGGGGATGTAAGAACTTGGTTTACATCCCTGAATGCAAACTCCATTACAACTCCTGCTGAACTGTATCAAGCCTTTACTAGTAGATGCGAGAAGAAGAAGGATCCTCTGCACATACTTGGGGAATACGACACTATCAAAAGAGGTCCCCAGGAGACTGTTTTGGAGTATTGTGCAAGATTTAACAATGTATATAACTCAATTCCACAGAATCTAAGGCCTCCTCCTGATTTATCCTTGTACAAATTCCCTGATGGTTTTGACCCTGACATGGCCTATCAGTTGAAGGAAAGAGACTGTCAGTCCCTTGAAGAGGCCCAAAGGGTTGCTGTCACAGTGGAAGCCAACCTAATTGCCAAAAGAAACAGGGCAAGGTTGGAAAAGAGGACTCTTTTCAAAGAGGAACCTTCTGCCTTCGATCAAAAGCTTGATGCCATACTAAATGGAATGAAAAGATTAGGTGATAGAGTGGAATCGGTTGAAAGAAAATCATCATGGGAAGCACCACAAAACAACCCCCCTAGGAATCCAAATTTTAGGAGAACTCAAAACCCAGGCATTGGCAAAACCAGTGCTGAACAAGAAATAAGACCCCCTTTCCAAGAAAATTATGTTGAAACCTCCACTTCAGCAGAGCCCAATGAAGATCCTGAGATTAATTTAATAGGTCTAGATGGTGAAAGTCAAGTTTTCTTAACACAAGAAGACCATGAGGATGAGGAAATCAAACTGTTCCAAACTAAATCAGGGGAATCCTTTGACTTTAAACAAGGCTATGACACTGTTGTTTATGAAGTCCATAAACAGTACAAGCTAAGGAGCAGAACTGTGAATGTCAACCAGCCTGAAAATAAAAAGGATAATCAGCAGTCTGAAAGAGTTATAGTCACAGAACCTAATGACAAACTAAATTTACATACAGAAGAAGTGATTGTTGAAGAGATCACTGAGCCACTATCCTTAAGACAGCAGTCTCTGGACACTTCATCTTCTCATCCTAATTTAAATATTACTCCTCAAGAGATGAGTAAAAAGGATAAATCTCAAAGTCAAGATAGAAATCTAGAAGGAGATTTAATGAACAAAGAAAGGACTGTCACCTACAACCACAAGGCCCAATCTGAAAAACCCTTTGACTTATGAACTGAAATTGGCAAAATAAAGATAGCCATTCCTCTCTTGGAATTAGCCAAGCATGACATCTATAAATTGCAAATCAAAAGATCCCTTCAACTCACTAGCAACAAAGATGATGTCAATGTGCTGGATGACACCCCAGAACTCCTGTTTGGCCCAGAAGTGGATGGAAAAATAGTAGTCACAGGGGTACTACCTTTCTATGTCAGTTTACATATTCATGACAAAATATTACATAATGTAATGTTTGACTCAGGTGCCTCTCACAATCTCATGCCAAAAGCAGTCATGGAGAGATTGAATTTAGACATAACAAGACCATACAAGGATCTGTTTTCCTTTGACTCCAGCTAAGTCAAGTGTCTAGGTCTCATAAAGGACTTATGTGTGTCTCTAGTTCAATACCCAAACAAGACAATCCTAATGGATGTGGTAGTTGCTGATATCCCACCTAAGTATGGGATGCTGTTATCAAGGTCATGGGGGGCCAAACTCCAAGGTTCCCTACAATTAGACATGTCATATGCCACCATCTCTGTGTTTGGGCAACCAAAAAGACTGTACAGAGAAACACTAATGAAGTACATGGTCAGCAGTGAAGAAAAACCTCAAAATTTTCCTATATATGCTGTCCATTCAGACATAGACTCATACATTCTCTTCAATGACACCACTACTCCCTCAAAAGGTGAGGTTGAAACCAAGATATTCATACAAGAGGAAGATGCAAATGAAAGTAGTATCACTCATGAAACAACAGTCAATCAAACATCAGATAGTGCTGCTGCCTTAGTTGTCAAGAAAATCCAATCAAACAAGGAGACTGTCCTAAAAGACAAGCTAGAGAAAAAATCACAATTGCTACTTACATTACCAGCCCATGAACAGATCATAAAATCTCCTTCCCAACAAGATATTCTATGGTTCCTTGAATTTGATGGCTCAGTCAACAAATTAGGGGCAGGAGCTGGAGTTTGGGTACACAATAAAGAAAAAATTCATGCAGAAGGCAGAGCCTATAGATTGAATTTCAGATGTACTAATAACATGGCAGAATATGAAGCTCTTTTACTAGGACTCAAGTTGGAAAAATTCTTACAAGCTGCCAGGGTTTCAATCATGGGTGATTCAGATCTTGTTATCCAACAGGTGAAAGGAAACTTTGTCACCAATGACAAAAGACTAAGGACTTATAGGTCTGCTGTTGCTGAGGTACTAAACTTTTTCTCTGAATTCCAAATTACTAAAATTCCCAGAACCCAAAATCTACATGCTCATAGTTTAGCCACCTTTGCAAGCACCTGCAAGTTGCCCTTTGAGCCCCACCATTGTTTTACAGCTGAGGTAAAACACAGACCCTCCATTCCAAACAACATCAATGATTGGCAAGTATTTGAGGATGACAAGCAAATAAACCATTTTTTAACTCTGCAGCAAGAATTTGCAGGACTAAATATAGACAATGAGACAGCAAGTCAATCACAAATACTTGAGACAGCAAGTCAATCACAAATACTTGAGACAGCAAGTCAATCACAAATACTTGATGGAGCAAGTCCATCACAAATACAGTTTCAACAGACTGCTCAGCCAATATCACCTAGAACTGCAAAACAAATGTTGAATCCAACTATTTTCAATATAGAAAACATCCAGCAAATTCAACAAGTTGACTGGGAAGAGGGAGTGTCCAATGCTGAAACTGAAATCATTGAGCTAAAAGACAATTTTCTACCAACAGGTCTAACCCCACTAGAGGACATCTTTGATTCAAATTATATTCCCAGAAAACCAAAAATGCAGCCCCTAAATGCAGCCATTGAAGAATGTAACATAGGTACAATTGACAAACCCAAGATAATTAAATTGTCTGCTTCCTTACCTCCTGACCAAAAGCCAAAATACATTGACCTCTTCAAAGAGTTCCAGGATGTTTTTGCATGGAGCTATGAGGACCTAAAGTCCTATGACACCTCTGTAATCCAACACACTATCCCTCTCAAACCAGATCAAAAGCCCTTTAAACAAAAACAGAGGAGAATCAATCCTATGCTTCTCCCAGCAATGGAACAAGAGGTACAAAAAATGTTCAAAGCAGGCATCATAGCACCAATCAGATTCTCTGAATGGATCTCCAACCTAGTCCCTACCAGAAAGAAGACTGGTGAAATTAGGCTGTGTGTGGACTTAAGGAATCTAAACCAAGTATCCTTAAAGGACAACTACCCCTTACCCAAGATGGATCACATTCTTCAAAGGGTGGTAGGGGCCTCAAGGATCTCATTACTAGATGGATTTTCAGGTTTCAACCAGATCTTAGTTCACCCTGATGATCAGGACAAAACAGCATTTACAACCCCATGGGGAACTTTCAAATATGTAAAGATGCCTTTTGGGTTGAAAAATGCAGGGGCAACATTTCAAATAGCAATGGACATTGCTTTTGTAAAGGAGATTCATGACTTTTTAGTCATTTATCTAGATGACCTAACACCTTTCTCAAAATCAGACCAAGAACATATAAAACATCTGAGACAGATCTTCCTAAAATGCAGAAAATATGGAATCTCCTTGAATCCTAAGAAGTCCCTCTTTGGTTTAGAAGAAGGCAAGCTCTTGGGCCACATCATATCCAAAGATGGCATTAGAATTGACCCAGATAGGATACAGGCTATCCTACAAATGCCCCACCCAAGAAATGTCAAAGAGTTGCAAGGATTCTTGGGAAAAATCAATTTCTTAAGGAGGTTTATCCCAAACTTAGCAGAACTAATCAGACTATTAAATAACATGCTAAAGAAAGATTCAAAAGTCAAGTGGACTGTTGAATCCAATCAAGCCTTTGAGAGTATAAAACTGGCCCTTACTCGAACCCCGGTCCTGACCAATCCTCAATTTGACAGAGACTTTATAATTTTCTCCTTTGCCTCTGAGCATACTATAGCTGCTGTTTTACTGCAAAAGGATGACCAAGGAAATGAAAAGCCAATTGCTTTCTTTACCAAAGCTCTTAGAGATGCACCCCTGAAATATCAAATCATGGAAAAGCAAGCTTATGCTTTGGTCAAAGCCATTAAAGACTTTAGGATTTACATTCTATAATCCCATGTCATAGCCTATGTACCAAGTCCTATTGTCAAAGACATTCTCACCCAAGAGAATTTAGAGGGCAGAAGAGGAAAGTGGATTGCCAACATTTTGGAATTTGACATTGAAATAAAACCTACAAAATTAATAAAAGGGCAAGGTCTGGCCAAATTAATGACAGAAGCAAATTTTCAAGCCTTAGACATCAATCAGCTGGACAGTGAAACAGAGCTGGCGACTCCAAAGATCAATGTAGCCTTTGAACAATCCCCCTGGTATTCTGATATCTGTTATGTGTTACAAAACCTGTGTGCTCCCCCAGGACTGTCCAAAACTAAGTGTAGGTTCTTAAAAATGAAAACATCAAGATTTTTTGTGATGGATGGCAATTTGCTTTGGAAAAACCATGAAGGGATATTGCTGCACTGTTTAATTGAAAATGAAACTAACAATATCATGCAAGAGTTTCATGCAGGAGACTGTGGTGGACACTTGTACTGGAAGTCCACTGTGGATAAAATACTAAGGGTTGGGTACTACTGGCCCACCATGTTCTCTGATGTTAAGAAATTCACCACCTCATGTCATAAATGTCAAGTGTTTGAGGGAAAGAGGCAGTTGCTGCCACTTCCTTTAAGGCCTATAGCAACAGAGAGACCTTTTCAACAATGGGGATTGGACTTCATTGGGGAAATTCATCCCTCATCTTCAGGCCAACATAGATGGATCTTGATAGCCACAGACTACTTCACCAAGTGGATTGAAGTTGTTCCATGCAGACAAGCAAATGATTCCACTATCATTCAGTTCTTGGAGAACAACATATTGGCTAGATTTGGCTGTCCTGACAAAGTAATAACAGACAATGCTGCTGCTTTCAGATCCAAGAAAATGGTCAACTTCTGCCATAAATTTCACATCACTCTGGGCCATTCCACTGCATACTATCCTCAAGGAAATGGTCTTGCTGAGTCATCAAATAAAATCCTGGTAAATATCATAAAGAAGGTGCTAGAAGAGAACAAAAAGAACTGGCACAAGAAACTAGTCAATGCCTTATGGGCAGATAGACTAACAACAAAAAGATCAATTGGGACCAGCCCATATGAGTTGGTTTATGGACTAGAAGCCAAATTTCCCTCATCACTAGGAGTGCCTGTTATGAAGCTTCTTCAAGAAAGCCAAACAGAACCAAATGATATGCAAAGGAGGATCAATCAGATAATTTGTTTGCAGCAAACTAGGGACCAAGTTTTCAGCAGAGTGCAAGTGTTACAAGAGAAATTAAAGAAGGCCTTTGATAGAAGAACTAAGGCAGAAGATTTCAGCATTGGTGACAAAGTCCTCAAGTGGGATGCAAGAAGAGAGGAGAAGGGAAAACATGGAAAATTCGATTCCCTTTGGAGAGGACCATTTGTTGTCCAAGCAGTACAAGGAAACAACACTTACTTCCTTAAGAGTCTCAATGAAACTGATTTGGATGAAGGTCCTGTGAATGGTAGGATGCTGAAGCACTATTTTGAATATCACCCATGAATGCAACCTAATTCTCCCATGTAGATATGCAGATGTATATATTATTTTCTGTTCAAAATTGTAAAAAAATGCGGCTTTCCTACTTTATTGACTGTCAGCAAAAGGTAAATAGAACCAGAGGTCTTCCAAGAAAAGAAGCACACAATTTGGCACTTCAAAGCAGCAAAATTCAAGAATGATATGGGCAGTCAAAGAGCAAGGCAATCTGACCTGTTGTTCTTGGTCTTTCAAATGAAAAACCATCCCCATGTGGAGCCACTGTTAGCTACCTATACCAATAGGTTTCATATTGCATAATTGGCAAGAGAAGTTCCAAATATGCTCTGCTTTGGCTATGCAAAGATCCCATATTTCCTGAAGGAGATAAGGTATGAAAAGAGCTCGACCTGGTTCCAAATTTTGATGGATGATTCAACAGTTTAATCTGGATCATGCCATGTTTGAATTTTCTGTTGTAGAATAGAGAAGGAAGTCTGTCCAAACTATTTAATCTTGGCAGACAAGTAGTTCAGGTAGAGAAAAGAAGGCTCCCAACAGCTTAATCTGGGACCTTTGTTGTGGGGAAAAGTATCCGACTCGGATGACCCTATCCCTACTCTGAAGGTGACAGTCTTTAGCAACAACTGAAAGTAAAGCTTTGATATTTTCCTTTATCAAAGTACAGAGAGAAGGAAGAAAAGATTAACCAACCTGGTGTCTTTCGCTTAGTCGATCCTTATCCTCTCTCTTTGTCTCTTGTTCCCAGCTCCTTGCTCTCTTTTCCGGTCCAGCTACACACAGATCCTGCACAAAACAAGAGAGGAAACTACAAGATACATGTACTCATAACTGATGCATGGATTAGAGTGAATCAAATATACAAGTAAATACAATACATCAATGCAATACAAGTATATAGGAGAACATGCAAAACTTTATTGATAGAAGTAACAGGGTTCTGAGAAGGTTACAACCATTGATGGCTCCAATCCAGCAGCACCTCCCCAGCAGCAAGAACTCTCCTCTTCACCTCTAGTAAAACAATCACCCAATAGCTCTAACTGTAAACCAACAGCACCTCCTTGCTTTACACAAAATTCCAGCCCCCTTAGACCTCATAGAAGAGCTCTATATATAGGAGAGAAGAAGAGAGGATGAGTCAGCTTGAGACTGACATGAAGCTGCCTTGTGTCCTCTCCCTCTTCAGTTAATCTTCAGTTCTTGAGTCCACTTGGAGATCCTTGCTTACACATGGTGATCAAGTACCTCTTACTCATCACAGGGCGAATCTTATGAACCAAGTGTTAGTTTGGAAGCTTCCTGGGCAGTTGACACCTTGCAGAATGACTGTGCCACTTGGCCAATCTCACCCAGCGCAGGTAGCCTTCATTAGATTTGACTTCCAGTGCAGGTACAAGGAGGAGCAGTTGCATTCCAGCGCAGATGCTCAGTGGAGCAGCTGACATGATCCAAAAATAGCCTGTTTTGAAGTGTTTTCAGGTGGAGAACTGATTGGAAGTGCTGTTGTTTGATGACCTTGTTCTTTTAGGGGTAAGAACAACATGTTTAGGGACTGAGGATCCCTGTAATTATTGACATTTCACGCTCCATGTCGCGAGGCACAAAAATGTCTATAACAGTTGCCCCCTAAAGTATGAGGCCGTTTATCGGGTGAAATGCTTTATCTAGAGGGTCCGAAGTTCATTCCAGTGCTGAGGAGGCGCCCTATAATACAATACAATACAATACATTGTTTTTCATTCTATTTTCATGATCTAGCTGAGGCGGGCATTCCCATGCTCAGCTTTTATAAATACATTTTGGTACATATGACAGACGATCGTCTGAAGGTAGACTGATAATTTTCTGCTGAAATTATCATCCTTTGAATAGGATGATCATCTGCTACAATGATGTACATGCCAAATGCTTTTATATTTCCTGAACATATATCGCAGCCCGGATGGATGAAACTAGATCCGGGGTCTTCAAACTCGTTCGATCTTCACTCTAAGTACAAGTCGATCCATGTGAGAATTTCGCTGAAGTCGGACATGGAAAGACATCGCTTGATTACCGGTCAATAATGAAAACCGTTAACAAGCGCGAGAGGAATCACCAATAATGACGATGACCCTCAAGGTACTGCAGTACAATTCACGTGGCGTGAATAGAGGACTTGGCGTCGAACGCCACGAAAAATCTTCTGGTCGAAGGTCATTGATGTATACCTATCGCCGGAAGTGAGAAACTTGCCATTGAGGCATGCAAGCTTCAAAGTACTGATGGGGGTGTTCCTAGATCAACCTCTTGGATAATGAGCTGAAGTCGACAAGAAGCGATCCGTCAAAGGAGGGCCTTAATGAATCCCACATCAATGACACGGAACGGAGCTAATGATTTTAGTGGAGGTGAAAACAAACTGTGACATATGATTCAGGGTGGCGATCATGAATGGATGAAGGATAATGTATGGCAGTGGATGGGACACGGTTGACACTTTCAGAATGACCCCTCTTGAACATATAACGACACTGATGCAATGGATCGGTAGCATTACCCCAACTGTGGATGGTTTGGCGAGGACCATGGCGATGACACCGGTGAATGAAACAACCCAACCTGATGTGGTACGGAGGAAAAGTGTCATGTTCAAGAGTGACTTGCTACCATTAAACTTTGATTTTCTCCCAATTTTTCCCCAGTCATTTCTGACCAGTACCTCTTTATTTTTGTCAAGCTTGAGGAGGATAACATATGCTTGTTCTATAACCTGCCCTTCGGGCAAGCCCATCGCTATGATTTAACGAGCTTAGTGATAGGGAAACTCGTTCTCGTCTAACGACAAGGAAAACTCGGTCCTTTTCATTTTTAGAGAGTCTGAAAAGGTACAGAAAGTCAACTCCATGATTCCTTTTTCGTCAGCTAATCCCTTAAGTCCGAAAAAGTATAAAACAATACAGAAGGGATGGCTGTTCGGTACTTTTAACGAGCCGAACAAGACAAGCGCTCGATCCTTTTGTGCAATAATCCCTCAGGTCCAAAAAGATTAAAATTTAGAGGAGGGATAGCGTTCCGGTTATTTAACGAGCTGGAAGGCCAAAACTCGGCAAACTTTTCATATTTTACGAGTCAGTGAAAAGAGCTCAAAGAAGACTCGTCTTTTGAGGAACGAGTGATAAACAGGGATAGCAGCAGATTCCAGGTACAGGTTGAAATTTTCCAATCACGGCAGTGTCACGAGGATGGCTAGGTGAAATCACTCTTCGCAGCTGTTTCTCAAAAGAGGTAAACACACAAATGGAGGTGAATGATCGGCCAAATGAACAGTGGAGGTGATGGACGAAAACACGATCAAGGTTCTTATGGCTGATGAATTTACAATCTCAAAAGGTTATTTACCGGGATAGGTTCTTTTTTTAGATAAAAATGAGCTTAAACTCTGGAGGGAACATTGCTCACTGCTTTTATTTATTTTTTAACGAGCATGAAGACCGCGTTAAAACTGCTCGGATCTTGCGTTTATTTTTTAACGAGCATGAACTATGTGCTAAAACTGCTCGATATACCAGTCATAATAAGAACGCCTCCTATGAGATAACTATTTTTTAAGGAGCTTTATCTCACAAAGCTATGCTCCAATTTTGGCAAATTTTACCTTTGCCCCACAGGCTTTCTTCATGCAAGGTCGGAAACGGCTAATCCTACAAGTTTAAAGGGTTAGACCTACAGGTTTAAAGGGAGGACCTAAAAATTTAAAAAATAAATAGTCTTCCCTTGCTTGCATTCCAAAAGTTTGCATGCCCCCAGGTATAGGATAGAATTTCGGGGCTGCCCCTTTATCAACGAGGTTTGCCTCTTTCTTATTATCCGAAGAGGGTTCTATTTGCTGCCGCAAATCAATCTCTTTCTTCGGCGGTGTCTATCATTGGGTTGTCCAAAGATGGTTACCCTCTGTCACAACAATATAGTCCCCTACTTTGTAGGCTGCCCCTGCTTATCCTTCAAAACATATGTTTTAATGGGCGAGGCTTGAATTCAAAGATGGTTACTATTCGCGGCGATAAGGGAATTCCTACTTGGGCATTGCCCACTTTTTTAGACAAAGGTGAATGACTCTTTTGCCAAACACATAATTTTAACAAAAGAACACTATTCCAGAACAACCCCACTTCCTTCCACGGACGGGGTACGGACTAGTCATATTCTTTTGCGGAAATTCTTCCTTATACCCGGGGTTTCTTCTGCCCGAAGCAGACCAGGGTGCATGCCCCCTGGGTCCTAGTCTTTCTTTCCGAATCACTCGCATTCATCGGGAAGGAGGACTGGGGGGGGAGGCGAATCTTGAGTGAACAGACCATTTAGGAATGGTATTTGACTATTTGCGATGCGAGATCCCGGAAATGAAAGTTGGTCTACGAGCTTGACCATCCTTCCTTCGTGTGGAAAACACATTACTCTAAAGAGTGAGGAGACTATCGCTCCCATGCAATAAATATAGTCACGTCCAAGGAGTAGGTTATAATCCAAGGGTCCCTGGACGACCAACACGTTCATATTGACGGTCTTCCCTTTCAATGTAACAGGTACATTGGGGAGGATTCCTAATGGTCGACTGGTTCCTTTATCAAAACCTGAGAGATTTCTCAACTCAGGTAAAAGCGCTGGGGAACCCAGTGCTTTCCAAGCAACAGAGGAAAGGATACTCACAGACGCCCCTTCATCAATGATAGTACCAGCCATAATCATTCTATAGATCTGGACAATGATTCTGAATGGTATACTGGCTGGTAACCGGGGTCTGCCTAGTTGATTCCAATCAAAGGATACAACCAGGTTGCTTGGTGGTGGGACCGAATATACGGCCGGATATGACTCTGATGATGTTCCTTCCTGCGATAAAGGAATGGGTGCATTGCCTTGACGCTCATCGGAGTCGGTGCTGATGAAAAGAACCTGGATGGTGTCATCCTTATTCTCTTCAGTGAGGGTGTCGCATGAAGATGACTCTTCGGCGACGGTGTCATTTGAAGACGGGTCTTCAATGACAGAGTCATTGGACGATAGAACCTCTGAAGGAAGAACCGGGCCAACTGCCGTTTCGACCTTTAGACTTTCGTCTGGTCTGGATTCAGTAGGTTCCTTCTCAATGACCGACACTTCAGCTGACCACTTGAGCGGGTCAACTAGATTTTCAACTATCGAGGGATTAGGCGCGAGTTTTCGGTATCCAGGAGGAAGTTGCAATGGTGAAACCGGGCGATCTTCCAAAACTCTCTTTGCCTCATCTAAGAATGGACATTTGTGGATGGCATGATTGCCTTCACACAATAGACAGGGTGATCTTGGTCCCCTTCTACGTCCTTCACTCTCGCTAGTTGACGGAATGCAATCAACATGACAATCAGAGGTTGATGCTACCGGATTGTGCAACCTTGGGGACCAGTCCCTTAGTATCCGGGGAATACAAGGACAATCACGATGGAAGTGGATCCCTTTACAAATGACACATGGCGATTTAGGCCCGGTCGGTGCAGTGTGTTGGTTTTTGTCAGCTTTCTTCTGCTTTCCCCCAGTCGCCTTCGCGAGAGGCTCCTTCTGCTTCTTTTCTCTCTTCTTCTTTTCCTTCTTCTCCTTGGGAGGCTGACTTTTGCCAGCTCTACCTTGCGAAGATGAAGGATTAGAGGAAGTATCATAAGAAGTGGAAGGCTGGTGGGTAGTTCTAGATTGTTCTGACTGTTGATTCGACTGCTCAGGATTAGTGGCGATCTGGACTACATTAGTTGAAAAGAGCCATACAGGGAGGCCGATTGTCAATCCTGGAAGTGACAATGTAGCCATATGAGGCGCACCAACATCTCCCCAAGAGGAGAAGGGATTTGGACTTCCGCCAAGGTTACTTCCTTGGTTGGTGGGCTCCATACTTTTCAACTGAAAGATCAACGTGGGAATAACAGGTGATTATGTTCCGCTTAAAATAAATTTTATTAACGACGCTTTTAGACACAAACTTGCTTTTTCATGTTTTAAGAGTCGAGAAAAAGCTAAAGATGACTCTAGTCGCCTTCGATATATTAACGAGCCCGAAGTGACAAATGCTCGGTTGGACTTTTTCAGTTATGGAGTTTGAAAAAGGCCAAAAGAAACTGCTCTGGAGATCTAGGCAGAGGGTGTGCCAAACCTTTCGCGAAACCACAGAATACGTTTTACGGTACGGGTGGTCGATCTTCGTGAATGCTGTGTTCACTGCATCGCGATCAGTAGGGCGGCCGACACAGTTTCCTAAGGATAAAGGATAAAAGCCTATAGGAGTCTCCCAATATACGCGACGGTACGCGGGAGCACAAGTCCGTGTTAGTGCCACCGACTCTCAGGAGGAATCACCCACCTTCGTAGAGATCGACAGTCACTATGTTTAACGACGCCGGAACACGTCTCTACCTAGACCTCTAGATGTTTGCGTTATGTTACAAAGCGTTGTTATGTAAATTGAGTTTATTTTAATGTTGATCTTGCTTAACAGTTTGCCTTTCAGGGTCGCCACGAGATGTATATATACAACTTCCTATATGCAATCTAAGATGAGAAGCAAATCTTTTCAATCTTTCAACTTTGAAAACCTTAATCTACTGAGGGAAAAGAAAGACACAACTTTTTCCACAGATCATAGAACACACACTAAAATGCACATTTTCCTAAATCATCAAGCACACAGTCAAATGCAAAATGCACAATGCATGTATTTCTTTTCGTTATCCTTAATGTTGATGTAAGACAGAAAGGAAACTGTTGTATAATTTTGAATCTAATTTCAAGTAGAAATAAACAAGCTTGTCCAAAATCAAAAAGACACCTTATGATCGACTTGTTTAAACACAGGAAATGTATAGATCCAAACCATAAAATGAAAAACAAACAAACTCAAACAGCCATGAACAGTAATAAAACTAGCTCATAAGATCACAAAGACACTTTTACAGTTCAGGATCTAAGAGGCCACAGCTATACTGGTTCGCTTTTCACAATGGGAAACTGTAACTGAAACAAGAAATACTGAAAGAACATTCACAGTTTCATCACACAACTGAGGCGGAATAATGTCAAGGAGAATGGTTTACAGCAAGTACAATGACCAGCAAGCAATCAGCAAAAAATCAGTGAAAACAGGGCTCAGACACAAAGGGAAACCTTAGCAAGACACTGGCTAACTGGACCAGCGCAGGCTCTGGTCTGTCAGTTTGATTCTCAGCGCAGTTCCCGAAGGGAGTACCTGCGCTGGAATGCAGACTGCCTGTGGACAGCCTGCACTAAGACACGAGAGTTGCGTTTACAAGGAATTCTGGGTCATAAAAAGCTCAAAAATGCACTGTTTTTGCTGAAATAAAAAGCTATAGGTCAAGTACAGGCTAAGGGATGATCAAGAGGATGAAAAGCTATCACAAAGAGTAAAGAGTCTTTTGTAGATAAGCTCTTCAAATCTTGAATTTGCTCAGCAAATGAGCAAGAGTAGCAGTCCCTCTACTTCGCTTTTGATATAGTCAAAAGCTTTTCGATTTGGTACTCTTTTCTTCAGGAAATGAATAGCAAAATACTACAAACACCAACAAGATACTAGGCTCCCCAGCGAAGTCGCCAGTTTGTTGTGGGGAAAAGTATCCGACTCGGATGACCCTATCCCTACTCTAAAGGTGACAGTCTTTAGCAACAACTGAAAGTAAAGCTTTGATATTTTCCTTTATGAAAGTACAGAGAGAAGGAAGAAAAGATTAACCAACCTGGTGTCTTTCGCTTAGTCGATCCTTATCCTCTCTCTTTGTCTCTTGTTCCCAGCTCCTTGCTCTCTTTGTCGGTCCAGCTACACACAGATCCTGCACAAAACAAGAGAGGAAACTACAAGATACATGTACTCATAACTGATGCATGGATTAGAGTGAATCAAATATACAAGTAAATACAATACATCAATGCAATACAAGTATATAGGAGAACATGCAAAACTTTATTGATAGAAGTAACAGGGTTCTGAGAAGGTTACAACCATTGATGGCTCCAATCCAGCAGCACCTCCCCAGCAGCAAGAACTCTCCTCTTCACCTCTAGTAAAACAATCACCCAATAGCTCTAACTGTAAACCAACATCACCTCCTTGCTTTACACAAAATTCCAGCCCCCTTAGACCTCATAGAAGAGCTCTATATATAGGAGAGAAGAAGAGAGGATGAGTCAGCTTGAGACTGACATGAAGCTGCCTTGTGTCCTCTCCCTCTTCAGTTAATCTTCAGTTCTTGAGTCCACTTGGAGATCCTTGCTTTAACATGGTGATCAAGTACCTCTTACTCATCACAGGGCGAATCTTATGAACCAAGTGTCAGTTTGGAAGCTTCCTGGGCAGTTGACACCTTGCAGAATGACTGTGCCACTTGGCCAATCTCGCCCAGTGCAGGTAGCCTTCTTTAGATTTGACTTCCAGCGCAGGTACAAGGAGGAGCAGTTGCATTCCAGCGTAGATGCTCAGTGGAGCAGCTGACATGATCCAAAAATAGCCTGTTTTGAAGTGTTTTCAGGTGGAGAACTGATTGGAAGTGCTATTGTTTGATGACCTTGTTCTTTTAGGGGTAAGAACAACATGTTTAGGGACTGAGGATCCCTGTAATTATTGACATTTCACGCTCCATGTCGCGAGGCACAAAAATGTCTATAACAACCTTGGAAGAAATAAGGGCAGAAGTAGATAGAAAACAAATGAAAAAAGCGAAAGAAAAGAAAAGGCAAGTAAGGCTCTGCAAGTCCAAATGCACCCTCCAAGAAGGAATAAAAATGCTAGGCAAATAGATGGGTAGGCAGTTGGAGTTGCAGAAAGGTCATTTCCTACAAGTTGCATGTGTGCTGACTTGCTTGACCAAAGCAAAGTCAATGAAATTCAGATGGAGTTACTCTTCATCAAGTTACAGCAATCAAGAGGCATGTCTAACCTCCCTTCTCCCCCTCTCCATTTCATTACTAACACTCCCTCAACATCTGAGTTTCATGGGATAGATTATGGTTTCATAGTGGTTCTTAATCTTTTAGAAGCCACATTTCTTGTCTAAAAATCTTTTCATTTTGATCTACTCTCTAAACTAAGTAAGTTTCAAATAAGCTTAGTGGTTTCCCCTCCATTTACCCCTTCATCCATATTAACTCTAACACTACTATGTAAACCCCCTACATTACCTTTCCCCTACTAGTATTAACACCATGGTGTATAAACCCCAAAACTTGTATAAATATCCCTCCCTTTGGCATTATAGCCAATAATTTCTCTGTCAGGGATCAAATGGCATCTGGTCACTTTGATGAACCTAACCCTAACCCCCTCCCCTCCTCTCAATTCATTTGGCCCCTTGAAAAGCTTCATTTGCTAAAAAGAGTCTCACAAATGACCTGGTTTTGCCTATACCCACTTCATTTACAAAAAAATAACCCCTAAATACCCACTTTGTTCTCTTATCCAAAGTATTGGGGCTGTCTTATTGCGCATCGGAAAAACCTTACAAAACCCCTTTACCCATGAAACCCCTTTGAAACTACCAAAAAACCCCGAAAAAACCCACTTTCCGCTGCTTAACCAAAGTTGGCGCATATATTCGATTTTTCGGAATATATTGAAAAGACATTAAAAAATATATATTTATTCCTCCGCCCGCGGCCGTATCCACCTATCATGTCATCATCCCGTCCACCGTCGGATCAGATCCAAGAGATCCGACGGTCCTTATGGATATCGGAGCGGCCCCCACGACAGAGGTTTAGCGCCCGAGAAAGTGACGTTGCGTTACGTCAGTGCGCGGCCACGCGTCGCCCATTGAGGGCTCTCGGAGCAACCTCTGACAAATACGGGGCCGTATCATAACTGCCCCGAGAAACCATAACTGTTAGGGCTAAACCGTAACCGTTAGGTCACTCACCGCCCGGTTTGCGGGTCCAGCGTCATCCCCACGTCATCACCGTGCCTGCCACCGCATCACACTTTTGTCCGCATCTGTGCCAACGTGCCTGCCACCTCATTACCCCGTGGACCAATGGCAGCTCGCCACCTCACCCGATGACGTCATGCTGACGTCATCCGAGGCTGACCCCACCCTATGACATCATGCTGACGTCATCACAGAAAAGGCGCCAAATTGCAAAAAGTCCATATTTTAGCCAAAAAACGCGTTTTTTTATACTTTTCGCTCATTTGCTATTGTTTCCTCTGCATGCTATTTCACGTCCTGAACTGCGCCACCTGCGGGAATCGACCTGAAGACCTCCAGAGCACCAATTCCACCCACAGTTACGACCTCTGTTCGCGGTTAGCCAGGTATTTCTCATAGTTCATCCTCCATACGCCTAAATTCACTGTAAATTGCTCAGAACGCTTAAGGAACACTGAAACTCACTATTTCACCGACAGTTTTCCTCTGCAACACTTCTAATTACAACTGCAAGCTTGAAACTACCGGCTGAGCCTTCATTTCCCGAGTTTTGGTCGAAAAACTGTAAACTGCTCGCGCAAACGTGAGACAGTTGGTCAAGCTATTTAAAACCTGCCATAGAAGACAGAGGGAGACCAGGCATTGGTCTTATTCATAATTCGAGCAGTATTTCAATTGTTGTGTGCCCACTCCACCCTCTGGTCCCTATAATTCACAGTTGCATTGCAAAAAGTCACCTCTGTGCTGTACTGCTCACTTCAACTAATTCACCTGCAAGACAGAAACTGAATAGACCATGGAGACTCCAATTGCACTGAACATCAAGCCTCTCAATGCCCCTCATAGGGAGTTGGAATGGAAAGCCCTGGGAGATATGGATTATCAAATGTTAGACTGGTTTCCATTAGGCTCCAAATATAATATTCAGATGCTGAATGAGTTGAAAGCCCAGCACCTTAGTGGAGCTGACATCCTAGGGATTTGGGACTCAAACTTGCCCATCTACAACCTCCCCCAGGTAAATCCTATGCTAGAGTTGATCTACAGATGCCAGGAGTGCTATGATCCAGGCCAAAGAGCTGTCCTCAGCCCTACAGGCTCAATTCTGTTCCATATCACCCCAGAGAGCATAAATGAGATGCTGCATTTCCACAATGCAAAGCCATTAACCCCCCTCTACATGCAGAACTTGATAAAGAAGGGGAACAAGTTGTCAAATGACCAAGTCATCAAAATCAACCAGCTGTTTGTACAAACAGGCTCTGAAGCCATCAGAACTCCTCCTATTGGATATCATTACTTGAATGAATTGGGCAGAATGCTAGTGGATTTGATCAACTATGTCCTAGGGTTCAAGGGAATGGAGGATGTGGATGAAATCATAATGGCAATGCTGTCTATATTCTCTCCTGGAAAGCCCCCAGATGTACATTATGATTATGCCACATACATTGCAGATAAGATCCATGACCAGCTCATGAATTTGAAGAGGGAAAGACTGTTCAGGTATACTTCATACATATACCACCTATTCTTGTTTTATCAGCCAGCCAGCTTCTCTATTCCCTTGAAGCGAGTCAATGCCCAGGGGAATCCAAGGTCAGTTGTGTTTTGGACCTCTGTTTTTCATTGTGCCTCTGTATCACCATACACATACTCCGAGTTCATAGACTTATTCATTCATCCAGCCATGACAGTATTGGATGGTGTTCCTCCTCCAAGGTTAACTGATGACATGAGGAGAATTCTCCACCTGAACAAAACCTACAGCATTGGTAATTGGTACCTCTACCAAGACCACACAGTCATCAGAGTATATGGCTGTGAGTTGAAGCCTTTTAGGTTGCCAAGGTATGTCCCCATGAGGCTTTTTGCCTTAGAATATTTCAGGCAATTTGGGAATGCCGACTACCTCCACTTTCAAAGCAAGAACAAGAAAGCACAGTTGAAGGTAAGGAGCCAGCTGGGCCCTTTCCTATACAACAGAAAAGAGGAGGGGTGGAAAGAGGAAAACAGTATCCTAGAGGCCCTCAAACTGCAAACTAGCTTTGAATGGATACCCTATGACCCCAATCAATTTGTCTCCCTACGGAGGATAAGATACAAATTGGGCAGCTATTCACACGTGAGGCAGCCTGAGATTGAGCAGTATGCCAATAGATTAAGCTGGGAACAAGGTACCCTAGAAGAGGAAATTACTAGTGAGGAGCTGCTAGAGAGAGAGGCTAGAAATATTCAAAAGGAAGCTGACTTAGAAACTTGTGGACAGGTTCCCCTCTCATACAAAAAACAACTTGGAGCAACTGCCTCGTCCTCAACAACGCATCATCAAGCTGCCATGAATCCTCCACAGACAGTCAACAAAGGCAAAGAAAAGCAGGTGGAACAGCCACCTCCTATGACCGAAGAGAAAATGGAAACCCTAATGCAGCAACAAGAAGAGATGGAGCAGCAGGGAGAAGGGCAGCAGCAAGAGGAGCAGCAACAACAACAAGAACAAAGGCAGGAACAGCCTGTCCAGCAAAAGCAAATAGTGGAAGCCCCTAAATCAACTGAACAAACTAAGCCTCCAAGGCAAGAGACTTCAGCTGAGGCATCTACACTCCAGACTCCACAAAAGGAGGATACAAGCAGGAAAAGGGACAGAGAAACTCCCCTTACAACATCAGCAACTCATGGGGAGAAGAGGCAGAGAATCAATCCTCTTTCATAGGAAGAGATGCCAATAAGGCAGCCTCTGGGTATGGTCCCACCCAGCAGGGAAACATCAGCAAGTTCCTTTCAACAGGAACAGGATAGAGCAATGGGAGGAGAAGTGAGTTCCTCTAGGCAGCAAAGGGAAGGTGGGCCTAGTATTAAACAACAGTTCATCGATATTAAGACGAGAAATGAGCCCATCAAGAGACAGCTGTACAACCATCTGCTAAACTTGGCTCCCACCAATCAGCAAAGACTCATGTCTGCATATGATGTGCAGGAAGGCAAAATGATCATGAGTCATTTCATGCCAACAGCAGTACAGCCCCAAACTGCCTCTGATTATTTGAGGACTAACTTGGAAGTCCTTGCCAAGGATATCCACCCAATGGACAAGATAGAACTGCACAAGCAAACGGGTGAGATGGTCTATGCTTCCCTGGCAGACCAAACCTTGGATAACTATAGGCTACAAAATAGCCTTAACAATACAGCCTCTCAACTGGAGTTGGAGAGGGCATCATCCTAGGCAAAGGACAACAGAATAAGGTCCTTGGAAGACATAATTATTGAGATTGGACATGATCCCAAAGATATCAAAGGGATACAAGAGATATTGAAGTTGAGGGATGCTGACATGGCAGCCTTAAGGAGAAAGATCAAACTCCCTGCCACAATCCACCCTCAAACAGATGATGTGGCCCAGCAAATGCATGATCAAGAGGCCACAACCCTGTTGATATCTCTATACAAGGAGCTAATCCGGACTCAAGACAAACTAGGAGAATCAGAGGCTGCAAAGGCAGCACTACAGGCAGCGTTGAAGCAAAGAGAAGAGGGTCAAACCTCCCAGCCTCCTCCTGAAATAATCAATCTTGAGGAAGCTGCTCCAGCAACTACCCCTCCTCCTCAGCAAACAGGGCCTACAGCACCAACTACATCAACAACTGCACCAACAACAGAGCAGACTCATAGTCTGGATATGCAGAAGCTCCAAAACGAAATTTAGGTCCTGGAAGCTCAAATGTTAGAGCTCAATTCAGCCAAAGAATCTTTGGCTAAAGTAAATGAGAGATATGACAAGAGCAAACATAATGCCGCTGAAAAGGAACGAGAAATAAAAGCTCTTAAAAAGAGAATAACTGAGCTTGAAAAGGAGCTCACACTAGAAAAGGTGACAGCAGAGCTAAAAGCAGTCCTTTGGGCCAATATTGGCCAGTCTATCACCAATCAGTGGCAGTACATTGAGACTATAGATGAACAATCAGCACTCATTGCAAAGGAAAACAGGGAAATACACAGAGCTAGAGCAAGCCTTGGCAACATGCCTGATGCTTCCACCAGAATGATCAATATTTTAAATAACAGGACAAGCTCTCAACTGGCCACCATGGGAATTGCTCACAGGACTGAGACAATCTCAATGGTTAAGAGGGTCCTGACACTACGAAACCTGGTTGGAACATTGGAAAGAAGAACCCAGGATATGCAGACTGAAATCAACAAGTTCATGGACAGATTTCAGGCATTACAGAACAGAGGCCTCCCCAGCATATTAAGCAGTGTAGGAAGACTGCTTACCCTTGAAAACTACACCAAGAGGGTTGATGCCTATGCTGCAGGACAAATTGCAGGACAGCCCAGCACTTCAGCAGAATCAGGGCCAGCATCAGGGCAAACTTTATACAATAGGGTGGACAACCTATTTTTTATTATGAATGAGATCAATCATCTGTTTGAGGTGCCTCCAAATTTTTATAAGTATACAGAAGCAAATGAAACCATAGAGGCAATTGTGAAGCACCAATTGCCCACACAGGTAGTCTGGAAAAAATTGACACAGATGATATTATTAAGCCAGAACCTGTAAATGTTAATTTTTGTCCAGTTTATAAGTAGTCATACACAGGCAGAATTTTGATAGATAAGCATACAGAGGAAAGATGAAAGGCTGAGCCAACTCAACAGGGCTATTCGGTCACCACAGCAGCAATCACAGTCACAGGTGGCAAACCCGAGAAAATACAGCGCAGCAAACATAAAGACGCGTTCTCCAGCATTAAAGCAAAGTGGCTCAACCGACTCGCTGACCTCCAAAGGTCAAAATTATCCTCTGACAGACTTAAAGAGCATTTATGCTGCATTCAAAGTTGTAATAACTTCTTTTCTACTTTCTGTATGAATTTATGAAGATATTTGCTCTCTCAGATGACTCAATGCCTGAGATATTTTGTATAAACATTCCTATAAAGTCCCCTTCGCATGAGCTTGCAAGGGTTGTTGTTGATTTCTCCTGAAGAAATTCTTATGCTGTAATCCTTTCAGAAGTTTAATGAAGAAAGTGATGGAATTTCTCGGATTTCTGAAGTGTTAAATGCGTTTTGGTGTCTGTTGATAACTGTTGGATTCCTGTGTATTTCACCATACAATAAGTCTCTGTAACTCTCTCTGTTATTTATTTGTTTTTTTAAAATCCATATATGTTATCTGATTTTCAATACTAAGCAACAAAGAAAAAGAATAACTTTCAGGATTTATTCACTGAGTACCCTGAGTTAAATCTGTGTTGTTAATGAATGTTTTCTTTAGCTGTAATCTAGATAAGTGTAATTCTTAATTGCTGCACTTTCAGAATACTCCTTTCACAGTGGCCTTTGTCACAGGAATTCAAGTTTGCTCCTGTGCAGCGTGTTCACTTTCACCTCACCAGATTAATAGAAAATTCTTAATTGCTTTCTGTTGGTTGACATACATCACCATTCAAGCTAAATTTGTTTGTCTAAGATACACAATAGGCCCTGCTGTTTGAACACCACCAATCCTGCATATCAAATCATTTCACAACCCCAGACTCCATTGCCCAATGATATTTCACTCCCTAAACACTATATCATAAGACCTGAAAGAAATCCTTCAACCAAAACATAAACCAAAACCTGAGCATAATAGCTAGCCTAAAACACCATCATAATAGAGACAAATCATAAAGAGAGAGCCCTCTCTGATTACAGTTTGGCTAGAAACTGTGATCCAAAGATTGGTTAGTGGTTACCCCGGCCGTATTCCCTTGGGAGTCATAGGGAACAACCTGGGTGTTAACACGGTCATTGGGCATCGAAGATGCACGGCGCTTACCAGGCGAGAATGAAGGTCCAGGCAGTAAGTGGTATTGCCCGCACCACTGTTGATCACCGGGCGGTAAAAGTACAACGACGTGTGATACCACTCGGGGTGTGACGCGTGGCGGCGTGGAAAAGACGAAACCACTTTTCATTGCGCGTTATCGCCCTGATGTTTTGTGGGTGCGGGGAGAGCGAACGTCATCCGATCATGGTGGAGGTGATCAGACGGTGGGGATTGGATCGTGCAGGTTCTCGTCAGGTGTGGCGGAGGACCGTTGGATCGGGGTGGTGGAGATCAATGGTTAAGGTTACGGGTGAGGGGTTTATGAAGGCGCGGAGTCCGATGGGCATGGTTTTATGGGGTATGGACTTTAGCACTCAGGGTTTAAGAGCGAGGGGTTTTTTACATGGTTTTTTGTAAAAAGCACATGAAATGGATATGCGGGGCAGATGAGTGAGGTAATGGAGAAAGGCGAGGATAACCATTTCAGGCCTTCTTTGAGCATGACCACAGACCAAGTGTGCCTCCAGCTTTAGAAAATCAATGTTATATGGCAGAGCTAATAGTTTCCTAGCTTGAAACCCTATTGAAATGCCTCCTATGGGACACCAGCATAGCCTTGGTCAGGGGTAACTATGTTGTAGAGCAGGTAGGCCCATTCAAGCCTGCATTACAGTGCACTTAGGCCCACTTTGACCTATGATAGGCAAGAATGAGCGAAATTGGCATAGGATTCTTAGAATATTTCTAGATTCTAGAGCAGTCTAGAAGGATGCCCAACTCTTATCTCATCCTATGAGGTCGACTTTGGATAGGTTATGGATCAATTATCCCTCTACCCTCTCATCCCTTTCTCCATGGAAACTAACTCCAATTTCGGAAAACCATTCAATGCCCAATTTATGACATAACCACTTCCCTATAAATTGACCAATCATGATCCAGGTGGATATTGGTGGCCACCTGCCAAGTCCACCTGGACCCCCACCATTGTTTCTCTCAGCATTTTCAGTTTCCTTAATTGTAGCACAACTTACTATTTTTAGCAGTTTTTCGAGTCTTGAACTTCTGGAGCCGTTTTGAGGCCCTAAACGACGTTTTTTGGGAAATCTGGGGGCAACATGGGTCGATGGACTGATGTTGCCCTTCCCAAAGTGGTAGTGCTCGGATAGATCTTTCTAATGAGCTATTGTACGCGTCAAACAGAGTTTGTATGCCAAATTTACGACCCCGGGAAGTTGATGTACCAATTTTCCCAAACGGGGCCCACAGTTTGGCGTTTCATCTCCTAGGGTTAGGTTTTGGAATGTTAAGGGTTTTCCATTGTTTCTCAACAATAAATAGGCCTTCGAGCCTCATTGTAACACAGTTCAGAGGCATGTAGCCACCACATCTCTTCTTAGAGATAAGCTACCATCGCCCTAGCTGGTTTATTTCCATTTCTGTTTGTAAGCATATTTCAGTATTATCTCTGTAATTTGTTGTATTCCTGTTTAAATCCAGATCAACTCATCATAGTGATCAGGGGCTGGAATTTGAAGATTGTAGAGAAATACTATTGGTTTGAGATTTGAGTCCATGTCAAGTAATGTTATGATGTTGGATTGATGTGCTTTTGGTGTGATGAAGGTTTGGACTGAAGCTAGATGAGTGACACGGGATCGAACCGCATTGGGTGTAACTCTTCCTTCTACATCAATAAAGTTGTTTGTTCCTTTTCCCATATTCTTTTTCATATCTATGATGCATATATGTTTAAATCTTGTCGATTCCATTTATTTATAGTAGATAGATTGTATACTTTGATCATTGTTGTCTTTTGTTTCTGTTGACATGTACCAATTGAGCGGATTCAGTTCGAGTGGGAGTGACGGGAGCAATTCAAAAGAGATCAAAGGAAGCGAAAGATCACAAGTAAGTTCCTTCATCTCATCTATCTATTATAGGAAAAGGTTAAACCACTTTCTTTCTATTGTTCTAAGTGTAACTACCCACTTAGGGAAAATGTACTTATCCGTAGGTATAAATTCTATATAAAAAATTAGCGACCATGTTGGGGATCGACCATCGTTCTTGGTAGTTTATCCTTATCATATTTTATCCTAGTAGACTTTACTTGACTTCATTGATCTCTTTTCAATCATTTTGAAGCTTTTTTGGTCTAAATTTTCACTAGAATCCCTATTCTAGGAATGTGTTGGTACCAGTGCACCCTTGGTCAGGGGTCAGTGCACTGCAGTGCACCCTTGGCTTAGAGACAATTCTCTGCAGTGCATTGTCTCCCACTCGAACCTGTGTTGGTCCCTCTCAAGCTAAAAAACCCATCTTTCGCTTGATTTTTCCAAAGTTGCTTCTGATGTTGTTTGCTGAAAGATCAAAGTTTTTTATGCCTCTAAAATCAATTTACATTTCCTCTCCTACCCCTACTTTGACCTTGATTGTTTAGTGTTTCTTAAGATATTTCTTTATCATTATCAATCCATCGTCAAAGTTAGATTACATTGATTAATATTTAATTTTCTAAAAACGAATTGTCGTAAAGTCTTCATTTCTTTGAAAAAGAAACTGTCGTTAAGTCTTTGTTTCTTGTGAAAAGCATTGATTGATCGTTTGTGCATCTAGTTCCGTTTTGTTCATCTAAACACTAAAGGGACTAAAAAGAAAAACTTGCATTGTGCATATTGTAGTTTGTGAATGCTTGATAGTAATAGCTAGGGAAATTGCATTAGGCGTGCTCTTTGCTCTTTGTCAAAGATTTGATTGCTCTTGTTAGCCCCCTAATTTTCTCTCTTTTTTCCATTTTCCCCTTCCTAAATCATAACCATTTACCGTTTTTTTACCTCTTTTATACACCCTCATCTTACACTAGTCCAAGCACAGTCACATATTTTGTATAAACTTTATTTTTCATACTTTTAATTTAACTTAGCATTAATTAATCATTTATTACATGATTTCTTACTTTTAATCACTCTTTGTAACTTATCAATATCTCCAATGTTTATTTGATAGTTAGAGTACTTACCGTGACCGTGGTCCTAGTACAGGATCGAAACTTGCACCATTGCCAGCGCAGAAAATCCTTGCAGCAGATCTGAACCACCTTGATCACCGCCTTGTTTTGAGTAGCTTCACCCACGACAGCAAGATCGAGCCAAAGGCAGTCGAGATCGAATCACCTCATTTTGAGCAGCTTCAACCATGACAGCAAGATTGATCCAAAGGCAGTCGAGATCGAATCTGTGAAGGAAAAAAGCTGGAGATTGGCTACGGTCAGTTTTACTAACTGTCTAATTTTGAAGGCCGAAAAGCTAAATTCTGTGTTTGGTTATGTAATCAGTTGAATGATCTATTTTGGCCTTTGGCCAAAGATCTATATAATGTAGAATGTAAATAGGACTAAAAAAAAAGAAGTTTTTGGATAGAACAGAGACATAGCCAGAGAGGCGGTAACAGGTTGTTGTATTTTGTTATCACCCAAATCTGGGTTGGACAATGCATTAACGTATGTACTTGCCTCAATGAATTAATAAAAGGGAGATACACCTCATGTTTCACAAATTGTGTTTCTCTATTTGAGTTGATGAATTGATTAAAGTACTGAGAAACGTTTTTATTTAAAGGGGAAACGCGCTAGCTGGCTAGGGCCCAGCCAACCCAGCACGTTTACCACATTTCCCATTTTCCTGTAATTTGTGTTTACATTGTCAAGTGTGGTTTAATTTTAAGCACATGCATTCTTGTTTGAGTAAAAGCATATCCGTTGTGTGAAGTAGATAAATTCCCTTTCCTGCACTTGATTTCAGATTGGTTTTCCTCCGCCTGGTCCAAGCAGGAGAAATAACCCTGCACTAGTGCACGTTGGTGTGATATCTCCTTTTCTGTAAATTTTGTTTGATTGGTTTTCCCCGCCTGGTCCAAGCAGGAGAAATTAACCTGCACCAGTGCACGTTGGTGTGATGCAGCAAGCCTTCTTAGTCTACTTCCAACAATCTTCTTTATTTCATTAAATGCTTATGACAGGATAAATGTATATTGATTGTTTCTTTGTTTGTGCACTCTGTTAAGATCAGAAACATTCACTTTTTATGTGTGCAATTTAATTTAATAGTATAATAGCACTTGCAATAATTAAGCACTCATTTTAATAATTAAATGCTAAATGCAGGAAGCTCTAATCCAGTGCAAGAACTAGTTTCTTGCCACAGGATCTGAGTGCTTTGAACCTGGAAAAGTTCAAGCCCTTGCAAGAAGTAAAAATCCTTTAGTAAAGACACCATTTATACCCTTTCCATAAATATTTGTTCCTGCAATAGTACAAGCAGATTGCGATAGTACAGGACATATTAGTGCAAGAAGGAAATATCTAAAGGAGCAGGTTTAAGGGCCCGTCTAATGAGACTACTAAGTGTCTCCACTAAAGAAAAACATGCACTCAGTAGTTAAACAGTAATTATCTAGAGCGATTTCCCTTTATCTTTAATTCCCTCTTGAAAATGCATTCTTCCTTGTTCCAGTCTTAGATTATTTTGATGGTTCAAGTTGCCTTTTTATCTTTTTAATTTGATTCTGCAATCTTTCCTTTAAATAAAGTAGGGATTTATATTAGGAAGATTCATACCATCTCTAGCATTGCCTGTGCTTTGTCTCTAAGTTTACGAATCCCCCAGGTTGAAAAATTAAGTGTTGAGGAGTTTGCTTAAGTGTAATTCCTGCACCCAACATTTTGGCACCGTTGCCAGGGAGGCGATTTGATTTGGTAAGAATTTTCTGATTATACAATAGAGGTAATTTTTCCTTTATTTTTGCAGTATTGTTTGGAAAATCTTCTTTGAAGGAATTTTACTGGTGTTAATTGATTTCTAACAACATTTTTTATTAGAAGTTGTTTGTTATTTTTCTTTCTTTTTTGAAATCAATGCCTAGAAAAGGTAAGGGTTCGAAGCCCACTAAGGGCCGAAAGAATTCTGAAAAAAATTCTCATATTGGGTCTCCTTCTGTAAGCAGGAAGCCTAATCCAATTCAAACCCATCACGCAGGAACAGTGCACCTGGATTCTGGTGACAACAGCTCAGTTGTGGTTCAGCCTGTTGAGAGCGGTTCAAGTAAAAGGGAAACAATGGCGGACCATGAAGATCATGGGGAAGGGACTGGTGAAAACCAGATAAGTGGAGAACAATCCACTTTTGTGTTTCCAATTGTGGATCCTGATACTACGACACAAATGAAGAATATTCCACCATCAGCTCTCCCTCATTTCCATGGTAAAGTTCATGAAGATCCTGACTCTTTCCTATTCGAGTTTGATATTTTGTGTAGAAGTTAGGATTATTCACTGACGCTTAGAAGCTAAGATTATTTCTTGTTACTCTTAAGGACTCAGCTCTACGTTGGTTTATGGGGTTATGAGGAAACACTATAACCTCTTGGGATCAGATGAAGAGAGTGTTCTTGTTTAAATATCAAGAATATTGAAAAACTCGGGACATGTAGGATGAGATTTTTACAATCATACAGGATGATGATGAAACTCTTGAAGATTACCTAGAAAGATTTATGTATATTCTACAAAGGTTGAAACTTAAGCTTGATCCCAGTACTGTTAGAACCTTGTTCTTAAGAGGACTTACTGATAATGCTAGAAATAATTTAAATCTGTTAGGACAAGGTGATATTTCTCAGCAAACTTTTGAACAAATTTGTGAATTATGCAGGAAATTTTCAAGAAATCAGTATAGATCTGGTAGAGGAACTCGAAATAGAAATAGAAAAACTGAATCTATTGAAGCTATGATTATTGGACTAGAAAATAAAATGGAAACATGAAAATTGATATAATGAATACTATTACCAAACAGTTGGACTCTTTAAAATTTCAGCAAAAACTCATGAAGGAACAAGAGTCATTATGTATTTTCTATCCTAAATGTAGAGACAAGCATCCTCCTAAAGAGTGTCCTCTTAATTTGAAAGAAACTAATAAGTGTGCTATTTGTGCAGAAGACCATGTCACAGAAAATGTCCCTCTATACCAGGACTTAAAGCTATATTTACATGGGGACAGCCTGAAGCTAAATACTTGTATGCTAAGGGAGCAAGAAGGAATTGGCCTCAGGCAGGTGCAGGTATGGCTCCTAAATTTTCTCCACACTATTTTGGTTATAATTCACATACATATTCTTATCCTAACACTAATCTGCAGTGGCAGTATGTGAATCAATATCAACATGGGAAACCTTCTCAACAATGGTAACAAGGTTGGAGAGGGCCAACTCATTCTCCATATTCCTACCAGCCACCTATGCAATCATATCCATCTACACATACACATTATTCAATGCCTCAAATTCCAAGTCAGTCTACTCCACCGTTGCCTTTACCTCCACCTTTTCGACCTCCTCAGTTGCCTGCTCAACCTATACATAATCCTAACAATAATAAAGCAGTGCAAATGATCTATGTAACAAACCCACCTTTACCATTCGAGTACCAGTCTATTCTAGTTGGGGTTCATGATATTCAATTAAGATCGAGAAGGACTGTAACATCAGAAAATTAGAAGCAACCTATAGTGATTGATGAAGAGAAAGGAGAAGAGGAAACTCTTAACCATTCTATGAAAGTTGTCACTAAGCAGCCCTTACCCTCTGAATCTTTGCCATCTTCTTCCAACCAGCCTCCATTCCCAGAGAGGCTAGTAATGGAAAGAAGTGAGCCTATTTCTGAGACTAGCTTGGCATCAGAGCTTCGGAATCTTTTCATTAAGATATCTTTGCTTCAAGCCATCAAAGAGATTCCCATTTGTACCAAGATTATTAAGGAACTCTGTCTTAAGAAACCCGGGAGGAAGAAATTGGAACCGCAAACCATTCAATTTGTTGGTAGGGCAGCAGAGTTGATGACGGGATGTGTGTCGAAAAATATATTGATCTCGGAAACCCTATTGTCTCAGTTTATATTGGTAATGTCCTTGTCTCTAATGTTCTTATATACTTGGGGGCAGCCACTAATGTCATGACTAAGAAAACCATGGATCAACTTTGGTTATCTGATCTTCGCCCTACTCCCACCGTGCTTGAATTAGCAGATAGATCTAAAATTAAGCCAGAAGGAGTATTTGATGGTGTGATCATCTCACTAGATTCTTGGGAATATCCTATTGATTTCATTGTGCTTGAGCCAAAGAACCCAATAGGAGGACATCCCTTGATCTTGGGTCGACCATGGCTTGCTATAGCCAATGCATATATTGGTTGTCATTCCGGTGATATGTATATTTCACATGGAGATTCTAGGAAGAAAGTTACCTTATACCCCCCTGCTAGATCCATTCAAGACCTTCGAGATAATTTATGGTTGGATCAAAGTAGTGATGAGGAGACTCAGCCCATTTCCCTTATCCATGATTATACTGGGTCTTCACAAGAAGATGAGATTCAATATTTCCTAAATAATCTAGACACTATGCCTAATTTTGAGCCATTGAGCCAGATTCTCAACCTATAGTTTCAAAATAATCATGATTCTCATTCTTCTATACCACTGCATTTGACCACTCCCTTGAGTACTCTTGAGCCTGATACTACTCTTATTGAGATTATCCCTGGTAAATCCTTGCATATTAGTTCAGATTTGGACTCATCTCAGCAGGAGCAGCTTGTGAATTTGTTGCAAAACCATCTTAGTGCCTTTGCTTGGGGCTATGAAGATATGAAGGGTATTCCTCCTGAAACTTGTACACATCATATCTATATTTAGGAAGGAACCTGACCTATCCGACAACCCCAAAGGTGAATGAATCCATCTCTAAGAGATATTGTGAAGGAAGAAGTACAGAAACTCTTGGATGCCAGTTTTATCTATCCTATTTCCAACAGTCAGTGGGTCTCTCCATTAGTGCTAGTACCTAAGAAAGATGGAAGATGGTGTATTTGTATTGATTATCGAGAATTAAACAAAGCCACTCTCAAAGATTATTTCCCTCTCCCTTTCATTGACCAGGTGCTTGATACCCTTGCAGGAAAGAAATATTTTTGCTTTTTGGATGGCTTGAGTGGCTATAACCAGATATAGATTGCACCCGAAGATCAGGATAAAACTGTGTTTACATGTCCATGGGGTACATTTTCTTATAAAGTGCTTCCCTTTCATTTATATAATGCCCTGGCTACCTCTCAAAGGGCAGTCCTGGCCATTTTTGTTGATCTAGAATTTGTAGAAATTTATATGGATGACTTTTCTGTGTTTGGTGGTTCTTTTCAGGAAGCTCTCAAAAATCTGGAGAAAGTACTTCTTCATTGTCACGAATCCCGTCTCGCCTTGAATGACAATAAATGTATATTAATGTGCAAAGCGGGAGTGGTACTTGGCCATTTGATTTATGGTAAAGGTATCCAGGTTGATCCAAAAAAGATTGAAATCATTCTGCATCTTTCTGTACCCAAAACTCAAAGGGAAGACGTTTTTAGGACATGTTGGTTACTATAGAAGATTCATTGAAATTTTTTCTAAGATAGATGCCCCTCTTTTCTAACTTCTAGCTAAGGATAGTGAAATTTAGTGGACCACAGCTTGCCAACAGTCTTTTGAAACATTGAAGGAAAAGTTAGTACATGCACCAGTTTTGAGAGGTCCTAACTAGTCCCTGCCTTTTCACATTTCCTCTGATGCTTCAGATTTGGCTATTGGCGCAGCTTTAGGGCAAGAGGAAAATAATCAATTCTATGCTATTTATTATATTAGTAAGAATTTTTCTTCCGCTGAATTAAATTATACAGTTACAGAGAAAGAGTTTTTAGCTGTAATTTTTGCAATTAATAAGTTCAGGCACTATATTATAGGATATGAAGTATTTGTACATACTGATCATTCTACGATTAAATATTTGATGAATAAACCATTGACTAGTGGTAGAGTGACTAGGTGGTTACTATTTTTGCAGGAATTTAATATTACTATTGTTGATAGACCAGGAAAATCTAATGTTGTAGCAGATTTTCTTTCTAGATTAGATAATCTTCGTGAAGCAACTCCTGTTAATGATGATTTTCCAGATGAACATCTTTTTGCTATGTCAATAGATTTTCCATGGTTTTCTGACATTTCTAATTACTTGGTTACTGGGAAAACACCACCCCACTTGTCTGCTCGTGAAAAGTGAATATTATTTAGAAAAGTGTTGCATACTCCTGGATTCAAGGAGATATCTTTTACACTGGTCCAGATCTGATTATCCGTACGTGTGTAAGAGAGGAGGAAGTTTTTGACATATTTAAATCTACTCATGATAAACCTTGTGGAGGCCACTTCTCTGATAAGCGGACTGCATATAAAATATTGCGTGTTGGTTACTTTTGGCCTTCCTTGTTTAAGGATGCCAAACAGTATGTCAAGCGATGTGATAGGTGTCAATCAATGGGACAACCTAATCAAACCAATGAAATGCCTTTATGCCCCCAAGTTATGATTAAGTCGTTTGAAAAATGGGCTATTGATTTTATAGGGCCAATAAATCCAGCGTCATTAAGTAAAAGGCATATTTTGGTTTGTACAGATCTTGTTACAAAATGGGTAGAAGCTATAGTTGTTTCCTTTGCTACAGAAAAAGTTGTTGTTGATTTTCTTTTTACTTAAATCTTTACTAGATTTGGTGTGCCTTGAGAAAAATTTTCTGACAATGGTCCATAGTTTATTTCTAATCTGGTACAGGGTGTGATGGAGCAATACAAGATCCGGTACAGGAAATCCACGCCGTATCACCCGCAAGAAAATGGCCAAGTGGAATCCACAAACAAAGTGATCGATTCCATTCTTACAAAGACAGTAAATATGCATCAAAAAGACTAGGCTGAAAGATTATCAGAAGCTTTGTGGCCATACAGAACCACTTGGAGGAATAGCACGGGACATACACCATATGAGCTAGTATATGGCAAACAGGTTCTATTACCATTTGAATTCCAGATCAAAACTTTCAGAACTGTAGTTCAGTTAGGACTAGATCTCTCTGAGGCACAACAACAGTGTCTTCTCCAATTAAATGAGTTAGATGAATTTCGTAGGGATGTTGTTCAGCAGAACATACTAATTCAGCAGCAACGCAAAAGGTGGCATGACAAATCTATTCAGAAAAAGCAATTCCAACAAGGTGATTGGGAGCTCCTTTATGATTCTAGATTTATTTTTTTTAAAGGGAAATTCCATACATGTTGGAAAGGACCTTATGAAGTGATCTGAGTATTCGAGAATGGAGCAGTAAAAGTTAAAACTATTGATGGAAAAAATTCAGTATTCTTGGTAAATGGACACAGATTAAAGAAGTATTTTCAGCCGCTTGCCAGGAAAGATTTTACACAGCAAGTCCAACAGCAATTCGAGACGGTAGTGGTGAATGGTAATACCAACCTTTTGAAAACATGAATTCTTATTCTTATTAAAAAAAAAAAAGTAAAGAAAAAACATTTTCCTGTAATTATGAAAATCAGTTGTCTGACATGATTGTAGAAGGATCAACCTAAAAACCAGTTTACTGGCAGGAAGATCAAAAAATTCTAATAAAAAGAGAATGTTGCTTGATCTTTAGATATGCTAGCAACCACCAAGTAAAAGCAGGTTCGGCAGAAGCAACCTTTATACAATTGGGGTAATTAGCATGGATATTTTTATTCAAGTAACGCTTATTTTCGCTGCAGTTATTTTTTTCTTGCACCAGTGCAGGCAGACCTTCCAGAAAATTTTATGCCTTTATTCATATTCCACTTTCGTAATATTCCCTCAGTTTTCTTCTTCAATCTCAGAATGATTAACCTTCCCATATTCTTCTTAATTTACCCTGTCTGTTTTGTAAAAACCCAACTTTACCCTTGAATTTTTTTCCCTATCCCACTTCTGTTTATCCCCTCTTGTGGTACTATTCCTGGAATCCCTGTAACAGAATTCCTTCCCATTCAGAAATTTCCCTTTTCCCACTTCTTTGTTCCCTCATGAATTCATTATAGGATCTCGTGCACAAAGAGCAAAATGATATGCTCTGAAGCATCAAGAAAGGGCGAAGCAAATTTCCAGTATAAGTTGAGGAAGCCATGTTGGAAGTCCAGCCTATATTTTATTTAAATTCCATGTTCTTTTTTTCTGATATTATGCTTGCACTAGTGCAAGCATGTCTTCCTATATAATAATACAAGCAGAATGGTATCAGCAGAATAACATAGTTTAAGCGGTGTAAGCAGACCGGTGCAAGCATGCACCCTGTCATAAACATAGTACAATTTGTTCTTTTCATAGCATACAGCATAGGAAAGTGGTCATCATGAAAGTTTATCAGAATTCCTTTCACTTAATTGATGAGTACTTGTGCTATCATATTAACTAGGAGAAAATTATTTAAAGTACAAGGTGTTTTTAAGTTAAGAATCACGATCATTTTTGTAATGAATGCTAAGTTATTTTTTTTAATTATGAAGGAGTGCGGAAGTGTTTAACCGTTGCTTGGATATAATTTCCCCTTTCTGTCATAATCCTAGATGTCCTTCACTCATAATGATTACCTCACCTAGCCGTTAAAACGCTGCCACAAGTACCAATCCGACATGATCTCAAAGTTGTTGTGCATCCACGGCTATTTCAGTGGAATGAATGGGTGATAAGATGGAAGGGATGGTGGACGATTGGATCCCTATCTATCAGAACCAATTTTCCCGGTGTTACATGTAAATTCTCGACTATTCATAACCGTTAAGCAACGATGTCACCTGTTCGAAGCGAACCTTCGTCTCTCGGTAGGGTAGAATAGACTACTGAGTATCGCAATAGTATTGCACTATTGTGAGACTCGGGCTTTCTTCAATTCTTGCAAAATTTCGATGGGCACAACAGTGAAGTGGCCTTACAGTTTGCAAAAGTTTCAAAAATGGCGGAGTAAAAATTGGGCCTCTAAAATTTGAGGTTATGAAAGATTATATAGCAGCAGCGACAGGCTTGGAAAATACTGGTGAGCAGTGGTTTAAAAATCAAAAACTAGAAAGGAAGAGATGGCATCGTTTCGTGGTCGATAAGAAGATGAAGGTAGATTGGAAGGAAGTAGTTCCGTGCATTGCCCTGCTGGGACAGTGGCAAGACCTCCTTTTCATCCTACAGAAATTTGTAACCTATGAGGGAATGTACTCCCGCACTTTTGTGTACCATTTTAGGTTGTTGCAGCATTTTGAAGCCACCCAACACATCCAATGGAGGATGAATTTCCCATATTTTTTTCTTAAGAGCTTGGAAAAAATAGCTAAGAGTGTGCAGGACGGATGGGCAGACCAGGACAAAAAGAAGTTATATCACCACGGCCTGATAAATGTTTTGGTCTAGAAACAATTAGAAGTTAAAGGAATGACCTGGGAGGCGCTGTTAAAACAGCTACATAAAAATACAGCTATTGGAAAGGAGATAGAGGACCCCACCAGCACAAGCAAGGGTCCGAGTAAGAATGTAAAGGGGAGTCCTTCTTGCACCAGTGTAAAAAGGAAACTACTTGAAAAATAAAAAGAAGAAAGGGCCCCATCTCCAAATAAAAAGACAGCTAGTTCACCTATTGAATAGACTCCTTCTATGTCACCAGTATAGGCATAGACCCCTGAAGAAGACAACCTGTCAGTCCTTGCGGACGTAGCAAAATTTGCAGAGGTTGAAGATGACACTCTGTTGGCAGATTTCATTAAAAGCCCCAGAAAAAGAATAAGGAATATGGTGTAAGAAAAGAACCATAGTCCCCACAAGATGTTGAATCCCCTTCTGCACCAGTGCAATAAGAAGAATTAGAAGAAGAAGAAGAACCAATGAAAGAAGAAGAACTAGAAGAAGAAGAATTTCCTAATGTAACCATGAGGGATATTGAGGTCCCTAAGGAAGACACAGCCCCTGTCGAGACAAAAGAAGAAGAAGATTTGGTAACTCCTGCTGCTCGGATAGTTGAACTAGAGCTTCAAGTGCAGAACTTAGAACAGCTCATAGCTAAAGCGCAGGAGGATAAAGAACAGAGTAAAGAAGAATTAACTGCGGAGATCCAAAAAAGAAAGAAGTTAGAGTTTGGAAGTACCGAGTTGCGCAATGTTTCAAGCGACTTAAAAAGGTGACAAAGAAACTAAAGAACATCAAAAAGAAGAAGTCTGAAACATTGCAGGCTGATGTCAGTATGCCAGAGCAGGATTGAGCTAGAATGCTCAAAGTTTTGAAGGTTTTTTGCAAAGGTAAAGAGTTGTGTGAGGACACACAACAGCTTAGGGATGGGAGGATGTTAGCCCCCTAATTTGATCTCTTTTTTCCATTTTCCCCTTCCTAAATCATAACCATTTACCGTTGTTTTACCTCTTTTATACACCCTCATCTTGCACCAGTCCAAGCACGGTGACATATTTCGTATAAACTTTATTTTTCATACTTTTAATTTAACTTAGCATTAATTAATCATTTATTACATGATTTTTTACTTTTAATCACTCTTTGTAACTTATCGATATCTCCAATGTTTATTTGGTAGTTAGAGTATTTATCGTGACTACTGATCCTAGTGCATGATCAGATCTTGCACTGTTGCCAGCACAGCAAATCCTTGTAGCAGATCTGAACCTCCTTGATCACAGCATCATTTTGAGCAGCTTCAACCATGACAGCAAGAGCGATCCAAAGGCAGGCGAGATCGAATTGTCTCGTTTTGAGTAGCTTCAACCATGACAACAAGATCGATCCAAAGGAAGCCGAGATCGAATCTATGAATGACGAAAGCTGGAGATTGGCTACAGCCAGTTTTGCCAACTGTCTAATTTTGAAGGCCGAACAGCTAAATTCTGCGTTTGGTTATGTAATCAGTTGAATGATCTATTTTGGCCTTTGGCCAAATATCTATATAATAAAGAATGCAAATAGGACTAAAAAAAATTGGATAGAACAGAGACACAGCCAGAGAGGTGGTAACAGGTTGTATTTTTTTATCGCCCGAATCTCGGCTGTACATTGTATTAACGTATGTACATGCCTCATTTAATTAATAAAAGGGAGCTCCGCCTCGTGATTCACAAATTGTGTTTCTGTATCTCTGCTGATAAATTGATTAAATTACTAAGCAGCATTTTTATTTAAAGGGGGAACGCGTTGGTTAGCTAGGGCCCAGCCAACCCAGCACATTTACCCCATTTCACGTTGTCATGTAATTTGTGTTTACATTGTCAAGTGTAATTTAATTTTAAGCACATGCATTTCTGTCTGAGTGAAAGAGGATCCATTGTGTGAAGTAGATAAATTCCCTTTCCTGCACTTTATTTTAGATTGGTTTTCCTCCACCTGGTCCAAGCAGGAGAAATAACCCTGCACCAGTGCATGTTGGTGTGATATCTCCTTTTCTACAAATTCTGTTTGATTGGTTTTCCCCGCCTGGTCCAAGCAGGACAAATGAACCTGCACCAATGCACGTTAGTGTGATGCAGCAAGCCTTCTTAGTCTACTTCCTGAAATCTTCTTTCTTTCATTAAATACTTATGACAGGATAAATGTATATTGATTGTTTCTTTATTCCTGCACTCTGTTAAGATCAAAAACATTCACTTTTTATGTGTGCAATTTGATTTAACAGTATAATAGCACTTGCAATAATTAAGCACTCATTTTAAGAATTAAATGCTAAATGCAGGAAGCTCTGATCCGGTGCAAGAACTAGTTTCTTGCCACAGGATCTGAGTGCTTTGAACCTAGAAAAGTTCAAGCCCTTGCAGGAAGTAAAAATCCTTTAGTAAAGACGCCATTTATACCTTTTGCATAAATCTCTGTTCCTACACTAGTGCATGTAGATTTCAATAGTATAGGACAGATTAGTTGTTATAGACATTTTTGGGCACTACAACCCCAAGCATGAAATGACCATAAACCAAGGGCTCCCAAGTCCCTAAAAGTGTTGTTCTAACCCCTAAAGGAACAAGGTCAACTGATTACAGCTTCTCCCAAAAGTTCTCCATGAAAAACTGCTCATAATTGGTCAAAACAGTATCATTTTAGCTACTCCATAGGCTAAGTGCGTTGCATCTCACCTAAATATACTGTGTGGGTGTGTTGCATTTCAAAAATCCCTTCTATGGGGTGTGATGGGCGAGAAATGACAAATGGCAGTGTCATTCCGCGAGGTGGAGAGGCAATGGAAGCTTCCAGAAACTTCTCCTGTGACACTTGCCTCTCTGAATTCGACCAAGGATGAGTAAGAGATCATCAATCTCCAAGTGGAAGCAAGAAATATCAGAGGGAAGACACTAATCGAGTCACAAGATGACTCATCTCCCTTACAGATATCTATATATGGATCCCTCATCCCAGAGATCCAGAGGTTGGAATTTTTCATATTGTAAGGAATTGTTGTTGATTTCTTGAGACAAACATCAGATTGTTGGGTGATCTAAGCTTTGTATGAGGTGAAGAGGGGCTTCCTTGCTGAGAGGATGATGCTGGGTCAGAACAACTGGTTGTAACTCCCCTTGGCTCTTTCTTGTTTATCAGTAAAAGCTATTCAAGTTTTCCTCCATACTCTTTTGTCATTTATATTTGTTGCGTTTGTATGGTCAATTTACATCTGATCCTAGATTGTTTATGATTATAGATCCATGTTCTTGTATAGTGCTATGCTATTGTGATCTTACAGGTACTATGTGAAGTTGGGCGTGCAAGGGAACAAGTAGCGAAAGACTATCAAGGAAGAGAGGAATCAAACCAGGAGATTAGCGCAAGACAGAGGTTGGTCTTCTATGTTCTTCTCTATCTATACTTCATAAAGGAAAAACGAAAGTAGATTTACTTTGTTTGTTTCTAAGGCAGTTATCACGCCTTAGTGGGATAAGCAGTTCTGAGTAGACACTTTTCCCTGTAACAAAATGGCGACTTCGCTGGGGACGAATTAGTTTGTTTGTTTATCTTCCTTGTTGTCTATTTCATAAACTTACAGACGGAGTCTGAAGTCGTGCCAGGTAGCTTTCGAACTGCAATTGCTATGCAAATGCAAAGTAGATAAATGCCACTTCAATCAACCTCCGGGATTTGTTTATGATTTAAACAACTGATTCACAAACTCTCTAACTACCCTTGTGATATCTCTTAGATCCTCCTTAGATCTACCCCTGATTGTTGCATTACTGATTACCTTTTGCTCGGCCAAAACCCATGAACTGAACTGCAAACTGTGACCCGGAACCCAAGCAAAGTCTCATCTCTGGCCCAGTGCAGGTATTGTTCTGAGAATCTGAAATTCAGTGCACTTCCTGAGTGTAGTAGGTGCGCTGCATTTCAAATTCCCTGTGTTACAGGTGCGCTGATCAGACTAGGCATTGTTCAGTTTTGGTTTCTGTGATTCATTCTTTCCAGTTCTATTCATGAATTTTGCTGCCTGTGATTAGTATATCTCTGTTTGAGACCCCTTTTCCTTGTTGTTATTCCGCCTCCTTTGTACAAAAGAACTGTAAATTCTTTTGTGTGTTTGTTGAGTCATTTTCAGTTCTCCTTTGCAAAAAGTAACATAATCACACTGTCGTCCTTTGATTTGAAAGTGTCACGAGTGTCGTTTTCAATCATAGGAAAGAGTTTGATTGCTGTAGATAGTCGATTATCCTGTTACTATTGTTTTTGGTCTGAATTTGTAATTTTTCTTGTGTCGAAAAACAAGTATTCATTTCAAAATCGTAAGGTGTTGTGATTGCCTCCAATTTTTATTTCGAAAAGAAACTTGTTGATAATTGTCGCTTGAAAAGAAATTCAGATTTGTGCATCAACTTTCTTGTTATCATTCATATACTAAGAAAGCCGAAAACAAATACATACATGTGCATTTGCATTTAGACAGTCTGATTGGTTTGATTTAGGAAAGTGCATTTAGAGTGTGCTCTTTGCTCTTTGTGAAAGATTTATGTCTTTCTTTCCTTAGTAGCTAGGATTTTCATTGCACAAAGAAGATAAAAATATTGTTTATCATCTTAGATTTCATTTTAGGAATTATACTACATCTCGCAGTGAACCTGAAAGGCAAACTTCATAAACAAGATCAACTATAAAATAAATTCAATGAATCTAACAACACTTTGGAACCTAACGCACAACATTTAGAAGTCTAGGCTAGAGACGTATTCCGGCGTCGTAAAGCCTGGTAACTGTTGTTCTCACTGATGGTTGGGTGATTCCTCCACTTTGAGACGATAAGTGCCATTACGGACTTGTGCTCCCACGTACCGTCGAGTATATTTTGGGAGACCACAATAGGCTTAATCCTTTATCCATAGGAAGCCGTGTCTATCGCCCTATCGATCGCAATTCACTGAACACAGCATTCGGGAAGATTGACTGTCGTACCGTAAAAAGTATTCTGCGGTTTTGCGATTGGTTTGGTAATCCCTCTACCTAGATTTCCAGAGCAGTCCCTTTCGTTCCTTTTCAGACTCCTTAACGGAAAAGGTCCATCTGAGCACTTGTCACTTCAGGCTCATTAAAAATCGAAGGCGACTAGAGTCATCTTTTGTTTTTTCTCAACTCTTAAAAATTGAAAAAACAAGTTGTGTCAAAGCGTCTAAAATTCATCTAATTCGGAAACATACTTCCCCTTTATTTTTAGTTGATCGAGTAATCTGCAATCGTGGAAGAAAGTCAATTGAAACCCCTTCGTTCACGGAGGCTTACGAGTCAACCGTCTTTGTCTCTGGAATCAAAGATAGTACGGACAAAGCGAACTCGTTTAACCGGTTCTAAATCTCCTGTTAAAGTTAGAACAAGTGTTCCGACAACATCAGAGACTCCGGTTACTCCAAACATTTCTGGTATCCCTGCCTTTACAGAAGAAGTTCAGCAACCACAGAAGGACAATAGTATTGATCCTAGTCTGAGGGTAAACACTTGTATCACTGAACCAGTTCCATCTACAACCGGTTCGGAGAGTGTTGCTCCTCAAACATCTGTCGCTGTTGATTCCATACCTTCTTCGGCACCAGAAATATTCTACGGACCTGACGATCTACCCCTTCCACCTGGTCTAATTGCTATAGAAGATATTGTGGAAGATCCTCCATCTAGTACTCCATCGCAATTTGGAGTCGGGATCACTTTGTATCCTTCTTCATCAGAAGTTAGTCTACCGCCAGTGGAAGCTCCTGTAGAATCGTTAGGTAATCTTTTGGATAGACTAGAAATGTCTGAACAACTGTCAACATCTAGGACTGTGTCGTCTGACACAGCGATGGCAGATCTCCCTGCTATCACTCCAACAATGTTCGTCAGTATACCATCTGTCCCAACTAGCTCTCAATCGCTAGAAGGAGCCCACTCAGGGGCCATTTCGACGGTATGGTCTGTTCCTGTTTGTTCATCCAGAATAATATCCGGAAACTCTTATGTTGAGTCTCAACAAATTGATCCATTTGGAGGTCAATTTGGGCAGTCCGCCCCTCAAGGGAAAACCATTCCCTTGAGTACTGGATTACCACCGTATGGGGGGTAGTATGCCCTTTCATTATCCCCTCTAGGAGGACAGCCATACGGGAGTTCACAACAAAATTTGGGCTATGCTGGAATTACTTCAAGCGGTTGGGTACCGATACTACCTCAACAACCAAGAGTTGTATATTCGATGCAACAATGCTTACCTATGTCAAATATACCAACTATGCCAGCTATTGTGACAGTGTCGCAAGTTCAAGCGCTACCTGTTGTATGCCAACCTCAGGTTTCTCAGGTTGTAATGCAACAGCCCCTTGACCCTGCGACTCAACCACAATCGCCGACTGGTGGAATGACATAGGTTCAAAAGGGTACAATTACCCCTCATCTTGGTCAAACAGTTAGTATCGGGCAATAGCGCATGGCTTCACAACCATGGCTAGTACAATACCAACAACCCCAATTCCAACAAGTATACCAAGGTTCTGAGCAACAAATCTTTGCAAATAGTGGGCAGCCGTATATTCAAAACGGTCAAAATCAACCATTTTACAATGGTCATGCCCACCAACCTTACCAAAGTTACCAGCATCAAATGCATTATGTTGGTATGCAAAGACCAACTGCTCAGGCAATCCCATCTTATCCTAGGTATGCTTCACCTAACCTGAATCAACAGTTACCCTTTGTGGCAACTTTAGAGTTACCTGATCTAAATCGGTTAACAAACGATCCAATCGCTTACGCCCCTTGGTGGCCAACGATTCTGAATAAACTTCCATCAAATATTCCTAAATTCAATGGAAATCCGGGTGAAGATCCGTCGAATCATGTGATGACCTTTCATCTGTGGTGTTCATCAAACACCCTAAACGATGATTCGATTAGGCTTTGCCTTTTTCAGAGGACGTTAACTGGTCCAACAGCAAAATGGTACATCGAATTGCCTAGAGCTTCATCCGACAACTTCAGTACCCTAGCCACAGCCTTTTTAACCCATTTTCAGTTACCGATAAGGTACGAAACGGGAACGGAACTTCTTACCAACTTCAAACAAATGATGGCCACTCACATATCTGATCATATACATGAGTGGCGACGTCGTCGTAGAATGGTGAAAACGTATGTTCCCGATCAGCTCTTAGTTGAATGGTTTATCAAGTCATTACTACCTTCCATCACAGAAGATGTGGAAAAAGGGGGAGTCGTCATAGAAGAGCAAGTTATCGCTCGTGCGCAATATTTGGACTTGATTTACACTCAGTCTGGCACGCTCTACGATAAAATACCTGACACACCTAGACCGAAATTCTCAGTTCCTCCTCCTCCTAAATCAAACAATGATTCTCATGCCGGCGATGGCATCATCGGCACAACATACTCGAAATCGACAAAGGCTACATCCAAAAAGGCCCGTAATATTTCAGGTCAAAATGCAAAATATGAACTTCTTGCCTCGGAAGTAAATGTCGTATCGACAGATAAAGGCAAAGAAACCAAGCAACGAGGAAGCAAGAAGAAAGGCAAAGGGAAGAAGAAGAAACAGGAAGAATCATCACCTGAAAAATCTTCTGCGAACCCTCCTGGAAATAGGAAACTAAAATATCCATGCATGATATTTGATGAGGATCATCGAACACCAGATTGTCCACACAGAGCTAAGCTTAAAAAATTCTTCACGAATAAAAAGACCTCAGCAGTATTAACTGATCCGTTTCCGAATCTAGGAACAAATCTGGTTGACAGTGGAAACGCTTCCCCGTCTCAGGTGCTAATGTTGTCAGTTTCAAAATAGCAAAATGATGCTTTGATATCGACAAGGAACAAAGATTATGGGAATCCTCAGCTGTCGAACAACAAGGATAAAGATCAACCTAGTAGTTCGACAACAACTTCAACAGAAGTTGCGCCACCCATCATTCTGAACTGACAATAAAACCACCAAAGGGAGTAGTACACAAGTCGACATTTAATCCTCGTGCTAGAGCAGCATAGCATTATAATATATTGGAAGATTTGGCCCAATCACCATCCGCTATGTCGACTCTTGAAGTACTACAAAATTGCCCATCCCAAAAGCAGGCTTTATTATCAGCCATTGGTGGGATAGACCCAAAGGATTCCAATCTTGTATCCTTCGATCATAAAGGATACAATCCTCAATTACCAGCTCAACTAGCTTTCCTCGTTCAAGTGAAAGCCCTCAACAAAACTGTTCATCGAACAATTATTGATGAAGGGGCATGTACATGTATTATGTCAATGAGTTGCTGGAAGACTTTAGGATCTCCAACCTTGTCACGATCTTCGACGACATTAAAAGCATTTTATGGATGAACATATACCCCATATGGTATTCTAAGTAACTTGAAGGTTGAATTAGGATGGAAAACAGTAGAAATAGATGTTGAGGTAATCGACGGAAATCTCGATTACAACATCCTACTAGGAAGACCATGGATATATGCTATGGTTGCTGTTGTCTCGACCTATTTTAGGAAGATTGCATTTCCCTTTCAAGGAGGGATTATAATCATCGATCAACAAAACTTCCTCCCCAATGGTTCTCAAGTTACGGGAAGAATTCCTATGATCCATGGAAGCCCCCATTCGCTTCAAAATATCGGAGTAGGCCTACTAAAAGAACCTGTATTAATGGGAACTTTTGCCCTTCCACCTCCAATCAATTTGGCGGAAGTAGTGTTAGTAGGAACCTGCAACATGGTATCTTCTAAAAAGATCTCAGAAAACGATATCGACATGGATCATGTGATGGTTTTGCCTCCAAGCCCAACAGAAATATTGTAGCAATCAATGTTCCTAGCCTGGGAGGCAAACCCAAATCAACGCTCATCAAGCGTTTGGATAGATAGGTCTAAGGAATATGGCACCCCTTCAGATCCTTAGTCGAGAGTGCATGACACCAACGAAGGAATTGTTCAATCAATGGTAATTGAAGGAGCACCATGGGATGATTACCACCATCATTCCCTTCTTCCGGATTGTGAAGAAAATACTCTTGATGACCTTTATCATCCTTCAGTTTTTTATTTTCTATCAAATATTGTAAACACGGTGGATTCCGAGCGAAACTTGTCCAACATTGAAGAGACTATCGCCATAAATATCTCGACCAAAACAGATGTTGTAGAGAATATTTATGTTGGCAAATGTTGTTCTCCTTCAGAACTGGAAATATATAACGCTCTTTTTCACGAATTCAGAGATGTCTTTGCTTGGTCATATAATGAAATGCCAGGCATTGACTCAAGTATCGTTGAACACGAAATCAAGATGTATCCAGATTTCAAACCAGTACGACAACAACTACAGCAGGTGCACCCCAAGAAAGCCGTTGCCATTAAGGCAGAAGTTGAAAAACTTCTACATGTTGGTTTCATTTACCCAGTTCCTCTAACTGATTGGGTATCGAATATTGCTCCTGTTATGAAAAAACAAGGAACAATTAGAGTGTGCGTCGATTATAGGGATGTAAATCAAGCTTGTCCAAAAGACAACTACCCTACACCCTTCATCGACCAGATAATTGATGAATGCGCCGGATGTGAAATCTTTTCATTTATGGATGGATTCTCCGGGTATAATCAAATAAATATCCACCCACAGGACCAGTCAAAGACTGCATTTATTTGTCCGTGGGGCACATTCGCATATCAAAAATTACCCTTTGTTTTAAAGAACGCAGGGGAAACATTTCAAAGGGCAATGAATTATGCCTTCCATCACATCAAAAACATCGTTCAACCATACCTCGACGACCTTCCAGCTCATTCGCAAAAGCGGACTGATCATCTGCAGCATTTAAGAGCGATATTTCTACGTTGCCGACACTACAAAATACGACACAATCCACACAAATGTGTATTTTGTGTCAGTTCTGGTTGTTTACTTGGCTTTGTAGTCTCGAAATATGGGATTCGTCTTGACCCATGTAAGGTTCAGGCAATCATAAATTTTCCTCCACCTACAAATTTGCTTCAGATTCAGAAACTCCAAGGGAAAGAAAACTTTCTGAGGAGGTTCATTCCAAATTACGCCGAACTTGCTAAAGGTTATAGACGTCTTTTGAAAAAGGAAGTACCCTTTGTTTGAGATCAGGTTGCGCAAGCTTCCTTTGATGCTTTAAAAGAATCCCTAATGAAAGCATCATTAATGTACGCTCCTGATTATCAAAAGGACTTTAACTTGTATCTGGCTACAGCGGATACAACCATCGCAATGGTTTTAGTTCAAGAAGACAACGGAATTGAACATCCTATATATTATTTAAGTAAGAACTTAAATGATACATAAAGCAAATATTCTTGTGTTGAAAAGCTAGCGCTCGCAGCTCTTCAAGCGATACAGAGATTTCAACACTATGTCCTCTTTCGAAAAACTACCATTCTGTCAGATTGCAACCCCATGACTTATATATTGTCGCGAGAGTTTCTGGGGGGAAAATATTCAAAATGGATAGAAATTCTACAAGAGTTTGATCTGGAATTTATAAAATCCAAATCAAAGAAAGCTCTGGTTTTCGCAGAATTATTATGCGATCTCCCATCGTCGTCCAACGATGAAACATTCGAAGAAACAATCGTGGACGAAAATTTGTTTCTGATATCTTCAAGCAATCAGTGGTATGGGGATATAATAATTTATCTCCAAACCCAAAAATATAGGCCAAATACCTCTTGCTCCGAACAAAAACGTATTCGATACCAAGCAAAAGACTACATGATCGTCGGTGATACACTTTATCGTCGCGGTATCGATACAGTTCTGAGAAGGTGCCTCACCCATGAGGAGGCCGAAAAAGTCCTGAATGATTGCCATTCAGGCACGTGTGGGGGGCATCAATCCGGTTATGCTACAACGCAAAAAATCTTACGAGCAGGATGCTTCTGGCCAACAATGTTCAAAGATTGCATAACCGCAGTCAGAAGTTGCCATGCTTGTCAAAATTTTCAATTGCAAAACTAGAAGACCACCCGCACCTTTGCAACCAATAGTTTCCATCGGGCCATTCACCAAATGGGGCATCGATTTCATGACATGTAACCCCACCTCGACTGGGGGCATGGGTATATCATAGTCGCAATTGACTATTTTACCAAATGGGCCGAGGCGATGCCTACATTAGATAATACTGGTGAAACAGCTGCCCTCTTCTTTTTCAATCATGTAATCGCCAGATTCGGCATCCCACAAGCTATAATCATAGATCATGGATCGCATTTTCGCAATCACATGATGGTCAAATTAGCTGCCAAACTAGGGTTGTCTCACGACAGCTCTACTCCATATTACCCGCAAGGCAACGGACAAGTTGAAGCAATCAACAAAGTCCTGAAGCGCATGCTGCAAAGGATGATTGGAGTTCACAAAAGAAGGTGGCACCTAATCCTGTACTCAGCCTTGTGGGCTTACCAAACATCGGTAAGGAATGCAACCGGGTTTACACCTTTCCAATTGGTATATGGCCTGGAAGCATTCTTACCAATCCAGTGTGAAATCTCGTCCCTCAAACTCGCAATTGACCTTCTCCCCGGAACTTCAGAAGAAGAAGCTCATTTCTTGGAACTAATCCAACTGGATGTAACGCATCGTGATGCCGCTTTGGCTAACGAAGCCCATAAGAAACGAGTCAAAGCGCAGTTAGACAAAAATGTCAAACCCCGTGTCTTCTCAGAAGGTGACTTGGTCTTACTTTATGACCAAGAATCCGATAAATTGGGAGCAGGAAAATTCAAGTCTTTATGGATGGGCCCCTATATTGTTAAGTGAATGTTAGCAAAAGGAGCCTACGAGTTAATGGATTATGACGGAATTCCACTGGCACAACCTCGTAACGGGTTGTACCTCAAGCGTTACTATGCGTGATTCAGTATAGTAACCTATATGCTTTTGTTGTGTTTTTTTTTTCGCTAAAGTGTTTATTTTGTTCAAGTAATCCACTTTTTACATTTATTGTAGATGTCAAACCTATTGGAGTCATGTGTTGGATATGCCGACGGAGCGATTCGTAGTTCGCAGAACCTATCTTCCGCGGCCTGGGCCATTTTTTATCCAAGCGGCGAGTTAGTAAGTTTCAGAGGGGTATGCATTGGTCGATCAATGAATAACATCGCTGAATATAGCGCGTTGATAGAACTTCTCTCTGATGCCATCACACATGCTATATGCTGACTGATTGTCAGGCTAGACTCACAACACGTCATACTACAACTCACTGGTATCTACTCTATCCGAAATCCAGCTATTTATCGCATGTTCCTAAGGGTTAAGATTTTGGAAAGGCAATTTGATTTTATTCAATATCAGCATATTTCCAGAAACTTAAACACATTAACTGACTCATTGGCAAATTATGTTTTAGATAGACATTTGCAACATTTATAAAAAGAAGCATACCATCAATATTGCATTTGGATCATGTAACTTTACTGAAATAAAACTTCGAAAATCAAAAATATGTATATAATTGTTTATGGTTTACACATAATGTTCTGTAACCAAGACAAAATTGGTCAAATGACCCAAAACTCAAAACGCTAGGCGGCACCCTAGTCTAATGATGCTCGTGATAGCAAGTCACAGCCTGTGCGATCATGCGTAGGAGCCAAGTCCATCGTCTTGGCACACCAGTAGTATGTTGCTGCAACCTCAAGCGCAGCTCATCAATCCTCACATCTAGAATACCAAGAGTGAGGCCCTCAACCTGTTCCTGTAATGCCGCAAGAGTCTCGGCCACATCAAGGTCGCGAAGGATAGCCCTTTCGACAGCCTCTCCTGCTGGGGCGGCAACTGGCACTCTCAGGCGTACTGCTGGCCGAACGGGACCAACATCTGCATGAACATATGAGTTTGGTTAAAGTCTTGACAAAATAAAGCACAAGGACATTATAAAAGAAAAACGATAAACAGGAATATAGTCAAAGAATTTACCAATGGCACCCCACTGTTCGCCATCCGGCAGTATTAAATCTGGATCACCCCGGAAGTCCATGCCAATATATGGATACTCGGAATAAACCATCTCCTGACGATCAAACCACCCAAAGAAGGTATCAGAAAATGAAATCTGGGACTGACCAGCATGCCTAGACATATGGTCGACCCATCTCTGCATACGTGGTTCAGTCGGTGAAGGTAAATCGAGTGCAATATACTACGGCTGCATCAGTGGTATCTTTTCCAAGGCAAAGGCAGTCAAAATAGAACCATACCCAAAGTTCTTCAACCTCCCACTCATTACCTTGGTCAACTGTTCTTTCATCACAAGAAGTATTGCGTCGCACCAATTGAACACCTTCGGTTGGAGACATTCCAAGGCATACTGCATATAAGATCGGTTGGCTACATGAAGAGCCGCTCCACCAGCCATCCTACCAAAATTAAATAGAATAGTCCTGAGGGACCTGTCAGTGACATCACAGATGATGATCTTGCTGTCTTTACTCGGCTGAGATCCCTCTCTGCAATACCGGCGAACATAATCTCTCACAGATTCACCTCCTCAAGCCGAACCTGATAAAGAGATGGGGGCACCCCGCCTCGACAAGCCAGGCAAGAAATAGATGTCCACTAAAGTCAAGGGGATGGATTTTCCCCTGATCTGGAACACCAGGTTGGTAGGATCCCAAGCATCGATCAAATACTGCAGTAAGTTGATCTGTTGTCTCATGCTAGAAATGCGGAAAAAACAGCAAGCCACAGTTCCGCAATGCGTTTACTGTAACCGGATCATGTAAATCAAGCATGTCCTCTTCTTCATGCTCACGTTCTCGCCATGTAATAGTCATCTTGCTCCAAAGATCTCTGAAAACAAACAAGAGAAGATTTAGATCTTGATTTTGGTAAGAAACAGGCAAAATTTCCATCAAAAACTGTGCATAAAATTCCTTCTTTGCGCCCATCGCACCTACAGTAGTGCTTTGGGTGCGTTGCATGTCAGATGGCCAGTAGACAGGCCAACATCCAATGCATCTTTCGATACACAGAGGGTGCGCTGAAGGCAGAACAAGTTTTTCAAACCCCAGAGGCTCAGAAAAACCAGGAATCAAGCTCAAAATGCAAAATGGAAAGCATGAAATGAAAGAGCTCAAGTTTAGCTCCTACCTGGTCCAGACGATGCCGAGAATCATCCACAGAATCTCCCGCAATCAGCTGATGAAAATCAAAGGGGGAAAGCACCTCCAAAGCTCCAATAAACCAAAGTCCAAATGAAATGGTAAAATGAGAGGTAAAATCACTTTCACATTACTTTTTGCGTAGTTCGAAGTAAAATATTAGTGTTCTAACTCATTTTTCAAACATATATTGTTCATTTCTAACTAGTTTGATGAAGCAATTGAAAATGCAGTACAATCCTTGAAAGAACAAAGCTATTTATGGTAAAGTCAAGAAATGACCGTTATATCGAGCAGTTTTAGCGCGGACTTCATGCTCGTTAAAAAATAAACATAAGCAATGAGCACATGTTCCTCCAGAGTTTAAGCTCATTAAAAAATGAACCAATTTCCGGTAAATAACCATCGTGAATGTAATACTTCAGCCTTTAAAAACCTTGGTCGTGTTTGCACCGTCACCTCCACTTTTACATTGGCCATCATTCACCTCCATTTGATTGTTTACCCCTTTTTGAGGAACAGCTGCGAAGAGTGATCTCACTAGCCATCCTTGTAACACTTTCGTGATTGGAAAATTCCAAACCTTACCTGGAATCAGTTGCTACCCAATTTTATCACTCGTTCCTCAAAAGACGAGTCTCCTTTAAGCTGTTTTCAAATGACTCGTAAAATATGAAAAGATTGCCGAGCCATTGGCCTCTCCAGCTCGTTAAAGGGACCGGAAGTGCTATCCCTCCTCTAGATTTTAATCTTGTTGGACCTGAGGGATTATTACACAAAAAGATCGAGCGCTTGTTTTGTTCGGCTCGTTAAAAGTATCGAAAATTCATCCCTTCCGTATTGTTTTATACTTTTTTGGACTTAAGGGATTAGATGACGAAAAAGGAATTTTGGAGTTTCCTTTACGTTCCTTTTCAGACTCTCTAAAATTGAAAAGGACCGAGTTATCTTTGTCGTTAAACTCGTTAAAATTTTAATAGCGACAAACTTGTCTATAGACGAGAACGAGTTTCACTATCGCTAGGCTTGTTAAAACATAGTGATGGGTTTGCCCGAAGGGAAAATTATAGCACAAGCATATGTTATCCTCCTCAAGCTTGATAAAAATAAAGAGGTACTGGTCAGCAATGACTGGGGAAAAATTGGGAAAAAAACTTGAAGAAACTTTGTTGGTAGCAAGTCGCTCTTAAACATGACACTTTCACTCCGCATCCAAGTCGGGTTGGGTTGTTTCATTCACCGGTAACATCACCATGGTCCCATCACACCATCCATATTTGGGGTTAATGCTACCAATCCATCACGTCAGTGTCGCCGATATGTTCAAGAGAAGTCATTCAAACAATTCACCTGTGTCTCACTCGCTACAATACATTTATACTCCATTCTTTCATGACCGCCACCCTGAACCTTATATCACCAAATCGTTTTCGCCTCCATTAAAATCATTTACTCTGTTCCATGTCATTGATGTGGGATTCATTAAGGTCCTCCTATGACGGATCACTTCTTGTCGACATCAGCTCATTATCCAAGAAGTCGATCTAGGAACACCCCGTTCAGTACTTTGAAGCTTGCATGCCTCAATGGCAAGTTTCTCACTTCCGGCGATAGGTTTACATCAATGGCCTTCGACCGAAAGATTTTGCGTGGTGTTCGACGCCAAGTCCTTTATTCACACCACGTGAATTGTACTGCAGTACCTTGAGGGTCATTATCATTATCGGTGATTCCTCTTGCGCCTGTTAACAGCTTACATCATTGGCTGGTAATCAGGCGATGTCTTTCCATGTTCGACTCCAAAACATCTCTCACATGGATCGACTTGTACTTCGAGTGAAGATCGAACGAGATTAAAGACCCGGATCTAGTTTCATCCATCTAGGTTGCAATATATATTCGGGGAAATAAAGACATTAAATGTACATTGTTGCTGCACAGATAATCGTCCAATCAAAGGGATGATGGCTCCACCAGAATCATCAGTCTACACTCAGACGATTGTCTGTCCTATGTACATGAAAATGAATTTATAAAGCTGAGCATGGGAATGCCCGCCTCAGCTAGATCATGAAAATATTATGAAGATAGTTTATTTTATTTTATCTTATTATAGGTCTCCTCCCAACTTGAAAGAACTTCGGATCCTCATGATAAATCATTTCACCCGACATCAAAAATATTAACGACCTCATCCTTTAGGGGGCAACTGTTATAGACATTTTTGGGCACTACAACCCCAAGCATGAAATGTCCATAAACCAAGGGATCCTAAGTCCCTAAAAGTGTTGTTCTAACCCCTAAAGGAACAAGGTCAACTGATTACAGCTTCTCCCAGAAGTTCTCCTTGAAAAACTGCTCAGAATTGGTCAAAACAGGATCATTTCAGCTGCTCCATAGGCTAAGTGCGTTGCATCTCACCTAAATATACTTTGTGGGTGCGTTGCATTTCAAAACGCCCTTCTATGGGGTACGATGGGCGAGAAATGACAAATGGTAATGTCATTCCGCGAGGTGGAGAGGCAATGGAAGCTTCCAGAAACTTCTCTTGTGACACTTGCCTCTCTGAATTTGACCAAGGATGAGTAAGAGATCATCAATCTCCAAGTGGAAGCAAGAACTATCAGAGGGAAGACACTAATAAAGTCACAAGCTGACTCATCTCCCTTACAAAGTTACAGATATCTATATATGGATCCCTCATCCCAGAGATCCAGAGGCTGGAATTTTGCATATTGTAAGGAATTGTTGTTGATTTCTTGAGACAAACATTAGATTTTTGGGTGATCTAAGCTTTGTATGAGGTGAAGAGGGGCTTCCTTGCTAAGAGGATGATGCTGCGTTAGAACAACTGGTTGTAACTCCCCTTGGCTCTTTCTTGTTTATCAATAAAAGCTATTCAAGTTTTCCTCCATACTCTTGTATCATTTATATTTGTTGCATTTGTATGGTCAATTTACATCTAATCCTATATTGTTTATGATTATAGATCCATTTTCTTGTATAGTGCTATGCTATTGTGATCTTACAGGTACTCTGTGAAGCTGGGCGTGCAAGGGAACAAGTAGCGAAAGACTATCAAGGAAGAGAGGAATCAAACCAGGAGATTAGCGCAAGACAGAGGTTGGTCTTCTATGTTCTTCTCTATCTATACTTCATAAAGGAAAAATGAAAGTAGCTTTACTTTGTTTGTTTCTAAGGCAGCTATCACGCCTTAGTGGGATAATCAGTTCTGAGTAGACACTTTTCCCTATAACATTAGTGCAATAACGAAATCTCTAAAGGAGCAGGTTTAAGGGCCCATCTGATGAGACTACTAAGTGTCTTTACTAAAGAAAAGCACACACTCAGTAGTTAAACAATAATTATCTAGAGTGATTTCCCTTTATCTTTAATTCCCTCTTGCAAATGCATTCTTCCTTATTCCAATCTTAGATTATTTTGATGGTTCAAGTTGCCTTTTTATCTTTTTAATTTGATTATGTGTTCTTTCATTTAAAGAAAGTAGGGATTTATATTAGGAAGATTCATATCATCTTTGGCATTGCCTATGCTTCATCTCTAAGTTTACGGATCCCCCGGGTTGAAAAATTAAGTGTTGAGGAGTTTTCTTCAGTGTAATTCCTGCACCCAACATCTCTATCCCTTACTAGCTACGGTTTTCATTGTTAATTAAATGAAAGAATGTTTCTCATGTTAGTTTCATTCTAGGAATTGCAAACATACATCATGTGGTGAACCTTGAAAGGCAAATTCTTAAGAAGATCAACTTAAAATTTTTCTCAATTAACCTAATGGAGCATTGTAACTTAACGCATAACATTTAGTGGTCTAGGCTAGAGATGTGGTCGGCATCATTAGACATAGCAGTTATCGCTAATGGTCTATGATACATTCCAAGTGTGATATCTCATTCCATGTACGCAAGTATACCATAGATAGTCCACGTACTTTCGTGTATACCGGGCGGTGTTATAGTACGAAAAGTATAAGGGAATGCTCTCACTATGTGGTTTCACATTAGACAACGCTAACACGAATTGGGCCTCCACGTACATTTGGGTATATTTGGGAGGACTACATTAAGTTTCTATCCATCCATAGGTAACCGAGTCGGTTGCCTTGTATACTGTGATACACTAAAAACAGCATTCGAGGAGATTGTCTGCACGTATGTTAAGTCCTTGGTTTACTGAGGCAGTATATTGCAGTTCACAGTTACTTGGTAATCATTTTGCCTATATTATCTCTCTTTTGTTTTGTTATGTTATTTTGATTAAAATAAAATTAATTTACCATGGATAACATCATCCACGTCACTCCTTAGTTGATATTAGGTTGAGATATATGGCAACAACTCTGAATTTCACCGATCAAAGAATTCCTTTTGATGGGAATCCTAGTCCTTTTCCTCCTTTCAGAAATATTAGTGCTCCTTATATGGCTACATTGTCCCTTCCGGGACTTACAATCGTCTTTCCAATATGGTTTTTCTCAACCTCCTTGGACCCACAACTGAATATTCCTACAACTTGACAAAATCAACCTCCAGTTGATCCTAAAGTTGACCCTTTACCTTCTTAGTCGGTTGTTTCTTCCTCCCCTTCTTCCTCTTTGCCTGGTGAAAGTATTGACACTAGTAACCAGGTGGATAAGAAGAAGAAGAAGAATAAAATTCAGCAAGGGGACAACCAAGCAACCATTGCTTCTAATGAACCTCCTGATGAGAAACTGTCTGATAAGCCTCACAAACTTCGATATCCTTTCAAACTTTGTACAGGAGACCATATTCTTCGAAATTGTTCTGGTATTCCTCAGATCTTAGAAGAATGGTCTTCTCATACACATCATCTTGTATCATCAACTTCTGGAGATCATGTTGGTGACACAACATCAACTAGTGGTAGTAAATTTCATGGAAAGAAGGGTAAAGTTAAGTTTCCCTGTAGGTTATGCGAAGGGAATCACCCCATTCACCTTTGTCCCTATCTGGATGAAGCCCAAAAAGTGTTGGATAACCATCCTGCTTCTTCGCAACGACTTCCATCTAGTTACAAGAGACTCTCCCTTAATCCTTCACTAGTTGATGAAGTGACTGACCCAAATCAATCGTCGGTCAAACCCACTCTCTCTAAATGTGAATCCCATGAGTCTATACCTGACCAATCACAGGTCGAGGAAATAGTTGACCCGATTTCACCTTCAGTTAATCGTACCTTTCCCGTAAATACTGAGTACGATACCACTCAGGTTCTTTTTGTTTCTTCAGATTCCAATGATCTTGGAGGCAACCCTCCTGTTACATCAATACAGGAGGAAAATCCTCCTGTTCTCATAACTCAAGGGGGTAATTCTCTCATTCTTACGGTACCCTCTCCAAGTAGTCTGGTCACTTCCTTTGATTGGAATCGACTGGCAGGATGTCGTCTTCCTTCTTATGTGCCTTTCTAGATCATAGTACAGGTTTATAATATGATTGTATCTGGCACTATTATAGATGAAGGTGCATCTGTGAGTATCCTTTTCTCCAGTTCTTGGCAGGCGCTCGGTTCACCACCACTTGTACCTGTTACCTAGAATTTTTTGGCTTTTAATAGAAGAACCAATCAACCATTAGGTATCCTCCCTCAGTTGCCTATTAATTTGGGAGGAAAATTTGTTTATCTCAATTTGATGGCAGTCCCAGGCCCTTTAGATTACAATTTACTTCTTGGGCGTGACTATGTTTATGACATGGGAGCTATTGTTTCAACACTCTTTTGAGTGATGTGTTTCCTGCATGAAGGTAGAATTGTCACCATTGACTAGCTTTCATTTCCTAGTCCAAATATGGCTTCCAGTCAACCATCTTCCATAAATGGTCCTTTTGTCCCAATGGTATCTTCCCTGCCACGCGTCAATTATGTGGCAACTGGTTCCATGCTTACATCAACTGACGATCAATTCTGTGATGTCCTGCATTATGTACTGGGGGCATTGGAACTAGATCTCTCTAATGGATTTCTTGCTATGTATCCCTTCCAGAGAATTTTTCTCCCATCTGATGAGAACCTCTTGGAAGTCATGACCTCTTATGGGTCATGATCAAGGAATCAGGAGGATAGTTCCTGGTCTTGTGTGAACCTCGTTAAAAAATGAAACTAAGGGTATGAGAATAGTTCCTTGTCTTGTGTCAAGCTCATTAAAAAATGAAACAAGGAATATGAGGATAGTTCTTTTCCTGTGTCAACCTCATTAAAAAATGAAACAGTTCCCTGAGAAGAGTTCCTTGTCTTGTGTCAAGCTTGTTAAAAAATGAAACAAGGAATCTGAGCAGAGTTCATTGTCTTGTGTCAAGCTCATTAAAAAATGAAACAAGGTCCTCTAGAGAAAGTTCCAATTTGATTCTTTGATTAGATATCGTAAAATCCCAGTCAAGTCTTTCACTTGATCTTGTAAATGAACCTTCATTCCATCCACCTGATAGCCACGAGTAGTCTACTTAGGTGAATGTAATGAAGCTTGGGGGGAATGCACCTAGAATCAAGTCATCATGCTGGGGGCATGTAAACCAATCTCAAGCATAGTTTTTTCATGGTTCAAGCTTGTGTAAAAATGAACCGAGCTTGTGTAAAAATGAAATTGAATCCAAGCATAGTTCCCTATGGTTCAAGCTTGTGTAGAAATGAACTCATCTCCATTTTAACCCTCGTGATTGCCATTATATCAGCCTCTTTTGTCAGATGAGCCTTGGTTTTTCTCCTTCCATTGTCACTATCTGCTTGGTCAATCATACGCTTTCACTTGGTTGTTTTACCCTTTTTGAGGAACAGTTGCAATGAGTGGTCTTATTAGCCAACCTCTTGACCATTACATGTTTTGAGAAGTTCCAACATCACTGGAACCAGTTTCGATCCTAGACACCACTCATTCCTCTAAGTGGAGTCCCCTTTAAGCTCTTTTCAGACTCTCAAAATATGAAAATATTGGCGGGCACTTGTCCTTTTCAACTTGTAAACGGATTGGAAACTACATCTACTCAGTATAAGTTTAACCCTTTTCTGGACTGAGATAGATTAATTACAAAAAAGGAATACATTGATCGAACATGGTTAATATGTTCTCTCTTGTATTATTTTATGCTTTTTCGGACTTGAGAGACAAATTTATGAAAAAGAACTTGTGGATTTTTCTTTTTGTCCCTTTTCAAACTCTCTAAACATGAAAAGGACCAAGTTCTCATTGTCGTTAAACTCGTTAAAACATCAAATAGCGACAAACTTGTCCATCATGACAAGATTGAGTTTCACCTTCGCTAGACTCATTAAAACATCACATAGCAATGGATTCACCCGAAGGGTGGAATTATACTACAATCATATGTTATCCTCCTCAAGCTTGTTAAAAAATAAAGAGGTACTGGTCAACAATGACTGGGGAAAATGGGAAAAGGGATAAATCACTTTATGGTAGCAAGTCACTCTTGAACATGACACTTTCACTTCATCTCTGTGACTATTTGGGTTGGGTTATCTGCTTGATGGTTATCATACCTATGGTCTATCACACCATCCATCATTTTGGTTTTGGGTCAATGCTGCCAATTCATTCAGTGTCACCGACATGTTCAAGAGAAGTCACTCAGTAAACTTCATCCTTTGCAATACTCATAAACCTTCATTTTCATGACCGTCATTCCTGAACATTGTGTCGTCAGTCATATTCCGTATTCAAAAATCATTACACTCATTTCATGTCATTGATGGGGGATACATCAAGGCCCTCCTGTGACGAGTTGCTTATTGTTGACATCAGCACATTATCCTAGAAGTTGACTTAGAAACACCCTTCCAGTACCTTGAGGCTTGCATACGTCAATGGCAAGTTTCTCACTTCCGACGACAGGTTGACATCACAGGCCTTTGACCGAAAGACTTTGTGGGGTGTTCGACATCAAAACATCTATTCACACCATGCAGAATGTACTGTAGTACCTTGAGAATCATTATCATTATCTGTGATTTCTCTCACATATGTTAATAGCTTACATTATTGGTTGGTAATCATATGGTTTCTTCCCATGTTCGACTTAATATCACATTTTCACATGGTTAGACTCGTACTTGAGCGAAAAATTGGACGAGATAGAAGACCCCAAATCTAGTTTCATCCATCCGAGCTACGATTTCAGGAGAGTACTAAATCATCTATACGATGGATTTACACAGATGGTCATCCTATCATGGGTCTATATTTGTAGACAACTATTTGATTTATGTACATGTAATGAAAAGTTTATATGCTGAGTATGGGTATGCCTTCCCTCATCAATTCATGAAAAATTCAAAGATATCATGATATTATGTATTGCAATTGATGCAGGTCACCATCCGCTTCAGATCCTCCTCATCTCATCATAAATCATATCACTTGACATTATCATTTTTGACTTTATGCTTTAGGGGGTAGCTATTACAGGTCTATTCGGGAACATCACTCCCAACAATTAGATCAGTACAATTATGGCTTATCAAACCCTAATTCAGTTGCTACATGTCCTAGACAAGTCATCAAATTGAATGCTTCCATCCATGAAAGTCTCCTAGCTTGAAACCATACTAAAATGCCTCCTTGGGACACCAGCGTAGCCTTGGTCAGGGGTAACTGCGCTGCAAAGCAGGTAGGCCCATTCAGGCCTACAATACAGTGCACTTAGGCCACTTTGACCTATGATGGGTGAGAATGAGCGAAATTGGCATAGGATTCTTGGAATATTCTTGGATTTTAGAGCATTCTAGAAGGATGCCCAGCTCTTATCTCATCCTATGAGATCGACTTTAGATAGGCTATGGATCAATTATCCCTCTATCCTCACCTCCCTTTCTCCATGGAAACTAACTCCAATTTTGTAAAACCGTTCAATGCCCAATTTATGACATAACCACTTGCATTTCCCTATAAATTGACTATTCATCATAGTGATCAGGGGCTAGAATTTGAAGATTGTAGAGAAATATTGTTGGTTTGCGATTTGAGTTCATGTCAAGTAATGTTATGCTGCTAGATTGATGTGCTTTTAGTGTGAAGAGGGTTTGGACTGAAGTTGGATGAATGACACAAGATCGAACTGAATTGGGTGTAACTCTTCCTTCTACATCAATAAAGTTGTTTGTTCCTTTTCCCATATTCTTATTCATATCTATGATGCATATATGTTTAAATGTTGTTGATTCCATTTATTTATAGTAGATAGATTGTATACTTTTATCGTTGTCGTCTTATGTTTCTGTTGACAGGTACCAATTGAGCAGATTCAGTTCAAGTGGGAGCGATAGGAGCAATTCAAAAGAGATCAAAGGAAGCGAAATATCACAAGTAAGTTCCTTCATCTCATCTATCTATCATAGGAAAAGGTTAAACCACTTTATTTTTGTTGTTCTAAGTGTAACTACCCACTTACAGAAAATGTACTTATCTGTAGGTATAAATTCCGTATAACACCATCTTTGAAGGATGAATGGTTCAAGCAGTAAAGGCAGAAGTGACGGGAGTCAACTCTGTAACATAGGAGGCCATACCATGAGAAAAATTCAACCTCCAGCAGAAGCGATCAAAGGGATGGGCACGGAGATATTTTATTAATGTGTTCATATGATTGTTGATTGATTTTTTATCCTGTAATGTATCACCCTTTAATGAGGCAATTAATATTTTGTAATGTTTTTCAGCCATAGAACCATCCATGGCCGAGACAGCTAGTCGACCTGATAGTTGAGACTCGGCTGAAGATATTTTTTTGTAATGAATGTTCAATGTTCCCCCTCTCCAGATAAATAAGGGAAAGCAACACTTTTCAAAGGTTCAGAAATCCTAAAGAAAACACTACATGTTATTTTCATATTGTATGACTTTATAATATAGCTCTTTCAGAATATCAAGGAAATGGTGGCGATTCCCCCTTCAAGTATTACAGTATGATATCCCTTTGTTAAAACCCATTATGTTCATGTTTCTTCTATGAATTCATGCAATCATAGCTGCTAGAAATATTTCATACTTCCTCAAAGATTCATTTGTATTGACTTATTAATGCATGTGCATGTATGTATTATTAAAATTGTATCTTTAAATGTCTGCTACATGAATCATAGCATTCAGTCGCTCTTTTGTCTATTATTTCTACCTGTAACTCAAATAAGTGTAGAAATCCTTAATGCTTCAAGCTCTATATGTTAAAGGTAGAATTCTTGATGCTTTAAGCTCTATGTGATGAGTTTCTCTTTCTTCTTATCCTCTCTCATTGCTCTATAAAATCTTATTAAACTGTAAGTCCTTGAACTACTCGGCCTCCATTATTTTATGCACATATTTCTATGAACTGCATATGTGAAGAAGTACCATAAATACATGACTTATAACTTTGGATGAATGAACCAACCCATTCCTTTTAATATATATATATATATATATATATATATGATATGTGATGTCTCCATTTTCCTGAGAATCATTTGAGACACACCGAATCTAGATGTGCCCAAGCACTGGCCTTGTAAGAAATCTAAGGTTGTCTCTGGGAGTGGTTGCCGGGGAACTAGTTGAAGGATTTTTCCCTTCGGATACGACAAATTGAGCACTCTTTGTGTAGGTGAGAAAATACATTCTGATTGCATCCACATCACCTAGGCGACTCCATAAACCCCATTATCATTTATCATCCTGGATTTTAAAAAGCCCCACACTTGCTCAGATACCTATAACAGAAAGGCCCTTTTGTATCTGACCCAAAGAAATTAATTTTCAGGAAAGTATGGAAGGAGAAAACTCCTACTACCTACGCTAACGTCTCATCAGTCTTTGAAGCCTCCTCATCTAGCTCTCAACCTGTTGTTACTCACTACTCATGAATTACTCCTAAAACCCTTACATACCATGCTTTTAGTCTAGCCACTCCTACCACTGTTTTTTTGGCCCAAGTTCCTCAGCGAAATCTCAAACCCCCTCCATTAATACTAATGTGTCTTCTATTTTTTTTGCTAAATAAATAAGCCCCTCTTAATTTACCTCAACCCCTAAGTGTTATGCCCCAAGACTACCTAAAGCTTCTGCCTAGTTTCAATGGGGAGGATGAAAACACTACACAGAGACACATCGAAACCTTCTATGCTTTTGCTGAGAATCTAAATGTGCAACATTTGGATGTGGTCCTAAGACTCTTTGTACAATCCCTTGATGGAGAAGCTAGAAAATGGTTTAAAGCCCTACATGATGCCTCCATCACCACCTGAGAGGAACTTGAAAACTCTTTCACACAAAAATGGGGTGAAAAGAGAAATCATGAGTACCTCCTCACAAAGTTTAACTCTATAAGGAAGAAGCCTGTCGAGCCGTAAAAAGGGTCTTTTTCACCTCTAATTACCTCACATTAACTTTTCAATCCAGGAACGATTTGTTATTTCAAAGAGTGTACTCAGTTTGATGCTGTCATTTGTCAAAATAATGCTAGTAGTATAGCTCAAGAAAATACAAGAGTAAACGAGTGCTTGAAACAAGATCTACTTACAGCAAAATACTTTGAAACTAAATCATGCACTCGGAAAACTAAGCAATTTATCAGTCAAGGGTCCAATAACAATAACTCATCCCTTTGGAAACTGATGTAGCTAAAGGTAATCGAGGAATAGATCATCAATCTAGGGACTAGACAACAAATGCCAACGCCCACTATAGTTTCAGATCGTTCTGCTTACCAAAGCAATAGTAACGCAAATAACAGGAAATGGAACAACAACTAAGAAATGGAATAGCAACTAGAAAATGTAACAGCAACTAAGTCTGATGAGAAGCAACACCTTAATCTACAGGAACAAGTGCAGCAATCTTATCCTATAGAAATCAGATGGCAATCTTTACTTAAAGGATAAATCGGATAGCAAAATAGAAATGGAACAGCAACCAATTACCAATGAAATATAGAACAGCGCTTAGAGCCAATGTTGAATATACAGTACCGAAATAAATAACACACACAGCACACAGAGATATTAAGAGAAACAGTAATCTGAGTCTGATACCACAAATATTGATCTCAGTTAGAAAGGATAACGATTGCAATTCATAATGGAACAGCAATGTCAATTGAACAGCAATCAGAATGAAGTATAAACCATAGACGAATACAGTAATACCAACTTAAGAATATTACAGCTCGGTTACTCTACAATTGAACAGCAATAGCATTCTGTAAAGAACAGTAATGTTACATTAATGACTTAAAGGAATAGCAATATGTTATCAGGTCAAAATGAACAATACGACTTTCCTGTTACAGAGACAATGTTGGAAATATAACAGAGTTGTGATATAAAATAACAAAACACGCTAGATTACCAATCAAAGCTGATAATGAAAACCACACACGAACTAAAGGTAATGGTACAGGAGCAAGTTTTCCACCAGGGCTGGGCCCTTAGCCTCCAGGAATACACCGCTTGAAATTATTCCAGGATCATAGATGGAACAGCAAACAGATTTATATTAAAGCATTAAAACAGAGTTACAGTGGATCACTTCTCAACGAGAGTCGATGATCAAAGTTTCAAATACAGAGCAAAGTTACATAAAAATTAACAGTCCCCCCCCTCTGGCTAGTAGTGTTGCCCCTACTTATAACAGCTGAAGCGGAGATATCAAGGATACGAAAATAGTTAAAGCAGCGATCCCTCAAGATGAAAGGATCCTGAGGGATTCACCAAGATGTTAATCCTCAGTTATCCGATCATTTTCTTGTGCTTATTCGATATCTCCTTTTCCTTTCCTTGGCTGAGATGTTTTAATTTAGATCGTCTTGTTTGCATATGGTTCCCCGCTAAAGGGACAGCAATTAGCTTGGCCCTATCTTTTTCCTTGGAGCGGCAATCTTTAGTTTTTCCCTTTTCCTGCATAAGAAATGGCAATTTATTAGTGTTTCCATGTTGCATATAAATCTTATAAATTTGTCATGATTTCCCATTATCTACCTAGTTCATGATGCAAAGATGTTACGAGTTCTAAAGAAAAGATGACAAAATAGTCAATAAAAACATACCTTCTTCAGTACTCCACACACCCCCTGCTTACCCTTTTTCATGCCCTCATGAAAACATTGTAGTTGACATGTAAGGCAATGAGAGAGTAGGCTGGAGATGGGATCTCATGTGGTGGTCTACAACCATGATGCCTAACTAGGTGTTCAAAAATATGGCCTGTCTGACCCTCGGGCATTTCATACAGGGCTTGGTATCCAAATGCAGGGTGCCAAATAATCAGACTCTGAAACCTATATCCTAACCAAGATGGCCCTGCCCTCAAGATTATTTCACTTTAGAGGTTCAAACGATCAACGGCTAACTTAAAGTTCTCGTAATTAAATGGTTCCCTGAGTTGGATGTTCGGATTAGAGGTCCGATATCGAAATTTAGTAGCTGCAATGCTAAGGTCCTTAATGGTAAATAAGTATTCTATCCCTTGTCGATTGATTGTTGTATGAATGGGTCCTAATGCGTCAATCACGCCCGAAGTCCTCATGAGGCTCCTATGTTTGTTCCATAACTGTTATAGATCTCTAGGCTCAGCTCTTACCAATAATTCTAATCTGTTTTCTTGTCTTTGGAAGGCATTATAGGCTTTAAGCCATTTAATTTGATTAACTCCAAACGAAATAAATGCCTGCAGTTGGATATCCCGAACGAAAGGGCCGGGGTTCTGCTCTATCTCTTGATCTAACACAAGGTTATGCAGATAGAATTCATACAGTAGTCTTTGAACCTTTACTCCATAATGCTTACAACAATTTATAAAATCATCAATAGTATTAATTTGTATAGGGGCTCCTGTTTTGACGGCCTTAATTTTCAATTGCAAATATCGTTCCATTAAAAAGAAGGCATAATTCTTGGCAGGGGCTCTACATGCTAGGACGTTAGTGTATAAAGAGCATAAGGTATCCATCTGTCTGATAACTACATCTAATCTATGAGTTACCTTTGCGACTTTTTCTTGTTCTTTTTGCCATCCTTCAAAGGCTTGGCTTTCAGATAAATTGACATTCCTTAGATATTGTTGTAATTCTTCATACTTTTCTCGAGAAACTATTTTTTCAGTGAGTTTTTCTACTGCTTGATGAGCTTGCATCAAACCCTCTCGTAGGGTTACTATCCTCGGATCGTTTTCCCACTTAGTAGTGGCCAGTGGAAGATTTTCTTGAATCTTCTTATTGCGTCGCCTTGTGTTTATAATCTGTATCCCTTCAGAGGACTGTGCCTCTATCTGAACTTCCTTGTCACAGACCAATATATCATCTGTTTGCACTTCAACATGAGCAACAGTGAAATGTTGTTCCTTTTTCTTTTGAATAGCAATATGCATTTCAACAGGGATTTGAACAGTAGACTATTCTTCAACAACAGACTGTTCTTCGACATGGTTTTGAACAGCAGTCTGAACAGGGGTCCTTCGAACCTTTTTCTTGGGGGGCCTCACCAGAGTGGCTGCATGTCTTCACCCTAAAGTTCTTTTTTCTCTCTTTCTCATTCTCAAAACCCTAATTTGTTGTCGAAATCGAGCCATCACATTTAGTAATCTTTGTTGTTCTTTTCGTAATCGTTTAATTTCTTCTATTTCCTTAGAAGGAACAATTGTCTGTTTACTCGGGCCTGGACTGTCATCTTGGCCAATTCCCTGGTTTTCCTCTTGGGGTGCTCCTTCATTGTTTTGTTTAGGTTGCTCAGGAGTAGAAACCCTAGCTGGCTCTGTTACTTCCTGGGTAACTTCTTTGTCCACCCTTTCTTCGTCATGCAATTCTTCCGGTGTACTCTAGCTGGGAGCGGATTGTTCCCCTTCTATTTCTTCATCATTCTCTTCCCTTGTCATACTTACATCATGAACAAAGTGATTCTCTTCGTTTTCTTCCTCGTCGCACAATTCCTCGGGTACATTTTTATCCTGAGTAGAATGCTCTTTTGGTTCTTCCTCAATCTAGAGGCCTAGCGGGCTGAAGGGTTGGGAATATTCGCCCATATTGGCCAGAATTTTGGCCAATTCATCCTCTTGCAATGGATTCTGCAATGGACTCTCTTCGTGTTGTTCTGCTCCGCCTCCACCTGCTCAGGTTGTTCGACCTCTTCCTCTGTTTCTCCTTCCTCATTTCCTCCCACTTATTTCTCATTCTCTTCTCCTTCCAATTGCGGGGCGTCTATCTCCATAGACTGGCTAGTACTCCCTTGGGGATTTTCCAACCTCCCTCTAATCCGTGCAAATCTAACTGATTTTCTCCATTTTGATGGTCTATTTGGTGTATTGGCAGTATGTTTGTGTTTTGGGGCTGGAAGATTCAGTGCCCCATCTATCATAGCAATTAGTTCTTCCCAAGTTCTCTGCTGCTAAGCAAGACTATGGCTAACTATCAGTCGTATCAATCCATGGTGACTTACTACTTATTCCACATGTTGTGACTTTTTCGTGCTTCGGGAAACATCATGAAGTAATGAATTTAAAAATGCAGGTAAGTTCACAGAGCATTTATCTTTTAATACAGCTAAGAGTTTAAGGTGTCGTGGTCTTACCACGTCTTTCCTGCCTTCACAGGTGATGTAGCTCTGGATGATCCTCGCCAATTCTGCCCATGGCTCTCCTAATGCTGTTGGTAGGACTCCCTTTCCTCTGACTGTCAGGTTCTGGCCTTCATCCTAGAAGATCTTCATGATCTTTTGCAGTCTTTCCTTCTTTAGAGTCCACACAGGTCCAGTGGCTCGCAGTCCCGAGACTTCTGCAATTACGTCATTGGTAACTGCTATGTGATTTCCCCTTACTGTGGAGTGGTATTCTTGCAAGTTCTGCAAGAATTCTATTTCCACGGTCTCGTTGGATTCCTGTAAACGATTAAGATAGACTAACCATCCTACCCTTGACAGGATTTCTCGTGCAGCGTCAAAAACTGTCAATACTTGTGGTTCTCTTCGAATTGACCTTCCTCCCATGCTTTAGCTCACTATAAAAACACAAAGACAGTAACGGAACAGCAGGCTATTCAAACTTGTTAGAAACACAGAGAAAATAGCAAAATCGCAAGGCTCGTTCAAATCTTACTATTTGTTGCAGACTATGATACAGAAATATCTTAGGGAAAACAAGCCATACAAATTGAAAAATGAGATACCGTTAAGCCTTGCTATTCCCCAGTAAGAGTTTGCCGAATAATAGCTTGACACATATGTTAGCAAATTATGAAGTCAGTCCCCCCCCCCCCCCACAATGTGATAGGCCAACCTCGCCCGTCAAATGAAGGAGCGGCGGGCTGATCTGTTCTGGCACAAGGTCATAAAGGAACAACGTATGCCAAGATGCCATGTTTACAAAAGGAGTAGGTTACCAAAATTGAGGTGTATAATAGGATCGCTTAATAAATAAGAAAATGAAGTTACATGATGCGAGGCTGGGAGGATAGGACAGCTGACGTGCACAATGATTGTAATGCAATCATTGTCTACTTTTCTCGTCATGATTGGTTATGATGGATTTTCATGTGTTTAATGGTTCAGGGAAGTGATATGCATAATCTTATTTGATAGATTACAAAGGTATAAGACAGAGAAGGGTATTAATGATTACTATTGGTGTATAATAAATGTGACTTCAATACCATTAACAGAGCTCTGCTGCCGACAAGTGTCCATAACCTTGGCAGAGTTGTTTGTTTCACCCATGTAACTGTTATCACTAAACAAATTTCAAAGGAAAAGGGTAACGTAAGAAAGATTTGGTCTTGGTTATTGTCATGCTCCTTTCATGCATAAGAAGCACTTGGCAAACTCAGGGTCAGCATACATAAAAGTTCTTTGAAGGCTCAAGCAAGGCAAGAAAGTTTCAAGGCAGATGAGAAGGACAATTCAAGATAAAGAAGCTCAAGACAGTCAAATTTGGCATGTAAGATGTGTTTTTGAAATTACACAGCAGTTTCGTAGCACGCTACGAAACTGCTGTAAGTGATGCCTAATGCACAACAGTTTCGTAGTGCGCTACGAAACTGCTGTAGCTACATATTGTGATTTGATGGACCATTTTTGTAAGACAAAGGGAAATATTATTTGAAGAGGAGGGTCTGAAAGGGAGCATTCATGAAGTATAAGTGTCTAGCAAAGGCAAAACAAGGAAAGGAAAGACTTTTATGAACTCCAAAGTTTTATGTTATGAAAAGAGCAGTCGACTTCCAAGGGGATTAACAAGCAGTTAAAAACTCATCTCTGAAAAGTGAAAGAGGTTTTCATTCCTAAGATTCTGAAGTACAAAAAATTCTTCCACTTTCTTCAAATCCATTATTATTTAAGAGAAATGAATGATAAAACTTGCACTACGAAACTGCTGTAGGTGCAGTTTTTCACAAGCATATTTTTACACCTGTTTTTCAAAGACTCATTCTGGGCGGTAGGAAAGATGTTTCAAAAAACCAAGAGAGGTTTTTGTTCAGAAATGATTTTTTCAAAAAAGCCTCCTTCATTTTTTCGAAATACATTTTTTATGAGAAGTTATGAGCTCTGTCCCAAGACCTATTTTTCAGCCAGAACAGAACAAGGGACAGTCTCCTAGTTTCTAGGAACAGCAAAAGGATGAGTCATCAAGGGCCAGCTGGAAGGTTATGAGCACCATAAAATTCGACTTCATGGAGCTTTAGGTGTCAAATAATGTTTTAAATGTTTAGATAAGGTTGTTGTAATCATAATAAGGAGTTACACTCCTAGTTGTATTAGGTCTCTAGGACTCCTAGTTAGTTGTCCTTTGTATTAAATAGTTAGTTTTAAGTGTCAATAGGTGTCAAATTAGGAGGAATTCGAATTCCCCTCATGCTGGAGGAAGGAATCTACATGAACTCTATATATGGGAGAAGAAATAATGTATTAGAGGTTGGAAAATTTTATGGAAAAACTTGTATTTGGCCTATCTAAGACTCATTTTTAGTAATAAATGCTTGAGTTTACTTCTCAGGATTCATGAAGGATTTTTTATGTTCAGAATATGTGATGTTGTCCTTTCCTTAATTCTTACAGTGGTATGGATGTATAATCACTCAGAATTCACTAAATGTGCTCTGACTTCCTGTATACATTCATAAACTGTGTGGTCCCATATGAGTTTATGTTCTGAATGTTTAAATGCTGAATGCCCTGACTTCCATGTAGGGTTGAGTTCATTGTTATATTGAGGTGTTGTTGACTCCATAAGCCCAATGGATAGTTTTGTTTAATGTGTTTCCACCATTCATATTTTTCACAGTTGTTCTATAAGAGTTAGCCATCTTATCTTTAATCAAAATCATTAATCCATCAAGAGAGAGCCCTCTCAGGTTGAGGAGGCTAAGCCTCAGCCTAAAGTAGGTTGAAATAGTTACTTAGAGTCAACCTGACCAGCAGCCTATCAGGATCTGATTTTGAGATAACATTTTGGTGTGTCTGCTGGGAGCCTGAAGTCTATTCATTCCCGAAATTAAGAAGTTGAACTTCTGAAGGTAGCAGGAGCTCAAACATCTATTTGAGGCTACAAACTACCTTGGCGACTCCACACATCGAATAAGAAATTGGAAGGTGACTCCACTGCTAGAAGATCAGTAGCTTGATGAAGTTTCAAGATGAGTTCTACTGCAAGAATGAATGCCAGGTATGCTCCTATGAATCGGTCTCATATCCCTGGCTTTCCAAATCCTATGCCAAAGGTTGATTGGTTAGATGATCTTCCAATATTCAAAGATGAAAAGAAGGACAATGTTGCTCTTCATTTGGTTAGGTTCCATATGCATGTACGCAGTCTTAAGGTTCATTTCCCTGAAGATTGTCTCATGAAGATGTTTATGACCACTTTAGAAGGAAAAGCATGGTCTTGGTATAAAAGTTTGGAAAATGGTTCATTATATTCTCTTGCTGATTTCCATGATGTGCTCTATGACATGTATAAAGAGTGTCATCCCTCCTTATTGTTGGTCAAAGATTGTTGTAAACATTCTACGAGTTTTATTCAATATTTGGAGGATTGTTATGATGATGATGAATTTATGGATGAAGAAATTTTAGAGGCTCTTCATAACAATGCATTTCAACACCAAGAAGAAAGTATAACATCTCATGAAACGCAGCATGAAGATCAGCAGGGGTTTACTTGTGAAAACCATGTTTCATCCTTTGATATGAATGAAAAGAGGCAGCAGATTTGTCATTCTTTTGATCATAAAGAATATGAAATTGATTGCAAACACCAAGAAGAAATATTGGAAGAAATTTTTTATAATCCTCAGGCAGAAGAAAAGGTTGTTCATTTTTGTGATTCCTTGCAGTAGCTTACATCAAAGAATGATCACAATAGTGAGGAAAAATACATTGTCTATGGGAATCATGCAGAAAGGCAGTTGGATAGCACATCAAAGGAATTTTGTGTGGCTAAGGATTAGTTGTCTAAAGAGATAGAATGTTATGATGATTATCAAAATAACCATGTTTTCTTTGACCCTATAAATGAATACATGGCAAAGTTTTTCACATCAGTATTTCATTTTCATTTGCATTATGAAGATCATATACATTATAAGTTGATTTGGTCATCTCACTATCATGGTTATTTTTAGGTTGAATGCAATCAAGAGCCTCCAATATCAGAAAGGACAATTGATTGGCTTTATTGGAAATATCATGTTGCTTGACCTAAAGTGGAAATTGCAGCTAGTAGGTAGGTAGGAAAATGCAAATAAGCTCAAAGTTGACTGAGCATTTTTTCAGTAAATATAGATTTCTTTCTCCTACAGTGGTCATCAAGCTTAAGCCCGAGGTGAAGGCTCAAGAAGCTTAAAGGGAACACTTGTCAAGCAAATTTTAGTTTGTCATAAAAGGATAAAGCACTGGACCTGCGAGTTCTTAGTGTACTACAGGAGCACACTATCCCAAGTGGAGCCACTGTTATCACTAAACAAATTTCAAAGGAAAATGGTAAGGTAAGAAAGATTTGGTCTTGGTTATTTTCATGCTCCTTTCATGCATAAGAAGCACTTGGAAAACTCAAGGTCAGCATACATAAAAGTTATTTGAAGGCTCAAGCAAGGCAAGAAAGTTTCAAGGCAAATGAGAAGGAAAACTCAAGATAAAGAAGCTCAAGACAGTCAAATTTGGCATGTAAGCTGTGTTTTTGAAATTACACAGCAGTTTTGTAGCACGCTATGAAACTGCTGTAAGTGATGCCTAATGCACAACAGTTTTGTAGTGCGCTACGAAACTGCTGTAGCTACATATTGTGATTTGATGGACCATTTTTGTAAGACAAAGGGAAATATTATTTGAAGAGGAGGGTCTGAAAGGGAGCATTCATGAAGTATAAGTGTCTAGCAAAGGCAAAACAAGGAAAGGAAAGACTTTTATGAACTCCAAAGTTTTATGTTATGAAAAAAGCAGTCGACTTCCAAGGGGATTAACAAGCAGTTAAAAACTCATCTCTGAAAAGTGAAAAAGTTTTTCATTCCTAAGATTCTTAAGTACAAAAACCTCTTCCACTTTCTTCAAATCCATTATTATTTAAGAGAAATGAATGATAAAGCTTGCGCTACGAAACTGCTGTAGGTGCAGTTTTTCACAAGCATATTTTTACACCTGTTTTTCAAAGACTCATTATGGGCAGTAGGAAAGAAGTTTCAAAAAACCAAGAGAGGTTTTTGTTCAGAAAGGATTGGTTCAAAAAAACCTCCTTCAATTTTTCGAAATAGATTTTTTATAAGAGGTTATGAGCTCTGTCCCAAGACCTATTTTTCAGCCAGAACAAAGCAAGGGACAGTCTCCTAGTTTCTAGGAACAGCAAAAGGATGAGTCATCAAGGGCCAGCTGGAAGGTTATGAGCACCATAAAATTCGACTTCATGGAGCTTTAGGTGTCAAATAATGTTTTAAATGTTTAGATAAGGTTGTTGTAATCATAATAAGGAGTTACACTCCTAGTTGTATTAGGTCTCTAGGACTCCTAGTTAGTTGTCCTTTGTATTAAATAGTTAGTTTTAAGTGTCAATAGGTGTCAAATTAGGAGGAATTTGAATTCCCCTCATGCTGGAGGAAGGAATCTACATGAACTCTATATATGGGAGAAGAAATAATGTATTAGGGGTTGGAAAATTTTATGGAAAAACTTGTATTTCGCCTATGTAAGACTCATTTTTAGTAATACATGCTTGAGTTTACTTCTCAAGATTCATGAAGGATTTTTTATGTTCAGAATATGTGATGTTGTCCTTTCCTTAATTCTTACAGTGGTATGGATGTATAATCACTCAGAATTCACTGAATGTGCTCTGACTTCCTATATACATTTATAAACTGTGTGGTCCCATATGAGTTTATGTTCTGAATGTTTAAATGTTGAATGCCCTGACTTCCATGTAGGGTTGAGTTCATTGTTATATTGAGGTGTTGTTGACTCCATAAGCCCAATGGATAGTTTTGTTTAATGTGTTTCCACCATTCATATTTTTCACAGTTGTTCTATAAGAGTTAGCCATCTTATCTTTAATCAAAATCATTAATCCATCAAGAGAGAGCCCTCTCAGGTTGAGGAGGCTAAGCCTCAGCCTAAAGTAGGTTGAAATAGTTACTTAGAGTCAACCTGACCAGCAGCAAAAATCAAAAGTGACAACAAAAATAAAAAGTGTTGTTCCTTTGGAGGAGCAACAAAAATCAAAATTGTTGTTCCTTTGGAAAAGGAACAGCAAAAAGTGTTGTTCCTTTGGAAAAGGAACAGCAAAAATCAAAAGTTTTGTTCCCTTGAAAAAGGAACAGCAGAAAAGTCAAATGTCGTTCCTTTGGAAAAGGAATAGAAAAATGAAAATGTAAAAGAATGGCTGAAACAAAAGGTGTTGTTCTTTTGAAAAAGGAACAGCAACACCGACAAAAGTGTACACAAATGCTGCCCCTTTAGAAAAGGAACAACAAATCGATAGGAGCAGCAAAAAAGAAAAATGCAAATACAAAAATATATACAGAACAAAGAAATTATGTACAAAGTATAAAAATAGGTGAATCACTTAATGAATCACAGGTGAGGAATATTGCTCTTCCTCCTGTAGAATTTTCATATCGGAGTCCTCGCGTAGTTGCTGGCAGAAGGATTCCCGAGTAAGTGGTTTGCAGTATAATCGAACTCGGTGGCCATTTACGTTAAAGGTATGTCCAGATCCATCAATAGTGACTAGAGCAAGGGTGCCATTATCATGTACCTATTGGATTTCATATGGCCCCAGCCAGTGAGTCTGAAGTTTGCCGGGAAAATCCTGAAACCTGGAATCGTATAAGAATGCCCAATCTCCTTCACGGAAAACTTTCCTTTTAATGAGAGCGTCATGCCATTTAGCTCATTGTTGTTGGATTAATGCAGTGTGTTGAAGGGTAGAGAGCCTGATTTCATCTAGTTCATTGATCTGCTGTAATTCGTTGACCTATGCCTCGTTTAGATCTAGGCCTACTTCTTGTGTTGTTCGCAGTGTTTGGATTTCAAATTCTATGGGAAAAATGGGCTGCCTTCCAAACACCAATTGTTATGGTGAATAGATGGTAGTGCTTCTCCATGTTGTTCTATAGGCCCACAAGGCTTCTGGTAGTCTTGCAGCCCAATCGCGTCTATGTGACGCAATGGTTTTTGTCAAGATTGCTTCTATTATTTTGTTGTTTCTTTCTACTTGACCGTTTGCTTGTGGGTGGTATGGAGTAGTAATTTTATGATGGATATGATAGTTCTTAAGTGTTGCAGCAATCTTGTTACTAGCAAACTGTGGTCCACCATATGTAATTATGTCTCTTGGGAGCCCATATCGCACAAATATATGAAACAGGAACTATATGACAGAATCCTCTGTATTTCTCGGTAATTCTTCTGCTTCAACCCACTTGGTGACATATTCTGTTGCCACCAGAATATATGTTTTCTAGTTTTAGGATGGGTTAATTGGACCAACAAAATCAAGTGGCCATCGCTCGAATGGTTCAATAACCAGTTGTGGGTTCAGAGGCATTTCGTTGGCCTGGCCAGGGCGTCCTGCCCTTTGACAACTATCACAAGCTTGAACGAACTTCTTTGCGTCTTTGAAGATTGTAGGCCAATAATACCCTGTTTGCAGCACCTTATGTCCAGTTCTCTTATCGGCAAAGTGTCCGCCACATGGTCCGTCGTGACAAGCTTTCAAAATATCAAAAATTTCATCCTCCCAGACACATCTCCTGATGTGCATATCTGCTCCTGTATGGAATAGGTAGCCCCCAATCCAGGAAAATCGATCACTTCATTGGACAATCTGTTTTTGTTCATTGGGGGTTAGATGTTTTGGTAATTTACCTACGGCTAAGTAATTCACAACATCAACATACCAGGGTGTTTTAACAGTGACAACAAACAAATGCTCATCTGGAAAATGATCTTTAACTGGTGCTTCGTCCACTCGTTTTGGTATTCGCGAGAGAAAGTCAGCTACAGGATTTTCTTTTCCAGGTCTGTCCTTGATTGTAATATCAAATTCCTACCATAAAATCAGCCATCCAGTTATTCTACCATTTGTGATTGGTTTATTCGCTAAATATTTTATGGTAGAGTGATCTGTATACAAGATAATAGGATATCTAGTAATGTAATGCCTGAACTTATTAACAGCATGTATTATAGCTAGAAATTCCTTTTCAGTAACAATATAATTAAATTTAGCAGGGGATAAGTTCTTGCTAATATAATAAATTGCATATGGTTTTTTATCTTCTTCCTGCCCAAGGACTGCTCCAATAGTTGTATATGAGGCATCTGATGAAATTTGGAATGGCAGGTCTCAATGTGGTCCTCGAAGAACTGGACCTGTGGACACAAGCTTCTTCAGATCCTGAAAAGCACAGTCACATTTTTCTGTCCAAAGAAAGTCAACATTACCTGTCAGTGCATATAGAGGTGCAACAATATGTGAAAAATGTTCTATAAACCTTCTATAATAACCAGAAAATCCGACAAAACTGTGTACCTCTGTTTGAGTGGTAAGAGTGGGAATTAACAAAATTATTTGAATTTTGGATGGGTCTACTTGTATGCCAGCTACTGAGATATGATGGCCTAGAATAAGTCCTTCAGTCATCATCATGTAGCATTTTTCATGGCTTAAGCAAAGCCTGGTGCCAATGCAGCGTTGCAGGACTTTTTCCAGTGTGTCCAATGCTGGGTCAAAATCATCTCTGTATGGTGTAAAATCATCCATGTAGATTTCGAACCCCTCATTTATTAGGTCTAAAAAAATGATGAGGATAGCTCTTTGAAATGTGGAAGGAGCATTTCATAAGCCAAAAGGTAGAACTCTGTAGGAAAATGTTCCCCAAGGACAAGTGAAAGTGGTTTTGTCTTGGTCTTCAGGGGCAATCTGAATTTGATTGTATCCACTGAAGCCATCTAAGAAAGAAAAGAATTTCTTTCCTGCTAGAGTGTCTAATACTTGATCAATGAATGGAAGGGAAAAGTGGTATTTTTGTGTTGCTTTGTTTAATTCTCTATAGTCTACAAAAATCCTCCACTTTCCATTCTTCTTTGGTACCACAACAAGTGGAGAGACCCATTTACTATCAGAGATAGTGTAGATGAAGTTAACATCTAAAATTTTTTGAAGTTCAGCTTTTACAACGTCTTTTAGATGAGGATTAAGTCTCCTTTGTGGTTGGCGAACAGGTCTCGCATCCTTTTCTATGTAAATGTGGTGTGTACATAACTGGGGATCAATTCCTTTCATATCAGGGTAGTCCCATGCAAATGCTTCTTTATGTTTCCTCAATAATTGGATGAGCTTCTTTTCTTGTTCGGAAGTCAAGTTGGCATTAATGTTTAAAGTCTTTCCTGGCTCAATTTCCACAATTTTGCTATTCGAAACAGAGGTAGTAGGTATTGTTTGATCATGTGTATCTTTACGAAGATCATCTTCTAATTCATTATTAAATGCTGCTTCTATCATGTGACATTGTACGTGGGATCTGGGTTCAGCTTGGCTAATGAAATTATTAATGGCATCATCTTCTGTTTGGTCTTTGAAATCGAGGGCCTCTTGTATGGTTAATGGAGATCTAATATTTTCAGTGAGGTATGATACATGATGCTTGTTATTTTTTATTATTGTGACACTTGGCTGCGCTGGGGGGTATAAAGCTAGATTCTTAATATTTGTCCCCCTAGTAATGGTCATATTACCTTGTCGGCAGCCAATATAAGCATCGGCAGTTGTGAGCCAAGGTCTACCTAAGATCAATGGATGTCCATCAAGTCAGTTTTTGGGGTTTATTATCAGAAAATTGGCCGGATACTCCCAAGAGTCAATAGATACCATAACATCATGTAGTGTGCCTTCTGGCCTAACTACAGATCGATCAGCCAGTTCTAATAAAGTGGAGGTCGGTTCTACTGATGTAATGCCCAGTTTTTGGCAAGTAGTGGTTGTTAAGATGTTAATTGCAGCTCCTAGATCAACTAAGGCATTTGAGAAGGTTTGACCATAGATTTGTACGGTAACTATTGGGTTTCCTGGGTCTTCGAATTTAACGGGTGTTTATTTTCCTGATAATAAGTCAGATAAAGTGCCAACTACTTGGACTTTTGGGTTATTTCTTATTGTCCTCCTTGGTTTCTTTATACATAGTTCTTTGATAGTCTTTGCATATATCGGGATGTCTTGAATGGCTTGGAGGAGCGAGAGCTTTATGTGCAGGTTTCGTAATTCTCCCAGAATGTCAAAATTAGGATATTGTATAGGTCGAGGTATAATTAAGCGTTCTGGGAATGGAGGAGAGGATGTGGTTGTTGGATCATGAATTTGTTGTTTGGTCACATCCTTTTCTTGTAATGGTTGTTCTACACGCAACTGATTTTCAACTTGAACTGTTTTATCTCCCTTTGTTTCAATGATACACCCAGATCTTAATTGAAGGTCATTACACTCCCTTAAATTGGTTCCTATCTCTAGTGTTTCGATTATTTGAATGGATTGGACCGGTCTGTTGCTTGGATTGGGGTTGGGTTGGGTTGGGAGTTGCGGCCTTAAGTTAGACTGGGGGTTTTGTTGTAGGGCTGGCAGTGTAGGTTGAGGGAGCGGTATGGTTCCTACTGGCTGATTCATTGGTATTTGCCAGCTTGTCTACCAAGTTTTACTCTGTGAAGTAGGAGGAGTCCATTATGGTGGAAAGTCATTGTTTTTCCAATATGGTGGGGTATAGGGAAAGTTTGGCAAATTGGGTTGGCTTGCTTGATTCGGCCATGGAGATGATGAAGGGAATGATTGTTGTGACCAATTCGGGAAGGGAGGTTGATTTTGCCACATTGAATTATATTGTTGAGCATGATATTGTGGAGGTTGGAAATAAGAAGCTGGGTCTAAAAACATACCTGTTTGTTGCGGCTGCCATTGACGGTGCTGATTAAGTAGATACACCGATTCTAGCTCTTCTTCTGCTTTCTTGTATACTACTTTCAATCTAGGAAGTGAGGGGCAGCTCTCTGTAGAGTGGTCTTTTGTACAAATGGCGCAAACTTGAACTGCATCTAATGGACACTCCTTGTGGTTGTGTTTATTTCTGCATTTGGGACAGAAGATTACCAAATTTTGTTCTGCTTCTGCTTGCTTTTGTTTGGCTTGCATAATATCAAGTTGTGTTGTCAGCGTCCCCAATATGTCAGTTTTAAAATTTTCTAATAAATTTCCAATTTCTACACGAATTACTCCTTCTACCGAAATTATATTATCTCTTAAAAATTGATCATGCTCTGCCGGTTTTAGTCTTGTGCTACCTCTCGAGCTCCATATACATAAATCAATAATGTTAGCAAAATTTTCCTGATAAATATCTCCTTTCCCCGTAATGTTTAATGTCTCAATCCATTGTTCCTTCATTCCCCTAATTAATGTTGTTTATACTGAAATCGTTCAACATACTCTTCTAATGTTTCATTTGGTTTAGCTACCATTTGAAATATTTCATCTTTTAACTCTCGGGACCTACAATAGTCCTGATATTTTTTTAGAAAAGACTCTTTCAATTGATCCCAATTATTTATAACACCACCACCTAATCCAATAAACCATCTTAAAGTAGCTCCTTATAATGTAGAGGGAAATAATTTCAGTTTCTGAGGATCGATGGTATAGTCATATCCCCTACACAGCACATCGAATTCAAACAGGAATGTATCTGGATCTTCTGATGTAAGGCCATGGAATGTAGGGATATGTTGGAGAGGGATTGCTTTCATAGGTGCATTAGTTGCAGTATCCACAATGGGGTATTGCAGTGTAGAAGTTTGGGTGTTTGGTTGGTTCTGGTCCATTTGGTCAAATATATGCCAATAGCCTTCTGGGATATCTAGGAGGGTATTCCTAGGTTGTCGAGGGGGAATGGATCTAATGGTAATGGCCTTGACAGCACTTCCTTTTTCTGAGATGATGAGAGTGCCTAATGTCTGGGGGGACTCAGGTTCTTGAATTTCAACTTCGTTATAAACGATTTTTGCAACGCTACCCTTATCTGGGCTTCTTAATAGCTGAATTACCCTAAGAGGAGATTTTGGTTCTTCAGCTTCTCCTGTTTCTCCTCTTCCTTCACAGAGATTGCTAAGGTTCCCTTCCTGCAATGACTTTAGGCTAGAATTTTCAATTTCTTGAAAATCTTGCTCTTCAGTTTGGTTATGCACCTCAACAAAGGCTACAGATAGTGATCATATGGCCTGAAGGGAACTAGTAGGCTATCTAGAAGTAACTTTACTAAGTCCTATTGAGGGCTGAGATTCTTCTTTCTTAAGGATTTCGTCTATAAAGGTCGATTAGCCAAGGGTCACCGGCCCCTTAGCTTTATCAGGCTTGGGTAGAGGTTTGGGATTTTTTTCTAGCTTTTTCTGCTTAGTCATGCACACAATTCAACTGCTAGATTCTTCCCAAACAAAATAGCAACAAATCTGCAGGAAAGCGGGCAGGGGAGCAGGGCTATTACTCCACACGCAGGTTCTTACCTTCCGTTTTTAAAACCCAGTTCTTTCCTAATAGGTTCTTACACTACTCTGAAAAAGAAACAAAAGGCTACACTCTTCCCTGGCAACAGCGCCAAAATGTCGAGCCGTAAAAAGGGTCTTTTTCACCTCTAATTAGCTCACATTAACTTGTCAATCCAGGAAGGATTTTTTATTTCAAAGAGTGTACTCAGTTTGAGGTTGTCATTGTCAGAGTAATGCTAGTAGTATAGCTCAAGAAAATACAAGAGTAAATGGGTGCTTAAAACAAGATCTACTTACAGCAAAATACTTTGAAACTAAATAATGCACTTGGAAAACTAAGCAATTTATCAGTCAAGGGTCCAGTAATAATAACTCATCCCTTTGGAAATTGATATAGCTAAAGGTAATTGAGGAACAGATCATCAATCTCGGGACTAGACAACAAATGCCAATGCCCACTACAGTTTTAGATCGTTCTGCTTACCAAAGCAATAGTAACGCAAATAACAGGAAATGGAACAGCAACTAAGAAATGGAACAGCAACTAGAAAATGTAACAGCAACTAAGTCTAATGAGCAGCAACATCTTAATCTACAGGAACAAGTGCAGCAATCTTATCCTACAGAAATCATATGGCAATATTTACTTAAAGGATAAATCGGACAGCAAAATAGAAATGGAATGGCAACCAATTACCAATGAAATATAGAACATCGCTTAGAGCCAATGGTGAATATACAGTACTGTTGGCATTATGAGACAAGTGTTGTTCTTGATGGAAAATCACACTCATGACAAATCATAGTGCAGAAGGATAGCAGCAAGGAATTGATGATCAGTCTACAAGTATGAAGAAAAATATATACACGCTGGTTCACTATATACCAAGTCGCGTATACAAGCAGGTTCACTATATACCAAGTCGCGTATACGCAGGTTCGCTATATACCAAGTCACGTGTACACGCAGGTTGGCTTCAGTAAAAGAGCGTGTATGTGGAAAACTTATCTTTGGTCCGTGGCGGTTATTCCTTGGAAGTTGTGCCTATGGTTTTGGACCATGGTGTCTCGACGGACGTGTTCATCCCTAGTTTTGAAGTTGAAGGTATTGTGTTACTATGGTTTTGGCCCATGGTATTGAGCAAGACCTAAGGCTATATAAGGAGAAGAAAATCATTAGGCAAAGGCATCTGAAATGTCTTGAATATCTGATGAAGTTGTTAGATACCTATACCAATAGGTTTCATATTTCATGATTGGCTATGGAAGGTCCAAATTTGTTCTGCTTTGATGACTCAAAGGTCACATATTTCCAAGAGAAACCAATCCATGTTTATAGCATGGTATGAGCTTCAAATTTTGATGGATGATTCAACAGCTTAATCTGGATCATTCCATGGTTTAAATTTACAGTTGTAGAATAGAGAAAGGAGTCTGTCCAAACTGTTTAATCTTGGCAGACAAGTAGTTCAGGTAGAGAAGGAAAGGCTCCCAACAACTTAATCTGGGACCTTGGAAGAAATAAGGGTAGAAGTAGATAGCAAAAACAAAAAGAAAAGCCAAAGAAAAGAAAAGGCAAGTAAGGGTCTGCAAGTCCAAGTGCACCCTCCAAGAAGAAATAAAAAATGCTAGGCAAATAGCTGGGTAAGTAGTGGTGGTTGCAGAAAAGGCTATCTTTACCATTGCAGATATGTTGACTATGATTACCAAGGCAAAGTCTATCAAGTAACAAGGTGTTCATATTCATCAAGTTACAGCAAGGAGCATGACTAACCTCCCTCCTCCCCCCTTTCTTTTCATTGCTAACATCCCTCTATGAGCTGAGATTCAGGGAGGAAGATCATGGTTTCATGATGATTCTTGTTCATCCAAAGCCACATTTCTTGTCTAAAAATCTTTTCATTTTGATCTACTCCCTAAACTAAGTAAGTTTCAAGTAAACTTAGTATCTTCTCCCTCCATTCACTTCCCCCATCCATATTAACTCTAATTCTAATATGTAAATCCCCTATATTTCCTTTCCCCTACTAGTATTAACACCATGGTGTATAAACCCCAAATTTTGTATAAATATCCCTCCCCCTTGGCATTATAGCCATATGTTCTCTAAAGGGATCAGATGACATCTGGTCATTGTGATAAAGCCTAAGCCAAAACCCCTTTTCCCCTTTACAAATCCCTTTCTCACTTTCAAATCCCCATTTACACATAAAACCCCCTAAAAAGCCTTGTTTATACCCTTACCCGCTTCAAATGGCTAAAAAATCTCAAAAACCCACTTCCGCCGCTTAAACTAAGGTCTGGGCGCATACATTTGTTTTTGAAATACGTTGAAAAACCTTACCAAACCACCATACCCCGATCATTTTCCGCCTAAGCACGCATCCCGAAAAATATGTTAAATAAAGCCGCGCCTTGCCGTATCCCCCGATCATGTCATCAACCCCGACAGCCGTCCGATTCGATCTTGCGCATCCAACGGCTCTGGTTGCATCAGACCCTCTCCGAGGATCGTCCGTTACCCACCCTATCCCCCTATCACATCTAACCTCCGATAGCCGTCAGATCACATCCCTCCAGATCCGACGGCCATCGCTGCATCGGAGCAGACCTGCTGTCCGGACGATATCTTCCGACGGCCGTATTTTGGCTACGTCACGCGGCAGCCACGCGTCGCCTCCACGGCCCATCGGAGGTACCACTGACACTTACCGCCACCGTACCATAGGCGGTGCGATATGAAACCGCCGGCGGTTTCCGGTTTCTTCCTTTCCGCCCGCGTTGCGTCATCCCCACGTCATTGCTCCGTCGTCCCACGTCATTGCCACTTATGCCGCCACGTCAACCTTCCGCTCAACTATTGGTCGACCTGTCCCGCCACCTCGCTATCCCCGTGGACCAACCAGAGCCCGCCACCTGGCCGGGTGACGTCCTGCTGACGTCATCCGACCCTGACCCCACCTATGACGTCATGCTGACGTCAGCACGAAAACGCGCCAAAATCACCAAAAACTATATTTATGTCAAAAAGTCGCGTTTTTTGCTATTTTTGGCAAGAGCTTTGTTGTCTGTTCTGCATGAAATTTTACGTTCAAACCTGCACCAGCCTGCTGAGCTAACTTCCAGACCGCCAGAGCATCCATCCTTCACGCACTAGCAAGTTTTAACCGGCGAAATTCCGCAGGTACTCTCCATCTTTACTCTGCAAATCCGTTTTTTCGTAAATTCCGACTGTAGCCTGTAAGCATACTTTAAAACGCCGATTTCACCACTAAACTCCACTGAACCAGCAGTAATACCGAACCAGAGCTACCATTACACGTTTGGAAAACCACATTGGGCAAATTGAACATAAATTCCTCACTGGTTCGCGCAATCGTGAACCAATTACCCACAAAAATCAAATTTGCCTCAAAAACAAACTCTGCTCAGTTCTGCAAATCATCTATTGGTTCAAAGGCAGTATTTCAATTGCTGCATCCTTCCCTATTTCATTCTTTCTCCTCAAAAATTCCCATTTCCCTCAGAGAAGCCCCTTTTGTGTTACTCTGTATAGTAACACCAGTCCTAAAAAGAACAGAATCCTAAAGAAAACATGGATCCCCCTGTGGCTCCCATAGCCCTCAATGTAGCTCCTCTGAATGCCCCTCACAGAGCATTGGGCTGGAAAGCATTAGCTGACTTAGACCATAGCATATCAGAAGAAATGCTAAGCAGGAGCAGGTTTCATCTCCAAATATTAAATGAAATTAAAATCAAGCATCAGAATGGGACAGACATCTTGGGAATTTGGGATTCCTCTCTCCCGATCTTCAAGCTACCTCGGGTCAACCAATTCCCAGAACTCATCCACCTATGTGCTGAGTATTATGATGCATCCCAGAGGGCAGTGCTTGATTCTTCAGGCGCAATTCTGTTTCTCATTACCCCTGAAGCCATCAGGGAGATGCTGCAGTTCAAAACAAATAAGAAGTTGGTCCCTCTATCACTAGCTGATTTGATAATAGAGGGAGCCAGAATAACAGAAGCCCAGATTACAAAGCTTAACCAGTTATTCATCAAAGCTGACACTGTACAAACTCCTCCCATCAACTCTGTCTACCTCAACCAATTGGGCCTGGACCTTGTTGACATGATCAGTCCCATCCTGGGATATGATTCAGTGGAATATGTGGATGAAACGGTTATGCACATAATGCTCATGTTTTCTCCAGGTAGAAAACCAGTCTGCTATGACTATGCCACATACATCTCAGACAAGATGCATGAGCAGTTGATGAACCTATCAAGAGAAAGGGTATTTAAATACACTTCCTACAAATATCATTTGCTTCTATACTTCCAGCATGAGAAGTTCTCCTTCCCAATGAAGAGAGAAGATGCACAGGGAAATTTGAGATCTGTGGTGTACTGGACATCTGCTTTCCACCTCAGTTGCTATTCTCCATACACCTACTGTGAGTTCATTGATCACTTCATTCATCCAGCCATGACTCTACTTTTGGGCTCACCTCCTCCCAGATTGACAGATGAGATGCAAAGACTCCTGCATTTATCAAAAGCATACAGTATTGGGGATTGGTACTTCTACCAACACCACACCGTCATCAGAATATATGGGTGTGAGTTGCCCCCATTTAGACTACCCAGATTTGTGCCTATGAGGCTACTTGCCTTAGAATACTTCAGGCAGTTTGGCTTTGTGGATATGTTCCACTTTTTAGGCAAAGGTAAGAAGGCACAGCTAAAGGTCAAAAGTCAACTTGGCCATTTCCTCTATAACGAAAGGGAGGAAGGGTGGAAGGAAGCAGATAGAATGCTTGGGGGCCTTGGTCTCAAATACAGCTTCCTATGGAAACCTTACGACCCTAACAACTTCATTACCATGAGGAGGCTTAAATACAAATTGTCTGCTTATGATCATTGCAGCCTTCCTCACATAGAAAAACATGCCAATCAAAGAAAATGGAGGAGAGGGACTTTAGAAGAAGCTGTTACTCAAGAAGAGCTAAATCAAAGAGCTCTAAGAAACATAAAGAAAATGGCTGACCTTGAGTTTTATTCACAGGTCAGCTCACTGCCGAGCATACAAATTGGAGCAGCAGCATCCTCTTCAACCGCCCAACAGCAAGCTACAAGAGTTGCTGGAAATATATCAGAGAAGGGAAAAGAACAGGTGATGGAGATTGAGCCAGAGCAGCAAGAGAAAGAACAGGCAGAGCAGGAGCAGCAGCAGCAGCAACAACAAAAACAACAACAGCAGCCCTTACAGCAAGAAATAGTGGTAGATACCCCAACTACCACTGAGCAGCAGGCCCAAAATGTAGAACACTCAAGGCCTGAAAACATTACTGATGCCTCGGTCCTTCAAACTCCACAGAAGGAGGACCTAAGTAGAAAAAGGGACAGAGAAACACCCATGACTTCATCCATCAACCAAGGGGGGAAGAGACAGAGATTAAATGACTTCTCAGAGGATGATGCGGCAATTAGACAAGCAATGGGTATGGGCCCACCCAGCAGGGAAGCCTCGGTCAGTTCCTTCCACCAAGAACAAGACAGAACTATGGGAGGGGAGGTCACTTCCTCCAGCCAGCAGAGGGAAGGAGAGGTAGGCATCAAACAGCAGTTTATAGACATCAAAAGAAGGAGTGAACCCATGAAAGTCAAATTATATAACCATTTGTTGAAAATGGCTCCCTCCAACCAACAAAGATTAATGTCTGCCTTTGATGTGGATGAAGGCAAATTGACTATGAGTCACTTCATACCCATAGCGCTCCAGCCACAATCTACTGCAGATTATCTCAGGACTAATCTAGAGGTCCTGGCCAAGGACATTCACCCAATGGATAAAATTGAGCTGCACAAGCAAACTGGTGAAATGGTGTATGCCGCCTTGGCAGACAAAACGTTGGAGAATTACAAATTAACAAGCAGCCTCAATGCTACAGCCTCTCAACTAGAATTGGAGAGGGCTTCATCTTAGGCCAAAGACAACAGGATAAGATCCCTAGAGGACATCATCGTGGAAATTGGGCATAACCCCAATGACATCAAAGGGATACAGGAGATTTTGAAACTAAGGGATGCTGACATGGCTGCATTAAGGAAGAAAGTCAAACTCCCAGCTACCATTCACCCCCAAACAGATGAGGTAGCCCAACAAAGGATGGAAAAGGATGCCACAGATCTGCTAATATCTATATATAAGCAGCTCCTGCAGACACAAGAGAAATTAGGAGAGTCTGAGGCTACTCAAGCGGCCTTACAAGCAGCACTAAAGCAAAGACAAGAGGGTCAGACTTCTCAGCCTCCTCCTCAAGTCATCAATCTTGAGGACGCTGCTCCTACCACTGTGCCTCCACCTCAACAACCTGAGCAAACAGCTACATCCACTTCAGCAGCACCTACAAGTACAGAACAGGCACAGAGCCTAGACATGCAGAAATTAAAGAATGAAATACAAATTTTGGAAGCTCAGATGACAGAGCTGCATGAAACCAGAGAAAAGCTGGACAAGGTCAATGAAAGGCATGATAAGACAAAAAGAGAGGTGGCAGAAAAGGGCAAGGAAATCAAAGCCCTTAAAGATAGGATCAAGGAGCTTGAGAATGAGCTCAAGCTAGATAAAATCATATCTGAGATCAGAGCAATGGTATGGTCCAATATTGGCCAATCCATCACCAACCAATGGCCATACATTGAGACAATCCATGAGCAACTACAGCTCATCCCAAAGGCACAAAAGGAAATCCAAACATCAAGAGCCTTATTAGGAAATATGCCTGAAGTTGCTACAAGAATGATCAATGTGCTTAACCACAAAACAAGTTCTCATTTAGCCACCATTGGAATCACAAATAGAACTGAGACTATTCAACTGATCAAGAGGGTTCTTACTCTTAGAAATCTGGTACAGACATTGGACAGAAGAACCCAGGATATGCAGACAGAGGTGAACAGGTTCATGGAGAAATTTCAGGTATTACAGAGTAGAGGACTCCCTAGCTTACTGAACAGCGGAGGGAAATTATTCACCCATGAACAGTATGCTAAAAGAGTAAATGTTTTTGCCTCAGCACAGATCAATGAGAAGGCCAGCACTTCAGAAGACACAGGGCCTATTACAGGGCAGGTTTTCTATAGTAAGATAGAAAATCTATTTTTTATAATGAATGAAATTAATCACTTGTTTGATGTGGCCCCAAATTTTTTCAAATATACAGAAGCAGAAGAGACAATGGAGGCCATCCTCAGGCATCAGCTCCCTACACAGGAATGGTGGACAGATGCAATACAGAGAATTTTATAAGCAGTAAGGAATTCACCAATTTCTGTTTTTTACAAATTTTTACAAAAAGCACAGTTCAGCAAAGTCAGCGGATGTAGCAGCCAACAAAGCAGAAATAGAAGACCACAGCTGGCAAACCCGAGAATGCACTGCGCAGCCAAAAGTAAATGTGTATTTCCAGAATTAAAACAGAGTGATGCAACCGACTCAGTGACTCTCAAAAGTCAAAACAATCCTCTGACAGACATAAAGAGCATTTACGCTGCATTCAAAGTTGTAATAATTGCTTGTCTACTTTCTGAACGTAGTAATGAAGATATTTTCTCTCTCAGATGACTCAATGCCTGAGATATTTTGTATACGCATTCCTATAAAGTCCCCTTTGCATGAGATTGCAAGGGTTGTTGTTGATTTCTCCTGAAGAAGTTCTTATGCTGTAATCTTTTCATGAATTAATAAAGAAAGTGATGGAATTTCTCGGATTTCTGGGTGTCGAATGTGTTCTGGTGTCGGTTGATAACTGCTGGATTCCTGTGTATTTCACCATGCAATAAGTCTCTGTAACTCTCTCTGTTATTTACTTGTTTTGTTAAAATCCATATACGTTATCTGATTTTCAATACTGAGCAACAAGGAAAAAGAATAACTTTCAGGATTTACTCACTGAGTACCCTGGGTTCAATCTGCGTTGTTAACGAATGTTTTCCTTGAGCTGTAATCTAGATAAGTGTAATTCTTAACTGCTGCACTTTCAGAATACACCTTTCACGGTGGCCTTTTGTCACAGGAATTCAAGTTTTGCTCCTGTGCAACATGCTACACTTTCACCTCACCAACTTAATAGAAAATTCTTAATTGCTTTCTGTTGGTTGACATATATCACCATTTTAGCTAAATTTGTTTGTTTGAAATACAATATTGGCCCTGCAGTTCCAGCACCATCAATCTTTCATTTTTAAACCTCATGAGTCCAGACTCCATTGCCCAATGATACTTTCCTCTCTGAAAACCATATCATAAGACCTGAAAGAAATCCTTCAACCAAAAAACATAAACAAAACCTGAGCATAATAGCTAGCCTGAAACACTATCATAACAGAGACAAATCACAAAGAGAGAGCCCTCTCTGGTTGCAGTTAGGCTAGGAACTGTAACCCAAAGATTGGTTAGTGGTTACCCCGGCCATATTCCCTTGGGAGTCATAGGGAACAACCTGGGTGTTAACATAATTGGCGACTCCACTGGGGAAAAGCTTAGGATTTTCCGAATTTCTATATCTCTCAAACTCTGAAATCAAGCCTGAAACAAGTCAGGAGGCCTTTGATCTATTTCTGGATAACAGTGACAATTCTAAGGAAGAGCTCTTTCATGGAATCTTCATCTCAGATTTGAAATATATCTAGTCATTTCACAATCCTTGTTTAGTCTAGTCAAGTTCTAAAGAATAGTTAGAAGCTGGCTCCCAAGAAAAACCCCAAGGCACACTAGGGCAAATCCTGACCCTAATCCACCCATCATTGTTGATAATCCAAATACCATCCGAAGAAACATTAGGAGACACCAAAAGCAGGAGAAGCCTGCTGATTCAAATATAAGTTCAGATCATCCCAGCCTCATTCCCAATCCTTGCAAAGTTCTTTTCCGGTCCACCCCTAGTTCCCCTAGTTCACCATCAACATCTCAAAGTCCTCCTCTCACATCTTCATCCACTGCACATACTCCTTTAACCAGTTTCCCATTAGCTACTCATCCCATTAACCCTGTTATACCAGTGATCCCTGTTGTCCCGTTTGTTCCTATCAACCCTCTAAATCCCATAAATATGGCTAACAGGTATGCACCTCTGCAGATACCAGCTAATGCTGCAGCTTTACCCCAAGACTACCAAACCAAAATCTCATTTTTTGACTCCAATGGCCCTCTGACAGCTGTTCAGCATGCTAAGAAGATGCAAGACCACTTTGAGACCTATGAAATAGATGATGACAGTGTCAGAATGAGAATTTTTGTTCAAAGCTTAACTAGGGATGTTAGAACTTGGTTTAGATCCCTGAATGCAAACTCCATTACAACTCCTGATGAGCTTTACGAAGCTTTTACTAACAGATGGGAGAAGAAGAAAGATCCTCTCCACATACTTGGTGAATATGACACTATTAAGAGAGGTCCCCAAGAGACAGTTTTGGAATATTGTGCTAGGTTTAACAATGTATATAATGCTATCCCACAGAACTTAAGGCCCCCTCCTGATTTAGCCCTATATAAATTCCCTGATGGTTTTGACCCTGATATGGCCTACCAGTTGAAGGAAAGAGATCCTCCAACCCTTGCAGAAGCTCAAAGGGTTGCTGTCACAGTGGAAGCTAACCTAATTGCCAAAAGAAACAGGGCAAAGTTGGAAAAAAGGACTGCCTTCAAAGAAGAACCCTCGGGCTTTGATCAAAAGCTGGATGCAATACTGAATAGCATGAAGAGATTGGGCAAAAGAGTGGAATCGGTTGAAAGAAAGTCATCATGGGAAGCATCACAAAACAACCCTCCTAGAAATCCGAATTTTAGGAGAACTCAAAACCCAAACATGGGTAAGACAAGTGCTGACCAAGACATTAGACCCCCTTTCCAAGAAAATTATGCAGAAACTTCCACATCTAATGAACTCAATGAAGATCCTGAGATTAATCTAATGGGTCTAGATGGTAAAAGCCAAGTTTTATTAACACAAGAGGATTATGAGGATGATGAAATCAAAATATTCCAAACTAAATCAGGAGAATCCTTTGATTTTAAACAAGGATATGATACTGTTGTCTATGAAGTCCATAAACAGTACAAGCTAAGGAGTAGGACTGTGAATGTTAATCAGCCTGAAAAGATAAAGGATAAACAGCAGTCTAAAGGAACCATAGTCACAGAACCTAATGACCAAACACACTTACCTGCAGAAGAAGTAGTGGTTGAAGAGGTCACCAAGCTATTGTCACCACTACATCAGCCTATGGAAACTTCGTCCTCTCACCCTGATTTAAATATTACCCCTCAAGACATGAGTGAAAGGGGCAGGTCTCAAAGTCAAGATGAAAACCAACAAGAAGATTTAATGAACAAAGAAAGGGCTGCTATCCATAACTCCAAAACCCAAGCTGATAAACCTTTTGACCTAGGCACAGAGATTGGCAAGCTAAAGATAGCAATCCCCCTCTCAGAGCTGGCCAAGCATGACATCTATAAGCAACAGATCAAGAAATCCCTTCAACTCACTAATAGCAAAGATGATGTAAATGTGTTAGATGACACTCCGGAATTACTGTTTGGCCCAGAGGTAGATGGAAAAACAGTAGTCACAGGGATATTACCTTTTTATGTCAGCTTGCATATTCATGACAAAATACTGCATAATGCAATGTTTGACTTAGGTGCATCTCATAACCTCATGCCAAAAGCAGTCATGGAAAGATTGAATTTGGATATAACAAGACCATACAAGGACCTGTTTTCCTTTGACTCCAGCCAAGTCAAGTGTTTAGGTCTAATAAAAGATTTATGTGTGTCTCTGGTTCAATACCCTAACAAAACCATTCTAATGGATGTTGTAGTCGTTGATATCCCACCTAAATATGGGATGCTGTGATCAAGATCATGGGGAGCTAAACTCCAAGGCTCCCTGCAATTAGATATGTCATATGCCACTATCTCTGTCTTTGGGCAACCAAAAAGACTCTACAGAGAAACACTCATGAAATACATGGTCAGCAGTGAGGAAAAGCCTCAAAATTTTCCTATATATGTTGTCCATTCAGACATAGACTCGTTCATTCTCTTCAATGACAGCACAAGCCTCTCAAACAATGATATTGGGACTAAAACACTCATGCAAGAACAAAACATTAATCAAGGAAGTACCACCCATAAAACATCAATCAGTCAAGCACTTGACACTGCCCCTCCTCTAGTTGTCAAAGATTTTCAATCAAGTGATGAAACTGTCCTAGAAGACGAGCTAGAGAAGAAACCCCAACTCCTGCTTACATTGCCATCCCATGAACAGATCTTTAAATCTCCTGTCAAGCAAGATATCCTGTGGGTCCTAGAATTTGATGGCTCATTCAACAAGTTAGGGGCAGGAGCTGGAGTTTGGATACATAACAAAGAGAAAAACCATGCAGAAGGCAGCGCTTATAGATTAAACTTTAGATGCACTAATAACATGGCAGAGTATGAAGCTCTATTACTAGGTCTCAAGCTAGTAAAGTCATTACAAGCTCCTAGGGTTTCGATCATGGGAGATTCTGATCTAGTGATTCAACAAGTAAAAGGAAATTTTGTCACCAATGACAAAAGGTTGAGGTCTTACAGGTCTGCTGTAATTGAACTATTGGACACTTTCTCTGAGTTCCTTATCACAAAAATTTCAAGGAGCCACAATCTCCATGCACACAGTTTGGCAACGTTTGCCAGCACCTTCAAATTTCCACTGGAACCCAACAACTGCTTCACAGCTGAGGTCAAGTACAGACCCTCCATTCCAAACAATGTCAAAGAATGGTAAGTATTTGAGGATGATATGCAAATAAACAATTTTTTAACCTTACAACAAGAGTTTGCAGGATTAAATATTGACAATGACGCAGCAAGTCAATCACAAATACTTGAGTCAGCAAGTCAATCACAAATGCTTGACAGAGCAAGTCAATCACAACTACAGTTTCAACAAATTGTTCATCCAATATCTCCTAGAACAGCAAAACAATTACTGAATCCAACCATTTTCAACAACGAAAACATTCAGCAAATTCGCCAAATTGACTGTGAAGAGGTGACCAGCGCTGAAGCTGAAATCATAGAGCTCAAAGACAATTTCCTTCCAACAGGCCTTACCCCACTAGAAGACATCTTTGATTCAAATGACATCCCTAGGAAGCCAAAAATGCAGCCATTAGATGCAGCCGTTGAAGAATGCAATATTGGTACCATTGACAAGCCCAAAATAATAAAGTTGTCTGCTTCTTTGCCCCCTGATCAAAAACCCAAGTACATTGACCTCTATAAAGAGTTTCAAGATGTCTTTGCATGGGGTTATGAGGATCTAAAGTCCTATGATACTTCTGTCATCCAGCATACCATTCCCCTCAAGCCTAATCAAAAACCATTCAAACAGAAGTTGAGAAGGATCAATCCTATACTCCTTCCTTCCATTGAAAAGGAATTGCAAAAAATGTTCAAAGCTGGTATCATAGCACCAATCAGGTTCTCTGAATGGATTTCAAATTTAGTCCCTACAAGAAAGAAAAATGGTGAGATTAGACTTTGTGTAGACCTAAGGAATTTGAACCAAGTATCCCTTAAAGACAACTACCCCTTACCCAAAATGGATCACATTCTTCAAAGGGTGGTGGGGGCCTCAAGGATCTCATTGCTGGATGGATTTCAGGCTTTAATCAAATCTTGGTACACCCTGATGACCAAGATAAAACTGCATTTACAACCCCATGGGGAACTTTCAAATATGTAAAAATGCCCTTTGGATTGAAAAATGCAGGGGCAACATTTCAAAGAGCAATGGATATTGCTTTTGCAAAAGAGATTCATGACTTCCTAGTCATTTACTTAGATGATCTTACACCCTTTTCAAAATCTGACCAAGAACATCTGAAACATTTGAGACAGATTTTCCTAACATGCAGGAAATATGGCATTTCCTTAAATCCCAAGAAATCATTATTTGGCTTGGAAGAAGGTAAACTCTTAGGACACATTATCTCAAAAGATGGCATAAGAATTGACCCAGATAGGATACAAGCTATCCTACAAATGCCCCACCCAAGGAATGTCAAGGAGTTGCAGGGATTCTTAGGAAAAATCAATTTCTTAAGAAGGTTTATCCCAAACTTAGCAGAACTAATCAGATTATTAAACAACATGTTAAAAAAGGATTCAAAAGTAAAGTGGACTGTTGAAGCAAATCAAGCCTTTGAAGGTATAAAATTGGCCTTGACTCAAACCCCAGTGTTAACCAATCCTCAGTTTGACAGAGACTTTATCATTTTCTCTTTCGCCTCCCAGCATACTATTGCTGTTGTTTTGCTGCAAAAAAATGACCAAGGAAATGAGAAACCAATTGCTTTCTTTAGCAAAGCCCTTAGAGACGCACCTCTGAAATACCAAATCATGGAAAAGCAAGCTTATGCTTTGGTCAAAGAAATTAAGGATTTTAGGATTTATATCCTTTATTCCCATGTCATATCATATGTGCCAAGTCCTATTGTAAAAGACATACTCACTCAAGAAAACCTAGAGGGCAGAAGAGGAAAATGGATCGCAAACATACTAGAATTTGACATCGAAATAAAACCTACAAAGCTAATAAAAGGGCAAGGTCTGGCCAAGTTAATGACAGAAGCAAATTTCCAAGCCCTAGATATCAATCAGCTGGATAGTGAAACAGAGCTGGCGACTCCAAAGATCAATGTAGCCTTTGAACAATCCCCTTGGTACTCTGACATCTGTTATGTGTTACAAAACCTGTGTGCTCCCCCAGGACTGTCCAGAACTAAGTGTAGGTTCTTAAAAATGAAAACATCTAGATTTTGTGTGATGGATGGAAATTTACTTTGGAAAAACCATGAAGGTATATTGCTGCACTGTTTAAAGGAAAATGAAACTAACAATATCATGCAAGATTTTCATGCAGGAGACTGTGGTGGACATTTGTACTGGAAGTCCACTGTGGACAAAATACTGAGGGCTGGTTATTACTGGCCCACCATGTTCTCTGATGTCAAGAAATTCACTACCTCATGTCATAAATGTCAAGTCTTTGAGGGAAAGAGACAGCTGCTGCCACTTCCCTTGAGGCCTATTGCAACAGAGAGACCTTTTCAACAATGGGGCCTAGACTTCATTGGGGAAATTCATCCCTCATCTTCAGGCCAACATAGATGGATTTTGACAGCCACAGACTACTTCACCAAATGGATTGAAGCTGCCCCATGCAGACAAGCAAATGACTCAGTAATCATTCAGTTTTTGGAGAACAACATACTGGCTAGGTTTGGCTGTCCTGACAAAATAATAACAGACAATGCTGCTGCTTTCAGATCCAAGAAAATGGTGAACTTCTGCCACAAATATCATATTACTTTGGGTCACTCTACTGCATACTATCCCCAAGGAAATGGCCTAGCTGAATCATCTAACAAGAGCCTGGTGAACATCATAAAAAAGGTGCTGGAAGAAAACAAAAAGAATTGGCACAAGAAACTAGTCAATGCCTTATGGGCAGATAGACTAACAACCAAAAGATCAATTAGGACCAGCCCATATGAGTTAGTTTATGGATTAGAAGCCAAGTTCCCCTCTTCACTAGGAGTTCCTGTCATGAAGCTTCTTCAAGAAAGCCAAGCTGAGTCAAATGATATGCAAAGAAGGATAAATCAAATCATATGTCTGCAGCAAACCAGAGATCAAGTTTTTAGCAGAGTTCAGGTATTACAAGAAAAACTAAAGAAAGCCTTTGACAGAAGAACCAAAGCAGAAGATTTCAATGTTGGTGATAAAGTCCTCAAGTGGGATGCAAGAAGAGAAGAGAAAGGAAAACATGGAAAATTTGATTCCTTATGGAGAGGACCATTTGTTGTCCAAGCAGTACAAGGTAATAATACATATTTCCTCAAAAGTCTAACTGAAGCTGACTTGGATGAAGGTCCTGTCAATGGCGGGATGCTGAAGAATTATTTTGACTATTTCCCATGAGTGAAACCTGGGGTTCCCTTGTATATATGCAGATGTACATATTATTTTCTGTTTAGATTGTAAAAATGCAGTTTTCCAAGTTATTGACCAACCAGCAAAAGGTAAATAAAATCAGAGGTCTACCAAGAAGGGAAGCACAAAATTTGGCACTTCAAAGCAGCAAACTTCAAGGATGATATGGGGAGCGATGGAGCAAGGCAATCTGACCTACTGTTCTTGGTCTTTCAAAAGAAACACCATCCCCATGTGGAGCCACTGTTAGATACCTATACCAATAGGTTTCATATTTCATGATTGGCTATGGAATGTCCAAATTTGTTCTGCTTTGATGACTCAAAGGTCACATATTTCCAAGAGAACCCAATCCATGTTTATAGCATGGTATGAGCTTCAAATTTTGATGGATGATTCAACAGCTTAATCTGGATCATTCCATGGTTTAAATTTACAGTTGTAGAATAGAGAAAGGAGTCTGTCCAAACTGTTTAATCTTGGCAGACAAGTAGTTCAGGTAGAGAAGGAAAGGCTCCCAACAACTTAATCTGGGACCTTGGAAGAAATAAGGGTAGAAGTAGATAGCAAAAACAAAAAGAAAAGCCAAAAAAAAAAAAAAAAGGCAAGTAAGGGTCTGCAAGTCCAAGTGCACCCTCCAAGAAGAAATAAAAAATGCTAGGCAAATAGTTGGGTAAGTAGTGGTGGTTGCAGAAAAGGCTATCTTTACCATTGCAGATATGTTGACTATGATTACCAAGGCAAAGTCTATCAAGTAACAAGGTGTTCATATTCATCAAGTTACAGCAAGGAGCATGACTAACCTCCCTCCTCCCCCCTTTCTTTTCATTGCTAACATCCCTCTATGAGCTGAGATTCAGGGAGGAAGATCATGGTTTCATGATGATTCTTGTTCATCCAAAGCCACATTTCTTGTCTAAAAATCTTTTCATTTTGATCTACTCCCTAAACTAAGTAAGTTTCAAGTAAACTTAGTATCTTCTCCCTCCATTCACTTCCCCCATCCATATTAACTCTAATTCTAATATGTAAATCCCCTATATTGCCTTTCCCCTACTAGTATTAACACCATGGTGTATAAACCCCAAATTTTGTATAAATATCCCTCCCCCTTGGCATTATAGCCATATGTTCTCTAAAGGGATCAGATGACATCTGGTCATTGTGATAAAGCCTAAGCCAAAACCCCTTTTCCCCTTTACAAATCCCTTTCTCACTTTCAAATCCCCATTTACACATAAAACCCCCTAAAAAGCCTTGTTTATACCCTTACCCGCTTCAAATGGCTAAAAAATATCAAAAACCCACTTCCGCCGCTTAAACTAAGGTGTGGGCGCATACATTTGTTTTTTTGAAATACGTTGAAAAACCTTACCAAACCACCATACCCCGATCATTTTCCGCCTAAGCACGCATCCCGAAAAATATGTTAAATAAAGCCGCGCCTTGCCGTATCCCCCGATCATGTCATCAACCCCGACAGCCGTCCGATCCGATCTTGCGCATCCAACGGCTCTGGTTGCATCAGACCCTCTCCGAGGATCGCCCGTTACCCACCCTATCCCCCTATCACATCTAACCTCCGATAGCCGTCAGATCACATCCCTCCAGATCCGACGGCCATCGCTGCATCGGAGCAGACCTGCTGTCCGGACGATATCTTCCGACGGCCGTATTTTGGCTACGTCACGCGGCAGCCACGCGTCGCCTCCACGGCCCATCGGAGGTACCACTGACACTTACCGCCACCGTACCATAGGCGGTGCGATATGAAACCGCCGGCGATTTCCGGTTTCTTCCTTTCCGCCCGCGTTGCGTCATCCCCACGTCATTGCTCCGTCGTCCCACGTCATTGCCACTTATGCCGCCACGTCAACCTTCCGCTCAACTATTGGTCGACCTGTCCCGCCACCTCGCTATCCCCGTGGACCAACCAGAGCCCGCCACCTGGCCGGGTGACGTCCTGCTGACGTCATCCAACCCTGACCCCACCTATGACGTCATGCTGACGTCAGCACGAAAACGCGCCAAAATCACCAAAAACTATATTTATGTCAAAAAGTCGCGTTTTTTGTTATTTTTGGCAAGAGCTTTGTTGTCTGTTCTGCATGAAATTTTACGTTCAAACCTGCACCAGCCTGCTGAGCTAACTTCCAGACCGCCAGAGCGTCCATCCTTCACGCACTAGCAAGTTTTAACCGGCGAAATTCCGCAGGTACTCTCCATCTTTACTCTACAAATCCGTTTTTTCGTAAATTCCGACTGTAGCCTGTAAGCATACTTTAAAACGCCGATTTCACTACTAAACTCCACTGAACCAGCAGTAATACCGAACCAGAGCTACCATTACACGTTTGGAAAACCACATTGGGCAAATTGAACATAAATTCCTCACTGGTTCGCGCAATCGTGAACCAGTTACCCACAAAAATCAAATTTGCCTCAAAAACAAACTCTGCTCAGTTCTGCAAATCATCTATTGGTTCAAAGGCAGTATTTCAATTGCTGCATCCTTCCCTATTTCATTCTTTCTCCTCAAAAATTCCCATCTCCCTCAGAAAAGCCCCTTTTGTGTTACTCTGTATAGTAACACCAGTCCTAAAAAGAACAGAATCCTAAAGAAAACATGGATCCCCCTGTGGCTCCCATAGCCCTCAATGTAGCTCCTCTGAATGCCCCTCACAGAGCATTGGGCTGGAAAGCATTAGCTGACTTAGACCATAACATATCAGAAGAAATGCTAAGCAGGAGCAGGTTTCATCTCCAAATATTAAATGAAATTAAAATCAAGCATCAGAATGGGACAGACATCTTGGGAATTTGGGATTCCTCTCTCCCAATCTTCAAGCTACCTCAGGTCAACCAATTCCCAGAACTCATCCACCTATGTGCTGAGTATTATGATGCATCCCAGAGGGCAGTGCTTGATTCTTCAGGCGCAATTCTGTTTCTCATTACCCCTGAAGCCATCAGGGAGATGCTGCAGTTCAAAACAAATAAGAAGTTGGTCCCTCTATCACTAGCTGATTTGATAATAGAGGGAGCCAGAATAACAGAAGCCCAGATTACAAAGCTTAACCAGTTATTCATCAAAGCTGACACTGTACAAACTCCTCCCATCAACTCTGTCTACCTCAACCAATTGGGCCTGGACCTTGTTGACATGATCAGTCCCATCCTGGGATATGATTCAGTGGAATATGTGGATGAAACGGTTATGCACATAATGCTCATGTTTTCTCCAGGTAGAAAACCAGTCTGCTATGACTATGCCACATACATCTCAGACAAGATGCATGAGCAGTTGATGAACCTATCAAGAGAAAGGGTATTTAAATACACTTCCTACATATATCATTTGCTTCTATACTTCCAGCATGAGAAGTTCTCCTTCCCAATGAAGAGAGAAGATGCACAGGGAAATTTGAGATCTGTGGTGTACTGGACATCTGCTTTCCACCTCAGTTGCTATTCTCCATACACCTACTGTGAGTTCATTGATCACTTCATTCATCCAGCCATGACTCTACTTTTGGGCTCACCTCCTCCCAGATTGACAGATGAGATGCAAAGACTCCTGCATTTATCAAAAGCATACAGTATTGGGGATTGGTACTTCTACCAACACCACACCGTCATCAGAATATATGGGTGTGAGTTGCCCCCATTTAGACTACCCAGATTTGTGCCTATGAGGCTACTTGCCTTAGAATACTTCAGGCAGTTTGGCTTTGTGGATATGTTCCACTTTTCAGGCAAAGGTAAGAAGGCACAGCTAAAGGTCAAAAGTCAACTTGGCCATTTCCTCTATAACGAAAGGGAGGAAGGGTGGAAGGAAGCAGATAGAATGCTTGGGGGCCTTGGTCTCAAATACAGCTTCCTATGGAAACCTTACGACCCTAACAACTTCATTACCATGAGGAGGCTTAAATACAAATTGTCTGCTTATGATCATTGCAGCCTTCCTCACATAGAAAAACATGCCAATCAAAGAAAATGGAGGAGAGGGACTTTAGAAGAAGCTGTTACTCAAGAAGAGCTAAATCAAAGAGCTCTAAGAAACATAAAGAAAATGGCTGACCTTGAGTTTTATTCACAGGTCAGCTCACTGCCGAGCATACAAATTGGAGCAGCAGCATCCTCTTCAACCGCCCAACAGCAAGCTACAAGAGTTGCTGGAAATATATCAGAGAAGGGAAAAGAACAGGTGATGGAGATTGAGCCAGAGCAGTAAGAGAAAGAACAGGCAGAGCAGGAGCAGCAGCAGCAGCAACAACAAAAACAGCAACAACATCCCTTACAGCAAGAAATAGTGGTAGATACCCCAACTACCACTGAGCAGCAGGCCCAAAATGTAGAACACTCAAGGCCTGAAAACATTACTGATGCCTCGGTCCTTCAAACTCCACAGAAGGAGGACCTAAGTAGAAAAAGGGACAGAGAAACACCCATGACTTCATCCATCAACCAAGGGGGGAAGAGACAGAGATTAAATGACTTCTCAGAGGATGATGCGGCAATTAGACAAGCAATGGGTATGGGCCCACCCAGCAGGGAAGCCTCGGTCAGTTCCTTCCACCAAGAACAAGACAGAACTATGGGAGGGGAGGTCACTTCCTCCAGCCAGCAGAGGGAAGGAGAGGTAGGCATCAAACAGCAGTTTATAGACATCAAAAGGAGTGAACCCATGAAAGTCAAATTATATAACCATTTGTTGAAAATGGCTCCCTCCAACCAACAAAGATTAATGTCTGCCTTTGATGTGGATGAAGGCAAATTGACTATGAGTCACTTCATACCCATAGCGCTCCAGCCACAATCTACTGCAGATTATCTCAGGACTAATCTAGAGGTCCTGGCCAAGGACATTCACCCAATGGATAAAATTGAGCTGCACAAGCAAACTGGTGAAATGGTGTATGCCGCCTTGGCAGACAAAACGTTGGAGAATTACAAATTAACAAGCAGCCTCAATGCTACAGCCTCTCAACTAGAATTGGAGAGGGCTTCATCTCAGGCCAAAGACAACAGGATAAGATCCCTAGAGGACATCATCGTGGAAATTGGGCATAACCCCAATGACATCAAAGGGATACAGGAGATTTTGAAACTAAGGGATGCTGACATGGCTGCATTAAGGAAGAAAGTCAAACTCCCAGCTACCATTCACCCCCAAACAGATGAGGTAGCCCAACAAAGGATGGAAAAGGATGCCACAGATCTGCTAATATCTATATATAAGCAGCTCCTGCAGACACAAGAGAAATTAGGAGAGTCTGAGGCTACTCAAGCGGCCTTACAAGCAGCACTAAAGCAAAGACAAGAGGGTCAGACTTCTCAGCCTCCTCCTCAAGTCATCAATCTTGAGGACGCTGCTCCTACCACTGTGCCTCCACCTCAACAACCTGAACAAACAGCTACATCCACTTCAGCAGCACCTACAAGTACAGAACAGGCACAGAGCCTAGACATGCAGAAATTAAAGAATGAAATACAAATTTTGGAAGCTCAGATGACAGAGCTGCATGAAACCAGAGAAAAGCTGGACAAGGTCAATGAAAGGCATGATAAGACAAAAAGAGAGGTGGCAGAAAAGGGCAAGGAAATCAAAGCCCTTAAAGATAGGATCAAGGAGCTTGAGAATGAGCTCAAGCTAGATAAAATCATATCTGAGATCAGAGCAATGGTATGGTCCAATATTGGCCAATCCATCACCAACCAATGGCCATACATTGAGACAATCCATGAGCAACTACAGCTCATCCCAAAGGCACAAAAGGAAATCCGAACATCAAGAGCCTTATTAGGAAATATGCCTGAAGTTGCTACAAGAATGATCAATGTGCTTAACCACAAAACAAGTTCTCAGTTAGCCACCATTGGAATCACAAATAGAACTGAGACTATTCAACTGATCAAGAGGGTTCTTACTCTTAGAAATCTGGTACAGACATTGGACAGAAGAACCCAGGATATGCAGACAGAGGTGAACAGGTTCATGGAGAAATTTCAGGTATTACAGAGTAGAGGACTCCCTAGCTTACTGAACAGCGGAGGGAAATTATTCACCCATGAACAGTATGCTAAAAGAGTAAATGTTTTTTCCTCAGCACAGATCAATGAGAAGGCCAGCACTTCAGAAGACACAGGGCCTATTACAGGGCAGGTTTTCTATAGTAAGATAGAAAATCTATTTTTTATAATGAATGAAATTAATCACTTGTTTGATGTGGCCCCAAATTTTTTCAAATATAAAGAAGCAGAAGAGACAATGGAGGCCATCCTCAGGCATCAGCTCCCTACACAGGAATGGTGGACAGATGCAATACAGAGAATTTTATAAGTAGTAAGGCATTCACCAATTTCTGTTTTTTACAAATTTTTACAAAAAGCACAGTTCAGCAAAGTCAGCATGCAGCATAAATCAAAGCTGAGCCAACTCAGCGGATGTAGCGGCCAACAAAGCATAAATAGAAGACCACAGCTGGCAAACCCGAGAATGCACTGCGCAGCCAAAAGTAAATGCGTATTTCCAGAATTAAAACAGAGTGATGCAACCGACTCAGTGACTCTCAAAAGTCAAAACAATCCTCTGACAGACATAAAGAGCATTTACGCTGCATTCAAAGTTGTAATAACTGCTTGTCTACTTTCTGAACGTAGTAATGAAGATATTTTCTCTCTAGGATGACTCAATGCCTGAGATATTTTGTATACGCATTCCTATAAACTCCCCTTTGCATGAGATTGCAAGGGTTGTTGTTGATTTCTCCTGAAGAAGTTCTTATGCTGTAATCTTTTCAGAAATTAATAAAGAAAGTGATGGAATTTCTCGGATTTCTGGGTGTCGAATGTGTTCTGGTGTCGGTTGATAACTGCTGGATTCCTGTGTATTTCACCATGCAATAAGTCTCTGTAACTCTCTCTGTTATTTACTTGTTTTGTTAAAATCCATATACGTTATCTGATTTTCAATACTGAGCAACAAGGAAAAAGAATAACTTTCAGGATTTACTCACTGAGTACCCTGGGTTCAATCTGCGTTGTTAACGAATGTTTTCCTTCAGCTGTAATCTAGATAAGTGTAATTCTTAACTGCTGCACTTTCAGAATACACCTTTCACGGTGGCCTTTTGTCACAGGAATTCAAGTTTTGCTCCTGTGCAACATGCTACACTTTCACCTCACCAACTTAATAGAAAATTCTTAATTGCTTTCTGTTGGTTGACATACATCACCATTTTAGCTAAATTTGTTTGTTTGAAATACAATATTGGCCCTGCAGTTCCAGCACCATCAATCTTTCATTTTTAAACCTCATGAGTCCAGACTCCATTGCCCAATGATACTTTCCTCTCTGAAAACCATATCATAAGACCTGAAAGAAATCCTTCAACCAAAAAACATAAACAAAACCTGAGCATAATAGCTAGCCTAAAACACTATCATAACAGAGACAAATCACAAAGAGAGAGCCCTCTCTGGTTGCAGTTAGGCTAGGAACTGTAACCCAAAGATTGGTTAGTGGTTACCCCGGCCGTATTCCCTTGGGAGTCATAGGGAACAACCTGGGTGTTAACATAATTGGCGACTCCACTGGGGAAAAGCTTAGGATTTTCCGAATTTCTATATCTCTCAAACTCTGAAATCAAGCCTGAAACAAGTCAGGAGGCCTTTGATCTGTTTCTGGATAACAGTGACAATTCTAAGGAAGAGCTCTTTCATGGAATCTTCATCTCAGATTTGAAATATATCTAGTCATTTCACAATCCTTATTTAGTCTAGTCAAGTTCTAAAGAATAGTTAGAAGCTGGCTCCCAAGAAAAACCCAAGGCACACTAGGGCAAATCCTGACCCTAATCCACCCATCATTGTTGATAATCCAAATACCATCCGAAGAAACATTAGGAGACACCAAAAGCAGGAGAAGCCTGTTGATTCAAATATAAGTTCAGATCATCCCAGCCTCATTCCCACTCCTTGCAAATTTCTTTTCCGGTCCACCCCTAGTTCCCCTAGTTCACCATCAACATCTCAAAGTCCTCCTCTCACATCTTCATCCACTGCACATACTCCTTTAACCAGTTTCCCATTAGCTACTCATCCCATTAACCCTGTTATACCAGTGATCCCTGTTGTCCCGTTTGTTCCTATCAACCCTCTAAATCCCATAAATATGGCTAACGGGTATGCACCTCTGCAGATACCAGCTAATGCTGCAGCTTTACCCCAAGACTACCAAACCAAAATCTCATTTTTTGACTCCAACGGCCCTCTGACAGCTGTTCAGCATGCTAAGAAGATGCAAGACCACTTTGAGACCTATGAAATAGATGATGACAGTGTCAGAATGAGAATTTTTGTTCAAAGCTTAACTGGGGATGTTAGAACTTGGTTTAGATCCCTGAATGCAAACTCCATTACAACTCCTGATGAGCTTTACGAAGCTTTTACTAACAGATGGGAGAAGAAGAAAGATCCTCTCCACATACTTGGTGAATATGACACTATTAAGAGAGGTCCCCAAGAGACAGTTTTGGAATATTGTGCTAGGTTTAACAATGTATATAATGCTATCCCACAGAACTTAAGGCCCCCTCCTGATTTAGCCCTATATAAATAACCTGATGGTTTTGACCCTGATATGGCCTACCAGTTGAAGGAAAGAGATCCTCCAACCCTTGCAGAAGCTCAAAGGGTTGCTGTCACAGTGGAAGCTAACCTAATTGCCAAAAGAAACAGGGCAAAGTTGGAAAAAAGGACTGCCTTCAAAGAAGAACCCTCGGGCTTTGATCAAAAGCTGGATGCAATACTGAATAGCATGAAGAGATTGGGCGAAAGAGTGGAATCGGTTGAAAGAAAGTCATCATGGGAAGCATCACAAAACAACCCTCCTAGAAATCCGAATTTTAGGAGAACTCAAAACCCAAACATGGGTAAGACAAGTGCTGACCAAGACATTAGACCCCCTTTCCAAGAAAATTATGCAGAAACTTCCACATCTAATGAACTCAATGAAGATCCTGAGATTAATCTAATGGGTCTAGATGGTAAAAGCCAAGTTTTCTTAACACAAGAGGATCATGAGGATGATGAAATCAAAATATTCCAAACTAAATCAGGAGAATCCTTTGATTTTAAACAAGGATATGATACTGCTGTCTATGAAGTCCATAAACAGTACAAGCTAAGGAGTAGGACTGTGAATGTTAATCAGCCTGAAAGGATAAAGGATAAACAGCAGTCTAAAGGAACCATAGTCACAGAACCTAATGACCAAACACACTTACCTGCAGAAGAAGTAGTGGTTGAAGAGGTCACCAAGCTATTGTCACCACTACATCAGCCTATGGCAACTTCGTCCTCTCACCCTGATTTAAATATTACCCCTCAAGACATGAGTGAAAGGGGCAGGTCTCAAAGTCAAGATGAAAACCAACAAGAAGATTTAATGAACAAAGAAAGGGCTGCTATCCATAACTCCAAAACCCAAGCTGATAAACCTTTTGACCTAGGCACAGAGATTGGCAAGCTAAAGATAGCAATCCCCCTCTCAGAGCTGGCCAAGCATGACATCTATAAGCAACAGATCAAGAAATCCCTTCAACTCACTCATAGCAAAGATGATGTAAATGTATTAGATGACACTCCGGAATTACTGTTTGGCCCAGAGGTAGATGGAAAAACAGTAGTCACAGGGATATTACCTTTTTATGTCAGCTTGCATATTCATGACAAAATACTGCATAATGCAATGTTTGACTCAGGTGCCTCTCATAACCTCATGCCAAAAGCAGTCATGGAAAGATTGAATTTGGATATAACAAGACCATACAAGGACCTGTTTTCCTTTGACTCCAGCCAAGTCAAGTGTTTAGGTCTAATAAAAGATTTATGTGTGTCTCTGGTTCAATACCCTAACAAAACCATTCTAATGGATGTTGTAGTCGCTGATATCCCACCTAAATATGGGATGTTGTTATCAAGATCATGGGGAGCTAAACTCCAAGGCTCCCTGCAATTAGATATGTCATATGCCACTATCTCTGTCTTTGGGCAACCAAAAAGACTCTACAGAGAAACACTCATGAAATACATGGTCAGCAGTGAGGAAAAGCCTCAAAATTTTCCTATATATGTTGTCCATTCAGACATAGACTCGTTCATTCTCTTCAATGACAGCACAAGCCTCTCAAACAATGATATTGGGACTAAAACACTCATGCAAGAACAAAACATTAATCAAGGAAGTACCACCCATAAAACATCAATCAGTCAAGCACTTGACACTGCCCCTCCTCTAGTTGTCAAAGATTTTCAATCAAGTGATAAAATTGTCCTAGAAGACAAGCTAGAGAAGAAACCCCAACTCCTGCTTACATTGCCATCCCATGAACAGATCTTTAAATCTCCTATCAAGCAAGATATCCTGTGGGTCCTAGAATTTGATGGCTCAGTCAACAAGTTAGGGGCAGGAGCTGGAGTTTGGATACATAACAAAGAGAAAAACCATGCAGAAGGCAGAGCTTATAGATTAAACTTTAGATGCACTAATAACATGGCAGAGTATGAAGCTCTATTACTAGGTCTCAAGCTAGTAAAGTCATTACAAGCTCCTAGGGTTTCGATCATGGGAGATTCTGATCTAGTGATTCAACAAGTAAAAGGAAATTTTGTCACCAATGACAAAAGGTTGAGGTCTTACAGGTCTGTTGTAATTGAACTATTGGACACTTTCTCTGATTTCCTTATCACAAAAATTTCAAGGAGCCACAATCTCCATGCACACAGTTTGGCAACGTTTGCCAGCACCTTCAAATTTCCACTGGAACCCAACAACTGCTTCACAGCTGAGGTCAAGTACAGACCCTCCATTCCAAACAATGTCAAAGAATGGTAAGTATTTGAGGATGATATGCAAATAAACAATTTTTTAACCTTACAACAAGAGTTTGCAGGATTAAATATTGACACTGACACAGCAAGTCAATCACAAATACTTGAGTCAGCAAGTCAATCACAAATGCTTGACAGAGCAAGTCAATCACAACTACAGTTTCAACAAATTGTTCATCCAATATCTCCTAGAACAGAAAAACAATTACTGAATCCAACCATTTTCAACAACGAAAACTTTCAGTAAATTCGCCAAATTGACTGTGAAGAGGTGACCAGCGCTGAAGCTGAAATCATAGAGCTCAAAGATAATTTCCTTCCAATAGGCCTTACCCCACTAGAAGACATCTTTGATTCAAATGACATCCCTAGGAAGCCAAAAATGCAGCCATTAGATGCAGCCGTTGAAGAATGCAATATTGGTACCATTGACAAGCCCAAAATAATAAAGTTGTCTGCTTCTTTGCCCCCTGATCAAAAACCCAAGTACATTGACCTCTTTAAAGAGTTTCAAGATGTCTTTGCATGGGGTTATGAGGATCTAAAGTCCTATGATACCTCTGTCATCCAGCATACCATTCCCCTCAAGCCTAATCAAAAACCATTCAAACAGAAGTTGAGAAGGATCAATCCTATACTCCTTCCTTCCATCGAAAAGGAATTGCAAAAAATGTTCAAAGCTGGTATCATAGCACCAATCAGGTTCTCTGAATGGATTTCAAATTTAGTCCCTACAAGAAAGAAAACTGGTGAGATTAGACTTTGTGTAGACCTAAGGAATTTGAACCAAGTATCCCTTAAAGACAACTACCCCTTACCCAAAATGGATCACATTCTTCAAAGGGTGGTGGGGGCCTCAAGGATCTCATTGCTGGATGGATTTTCAGGCTTTAATCAAATCTTGGTACACCCTGATGACCAAGATAAAACTGCATTTATAACCCCATGGGGAACGTTCAAATATGTAAAAATGCCCTTTGGATTGAAAAATGCAGGGGCAACATTTCAAAGAGCAATGGATATTGCTTTTGCAAAAGAGATTCATGACTTCCTAGTCATTTACTTAGATGATCTTACACCCTTTTCAAAATCTGACCAAGAACATCTGAAACATTTGAGACAGATTTTCCTAACATGCAGGAAATATGGCATTTCCTTAAATCCCAAGAAATCATTATTTGGCTTGGAAGAAGGTAAACTCTTAGGACACATTATCTCAAAAGATGGCATAAGAATTGACCCAGATAGGATACAAGCTATCCTACAAATGCCCCACCCAAGGAATGTCAAGGAGTTGCAGGGATTCTTAAGAAAAATCAATTTCTTAAGAAGGTTTATCCCAAACTTAGCAGAACTAATCAGATTATTAAACAACATGTTAAAAAAGGATTCAAAAGTAAAGTGGACTGTTGAAGCAAATCAAGCCTTTGAAGGTATAAAATTGGCCTTGACTCAAACCCCAGTGTTAACCAATCCTCAGTTTGACAGAGACTTTATCATTTTCTCTTTCGCCTCCCAGCATACTATTGCTGTTGTTTTGCTGCAAAAAAATGACCAAGGAAATTAGAAACCAATTGCTTTCTTTAGCAAATGTTGTGGGGAAAATTATCCGACTCGGATGACCCTATCCCTACTCTAAAGGTGACAGTCTTTAGCAACAACTGAAAGTAAAGCTTTGATATTTTCCTTTATGAAAGTACAGAGAGAAGGAAGAAAAGATTAACCAACCTGGTGTCTTTCGCTTAGTCGATCCTTATCCTCTCTCTTTGTCTCTTGTTCCCAGCTCCTTGCTCTCTTTGCCGGTCCAGCTACACACAGATCCTGCACAAAACAAGAGAGGAAACTACAAGATACATGTACTCATAACTGATGCATGGATTAGAGTGAATCAAATATACAAGTAAATACAATACATCAATGCAATACAAGTATATAGGAGAACATGCAAAACTTTATTGATAGAAGTAACAGGGTTCTGAGAAGGTTACAACCATTGATGGCTCCAATCCAGCAGCACCTCCCCAGCAGCAAGAACTCTCCTCTTCACCTCTAGTAAAACAATCACCCAATAGCTCTAACTGTAAACCAACAGCACCTCCTTGCTTTACACAAAATTCCAGCCTCCTTAGACCTCATAGAAGAGCTCTATATATAGGATAGAAGAAGAGAGGATGAGTCAGCTTGAGACTGACATAAAGCTGCCTTGTGTCCTCTCCCTCTTCAGTTAATCTTCAGTTCTTGAGTCCACTTGGAGATCCTTGGTTACACATGGTGATCAAGTACCTCTTACTCATCACAGGGCGAATCTTATGAACCAAGTGTCAGTTTGGAAGCTTCCTGGGCAGTTGACACCTTGCAGGATGACTGTGCCACTTGGCCAATCTCGCCCAGCACAGGTAGCCTTCATTACTTTTGACTTCCAGCGCAGGTACAAAGAGGGACAGTTGCATTCCAGTGCAGAAGCTCAGTGGAGCAGCTGACATGATCCAAAATAAGCCTGTTTTGAAGTGTTTTCAGGTGGAGAACTGATTGGAAGTGCTGTTGTTTGATGACCTTGTTCTTTTAGGGGTAAGAACAACATGTTTAGGGACTGAGGATCCCTGTAATTATTGACATTTCATGCTCCATGCTGCGAGGCACAAAAATGTCTATAACAGTTGCCCCCTAAAGTATGAGGCCGTTTATCGGGTGAAATGCTTTATCTAGAGGATCCGAAGTTCGTTCCAGTGCTGAGGAGAGTGCCCTGTAATACAATACAATACAATACATTATTTTTCATTCTATTTTCATGATCTAGCTGAGGCGGGCATTCCCATGCTCAGCTTTTATAAATACATTTTGGTACATATGACAGACGATCGTCTGAAGATAGACTGATAATTTTCTGCTGAAATTATCATCCTTGAAATAGGATGATCATCTGCTGCAATGATGTACATGGCGAATGCTTTTATATTTCCTGAATATATATCGCAGCCCGGATGGATGAAACTGACAACCAAGATCCGGGGTCTTCAAACTCGTTCGATCTTCACTCTAAGTACAAGTCGATCCATGTTAGAATTGCGCTGAAGTCGAACATGGAAAGACATCGCTTGATTACCGGTCAATAATGAAAAGCGTTAACAAGCGCGAGAGGAATCACCAATAATGACGATGACCCTCAAGGTACTGCAGTACAATTCACGTGGCGTGAATAAAGGACTTGGCGTCGAACGCCACGCAAAATCTTCTGGTCGAAGGTCATTGATGTATACCTGTCGCCGGAAGTGAGAAACTTGCCATTGAGGCATGCAAGCTTCAAAGTACTGATGGGGGTGTTCCTAGATCAACTTCTTGGATAATGAGCTGAAGTCGACAAGAAGCGATCCGTCAAAGGAGGGCCTTAATGAATCCCACATCAATGACACGGAACGGAGCTAATGATTTTAGTGGAGGTGAAAACAAACTGTGACATATGATTCAGGGTGGCGATCATGAATGGATGAAAGACAATGTATGGCAGTGGATGGGACACGGTTGACACTTTCAGAATGACCCCTCTTGAACATATAACGACACTAATGCGATGGATCGGTAGCATTACCCCAAATGTGGATGGTTTGGCGAGGACCATGGCGATGAGACCGGTGAATGAAACAACCCAACCCGATGTGGTACGGAGGAAAAGTGTCATGTTCAAGAGTGACTTGCTACCATTAAACTTTGATGTTCTCCCAATTTTTCCCCAGTCATTTCTGACCAGTACCTCTTTATTTTTGTCAAGCTTGAGGAGGATAACATATGCTTGTTCTATAACCTGCCCTTCGGGCAAGCCCATTGCTATGATTTAACGAGCCTAGCGATAGGGAAACTCGTTCTCGTCTAAAGACAAGTTTGTCGCTATTCAATCATTTTAACGAGTCTAACGACAAGGAAAACTCGGTCCTTTTCATTTTTAGAGAGTCTGAAAAGGTACAGAAAGTCAACTCCATCATTCCTTTTTCGTCATCTAATCCCTTAAGTCCGAAAAAGTATAAAACAATACAGAAGGGATGGCTGTTCGGTAATTTTAACGAGCCGAACAAGACAAGCGCTCGATCCTTTTGTGCAATAATCCCTCAGGTCCAAAAAGATTAAAATTTAGAGGAGGGATAGCGTTCCGGTCATTTAACGAGCTGGAAGGCCAAAACTCGGCAAACTTTTCATATTTTACGAGTCAGTGAAAAGAGCTCAAAGAAGACTCGTCTTTTGAGGAACGAGTGATGAATAGGGATAGCAGCAGATTCGAGGTACAGGTTGGAATTTTCCAATCACGGTAGCGTCACGAGGATGGCTAGGTGAAATCACTCTTCGCAGCTGTTTCTCAAAAGAGGTAAACACACAAATGGAAGTGAATGATCGGCCAAATGAACAGTGGAGGTGGTGGATGAAAACACGATCAAGGTTCTTATGGCTGATGAATTTACGATCTCAAAAGGTTATTTACCGGTTCATTTTTTCTGGATGAGCTTGAACTCTAAGGGAAAGCCTGCTCATAATCTTATGTTTATTTTTTAACGAGCATGAACTATGTGCTAAAACTGCTCGGATCTTGCGTTTATTTTTTAACGAGCATGAACTATATGCTAAAACTGCTCGATGATAAGTTAGCATGCCCCCAGCATAATAGCGCAAATCGAGGTGCATGCCCCCCAAGCTTCATTGCATTCAACTCGGTGATTGGAATGAAGGTTTACCTTTGAGATTTGGAAAGGGGATTGGTTTCATTTTTTAATGAGGTTGACACAGTAAAAGAACTATCCTCATGGTTTTTCATTTTTTAACGAGGTTGACCTGAGATAGGAACTATCCTCGATCTTTCAGATCCGCTAGAAACAGAAGGTCTCATATTCCATTGTGGTCATTTCCGCCAGATTATTTGAAGGCGGCAATGCGGAAGTACCCATTAAAGTAGGGTTTTTTAGGAAAATGACTCCGATATTTGGGAGAGAGTGATTCCTTCCCTGGATCATAGGAATGCTTCCCGTAGTAAATGGTGGCACAACTTTTGTCGAAGTTGTCATCGAACTGCTTGGTTGATCATACCCTTTACTGTTCGACGACTGCGGATTCCCGCAGTTTTTGCACTTTGTCGAAATCAAAGCATCATTTTGCTATTCAGAGGTCGACACCATTAGCACCTGGCACCAGGAAGTATCTCCACTATCAACCAGATTTTGACTTGGATTGGGAAACGGATCAGTTAATACAGCTGGGGTTTGTGAATTCTTTAAGAATCTTTTAAACTCAGCTTTATATGGACAATTTGTTGTCCAATGATCCTCATCGCATATATGACATGGACTCGTTGGTTTCCCTTTCCTAGGAGGGCTTGAAGAAGTTTTTTGAGGAGATGACTCACCCTGTTTCTTCTTCTTCCCTTCGTTTTGTTTCTTCTTGCTTCCTGGTTGATTGGAGTTTTTGCCTTTATCCGTAGATACAGCATTTACCTCCGAAGCAAGAATCTCTTGATTTGCTCTTTGATTCGAAGTCTTACGGGCTTTCTTATTCGAATCCCTTGTCGACTTAGCGTTTGCAGTTCCAATCACGCCATCACCGGCATGAGAGTCACTATTTGATCCGGGAGGAGGAGGGATCGAAAATTCTGGTCTGGGGGCGTCAGGTATCTTATCATAGAGCGTGCCCGACTGAGTATATACTAAGTCCAAATATTGAGCACGAGCAATAACCTGCTCCTCTGTTACGACGCCTCCCTTGGCCACATCTTCTGTTATAGCAGGAAGAAGCGACTTTATAAACCACTCAGCCAATAGCTGATCTGGAACATAGGTCTTTACCATTCTGCGACGACGATGCCACTCATGTATATGATCTGATATATGTGTGGCCGTTGTCTGCTTGAAATTGGTCAAGATCTCTGTTCCAGTTTCGTACCTTATAGGTAATTGAAAGTGTGTTAAGAAAGTCGTGGCTAGGGAACTAAAATTGTCGAAAGAGGCTCTAGGTAATTCAATATACCATTTAGCCGCCGGACCAGTCAATGTCCTCTGGAAAAGGCGAAGCCTTATCGAATCATCATTCAAGGTATTCGACGAACACCACAGATGGAATGTCATCACATGATTCGACGGGTCTTCGCCAGGATTTCCATTGAATTTAGGAATGTCCGAAGGAAGTTTGTGAGGAATCGCTGGCCACCAATGGGCATAGACGATTGGATCATTCATCAATCGATGTAAGTCTGGTAATTCTAAGGTTGCCATGAATGGCAACTGTTGATTCAGGTTCGGCGAGGCGTACCCAGGATACGATGGAATCGCCTGAGCAGTAGGCCTTTGCACACCAGCATAATGCAACTGATGTTGATATGACTGATATGGTTGGTGGGCTTGGCCACTGTAAAGTGGTTGATTTAACCCGTTCTGAATATAGGGCTGCCCACTATTCGCAAAGATCTGTTGCTCAGATCCCTGGTACACCTGTTGAAACTGAGGTTGTTGGTATTGCACCATCCATGGTTGTGAAGCCATGTTTTGCTGTGCGACACTAACCGACGGACCAAGATGCGGGGTTATAGTCCCTGTTTGTATCTGTGTCGTCCCGGCAGTCGGCGATTGTGGTTGTGTTGCAGGGTCAATAGGCTGTTGCATTACAACTTGGGGTTGACATACAACAGGCATCGATTGAACTTGCGACACGGTTACAATTGCTGGCGTCGTCGGGATACTAGACATAGGTACACATTGTTGCATGGAATATACAACTCTTGGTTGTTGGGGTAACATAGGTACCCAACCACTCGTCGTTACTTCAGTCAAACCTGAATGTGGTTGAAAACTGCCGTATGGGTATCCCCCTGAAAGGGGAAGTGAAAGGGCATATTGCCCCCCATACGGTAACAATCCGGAGCTCAAGGGTATAGATGGCCTTTGAGGACTGGATGGCCCAAAATGATTCCCAAAGGGATCAATTTGTCTAGTTTCAACATAAGAATTACCGGGTATTATACCGGAAGAACAAACTGGAACAGACCAAGTTGTCATAATAGTCCCTGGGTGGACTCCTTCTAGCTGATGAGAGCTAGTCGGGACGGCTGGTATGCCGGCAAACATCGTTGGATTGGCAGCAAGAGCTTCTGCTGTCGCTGTGTCGTTTGGCACAGTTCTAGATGTCGACGGTTGTTCAGACATTTTAAGTCTATCCAATAAACTTCCTAACGATTCTTCAGGAACTTCCAGTGGCGATGGACAAACTTCTGATGCAGAAGGAAAAAGAGTGGTACCTACTCCAAAATGAATTGGAGTATTTGCTTGCTGGTCCTCTACGATTTCCTCTATTGCGATCAGACCAGGAGGAAGAGGCAGACCGTCAGGTCCGTAAAAGATTTCTGGTGCCGAAGAAGGGGTTGCTTCGACAGCGACAGTTGTTTGAACAACAAGACTCTGTGGACCGGTTTCAGATGGAACTGGTTCAGTCATGCAAGTACTTGTCTTCAGACTAGGATCAGTACAACTGTCCTTCTGTTGCTGTTGAACTTCTTCAATAGAGGCAGGGATTCCAGAAATATTGGGAGTGACCAGAATCTCAGATGTTGTTGGAACTTCCGTTCTAACTTTAAAAGGAGATTTTGACCTGGTCAAGCGAGTTCGCTTCGTCCGTACTACTCTCGGTTCCGGAGACAAAGGTGGTTGACTCGCGAGTCTCCCCGAACGATGGAGTTTTAATTGACTTTCCTCCATGGTTGCGGATTACTTGATCAACTAAAATATAAAAGGGAATTATGTTTCCGTATTGAATGAATTTTATTAGACGCTTTTAGACACAACTTTGCTTTTTCATGTTTTAAGAGTCGAGAAAAAGCTAAAGATGACTCTAGTCGCCTTCGATGTATTAACGAGCCCGAAGTGACAAATGCTCGGTTGGACCTTTTCAGTTATAGAGTTTGAAAAGGGCCAAAAGAAACTGCTCTGGAGATCTAGGCAGAGGGTGTGCCAAACCTTTCGCGAAACCACAGAATACGTTTTACGGTACGGGTGGTCGATCTTCGTGAATGCTGTGTTCACTGCATCGCGATCAGTAGGGCGGTCGACACAGCTTCCTAAGGATAAAGGATAATTGCCTATAGGGGTCTCCCGATATACGCGACGGTACGCAGGAGCTCAAGTCCATATTAGTGCTATCGTCCCTCAGGAGGAATCACCCACCTTCGTAGAGATCGACAGTCACTACGTTTAACGACGCCGGAACACGTCTCTACCTAGACCTCTATTGTGAGCGTTATGTTACAATGCGTTTTTAGATTCATTCAATATATTTTAAGTTGATCTTGTTTATCAGTTTGTCTTTCAGGATCACCACGAGATGTATTGGTACAAATTCCTAAATGCAGCTAAAATGATAAGCAAGCTTTCACAATCTTTTTAGCTTTGAAAATCCTAACTACTGAGGGGAGAGAAAAACAATATCTTTCCACACAGAGCATAAAGCACAAACTAATGCACTTTCTCCTAGATCAGACACCCAAACTTATCAAAATGCAAATGCAAGATGCGTGTATTTCTTTTCTTTTCCTTTAATGTAGATGCAGACAAAAGGAAATTGTTGTGTAATCTTCGAATTCAATTTGAAGCGTAAACAAACAAGTATCGTCTAACATGAAAAGACACCTTACAGGTACTTTTTTTAACACTAAAAATATACGAATTCAAACCATAAGATGAAAAACAAACAAACTCAAACAGCCATGAACAGTAATAAAACTAGCTCTTAAGATCACAAAGACACTTTTACAGTTCAGGATCTAAGAGGTCACAACTATACTGGTTCGCTTTTCACAATGGGAAACTGTAACTGAAACAAGAAATACTGAAAGAACATTCACAGTTTCATCACACAACTGAGGCGGAATAATGTCAAGGAGAATGGTTTACAGCAAGTACAATGACCAGCAAGCAATCAGCAAAAAATCAGTGAAAACAGGGCTCAGACACAAAGGGAAACCTTAGCAAGACACTGGCTAACTGGACCAGCGCAGGCTCTGGTCTGTCAGTTTGATTCTCAACGCAGTTCCCGAAGGGAGTACCTGCGCTGGAATGCAGACTGCCTGTGGACAGCCTGCACTGAGACACGAGAGTTGCGTTTACAAGGAATTCCGGGTCATAAAAAGCTCAAAAATGCACTGTTTTTGCTGAAATAAAAAGCTATAGGTCAAGTACAGGCTAAGGGATGATCAAGAGGATGAAGATCTATCACAAAGAGTAAAGAGTCTTTTGTAGATAAGCTCTTCAAATCTTGAATTTGCTCAGCAAATGAGCAAGAGTAGCAGTCCCTCTACTTCGCTTTTGATATAGTCAAAAGCTTTTCGATTCGGTACTCTTTTCTTCAAGAAATGAATAGCAAAATACTACAAACACCAACAAGATACTAGGCTCCCCAGCGGAGTCGCCAGTTTGTTGTGGGGAAAAGTATCCGAATCGGATGACCCTATCCCTACTCTAAAGGTGACAGTCTTTAGCAACAACTGAAAGTAAAGCTTTGATATTTTCCTTTATGAAAGTACAGAGAGAAGGAAGAAAAGATTAACCAACCTGGTGTCTTTCGCTTAGTCGATCCTTATCCTCTCTCTTTGTCTCTTGTTCCCAGCTCCTTGCTCTCTTTGCCGGTCCAGCTACACACAGATCCTGCACAAAACAAGAGAGGAAACTACAAGATACATGTACTCATAACTGATGCATGGATTAGAGTGAATCAAATATACAAGTAAATACAATACATCAATGCAATACAAGTATATAGGAGAACATGCAAAACTTTATTGATAGAAGTAACAGGGTTCTGAGAAGGTTACAACCATTGATGGCTCCAATCCAGCAGCACCTCCCCAGCAGCAAGAACTCTCCTCTTCACCTCTAGTAAAACAATCACCCAATAGCTCTAACTGTAAACCAACAGCACCTCCTTGCTTTACACAAAATTCCAGCCTCCTTAGACCTCATAGAAGAGCTCTATATATAGGATAGAAGAAGAGAGGATGAGTCAGCTTGAGACTGACATAAAGCTGCCTTGTGTCCTCTCCCTCTTCAGTTAATCTTCAGTTCTTGAGTCCACTTGGAGATCCTTGGTTACACATGGTGATCAAGTACCTCTTACTCATCACAGGGCGAATCTTATGAACCAAGTGTCAGTTTGGAAGCTTCCTGGGCAGTTGACACCTTGCAGGATGACTGTGCCACTTGGCCAATCTCGCCCAGCACAGGTAGCCTTCATTACTTTTGACTTCCAGCGCAGGTACAAAGAGGGACAGTTGCATTCCAGTGCAGAAGCTCAGTGGAGCAGCTGACATGATCCAAAATAAGCCTGTTTTGAAGTGTTTTCAGGTGGAGAACTGATTGGAAGTGCTGTTGTTTGATGACCTTGTTCTTTTAGGGGTAAGAACAACATGTTTAGGGACTGAGGATCCCTGTAATTATTGACATTTCATGCTCCATGCTGCGAGGCACAAAAATGTCTATAACAGCAAAGCCCTTAGAGACGCACCTCTGAAATACCAAATCATGGAAAAGCAAGCTTATGCTTTGGTCAAAGCAATTAAGGATTTTAGGATTTATATCCTTTATTCCCATGTCATATCATATGTGCCAAGTCCTATTGTAAAAGACATACTCACTCAAGAAAAACTAGAGGGCAGAAGAGGAAAATGGATCGCAAACATACTAGAATTTGACATCGAAATAAAACCTACAAAGCTAATAAAAGGGCAAGGTCTGGCCAAGTTAATGACAGAAGCAAATTTCCAAGCCCTAGATATCAATCAGCTGGACAGTGAAACAGAGCTGGCGACTCCAAAGATCAATGTAGCCTTTGAACAATCCCCTGGGTACTCTGACATCTGTTATGTGTTACAAAACCTGTGTGCTCCCCCAGGACTGTCCAGAACTAAGTGTAGGTTCTTAAAAATGAAAACATCTAGATTTTGTGTGATGGATGGAAATTTACATTGGAAAAACCATGAAGGTATATTGCTGCACTGTTTAAAGGAAAATGAAACTAACAATATCATGCAAGATTTTCATGTAGGAGACTGTGGTGTACATTTGTACTGGAAGTCCACTGTGGACAAAATACTGAGGGCTGGTTATTACTGGCCCACCATGTTCTCTGATGTCAAGAAATTCACTACCTCATGTCATAAATGTCAAGTCTTTGAGGGAAAGAGACAGCTGCTGCCACTTCCCTTGAGGCCTATTGCAACAGAGAGACCTTTTCAACAATGGGGCCTAGACTTCATTGGGGAAATTCATCCCTCATCTTCAGGCCAACATAGATGGATTTTGACAGCCACAGACTACTTCACCAAATGGATTGAAGCTGCCCCATGTAGACAGGCAAATGACTCAGTAATCATTCAGTTTTTGGAGAACAACATACTGGCTAGGTTTGGCTGTCCTGACAAGATAATAACAGACAATGCTGCTGCTTTCAGATCCAAGAAAATGGTGAACTTCTGCCACAAATATCATATTACTTTGGGTCACTCTACTGCATACTATCCCCAAGGAAATGGCCTAGCTGAATCATCTAACAAGAGCCTGGTGAACATCATAAAAAAGGTGCTGGAAGAAAACAAAAAGAATTGGCACAAGAAACTAGTCAATGCCTTATGGGCAGATAGACTAACAACCAAAAGATCAATTGGGACCAGCCCATATGAGTTAGTTTATGGATTAGAAGCCAAGTTCCCCTCTTCACTAGGAGTTCCTGTCATGAAGCTTCTTCAAGAAAGCCAAGCTGAGTCAAATGATATGCAAAGAAGGATAAATCAAATCATATGTCTGCAGCAAACCAGAGATCAAGTTTTCAGCAGAGTTCAGGTATTACAAGAAAAACTAAAGAAAGCCTTTGACAGAAGAACCAAAGCAGAAGATTTCAATGTTGGTGATAAAGTCCTCAAGTGGGATGCAAGAAGAGAAGAGAAAGGAAAACATGGAAAATTTGATTCCTTATGGAGAGGACCATTTGTTGTCCAAGCAGTACAAGGTAATAATACATATTTCCTCAAAAGTCTAACTGAAGCTGACTTGGATGAAGGTCCTGTCAATGGCGGGATGCTGAAGCATTATTTTGACTATTTCCCATGAGTGCAACCTAGGGTTCCCTTGTATATATGCAGATGTACATATTATTTTCTGTTTAGATTGTAAAAATGCAGTTTTCCAAGTTATTGACCAACCAGCAAAAGGTAAATAAAATCAGAGGTCTACCAAGAAGGGAAGCACAAAATTTGGCACTTCAAAGCAGCAAACTTCAAGGATGATATGGGGAGCGATGGAGCAAGGCAATCTGACCTGTTGTTCTTGGTCTTTCAAAAGAAACACCATCCCCATGTGGAGCCACTGTTAGATACCTATACCAATAGGTTTCATATTTCATGATTGGCTATGGAAGGTCCAAATTTGTTCTGCTTTGATGACTCAAAGGTCACATATTTCCAAGAGAACCCAATCTATGTTTATAGCATGGTATGAGCTTCAAATTTTGATGGATGATTCAACAGCTTAATCTGGATCATTCCATGGTTTAAATTTACAGTTGTAGAATAGAGAAAGGAGTCTGTCCAAACTGTTTAATCTTGGCAGACAAGTAGTTCAGGTAGAGAAGGAAAGGCTCCCAACAGCTTAATCTGGGACCTTGGAAGAAATAAGGGTAGAAGTAGATAGCAAAAACAAAAAGAAAAGCCAAAGAAAAGAAAAGGCAAGTAAGGGTCTGCAAGTCCAAGTGCACCCTCCAAGAAGAAATAAAAAATGCTAGGCAAATAGCTGGGTAAGTAGTGGTGGTTGCGGAAAAGGCTATCTTTACCATTGCAGATATGTTGACTATGATTACCAAGGCAAAGTCTATCAAGTAACAAGGTGTTCATATTCATCAAGTTACAGCAAGGAGCATGACTAACCTCCCTCCTTTCCCCTTTCTTTTCATTGCTAACATCCCTCTATGAGCTGAGATTCAGGGAGGAAGATCATGGTTTCATGATGATTCTTGTTCATCCAAAGCCACATTTCTTGTCTAAAAATCTTTTCATTTTGATCTACTCCCTAAACTAAGTAAGTTTCAAGTAAACTTAGTATCTTCTCCCTCCATTCACTTCCCCATCCATATTAACTCTAATTCTAATATGTAAATCCCCTATATTGCCTTTCCCCTACTAGTATTAACACCATGGTGTATAAACCCCAAATTTTGTATAAATATCCCTCCCCTTGGCATTATAGCCATATGTTCTCTAAAGGGATCAGATGACATCTGGTCATTGTGATAAAGCCTAAGCCAAAACCCCTTTTCCCCTTTACAAATCCCTTTCTCACTTTCAAATCCCCATTTACACATAAAACCCCCTAAAAAGCCTTGTTTATACCCTTACCCGCTTCAAATGGCTAAAAAATATCAAAAACCCACTTCCGCCGCTTAAACTAAGGTGTGGGCGCATACATTTGTTTTTTTGAAATACGTTGAAAAACCTTACCAAACCACCATACCCCGATCATTTTCCGCCTAAGCACGCATCCCGAAAAATATGTTAAATAAAGCCGCGCCTTGCCGTATCCCCCGATCATGTCATCAACCCCGACAGCCGTCCGATCCGATCTTGCGCATCCAACGGCTCTGGTTGCATCAGACCCTCTCCGAGGATCGCCCGTTACCCACCCTATCCCCCTATCACATCTAACCTCCGATAGCCGTCAGATCACATCCCTCCAGATCCGACGGCCATCGCTGCATCAGAGCAGACCTGCTGTCCGGACGATATCTTCCGACGGCCGTATTTTGGCTACGTCACGCGGCAGCCACGCGTCGCCTCCACGGCCCATCGGAGGTACCACTGACACTTACCGCCACCGTACCATAGGCGGTGCGATATGAAACCGCCGGCGGTTTCCGGTTTCTTCCTTTCCGCCCGCGTTGCGTCATCCCCACGTCATTGCTCCGTCGTCCCACGTCATTGCCACTTATGCCGCCACGTCAACCTTCCGCTCAACTATTGGTCGACCTGTCCCGCCACCTCGCTATCCCCGTGGACCAACCAGAGCCCGCCACCTGGCCGGGTGACGTCCTGCTGACGTCATCCAACCCTGACCCCACCTATGACATCATGCTGACGTCAGCACGAAAACGCGCCAAAATCACCAAAAACTATATTTATGTCAAAAAGTCGCGTTTTTTGCTATTTTTGGCAAGAGCTTTGTTGTCTGTTCTGCATGAAATTTTACGTTCAAACCTGCACCAGCCTGCTGAGCTAACTTCCAGACCGCCAGAGCATCCATCCTTCACGCACTAGCAAGTTTTAACCGGCGAAATTCCACAGGTACTCTCCATCTTTACTCTGCAAATCCGTTTTTCGTAAATTCCAACTGTAGCCTGTAAGCATACTTTAAAACGCCGATTTCACCACTAAACTCCACTGAACCAGCAGTAATACCGAACCAGAGCTACCATTACACGTTTGGAAAACCACATTGGGCAAATTGAACATAAATTCCTCACTGGTTCGCGCAATCGTGAACCAGTTACCCACAAAAATCAAATTTGCCTCAAAAACAAACTCTGCTCAGTTCTGCAAATCATCTATTGGTTCAAAGGCAGTATTTCAATTGCTGCATCCTTCCCTATTTCATTCTTTCTCCTCAAAAATTCCCATTTCCCTCAGAGAAGCCCCTTTTGTGTTACTCTGTATAGTAACACCAGTCCTAAAAAGAACATAATCCTAAAGAAAACATGGATCCCCCTGTGGCTCCCATAGCCCTCAATGTAGCTCCTCTGAATGCCCCTCACAGAGCATTGGGCTGGAAAGCATTAGCTGACTTAGACCATAGCACATCAGAAGAAATGCTAAGCAGGAGCAGGTTTCATCTCCAAATATTAAATGAAATTAAAATCAAGCATCAGAACGGGACAGACATCTTGGGAATTTGGGATTCCTCTCTCCCGATCTTCAAGCTACCTCAGGTCAACCAATTCCCAGAACTCATCCACCTATGTGCTGAGTATTATGATGCATCCCAGAGGGCAGTGCTTGATTCTTCAGGCGCAATTCTGTTTCTCATTACCCCTGAAGCCATCAGGGAGATGCTGCAGTTCAAAACAAATAAGAAGTTGGTCCCTCTATCACTAGCTGATTTGATAATAGAGGGAGCCAGAATAACAGAAGCCCAGATTACAAAGCTTAACCAGTTATTCATCAAAGCTGACACTGTACAAACTCCTCCCATCAACTCTGTCTACCTCAACCAATTGGGCCTGGACCTTGTTGACATGATCAGTCCCATCCTGGGATATGATTCAGTGGAATATGTGGATGAAACGGTTATGCACATAATGCTCATGTTTTCTCCAGGTAGAAAACCAGTCTGCTATGACTATGCCACATACATCTCAGACAAGATGCATGAGCAGTTGATGAACCTATCAAGAGAAAGGGTATTTAAATACACTTCCTACATATATCATTTGCTTCTATACTTCCAGCATGAGAAGTTCTCCTTCCCAATGAAGAGAGAAGATGCACAGGGAAATTTGAGATCTGTGGTGTACTGGACATCTGCTTTCCACCTCAGTTGCTATTCTCCATACACCTACTGTGAGTTCATTGATCACTTCATTCATCCAGCCATGACTCTACTTTTGGGCTCACCTCCTCCCAGATTGACAGATGAGATGCAAAGACTCCTGCATTTATCAAAAGCATACAGTATTGGGGATTGGTACTTCTACCAACACCACACCGTCATCAGAATATATGGGTGTGAGTTGCCCCCATTTAGACTACCCAGATTTGTGCCTATGAGGCTACTTACCTTAGAATACTTCAGGCAGTTTGGCTTTGTGGATATGTTCCACTTTTCAGGCAAAGGTAAGAAGGCACAGCTAAAGGTCAAAAGTCAACTTGGCCATTTCCTCTATAACGAAAGGGAGGAAGGGTGGAAGGAAGCAGATAGAATGCTTGGGGGCCTTGGTCTCAAATACAGCTTCCTATGGAAACCTTACGACCCTAACAACTTCATTACCATGAGGAGGCTTAAATACAAATTGTCTGCTTATGATCATTGCAGCCTTCCTCACATAGAAAAACATGCCAATCAAAGCAAATGGAGGAGAGGGACTTTAGAAGAAGTTGTTACTCAAGAAGAGATAAATCAAAGAGCTCTAAGAAACATAAAGAAAATGGCTGACCTTGAGTTTTATTCACAGGTCAGCTCACTGCCGAGCATACAAATTGGAGCAGCAGCATCCTCTTCAACCGCCCAACAGCAAGCTACAAGAGTTGCTGGAAATATATCAGAGAAGGGAAAAGAACAGGTGATGGAGATTGAGCCAGAGCAGCAAGAGAAAGAACAGGCAGAGCAGCAGCAGCAGCAGCAGCAACAACAAAAATAGCAACAGCAGGGCTTACAGCAAGAAAGAGTGGTAGATACCCCAACTACCACTGAGCAGCAGGCCCAAAATGTAGAACACTCAAGGACTGAAAACATTACTGATGCCTCGGTCCTTCAAACTCCACAGAAGGAGGACCTAAGTAGAAAAAGGGACAGAGAAACACCCATGACTTCATCCATCAACCAAGGGGGGAAGAGACAGAGATTAAATGACTTCTCAGAGGATGATGCGGCAATTAGACAAGCAATGGGTATGGGCCCACCCAGCAGGGAAGCCTCGGTAAGTTCCTTCCACCAAGAACAAGACAAAACTATGGGAGGGGAGGTCACTTCCTCCAGCCAGCAGAGGGAAGGAGAGGTAGGCATCAAACAGCAGTTTATAGACATCAAAAGAAGGAGTGAACCCATGAAAGTCAAATTATATAACCATTTGTTGAAAATGGCTCCCTCCAACCAACAAAGATTAATGTCTGCCTTTGATGTGGATGAAGGCAAATTGACTATGAGTCACTTCATACCCACAGCGCTCCAGCCACAATCTACTGCAGATTATCTCAGGACTAATCTAGAGGTCCTGGCCAAGGACATTCACCCAATGGATAAAATTGAGCTGCACAAGCAAACTGGTGAAATGGTGTATGCCGCCTTGGCAGACAAAACGTTGGAGAATTACAAATTAACAAGCGGCCTCAATGCTATAGCCTCTCAACTAGAATTGGAGAGGGCTTCATCTCAGGCCAAAGACAACAGGATAAGATCCCTAGAGGACATCATCGTGGAAATTGGGCATAACCCCAATGACATCAAAGGGATACAGGAGATTTTGAAACTAAGGGATGCTGACATGGCTGCATTAAGGAAGAAAGTCAAACTCCCAGCTACCATTCACCCCCAAACAAATGAGGTAGCCCAACAAAGGATGGAAAAGGATGCCACAGATCTGCTAATATCTATATATAAGCAGCTCCTACAGACACAAGAGAAATTAGGAGAGTCTGAGGCTACTCAAGCGGCCTTACAAGCAGCACTAAAGCAAAGACAAGAGGGTCAGACTTCTCAGCCTCCTCCTCAAGTCATCAATCTTGAGGACGCTGCTCCTACCACTGTGCCTCCACCTCAACAACCTGAGCAAACAGCTACATCCACTTCAGCAGCACCTACAAGTACAGAACAGGCACAGAGCCTAGACATGTAGAAATTAAAGAATGAAATACAAATTTTGGAAGCTCAGATGACAGAGCTGCATGAAACCAGAGAAAAGCTGGACAAGGTCAATGAAAGGCATGATAAGACAAAAAGAGAGGTGGCAGAAAAGTGCAAGGAAATCAAAGCCCTTAAAGATAGGATCAAGGAGCTTGAGAATGAGCTCAAGCTAGATAAAATCATATCTGAGATCAGAGCAATGGTATGGTCCAATATTGGCCAATCCATCACCAACCAATGGCCATACATTGAGACAATCCATGAGCAACTAGAGCTCATCCCAAAGGCACAAAAGGAAATCCGAACATCAAGAGCCTTATTAGGAAATATGCCTGAAGTTGCTACAAGAATGATCAATGTGCTTAACCACAAAACAAGTTCTCAGTTAGCCACCATTGGAATCACAAATAGAACTGAGACTATTCAACTGATCAAGAGGGTTCTTACTCTTAGAAATCTGGTACAGACATTGGACAGAAGAACCCAGGATATGCAGACAGAGGTGAACAGGTTCATGGAGAAATTTCAGGTATTACAGAGTAGAGGACTCCCTAGCTTACTGAACAGCGGAGGGAAATTATTCACCCATGAACAATATGCTAAAAGAGTAAATGTTTTTGCCTCAGCACAGATCAATGAGAAGGCCAGCACTTCAGAAGACACAGGGCCTATTACAGGGCAGGTTTTCTATAGTAAGATAGAAAATCTATTTTTTATAATGAATGAAATTAATCACTTGTTTGATGTGGCCCCAAATTTTTTCAAATATACAGAAGCAGAAGAGACAATGGAGGCCATCCTCAGGCATCAGCTCCCTACACAGGAATGGTGGACAGATGCAATACAGAGAATTTTATAAGCAGTAAGGAATTCACCAATTTCTGTTTTTTACAAATTTTTACAAAAAGCACAGTTCAGCAAAGTCAGCATGCAGCATAAATCAAAGCTGAGCCAACTCAGCGGATGTAGCGGCCAACAAAGCAGAAATAGAAGACCATAGCTGGCAAACCCGAGAATGCACTGCGCAGCCAAAAGTAAATGTGTATTTCCAGAATTAAAACAGAGTGATGCAACCGACTCAGTGACTCTCAAAAGTCAAAACAATCCTCTGACAGACATAAAGAGCATTTACGCTGCATTCAAAGTTGTAATAACTGCTTGTCTACTTTCTGAACGTAGTAATGAAGATATTTTCTCTCTCAGATGACTCAATGCCTGAGATATTTTGTATACGCATTCCTATAAAGTCCCCTTTGCATGAGATTGCAAGGGTTGTTGTTGATTTCTCCTGAAGAAGTTCTTATGCTGTAATCTTTTCAGAAATTAATAAAGAAAGTGATGGAATTTCTCGGATTTCTGGGTGTCGAATGCGTTCTGGTGTCGGTTGATAACTGATGGATTCCTGTGTATTTCACCATGCAATAAGTCTCTGTAACTCTCTCTGTTATTTACTTGTTTTGTTAAAATCCATATACGTTATCTGATTTTCAATACTGAGCAACAAGGAAAAAGAATAACTTTCAGGATTTACTCACTGAGTACCCTGGGTTCAATCTGCGTTGTTAACGAATGTTTTCCTTCAGCTGTAATCTAGATAAGTGTAATTCTTAACTGCTGCACTTTCAGAATACACCTTTCACGGTGGCCTTTTGTCACAGGAATTCAAGTTTTGCTCCTGTGCAACATGCTACACTTTCACCTCACCAACTTAATAGAAAATTCTTAATTGCTTTCTGTTGGTTGACATATATCACCATTTTAGCTAAATTTGTTTGTTTGAAATACAATATTGGCCCTGCAGTTCCAGCACCATCAATCTTTCATTTTTAAACCTCATGAGTCCAGACTCCATTGCCCAATGATACTTTCCTCTCTGAAAACCATATCATAAGACCTGAAAGAAATCCTTCAACCAAAAAACATAAACAAAACCTGAGCATAATAGCTAGCCTGAAACACTATCATAACATAGACAAATCACAAAGAGAGAGCCCTCTCTGGTTGCAGTTAGGCTAGGAACTGTAACCCAAAGATTGGTTAGTGGTTACCCCGTCCGTATTCCCTTGGGAGTCATAGGGAACAACCTGGGTGTTAACAGAAGTATTAGACCCAGTATGCAGGTTATGGGTTGATGATGCATTTCTTGATCTGAGCTAAGGAGATCTCACCGGTTGATGGAGAACAAGATCTAAGGAGAGATTGGGATCAAATGGTTTGAAATGAACTATCTTTATATGGTTGATTATGCTTATTCTAGATCTGCATACTGACGCAAATAATGTTCCATAAGTGTTATAGTATGATTGATGTCTGGTACAGCTGCAAAGTTATAAGGAAATATTTTTAGATCTGTACGCGGGTTGGCCTTGGAAAAAGGGCGTATACACGCAGGTTGGGTTCATCCAAGTAGCGTGTACATTGTAAAGCTTGATATTTGAAGTTGCAGATGGATCTGATGGTTATTGCAGAGTTCTGTGTCTGCTCTGTGTTCTGGTGACTGTGTTGTTGACAGTGTTTCAGTGTTTCAGTGATTAATGATGCAGGTTGTACTACAAGGTGATTGTCTTTTGGATCCAGTATGAAAATGTATGAAACGTGGTCCCAGGTAGATCGTAGGCCGGCACCTACGTACTAGTAAACATATCAGCTAGTACAAGAGCAAGGGGAGTAAAGGTTGGAGCATTCTTTAGGTAGGCACCTACGTACTAGTAAATGGATCGGCTAGTACAAGAGCTAAGAGGATTGTAGCCCTCTGCAGATTGTAGCCTGCGTACTGGTAAAGGACTGCACCAGTACATTGTAAAAGAAGTTTCTTATTAAAGAAGAAAGAGACGAATTGCAGCAGGTGGTTTTCACCCACATTGGGTTTCCACCTTATATCATGTTGTTCATGTGTGTGGCTTTTATGTGATGATCTGTTCTGTTATACTGCACCTGTTTACTGTTAATATGGTTAATAATGTTCTGATGCATTTATTGAAGATAAGCTAACTGAATCATAAGATCTCTTGATATACACTAGTTGCAATAAACACAGTAGCGTGTACACGCGGGTTCACTTAACTGAAGTAGCGTATATGTTTCTAAGTATGAAATGAAAAAGTTTTATTGATTTAATAATACTGATTCACCCCCCCCTCTCAGTATTATTTCCAACAATTGGTATCAGATCAGGTCCTTTGGTAGAAGCTTGATCGCTTGAAGGAGATCCGTGGAACAATGGGAAAGAAGCTCATAAGAAGAAGAAGACATCTCAGAAGATCTATGACAGTGGGAGAGTCGATTGGGGATTAGGTATAAGAAGTTCTTCAGATTCAGAATCAGATTCAGAAACATTATCAGGTATGAATGTGTTATCCTCTGATGTTCCTACTATATTTCCTTGTGAAAGTGATGGAAGTGCTAGTGAAACTACTGAACATGCTTTTATGGGTGAGCAAGAAAAGTATCAAATAGAGGCAGTATTTAGAAGGCTTACAGACAAAGTTAAAGATCAACAAGATCTATTGAACAAAAGGGAATGTGCTTTCAAAGAAGAAGTTACCAAACTAAAAGCTCAATCAAAGGAAGGAAACAAGGTAAGAAAGTTACTCAAGGACAAGGAAAATCAATGTCAAAAGTTGCAGGGTGAAGTGACATCATTAAGAGATGAAGTCAATGAAAGAAGCACAACCATCAAGAAACTAAGAGATAGATCCAGTTACTATGAAAGTCTTGAAGCCACGATCCGCTCGCTAAAGAAAGATCTTGAAGAATCAAAGAAGCGGAATAAAGATCTACTCCAAGCTATTGAAAAATAGGTAAACGAAGATATCAGCTTAAAATATCAACTGGAATGTGCTCTGAGAATTCGTCAAATGCAGCAGGATCTGAATGAATAACAAGAAAAGGAGATTCTCAAACTAAGGCATCAGTTGGAAGAAGGACGGAAAGATGGAGAAGACATGAAGAAGCAATGTCTAGAAAAGGAGGAACAACTTCAAGTTGAGGTAAATATCTTGAAAGGTAAATTAGAAGAAAAGGATAAACTTTTGAGATTTCAAGATAGTACTAAAGCCTTAGATGATATTCTTAGTAGTCAAAAGTCTCCTGCTATCAAGACTGGTCTTGGTTTTCATGAATCTTTTGAAGGTGAATCTAGCTCACAAGGTGAGGCAAGGAACTCTAAAGAGAAAACTAAAATGATCAACAAGGAGATGGAAGGTCAACCCCATCAACAATCAAGGAAAAAGACTCCTCAAAGAAAATCTTTTACTCCTCCTATGAATAATGTTGAATGTTATGTATGTCATAATCTTGGACATGTTGCAGCTAGATGTGGAAGAAGAAGGGTTCAAGACCATCATGTAGAAAGATCATCACATTCAAGGTACTTTAATGGATATTGTTTTTCTTGCAATATGTTTGGTCACAAAGCTGCTGATTGCTACAGGAGGAATATGAAACATGTAAGATGTTATGCATGTAACAAGCTTGGACATATAGCAAATGAATGCAGGAACAAAGGATGGACATCACACCAAAAGGAGAAAACCTCATCACACTTGAAGATATGGAGGAAGAAGGAAGTACAGTCAGCACAATGTACTGAGACACAGCACAGCACAGACATATCAGACTCAGGGGGAGCTGAAAGTGTAAAACTTCAGTGTTCTGAATCTCATACGCAAGTTCCTTAAAGGGAAGTCGCATATATACGCGAGTTAGACACTGCAAAGTCGCGTATATGTCAGTCTGAGGAAAAGCAGTGGGGACAGGCTCAGAAAAGGGATCTGATATGATTCAGTCCATTATTTGCTCTATTGGTTAATGGTTATAGTCTGCTGAGGATTTGTAAAAATGTTTTGATACTTGTAAGATGTCTAGAAGTGTTTTGATCCTAACTTGATGATGATGATGATGCTTACTGCTGATATATGCATGATCAGATCTAACAGATGGCACAGGTTGAGGGGGAGCATATGCCTTTAATAATTCATTGTTGGCATTATGGTTAATAGTCCTTGGTGATGATTCTTATATGGCTAAATGATATATCTTGTTATGATGTGGTTGTGAGTTGTCTATGATAATCTCTCATATGATTCTTGAAGTTACATAGTAGATGTTCAGATCAGATTTATGGTTGATTCTTTGTGGTGCTTACATGAGGACAAGGAGAAGTACAAAGCTTGAATACACATCCTCCTCACTTGATGATGAGTCACTTACTGTTGTTGACATATGCATAAAGATCATACAGTTATGATGCAGGCACTCATGTGGATAAGGATTTTTGTTGTTGATGATATCAAGAAGCTTTGTCAAAAGAGTTTGAGCTCAAGATACATAGTGTTGATACATGGATGACTCCTCAAATTCGCTTGGTTGGAGACATGATGATGAGTTCGTATCTATATGATGATAGGTTTAAACTTACATATGTTGGTTGATGCAGATGTTCCCAAGTAATGATACTTGGATCATGGTGGTTTCACACATAATGTGAATGACTCTGAATTCTGTTCAAAAGGATGAATTTGATGCAGACATACCTTGTTATAGGTTGATGGCTTATTCTCTACAGGACATTTGTGTACGCGAGTTGGATAAGGACTATCCGCGTATATACGCTTGTTTATGAAGAGACAGTCGCGTATATGATAATTTGAAGGAAATCAGTGGGTCAAACTCAGAATGAGAATATTCTGATATAGACCATCTGGCACAGGTTCAGGGGGAGCAGATAATCTTCCAATGATGCATTGTTGGCATTATCTTGGAAGCCTTTGGTTCTAGTTCACAAGTTGTTGTTGATTTCAGGTGAAACAAAGGCAGAAGGAGAACAAAAGAATCTCTTGATTGCTGATCTGAATGGTGATTGACAAGATGCTGGCGATATCAGTTTTTGGTGACTTTCATAAGTCTTGGTCTAGATTTGTTGTCTCTATGTCATGTATCTATTTTATGGTGTCAAGGTCATGTAACGACCTATGTTGGTTTTCCCACTATTCCTGGGATGAAAATGTAATGCTCTTGCCTTATCATGTGTAAACTTTTGATGTATCCCCACTTGGTTGGGTGGATGAGTCAATTCTAGTATGTCCCCACATGGTTGGGAAATGGATGTATGTATGAGTCTTTGGTGATAGGAAGGTCTTTTATGATGTATAGAGTCATGTTCTTCTTGAAGAACATCTTTTGAAGATCTTGCCTACAGTCAGGAAGAGCATGAACAGCACACTTCAGCAGTACAGAGATTCAGCATGTACTCAGAGGGAGCATGGACAGATTGGTACACCTTGGCATATACAAAGGGGGAGATTATTCAGAGATTTCAGTAGGTAGTCAGGGGGAGTATGGATAGTGGAATGATTCAGCAAAGGAAGAGAATATCTTGGTCCACCCTTTGCCCTTGATGTCAAAGGGGGAGAGTGATTTGGTGTTGTTGCCATCAAGTCCAAAGGGGGAGATTGTTGGCATTATGATGCATATGTTGTACTTGATGGCAACCCTCTCATAGAAGAATATCTCACTTATGTATAACTGGATGAATCTTCAGAAGAGATGTTAGATGTGACTGATGGAGGACAGCTCAAAGGAATCAGATGATAGTTCTAAGTGTAACAAGTTAGCTTTGCCATCAAGACCAAAGGGGGAGATTGTTGGCATTATGAGACAAGTGTTGTTCTTGATGGCAAATCACACTGATGACAAATCACAGTGCAGAAGGATAGCAGCAAGGAATTGATGATCAGTCTACAAGTATGAAGAAAAATATATACACGTTGGTTCACTATATACCAAGTCGCGTATACAAGCAGGTTCACTATATACCAAGTCGCGTATACGCAGGTTCGCTATATACCAAGTCGCGTGTACACGCAGGTTGGCTTCAGTAAAAGAGCGTGTATGTGGAAAACTTATCTTTGGTCCATGGCGGTTATTCCTTGGAAGTTGTGCCTATGGTTTTGGACCATGGTGTCTCGACGGACGTGTTGATCCCTAGTTTTGAAGTTGATGGTATTGTGTTACTATGGTTTTGGCCCGTGGTATTGAGCAAGGCCTAAGGCTATATAAGGAGAAGAAGATCATTAGGCAAAGGCATCTGAAATGTCTTGAATATCTGATGAAGTATTAGATCCAGTATGCAGGTTATGGGTTGATGATGCATTGCTTGATCTGAGCTAAGGAGAGATCTCACCGGTTGATGGAGAACAAGATCTAAGGAGAGATCGGGATCAAATGGTTTGAAATGAACTATCTTTATATGGTTGATTATGCTTATTCTAGATCTGCATACTGATGCAAATAATGTTCTATAAGTGTTATAGTATGATTGATGTCTGGTACAGCTGCAAAGTTATAAGGAAATATTTTTAGATCTGTACGCGGGTTGGCCTTGGAAAAAGGGCGTATACACGCAGGTTGGGTTCATCCAAGTAGCGTGTACATTGTAAAGCTTGATATTTGAAGTTGCAGATGGATCTGATGGTTATTGCAGAGTTCTGTGTCTGCTCTGTGTTCTGGTGACTGTGTTGTTGACAGAGTTTCAGTGTTTCAGTGTTTCAGTGATTAATGATGCAGGTTGTACTACAAGGTGATTGTCTTATGGATCCAGTATGAAAATGTATGAAACGTGGTCCCGGGTAGATCGTAGGCCGGCACCTACGTACTAGTAAACATATCAGCCAGTACAAGAGCAAGGGGAGTAAAGGTTGGAGCATTCTGTAGGTAGGCACCTACGTACTAGTAAATGGATCGGCTAGTACAAGAGCTAAGAGGATTGTAGCCCTCTGCAGGTTGTAGCCTGCGTACTGGTAAAGGACTGCACCAGTACATTGTAAAAGAAGTTTCTTATTAAAGAAGAAAGAGACGAATTGCAGCAGGTGGTTTTCACCCACATTGGGTTTCCACCTTATATCATGGTGTTCATGTGTGTGGCTTTTGTGTGATGATCTGTTCTGTTATACTGCACCTGTTTACTGTTAATATGGTTAATAATGTTCTGATGCATTTACTGAAGATAAGCTAACTGAATCATAAGATCTCTTGATATACGCTAGTTGCAATAAACACAGTAGCGTGTACACGCGGGTTCACTTAACTAAAGTAGCGTATATGTTTCTAAGTATGAAATGAAAAAGTTTTATTGATTTGATAATACTGATTCACCCCCCCCCCCCTCTCAGTATTATTTCCAACAATTGGTATCAGAGCAGGTCCTTTGGTAGAAGCTTGATCGCTTGAAGGAGATCCGTGGAACAATGGGAAAGAAGCTTAAAGCTCATAAGAAGAAGAAGACATCTCAGAAGATCTATGACAGTGGGAGAGTCGATTGGGGATTAGGTATAAGAAGTTCTTCAGATTCAGAATCATTATCAGGTATGAATGTGTTATCCTCTGATTTTCCTGCTATATTTCCTTGTGAAAGTGATGGAAGTGATAGTGAAACTACTGAACATGCTTTTATGGGTGAGCAAGAAAAGTATCAAATAGAGGCAGTATTTAGAAGGCTTACAGACAAAGTTAAATATCAACAAGATCTATTGAACAAAAGGGAATGTGCTTTCAAAGAATAATTTACCAAACTAAAAGCTCAATCAGAGGAAGGAAACAAGGTAAGAAAGTTACTCAAGGACAAGGAAAATCAATGTCAAAAGTTGCAGGGTGAAGTGACATCATTAAGAGATGAAGTCAATGAAAGAAGCACAACCATCAAGAAACTCAGAGATAGATCCAGTTACTATGAAAGTCTTGAAGCCACGATCCGCTCGCTAAAGAAATATCTTGAAGAATCAAAGAAGTAGAATAAAGATCTACTCCAAGCTATTGAAAAACAGGTAAACGAAGATATCAGCTTAAAATATCAACTGGAATGTGCTCTCAGAATTCGTCAAATGCAGCAGGATCTGAATGAAGAACAAGAAAAGGAGATTCTCAAACTAAGGCATCAGTTGGAAGAAGGAAGGAAAGATGGAGAAGACATGAAGAAGCAATGTTTAGAAAAGGAGGAACAACTTCAAGTTGAGGTAAATATCTTGAAATGTAAATTAGAAGAAAAGGATAAACTTTTGAGATTTCAAGATAGTACTAAAGCCTTGGATGATATTCTTAGTAGTCAAAGGTCTCCTGCTATCAAGACTGGTCTTGGTTTTCATGAATCTGTTGAAGGTGAATCTAGCTCACAAGGTGAGGCAAGGAACTCTAAAGAGAAAACTAAAATGATCAACAAGGAGATGAAAGGTCAACCCCATCAACAATCAAGGAAAAAGACTCCTCGAAGAAAATCTTTTACTCCTCCTATGAATAATGTTGAATGTTATGTATGTCATAATCTTGGACATGTTGCAGCTAGATGTGGAAGAAGAAGGGTTCAAGACCATCATGTAGAAAGATCATCACATTCAAGGTACTTTAATGGATATTGTTTTTCTTGCAATATGTTTGGTCACAAAGCTGCTGATTGCTACAGGAGGAATATGAAACATGTAAGATGTTGTGCATGTAACAAGCTTGGACATATAGCAAAGGAATGCAGGAACAAAGGATGGACATCACACCAAAAGGAGAAAACCTCATCACACTTGAAGATATGGAGGAAGAAGGAAGTACAGTCAGCACAATGTACTGAGACACAGCACAGCACAGACATATCAGACTCAGGGGGAGCTGAAAGTGTAAAACTTCAGTGTTCTGAATCTCATACGCAAGTTCCTTAAAGGGAAGTCGCGTATATACACGAGTTAGACACTGCAAAGTCGCGTATATGTCATTCTGAGGAAAAGCAGTGGGGACAGGCTCACAAAAGGGATCTGATATGATTCATTCCATTATTTGCTCTATTGGTTAATGGTTACAGTCTGCTTAGGATGTGTAAAAATGTTTTGATACTTGTAAGATGTCTAGAAGTGTTTTGATCCTAACTTGATGATGATGATGATGCTTACTGTTGATATATGCATGATCAGATCTAACAGATGGCACAGGTTGAGGGGGAGCATATGCCTTTAATAATTCATTGTTGGCATTATGGTTAATAGTCCTTGGTGATGATTCTTATATGGCTAAATGATATATCTTGCTATGATGTGGTTGTGAGTTGTCTATGATAATCTCTCATATGATTCTTGAAGTTACATAGTAGATGTTCAGATCAGATTTATGGTTGATTCTTTGTGGTGCTTACATGAGGACAAGGAGAAGTACAAAGCTTGAATACACATCCTCCTCACTTGATGATGAGTCACTTACTGTTGTTGACATATGCATAAAGATCATACAGTTATGATGCAGGCACTCATGTGGATAAGGATTGTTGTTGTTGATGATATCAAGAAGCTTTGTCAAAAGAGTTTGAGCTCAAGATACATAGTGCTGATACATGGATGACTCCTCAAATTCGCTTTGTTGGAGACATGATGATGAGTTCGTATCTATATGATGATAGGTTTAAACTTACATATGTTGGTTGATGCAGATGTTCCCAAGTAATGATACTAGGATCATGGTGGTTTCACACATAATGTGAATGACTCTGAATTCTGTTCAAAAGGATGAATTTGATGCAGACATACCTTGTTATAGGTTGATGGCTTATTCTCTACAGGACATTTGTGTACGCGAGTTGGATAAGGACTATCCGTGTATATACGCTTGTTTATGAAGAGACAGTCGCGCATATGATAATTTGAAGGAAATCAGTGGGTCAAACTCAGAATTAGAATATTCTAATATAGACCATCTGGCACAGGTTCAGGGGGAGCAGATAATCTTCCAATGATGCATTGTTGGCATTATCTTAGAAGCCTTTGGTTCTAGTTCACAAGTTGTTGTTGATTTCAAGTGAAACAAAGGCAGAAGGAGAACAAAAGAATCTCTTGATTGCTGATCTGAATGGTGATTGACAAGATGCTGGTGATATCAGTTTTTGGTGACTTTCATAAGTCTTGGTCTAGATTTGTTGTCTCTATGTCATGTATCTCTTTTATGGTTTCAAGGTCATGTAACGACCTATGTTGGTTTTCCCACTATGCCTGGGATGAAAATGTAATGCTCTTGCCTTATCATGTGTAAACTTTTGATGTATCCCCACTTGGTTGGGTGGATGAGTCAATTCTAGTATGTCCCCACATGGTTGGGAAATGGATGTATGTATGAGTCTTTGGTGATAGGAAGGTCTTTTATGATGTATAGAGTCATGTTCTTCTTGAAGAACATCTTTTGCATATCTTGCCTACAGTCAGGAAGAGCATGAACAGCACACTTCAGCAGTACAGAGATTCAGCATGTACTCAGAGGGAGCATGGACAGATTGGTACACCTTGGCATATACAAAGGGGGAGATTATTTAGAGATTTCAGTAGGTAGTCAGGGGGAGTATGGACAGTGGAATGATTCAGCAAAGGAAGAGAATATCTTGGTCCACCCTTTGCCCTTGATGTCAAAGGGGGAGAGTGATTTGGTGTTGTTGCCATCAAGTCCAAAGGGGGAGATTGTTGGCATTATGATGCATATGTTGTACTTGATGGCAACCCTCTCATAGAAGAATATCTCACTTATGTATAACTGGATGAATCTTCAGAAGAGATGTCAGATGTGACTGATGGAGGACAGCTCAAAGGAATCAGATGATAGTTCTAAGTGTAACAAGTTAGCTTTTCCATCAAGACCAAAGGGGGAGATTGTTGGCATTATGAGACAAGTGTTGTTCTTGATGGCAAATCACACTGATGACAAATCATAGTGCAGAAGGATAGCAGCAAGGAATTGATGATCAGTCTACAAGTATGAAGAAAAATATATACACGCTGGTTCACTATATACCAAGTCGCGTATACAAGCAGGTTCACTATATACCAAGTCGCGTATACGCAGGTTCGCTATATACCAAGTCGCGTGTACACGCAGGTTGGCTTCAGTAAAAGAGCGTGTATGTGGAAAACTTATCTTTGGCCCGTGGCGGTTATTCCTTGGAAGTTGTGCCTATGGTTTTGGACCATGGTGTCTCGACGGACATGTTGATCCCTAGTTTTGAAGTTGATGGTATTGTGTTACTATGGTTTTGGCCCGTGGTATTGAGCAAGGCCTAAGGCTATATAAGGAGAAGAAGATCATTAGGCAAAGGCATCTGAAATGTCTTGAATATCTGATGAAGTATTAGATCCAGTATGCAGGTTATGGGTTGATGATGCATTGCTTGATCTGAGCTAAGGAGAGATCTCACCGGTTGATGGAGAACAAGATCTAAGGAGAGATCGGGATCAAATGGTTTGAAATGAACTATCTTTATATGGTTGATTATGCTTATTCTAGATTTGCATACTGACGCAAATAATGTTCCATAAGTGTTATAGTATGATTGATGTCTGGTACAGCTGCAAAGTTATAAGGAAATATTTTTAGATCTGTACGTGGGTTGGCCTTGGAAAAAGGGTGTATACACGCAGGTTGGGTTCATCCAAGTAGCGTGTACATTGTAAAGCTTGATATTTGAAGTTGCAGATGGATCTGATGGTTATTGCAGAGTTCTGTGTCTGCTCTGTGTTCTGGTGACTGTGTTGTTGACAGAGTTTCAGTGTTTCAGTGTTTCAGTGATTAATGATGCAAGTTGTACTACAAGGTGATTTTCTTATGGATCCAGTATGAAAATGTATGAAACGTGGTCCCGGGTAGATCGTAGGCCAGCACCTATGTACTGGTAAACATATCAGCCAGTACAAGAGCAAGGGGAGTAAAGGTTGGAGCATTCTGTAGGTAGGCACCTACGTACTAGTAAATGGATCGGCTAGTACAAGAGCTAAGAGGATTGTAGCCCTCTACAGGTTGTAGCCTGCATACTGGCAAAGGACTGCACCAGTACATTGTAAAAGAAGTTTCTTATTAAAGAAGAAAGAGACGAATTGCAGCAGGTGGTTTTCACCCACATTGGGTTTCCACCTTATATCATGGTGTTCATGTGTGTGGCTTTTGTGTGATGATCTGTTCTGTTATACTGCACCTTTTTACTGTTAATATGGTTAATACTGTTCTGATGCATTTACTGAAGATAAGCTAACTGAATCATAAGATCTCTTGATATACGCTAGTTGCAATAAACACAGTAGCGTGTACACGCGGGTTCACTTAACTGAAGTAGCGTATATGTTTCTAAGTATGAAATGAAAAAGTTTTATTGATTTGATAATACTGATTCACCCCCCCCCCCCCTCTCAGTATTATTTCCAACAAGTACCGAAATAAATAACACACACATCACACAGAGATATTAAGAGAAACAGTAATCTCAGTCTGATACCACAAATATTGATCTCAGTTAGAAAGGATAACGATCGCAATTCATAATGGAACAGCAATGTCAATTGAATAGCAATCCGAATGAAGTATAAACCATAGACGAATACAGTAATACCAACTTAAGAATATTACAGCTCGGTTACTCTGCAATTGAACAGCAATAGCATTCTGTAAAGAATAGTAATGTTACATTAATGACTTAAAGGAACAACAATACGTTATTAGGTTAGAATGAACAATACGACTTTCCTGTTACAGAGACGATGTTGGAAATATAACAAACCTGTGATATAAAATAACAGAACACACCAGATTACTGATCAAAGCTGATAATGCAAACCACACATGAACTAAAGGTAATGGTATAGGACCAAGTGTTCCACCAGGGCCGGGCCCTTAGCCTCCGGGGATACACCGCTTGAAATTATTGCAAGATCACAGATGGAACAGCAAACAAATTTATATTAAAGCATTAAAACAGAGTTACATTGGATCACTTCTCAACGAGAGTCAATGATCAAAGTTTCGAATACAGAGAAAAGTTACATAAAAATTAACAATCTCCCCCCTCGAGCTAGTAGTGCTGCCCCTACTTATAATAGCTGAAGCAGAGATATCAAGGATGCGAAAATAGTTAAAGCAACGATCCCTCAGGATCAAAGGATCCTGAGGGATTCACCAAGCTATTAATCCTAAGTTATCCTGTCGTTTTCTTGCGCCGAGTCAATATCTCCGTTTCCTTTCCTTGGCTGAGATGTTTTAATTTAGATCGTCCTGTTTGCATATGGTTCCCCGCCAAAGGGACAGCGGTTAGCTTGGCCCTGTCTTTTTCCTTGGAGAGACAATATTTAGTTTTTTCCCTTTTCCTGCATAAGAAATGGCAATTTATTAGTGTTTCCATGTTGCATATAAATCTTATAAATTTTTCATGATTTCCCTTTATCTACCTAGTTCATGATGCAAAGATGTTACGAGTTCTAAAGAAAAGATGACAAAATAGTCAATAAAAACATACCTTCTTCAGTACTCCACAAAGCCAAAAGATGATACCTCAGAATTTATAAAAAGGTTCAATAAGCAGTATAATAACCTATCAGGTGAGATGAAGCCTCTTCTAGTTGCTGCTTGAGTAACTTTTTTGGGAGCCTTTGAATCTTACTTTCATTTTAGTCAAAGGGAAAGGAAGTCTCTCACTTTAGATCAACTCCAAATCGATGCGCTTGAGGTGGAATAAAATTTTTCCTCAACCAGGAAGTCAAGAGGAAAGCATGAACCTACTGAGAATAAAAGAGGGAAAGAAGAAACATCCACCTCTGGTCAAGCTAAAGAATCACTAGACCTAAAGTGGGATGAACTGGGTAAACTCATCAGGAGTTTATCACATAAGGTTGGAAAGCTTGAACTTGAGAACAAGATTCTCTCCAAACAGAATGCTCAAGGCAACAACCGAGGTTATAACCCCTAGTATATAAGGCCTCCATTGCAGATCCTTCCAAGGGAAAGAAAGGAACAGTTGGATCAAATCCCTCATCCTCTATATTTAGAAGATGATCCCGATGAACAATTGTCATATGCACATGAGATGCAAGGAAACTTGTATTCTACTTTATCTGAAGAAGAACATGAAAATATGGCTCACCAGGAGACTAGTCACAATAGAGAAGCAGCAGCAAATGAGGAGGATATAGATTATTATTGTAAACAGTTTGTAGATTTCATGTAAGCACATCCCCACTGCAAGTATGATCTAATATATTCAATAAATAAGTCAAGCGAAACAGAACAATAAGAGGGAATTGTTCCCCAAGTTATTCCCCCATTACCAGATAAAGGTAAAGGTAAGTTGAATCTTGACGCTTTCAAGATAAAATTCCCCTCAAATAAGGAAAGCAATAATTCCGTGGGACACTTAGAAAAGGAGGCACCTGTTCTGCAAAAAATTGCCAATGGTAAGGAAGGAGAAGAAGAGACAGGAGGTATATAAAAAGTCCAACCTACATTCAATCTTCAAAGGGAACTTGAAAATGTAAAGATTATTGTCCCTTTGATTGAGCTTTTAAAGTAGCCTACATATAAAGCTCAAGTATCTCAATTCATGCTTCCATCCTCCTCTTCACCCACCCATGATTGTTTAAACCTTGAAGAAGAGAGGCTAATGGTTGTTTTTGGGCTACATATGGAATAACTTGATCCTTCTACTGTACCCTTCTATGTGACCCTGGTAATCAATGACCTTTTATTGCATATTTCCATGTTGGACTCCGAACCCCCACATAATTTCATGCCATTAGCAGTGATGGAACAGCTTGGCTTTCAAATCACCAAGCCCTACAAGGACCTATACTCCTTTGACTCTAAGAGGGTCAAATGTTTAGGAATGATAAAATATCTGGTGATAAACCTATCTCAAATCCCTTTGAAGAGAATGGTAATGGACATAGTGGTGGCAAATATTCCCCCTCGGCTTTGCATGTTTCTATCTAGATATTGGGGTTCCAATGTAGGGGGCTCTATCAAGTTATATCTAACTTATGCCACTATTCCCACGTTTGGAGGCAAACAAAGGAAGTTGTATAGAGAGTCCAGGTTTGTAAAAACTGTGACCCCAACTAAAGGCTCAAAAAACTCCCCAATGCATGAAAAATAAAGCGGCCTCTCCTGCCTATTCTTAGAAAAAGATGAGACCATCTTAGAGGAGGAATCAGTACACCTAACAAGGCAGTTAGAACACTAACACTCAAATGAAAAAAAAGTATGGAAATTATACTTTGATAGAGAAAATTCCAAAGAGGGAAATGGAGCAGCAATATTGTTGGTATCTCCTGAGGGCGGCATGATATCCCTCTCAGTCAAGCTAGAGTTTGAGGAAACCAACAATGTGGCAGAGTATGAATAATTCATCTGTGGGTTAAAAATGGCAAATAATATGAATATTGAATGCCTAATGTTCTATGGATACTCTGAACTGGTCGTAAGGCAAATCAGAAATCAGTGCCAAGTCAGACACCCTAGACTAAGGACTTACCAGAATGAAGGGTGGGATTTAATTGATAACTTCTTCCTAGTCTTTAATATCCAATTCCTTCCCAGAGAAGGAAATAAAATGGATGACTCTCTTGCTATAGTGGCAAGTAGTTTCAGGTCCCCTCAAAATATTCTCCTCAGGTATGAGGTGAAAGTCAGGTAGAGACCCTCTATCCCTGATATTGTCAAGCATTGGGAGGTATTTGAGGATGATGAGCAGGTGAAACAATTCATAGAAGTCATTGGGGAGTTCACTAACTCCACCACCGATCAAGAATAACAAGAAGAAGATCAAGAACCCACTTCGTGGGAAGACATAATGGATGGCCACAAAATTATGCAACTGAAATGGAATACTATCCCTCATGGGCTAGTCCGACTGGAAAGGATTTTTAATAAGGATGACATAACCTCCAAACCCATGGCTCTAGAGATAGATGATCAAGTAGAAGATTGTAATATCGGCTCAGAGGAGGAACCCCAGATGATCAGGCTATCAAAAGGAATCCCCTTGCAATACAAACAAAGGTATTTAAATATATTCAAAATCTACAAGGATGTTTTTGCTTGGTCTTATGAGGATTTGAAATCATTTGATACTAACATCATACAGCATAAGATTCCTTTAAAGGGTGGAATAAAACCATGCAAGTAGAAACTTAGGCAGATAAATCCACTCTTACTCCCCTCCATTGAAAAAGAAGTGAGGAAGCTACTACAGGAAAAGATCATAGTGCCTTTAAGGTACTCTGAGTGGGTGGCCAACTTAGTCTCTGTCCATAAAAAGAATGGAGAAATAAGGCTATGTGTAGATTTCTGGAATCTGAACAAGGCATCGTTGAAAGAAAACTATCTATTTCCTAAGATGGATTATATATTGCATAAGTTGGTTGGCTCAATCAGAATGTCCATGATGGATGGGTTCTCTAGTTACAACCAGCTAGGAGTCCACCCTGATGATCAGAAGAAGACTTATTTCACCACCCTGTGGGGAACATTCATGTATGCTCACATGCCTTTTGGTCTTATTAATGCAGGGGCCACATTTCATAGAGCTATGGACATAGCTTTCGTAGGGAAGCAAGACAAATTCATGGTGGTTTATTTATATGATATCACAGTGTTTTCTAAGACTAATGAAGAGAAAATCCTCCACTTGAAGCTCACCTTTGAGAAATGCAGGAGGTATGGTCTTTCTTTGAATCCTAATAAATCTCAGTTTTCCCTGAGTAAGGGGAATCTACTAGGACACATAGTAGTGCAAAAACGTGTGAAGATTGATCCTAAGAGAGTCAAAGCCATCAGTCATATTCCTCTACCTAGGAATAAGAAAGAGGTCTAAGCCTTTTTGCGCAGAATAAATTTCTTAAGGAGGTTCATACCCAATTACACATAAATAGTCAAGGGTATTATGAACATGCTTAAGAAGTAAAATGAAGTCAAGTGGAACCTTGCCCCCACCCACCCCCCCCCGAGATTCTTTCATTAGAATTAAAGAAGCTTTGGTTGAAGCCCTAAAACTAGTCAGCCCCGACTATATAGCGCCTTTCTATATCTTCTCTTTTTCTTCTCCGCATACTATTATCGTAGTTCTGTTGTAGAAGAATAAAGATGGCTGCGAACAACCCATCACCTTCTTCATCCAAGTCCTGAGGGATGCTGAGTTGAAATATAACATCTTGGAGAAACAAGCATATGCACTAGTCAAGGCTTCGAAGGCATTTCATATGTATGTGCTACAATCGGAAATCACCACATTTTTCCCAATGACAGCAGTCAAGGACATCCTAGTGCAAGGAGACAGTGAAGGAAAAAGGGGTAGGTGGATAGCAAAGATACAATAATATGAGCTAGACATAAAGCCTACTAAGCTCATAAAAGGCTAGGGGTTGGCCAAGGTTTTATCCAAATCTAATTGCCAAGATTTAGGGATAAACCTGATAACAGAGGAAGGAAGACCAGAGGATCATCAGAATGGGATTAAAACATCTGAGCAGAAGATCTATGCTAAATATGAGGGATCACCCTAGTATAAGAACATCGTTCATTATCTCTTATTCCTGAGGTGCCCGTTGGGGCTGGATAAATCCAAATATCGAACTATGAGATTGCAAGCACAAAAATATATCATATCCAATGGTCTACTCTACTAGAAGGACCTAGTGGGAGTATTGTTGTTATAATTGGTAGAGGGAGAAACCCATAAAATGATTGAGGATTTTCACAGAGGAGTTTGTGGATGTCTCTATAGTTGGAATACCACATCACATAAAATCCTCAAGATGAGATTCTACTAGCCTACACTATTTGGAAATGTTCATTCCCATGTCAGGTCATGCCAGAAGTGCCAAATGTTTGCTAAGATCCAAGACATTTATCCTCTCCCCTTGATTCAAGTGCATGTGGAAGAACCTTTCAGACAGTGGCGACTAGATTTCATAGGAGAAATAAACCCACTGTCCAGTGGCCAACACAAGTGGATATTAACGGCCATAGATTATTTCACCAAGTGGGTAGAGGCCATCCCAGCCAGAAATGCTACAGACTCAGTGGTAATCAAGTTTATGGAGGAGAACATATTATCTCGCTTTGGTTGTCCTATCAAAATTATCACTGATAATGCTCAGGTCTTCAAATCTGCCAAATTCATCAGCTTCTACCAGAAATTCAACATCATCATTGGGCACTCCACTACCTACTATCCTCAAGGTAATGGCTTGGCTAAGTCCTCAAAAAAAACTGTGGTGAGGGTGCTGAAGAAGACCATCGTTGAGAATCAGAGGAACTGGGACTCCCAACTAAAGTTTTCCCTATGGGCCAACCGAGTAACTCCTAAACGATCCATGGGGAAATCACCTTTTGAGCTAGTGTATGGTAAGGTTGTAGTCTTCCCAATCCAATTAGCGGTGTTAATGGAAAAGACACTACAAGAAGCTGAGGAAGAGCCAAGTTCCTTGACACGAAGGATAAATCAGCTAGTCGAGCATCATGAAAGCAGAGAGCAGGTGGGGATCAAATTGTCAAGTTACCAACAAAAGATGAAATCTATTTTTGACAAGAAGGCCAAGGATCGACCTCTTCAACCAAGATATTTAGTTCTTCGATCGGACATCCGATGGGAAAACAAAGTCAAACACATAAAATTTGATCTGCTATAGTTCAGCCCTTTCAAGATTACAGAAGAGAGAGGAAATAACACGTACATGCTTGAAAATTTGGATAGTGAATCATTGGAACTGTCGATAAATGGTCAGTTCCTCAAACTCTATTTTCAAAACTAGAGGTACATGTCTTACACTCATTGTAAATACCAATGTGTGTATTGTAATTGTTATATGAAATTTCCAGTTTATGTTAAAAATTCCACTTTCACATAATTATCATTTTTTTGAAAAAGACTCCATGCCCAAAGGAGAAGTCCACAGTTTGTAGGTTATCAGCACCTTACTATAAAGGCACTATCCTCGGGTGGAGCCAATGTTGTCACCTTCTGAAAACAAAGTTCCATTTGTACAAAGAGTACCAAAGAACATATAGGTTTTCATCCATCTTCCAAGCCACGTAAGTTCTCAAATCTAAATCATACCCTCTCCACTGGATAGTGTTCAGAATAAGCTTTCCAATGGTAGGTGGAAGTCCAAAATCAGACTCCTGGATCAGAAGTTAGAGTAGATTGAAGATACCCTTTCAAAGCCAAAAAGCAAAGGAAAAATGGCTAAGGGTCAGGCTCATCGCAAATCACAATCGCAGTTTCCTAGCAGCAGCAGTGGGGGAGGAAATAGCAAACCTACGATGGAGCGATCACCAATATTGGCGGTTTCAAAAGTCAAATATCCAAGGTGTGGCATGTCAGCAATCAACAGGATTTCAAAGTGCAATACAAAGGGGCAGAGCTCCGATATCAACAAATCAGTGATCGGTGGGTCCAATGAACCATTCTTAAGGAATTATGGGGGAATACGCCAATAGTGTTAAAGTAGTAGGGGAGGGTCAATGCTGATTACAAAGGAAATCAGTTGCAAAACCAAAGGCAGGCGCGCCTTTTATCTCTCCTCCAGGGGGGCCACGTGGTGGAATACCATTGGTCCAAATGAATACACATGGCAGCTGATGTCAGCATGACGTGGCAGTACAGAGGACATGTGGCACACAGATTTGGCATTTTTAGGGGTCCTATGGGGACATATCCAGGTGACACATGTCACCACTCATGAGGTGCCCATGGGGGTTTTAGTCAATGAACCTCTGACATATCACCTGCTTTCATGGCATACTAAACAATACCCCTAATTTGACTACATATTAGAAAATACCTCTAAAACTCACATTATTTAACCCCCTACCAATATGAACCCAATACACCTCCCCGATTTAAAAAATCCCTACTTTCATTATATATTGTAGGTGTCCATTTTTTCATTATCATTTTTTATAACCCTTTATAATTTTTCATTAACTTTGAACTCCATTTTTTATACCTGCCAATATAAAAACCCTTTACCCCCTATATATCCCCCAATATATTATGTGACTTTTTCTTCAATATATATCCCCCAATATGAACCCACGTGGTATGGTATTGCTCCCCCATTGAAGCCCCCATGGAAGTGCCATGTGTCATTGATGATGTCATCAATCCTAGATTGACTCCACCAGATCGAGGACTCCCAGGAATTCCTCCCCCCCCCCCCCCCATGTTTCCCTTTATCAGTGGGGGTGGGCCGAGTGTCCAAAAAAGCGGTTTCCCCACCGGGCCCCGCTAACACGTGTTCCTCTCATATTATTTACCCCCCCCCAACCCTCACTTACCACTCACTGCTCATGCCCCCCTCCAAAAACCACTCACCCTCACACTCTCTCCCGTATTGCGATTGTGATACCCTGGGTGGGCCTAATCCTGTATATTGGCAATCGCAAGGGTCAAGGAGGGATATCAAAGGCAAGCATTATAAACCATCAGTGTGTGGTATTCTAGGTAAAAAAGGGAATAAGACCCCAGGAGGGGAGTCCAAAGGCCCTAGTGCCCGAGGACTAAGCACTTGGTCACAACCCTTAGTCACATGAAGCAAAAGGAGCTAAAGTGGATCTAGAGGCCCCGTCCTATAAAGGCTTTTCAATGAGAAATCCCAATATGAGAACTCCATGACTAGGAAGTACAGAACTTTAAAGGTGTGGTGGGTCGGTAGCTATGACATTTAATAAGGAATATGGAGCATTCAAAACCAGGATGGGCTAATCCAGAAATTCCTTCTGCGACACGGACCCAGGTTTGATGCTAATAGAAGTAAATAAGGACCTGGTAGCTCGGGAGGATTTGATTATCTAGCATGTTGCCCCCATACAGAGGGAAGACGAAGTATCGTCCAGGGGTCCTCTGCTTCAGTACTATGGCATGAAAATGGTAGTGCTCACTCACATATTTTAAGGATGAATGTTTCAAGCAGTAAAGGCAAATGCGACGGGAGTTAGCTAAGTAAAACATGAGGCCATACCACGAGAAAAATTCAACCTGAAGCAGAAGCGATCACAAGGATGGACACAGAGATCATTGGATTGTTGATTGATTTGTTATCCCATACTGTGCCACCCTTTAATAAGGAAATTAATATTTTGTAATGCTTTTGGGAAACAGAGCCATCCCTAGCTGAGATAGCTAGTTGACCTGACAGCCAAGACTCGACCGAAGATATTTTTTTGTAATGAATGTTCAATGCTCCCCCTCTCCAAATAAATAGGGGAAAGCAACACTTTGCAAAGTTTCAGAAATCCTAAAGAAAACACTACATGTTATTTTCAGACTGTATGAATTTAAAATACAGATCTTTTATAATATCAAGGAAATGGTGGTGATTCCCCCTTCAAGTATTACAGCATGTTATCCCTCTGTTAAAACCCATTATGTTCATGTTTATTCACTGAATTCATGCACTCATATCTTGTAGAAATATTTCATAGTTCCTCACATATTCATTTGTATTGACTTATTAATGCATGTTCCTTTATGGATTATTGAAATTATATCTTTAAATTTGCGCTACATGAAACATAGCATTCAGTCCCTCTTTTGTCCATTATTTCTACCTGTAACTCAAATAAGTGTAGAAATCCTTTATGCTTCAAGCTCCAGGTAGAATTCTTGATGCTTTAAGCTCTATGTAATGAGTTTCTCTTTCTTCTTATCCTCTCTTATTTCTCTATAAAAGCCTATTAAACTATAAGTCCTTGAACTACTCGGCCTCCACTATTTTATGCACATATTTTTGTGAACTGCATATGTGAAGAAGTACCAGAAATACATGAATTATACCTTTGGATGAATGAAACAACCCATTCCATTTTATATATATATATATATATATATATATATATATATATATATATATATATATATATATATATATATATATATATATGTATATATATATATATATATGTATATATATATATATATATATGTATGTATGTATATATATGTATGTATGTATATATACGATTTCTCAATTTTCCTGAGAATCAATTGAGACACACAGAATCTAGATGTGCCCAAGCACTGGTCTTGTTACAAATCTGAGGTTGTCTCTAGGAGCGACGACATGGTGTATTGTTTCAATGTCATGTTTCAACTGCAAATATTGGATGGCAAGGTAAGCCCTAAGGTATGATGAGAATATCACCTTCACAAATGGTTCATGCATATGAAATTTTGATTCATGGTACTTATGGTGCACTTAGCATTGGAAAAGTATCTTACATTATAATAAGTCATGGTAAAGCCACATAGAAACATTGATGTTTGATATATTGGTGCTCTTGATATTTTGCAAGCATATTTCATTTTTGAAATGATGGATTTCCTGATCCCATAAAGAAGACTAGCACATTGATTCTTATATATGGTAGTTTGATACTATTGTTAGTGTTTGTGATAAGCGTGATAACCATGATGATGGAAGTCTAAAAATCCCCTTGTTGACCTTTGCTTAGTAATTTTGACAATATAGTAAATATGGATGCCCTGACTTGATGGACTAAGATATGTAAGTGATGTTGTGATCTTTGATGATACACCTGTCAATTTCCCTAATCATATGACTCTAACCCTTGAAGAAAGTTTGATGTCGTGTTCTTATGTGATGAGGAAGTAGTTGATGCTACCATGTTATGACCATAATGGATATATGTTTTAGAACTTGATATAGTTTCATTTCATGATCTAAATTTTTTATTGATGCATGACAGCATTATGATAGATAGGTTGATAACAATTAAGTCTAAAGTGGTTTCTCATTAATAAGGAGAATCTCCATAAAGACCCCTACACCTATTTTCATTTGCATTAAATATATGGAATATTCTTTACTATTGAAATAAGTCTTTTGACATAAAAGAAAAATATCTGACATTGTTGGTCTGCAACAAGTTTTGGTCTAACAAAAGAGGGTTTGCCTTAGTCTAATCCCTAAACACAAGGAAGGAAGGTTATCAATGCATTTATAGGCCTCCAATCGTATGGAAGAAAGATTGTGGGTTTGGTTATTCTTGTAGGTCACAAAACTAAAGCTTTATGCATAAAATGAGGTATGCACCAGGAGTATAACAATCCTACAAATATGGAGAAGACATCAGAATGACCTATGAGCAGGGAAGTTTGAATGTTTGACTTACTATAGAGAACGTGAACGTGTTGACTAAACTTGTGTTTGTAGGGGACCATAATATGCCTATCAGTATGTTAGTTTGATCATTGACGCTAGTATATGACAATATTTGATCACATTTGCAAGGGTTTGACAAGATTTGGCTTCTTGGCTTGACTTAGTGAGCATATTGGCTTGGATGATTGTTGATGCTTTATAAATTTGACATGATGCTTGATGGTTCATAGATATGTTTTGGCTTATGGACCGTTTGAATTCACAGTGCTAACAAGTTAGAGTTCTAATCAGATTTGGTACTTGATGATTGATAATTTTCCTTGATGATAGTTCTATGTGGGCATAGTAACTTTCAATGATTGATGTTGGCATTGATTTTACATTAACTTCATTGACTTTGGCACATTAGTTAAAGCATAAACAATTTTGACTTATCCTTGGTATATGCATTTGCATCTAGTCACTGAAATGATTTATATTATGACTATGAGGATCGTTTGGCATGATATTGCATGGTAAATAACAAGTTGTTGACATGACAATAGTATTGGGATGTGAGCTCTACCTGACACCTAGTCCAAAGAATGTGTCACAATGATATTGGTAGAAACTTTTATGAATTTGATATTATCTTTGATTTGGTATCTATAAGTTGACTTAGTTGATTTGGTTGCACAATATTGATTTATGTAAGGTTGAGCATATTGGTTTGGTCAAGTGTTATTTTTGCAGATAGAATTGTATGGTTTGAAGCAAGCTTCTCGAGCCAGGTATGTCTGCATTGACAGTTACCTTGTGAAGCCAGGAATATGTGTCGATCAAAACCTCTACTTCAAAAGTGGTCTAAGGTATGACTGTGATTTTGGTTATATACATATATATATATATATATATATATATATATATTGATGATCTATTCTTGATAGATAATGAGCCTCTGATGATCAAAGTACGAGGGAGTTGTCCTCTGAAGTTCAAAATGATGAATAATAGCATGATGAATTACTTTCTAAAGTTTGAAAAAGAAAATATATATCATGAAGCTATTAAAGAGTTGTTGGAAATTGGAAATGCAATTTCTTGAATAGTCTTATTAAATTAGGCACAAATATTGTTGGACCTGCCTTGGCAACCGACATACAATTGAAGCATTGATGGTTCATGTCAACACTTGTCCATATATTCATATGTTTTGCATAGAATCTGAGTCAATTCATGATTGCTCCTCTTCATACACATTGAGTTGTCGCCGAGAACACTTCGAGATACTTGTATGGGATGACCAATTTTTTGTCAGAGACATTCTTCCTGTGATATGTGTCTGCATGGATGTATTGATGTTTTTTGGGATCATTATTGATAATATCATCACATCTAGGTGTTTCCTTATTATGATATCCGCCATGATATTTTTGGATGAGAAGTTTGTAGCTTTAAGCATGATCGGGGTTGAATATGATGTTGTTGACATATCTAGTTGTGAGGCATGTTGAAGAAGCTCTTTGGAGCATTGTTTGAGTAGGTTTGTATATGACAAGGATATATTGTGATAATATTGAGTGGGATATGATTGGAAGAAAAACTCATATATAGATGGGACTGATATCTCTTCATATATTGAGAGAATGTTACCGTACATGACAAGCTTAGGCTTGTGGTTGCTGCCTCCGTGAGAGGGAGGATGAATAAAATATCCTTTTTGTGATAAATGTATTGATATTATATTTGATTTGATTGTCACGTGATGATTAAGAATGTACTAGATATGATCACGATGATATATTTCTGATCTACAGAGAGCGGGACTAATTGAGAACACTGATCCAACTCTTCCCCCTTGTCTGAGCTCCCAGGGTGAGGAATTGAGATGGAGGGCTCCTGGGGTCAAGGGATATCTATACAATAGGGTCGTAGATGTTGCTCCCCTATCTGTTACCCTTAGGGTTGGATATGGTGCTCCCATATCTTGGCCTTTTCAGGGAATACCCTAGTTGGCATCATATCCATAAGTTGGGCTTGTTGGGATTACCGTTCCCCATTTGACCAACGGATTGAGAGTGTACTTGGGGGTGTATAATCCAAGTTGATTATGATGCAGGTGTTCTACCACATGACTATTAAGGTTCATTGTTGGGAATACCAATGGGGAAATAGGATGGGTGGAGATGTGCTCCCCTATATCACCTATGGGGTTGGAGAAGTTTTGCTCCTCCATGATATTTTGAGTTCAGAATAAGCTCCTCGATGTCGTTTCAGGTTAAGATGTGCTCCCTGATGTTGCTCCAGATAGATCTAGTCTCTTTGATGTTGATGTGGGTGGTAGCTTTGGCTCCTCGCTGATGTTTCCTAGGTAGTAACATTGCGCTCCCCGTTGGTAGTGTTTCCGGGTGGTAGCAGTGGCTCCCCAATGGATAGAGGATGGTATCTTAGGATCCCCTCTGATATCAAATTATTCTTCTTTTATATTCGATAATTTTCAGCATATGAGAAGTTATAATCAAGAGATAAGAAATAATGAGCAGTGATGACATTTGATGATGAGATTCTTGAGATTGGATATGATTTGATGACAAGATACTTGCGATGACTATATGATGTAGTTGGAATTTATTCCTAGCTAAGAGGGAGTGTTAATTTCACATATCAGTGACAAATTCCAACCATGGGATGAGATTTCTCTTTTTGAGAGGACCAGTATTGACCATTGAAGCGCTCAATTCAGAAAAGGGAAAGTGTATTTTTGAATTAAAGCCCACATGTGCATATTTGATCAAGTTGGACCTAAAACAAATTAGGCACCCTTGGAAGACTATAAATATAAGTGAAGTGACCCTCATTTGGACAATAATCTTGGATCATTCTTCTTCTTTCTATGGTTGTCCTCGCACAGGTCTGAGGTAGTTCGTGGGAAGTTCACTCGCACAAGTCCAAGATTGTAGGGTCCAAAGTTCTCACGTGTCTAGGGTTTTTAGTTTCCGAATGCGGGCATGACATGGGCATATTTTTGTCATAACCGAAGGCTTGTAGGTTCATGTATGCACTTGGATGGTTTCAACCGCATGCACATCACTCTCTGGGTGCAGTTGGGACCTAGGGTTATTTTTTTTAGTTGACCACAGATTTCGCTCGTTGATCGCAGGGTTCAGCAGTTGACCACAGACAGTGGCAGTTGATTACAAGCTTCTAAATCAGGGTTTTGATTATTTGAATTGTTGGATTCATCTCATGATATTGATTAAGTTAATTTTGTTGGATAGTTGTATGGATGAAGATATGGATCATTGTACTCTCTTTTGTTGAATCATTCAATGACAATCTAATAAGAAGAAGAATTTGAAAGGGTTTTCCACATAGTGGGTTTTTCCCTAGTCTCTAACCAATCCTGGTGTCTCTATGTGTGAATGTTTTTCTTCTATTATTCCTTATGTTCCACTACATTGATGATGATATTGTTCTTTCTATATAGTTGCATATGTTGTTGAATAATGATGTAAATCTGAATAATGTTATGATGTTGTGGGGTGAATTTAATATGGAAATAATGAAATGAAATTATCAAAGAAAAGAAAAATATAAAACTAAGAAAAATTAACACCAGGATGTGGGAAAGACCAAGGACCTACATCAAGGCTAGTTTCCAAACCTCCAAAATAAATGGGCACTAACAAAGGAGATGAGGGAGTCATCTTCTGCATTATCGCATAGCACGCATAGAGAAGGACCATGGATGTTTCTTTTCTTTAAATTATCAACAGATAAAATTATTTCATGAACCAGTTCCCAACAAAAGAGGTTTATTTTCAACATCCCATCAGTATTCCATACCTTTCCCCATATATGATCATCATAGGAATGGGGCAAATTTTGAATAAGCAGATTATATCTCTCTTTGACTGAATGGTTACTTCTTCTACTACTCTATCAGATACTACAATCTAGCCTTAATGTTATTACTGATGTATGCCCTTTTAATACTTTAATCAATAGATCCCAATACTGTTGAAGGCTAGGAGGAATATTATCACAGTGCCATAAGATCCAATGACCTTGGGGGTCCCACTGAGAAATCTAAGGAAGCCTCCTAAGTCGTGCATCCTCCATCCATTTTTCCAAATCCTTTAACTCTTCAATGTATCTTACTAATTCTTTCGTTGGGGTGTGATCCTTCCATCGATGGATACACACTCCATTCCATGTTTCCCAACCTATATTTTGATGATAATAGGAGCCACTTCTATGCATAACCTTCGTATCTTCGATCCTTGCTCCTGTTAATCCTCCTACCCTAGCTTGAGTAGTATGTTCTTGTGAAATATTTTGGATGAAGGCCCATTTCCACCATTCATTGCAATATGATATGGGTCACCATACTATTTTTTCTCCTAATTCCAAATTTATTAACTCAAGCTCCTTGATTTCCAATCCTCCAAAATCTTCACACAATCGCACAGTGTTCCAATTCATGAGATGAAATTTATTTTAATTATGTTTTCCTCCTTGCCAAAAAGCTTTCCTCAAGATAACACTAATTTGATGGATGAAATTGTTTGGGGCTAACAAACCCGATCCCATATATATTGTAAGAGAGGTAAACTGACAAATTTAATTAATACCACTCTCCTAGCTAAATTTAGCCATTGTGCTCCTTAGGAATGGATTCTCTCTTCTAACTTGTGCAAAACTTTCTCCCACTCCTCTACAATAGATGCTCCTAGATATGTGGTAATAACCAAATATCTGAATTCCCTCCAATCAAGGATGGTTAGGAATTCAAATATTCTCTCAATCTTGAGTATAATTAATTCTACATAGTTCCATTTATAGACTTAACACTTCTTTTTATTGGCCAATCCACTCGATATGAAAAATAAGAGTCTAATATTTTCTTAAATCGTGTTGTAACTATATTCGATTCTCCCCCCAGTAGAAGAGTGTCATTTGAAAACTAAGAATGGTTTACCCCCTTCATATTTTGTGTTATGCTTAAACCCACCATCTTACATTCCTGCCTAGCATGTTCCAAATTCTGATTTAAACTCTCTGGCATGATGATATAGGGGATAAGGGAAATCCCTGTCAAATCCCTCTGGAAAATGAGAAAAATATGTGGGTCAGCCATTTACTAGTTATCCAATACATGTTTTGATACATCTAATAAGCTCCCTCCTAAATCCCAATTTCTCTAGCATTAAATGAAGGAAAGAATGCCTTATCTAATTAAAGGAATTTTCCATGTCTAATTTGATCATGATTCCCTGCTTGCATGCTTCCTTGCTTGAGTGTATCACCTCCTAAACTAATATGATATTGTCCAGTATTTGCCTATTCTACTTGAAACCCCCCTGATTCTCGGAGATAAACTTTGGAAGTAACTTCTTTAATCTTGATGCTATAATTTTGGTGATTATTTTATATGCTAAGTTACAAAGAGATATGGGGCAGAATATAGAAAAAATCACAAGGTTCAATTCTTTTGGAATAAGGTCCAGAAAAGATGAGTTGGTGGAACCTCCTAACCTATCCTTTACTTTTGAGCTATTTAACATCCTTAACAGATCCTTTTTTTTCAAGGTCCATAACTCCCTGAAAAAATGATTGAGAATCCATTTGTTCCTAGTGCCTTATCATGATCCAAGCTCCAAATTGCCTCTGCTTCATCTATCTCTCTCACAAGGGACATATTCATAGAATCCTTAACTATAGTGGGGACGCATTGAAGGAATTTTTGTGTTAGAGTCATATCAACCTCGCGATCTTCTTGATAGAGAGCTCGAAAGAGTCGGTAAGGTTCTTGTTTTATTTCCTCAAAGGAAGAGGATTTCACTCTTCCCTCCAAGACAATCTCATTCACTCTATTCCTTAGTTCTCTTTCTCTAGCCTTCTTATGGAAGAAGGAGGTGTTTTGATCCCCATACCAAAGCCATAAAATTCTCAACTTGAGATGCCAAATCTCCTCCTCTTGTTGGCTAATTGCAAAGATTTGTTTTGTTAATTCCCTTTCTCTTTCAAAATTCCATGATTCTACCTTATTATCTTAATTCAAGCTTTGGTGATGTTTTAATTGTTGGAATAATTCCTTTCGATTTTGTCCTGAAGGGACATACTTATACTTTATTTAATTCCTCAAAGCCTGCTTAACCAATTTTAATTTGGATTCCTACATGTACGTTAGCAATCCAGTCATCGGATTTACTCGGCTCACTTGATTAGATCTACTACTCCTTCTTCCTTGATCCATACAAGATTGTATTTGAAGGGAATGGGACCCGAATTTTCCTTTTGGACAAGAGACAAGGAGATATGGCAATGATCTAACTCCCCTTGAGCCAAAATTGAGGAAGTGAATTCTATCCCCTATAGCAACCAATTTTTGTGGATAAGGAACCTATCGAGGTGGGAAGTAATATGATTGTCCCTGGTTCTTTGATTTGAAAATGTAAATTTCCCAATTTTAGGAGGAATATCCACTAGGTCCCAATCATTAATGAGGTCTTCCATTCACTCACAAAAGGGATCACAAAAATGGGATCATGCTCGCTTCTTCTCAAATATAAGAATCATATTAAAGTCACCCCCCATGATGTTACTGAAACATTGAGAATTGGCTTTAATAGAATTGAAAGATTCCCAAAAATCAGGTTTTTCTCCATACAACACAAGCCCATATATGTTGATCACATGAATTCCTTATTTTGTATCCTTTCTTTCAATAATGGTTGTTATCCATTATTGTGATTTCATACTATCAATTATTTGAAAGTGCATATAAAACTAGTACGTACCAAGTCCTCTTGATGCTCCTCTTGAGTCTGTATTTATTCCTACGTAGCCTTTCCAAAATGATTGTGTTGCCTTATTTACTTTTTTTTCTTCAAGCTTTGTCTCTTACAATAAGAGTACACAAGGCTTTTCTTGCTTCACTAGGTCTTGAATCACCTAGATTTTAATGGGGAGCCCTAAACCCCTTATATTCCACGATATGACTATAATTTAGTAGGAGTTTTTTGAGAGGAAACCCCTACCTTTTCTAGAACCTCTAATCCTTTAGGACCTTTCAATTTTAAAGTATCTAGGATGACCAGTTCATTTCCCATTTTCTTATTTTTCTTTGCTTCTCTCTCCCATATCACCTTTTTGTGAGGACATTTGTGCTTCTTCTCGCTACATTCAATGTCATGATTGTTGTCATCATTTTCCTAGATTAAGGTTTGTGCCATATTTCTGATCATTACTCCTAAAGAGTAAGGACCTCCTTCTGTGTTATCATATCTGGGGAAAGGGCTCTCATTTTTTGGTTGAGACAAGTGGGGAACTTCATGCGACATATTTGATTGAGGAGGGACTGCATGGTCTTCAATAATAGGCTCTTACTCATCCTCATTTAATTCCCATTCTTCATGCTCTTTCGGATTTGGCTCCATGTTTGGTAAACTCTAATTAGGGTTCATTTGATCGTGACCTAGGAGATTTTGCAGGGCATTGAACGGATTTGTTGGTGTAGAGGCCCCATTTTTATTTTGCGTTGGTTTTTCCCTGGTTCTATTAGATCTACCCTTATTTCCTCCTCTCCTTTTGACTTTCCATTGTTCTCCTTGTTCTGCTGAAAGATTTGGTCTTTTTTTTCCATCTCTTGCAAAGTGGTCGTATTCATGGTAGTAGCGACACTTGAACAAGATTTTCTCATAGTCTAAATTTTGGTAGTGTGTCCACCCTCCACGGTAAGATTGATTTCCGAAGGCATTTCAAGATCCACTTCTACATAGATCTTAGTATAGGAAAATTGAGATCCCTTGGGTTCATCTCTTTCCAAATATCACCCTACCCAATTTTTTGTAGCTCTTAAGCAATCATAGCTCCAACAAGAAAGAGGGAGACGGGGATGTTTTTCCAAAATAGGGATCATTGTTGGAATTTCTTCATCTAGATTATATTTAAGTGACCACTAATTCAAGTGCATAGCCCTCAATCCGAAGAAATACGAACCATTTCTGAAAATAACATATATGTTTTCCTTCAATTCAAGTAGAAAAGAAAAAAAACCATTACCGCATGCATAAGAATGAATGTTTCCTTTTATCTTCGATCTTTAGGTCTTCTCGATCTAAGTTTCCATTGAGTGGGGATATGGCCACATCCCCATAAATTTACCAAAGAGGGCACACTCTGAAAATTCCAATGTTGTTCTAATCGCTCCTTTAGGAAGGGCCACTAACAAAATGCCTTCGACTCTTTTACCAAATTTGGTCTACAACTCCTTACTTCTAGGACGATTCGAGATAATTGCCACTAATGCTTTAAAGGTCACGATCTCATTGATGGGGGAAGGAGGGGGGGGCAAGGGCCTCCTCGAGGTTTGGCATCACAAATCAGATCAAATCATATGAGTGGAGTTAGGGTTTCTGCAGATATTGAATATTTTATTATATACAACATTAAAATATTTTCTTTTAAAATTTTATTTCTATATATAGATATATATGAATATTGCTTTAGACATAAATTAGTTAACATAGATCTTCAAATAGGTTATTTAAATCTAGTGTTAAATATTTTTGAAAAGTATAAGGTTTAAACATCTTACTCACACTTTTTTTTATTTGTAATACTTTATCTCTTTTTAAAGTTGATATGAAATTATATTAAGTCATGTGGACATCCAAATATTTTATTTATAACTGAGAGTGAGTGAAATATTTTTACCACAATGAATTTTAATATCGTCAATAAATCGAGTGACTATAGTGAGGTTGGGATTATTGATGTTTTATAATGATTTTAATTAAAACTAATTAAACATGCACATTCATTTTTGTTTTTTTATTTTCCCTGACATTGTGTTTCTATTTAGATAATTTTTTGTTTTTATTTTAATAACGACACATTTCAACTCCACGTTGAGCATTGATGGAATTACACATTTCCCTCATGCCTTAGAATGCGCCTCTCAACACAATGAAATAAGAAATTTTATTTTTGAATGATTTTATTATTTAGTTTACAAATATAAAGTTTTTTGGAGTTGTGAAACATTTTATATTGTATTTAAAGATTAGAAATTGTAAGTTTCATGATTGTGTTTTAAAGTTAAGAAACATTTTCAAAAGATGATGTTAATGATGATGATTAATTTGCACTAAGAGTAAATTAAATTTTACGCTAAAACATAATCCAATTTTTTAAAAAATTATGATTATATGATCTTTTTTCATATATATTATGAAAAAATGAGAAAAGTTATCCCCATCATGCACATACATAAGCTCTTTAATTTGGTATGAAGCAAGGCTTCCCTAATCTTTGGATGTAGAGCCTTATTGTGTCTATATTTAAGAGTGGGGATAAAGGCATTCCCTCTAGTTACATGACCATTATGATTAACCACATTTTAGCCAGTTGTACAATATTTCTTTTGGAAAAGAAGAGTATCTTTTGGATCGAAAGCCATGGTAATTGGAAAAGAAGAGTAACCTTTGGAGAAAACCTTGGTAAAAGAGTTAAAGTCCAAATTAAGCTTAGGATATATCCTTTCACTATGGACCATCTTGCTACTCTTAGAATAATTGTAGAGGAATGTCACAATAATAAAACTAATCTTTTATATTGTTTTGTTGACTTTAGAAAATCTTTTGACACCATTCCTATAACAAAGCTATGGAAGATGCTAGAAGAGATAATGGTTCCTCTTGAGTTGAAGGTTGTTGCGACGTGGTTGTATGAGAATGTTATTTCCAAGCTTAGTACCTTTGAGGCTTGGTAAAAAGGCATTAAATACAATACCAAAGTTAAGCAAGGGTATCCCTTATCCCTTACCCCTTTTGGCATACATTGATAAGCCTTAAGAGTGTTTGGAAGATGCAGGTTGTGTTGGCTCCACAGTCATTGGTATGGTCATAACTCTTCTCCTTTATGCTGACAATATTGTTCTTTTGGTAAGAAGTCATTACGATCTTGGCAAGCAACTCAATATCCTTCAAGATGAGTATGATTGTTAATACCAACAAAACTATAGTCATGATAATTAAATAAAAAAATATCACCTATGATACTTTCATTTATGACAACAACTCCTTGAATCAAATTCCTTCATAAAAATATTTGGGAATTGACCTCCATCATAAGCTAAATTGGAATTATAACATTGAGAAAAGGATAAATGGAGGTTAGAAGCTTACTATGGACTTGAAAACAATGATAGCTTGGAAAATCCTTGGATTTGGGATAAAAAAATGCTTCTCTATGAGACTCTCATCACTTTTGTTATTTCATATGGATGTGAGGTTTGGTGTTGCAATATAGCCAGAGATTCGTGAAAGAAGTTTGAATAGATTTAAAAGTAGCGTATAATCCACAACCTCAATATTAAAGGAAATACGTCCTACCCTATCCTCTTGATTGAAGCAAGTTTAACCCCTTTGAAAATATGGCTATGTCTAGGTATCTTATGTATAAGAAGAATTTATACAACATGGATGTCAAGAGCTTTCCTAAAATTGCTTCTAACTTTAGCCAAAACCTTCACCTTCGGCTCAAGTGAGGGTGTCAGAAGGATGCTCAGTCTTGGTTGGACCATTAGGGAATTAAGGAGGGGATCATCTCGCATAATCTGGATAGTATTAAAAACATGATTACTTCCAAAAGAGATATTGTGGGGCAATAAAGAGCTAGAGGGGAGAAGGAAGCTAAGGTATTATAAGGAGATGATCAACCCTAATCTTAAAAACTAAAATCATCTTTTTATATTGACTAGTGTTAAGAAAAAAATGAGAATTTCCAACATAAGAACTAATTTTTATGAGATTCATGGTGAAAATAGGCATTACTCAATTCCCAAAAAACCACGATATGAAAGTGTTTGTCACTTGTGCGAGGGATGAATATGAAAAACACTTTCTCTTAGATTGTCTATTTTATACTCACATCTGATTTAATTGTCAAAATATTTTTCATGCCCTAAACTTCTTGACATTTTAAGTTAGAAAAAGTATGGTGATTTGGGAATGCTTCTCTCACTTCTTTTTTAGCATAGGAATGAAATGTTAAAGAATTATGATTAATCTCTTACCTTCTTAAGGTGTGGGTAACTATATAAATTATAATAAATGTTAATCATTATCATCATGATTATATTACCTTTTAATATAAATATAATTTAAAAATATTTTAAAGAAATATAAATAATTTTTAAATATAAAAATTAATACGGATAAAAATCATTTATTTAAAGAAAAAAAATCTATTAATAATATAGATAAAATTAAAACTAATGTAGTCCTCGGGGAAGCTCAATCGGTTGTAGGTTTTAACTCTGTACAGAAATTACCTGCATACGAATTCTAAAACACAGAAAATAAACAATTCGAGAGCATAACACATAAAACACATATACACAGAGATTTTCCCTTGGATCCCAAAACTGGGACTACCAGCTTGATTTTTCATTATGTTCCTTTCAATGTTACAATATATATTTATACATGTTGAAGCATCCAATACCATGGACCGAAAACCATCACGTCCAAAACCATAGACCGAAAACCATCATGTCCAAAACCATGTGCGAAAAATCATGCACAAAACCATAGGTAGGTCCGCCCAACCTAATATAGGGTCCAAAAAAAAACTTTCCGGGGCACCACATAGAGTGGGGTTACTTGCACCCCTCAAACCCCCTGTGACCCCCCCCCCCCCGCTACGCAATCAGCGCAACGAAGGGGGCACTATGCCCCCCTTCTAACCCCCTGGTTAACTACGTGGGTTAGTCGTGGAAAGAATATAACACAACCCAACATTCTCCCACTTGTTGTTTTCTTTCCATAGGGGGCCACAAGAGAGTTTAGTCATTTATCCAGCCCTAAAATTCCCATTGTTTCTCTACACCAAGAGAACTTCTCAGGGTTCACAAATTTTCTCAATGCATCTGCAGTGTTCTTCAGAGTGTCCACCTTTACCAGCAACACTTTTTGTCTTCTATCATATCCCTCACAAAGTGATATTGAACATCAATGTCCTTTGTCTTTGAATGATGTGTAGGGTTATTTGCCAAGAAAATTGCACTTTGGCTGTCACAGTTTATCCTTATAGCTCCCTGTACTAACCCCATACTTGAACACAATCTCTGCAACCAAACTGTGTCCTTGCTTGCATGAGTGGCTGCCATGTCTTCTACCTCTGTAGTTGATAGTGCCACTACAAATTGTTTCTTACTCATCCAACTGACTGCACCTCCAAATAGTTTAAGCACATACCCACTTGTAGATCTTCTTTGATTCAAATCTCTAGCCCAGTCTGCATCAACAAAGCCACAAATATCCAACACTCTGTCCAATCCTGGTCTTCCTTGGTAGCACAAACCATAATCACTAGTGCCACGCAAATACCTGAAAACCCACTTCAATGTTGTCCAGTGCTCCTTCCCTGGTTTTGACATAAACCTGCTCAATACTCCCACTGCATGTGAAATGCCTGGTCTAGTACATACCATCGCATACATCAAGCTACCGACTGCACTTGCATATGGAACACGGGACATGTCCTCTTCCTCTTCTTGTGTCTTGGGACATTGTTCAGCAGATAACTTTGCACCTACAGGAATAGGAACCTTCACCGATTTACTATCCTACATATTAAACCTTTGCAATATTGTCTCGACATAATTCCTTTGTTTTAACCAGAGCTTCCTCTTTGTCCCATCTCTTTTAATTTCCATGTCCAAAATATAGTTTGTAGCACCAAGATCTTTCATGTCGAATTTGGTGGACAAATGGGTCCTCAAATCCTGGATAATTTCTTTGTCATTTCCAACCAGCAACATATCATCCACATACAAGACCAGATAAATAACACGGTCACCAATTAATTTAAAATACACACAGTGATCTGCTTTGCTTCTAGTGAAGCTAAGTCCCCGTATAAATGTATCGAATTTCTGATACCACATCCTTGGTGACTGTTTTAACCCATACAGAGACTTCTTTAACTTGCATACCAGTTCTTTCTTACCCTTCACCGCAAAGCCTTCACGTTTCTTCATGTAGATCTCCTCTTCCAAATCCCCATGAAGAAATGTTGTCATCACATCCATCTGTTCTACCTCAAAATCAAAAGTGGCAACAACAGATAAAAGTAATCTAATAGAAGTTACCTTGGCAACAGGAGAAAAAATATCACCAAAATCAATTCCTGGCACCTAGGAATAACCTTTTGCTACCAACCGAGCTTTATATTTCTCCACCTTTCCTTCTACATTTGTCTTCTTCTTAGACACCCATTTGTTGCCAATGGGTTTCCTTCCAGCCGACAACTCCACCAGATCCCAAGCCTCATTTTTGTACAAAGATGTCATTTCATCAACCATGGCCTCTTTCCAGAGTTTTCCATCCTCTGAATCTACTACTTCCTTCACAGTTCTAGATCATCATCAGTAATAGATAAAGCAAAATTTGAACAGAAAGTAGATGGACTATACATTTCTAGCTGCGTTCTTTCTCGAACTGATCTTCTCACACCCAGAGTTTGTGGCTCTTCATCTTTTGATTCCTCCTCTGCTGTAGAGTCTAATTCTTCCTCCTTTACCTCAAACTCTATCTTCTCAGGTTCCTTTGGTTGGACTTCATGTTTAATAACATCTTTCACCTCTCTGAACACCACATCTCGACTGTACACAACCTTCCTTGTTACTGGGTTCCAAAGCTTATAACCCTTTAAACCATCCTTATACCCAATAAAGATGCACTTTTCAAATTTACTATCCAACTTGGTTCATTTCTCCTTTGGAACATGTACATATGCATCACATCCAAATGCCCTCAGATGTGAAAGAGAGGGTTTCTTACCAGTCCATACCTCTTATGGAGTCATATCCTCCCAACGTTGATGAAGGTGATCTGTTGACCAAGTGACATGTTATCTCCACCACCTCTACCCAGAATTCATGTCCTAACTCGGCACCACTGAGCATGCTTCTTGCCCTTGCCATCAACGTCTTGTTCATTCTTTCTACAACTCCATTTTGTTGAGGTGTATATGGAGTAGTCTTCTGCGGTGCTATACCACACTTCTTACAGAATTCTTCAAATTCCTTACTACAAAACTCTCCACCATTATCTATCCTCAGCACCTTTATCTTCTTCTCTGTCTGGTTTACCACCAAAGCCTTAAATTCTTTAAACCTATCAAAGACTTCAGATTTCTTCTTAAGGAAATATATCCATGTATTCCTTGAGAATTCATCTATAAATGATACATAGTACACAGACTTACCCAGTGATGGAACCTTCACAAGTCCAAACACATCAATGTGCACAAGCTCTAATATCTGTTTTTCACTCTTACCACCAGAGGGGAAACTCACCCAATTCTTCTTCCCATATACATAATTTTCACAGAAATCAAAATCCAGAGAGCTATTACTCATACCTTCTACCATACCTTTACCATGAATTATTCGAAGGCCCTTCTCTCTAATATTTCCAAGCCTTTGATGCCACAGCATGGTCTTCTCTCCAGAGACCACTAGATTTTCTGCTCCACTTTCAGGAACCTTGCAGCGTGTACAGAGTTCCAATCTGAACTCCCCGCATCAATACCAATGCTCTCCGAACCATTTTGCAGGTATCCTTCTCGAATACTGTTTTTACACCTGCATCATCCAACTTGCTTACAAAAATCAAATTTCTGGCCAATACAGGAATATGTAGAATACCTAGAAGTGTTCTAACCCTTCCACCTTGCAACTTCAACTTTACTTTTCCGCGACCAACGATTCTAGCCCTCCTGTAATCCCCCAAGAAGACATCATCACCATCATATTTCTCATACTCGCAGAATCACTCTCCTTGGGGAGTGAAGTGAAAGGATGCACCTGAGTCAATCAACCATGCCTCATGATCTACATGTGTACTTGAAGAAGCCAAGTACACATCCCCACCTTCATCTGAGGTGGTTTTCGCCTCTGCAGAAGGAGCATCATCAGATCCCTTTCCTTTGTCAGGAGCTTTACATTTACAATCCCTTTTGTAGTGCTCTTCCTTTCTGCATTTCCAGCACACCACCTTTACAAGTTTTCCTGGAGATTTAGATCTCCCTCTAGATTTAGATCTCCCACTCGATGACTTATTTTTGTTTCTGTTCTAGGACTGTCCTCGTACAGACAAGGGATCACCATTCTGCCTCTCCATATTTTTTCGTCTCATCTCCTCCATCAGCAAGGATGAGACTATTTCATCAAACTGCGAGGCAGTTGCATTGATACCTATTGCAATAACCAGACTATCCCACGAATCTCGTAGAGAACACAACAAACTAATGCACTTATCTTCATCTGAAATTTTAATATCAATAGATAATAACTGACTTACCATAGTATTAAATGCATTCATATGCTCTGTCACTGAGTCTCCATCTTTCATCCTCAAGTTATATAGCTTTTCCCACAGGAACAGTTTATTCACCAGAGACTTAGATTGGTACAAAGTCCTTAACTTGTCCCACAAAGCCTTCGCCTTAGCTTCCCCTGATTCATTCAGAAATAATGAATCTAAGACACACAATCGTATTGTGCTCTTTGCCTTCCAATCCAACTTCTTCCATTCTTTATTGAATACTCCCGTTGGTTTAGTACTCGAATCTACTGCGATCCACTGATCTTTATCCATCAACAGATCCTCCATCTTGAGTTTCCACAACTCAAAACTCTGACCATTAAATTTCTCGATCTCTATCTTTCCACTGCTCACCATCTTCTTTCACCACCAGAATTGATCTCGCAGATCTCCCACTGAACAGGGTCTACCACAGGCCCGAGCAAAACCCCTCAGCAACAAAGGCGTCCCCTTGAAGTCAAAACAGCTCTAATACCAAATGTAGGTTTTAACCTCGTACAGAAATTACCTGCATACGAATTCTAAAACACAGAAAATAAACAATGCGAGAGCATATCACATAAAACACATATACACAGAGATTTTCCCCTGGATCCCAAAACCAGGACTACCAGCTTGATTTTTCATTATGTTCCTTTCAATGTTACAATACATATTTATACATGCCGAAGCATCCAATACCATGGACCGAAAACCATCGCGTCCAAAACCATGGACCAAAAACCACCGTGTTCAAAACCATGTGTGAAAAATCATGCACAAAGCCATAGGTAGGTCCGCCCAACCTAATATAGGGTCCAAAAACAAAATTTCCCCCCCTGTGACTCCCCCCTCTACGCAATTGGCGCAACGAAGGGGGCGCTCTGCCCCCCTTCTAACCCCTCGGTTAACTATGTGGGCTAGTCATGGAAAGAACATAACACAACCCAACATCGATGATTGAAGCATTTGCGATAACTAAGAGATCCAAGGCTCAAATCCCCCAATTATGTCCTAGTTTACCCGGTTTACGGAGAGGAGGAGAGATAGTAGACCCCTAGAGGTTTATTGGTAGTCCATCTGGGTTATAAAAATAAAAATTAAACTGATTTCATAGACCCCTATAGGGTTATCGGTAATCCCTTTGCGTTACAAAAAGATAAATTAAACTATTACAATTATTACAACCCTACATGGAAAGGCCATTGCGATAAAGGTTCATCAATTTGAAAGGGCACGCTTGAAGGTTTCAAAGATGAATTTAGATCTGGCATTCCTTAAATGATGTAAAGATTTGTCTATCGTTCCTTCATTTGCTCATATTAAACATCGGCTTAATAATTGCAAAAACTATCATGTCTTTTTTAATGTGAGTTTAGCCCTGGTTCAGTCTGAGATTTACAGGGTTAGAAAAGGTCTTCGTTTTCTTTCCCAAAATTTGTTCTCTTTACACCTGTAGCTTTCTCATGTGATGTATGCAGTGTTTTGGGCAAGGGTCGAAGCCTGTTCAACTTTAAAGTCTCTTTGCCTTGAAGAAATTTGGAAGGATAAGCAATCCAGAAAGTTTCTCAAACTTGTAGAAATATCCTCTTGTCTTGGGTGTCTTTCTGATTTTTCAGGTTATTCTTCCACTAGTAGGGTCAATGGAAACCAAATATATGTGCTTCACTCATGGATCAACAACGTCGCTCTTCCAGGTTGGATCTAGGTCTTCCCCAATGAATGAAAATGTGGTTTTAGATTTTCTATGTCAATCGGGATGCAATAATATTTTGGGATTTGATGATGGTTACATAGATGCTATGTATTCCATGACTCTGCTTCTTGTACCTCCTCTCTCATTTTCTCGTCCTAGGAAAACAGATTTCTCCAGGGTGGTTATCTCTCAAGAAGTTTCTTACTTGAGTTCTTCATGTTCTGGGGATCTTTCCTTAGCATTTCCCTCTCATCGTCGCCCGGATTCCATCGTTGTTACCATTCCTCATAGCCCTCTCCCCTCCAGCGTATCTACTGACGTTGTTAAGCAATCCTCTACTTTCCCTCCTTGTCGTGATAATAACAATAATAATAAAATTGTTGATGATAATAATAATAACTAGCAATTGCACCAAATGTTGCAATGGAAACGCCGTAAGGCAATAGCATATAACATTAATTAATGTTTCTTTGACAATTTTTGAAAGGCAGAAAAATATCAAGAAAAGGCAAGGACCATGCTACAGTGAAAACTTACATCTTGCTACCTTAGAGTAGGACCAAGCTCTAATCCTTGAACTCTATTGGAAAATTTCAGTGAGCACAAAGTTTCTCCCATGTCATTTTCATGGGGACTAATTTGTACAAATAAAGTCTTTGTGCATCCTCCTGAGTGAACATGCATCATATTGGTGTTAGATGTTGTGCAAAGACTCTGAGACAAGACAATATCATACCATCTCTATATGAGCTCATTCCTTCTACCATCAGCTGCCAAAACATGGCTCCTCCACCTACTCTTCCCATGCTAGCAGAAGAATATATACAGTGAAAACTTACATCTTGCTACCTCCAAGTAGGACCAACCTATAATCCTTGAACTCTATTGGAAAATTTCAGTGAGCACAGAGTTTCTCCCATGTCATTTTCATGGGGACTAATTTGTACAAATAAAGTCTTTGTGCATCCTCCTAAGTGAACATGCATCATATTGATGTTAGATGTTGTGGAAGGACTCTGAGACAAGACAATATCATACCATCTCTATACATTCCTTCTGCCATCAGCTGCCAAAACATGGCTCCTCCACCTGCTCTTGCCATGCTAGAAGAAGCATATATTTGTTTATAAACCATATCAAATAAATTGTCTCTCTAGTCAATGCTGAATCTTGGGTCTTTAGAGGATTTCTCAAAATCTACAAACAGAACTAGTTTCTTCAATATTCTACTTCCATCTTCTAGATGGTTCTTTATCCAACCTAACCGAACAGTTAATAAATAAGGGCAAACTTCTCTTTGTATTCAGACTGATGCCCTTCCAAACGAACTTGCTTTATGTACAGACATATGCAGTGAATAATTAGGAATATGTTAATAAACCCCAATTATTCTCCAAAGCGATAAGAAAATAAGGGCAAACTCATTTCAGAAATTCTTAATGCTACCATTCCATCTTCACTTAGATTGTGGTGGAAATAGGAAGCTTTCCCGAAGGATTACAGGAAGAAAATGAGACAACATTAAGAAATTCAGTTGAATTTGGAGGAGATGAATGTGATGGCAAGGCAAATCTATTAAACTTTAATAATCAAAATAAATCTGCCACCATTGGAAGAGGAACATTTAATCCCATGAAGCCACTGATGCGTTGGGCTGAAGATCCCTCACCAATTTGAAGAATATACGGCTCTCTAATGATATTTCTCAAAGGAAACCAAGAAAACAATGTTCTGACACCATAGGGCGTTTATTATTAGCTCCATATTTGCTAAAATTTGCATTTTCTGTCTTACAAACATTCTAAAGCTAAGTTGTCTTCTTGCATAGACGCAGACGAACAATTTGCAAATGATGAGGAGAATTAGGGATTTAAAAATATAAATTTGCATGCCTGCTAGTTCCTAAAGAATATCCCAATAACTCTAGCACATATAAAGAGCAAATTCTTTCTAGGAAAAGAAAAGGAAAATCTGTTAAACTTAAATGATCAAATATGTTGCATAAATCTGCCACCAACGACGTTGAAACAATACATTTACATTAGTCTCACGAAGAAGCATGAACCTGCCAAGTTCCAACACTAAAATATTTTTTAAAACATATATATGGAAATGTGTTCATCTCTTCATTGGATGCATTGTGCATTTGATATTCATAAGTTCTCTTCCTGGGTGCACTTACTCTTTCTTGGCACACACTTGTGTTTGATTCTTGGTGACATGCTTGGTTTTTTCAACACATGGATATTTGCTTGTTGGCACTCTCAGTCTGCTGCTGAGATTTGAAAAGTGGAATGACAAAAACCAAAAGTGGAATTGCGTGGGGGTGGTTCCCTAGTGGTGAGCTTCACTAATTCAAATATGCACCTAGTTGACTTAAAACCCAAATAAACCATACGCCAAATTGACTTGAACAAAATTTCATATTTCTGGCACATTTATGATCCTCTTATGTTAGCCATTTTCATGGCTATTTTCGAACTTAGTTTTTACTTGTCTCTTCCAGTTTTCTCTGCAAACCATTGAACAAACCACTACCATTTAATGGCCCCTCAAACAGCAGATTCGATGAACTTTTTACGAAGCGAAATCATACCAATTTCCAAGGCTAATTTGTGCTAAAATTTATTGTGTTTTGGTTGCTGCTTCCCCAGCGAAATTGTGCCTCTGTCAACAGCATTTCATGGCCCTTCAATATAGTGATTTGATGGGTGCCTTGCCAACTAAAAATGTGCTCCCTTTTGTCGCGACTTGGTTGGTAAATTATCAGTAAAATCATGGATCTAATCCTAGTGAATTCGTCCTCTTTTTATACTGTATTTTGGTCACCAAAACACCCAGCAAAAACGAACCTCTTGGCTCTGTCAACCGTGTCTGCAATTGTAAACTTGTTATATTACCTCTTTGACATTTCATATTACATTTTTCTCGACCTTCACTAATTTCATCTTACTGGGCCCTGTTTGTCCACACATCTGCCTCTGCCCACAACTTAGCAATATTTTCATTATTGGTTTGATCAAATATCACTGGTGATATGTTTCTCCCACTGTCATTGTTCATTGTAAGCAGATTTATTACATCTGCATTCAAATATTTCAAGGTAATGTCCTAGTTTATTGTAGAATCCATTGACAGAAAAGAGACACTTGCAGTCACTATAGGAAAAGCGTATCATCATTTGATATATTGATTGATCTAGATTCTATAGGAAGGGGAAGCTGGGTAGAATGTACCATATATGTGAGCTCTAGCTTGAATTTCACAGCCCCAATATCTCAATGCAGCATTAACATATATACAATTACTAAGGTCCATGGGTCTGCAAATGCTCTTGATCCTTTCTATAACATATTGTCAAGCTTCTCAAAATTAAGCAAGTTGAGACAAACAAATAACAAATGTGTCATCCTTTGAACCTTGCAATGTAACTAAGCTTGTAGTCGGAATCATGATTGGCCTTTGGAAAATGTCCTTTCGACCAGTGAATTCAACACCAAAACTAAGGATTGTAAGAAGATACATCCTTGAGTTCTCTCCATTGGTGAATGACTAATTAATTAGAAGTATAGAATATCTACTTCTATTTGGCAATAAAAGATATTCCTAAGGGATCTTTGATATGACCAATGAGGAAGTTTAATCTAGTTGCCACCAACAATATCACAATCATAAAACGAATTCCAAATAGAAAATTGCTTGCCCATCCATTCACTATTCCATCTCATTGCTATGAACATATATGCCTAACATTCATTACAGAGCCCTGGCATTCTTATGACTACAATTCAATGACTTTTGTTGATGCAATTAAAAACATTGTGTGATAGATGCAGCAAAAGGTGATAATTCCCATGTCATAGTACTCACACTAAGGTATGCCATTGATAATCATTGAGTAATACAACCCTATAATATCTTGAATACAGTGAAAAAATCTTTGGGCCATATACCAATTGTTTTGAGAATAAGAACACCCAATAAAGCTGGTGGAATTCTGGAAAAGCTCAAAAAGTTTAACTATATTATTTTTCCAAGAAAATGTTACAACATCCCCAATCCAATAAATCATTCATGGGAGTTTAAACACCCTAAGTAGATAGAAGCTTCCATCTTTGACCTGCTTCTCCAATCCATGAATGCCTTGATAAGCATTTCTTCTAGGGCTTCATCTTCCTCAACTTCTTTGGGGAAACTCTATGTTCTGCTCCTTATTACTTACATAATGAATATATGTTGCATCACCAATTCCCTACATCCAGAAGCTTCTTTCAATGGTGCAGGCAGAATTGCTACCAAAGGACAGGCTCGATATGTGTTCAACAAAATAGCAACAAATTCTTCATTGGCATGTATGAAGAGGATCTTTAGTACAAATAATGAGGAAGACAAACCCTTCATTATGGCCTTCTCCTTAAGAATGTGTATGTCTAAGTTGCGTTGTCTTTTGATTTGGAAACCTTTTCAAGCGCATGACATTCTCACAATAAATACCATCTAGAGGATTACTACACATTCAAAGTCATTATAGCCATCCACTCATCCTCCATAGCTTATATCTTTATGGGGAAAAGAAAAGATGATACCTCCCAAAAACGAAATCAAGATTTGTTCCAGCCTTGTACATTAAGAGCAGCTACTAGATCTTCAACATTGTTGTCAAATACAACAGAATTATTACACTGACCATCATCGATAACAACATCATGACTTCCCACAACCGCATTCAATCTGAAGAAACAAAGTTGAATATCTCGAACAATTGCATTAAATCATCAAATTGGGTGTAAAAATGGTTACATTATGACATAAATTAAATTGTGTAATTTGTAGGGATTCAAGACTAATTTCCAATTAGCATGAGGCCTTATTATGAATGTAAGATCAGAAATTTTCAAGCATAAATTTCTATGATAAAATAGTCACTGCCATTCAGGGTACAAATAAGTATGCTAGGAAACTTGACTAGAAATCACTATTAGCAAATTTCACACGAGTGTTGTGCATAAGAAAACTATTAAGTATCTTAACAACACGATTACAAATAGCACGGGAAGGTAAGGAATACATCAACTGAATAAGATATTTACCTTGATATCATGCCAACAACATATCCATACTCTGCCATTGCAGAAACAAGTGTTCAATTTTTCTTTCTTTTCTAAAAATGCAAAGAATGTTACCTCATTTTTAAGAGTTGAGTCACATTTTGTAAATGCTAGACCTGGGATCGATAGCACTCCAGAGAACTCTGTTGAAAGCAGTAATCACAAATGTATCAATGACATTCCTTTCTTCTGCCTACAAAGATAAGCACCCCCAATCACACCTGTATGAAGCCACTAATGTGTTGGGTTAAAGGTCCCTCACCAATATACGGCTCTCTAATGCTATTGCTCAAAAGAAACCCAAGAAAACATTGTTCTGACACCACAAGGTGTTTATTGTTACCCCCATATTTGCTAAAATTTGCATTTTCTATCTTACAAATGTTCTGAAGCTAAGTTGTCTTCTCTGAGCATAGATGCAAATGAACAATTTGCAAATGATGAGGAGAATTAGGGATTTAAAAATATAAATTTTCATGCCTGCTTGTTCCTAAAGAATATCCCAATAACTCCAGCACATATAAAGAGCAAATTATTTTTAGGAAAAGAAAAGGAAAATCTGTTAAACTTAAATGATCAAATATGTTGCATAAATCTGCTACCAACGACGTTGAAATAGTACATTTATATTGGTCTCGCGAATAAGCATGAACCTGCCAAGTTCCAACACTAATTGCTACCAAAGGATAGGCTAGATATGTGTTCAACAAAATAGCAACAAATTCTTTATTGGCATGTATGCAGAGGATCTTTAGTACAGATAATGAGGAAGACGAACCCTTCATTATGGCCTTCTCCTTAAGAATGTGTACATCCAAGTTGTGTTGTCTTTTGATTTGGAAACCTTTTCAAGCACATGACATTCTCACAATAAATACCATCCAGAGGATTACTACACATTCAAAGTCGTTATATCCATCCACTCATCTTCCATAGCTTATATCTTTATGGGGAGAAGAAAAGATGATACCTCCCAAAAACGAAACCAAGAGTTGTTCCAGCCTTGTACATTAAGAGCAGCTACTGGATCTTCAACATTGTTGCCAAATATAACAGAATTATTACACTGACCATCATCAACAACGACTTCATGACTTCCCACAACCACATTCAATCTGAAGAAACAGAGTTGAATATCTCGAACAAGTGCATTAAATCATCAAATTGGGTGTAAAAATGGTTCCATTATGACATAAATTAAATTGTGTAATTTGTAGGGATTCAAGACTAATTTCCAATTAGCATGAGGCCTTATTACAAATGTAAGATCAGCACTTTTCAAGTATAAATTTCTATGATAAAATAGTGACTGCAATTCAGGGTACAAATAGATCTGCTGGGAAACTTGACCAGAAATCACTATTAGAAAATTTCACACGAGTGTTGTGCATACGAAAATTATCAAGTATATTAACAACACGATTACAAATAGCACGGGAAGGTAAGGAATACATCAGCTGAATAAGATATTTCCCTTGATATCATGCAAACAAATAGCACGGGAAGGTAAGGAATACATCAGTCGAATAAGATATTTCCCTTGATATCATGCAAACAACATATCCATACTCTGCCATTGCAGAAACAAGTGTTTAATTTTTCTTTCTTCTCTAAAAATGCAGAGAATGTTACCTCATTTTTAAGAGCTGAGTCACATTTTGTAAATGCCAGACCTGGGATCAATAACACTCTAGAGAGCTCTGTTGAAAGCAATAATCACAAATGTATCAATGACATTCTTTTCTTCTGCCTACAAAGATGATCACCCCCAATCACACTTGTATGAAGCCACTGATGCGTTGGGTTAAAGGTCCCTCACCAATATACAGCTCTCTAATGCTATTGCTCAAAAGAAACCCAAGAAAACCTTGTTTTGACACCACAGGGCATTTATTATTACCTCCATATTTGCTAAAATTTTCATTTTCTGTTTTACAAACGTTCTGAAGCTAAGTTGTCTTCTCTGAGCATAGATGCAAATGAACAATTTGCAAATGATGAGGAGAATTAGAGATTTGAAAATATAAATTTGCATGCTTGCTAGTTCGTAAAGAATATCCCAATAACTCCAACAAGTATAAAGAGCAAATTCTTTGTAGGAAAAGAAAAGGCAAATCTGTTAAACTTAAATGATCAAATATGTTGCATAAATCTGCCACCAACGATGTTGAAACAATACATTTATATTGGTCTCACGAAGAAGCATGAACCTGCCAAGTTCCAACACTAAAATATTTCTTAAAACGTATATATGGAAATGTTTTCATCTCTTTATTGGATGCGTTGTGCATTTGATATTCATGAGTTCTCTTCGTGGGTGCACTTCTTCTTTCTTGGCTCGCACTTAATGTTTGATTCTTGGTGACATGCTTGGATTTTTTAACCCCTGGATATTTGCTTGTTAGCTGTCTCGGTGTGCTAGCTGATATTTGAAAAGTGGAATGACAAAAATCAAAAGTGGAATTGCGTGGGGGTGGTTCCCTGGCGGTGAGCTTCAGCAATGCACAATATACACCTAGTAGACTTGAAACCCAAATAAACCATACGCCAAATTGACTTGAACAAAATTTCATATTTCTGGCACATTTATGATCTTCTTAGATTAGCCATTTTCTTGGCTATTTTAGAAATTAGTTTTTACTTGTGTCTCTTCCAGTTTTCTCTACAAATCATTGCAGAAACGATTGCCATTTCATGGCCCCTCAAACAGTAGATTCGATGAACCTTTTACCAAGCGAAATCATACCAATTTCCACGGCTAATTCGTGCTAAAATTTATTGTGTTTTGGTTGTTTCTTCCCTAGCGAAATCGTGCCTCTGTCATTGGAATTTCGTGGCCCTTCAATACAACGATTTGATGGGTGCCTTACCACCTAAAAATGTGGTCCCTTTTGTTGTGACTTGGTTGGTAAATTCTTAGCAAAATCATGGATCCAATCCTAGTGAATTTGTCCTCTTTTTACACTGCATTTTGGTGACCAAAACACCCAGCAAAAACGACCCCCTTGGCTCTGTCAACCATGTCTACAATTATAAATTTGTGATATTACCTCTCTGACTTTGCATATTACACTTTTTTTCAACCTTCACTAATTTCATCTTACTGGACCCTGGTTGTCCACACATCTGCCTCTGCTCACAACTTAGCCATATTTTCATTCTTGGTTTGATCAAATATCACTGGTGATATGTTTCTCCCACTGTCATTGTTCATTGTAAGCTGCTTTTTTGCATCTGCATTCAAATCTTTCAAGGCAATGTCCCAGTTTATTGCAGAATCCATTGACAGAAAAGAGACACTTACAGTCACTATAGGAAAAACGTATCATCATTTGATATATTGATTGATCTAGATTCTATGGGAAGGGGACGTTGGGTAGAATGTACCAGATATGTGAGCTCCATCTTGAATTTCCCAGCCCCAATATCTCAATGCAGCATTAACATATATGCAATTACTAAGGTCTGTTACAAGGTAACAGAAACTTTAGCGGGCCTGCAAATGCTCTTGATGCTTTCTATAACATGTTGTCAAGCTTCTCAAAATTAAGCAAGTTGAGACAAACAAATAACAAATGTGTCATCCTTTGGTCCTTGCAATGTAACTAAGTTTGCAGTCGGAATCATGATTGCCCTCTAGAAAATGCCCTTTCAACAATGAATTCAATACCAAAACTAAGGATTGTAAGAAGATACATCCTTGAGTTCTCTCCACTGGTGAATGACTAATTAATTAGAAGTATAGAATATCTACTTCTATTTGGAAATAAAACATATTCCTAAGAGATCTTTGATATGACCAATGAGGAAGTTTAATCTAGTTGCCACCGACAATATCACAATCATAAAACGAAGTCTAAGTTAGACGGCTCAAAAACCATGCTTTACTCAATGGAGTAACTTGAATCTCTTCTTCTGCAATTTCCTTTAATAGGGGATCTGATAAATCCTTAGTGTTGATGAAGGTATGGCATCTAATAGCTTTGATAGCATAGCAAAGTAGAAGAAAACAGTTTACCCATGTAGTAATATCTAGGATTGTTTTAGCTGAGAATGTTTCAATTGAGAAAACTTTTGCTATAGAGGAAAGGGATAATAGTGATCCTAAAACAAATTCGATGGTGCACCAGGTAATGGCAACAATGGCTGGTAGTTTCTTGAGATTTAGCTTTAACGAAATAGCTAACACAAACAAACCATGTAAAAGCTTCTACAGTGATATCCAAGATGCAGCTGCAATCCGATGACGTGATCCGCGTGGAGGCTCAAGTGGAAGCACTATGTCTCCATTTCGAATCCCACTACGATGCCCCTGATCGCGCAGCAAGGCACGATGTGCTGCAAGTCCTGACACCCGACTGGAAAACACCTCTGGAGAAACCCTACCTCTGGATTGGAGATTGGCACCCCGCACTCTTCATCAATCTCTTCCACGGCCTCGTCGCGCATTACCTTTGGACCGCCTCCATCTCGAACCTGCGACGTCGGAGAAGAATTAGTACCGCAGGGGTGGGCTGGCTTACGCGTCAGAGGACTTGCTGAACGAGGTTGAGAACATCAGAATGGTGTTGTGCACCATGGTTCCTGCCCTTTTTCACAGAATGCGCCACGTTCAGCTCGGCCTGGGAGGCCCCATTGCCAAAGACTGGTCACTGGCCCTGCTCCGAGACCACCAAGAAAGTTCCCCGGGATCGAGTCGCCGAGAGGATCAAGACGCCGTGGTGGCACCGGAGAGTGGATTCACAGCGTAGGTCCGGGAATTGAATAGGGAATTACAAGATTCAGAAGGCGCTGGACTAGAGAGTGGATTCACAGCGCAGATACGGGAATTGAATAGGGAATTACAAGATTCAGAAGGCGCTGGACTGGAGAGTGGATTCACAGCGCAGATCTGGGAATTGAATAGGGAATTACAAGATTCAGAAGGCGCTGGACTCTGCATCCTCCGATTTAACGCACAGAAAATGAATTTGCCAGAGTGGCCTGGAGGGATCCAGGGGAGGGGCTGTTGCCAAATTAGCTACATAATTCTTCACAAAATCCAGACTGCAATTGTCTGCCTCCGTAACCAATTTGTAATATGTAACTATTTCCAACAAATTTGTAACTGTTTTGATCGACGGTTCAAGTTTTTGTAATCGTCTAACATCTAATCGTACGGTGTCCAAGGATGACAGGTAGGCAAAGAATTTGTTGCTATTTTGTTGAAATCAGGAATCCCTGCGATAATTCTCCCTCTTGCAGGAAATGAATTATGACATATAAATTCCCTGAATTCTTCGGCCGAAACCTTTGGTTTCCGTGTTGAGTCTGTTTCTGTCTTTGGGTTTCTCTTTAGATTTGATTTTTTTAACCAGCTTTGGATACTGCCCCTTTGATGCAAACATGGGGTTTTGCTACTCATTGGGCTTAACGGAAAAAGCCAGATGGCATCCTCGCTTCACTTCCTTGAGCACAACAATGTCCTTGCATTCCTCTACAAGCTGTCTGATATCTGAAAATCCCAGCAACTTCTCATCCAGAATCATGCCAGTTGCTTTCCAGAAGTCTGTATGAATGGGCCCAAATAGAGTATCCCTTTTCTGCATGTTTGCTGCCATTCACAACTCGGTTCAGCCATGCTTTGAATTCCTCCAACGAAGCCGATTTATTCTTTTCTGTAGACGATGCTGAAGATACAGGGCTCCTAGTCTTCTTTGTTCTAATAAAATGGCCATGGAAACCAGGCTCTGTCTACGTCAGGCCACTTCTCGTTAAATCAAATGGAAGGCCGCATGTACCATCCCATCTACCATTGAGGGTGGGTTTAAGACTCAGTAAAGTTTCCCTACTGTACTTAAGAACGGATGCATTATTTGATTCTTCCATTTGTCTATCGTGAACAGAGGTTGAAGAAGCAGGAAAAGCAGCAGAGAAAGACTCATTGTCGTGAACAGAGGTTGAAGAAATAGGGGAAGGAGCAGGAAAAGCCTTTGTATCGTGATTAGAGGTTGAAGAAGTAGGGAAAGCAGTAGAGAAAGTCTATGTTTCGTAAACAGAGATTGAAGCAGCAGGGAAAGCGGTAGAGAAATTGTGATCAAATACACTATTCCCTCTAGGAGAGTGTGATTGATGATCTTCATCCTGTAACGACCCGAGAAAAGGCAACCCTTCCAGACAATCGTTGGCCGAATTTAACATACCTTTACGAATTTGTCTCGCAGACGGGCAGACCAAGAAAATGTTATACGATCTCTGCCAGAGCTTCTGAAAAATGTAACAGAAATCCACACTCCCAATGATGAAGATAAGATTTGCCGATGGTGGTGTATCCATCGCCCAAAAAAGAATATCAGCGATCATCATTTTCTTCATTTCATATCTCTGGACTGTGATTCATGTGTAGGTAGACCAAGAAAATGTTATACAATCTCTGCCAGAGCTTCTGAAAAATGTAACAGAAATCCACACTCCCAACGATGAAGATAAGATTTGCCGGTGGTGGTGTATCCATCGCCCAAAAAAGAATATCAGCAATCATCATTTTCTCCATTTCATACCTCTGGCCTGTGATTCATGTTACACATAATTATTCCTGAGTTAAAATTTAGGAACCATTAGTCATACTTAAACCATTATTCATACTTGCAGCTAATTTACCATTATTCATAGTTCAGCTAATTTAGCAGAGTTATAATCAGTGAAGTGAAATTAAATGGTTGATAAATGTTTACGGCCATAAAAATAAGTATATGTTATTTGTAATTCAGAGTATTTGTAAATCCAAGACAAAAGTGGAGGTTTGTAATCCAGATAATTTGTAAAGCCACGACCAAAGTGGAGGTTTGTAATCCAGATAATTTGTAATTTGTAATCCAGAAATTTGTAATTCAGAGTATTTGTAAAGCCAAGACAAAAGTGGAGGTTTGTAATCCAGATAATTTGTAATTTGTAACCCAGATAATTTGTAAAGCCAAAAGTGGAGGTTTGTAATCCAGATAATTTGTAATTTGTAACCCAGATAATTTGTAAAGCCAGGACAAAATAGGAGGTAGGAAATTGAAAAACAGTTTGGAAACTCTTGATTTTATGGGTTGTATCATATATTCCATGAAAAATATTCACATTCTATCAATAATTTTTCATTTTTTAAATAATGGAAATTTTAAAATTTACATTTAGAAATAGACCATATCTATCCACATAATTAGTATTTCTAGAAAATTCTCCATCATCTTTATAAAGAATTTTCCAGTAGTTTTTTTATAATCAAATTCTCCATGATCTTTATAAAGAATTTTTCAGTAGTTTTTTGATAATCTTGTATTCTCGAGATATTTAATAAATTAGAATTACAGAGCCCCAACTCTATTATTTGTTACTGTGTGATGATATTGTGAGTATTTATTATGTGTTACTGTCCAGAAATATTTAACTATTGTAGAAGTCTGGTAACTTCTTCTGCCCTTCGATTCCTAACCTAAAGGCAATCTCAAGACAAATACCACTATCAATGGACACCCAAAGAAATATGACGGAAGTGAGGGGAAACATGATCTAATTCAATCGAGATGAATGACATTTGTTGAACAACTACTTGCAACTGAAAAGATAGGCAAAGGGGCATCTAAAGGTTCTTCTTCCCTCAAGCATTGGATGGACTGAATTCAAAGATAGGCAAAGGGTCATCTGAAGGTTCTTTCCCTAAGCATTGGATGGACTGAATTCAATTTCTTAAGGATCACTTTCATAATTTATCTGGAGAATGGAACTATCAAGTTGATTATCTGTCCAAGAAAACTCTTCTGAAGGATGATCACATCTTCTTTAAATAATGAAGAGACATTCGGTTATTCAGGAGGGTATCAGTTCAGATTCCAAGTGATCTTCACTTGGCTCACATCCTTTTTTATGTCAAGAGGTTCTTTCCTTTCTGTCTGCTTATGAACAGTCTAATTTTGTTTATAAATAGTCAATCTTTCTTGTAATATGGAGTTTAAAATGTCTCAGTCTATCTGCTATGTATCATTTTCAGCAATTTCATTCAGTTTTTGCAAAGCTTTAAGCTATTCTTGTCATATTTGTTTTTGTCCATACCAGACAATTTTGTGTGGGTTACAGTAGCTGACTTTGAAGTGTATATGCCTTTGAAGTATTTTAGGTTATATATGTAACTGTGCTCCTCTTTCTTAATGAAAAGTAATGAAAAGGATGTCTTCTCCTCTGGAGAAAAGATACACAACCAGGGAAACTAATAGGGGCAGGAAAGTGTTAACAGAAGATCTTATCCGAAAGATGAAAATTTCCTAAATGATTTAGGTTTCTGAAGTAAGAAAAGCTAGCGCAATGAATGATTCCATGATTTAGAGTTCTGAAAATAAGCAAAGCTAGGGCAATGAATGTACTGACCTGGAGGGAGTTGGAGCAGATGGATTCCAGAGTTAATGAGAGTCTGGTAAAGCTTCATCTCAGCCGGAGAGAAGAATGCATAGGTAGAGAAGTGATAGTCATTCAAGGATCTGCAGCCATCGTGCGCTCCATTAACATCGATGATGTTAAATTTGTGAAGTAAAGCAGAGTCTATGGAAGTAACGATGAAAGGATCGAAAGGAGGAGGTAGGGGACAACTCTGCATATCCCACCACAATGATGATCTTCCTGCATCTATTATCTCCATATTCTTCTTCCTGTCAATTCCTGCCTACTGGTATTGACGATCAGAAAATGGAATGTGATAACACTTCCAAGGAGATTGATCGCACTTCAAAGTAAATGGGAGCTGAACGGTTCAGAGGGATTGATCGACGGTTTAAGTATTTGTAATCGTCTAACATCTAATCGTACGGTGTCCAAGGATGACAGGTAGGCAAAGAGGGGGATGGGTTTCAGAGGGAAACGCCTTACAGCGTAATTATATAATTGTATGATCCGCTTTAAAAAAAATTAATGTGATTTTTTTCGAAAATGTTTTAAATATTCAATCCAAAAATCTTCAGACAACTTAATAAGTAAATTTTTTTTCTAAATCTTTGTTTTCACAACCCAATTATATGGCACAGCCCAAAGATGCATAATTCTGTGATTTTTTTTCTTGTACTTTTTACCGAGATAAGTTCAAATCAAAGTTTCAGGTATTCGAACTTCTCCACAAACTCAAAAAAATAAACTATCAAAAAGATCGAAACGTGAAGGGATCTAAGATTTTTACCTTTTTAACAGGAAATTTTCACTTCAGGGACCTCTGATTAAACTTGAATATCTGCAAAATAGAGCAGTTCGTGAAAACTTAACCGATACCAAATTTGACAATCGAATAACCATGAAAAACAACCAGAAAACATACCCAAAATTCATATTGATGTTCGCACCATAACAGTAAGAGCTATACAGATGCCCTTTATTGTAGGCACTACTGAGATTACATTGAAAACACAAATTCTACCGTCGTAAAAAATGCTCTGAATCGATAAAAGAGAAACAGATGACGTGCAAAAGTCTACAAAAATAACCCAAACTCATTACCACTGCCATCTCTAGCCCTCTTTGAAGCAGGAAAATTGAAGTCTACCCTCTTCACGAAAACAAGATCAAAAGGAAGTCTTAAAGACAAAATAAAAGGGATTTTGTAAACCCTCCTTAACATTAAGAGATTTCTTTAAGATCTGCAGCAATACGAGCATATAAAATCTGCAACGAAAGGTCTAGGGCTTCATGAATGATGAATGCTTCAAAGATATAAAGATATAAACAACTCTATGTAGAAGAATTATAGAAGAGATAAACTGCGGGTGGAGGGTTTCTGGAATTCTCAAAGAAGAAGGTGCAAAGATTGTTAAATCCATTGGATATGAATTTCCCAACCTGCAAAGAACACAAAACTCAATGACGAGAAAATGAAATTGCAAAAATAAATTGAAAAGTTGTTGACAAAGTCCAAAGAAGAGGTAAATGGAGCAAATTAAAGGTCGGATTCCCTCACAGCAAAACGCTGGAACCCCACCTGCAAATGACAAGGCCTCCAGACATTTCAAAAGGAAGTATTAAAAGACAAAATAAAAGGGATTTTGTAAACCATTCTTAACGTTAAGAGATTTCTTTAGGATCTACAGCAATACGAGCATATAAAATCTACAACGAAAGGTCTAGGGCTTCATCAATGATGAATGCTTCAAAGATATAAATGACTCTATGTAGAAGAATTATAAAAGAGATATACTAAGGATGGAGGGTTTCTGGAATTCTCAAAGATGAAGGTGCAAATATTGTTAAATCCCTTGGATAAGAATTTCTCAACTTGCAAAGAACACAGAAATGCAGAACACAGAATTCAATGACCAGAAAATGAAATTTCAAAAATAAATTGAAAAGTTGTTGACAAATTCAAAAGAAGAGGTAAATGGAGCAAATCAAAGGCCAGATTCCATCAAAGAAGAACGCTGCAACCCCACCTGCAAATGACAAGGAAGTATTAAAAGGAAAAATAAAAGGGATTTTGTAAACCATCCTTAACATTAAGAGATTTCTGTAGGATCTACAGCAATACGAGCATATAAAATCCACAACGAAAGGTCTACGGCTTCGTCAATGATGAATGCTTCAAAGATATAAACGACTCTATGTAGAAGAATTATAAAAGAGATAAACTAAGGATGGAGGGTTTCTGGAATTCTCAAAGATGAAGGTGCAAATATTGTTAAATCCGTTTGATAAGAATTTCTCAACCTGCAAAGAACACAGAATTCAATGACCAGAAAATGAAATTTCAAAAATAAATTGAAAAGTTGTTGACAAATTCAAAAGAAGAGGTAAATGGAGAAAATCAAAGGCCGGATTCCCAAAAAGCAAAACGCTGCAACGCCGCCTGCAAATGATAAGGCCTCCAAACATTTCAATGAAGGAATAATTTAACCCTCCTTTTTCCAGCACATAATTCAGATTATGGTAATACTGTGTTCATCTGCTATATTTCCAGCACATAATTCAGATAATGGTAATACTGTGTTCATCTGTTATATGTCTTGATTCTAACCTTTAAAAAAATGAGTAAAGTCAAAACAAAACGCTGCAACCTCACCTACAAATGATAAGGCCTCCAGACATTTTAATTGAACCCTCTTCTTTTTTCCAGAACATAATTCAGGATATCCTCAATTTTTTCATCTTAATACACAGAATCAAGACATATAATAGATTAATACACAGAATCCAGAATCAAGGCCTATAATAGATTGATACACAGAATCAAGAGATATAACAAATGATCACTATATTGCCATAACCTGCTGATTCGAAATCCCGAGTCTTCCAGATCGATGGTAGTCTTCCAACGAAATTATTTCCACCAACAAATTGGTTATTTCCCAATATATCCACCACCATACCATGTGTTGCAACCCTTAGGTTTCTGAAGTAAGAAAAGCTAGCGCAATGAATGATTCCATGATTTAGAGTTCTGAAAATAAGCAAAGCTAGGGCAATGAATGTACTGACCTGGAGGGAGTTGGAGCAGACGGATTCCAGAGTTAATGAGAGTCTGGTAAAGCTCCGTCTCAGCCGGAGAGAAGAATGCATAGGCAGAGAAGTGATAGTCATTCAGGGATCTGCAGCCATCGCGCGCTCCATTAACATCGATGATGTTAAATTTGTGAAGTAAAGCAGAGTCTATGGAAGTAACGATGAAAGGATCGAAAGGAGGAGGCAGGGGACAACTCTGCATATCCCACCACAATGATGATCTTCCTGCAGCTGTTATCTCCATATTCTTCTTCCTGTCAATTCCTGCCTACTGGTATTGACGATCAGAAAATGGAATGTGATAACACTTCCAAGGAGATTGATCGCACTTCAAAGTAAATGGGAGCTGAACGGTTCAGAGGGATTGATCGACGGTTTAAGTTTTTGTAATCGTCTAACATCTAATCGTACGGTGTCCAAGGATGACAGGTAGGCAAAGAGGGGATGGGTTTCAGAGGGAAATGCCTTACGGCATAATAATAATAATATGGTTGTTGTTGTTAATAATAATAATAATAATAAGTTTTATCCCTCTTCTTGTAATAATAAGGTGGTTAATCTTTCTAGCTTCTCTTTTGACCCTCTTTTCTTCAGCCTTCTAGAGAAAGGATTAATTTTTTCCATTTCTCCTAGAAAAAAGCTTGTTGATGAGATTATTTGTGACATCCAATTTTGGATTAAGAGTTTACCAAACAACACTAAGGATATCATCAGACAAGACTGTGCAGTTGTCCTTATAAAGGAAAACCCCCCTAAGAGAAACATTAGCAAGCTTGAATTCGATGCCCTCAAATCTTTGAACAATAACAAGGACATTGTTATTCTCAAAGAAAACAAGGGTGGAGTTGTGGTTATCTTAGATAAGGAAGATTACCGGAGAAAAATGTTGGACCACCTTTGTAACAGTGGAAGCTACAAAAAACTCAGTAAAAATCCCTTAAAGAAGATCTCTAAAGAAGTGACTCTAGCTATAAAATCCATAGCACTGTTAGCTCCTTGAGCCAAAAACTCATCGAGAGTAACCCTATCACTCCTAGGATCTATGGTCTTCCCAAGATCCATAAGGAGGGGGCTCCCCTGAGACCCATTATCAACAATATAGGAGGGTCAACCTATCTTTTGGCAAAGTATTTAACCCAAAAGCTAAAACCCCTTATCGGCCTTACAGAGTCCTTTGTCGAAGACTCTTCATCGTTTGTCAATGAGTTAAAGGGTATAAGGTTTGAACCTGAGGATTTTCTTGTGATTTTCGACGTGGTATTCCATTTACACTAATATCCCCATCAATGAGGTCATTGAGGTCATCAATCGTATCACGGATCCTGATACTGCTAAATTGGTTGAGATTTGTCTTGCCTCTTACCTCTCACATTGCCTACATTAAAAAAATCACAAAAATTAATTTAGATACTTGGCACGTGTTGATATGACATTTTATTTAATTAATTATTGGAAATAAAATAATTAAAAGATCACAACTAACTTGACGAAATGTCTTTTTCACAGCGTTTTTTCTCGTTAATTTTAACCAAAATCTAGCAAAGATTTTTAGAAACTCAAATTTAACTTGTTTAATCTATAGAATTCTATTACCCCAAAGTTTTTAGGGTGCTAAATCCACTTTTGCATTTACATAACAAAAAATCACAATCTTTTTTGAAATTGTATTATCAAACTCTCGTGAATAAAAAAAAACAATTTCATTTATAAATTAAACTATATCATTATTTTATTTTCATTTCATTATAATTTATATTTTTAAAATACCAATAATATATATATGTAGCGTGTATTACAATCACTTCATTATGGAAATTCCATTATGGTTTCTACCTTGGACCAGTCTTTGATTCTCATGATGGCTTCTCATTCTCATGGTTTTGTTGTAATTATTATGATTAGTATAAATCTTTGTTATGATTAGTGCCTACTACCATTAAGCTGTTCATCATGCTTATATTTTCATGATGATTTGTGCGGAATAAAGCACGTTTAATCCATTTAGTAAGATATGGTTGAATTCGTCATTGTAATTAGTATCTAGTCCGTATGGTTGAATTGTCCACCATAATTCTATTTCATTATGATTTGTGTTTAAATCCACTTGGTAAGATATGGTTGAATTCTTCATCGTAATTAGTGTCTAGTCCGTATGGTTGAATTGTCCACCATAATTCTATTTTCATTATGATTTGTGTTTACTCGAGTGTGAGGGCTGTGGTTAAATATTAAATAAAATAATTTTTTATTTAGGTAAATATATAATTTTTATTATATTTAATATTTGTTTATTTTGCTTTAAGTTTCGTAAGAGTATATTTTTATTGTGTCCAATATATTACCTTGTTTAAGGTGGGAATTGAACTAGTGACTTTACATCCAGGAGTGCATCAAAGAGTGCTTTAATAGAGTACCCAATCACCATTTATCTAAGACCTATGGACGTATTTAATATTTAAATTTAAAAGATATTGATAGATGTAGATAAGTTTGTGATAAAATGTATTATTTAAATATTTATCGTGATTTTTGTATATCATATTTAAATAAAGTACATTGTTAAAACACTCCTTACCATTTATTTATTTTTGTCGTTCAAAAGTGCTTTCATTAGATTTTCAAAATAGCATAGCTTACAAAAAAGATCTCAATAGTCACCGCTCTCTTGGCACAGACAAACATTGTGAGATTGGGGACTGGAGCATACCAGTGAGGACAAATTACATACATTATTTCCAATAAGTGTTGAGGCCTTAGCCTACTAACATAGACACAAAAAGAAGCTTGAGTTGACAGCAACATGTCAGGGAGGGGGGTGGGGAGGCATTACAGGAGGAGCTGCAAAATACCCAACATGGTCATGAATGTGGAAGTCGATGTGCTCCACTCGAGCTTCCAAGTTGCGAAGATGGTCATTGGTACGTCGCTGACTATGCCGGAGGTTGTCCAGTGGCTCCAGGATTTCTCTCTGACTATACTGAATATCTGTCAAATGCGCCACAATCTCATTGCAGTCCTCATACATGTGGTCCCTAAGGATATTGATATCAGGCTGAAGGTGATGCAATTTCTCTGTTATAGTGTCCAATGCGGTCGGGGCTACAAGGTTGCATGGAGAATTGGTTGGAGAAATAGCCTCAATGTCCTCGGTTTCTCGGCTGGCCGAATTGGCAGAAGATGAAGAGTTCCCAAGCTCGGGACAACCAACCTGAACTGGTTGACCCCTCCCTCGGCGAGGACGGCCCCATTGGCGAGGCATGTTAAAATCAATAGTAGACAATGGAAAAAAACAAGAGGAAGCTATGGAGGACGTTGTATCCCACCTGCAAAAGACGCAACCAAACCCAAAACCATAGGGCCACTGCCCTACTACCATATAAACTTCCAAATTGCAACCAAAACCCAAAGAGGCAAATGAATCTAAGACCTCCCAGACCGAAGCACAAGGTGGAAAAGCCTTCGCAAGCAAATTCAAGGCATACCACTAGCCACGAGCGCAACCCCGATTGGGGGAGAGGAGAGTGCAGTGTCTTGCACAAAAAGAAGTAATGCCAAAACTGTAAAAATTTTGAATAATATGACACTTACTCACAGAGATTATCCTGATTATACACTATTTGCGGAATGCATGCATAATACATAACCTCCTCTACGTTGATCATCAATTTGCAGAATCAAAACATTCACATGCGCACATTGAAACACATCAATAACACATATCAACACAGTATGTAATCGGGGAAAGCATACAACTGAAAAACCCCAACTATCTGTATATTATATTGATTGAGAACATGTAACAATACATAGTACAATACTCCTCACAAGTACTCAGTACTATCTCCACCTACTACACACAAACTAGCTCAGATCTGAATCAAGTCATAGGTTCAAATCTCCTTCGCTGCTTACCTGTCTCCACTGCGCAATCCTGTATGAGAATAGATGAGAATGGTTGATCCAAACTCGTATTTCCCTTGGCTGAACCACGCAATCCTCATTGGCAATACTCAATCCATTGATTGTGCAAATCTCATGCACAACTATAGTCACAACTGACAGCTGCCTTGCCCTTTCACTCACCTCTAACCCCTGTCTCCACTGAACTGTCCATGCACTGAATTAACTGATGTATTCTTTAGTTGCTTTATGAGTTAATAATTAGTGAATTAATTAACAATTAATTCACATCACTCATCACTAGTGTATTCTGCAGTTAGACTAAATACAACTAGTTCAACTAAGTCAAACTGAACACAACTCCATCAACTCCTCAATCAACTCCACCAAACTCAATCACTTGAGTTCTAACTGAAGTCCATCATGCAATAGCTCAACTGACCCATAAGAAAAGCATATTTCCTTCTGACAGCTGCATGTGCCACATTCGTAGCTTGAACTAAAGTGCTCCAAGAGGATAAGATAATGTTTATAATCCAAATATTATTAAGAGCTAATAATATTCGATTGTTCTATTTTTAGTCTGGTAGTCTAAAAATAGACTCTGCCCATATTTCTAAAAATAGAAGTCCATCTATTTTTACCAACATAACCAATCATCCACAAATAGCATCCTGCAACTCATAGACCATGATCCATATGTCTAAAAATAGACTTTGCGCCAAAAATAGCTTGCGGGCCCACTTAGTGAAGGAGACTCCTTTTCACTAAGCTCCATCATCTTGTTTCATTTTCAACACTCCCTCTCAACAAGATATGGATTATCTACAACCCCTATCCTGCAACTCTCGAATGTTCTGCATGCAACACATTTGCCCGGTCCACTTGCTCCAACAACACTTGGAACAAAAACACTCCCAACTGACCACTCTGTTGGGCTAGGAACATACTTTGATGCTGAAGCTCTACCTGCTGCTGACAAGTGCTCCCTCTCTGACATCTGCACTACTGCAACATCTCCATGCATCTCGCACCATTGCACACCTCTCTGTGCCACCTAACACTGTGCAAAACACTTGTGCCTCTCGCATTGTTGCAGCCTGCTAGCTATGCGTTGTCCTGGGATTCCCTACACTGTCGCTCACTCTGCTGCTCCATCTGCATCTGTCTCTACCCAATCAGTCAGTTCCTACTACTCCACTTCGGGGCTCCCGTAGCAAGGTCTCATCCAAGAGGTTGGGTACCTCAAGGATCCTGCCCCTCTTCCTTGGGATGATCACTCTATATCGCCCCACCTCCTACCTAGAGGTATGGCTGCATGTGATCCCTCAGCGCACATGGCTCGAAGTTTCCCCCTACTGGAGGTCTCTGCATGAGTAGATGTCTCTACTCGATCTCCTCTCAGCTTCCCTTGCTGTGGCTACTCCACAACCTCCTGAAGCTGTTGCACCAATCGTGGCTCCTCCACAATCGTCTGAGACTTCTTCTAGCTCTGCATGTTGAGAGGTAATATACGCTCCCTCTCAACCACCAAGTCTCCATTAGTTGCCTCGCTGCTCAAGGCCTTGCATGCATCTTGAACCTTAAGAGCATACAGGTTCTTGACCCGTGAACCAATCTACGTCACCTGTCTAGTGATGATGTGTCCAAGGAAAACCTTTCCCTTACTGAAGACTACATCATAGCCTCTGTCTTCCAGCATCGCGATCGACACCAAGTTTCTCTTCAATCCTGGTACATACTTGACATCGGTCAGGATAAGGCAAGCTCCATGCTCCCTCTGAAAAATAACCGTGTCTACACCTGAGACACTATACTTCTCATCATTACCCACCGCTATGAGTATCTGGAGATCATTCTCCTCCAAAGTACTGAACAAACTCTTGTCACCAGTCATGTGGAAAGAAGCTCCACTGTCAAGAAACCAACCACTTCCCACCATGGTTGAAACCATGCATGCAAAGAGTGTGCAATCTAACTCAAACTGCAAAGCAAGTGCCTCATCTTCAGATCCTTCCCCAGATCCCTTCTTGGATTTCCTCCGTGGACAATTTGAAGCATAATGGCCCACCTCATGACAACGAAAGCATCCCGCTTTCGATTTGTCAACCTTCTTCCCATCATTGGAAGAACTGGATTCAGAAAGAGAACCCTTCTCCTTCCCCTTCTTTTCTTTGGCAGCCAAAGCGCAATTTTCTTCATCGGGTGCCTTTGATGAAGATCCGTCCCTGGTATTTCGCCTGATCTCCTCTTGCACAAGATCCGACCAAAGTCTCTCCCATCCTGGCAATTTCTCCCGACCATTGACAGAGTCCTGATAGGAATGCCAACTCTTTGGAAGACCAAGGAGAGCCAAGCTCACCAAGTCCTCATCATCGACAGTCACCCCCACACTTCCCAGCTCATCCCGGCATTGGGTGAACTTCGTGAGATACTTGGGCATACTGTCTCCATTCTCACACTTAATGTTTCTGAGTTTATCCTTGAGCGCCAACTTCCTCTGGTCGCTCTTGCTTTGGAATAAATCTATCAACACTTTCCACATCAAGTATGGAGAATCCTTTCCATGTACGTTGGATACAATGTGATCCTTCACACCCTCCAACAGAATCCTTTGACACTTTGTTGTCTTCTTTTGCCAAACCTCAACGTGAGCAGCATCAGTAGGCTTTGGGACCTCAGCATCTATGAACTCCTTCAACCCATTATCATCTAACACCGCCTCCATCCTGTCTTTCCATGCAATATAATTCGAGTTGCCTTCAAGAGCATACTCCAATCGCAATCCGTTGAAAGACATTTCAACTTTGACACCAAGAAAACACTGCTGCAAATTCGAATTCCACCAGCTCAAAACTCAACCGCTTCTGATCTAAAATTCGTGAGAACAAAGTATTTCTCATACAGAGATTGACTGTATGGGCTTTTACCGGATATCTCACCTTCCAAAGGAAGGATGAATCCATAAGCTACCTGGCCCGATTACAGACTCTGCCTGAAGAAATAAAATGTAACCACTTTCTGAATAATAGATCTGATGATCAACTCTGCTCTGATACCATATAGAAATTTTAAATAATATGACACTTATTCAAAGAGATTATCCTGATTATACACTATTTGCGGAATGCATGCATAATACATAACCTCCTCTACGTTGATCATCAATTTGCAGAATCAAAACATTCGTATGCGCACATTGAAACACATCAATAACATGTATCAACACAGTGTGTAACCGAGGAAAGCATACAGCTGAAAACCCCCAACTATCTGTATATTATATTGATTGAGAACATGTAACAATACATAGTACAATACTCCTCACAAGTACTCAGTACTATCTCCACCTGCTACACACAAACTAGCTCAGATCTGAATCAAGTCACAGGTTCAAATCTTCTCCGCTGCTTGCTTGTTTCCACTGCGCAATCCTGTATGAGAATAGATGAGAATGGCTGATCCAAACTCGTATTTCCCTTGGCTGAACCATGCAATCCTCATTGGCAATACTCAATCCATTGATTGTGCAAATCTCATGCACAACTATAGTCACAACTGACAGCTCTCTTGCCCTTCCACTCACCTCTAACACTTGTCTCCACTGAACTATCTATGCACTGAGTTAACTGATGTATTCTTTAGTTGCTTTATGAGTTAATAATTAGTGAATTAATTAACAATTAATTCACATCACTCGTCACTAGTGTATTCTACAGTTAGAATAAATACAATTAGTTCAACTAAGTCAAACTAAACACAACTCCATCAACTCCTCAATCAACTCCACCAAACTCAATCACTTGAGTTCTAACTAAAGTCCATCATGCAATAGCTCAACTGACCCATAAGAAAGACGTATTTCCTTCTGACAGCAGCATGTGCCACATCCGTAGCTCGAACTGAAGTGCTCCAAGAGGATAAGATAATGTTTATAGTCCAAATATTTTTAAGAGCTAATAATATTCGACTGTTCTATTTTTAGTCTGGCAGTCTAAAAATAGACTCTGCCCATATGTCTAAAAATAGAAGTCCATCTATTTTTACCAACATGAACAATCATCCACAAATAGCATCTTGCAACTCATAGACCATGATCCATATGTCTAAAAATAGACTTTGCGCCAAAAATAGCCTGCGGGCCCACTTAGTGAAGGCGACTCCTTTTCACTAAGCTCTATCATCTTGTTGCATTTTCAACAAAAACCATGAAGCCAAATTCCCACACTTAAAACACCATTCACACACCTGAGAGAACTCAGAGGAGCCCGTGCGGACGAGGGAGAAGCCAACAATGGCCACCGGTGTTGTTGAAGCCTTTGAAGGCGAACAACAATTGTTCAGGTTCCAGGATCCCAAGGGCAGACCAAGAGGCAGTATACAACTCGCGCTTGGAGGCAGACCACAACTTCCTTGCTCCTCAGCCGAGACCAACACCCAACACGACGCCACGACCCCAGACCCAAGCACCTTCACAAACCTTCAAACCCAAATACATCTCATGAATTGCCAAATTGAGACGCAAACGCTACCTACCGGCGAATTTAAGCGCTTCCTGTGAGGAAGGCCTCATCGTGTTGCGGCAATGAATGCAGATGCGGAATGTCAGGGTCTATCAATACTAGCGTGGAGGAAAAGTTGACCCCGGAAACCTCACACGAGACAGACGTTGAAAAAACACCCCATTGACAAAAACACCCTTTACCATTTCATAATAATAATAGAAACCTAATTAATATATTATAATTTTAAAAACTTATTTAATATAATATGAAATAATTAGACATGTTATTATTAATAAATGTACAGCTTTAGTGGAATTTTCAACCGTGTAAAATCTTGCATTTCTCGTGAAAATGGTACCCACGATTACAAAAAATAAATAAAGATTTTATTGGATGCCTTATCCATACATGCATTTTCCTTGATTTATAATATTAAAAAATTATTTATTACCATTAAAATTATTTATATTTTTATTAAATTTTTATAATATAGTAATTTTTACATTATTATTTTTATTATTATTAAATTTCTAATAATATGATAATTCTTATATTATTATAATTATATATGCATAAATATAGTAAAGTGCCAAGATGAAGGCTTTTAATATATCGGGATATTTAATGATTTTATTTGTTGTCACATTTGGATATAGAATACTCAATGATTTAATTTGGCGAGGCATTTGGATATTGAATGATTTAATTTTCTGAAAAGATTTTACAGTGCATAGATTTTTTTTATTTTTTTTTCAGTAAAAACTAAGTTTATTAAGAAAAAATATAGTACAACCTGAAGTTACATCCAAGAGAAGCAAGAACCTAGGCAGCCGGAAAGGATGTGCTATCCACCTCGGCTCCTAGAAGAAGAGAGAAGAGAGAAGAACATTGCAAGAGGAAACTGGAAGAACAGAGTAGCAGAAGCCAAGCATAGGATTCTACCCAACATGGGAAGAGTCAACTATGCGACATTTTTTCCCTTTCTTTTTGCCAACTTTGACCCATTCAGGAGGGGACTGCTGAGCTGGCATGATTTGCAAACTGAGCTGGGCAGACTGAGTGATTTCCTTGTCTAAATCCGAGGTAGAGGATTCATGATTTCTTTTCTGGGAAATTGGCTGGACTGACAAATCTTCAGGCTCAGCTGAGGGCGGATTCTGTGCCCTCATTGCTGCCTCTCCTTCCTCATTCTCCTCCTCTTCATCTGAGCTGAAATCAAAATCTTCCATGGGCGGAGGGTCATGCGGCTTCCAGCTTTTGGATTTCTTCTTGGCTTTCTTCTTTTGGGCGGGTATTGAAGGACGGGAGCTCTGTAGATGCCCTGTGTGGTGGCAGTTGCGGCAGCGGAAAGCTGTGTTCTCGTAATCCAGGTTCTGAGTCCAATGGAAGTCTCCAATTTTGATATTGATCTTGTCAGGGAGACCTTTGCTTATGTCTATTTCTGCACAGATTTTGGCATAGTTATATAAACCCTTTTCCCCTCTAGAAGTGTCTGTGTCTAGGAGGCGGCCTAGAGAGTTGCCGATCCCTTGGAATACAGCGAAGTGCCATAGATTCGCCGGAAGATTAGGAAGTCTGACCCAGATGGGGAGCTTGGTGATGATTGTTGTAGATGGATCGAAGTCTGGGAACCAAGGGGTGAGGAATAAACCTGCTGAGCCCCAAAACCATGGTCCTGCTTTTAAGGCCTTTTGGTAGTCCTCCTCAAAAGCAAACACAGTGATGAAAAAGCCCTTTGAGCATAACAGAACCTTACAATTATTGGTCCAGTTAGAGTGAATCCACTGGTAGAGATCTGTTGTGCGTGGCCATAGCCCATTGAACCTACAAATGATGCCATGCTCTGCAAATTGTTGGGTTTGCTCATCCAGCGTTGGGTGTGTTATTTCAATGGAGGGGGTTTCCTCCAGTTTGTCCACCAGAAAAGGTTTGGGAGCCTGTGCTGGTGGCACTGATTTCTCCTGCTTATGTGCATCTGGTGGAGCTTTTTCCTTGGGTTTCTGAGAATGGACCGCATCTTTATAGGAAAAGGTTGCAGCTGAAGAAGACTGTCCAACAGCTCCCCCTCTCAGACGCAGGGATAAGGTGATGGATGCATTTCTTTGAATATTATAAAAGGACAGGGGACAGGAATCCTCCAATTGTTTACCTTCATAGAGGAGACGTTGATGGATTGTTGGAATCCCTGCCTTATCTTCCAGGCATAGCTTGAGGTTCTGCGCATGATCTGAGGATCTCACTCATTGCAGCATTGATTTACCGGAGATAGGTACAATCAGAATTTGAAAGGGTTCTGAGATTGTTGTTCTTTGCTTGCCGCTGTGACCCTGAAGGCCAAGAGGACTGGTATACGCGCCTCTATCTGGGAATGAAGCCCTCCTGAGCCTCACGGTTGTTAGATCTGCAAGGTTGTGCTTAGGCCATTCCTCCACTAAATCTTGAGGGTTATGCCAGACACCTAAAACCTTTTCAGCACATTCCTTTTGATCTGAGATCGAGATCAGGCCCCTGTTTGGGAATAAGACTCGAAGGGGCATTTTGTCAAACATTTGCCCTGCATCCTCCTTGGTTCCGAAAAGAAGAGGTGGCCGTAGCTGGTACTGGATGTCCAAGCTTCTTAAATCCCTCACTCTCCAACTTCTTTCCCTTTGGACATCGCTGGCCACTGCAATAGGGACGCCATCACTCGAATCTGAGCAGTTTCGTATGCACAAGCTTGCCCTTCTGCACGGGATGACCCTTCCCATGGAACCGCTTGCTTCTTCTTTCTTCAATCCCCACGAAGCTGAGTCCATCAAGGGCTTCCAGCTAAACTCAGTGATGGCTATCTCCATGAGCCCCTTCGAGCCCGCGTGAGCCTCCGGGCCACAAACGTCGGCAGACAAGAAAGAGACATCCGGAAACCACCAGGCGACACCGTTGGGCCTGCAGCGACGGCCATTCGATCCGCCAGCAGATCTACGAGGGCGGGGGAAGGGTTGGAACGACAGAAACTGGAGAAAAAGCCATTAAACCCTGCACCTGGAAATTCCCGCGCTCGGACCTCCTTTACAGTGCATAGATTGATAAAGTTAACTGTGAAATTTAAATATAGTATGTTATTAAATAGTTTAGTTGTTAAAATGAGTAATAAACAAGTTATATTTTACTTTTAGATAATTAATAAACTTTACCAAAAATAAATTAAGATTTTGGATTACACTATTTTGATAATTATCATGCATAAGAAAGATCTAGAATTAACAGTAGTACTTTGATGATTAAAACATTTAGATTTGATATTACAGGGCCATAACCTTAACCCATTAATAATAATCAACCATAAAATGTAAGTTAAATATTATCCAATATTAATATACTAATAGTAGTTAATGAAATTTAAATTTGTAAATTTTAATCTCATATAATTAATTGCAAATAATTTTTTAATTAAACAAAAAAACATGTAATGGCAAACACATTAAAACAGATTTTATTATAGTGAATTTTAAATCAGAAAACTAATAAGATTTTTTCAATATATATTTTTATATATAATATTGCAATACAATATAAATGTATGAATTTTAAAGAAAACTACAAAACTACAGGGAAACTAATATGTATCACACCACTTCTAATAAAAACTGTATTGAAAACAAAAAAATAGACACAAGAAAATAGCCCAAATTTTTTTCCAAGTAATTGCCTTGGATTTTTTTTTCCAAGTAATTGCCCTGCACCCTCAAAAAAATAGACACAAGAAAATAGCCCAAATTTTTTTCCAAGTAATTGCCTTGGATTTTTTTTTCCAAGTAATTGCCCTGCTCCCTCTAAGAGGAGGCTACTGCCTCTTGCACCCTCTAAGAGGAGGCTACTGCCCCTTGTAACCTCTAGCTACTCACATATTGTAGGAATAGTCGTATAAAGAATATAAAATATACTCAACAAAACCCAAAAAGGAAATACTAATCCACCATAGACTTCTAACATATTTCTAAACAGTTAGCTACTAACAAATACACAAATAAGCAATTTAATCCTTGGAGAATTGGATAAGGAATGGTTTATTTATAAATAAAAATAAAAAATCAATTCATAGACATTTAATCAAATAGACAAATAACCAATTTAGTTTTTGAACAATTGGATAACGAATAATTTTGTTCATTGTGTTTATTTTATAATAAAGTTTCCCAAATTTTAATTTAATTATTAAGTGAATAGTAAAGATTTAATCTTCATGGAATATTTTACTTCTTAGTGGTAGCCTTTATGGAATATTTATATCAAATGTAGTAATGCCTTTTGTTTTTTCTTTATTAAACAGATTAATTAAAAAAATACCATATAAATGTGTTTTTTTGGGTATATGGTATTAGTAAGCCATGCTATAGGCCCGTGAACTTATAGCAAAATCTATTTACAAATTAAGAATTTCTATACTAAAGTGATCATAAATCTAGGTGTTTTAGAATCTTTAAATGTTTTTTAAATGCATCTCTATTTCACTAATAGTTTAATTTTTTAGAATTAATAATAATAATAAATTTACAATTTAGTTAATCTTTGCAATATGAAATGTACTATGAAGTAACTTTCGCTAACTATGCTAGATATATGGTCCTGAGAGATCTATGAAATGTACCATGTGGTAAGTTTTTTTTATGTAGGTATGCTAAAAATGCGGTCATGGAGTTGGGTGAATGCTACTTCCATAAAATATTGGTACCATACAGATCTGCTGGAAAAGAGTGTCAATAGAATTGATCCTGTGAGCTATCTATGTTAAGGCTAATTTGCTACCATATTTGAATATTAAATACTCGATTATTTAATTTGCTACTGCATTTGGATAATAATGAATAATTTAATTTCTTGTTAAAATATTGCCCATAGGCATGGTCTATTTGGGAATAGGGTTTATAAGATTTCCATTCTTAAAACAATAAAAATTATAGATGCTGTAGACTAAATAATTTCAAAATATTCTTACTATCCAACAGATGAAATGAAAAGCTCACAAACCATTTTTCTGCTTTTGACCTCCACTTCTGTGTTGGCATTACAAATTTTCAAAATTCCAAATGGCACATAAGAATTTTGATGGCTGTTGTCTTTTATCAGTGATTTTTCTGCTTTTGACCTCCACTTCTGTGTTGTCATTACAAATTTTCAAATAGTAAGTATTTTGATAGCTATTATTTTTTAACAGTGATTTAATTTATATAGTTGTAATAGTAACTATTAACTATGAAATTTAAACAATAAATTATCTAATTTTAAACTGTAAATTATTGAACAATTAGAAATAAGTAGTAGAACAATTTATATTTTCTATTTAGATAATTAATAAATTTTGCTTATCCCTAACGTTGGATAGTGGATTCACAATTTGGATCGTGGATTAACATAAATGCATGTATCGATAAGGCGGTGGATGCCGTTCTCAATTTAAAAACCTAATAATTTTTACAGGGAATCATTTAAATTTTACATGATAAAGTTATTACATAGAATTTAAATATAACATCATCACTTTAAATAATTTAACTGACTTTAAATTTTATATCACTGCAACTTAATAATTATCATAATCAATCACATTTTAAACCAACCAACCAAGGAATTTAAACCCAACATATTTGTGAACAGGCTGCTGGTTACAAATGTACAAACAAGCAATTTAATTCTTGGACACTTGGATCAAGAACGATTTAGTCTACAATTACAAATAAAAATCTAGTTTGAATATTTGTCTTTGAGACTACTCCAAATCATTTTATTGGAATTCTCTTTATTTTCTTAGCGTTTGCTCTTTTTGCTTTGCTAATACTCGTCCTCACTAAACCAGAAAGAAAAAATTGAGATGACGAAACCAATGAAAAAACAGTAGGAGACTTCACTCTGAAGAGAATCACTGGACAGGGAAAAAAAAAAACCAATGCTGTGCCCTTATGTTCTCGTCATATAAACATTGTTATTGTTCTTTGTTTTTTATCTGGTTTCTTTCTCCAGCAGCAATATCAGAAACGAAAATACCACACAATTGAATTTTCACAAATCTGAGGGAAACAAAAATACTACACAATTGAATTTTCACAAAATTGAGAGAAACAAAAATACTACACCATTGAAGTTTCACAAATCTGAAACATAATAATAAACAAATCTGAAACACAATAATAATGTCAAGGCCATCACTAATATGTACCCATATGAAACATAAAACATAATTGAGTGTCAGATTAATTTATATTTATATATATTGGAAAAACTTATTATAATTTGGTAGTTGTCATATAAAACGTAAAACATAGTTGAGTGTCAGATTAATTTATATTTATATATATTGGAAAAACTCATTATAATTTGGTAGTTGTCAAATCAGCAGTGACTACAAAGATTATTCCCTAGTTGTTCAATTAGCAGTGACCACAGATATAAATAGTTATTATTAGGTAATACAAAGTACATTATCAGAAGACAGATATCACTGGCTATTATTCAGTGAATCAGTAATGCAAAATACCTTGTCACTATTATTCAAGGTAAACCACACCACCTGCAATTATCTAGTTGGTGATCCATTATTATTGTTATTCAAGGTAAACCACACCACTTGGAATTATCTAGTTGGTGATCCATAAATCTGTTATTCAAAGTAAACCACACCACCTTTATCCAATTGGTGATCCATTATCACTGTTATTCAAGGTAAACCACAGCACTTAGAATTATACCCTTGATGATCGATAAAGAGGAGCAAACTTTCCCTCTTGTCAAATGAATCTGAACATTGGATAGTTAACCTGTTTTCTTACTAACAAGATGAACCTTCTAGAAATAAACTCTTAACAAAAACAATTTTAAAAAAGCATATAATATCCTATAAATTTTAAATTTAAGAATGAAATTATAAATTTAAATGGTAAGTTTTATTTAAAATTTTGTTGACATAGTAAATCCCAACAAAATGGACCAGGAATTTTTAAATGCTTTTTAATGCCGAGTCAAGGGAGCTAAATCAATTCTCCACAAACAATGAATAGCTATATTAAAAACAATAATAAAAATAGGAAAAAAAGATATATACATATATATTTGTAGAAACAAATTGAAAAGTGTAGTCTCCTAAGGTGGAGAAGAGGTAATTAATTTTGTATAAACAAATTGAAAAGGATAGTCTTCTAAAGTGGAGGAGAGGAATTGTGTGACAGTTAAAAGTGGCTAAAATCTGGGCAACAAAATTTCAAAAAATCTTGTAGAAGCAATGTCTGATTCATATTTTTCATGATGGAAATAAATTCATGATAGTAAAAATAAATTCAGCACTATCAAAAATTGATGAAAATAAATTCATGATGGTAAAAATAAATTCATAAATTCATGATAGTAAAAATAAATTCAGCACTATCAAAAATTGATGAAAATAAATTCATGATGGTAAAAATAAATTCAGCACCAATGTATAGGACACCTAAAATTATAAATTTTAATAACTTTTATTTAAATTTACACAAAATCTCTACTGATATTACCAGCCATGGAAAACAATAATTTTAAATATTGCCATCGAAAACAATAATTTTAAATATTACCAGCCACGGAAAACAATAATGTAAAACAAAAGAGTCCGACTATGTCCAAAAGATCACATGACATCTCAAGGACAACCTCACAGGTTGGGCCCAAGAATTCAATAATTTACTCCTGCCACCGCTGCCACCAACATCCCCACCACAAATCATACAAACTTCATCCACATTTTTTAAATTGCAGAGCACTTTAGCATGATACAAATTATTAAAGTTCTCAACGAAAACCCACCATAAAATTATCACTAAAAGCGAGAACAGTATTCAATTAAATTTTAAATTTTATTATTCATGGCCAGAGAGAAAAACACATAAAAGTGTGATGCAAATATATTATTTCGTAGTCTGATAGATTAATTAAAACATTAAAAAAATCCTATAGGGCGAGTAACAAATATTATGGGCCCAAGAATTCCATTATTTACACTACTGCCACCGCTGCAACCAACACCCCCACCATAAATCATACAAACTTCATCCACATTTTTTTAATTGAAGACCACTTTTGCATGGTACAAATTATTAAAAGTTCTCAACGAAAGCCCATCAAAGAAAAAAATTAACACAAGCAAGAAGAGTATTCAATTAAATTTTATTATTCCTGGCCAGAGAGAAACACAAAAGTGTGATGCAAAAATATTATTTCGTAGTCTGATACATTCATTAAAACATTAGAAATAAAAACTATAGGGCTAGTAACAAATATTACAATTCCAGACCAAAGCATAAAATATAATTTAAAAACATTTACAGCATCGACCTGTGCTCTGTTTTTCCTCACATATTTAATTCAATTACACAAAGGATTAATAACTTAAAAACGAGATCTGCAACAGTCGTACATAGCTGAGCTGAAATTAAAAAACTAGGTTATTTCCCTTGACGGAAATCAGCGCTTGTTCACAGCAAAACCCACTTGATTTTGACGGGAATCAGCACTTGTTGACGGCAAATCCCACTTGATTATTAACCCGGTCAAACGAAACTCGGGTTCCCTGCTGCTGAATATTCCCGACAATAGACAGACTCGACGACGTCGGCGCAAAGGCGAAACAGAAAGTGCCCATCGAGTCGACGGGAACCAGATAATTCTTCGCCGGAAGCGACATACTGCCGCCGCCGGGAAAATGGAAACCGACGGTCGGCACGTCGACGGAATCTTTGGAGGAGAGATCGTAGCAGGTGTCGAAGAGCGAGACACCATCAGTTGACGGCAAATTCTTCGTCCCGGCTCTGAAGGCATCGCGGAGGGAATCGTAAGCGGCCGTCTGCAGTCGCGTGACGGCGGTCCCGGAGTCGACAATGACGCCGCCGTTACCGGAGGCGTCGATGCCGAAGACGGAATCCGAGATCGAGAGCATCTTGCCGCCGACGCTGATTCCAGAGAAGGAGACATAGTAGAAGGTGTCGAGGCGGCTGTTCTTCAGCATCGGCGCTACCACGGCTCCGTTGGGCACCGCGGCCCGGCCGAACTGGAGAGTGCTCGAGGATTCGGAGTCACGGTCTACGAGACAGTAGGAAAATATTTTACCGCTTTCGTCCGTTAACTGCGAAGGGAACGACAACGCCCCTCCGCCGAGGCCAAGAAGCCCCGAGGCACCGACGAACAGTCCCTCGTTATCGTGGCCACAGCCGATGGCCATGTTCGGCACCGTTGTCCCCCCGAGTGTTAGCGTCTCCGTTGCGAAGTTCCCCAACGTGTACGACCCGTCGCCGTAGCTCACCTGGTACATGCAGCTCCCGTTGCGACTGCACCCCGAGACGTCGAGCTCCTGGCAGAGGCTCGCCTGGCAGCCGACTAACTTAAAGGTCGAAGAGGACGCCGGGGTGTAAATGGGGTCAGCTTGCTGGTAACAATCCGAACAGGGGTTGCACTGGATCCAGCTCACATCAGAGCCGGTGTCGAGCACCATAAGCTGGTCGCGCTGCGGAGAACCGACACCGATCCGGGAGAAGTATTCGCCGCTACCTTGGTCCATGCCGGAGACCACGGGGCTCTGGAAGTCAGACTCCGACATGGTAGCAGCCGATGAGGAATCGGGCCTGAGACTCGAACGTTTGATCCCGTTCACGGCAAGCTCCAGCCGTGAGTTAATGGTGGCCACCCGTGCCGCATCTCGCTTCAGCCTTTGCTGCATGCGTTCCTTGTAGCTAAGTTCCTTACCATTACGGCTTCCCTTCATTGCATCTCTGTGAACCAGAGGGATCGACCAGGTTTTCACCTCAAGGGTTTCCCCCTTAGCAGTTTCTACAGCTTCCCCCCTGGCAACTCTCAGAGCAGCCTGCACATCCAGAGTACTGTATATATCCTTCTGGGCCACCAGCTCTCTGCCATAAACAGGGCTCAACACGGCCAAAAACAGCAAAACAGCGCCTAAGGTCTCCATTTTGAGCGGCAAGCAGCAGCAAAGATACAGCAGTGTGGGTTTCAGGATATCGATATACAATGTATATATCCTCGAGATACACTGGATATTCAACACACGGCAGTGACACGATGACTAAACTTGAAGTAGGTAAGGGGCATTTACGCACTCAACCGCTAAAATGGCAGGAGTTTTAGTGGCTCAAGGCACTCTGCTGCCACCACCAGCTAACAGATCCCGGAAAAGAGATCCCTTTGGCAGGGATATTAATGGCAGCAACCCTGCTAGAACCAAAACCCTCCCCCCGTCATTTCACAGAGGCAAGCCTAGAGAGCTCTATTTTCCAGGCCACAGCAAGGCAAGTGAAGGGACTTGAGGGGTGCTCGTGAAAATAAGAGAGGCGGGCGTGGCTATCTATGGATTCGAAGCGTGTACCATGCGAACAGTGAGTCCCGCTGCCGCATTAAAAAACAATATCACATGATATCCCAAAATAAAGTACTTTTTGTTCGGACTCTCACTCTACCCCTCATTTCCATAAAACAATGGTTTTAGGTGGCCAACATTTTCACCAACTCAAGCGTTAACACACTACTCTATTATACATTATGCACCCATGGCGTAAATATATACATTATGCATGCTCCGTGTGTTTGGCCGTTGAGCTAATTGCTTTGTGATACTTGTAGTTTAAAGGTTTTATAATAATAATCAATTTCCCTCTCATATCACACATGAATTGTACTAAACCAATGTATACTTTTTTTTCATCAGGGCGTTTAAATCGGTTGAATTTATTGTTGAGAGTCGTGATGGGTGAAGATTATGGCGTTTTAAGAAAAAATTATATTAAATAATTTTATTTTTTATATATATAAACAATGAATTTTATAGTTTTTAATTAAAAATAATATTAAATTATTTTTAAATATTAAAACTAGTTATTAAATGAGTTAGATTAATAATAAAGAATGAGGTTTTACATAGTCGTAGTTTGACTAAGTTTCAAATTTACTTTCAAAATTATGGAAATTTGGTAGGATTTTGTAAATCTAAATCATAATTGTCAAGATTTAAGATTTTGGGTGTTTTAGTTTTTTGATGCTGTTGAATCTATTTTCATCATTAAAAACAATTAAAACGAATTTTACAGTTTTTAATTAAAAATAATATTAAATAACTTTTATATATTAAAATTTGTTATTAAATGAGTTAGATTGAATAATAAAGAATGAAATTTTAGTGGTAGTTTAATTGAGCTTTAAATTTACCTAGAAAATTATGGAAATTCTGGCATTTTTTTTTGTAAATTCTCGGTTTTTAATGGCGTTGAATTTATTTCCACCATCAAAAACACGATTAAAACACTCCTACTAAAAAATATTGTGGATTCCAACAATTTTTTTGTTATCGAGACAAATTTCAAGCCTTGGTGTGTGTATATATATATATAATTGCAATCAGTTATTTATTAGAGTGGCTTTAGGTTTGAGATCAAACTTACTAGTCATTATTATAATTTATTTTTACATCCAATAACTTGAAAGTAAGATATATTAATAATTTTGATTTAGCTTCTAGGGCACATTGGAGTGGACCTTTGTCCCATAGGGCATCTATCTTTCTACTATTATCACAAGTCAACATGTCACTAGTAAGGAGTCTTTTGATGATGTTTCATTGCCATGAGTGATTGGTACTATGGGATTTTATCCCCTCCACCTAGTTTCAAATCCCATAGGGGCATCTTTAACCCCTTGTAATAAAACTTAAGAAAGAGGCTCCTCCATCCAAATGGAAGGTAAAAACCCATTTCTATATCATAAGGAGTTTTTTTTCCAATTAACCAAAATTTAAAAAATTCCTTAAATTATAAGGCCACTTTGAAATAATGATTAAACATCATCATCTATACACAATTATTATTTTCCCATAAAATTCAAAACCTATAAAAATATTTCCTAAAATATGAAATTAACATAAAAGCATTTCCTAAAATTATAAAATAACTTTGAAATGGTGGTTAAAAATCATCATCCATACACAAATAAATAGTTCAAACCTACCCCAAACTATTCTTAAAATTTCAAATTAGCCCCCAGGAAAAAAAACACCAATTGAATGTCTAAGTTACATGGACTATTAAGTCACCTTTGGCTTACACCTATTGTTTTTGTTTCAATATAGGTTAGTCATAAAATCCCTAATTCAAGTCCAACTAAATCGAAATAAACTAATTACAATAATGATCGAGCTATCCTCTATTCAAATATTAAAAAAAAAAACTAAATATAAATCTTTAATTTTAAATCTCATTTTTTTTATCAATTATTTTTTATTTTTTATTTATATTTATATATTTAAAAAATAATTATACTCGCCATTAAACTTTCTATCATCTAACTATTTTTTAACTTGTATATTAAAAAATAGTTATAGTCACCATTAAACTTGCTTTCATCTAACTATTTCTCTACACAATATTAAAAACAAAAAAAACTCCGATTTCAATATATTTTTGAAAATAAAAATATTTCGAAAAGCAAAAGACGTGATTTTTTTTTCAAAGATCATTTAACAAAATAATTGAGAGTCCCATAATAATCCATGCCCATCACCTAACGCATAGGAATTCCCTAACGAGATACTATTAAGATTATGACAAAGGGTCAATTTCCAAGCAAAAATGTGATGAAAATGACCATAATTGCCCTAAGTATTATTTAAGTTTGGCATGTGTCAATGGCCTACATGGGACCTTCACATCATAAAGAACAAATGATTATGATTTATTGGTTTTTCTCACATATCACACTTTATCTTTTCCGACCCCACCCACCTCATCTTTATTTTAGCGTTTTATCACTAAACTAATCTCAGCTTATAATTATGATCCATCTCTGTTATCTTTTTAGATCATGGTTTAGCCAAATCCAAGTATGTACTTCATACAACCATAAAATAATCAATTTGTGCATGTGAATGTGTCAGACGAGACGCACTTTCATTCCTTTGTAGGGTAATTTTGTTGGAATATAATTTTAAACATTTTATTGTATGATATGTGAAATGATAATTAATATTTATCTTAACGAGGTATTTAATTTGAGACTGTAAATATTATATTTTTTATTATTTAAATTGTATTTTTTATGTTATAAAGATTATATTTTGTTATTAATATATTTTAAAATATATTTTAATGTTAATTTATGTTAAAATATGTTATTCATAATTATATTGGATATTTTATTATATACAATATTAAAATATATTTTTTCACATTTTTTTAATATAAATATATAGGAAGTTTTAAATAGTATAAGCAAATATCATTGGTTATTAAAATGAACCCAAAAACAAAAATGTCAAAAGAAAATATTTTAATGTTGTATATAATAAATATCCAATGCGAGTTATGATTTAATGACAAAATAAACTATTTTAATGTATACAAAACTTCATATATATCTACATATAGAGAAGAAATGTTAAAAGAAAATATTTTAATGTTGTATATAATAAATATCCAATGTGAGTTATGATTTAATGACAAAATAAATCATTTTAACATATATACTTACACATCGTTTTCACACTCGATTGTAGAACTAGTATAGTTCCATCTTAAGCATGGATCTAACATGAGTGAAGGGGGATCAAATTTCTTCACGTGCAAACATTTTTAGAGTGCAAAGTACAATGTGTAATTTTTCATTGTTTAAATTATATTTTTGAATGCTATATAGACTATATAGAGGACCAAAGTGTAAAATATTGAAACTACTTCAAATATTTTAACAATAAAATCTTACTTTTTTTAATTTTATATACCTAGTTTTTTTAAAACAATATATAACATGTACATAGTTGACATTATAATATTTTACATAATGCCCAAATTTAAATGGTTTTTTATTATAATATATTTTAAATATAGGTAAATATTAATTGGTACTAAAATATTTTTATTGATAACCCACATTGAATATTTTATTATACACAACATTAAAAAAAAAAATTAATAAAAAATTTTCTATATATAGATATATATGAAGTTAATATCGACATAAATTAGTTAACATAGATTTTCAAAGAATTATTAAAAGTTGCGTTGAAATATTTTCGAAAAGTATAACTCACACATTTTTTTCACTTCTAAATACTTTACATGCATAGTATATTCATTTTTTATTATTATAGTTGACATTATTTTTCTAGTTAGAATGTATTTTATTTTTATTTTAAGAGAGACATATGGCAACTCCACTTTGAGCATGGACAAACTTACACATTCTCTCATACCGAGTTATAGAATAAACCTCTAGATTCAATAACAATATATTTAATTATTGTCAATAATCATTATTATTATTATATTTAATACTATGATTAAGTTAGATATCAATGTTAAAAACCTTTTTATTTATGGAATAAAAAATCTATCTCCATCTACTTATTTCACTGCTAAAATCTATATAAATAAATATATATATATATATAAATAAAATGATAATATATCTTAACATAATTTTTACATTATGCATATTAATAATTACAAAAAAAAATTCTTTATAAATTTAAATATTCACTTTAATAAATTTAAAAATATTTTTTATAAATTTAGATATATTATTAAGTATTACTTAAATATTTGTAAAATGTATGGTTAACTATTTTGTCAATTTTATTTACAACCAAAGTTTTCTGGGCCACCTCCCCATCTAACCAAGGCTATGGATGAAAAGATTTTATTTTGCATTAAACAAATTTAACATGTGATTTCATTAAACAAATTGAACATGTAATTATGGCCGAAAATTTGTCTAAAAAAATTAAATGAACATGGTTGTTAGCTTCAATGTGATCTTCCTCTCAACCATGTTGTACCTCTTCCTCAAATCCACATGTTATTTTAGAAGGATGTCAATTATAGATATGGCCACTCATAGCAAAGATTCCAGTGGTTTTTGGAGGCAACCATGAGGAAGGAGAAATGAGTGGGGCGCTTTTTCCTGCCATGCTCGTGCTTAACAATGGGAGAAGTATGTCCGCCACTTGCTCAGGAAAGACCTTTGTCTGCTGCATTAAATAATTGTCTCCCGTGACAAGAGGCATGAAATGGAATATGTCCAGAAAACGCTTCATGATTCCACGCACGGTGATGGACAGGAAAAAGTATATATTGAATTAGGTACTATGTGACTTTAATGTTTGTTTTTTTATTTTTATTGGTAAAGTCAAATTAGTATCGGGATAGTTATTATTATGAGTAGTTATTATTTTTTAATAAAATTTGATTTATTATTATTATAAAGAAAATGTCATTTGGAATTATTTATTGTGATTTAAAAGAAGTAAATTCTTGTTTTTATGGGATGTTTCTAAATCTTATGTGATTAACATACTTTTTAAAATTAAAAAAATCAAACTTTTAACTAAACAAAACAATTTTACGACATACTCTAAACTCACAATAATATTTTTTTGTTTATATCGACAAAGATTTTAAAATTTACATAAATATATTTTAACTTTGTGCTATTGAAATTCCTTTTAATAATGATTTAAAGGAAGTGATTTGTATATTTAATATCATTTAAAGGAAGTGATGTGTATATTAAATTTCATGTCAACAACTTTACAAAGATACAAACTTTTTATGGGTCACTAAGCCTAGATTACACTCTTCCATCATCTTAAAAGAGATCCAATCTCAAATCTAAAATATACACTTCGAGTTTTGTTCCCCGTTACTTCATGGAAACATCAAGCATTGAAAGTGGGTTTCTTTTTATTGTGTATTTTATCTGGTTGCCAACTGGGGATAAATTAATCAATCAATATTGAGAAACCACACTAAATATTTAAAAATAAATAAAACCATGTCAACAATTGATAAATAAATCAATCAATATTGAAAAGCACACCAAATATCTATAAATAAATAAAACCAGTTGTCAAACAAAAAGCTAACCATAGTTGGCAATCATAATTTAATTTTAATGGTGATGGTCTAAAGAGGGGCCATGCTCGTTAATATATCAATGTCACTAATCACTTCACTCCAACATAGAGATTATATTGGTCCCTTGTATATGGGGGAGCATTTGCTCAATTTCACGAGATTTTATGTTACTCACTCCATGATTGTAATGAAAGTTGTCACTTCATTTCGTGTTTTAAATTAATTGTGTCATTTCTCCCCATCTTTACTTAGGTTGGTCTCCATATGTCTTAGTGCTTTAATCTCGAAAAAATATAATGAGTTGCGTATTTGTGTATATTATGAAGTATGCATGTGAGGTTTAATTAGATTTATTTTTAGGAAGGGACGCGTTTGCGGGTGGAGCGGGGAAAATCCATGTTTCCCCCCGGTTGTTTAGTGCGTTCCATATCAGGGGGCTATTCTATTGGGCCAGTACTATTTGGCAATGGGATCGGGTTATCTCCATTTGGAAAACCTCGGAGGAATTACAACTCAATGGAGACATGAAGGTACAATGGGACTATGTAAGTTTTTCTTTGCGGGGTCATGGAATTTTTCGATCGGCAGACAAAGACCTGTTCATTTGGGGAGGTATGGATGGCTCCACGCAAGTGAAGGTTAAACATGTTTATTTACAGCTTCTTAGAACCGAGACTGAAATATCCGGAGATGTTTTCCCTCCCACATTGTGAAAAACGGGATGCCCCACCAAGATAATTATTTTAGCATGGTTGTTGTTCTACAATAGGAACCTTATGTGGGAAAACTTACAGAAACGCAATTGGCATGGGCCGGCCATTTGCCCATTGTGCAGAGAAAGCTCTGAAACTAATTTTCATCTTTTCCTCAACTGTCAACAAGTGCGGCCTATCTGGCAGGATCTTATGGCCCTCTTTGGTTTCCCACTTGTTTCTTTCCCATCAATTTCTGAAGCTTTTAAAAACTGGAGCACCATGAAGAAAGAATGGAGAGCCATTCCCTTGTTGGCTATCTGGGGCATATGGAAATGGAGGAATGGCAATATTTTTAGCTCAAAAGTGGCAACAAGTTCTTATGTCACCGATTCTATAATAACCCTATATAATGCCCTTGGAACAGGCGGGAAGCACAGCAACAATTATGGAAGGGATTATGAATCTACTATCGACAGGTATGGGAGTGGAAGAAGATCCATGTCGACGACTGTTTCGACTCCATGTGCATATTTCGACGGTGCTACTCAGCAAGGTATTTGTGCATGTGGCGTATTCATTAAGATGGCACATGCACAAACTATAGATATTTACTGGAATGTTGGGCCGGGGACAAACAATAGAGCGGAAGTAGTGGCTTTAGCGGGTCTCCTCTCCTTCAGCAAATTTCTGGACATACCAAATTTGCAAATCTATGGAGATTCCAAGGTAATAACTGACCATGTTTTGTCAAAGAAACACATAAAGAACATTCACCTTGCCGGATGGATGGATAGGATAGCAGCGTTATGGGACAACAGGAAGGACTATACTATTTCCCATATTGACAGAAACAAAAACAAAAAGGCGGACGCTTTATCTAAAATGGGTCTAACCTTGCCCCAAGGTTTATGGAGAATGCAGATAAAGGTGAACAACAATATCTACCAGATCCAGGATTTCCAATTTCAAGGCATATAGCATTAACTTATGGTAGAAAATTTGGTTTTTTGTATTTCTCTTATGCACATATGATGGCTTCTATAGTTACTAGTTGTTTTGTTTCCTTCCTAAATTGCATCTCACACTTGTGTTAAATTGACATTCGAAGCTCTTTTTTCATCTGATAACCTCTAAGCTTCTGGGCATGTTTTCTGGAAATTTCATACTTTGTCAGTTTCAAGATGGGACATGTTTTAAAGCTTACAACTTATCTGGCAGTAATGTTGTCAATGTATATATAACAATTTTTTATTATAATACAAATATATAGTTTTTTCGTGCTGAAAAAAAAAAAAAAAAAAAAAAACAACAACAACAACTTTTTCCGTAGCCTCCAATCCATAGAATTGAATAGAACATATTAAAGCATAAGTTGTGGGGCAGTAATCCATCCCATCCCACCCAAGGAGGCTCTCTGATTGACAATTCTCCAGAGCAACTAATAGAGTAGTTGTTAGTAGTGAGCAGGACCAGTTGAGCAGTAGAGTAGATAACCAATGATCAAATAAAAGTTAATTTAATCGATTAAGTCGTTTTTTAAAAGCATATAGTTGATGGGAGGTTATGAATTTTAAATTATCTAATTGATTTATTTTCTTTTATATTTTTTTTAAAGGTAAAAAATGTTGGATTTTATTATACGAAAGAAAATGAGTATATTGGTTCACAATACGGTTCAATATAAAACTGTATGGTATGCTTCAGTCTTAAAAATATATATACATTGCATAACAGTTCACCATAATTAATTGTGTCGCGACTTCAAATCTGAGAGTTATCGATTATCAAAAGTGCATAGTATATAGCAACCAAAAAACTCATTAAAATTAGATAAAGAAAAGCTTAACATGTTAAATTGAGATTTTGTTTGAGTGCTGGTATATTTTTACTAGGATTATGATAGAGGATTTCAACAATCATTGCCACCAACATCGAGGTATATAAAGGGTTTGGTGTTCTTGATTAAATTCTAGTTCCATACCTCATACATGAAAAAATTGAATGAAAGCGTTGTAATCCCCCAAATCCTAAAATTCTGAAAGTTTTTAAGTCAACTAGGTTTTGATTGAGATCTAAAAAATCTACTTTCTCCATATGAAATCTAATGAGGTTGGAGTCACTCTCAAACATCCTAAAACAGTTAATGGTAATGTTAAAATTCTAAGTAATACTTTAAGAATTTAACATTACCATTAATGGAATTAGTAGGGCTTGGACATATCCACTTCCTAATGCTTGGAATCCCTTGTAACACTTCTTAATTTCCCTTAGTTGTACTCCAAAACCTCTGAGAGCTCCAAACCTATGATTGAATTGCTTGAAAATGAGGCAAAAAATTGATTTTAAGAAGTCATGGGTCATTTTTTCATCAACACGTCTTAATTTCAAAACACGAGTAGGGATTGTTTTCGGCGTGAGTCAAACTTATGCAATTGTATAGAAGTCAAATTGTGTCATACATGTGTGATCCGGATCTTCGGTGGAGGCCCACAAGATCTAAAAAATTGAAATGGATCTTTGGGGGGAGACCCCCAAAATCTGAAAAATTGAAATGTCAGAAGAAAATAGGAGAACACATATTAAACAAAACCACCAAGAAACTTTTTATTAAAATAGAGAATATTTGTAAAAACTAAATTGTGGTGGACAATATGTCCTTTTAGAAAATGCAACTTGTTACTTATAGCCTTTTTTTTTACAATACCATAGGTAAATTCCATTGGTAGGTAAATACCATGGGTAGATGTCACTTATAATACAATGGGTAAATTCCATGAGTTTATAAATACCATGGGAGGATGAATACCAAAGGTGGATGTCACTTACAATACCATAGGAAAATACCATGGGTGGATGCCACTTACAATACCATGGGTAAATTCCATGGGTGGATAAATATCATGGGTGGATGAATACCATGGGTGGATGTCACTTATAATACCATAGGTAAATTCCATAGGTGGATGAATACCATGGGTAGATTTCATTTTCCATTTAGATCATTCATCCATCATTAAGAAGCAATGGTCCACATTGCGTGAAGTTCCCTCCTAATAAGCCTTTGTTGAATAAGAAGAGCCACTAAAGAGGAGTTTTGTGAGGTTAACCCATAACCTTGATGAACGAATATCCCGGGATAAAGATACCCTGTAATGCTTGTGACCAACTGTGGTACTGATAGTGTGGGGCCAAGAAAATGGACTTCGATGAAGTGTGGGTTTGTGGGTGACCCATAACCATGAAAAACAAAGATCTGAGGATAGAGATACACTGTGACCAACTGTAATACTAACAATGTGCAGCCTAGCAAATGAATTTCGATGAAAAGGATTTTTTGTGGTTGAACCATAACCGTGATGTTGACTTTTGATGAAGTAATAGGTGCCTACATAGCCTGGGGTGGGAGGGCACGTCTCCAAAGGGAACCTGCTCCAAATGTTGCTCCATATATAAAAAATAATTTAAAATGGGCATAACTCGGTCAATATAACTCAGAATCCTTATTATAATCTATTTTTTGAAATAGAATGACCATTATCCATCTTCCCATGTGATTGAAACCCATATATGGACACTCTGGAAACTCAGATTCACGTTGCAATTATCTCGTTGTCACAAAAGTTATGAAAAAATAGTTGATTTTAAATGAGCGATATCTCCCTCATCCAAACTCCGATTTGACCATTTTGTTTTTTGAAATTGGGTGGTTTTCAAAAGGAGTTCAGATCTGCAATCATTTTTCTGAAATTCTGCACAAAAACTGCAAAAAATGATAGGAGAGATGTTGTCCATGAATTATCGTCAAAAAATATTCTGCAACACAACTGATTTTAAATCAGCGATATCTCCCTCATCCGGACTCCGATTCAGCCGATTTTGTTTTAATTGGGTATATTTTCGCAAGGAATCCAGATATGTTATTTGTTTTTGTAAATTTTGCACCAAAAGTTTCAGATTTTATCTACAAACTCACCACCCAAAAAATTCCTGCAAAAAAATGAAAAAAAAAAAAAAAAAACTTCCCACTTTGCCCAATAAAGTGCTCTGTGGAGATAGTAGCACGTGCATGAAGTTTGTTGAATATTACTGCAAAAATTTAAAACTGAAATATGCATCAAACCCTCATTCCCTTGGCTCCGTAACCTAAATTTGATACCATTGATCTGAATCTTGGGGGGAGACCCCCAAGATCTAAAAAATTGAAAAGGATCTTGGCAGCGAGACCCCTAATATTTGAAAAATTGAAATGTCAGAAGAAAATAGGAGAACACACATTAAACAAAACCACCAAGAAACTTTTAATTAAAATAGAAAATATTTGTAAAAGCTACGAAGTGGTGGACAATATGTCCTTTTACAAAATGTGACTTGTTACTTATAGCCTTTTTTGGTTACAATAGCACAGGCAAATTCCATGGGTGGGTAAATACCATGGGTGAATAATACGATGGGTGGATGTCACTTACAATACCATGGGTAAATTCCATGAGTGGATAAATACCATGGGAGGATGAATACCAAGGGTGGATGCCATTTACAATACCATGGGAAAATACCATTGGTGGATGTTACTTACAATAACATGGGTAAATTCCATGGGTGGATGAGTACCATGGGTGGATGCCGCTTACAATATCATGGGTAAATTCCATGGGTGGATGCCATTTTCCATTCGGATCAATGTGTCACACAAGTGTTGTGTCCAAAAGATGAAATGCATGACAATGAGTATAAGGACGTGTCAAGTGACTTAAACTTACTCAAATTCAAATCCTAACCTTAACTCTTCTACATATAAATTTTACATAGGATTGAGATCATTCTTCGTAATTAATTTAAATTACAAAAAATCCACTTTTAAGAATAAAAAATAATTAAAAAGAAATTAAGTAGCAAATTATTGTGTGTTTCATAAATTGGTGTTAAAATGAAATAATGATGAAATTATCTCTAAAGATATTACAGAGCCGATCAAATCCATATAAAACTAATGCAACCATATAAATTAAATGATTGGTGAGTGATGTAAGTTCAGGATTGCAGTAGGGGAGATAGGTTGAATGAGCTCCAAAAAGCCCTAGCTATGGCAAATTTTTTGTATCTCCCTTCCATTACGATGTTCTTACTCCGGTTTCCAGGGGGATAATACTCACCGGATTTTATTAACTCTTTTCTTTCCTTGTCAAGGTTTCATGGTATGCTTTTATGGTCATTTAACATTTTCAACCCTGTTAGTTCTTTGTATTTTGTTTTGAGGTTCTTACATGGTTTAAGGAGTTGGACAATGGATTTTTTTCTATCCACTTATTAATAGGATTATTAAATGTATGGAGGAAGAGGAACTAGTTAATTATGAGCCTGAATACTCACCATGTTCTGGCATTTTCATGTTGTTTCCTAGGCATTTAGAATCTTCTCTTGAACCAACGGGGTCCTAGTTGACCACATCTACTCATCTTTTTCCAATGCTCATTGTTCCTGCCATGGATTGGGATTCCCATTCTTCTGATGGGGGTGTTCCATTGTCTGCTTCTTTACTGATCCCTTGCTTGGGGGAGGACAATCGACATTTTTCTTAGGTATGGAGTCTTGGTTCATTGGGTTTGGTCAGGGGTTTGGGTCTGTCATGATCGGTCTCCTTATCATATTTTATTCTTAAAAATTTGCCGCTCGTAGGTCTCGGTTCATAAGTTTCGGTTGCCTTTGGGTTCGAATTGGGGTTTACAAGGGGTTTTTCTTTGTATTTTTCTAGTCAAACAAGTTTTCCAATGCTAGATTTAAATCAGCTCCAATCACAAAACCCTAATGCCTTAAATCCCTTACACTCTCATTTTTCACATCTTCTAATCTCTCAAGCATCGACAACACTCTCCATAGGGTTTCCTGCGATACCCAAATCAAGTCCTCGTCCTAGCAAGAGATCTAACTTCATCAAATCTAGCCACAAAAAGGTTCATTGTGTTCATCTTAAATTTTGGCCCCGTGTGGCACTAGTTTTAGGGGGCAACATGCATATGGAACGGGTCGTGACTCTTGCTGAAACCTCTTTGGTAGGTAGGGTTCAAGGTTGGAATTTCTCCTTATGTCCAGATGCCCCCCAAGGTTGAATTATTGTTCAAAAGTTGAATCCATTTAAAATTTGTGGCAGTTGAGGATGCAAAAATCATCGTGGGAAAGGTTTGGTACGTTGATTCGTGCTCGACTATTTCCAAATTCTAGTCTCCATTTTTCAATGCAGGAAAAGAGTAGTCAGACGTGTTGCCTATTTGGGTTCATTTGCAGGGTTTTCTCCTTGACTTCTAGGTGGTTGAGATATTCCATGATTTAGGAAATTGTATCGGTACCTATCTTGCTCATGATTCATTAGATCTTTCAACCGACATTCTATCTATGGCTCGCATTTTAGTTTTTGTGGATCTCAGAGGCAGACTCCCTTAAGAAATGGAGCTAGTGGATAGGGAAGAAAAATTACAAGAGCTCAATTATGAAGGTATTCCCTTTCATTGTTGCATATGCCACAGATATGGGCATCTAGTTAAAAATTTCCCTATGGCTCAGTCAGATCTAGTGGATGAAGACCACCTGTTTTGGGAAGATGTCGGCATACCCAATGTATTTCCATATTCTAGCGGGGAGATACGTTCTCCCCCTTGATACTCAGAGGAGTTGGTCTCCATAGTTGTTGCCCCCCAGATGGATCCTATGATCGTGGACGATGTCTCGACGACCCCTGAGGAGCATCCTAGTCTTGGTACTTATTCCTCCTCCTTTTTTCTTCCTTATGTTTGTAATGCTTCTGTATTAATGGAAAGTATCTTTAGGTTTCCCTATTTTGTCTCCATTGGCATCATTCCATAACCTCTCCTACTCCCCTCATTGCTCCCTCACATGCCCTATGTTCCCTCGAGATCTCGCCTCTTGATCTATTCTCCCCTATTACCTCTCCCTCACATTCTCATTATTTTCTTTTAGGATATTACTCTTCATCTTACAACCTTCATCCTCCTTTAAATGGGCATTTCCAAAAGACCCACTAATCTTAATTTCGACCAATTTCACCTCTCTTTCTTGGAAGAATGTGCTAAGGTTGATTTGGTTGTGAGCAAACAAACTTTTATTTCTGGGGTCCTTAGAGAAATTAAAACCCCTCCTCTTGCGCCCTCATGAAAATCCTCTCTTACAATTGCAGGGGCCTGGCGAGTCTGCCCAAAAAACTTGTTGTGAAACACATTATTGACTTTGAATCTCCTGGTATAATTTTCCTTCAAGAGACTTTGGGGCATGGTAATACAATTATTCAATGTCTGGGGAAACTTTTGCATGGTTGAAATTTCCAATATGTCGATGTTGAGGACCACTCTAGCGGTTTGGTGGTGGGATGGAACAGTTGTTGGTTCAAAATTTTTAATTCCTAGAGTATTCCAGTGTGTCTTGGTGTTGAGCTTCACTTTGAAGAATTAGCCTGTCCTTTTACCTTACTCAATGTTTATGGTCTTTCTCAAAACCATATATCCTTCTGGGAAGAATTTTTCTATAAACCCCTCATCAATCAGGCAAATATCATCATTGGGGGAGTTTTAAATGTTTCTTTGTGTGCCTCTGAATCCTAGGAAGATCGGGAAAATGTCAACCCTCTGGCTAACTTCTTCTAAGATTTTCTAGTGGTTCGATCCCTCATTGATGTGAAGCCCCTCAATATTTTCCCTACTTGGTGCAAGAAGAGGACGGGTCCAGATCATATTGCCAAACGAATGGATTGTTTTCTTGTCATTGAGACCATCATGGATCATTTCCTTTTCATTAAATAGTGGATTGTCTTGGGTGGGATTTCTAGACACTCCCCTATTTTCCTGGAATGTGCTTCTCGTAAATTGGTCAATCCTTTTAAAATGCATTCCTCATGGTTAAATGATGAATACTTTATTGAGATGGTCAAAGAGCATTGGGTTCCTTATGAGCCACTTTTAAGAATACCTGATGGTAAGCACTTTGTGGGGAATCTTAAGATAATCAAACAAAAATCCAAGGAGTGGGTGTTGGCAAATAAAGAAATTGATTCTTCATAGCTCAATATTATATAGGAAAAGCTTTAATTCATATCTTCTGAAGATTTCAAGGGTTATGAATCAACGGCATCTAGGGGCCTCCTCATCCAATTGGAGAAAAAAATGAATTTTCTTCTGAAATTGTGTGAGGAGGAATGGAGGTTGAAGAGAAGAGTTGTTTGGTTGGAATGTGGTATGACAATACCAAATTTTTTCAAGCCTATGCAAAAGGTTGTAAGATGGCTAACACAATCTAGTCATTAAATGACCGTTCTAGAAAGGATATTGTATCTTCTTTCTTAAGTTGGCATCCTTGGATGTCTGGCATTTTGAAAATTTGTTTAGAGCTTAGGAAGGGGACTGAATTGCTGAAATAATTCGTACAACTCTCCCTTTCTCTCGTTTCCTTAATGACGAGGAGAATCATGATTTAATGGTTGACATATTAGAGGTTGAAATCAAGAGAACCCTTCATAGTTTTCAAAAATATAAGAGCCCAAGGCTAAATGAATAGGGTATCAAAATTTTCCTAGGACTTTATGAAATAATGGGAAATGATTTATTAGTTGTGGTTGAAGAATCTCGTAGGAATTGACACATGCTTCCAACATTAAACTCCACCTTTATTGTTTAATTCCTAAAGTGGATTCCCATAGTACCTTTGATGATTTGCAGCCTATCTCTCTATATAGTGTTGTTTAAAAAGTCATCATCGCTGAAGGTGATATCCCTCCACCTCAAACCAATTTTATCGACTTCGATGTCCAGGGAACAATTTGGCTTTCTGAAAGGAAGAAAAGTTCATGAAGCGATTGGGCTAGCTCAGGAAGGTCTCCACAACTTGAAGACCATGAATTTAAAAGGGGTTATTTTCAAACTTGATTTATCGAAGGCCCGTGATTGGGTCGATTGGATCTATCATCGTTTACTTTTAACTCATGTGGGCTTCAATCTTGATTTCATTACATGGGTTATGAGCTGCATTCAAATGTTCTCATTTGTTGTGCTTATCAATGGTGCCACATTTCCCTTCTTTCATGCTTAGAGGGGCCTTCGATATGGATTTCCCTTGTATCCTCTATTATTTCTTCTTATTGTTGAGGCCCTAAGTCGACTCTTAGAAGAGGCAAAAATTAATGGAGATTTTCATGGATTCTTGGTAACATGAGACTTGGCTATTTCTCATATTCACTTTGTTGACTAAGCTGAGAGGCTCATTCTATAGCCCAATATGAGAGAGATTTTTAATTTTTTCTGTGCTCAACCTAGAGTTGATAGATGTCCCTTTTAAAATAAAAATAAAATATTCTTCAAATAAAAAACAATGTCAACTATAATAAGAAATTGAATATACATATACATGTTTGGTTACTTTTAATTAAAATCATTATAAAACATCTATAATTCCATTCTCATTGTGCTTAGTCGGTCCTTGTTGATACTATTACGACCCATATGAAGGAGAAGTGGTTAAAATATTTCACTCACACTCTCAACCATAAATAAAATACTTTGATGTCCATATAAAATCACATAATTTTGTATCAACTTTATAGAGAAATAACGTAATACAAAAAAGTGAAGTTGTATAATTATTATACCTTTTAAAAATATTTTAGTATAGGAATTATATAAACTATTTGAATATGCATGTTGACTAATTTATTTCAATCTCAATTTCATATATGTGTATATATCGAGAGAAATAAAAATGAAAAGCAAAAAATATTATTAACAGTAAAAAATTCAATGTGAGGCATCGATAAAATATTGTGACATGAAAGCTTAAGTATTTAGAAATATATTAATAACAAAAAATAGCATTTTATTATAAACAATGTAATTTATAAATAAAATATGTTAATGTCTATGTTAAGTAAAATATTTAAATGTTAATTATGTATATTATAAATGTGGTTAAAAAAATTGTGTATACCTAATCCATTTATACATTCAAAAATCCAATTTAAACAATGAAAAATAACCATCATAGATCCATTTTAATTGCGGATCTGTGAAATTATGAAAACTTTTTATTAAGTTTTGCACTCTAAAAGGGCTTTACATCTCAAAATATTTGATCCCTCTCAACTCTTGCTAGATCTGTGGTTAAGATGGATCTACACTGGTGATATTCTAATATTTTGTAATAGAAATCCTCGTGAGATGGCAGTCTTAAAAAACATTCTTTCTATATTTGGGAAAGATTCTACAATGTTGACCAACTTTCAAAAATATATTTTCTAGTTTGAAATCTGGAAGAGGATATTGTTCATCACATAATCAACCTTCTTCCAATGGCCTTCTCAAATCTTGATGTCACACTTAAATATATGGGTTTTATCCTAAAACTCAATTCATACAGAATGATGGACTAGCGATTGGTGATCTCAAAGGTTGAAAACCATGTAAATTTATGGTGTCACAGATGGATCTCGCGATTTGGCCACCTGGTCCTTATAAAATAAATTCTCAAAGCTATTCTTGTTTACTTGTCTTCTCTAGCCTGGATTCCCAAAGGAATTCTGGAGCGCCTACGTATGTCTGCTTCAAATTTTTATGGTTTGGATTGACTCAAATGACACCCTCCCATGGGTGGGATGGGATAAAATTGCCAAGCCCAAGGCTTTAGGGAGGTGGAGCTTGCAAAATATCCTTCACTTATCACATGCTCTTGTTGCAAAAATGTGGATGACGCCTTCTTACTACTCAAATGTTGTGGACCATTGTTGTTATTGATAAATATATCTCTCCACTATTAATGGAGGATTAGATTCATCATGCAGATAAGCCACGCCACAACATTTTTGTCATCTAGTGTGTTGTATTAAACATCTTTGAAACTATCCATAGTGTCCTCATGTGGAGTTTTTGTTCAAGTGTTCAACTTCATTTGGGTATGGATCCCTGGCCAAGCTCAAACCAGGATCATATTCTTCCCCCGCCACTAGTCTATTTTCTCCAGGATTGTGGAATTTCAAAACTTGCACATATTGTTGACCCTGAATCTTCTTCTATTTGGAACCAAGGGTGGAAATTTGTAGATGATATAGGAATCCTTGTTATCTTCACTTTCCCTTGGGAAAATTACATTAATGTTATTTGACTATGTCATATTTTACTATTGGAATGAGATGATGTACTTATCTGGATAGGAGCCAAGAGTGGGATTAATTCACCTAAAGCAGGTTATAAATTCTTTACATCTTAGCGTAATCCTAATGCTCCTCTATGGTGGTGGTCGATTGTATGAAATTTCAAGTGCGCTTCAAAGGCTAAAACACTTATGTGGTGTATATTGAATGGGAAGGTTACCGCCTAGCGGGTTCTACAAATACATTTTGTTATTGGCCTTGGATGGTGTGCCCTCTATCAAAATGAGGGAGAATCAATTGACCACTTTTTTCTTTAATTTCCCTTTTGGTTGATACATTCGGGACCATTGCAGATCTGCAGAATCACAAATTGGCCCATGGATGGGTCCTTATGTTGAATCTTCATGTCAACATTGGATTTCTCTCTCATATTCCTGCAATTTCAAGGCTCTTCCTTTAATTATCTATTAGGGCATCTAGATAGCTTATAACCGAGGTATTTTTCAAGATCATTCCTCATCTCCTAGAATGCTAGTCGTTGAAGTTATGGTGATTCTTAGTCACTATCCTCAGGAGAAACATGCTCGCAAGGTCTGAGAGGTAGTGGTTGAACAACCTGATCGATCTATTCCATGGGCTTATTTTGATTGTGCCTCTGTTGACTTGCGTTGGAATTGTGGAGGTGGTTTTATACTTCATCTTTCTCCTAACATCTACTTTCATGTTTTTGTTGGTATGGATGGTAGAGTGATCCAGGTGGATGTTGGTGGCCACCCACCTATCCCATTTGGACCCCCACAACTGTCTCTTTCAGTCTTTTTAGTTTCCTAAATTGTAGCACAATTTACTATTTTTAGCAGTTTTTCAGGTCCTGAACTTCCGGAGCCATTTTGAGGCCCTAAACGACGTTTTTTGGGAAATTTGGGGGCAAGATGGGTCCATTGACCAATGTTGCCCTTCCCAAAGTGGTCGTGCTTGGATAGATCTTTCTAACGAGCTATTGTACGTGCCAAACGGAGATCGTATGCCAAAGTTACGACCTCGGGAAATTGATTTACCAATTTACCCAAACGGGGCCCACAATTTGGTGTTTCATCTTTTAGGGTTAGGTTTTGGGATGTGAAGGGTTTTACATTGTTTCTCAACAATAAATAGGCCTTCAAGCCTCATTGTAACAGAGTTCAGAACAATTTAGAGGCATGTAGCCGCCACATCTCTTCTTAGAGATAAGCTACCATCGCCCTAGCTGGTTTCTTTCCATTTCTGTTTGTAAGCATATTTCAGTGTTTTACAGTAATGAAATGAAATATTATTTCTGTTTCATATCTGTATTTATGGTTATCTCTATAATTTTTTGCGTTCCTGTTTAAATCCGGATCAGTGGTATCAGAGCGGTCTGCTTTTTTTTCTCTGTTTTTCTTTGCATGTCCCTAACGAGGTCGGGATATAAGGAGTTAGGGCTTGAACTGGTCGAACCTTTGCAAGACTAGCCTCGCAAATCCTGACGACCTCCCATGGCGGATGAGAAGAAAGACGAGGGGGCAGGAGATCCTATCAAAATCTTGCTCGAAGAAGTCCTCGAGCGACAGCGGAACGCGATGATGGATAGCTTTGCCCAGATCCTTCAACGGCTACCCAGAAGCGACGCATCGGCTTCCAAAAGCTACTCTGGAAATGCCACGCCCTTTAAGGTACAAGTTAATTTTGAAATCCCCATATTCGAGGGTCAAATAGACATAGATGCCATAGATAAATGGTTAAATCTGCTAGAGGGTTATTTTTCTGTTCATGAATTTTCGAGTCAGGAAAAGATTGTTTTCGCTCTTCTCAAAGCAACCCCCCACGTCAAGGACAAGTGGGAAACCTATTGCGAGCAGAAGGATGAAATTACAGGCTCACTATTTTCAGCCGCACCCACTTGGGATTCATTCCGAGATGCCATCAAGGAGCAGTACTACCCTGTCAAAAGCTATGAGGACAAATACATCAAATGGACCACGTTGCAACAAGGATGGGACCAAGATGTGCCAGAGTTCACAAACATTTTTCATACCCTTCGCACACAGTTGGGTATCAAAGATTCTGATCTGCATCTGGTACTCAAATATTGCGGTTGCCTACACAAATACATCCAGGAAGAGATGGAGTTCCTGAACATCTCCTTGCTCGGCACGACATACCGATACGGTGTCAAAATTGAGCAAAAGTTCAAACAGAAGAAGCAAGAATTTGGATCTGCAAATCCGAAGCCCAAAGGACAAAGCCAAGGTGGGGTGACCCAAAACAACCCGTCGAAGCCGCAAGAAAAGAATAACACCACGAAGCTGAATAAGGACACACGAAAGTGGTGTGAGTTCCACAAGAGTCCCACTCATAACACAAGTGAGTGTCGTACCAAGCAGTCACTAGTGGCCGAGTTGAAGGTTTCCGAATCAGATGCTTGTTCTGACCCTGAGCCAGAACCCGACAAGGGGAATGGAAAAGGGAAGTAGTCATTGATGCGGATCTCAGTGCCACTGTTGCCACCGCTAAGATCCAGAAAAATGAGCCCAAAAATCCAGAGGAAGGGGAGCGTCTTTTCCACTCACAGATGTGGGTGAAGGGTTCGCCGCTGCAATTCATTGTCGACAGTGGCAGCCAAAAGAACCTCATTTCAACAGAGGTTATGAAGCGGTTGGGCCTACCGACTACACCGCACCCGCAGCCGTACAGTATCGGGTGGCTTCACGAAGGAGGAGATCTCAAAGTTCGCCAACAGTGCCGCCTTCCCTACAGCATCAAGCCTTTCACAGACGAGGTATTGTGTGATGTTACACCTCTGGATGTGTGTGATGTTTTATTAGGCCAGCCATACTTGTGGAGGTGACATGTTGTGTATGAGTCAAGGCCTCACACTGTTATTATTTCTTTGGATAATTCATTATATAGGATACCGGAGGTAGCCCCACCTACCGCCACCTCTTTGATCACTGCCAAGAAAGGCAACAAGCTCATATCACAGACTAGGAAATTTATTTTCTATCTGGTTCGCTCCCAAAGTAAGGGGAAGATCGTTGCTACATCCATGACCCCCGCAAAGGGTTCCTCCACGCAGCAGCAACAATAGCAAAGGGATACGATCATGACAGAACACATGAACAACTTCTCCTCACCCACAGGGGTACCACACAAGTTTCAGGTGGGCAACAAATTTTGGTTACATCTGCAGAGAGAACGCCTTACCAGAACCCATCAGAAACTCAGACCACTCCGACATGGTCCTTACACCAGTACCAAGGCTATGGGCAACAATGATTTGAAGCACAACATTCCTCCATTCCTTGGCTTGCACCGAGTGTTCAATGTGGACCGTCGTCGACCATGCTTCCCACCATTTCTGGACACATCAGAGATTGTAGAACAGCTCACCAGAGACCCAGCTTAGTAGAAGCTTCCTCATCTTAGGGAGGAACTCAACGCAATGGGGACCATTGCTTCTTAAGGGGGGAGGAATGATCCAGGTGGATGTTGGTGGCCACCCACCTATCCCATTTGGACCCCCACAACTGTCTCTTTCAGTCTTTTTAGTTTCCTAAATTGTAACACAGTTTACTATTTTTAGCAGTTTTTCGGGTCCTGAACTTCCGGAGCCGTTTTGAGGCCCTAAACGACGTTTTTTGGGAAATCTGGGGGCAATGTGGGTCCATGAAATGACGTTGCCCTTCCCAAAGTGGTAGTGCTCGGATAGATCTTTTTAACGAGCTATTGTACGCGTCAAACGAAGATCATATGCCAATGTTACGACCCCAGGAAATTGATGTACCAATTTACCCAAACGGGGCCCACAATTTGGCGTTTCATCTTCTAGGGTTAGGTTTTGGGATGTGAAGGGTTTTACATTGTTTCTCAACAATAAATAGGCCTTCGAGCCTCATTGTAATAGAGTTCAGAACAGTTTAGAGGCATGTCGCCGCCACATCTCTTCTCAGAGATAAGCTACCATTGCCCTAACTGGTTTCTTTCCATTTTTGTTTGTAAGCATATTTCAGTATTTTACAGTAATGAAATGAAGTATTATTTCCGTTGCATATATGTATTTATGGTTATCTCTATAATTTGTTGTGTTCCTGTTTAAATCTGGATCATAGAGTGAATAACTCTTCCAAACTACTTGCATGTCGGGACCTCCTAGCATTTTCCATAAAATAAGGTGCGTCTCATTTACAACTTTTTTAGGGATTCAAAGCTTGTGATCAATTGGTTAAATGACACACAAACTTGTAGAATTTTTCTTTTATGTCCCATATTGGATGAACTCCTAATATTGAAAAATATGCTCACTCGTTTTAGATGCCAACACATTTACAGGGAATTAAATGAAATATCTAACATACCATCTAAAGAGGCCCTAACTTAGGATGAGTAATTTTGGCAAATTGATCATTGAGTTTCACAGTGGCATAATAACTTCATCCACACTCAACCAAACACCTGCACAGTTCACCAAGCAACCTCCCTGATATGACCACATGGATTCAATCTTATGTTTTTGCAATTTTTGTTTTTGTTTTTATTTATATTAAGAGATCACACATACAGATCGGACTTTATTCTTGATATGTTTTTCTATATAAATTATGGACTAGATACACACTCATGATGGATGAGCTTTTTTTACTTTCGATATTTTGGGGATAGAAGTGTTTAGACCTTAAACTATGCATACACACAATTGTGTGTCTACAAAAAGTAATTTTTATTATCTTTTAATAAAAATTATCATTTTTTTCCCGTGGAATTTTTTTTTTATATTAAATGGTTGGTAAATGTCGATAGCCATCAATCTATAATAAACATCAAATCACTTACTTTATGATATCTCTAAAATTTCAAAAATCATAAAAACTAACTAAAATATAATTTTATCTTTAAGGAAATCATCTTGTCTCATAGCCAAAGGCCATAGTGAGGGTCAATTCAACAATATCCATAGGTACGAAGTCATCACAATTACAACAATATCTATCATCATCATGTCACTTGCAAGAATTTGAACTTAGATGAGAAAGATAACAACCATTCTGTCAAACCACTAAAAATAACCCTCAATTAACATAATTTTATTTTGAATTATTATTGTTACTTTTAAAAAATAATACATAACCTAAACCTATATACATTAAAAACACATAAAACATAATTATTGATATATTAATTAAATTAAAATTCTATAAATCTTATTTCAAAATAGACATTCCTAATTAAAAAAAAATATAAAAATTCTATAAATCTTATTTCAAAATAAACATTCCTAATTAAAAAAATATATATAATAATAATAACTAAGTAATAAAAGTCTTATTAAAATTAACTAAATTAAATATTATTATAAATATTTTAATATCAGTATTTTACTTAATATATTTATTAATATAGCAAATTTAATAATAACTAAGTAATAAAAATCTTATTAAAATTAACTACATTAAATATTATTATAAATATTTTTAATATCAATATTTTATTTAATATATTTATTAATATAGCAAATTTATAATATATAGTATATTATCTGTAGTTATATTGCACATTTTATTTATATTGATTTTTTAAAATTAAATCATTTTTATTTTTTTTAATATACCAAAAATATATAAATATATATATAAAATTTACCTCTCACTAAGACAACCTCACTAAAACCGTATTTTAATCCCTATGTAAATTTATGTAAACTATTATTATATTAACGTGTTATAATACATGTCATTGTTGGATGTATCTCTAAGATCATAATATTTGGGGAACCGAATAGCGTGATTTTGGTTTTTTAAGTTAGTACTTGTACCCGCTTGCACCTTTGTGGATAACTTCGTAATCATTTTTTGTTTTAAGTATTGATTGCGTCAGTGCCATACGACTTAAGAGATAGGTATAGACGTAATATGTGAAAGTTTGTCAATATTTTTACATGTTAATTCAATTAAATAATAATTGTTTGAAGTAATATAGAGTTTAGTATGGGGATATTGGGAATATTGTGGTGTCTATATAAATTTAAAAGTAATAAAAATGATAAAATAGTGATTTTATAATCATATTGTAGAAATTTTTACAAATATAGTATTGATACAATGTAGAGATTTCTACAAATTTAGCTCTGGTACCATGTAGAAATTAATGTGTAGATCCAATATTACTCATGAATTTTTCTAAATCACAAGACTTGAATCTGCTCTACTCATCAGCAGAAACAATTAAACGATCGTGAAATCACGAAGCATACAAGAGAAAGAATTCAATCAACATATTACACAATGATTTCTTGGGGAAAGACACAACTAAAAACCCCTGTTATTTATATATTGCATCAGTTAAAGAATCTGGATGAATACAATATGCTCTGCTCAACCTGCACAAGTATTTTCTATCCTCTGCCTAACTCACTGCCTTTGGCAAATACTTAGCCAAATTTCCAAGCCTCCAAGCTCCTAATTCCTTGCAATGTTCCCTTTGGAATTAACCCCTATTTAATGTGGAAATTCCTCAATTATGAATTGTACAATTCTCATAGGCCTTCTTAACTGCATGCACCATTGGTTTAATTTAGATGATTTTACAACTAATAGTACATTATCCGTGAACTCCAATCTCAACTTGGTCTTTCTCTGATTTGACATGTATGAGTTAATTATGAGTGAATCTTCAGTTTACTGGTTGATCAGTAGGTTACACCCCACTACTGTAGGTTACACCCCACTACAGTAAGTTACACTCCATTGTCGTAGGTTACACCTCACTATTGGACCTTCCACTAATTCCCCCCTTAGTTGGAACTAGTTTAACTGACTTTAACTCAGTTGGGATGAATTAAATAATTACAACTCAAAATAAACTCAACTAGCGCTTCTAATTGTAGGAGACACTCTACATGACTCTAGTTAGACTCTCAACTCAAATTCACTGAGCTAACTAAGTCAAATTTTCTTAGTTAACTATTACAAGTTGTCATGAGATGTAATTACAATTTAATTCAAGGAAAAAATTAAATTAAGATTTTTCTTGATGTTATTTTTAACACTTCTTGCTGTTATTTTCAACACTCCCTCTTAAGAAGAAAGGAATTCAACTCCATCCTAATCCAGTCCCTTTGAAATGTTTTGCATGCAACACTTTTCATTGTTGTTGTTGCTACTGCAAAATCTGCAACAACAAAAAAAACATCCAAACAAAATAAACTAAATCAACTATGCTTGTGACTGTCTACTGGGAAAATTGTGCTGGTATTGACTTTGCTACTGAGCCTCCTGCTCTGTTGTCAACAATGTTCTACATTCCTTAGTATTTCACTAACACTGATCCTCCTGCTACTGAATACTATGGGCCCCCTATAGCAATGTAATGATCCATGAGATAAAAAACATCTTAATGGACCCTGCCCAAATTTCTGCACTCTTGGGACTATTGCTTCACATCGCATCACCTCTCACATGGAGGTTTGGATGCATGTGCTCCCTCTTCCCACTTGGCATGAATTTTCCCCCTACTGGAGGTCTCTGCTTGAGTGGATGTCTCCACTCAGTCTCCTCTCTACTTCTCCAATTGTAGTTGCTTTAGAACTTGTTGAGGTTGCTTCTAAGGCTACATGTTGAGAGGTAATTTATGCTCCATCTCAATCACCAAATATCTAGTCTCTGCCTTGCTCCTCAAGGATTTGCATGCATGAGCTAAATCGCATCTACTCATACTGTTGTTGTTACTGCTCTATTGTTGTTTCCGCACTGCTGTTGCAACTACTGCAATAATGAGTCTGATCTCCGTAGATCTTGAAGTACTAGCTTTCATAAGGTTGCTCCCTCTTAGTCTCTATCTCCTTGTGGGAAATCTCTTTGCTCGTTATTCTTCCAATATCAATGATCACAACTCCTTTTTGTGTCACTAAACATTGGCTCATTGATTTGCCCACTAGCATCCTTCTAGCTCCATTAAAAAGTTTGCACACAGGGTCTTCTAGATCTACCCTGAACTAGAGCTCCATCAATCTGCAATGACAACTTCAAATTATTCTCTTCTATTGTGATTTCAACTTTGATACCATGTAGAAATTTCTACAAATCTAGCTCTGATACCATGTAGAAATTCCTTGTAGATTCAAACTGCAAGTTGTAATATGCCAAAACAATTGACTTGAATCTACTCAACTCATCAGCGGAAACAATTAAACGATCACCAAATCATGAAGCATACAAGAAAAAGAATTCAATTAACACATTACACAATGATTTCCTGGGGAAAGCCACAACTAAAAACCCATGTTATCTAGATATTGCATTAGTAAAAGAATCTGGATGAATAAAATATGCTCTGCTTAACCTTGAGCTCAACCTACACAAGTATTTTCTATCCTCTGCTTGACTGACTGCCTTTGGAAAATACTTAGCCAAATTTCGAAGCATCCAAGCTCCTAATTCCTTGCAATGTTCCCTTTGGAATTAGCCCCTATTTAATGTGGAAATTCCTCAATTATGAAATGTGAATTCCTCATAGGTCTTCCTCTGACCGCATGCACCATCGGTTTTATTTATATAATTTTACAACTGATAGTACACTATCCATGAACTCCAATCTCAACTAGGTCTTTCTCTGCTCTGACATGCATGAGTTAATTATGAGTGAATCTTCAGTTCACTGGTTGATCATGGTAAGTCACACCGCACTACTATAGGTTACACCCCACTACAGTAAATTACACTCCACTACTACAGGTTACACCCCACTACAGTAAGTTACACCCCACTGCCACAGGTTACACCTCAGTATTGGATCTCCCAGTAATTCATTCATTAGTTAGAACTAGTTTAATTGACTTTAACTCAGTTGGATTGAATTAAATAGTTACAACTCAAAATAAACTCAACTAGTGCTCATAATTGTAGGAGACACTCTACATGACTCTAGTTAGACCCTCAACTTGAATTAACTAAGCTAACTAAGTCAAATTTACTTAGTTAACTATTACAAGTTGTCATGATGTGGAATTACAATTTAATTCAAGGACAAAATTAAATTAGGATTTTTGTTAATGCTATTTTTAACATTTCTAGTTGCTATTTTCAACACATATTTAAATTTAATTAATAAGCTTATAAAAACTTTAATAATTACAATAAATTTATAATATAATAATATTTTTAATTATGGATATTCACAGCAACTTAATCATAGGTATTACTGATTTGTTACAATATCATGGGCCAATACCACAACTCATCAATATCACATGCCCAAAAACCATCTCTCATATCACAATCAAAATATTTATAAATATTTTATTTGAATTTAATTTTATAATATTTCAGATATTTTTTTGTCTGTGTAACCTTGTCCGTCTTGCCAAAATATATATATTTTTTAAATCTAAAAAAAAAAAAATTAAATAACTATACAAAACATCTAAATAATGTTTGCTCATAAAAAAAATTGCAAATGAAGAAATTGGATCTCTCTTGGCTCATGTTACATCCATATTTAAGATTGATCTGTTGAAAATAGCAACAAGAAATGCTAAATATAGAAGTGCTAAATTTAGTACTACTATACATAGCATTTCGGGATACCTTCCTATTTTGGTTAGTCCCTGAACTAAAATAGAGAAGTAAAAATTCGAATTTGATCTTAGCAGTTGTTTGTAAAATAATTAATTAATTCACCATGAGTTAATTAGTTGTAGAAAATCAAACATGAAATATATGTGGGGACATGCAACAGTTTCTCCATTAATTGAGAAATTTATCCATCAGTTAAAGAGATAAGAATGAGTTGTAATTAGTTGGCTCAATTAACTCAGTCAAGTCCAAGTAGATTAATTCAAACAATTTGTTGAATTAATTGTGAGTTCAGTTAGCTAATGCATGCATGCATGCAACTGCTGCACTTCAGATAACTGAATATGCTCTCATAAATAACTCATGCATGTTAGTTCAGACAGACACCTAGTTGAGATGAGATGGAGGGACACTGTACTATCAGTTGCTAGAATATTCCATTGTGAATATCTCTTGCATGCAGAAGGAATTCTTTCCTTGAGGATTTGACAGTTACTTCTTAAGGTTTTGTGAGTGTGATGAGGCCAATTCACACATGTGGCATCACTGGACCCCAAGAAAAATTGCGCAAAGAAATAGGAGGCTTGGAGGGTTTGAGAAGGACATATACTATGTCTGTTTAGTCTGTGAGTTGTATTGTTTGATTGCAGAGAGAGCATGATAGCTTGTGAGCTGATTCTTTTTGTAACTCGAACATATTTCCACTTGTATGATCATACAAAGATTGGGGTTTTAGGCTGAGGCTTTCTCCGGGTTATTTCTTCTGTGTTATGTGTGATTGATTTCTCATTCTGAGTTATATGTGTTCTCATTGATCTCACTCTATTTGATTAAGCTTCCACAAAGTTTGTTGTAGAAGTAGATCTTGTATTTTGCTTTAGTCTATTGCATAATCTGTTGATCTACAGTGGGAATTTCTACATGATCTATGTTGGTTATGTAATATAGTGAAAATTACATGTTGTAGATGCATACTAACATATGCAAAATTGGATGTTTATTCACTCAACAAACATTGAGTGATACAACCATATCAGAGTCCGTAAAAAAAGCTATACAAAATATGTCATTGTCCATAAGAAAAAATATGTACTACTAACAATTACTTTTCACATATATCTAAACTCTTTATCACATTAAAATATATAAGATATAAATAGTAGCTATAAATTAAGATCCAGTTTACCATATACCTTAAAATAATAATTTTGTAACCATATTTAAAATTCATTAATAAGCACATAAAAACTTTATACTTACAATATAACAATTTTTTTCAAGAAGTTACAAATTGTAAAAATTTTCTTTTATAATTCTGATCTCTTCTTTTTTATTAATTTATTCAATTTGATTTCGTTCTTTTTATTGTTTTATTATTTTTATTTGATCTTTTATATTATTATGATTTATTTTTTATTCAATTTATCTATAGTTTATAATTATAATTTTGTTTTATTTATTTTATCTTTTATTTTTCTTTTTAAACTTGGTTTTGTTTTTATAATAATATTTTACCTTTGGTAAATTTCCTTTTTTCATATTATATATATATATATATATATATAAACTTTACGGTGTTTTTATTTCATTTCTCTCTCTCCTTATGTAGTGGTATTTTACCTTTGGTAAATATCTTTTTTTATAATAGTTTTATTTCATTTTGTTTGGATTTTTTTAAAATTAATTAATTAATTATGACTTTAATATTTCTATCTAAATTTCTTTTTATTAAATATTTAGTTTATGAAATAAATATCAATCTTCTTTTATATTTTGACTCATGCCTAATAATTTTTAAATTCCATTTCCTTTTATTTAGTTTTTCTTTTATTTACTTTTTGTTCTAATATTTCTTTGATTAAATTATAGATAAATAAAGAAATATTTTAATAAAATATTGTGACTATCATGATTAAATAATAGATAATTGAATAAATAAATTAATAAAATATTCTAACTATTGGGATTAACCATTGCATCTCTACTATATATTAATTCTCTAGTTCAACTATCCATCTATGTCTTCATGAGTTGGGTTAACTTAACTTCTTTTTATGTGATTTAGTCTAAAAAATACTCGATATTAATCATTCTGAAATTTTTTAACCATGGATATTCACCCCTACTTTACCATGGATATTATTAATTCGTAAATAGGCTTTGTTACAATTCGCCCTGACTTAACTTTTTTCATGTGATTTAGTCTAAAAATACTGGATATTAATCATTTTGAATTTTTTAAACTATGGATATTCACCCCCACTTTACCATGGATATTATTAATTCGTAAATAGGCTTTGTTATCCCATGGGCGGCTCATCGATACCACATGCCAAAAAACCATCTCTCATTTCACAATCAAAATATTATATAAATATTTTTTTTAATTAATTTTTGGGCCAAGAGACACTCTCCAACCCAATATGAAAGAGATTTTGTAATGTCCTTATGTTATGTTATATAAATATACAACTAGTAGTTATTTAAGTTAAATTCCATTTTACCTTGTAAATTAGAATAATGATTCTAACCATATTTAAATTTAATTAATAGGTATATAAAAATTTTAATGCTTATCATAAATATACAATATAACAATACTTTGTTTCTTTATTGATTCATTCCAGATCTCTTTCGGTTTTTTAGCATTCCACATCTCTTCCGGTTCACAGTGTAGATCTCTTATGCAGATCTCTTCCAGCTTCCTCAGATCTCTTCCGTAGATCTCTTCTCTCCGCGGTTCGGTTCTAGGGCCGCAACCTTACTTCTTCAGTTCGTCGTCGTCGGGACTGGTGTTTTGGTTGCCATCAGTGTCGCTTTGAAGGGAGTTGAGGGGGCTGGGGTGCGGCAACTCCATTGTCTTTTTTTTTTCCAGTTTCGTGGGAGTAAGGTGGATTCGGTATCTTCTGCCTTAGTTCTCTGCGGCTGGGTCCTAATCTTCTGCGGCTAGATCTAGATCTAACTCTGCAGTAGGGCTCTAGATTTAATCTTTTGCGGCTAGATCTAGATCTAATATTCTGCCTTATTTCTCAGCGGCTGGGTTCTACGGGCAAGTAAAATATGGCTCCCAGCTTTGCGAAAATAACTGCTGGCTCAGTTTCGTCTGCTTCTGGAGGGCAAGCCCCTGCCCATATCGTTAGTGAAGCCCCAGCTCCTACTGTCCAAGTGGTCCAGGCCTCACTCGATGAGGCTTTGAAGTTTTCTGAAAGTTCCCTAATCTGTCGGTTTACTGGTTTTTGGCCGCGACTGACAGCTCTCCACAATTGGATCTCAGAGGTATGGAAGCCTATCATTTCTGATGAAATTAATATCTACCCCTGTGGTAGGGGTTTCTTTATATTAGATTTTGAAAATCCTGAAAACAGACAATGTATTCTAGATTCCGACCCTTGGTTTTGGGAAAACTCGAGCCTATTCATGAAGCCATGGAACCCATCATTCGATCCCTCAACAACAATCATAACCTTAGCACCAGTTTGGGTGAGATTGCCAAGCCTACCTTTGCATCTCTGGAATCTCTCCTCGCTAAAAGCCATTGGAAATGCAATTGGGAAATTTTACTGCAAGTGCCCAGAAATAGAGGAATATGCCAGAACCACCTATGCACACATTTGTGTGGAAATGGACTTTAGCACTGGATTCCTAGCAGAAATAAACCTAACAAGTAAAGACTATGTGTGTAACTAGAAACTCGATTATGTAAGTGTCCTCTTTCGATGTCGATCCTGCTTTGAGACATGCCATCTAACCAAAAATTGCCCAAAAGCCTCCCAGAAAAATTCTGCTAGAAAAAACCACCACAGATCTACATGGTGGGAAGGAGCACAAAAAGAACACTACACCGTCATCAAAGAAGAATACTCTAGAGAAAACTCTGCATCACAAGAAATCGGGCAAGAAAGAAACAAATCTCAAGACAAGCAGGAAGAAAGCCCCGCCCAACAACAAAAAAGTGAACTCGACAACCCCTCAAGCATCAACTGTTATGAGGATTCAAATACCGCACAAAATAAATCTTCATTTAACAACAAAGCAGATCTCCTAGACCAAACTTCTTCTCCAACTATCTTTAAAAGGAAGAACACAATAGATCTCGAAGCTAAGACACCAATATCCCAAGAACCAAAAGAGATGAAGGAGATGCAAGATAAAGGAAGTTGGAAGACCGTAGAGAAAAAAAAGAAAGCTGCAACACCAATCTCGCCAAGAAAGACGAGGAGTCAGACAATTAAAAACTAAGAAAATTATAGGTCCGATAAACCAATTTGGTCTTAGTGGACAGTAACCACTATCATCATCATCATCACTATTAACTTGTAAATAGACTTTGTTATAATACCATGGGCTAATACCATGACTTATCAATACAACATGCCCAAAAACAATCCCTCATTTCACAATCAAAATATTCTATAGGCGTAGTCTAACTTATAGACGAAATGCCTCTCCTAATCTCCCTGCTACTCCCTCACATGCCATATGTTCCCTCACGATCTCGCCTTGTGATATATTCTCCCCTATTACCTTTCCCTCACATTCTCACTCTTTTATTTCGAGAGATGACTCTTCATATTACTACCTTTTTCCTCGTTCAAATGAACATTCGAGAAATCCACTAATCTCAATTTTGGCCAATTTTGTTGGCATTATGAATTATGTGTTGTCCTTGATGGTAACCTACCTGATGAAGTTGTCCTTGATAACAACCTACTTGATGAGTTATCCCTTGATGGAAATCTATTGTTGAAGATGTAAACAGGATGTGTCTACAGATGTGATAGAGTGTTTTGACAAATACATAACAGTTAAGATAAAGTTAAAAGTTCAAGAAGTATACGCGGGTTCTGTTAAGCAAAGTTGCGTACATACGCGAGTATGAAGAAGCAAAGTTGTGTATAATTTTTGCACCATGGTATTCGAAATACCAAAGGCCTTACCATGATATTGAGCCCAGTAATGAATGTTTTGATCCCATCTAAGAAAACCATCGATTGGAGTATGGTTTTGACCTGTGGTATCAGATAAGGGCTAAATTATATAAGAAGATGAAGATCAAAGTGGTAGAATGTGTTCAAGTAATGAAAATCTTATGAATAGTTAGATCTGAAGCAAATATGCATGTAATGGGCTATTGATGCTTTGTTGGATCTAAAACTAACTATGCACCCGGGAGTTTGATGATGGATCAAATCCAATATATCTGAGATGACAATCATGATTATGAAGTGATTTGATCTATGTTGATAGCGTCTTAATGCGTGATTTTCTGTGTATCCTGAGATATGGGTACGTCTAAAGTTTTGTGTTACAATGAATATTTGATTATGAAATTGCAGATCTGTACGTGGGTTTTATAACTTGCAAGGCACATACACACATGAGTGTGATTCTGGTAAGTCGCGTACATGCGGGTCTATTTCCTGAAAAGTGCGTACACATGCGGATATGCTTTGAAGAAAGCGTGTACAGAAAGTAGGGTTTTGATGAAAAGGGTGGATGATCAGTTTTATTAGTTTTGATGTTTCTGTTGTTTGTCAATGAAGTCTTCTTAATGACATGGGCTTAAATAGTGATGTTTTGATTATGGATTGATTGATTGAATAATGTTGAAGTTACTTGAAGATTGTGATTGAAGATCAATGGAGGTTATGTGGTTCTTTTCAGAATGATGCAATAAATTTGTGTATGATTCATTGTTTGTTTTAGAATGGAAGTGGTCCAGTTTTCAGATTTTAGTGGTTTAGGATCTGTACGTAGGTATGCCTCAAGAAATGTGTGTACACACGTAGGTTTGCTAATGTAAATTAGCTTACATATTTTGACAGATGGTTGATCAGGGTTTGCAGTAACAAAATTTGGTTTTTGTGATGTGCAATATGTTGTTTGGTATTCTGGTTACAGTGATATGAATGTTTTGGTTGATTGGTTGAGTTTTAAGTTGATTCAATGATCGAGTTTCAGTGATTGTTTGATTCAATTGGGTTAGAGATTGATGATTGAGTTATAGTGATAAGTATCAGTGTTAATGATTGGTAATGAGCTTAAATGTTGGTAGTGGGTCTAGTTTGAAAATTTGATGAAACATGGCCTACAAGTTGTGATGTGCTGTAGCAGGTGGATCCAGTATGAAAATTTATGAAACGTGGCCCCAGAAGGTGTTGAAGGTTGGAGCCTTCAATAAGGGAGTTGAAGCTTCCTTCGAATGGTAGCTGGTAAATCAGATCAGGGGGTTGGAGCTCGTTTCTAATGGGTGGCTGTAAACGAGATCAGGGGGTTGGTGCTCCCTTCTAGTAGGAGTTGGAGAACGTGTGAAGGTTGTAGCCTTCTGTAAGTGGGTGCTTGCGTATTGGTATGATTCTATGCCAGTACAAGATTGTAAAAGTTTTTCTTTATATTAAAAAGAAGACAGAGACACCAACAACAGGTGGTTTTTTTCTCGCATTTGGTTTCCACCTTAAATCTTGGTGTTCATGTGTGTTGCTTATGTGTGATGGTTTATTTTGTTCTTACTGCACATGGTTGAAATTTCCAATGTGTTGATGCTGGGGGCCACTCTAGGGGTTTGGTGGTGGGATGAAACAAACATTGGTTCAAATTTCTTAATTCCTAGAGTATGCCAACATGTCATGTTGTTGAGCTTCACTTTGAAGAATTAGCATGTCCTTTTACCTTACTCAATGTTTATGGTCTTTCTCAAAACCGTAAATCCTTCTGGGAAGCCTTTTTTGTAAATCCCTCATCAATTAGGAAAATATCATCATTGAGGGAGATTTCAATGTTTCTTTGGGTGCCTCTGAATAATGGGGGGATTGGGAAAATGTCGACCCTCTGGCTAACTTCTTCTAGGATTTTCTGGTGGTTTTATCCCAAATTAATGTGGAGCCCCTCAAGATTCGCCCTACTTCGTGCAATAAGAGGACGGGCCCAGATCGTATTTCCAAACGACTAGATCGTTTTCTTGTCGTTAAGGCCATCATGGATCATTTCATTTTCGTTAAATAGTGGATTGGCTTGGGAGGGATTTATGGACACTCCCTTATTTTCTTGGAATTAATAGGTGCTTCTCGTAAGTCGACCAATCATTTTAAAATAAATTCCTCATGGTTAAAAGATGAATACTTTATTGAGATGGTCAAAGAGCAGTGGGTTTCTTATGAACCACTTTTATGAATCTCTATTGGTAAGCATTTTGTGGGGGATCTTAAGATAATCAAACAAAAATCCAAGGAGTGGGCATTGCCAAAGAAAGAAATTGATTATTTAGAACTCAAGCTTATAGAGGAAAATCTTAAAGTCACATCTTCTGAAGAGGCTGAGGGTTATGAATCAGCAGAATCCAGGGCCCTCCTCATCCAATTGGAGAAAAAAAGGAATTTTATTCTGAAATTGTGTGAGGAGGAATGGAGGTTGAAGAGAAGAGTTGTTTGGTTGGAATGTGGTAATGACAATACCAATTTTTTTCAAACCTATGCAAAAGGTTGTAAGATCGCTAACACAATCTAGTCATTAAACGATCGTTATGAAAGGGATGTATCTTCTTTCTCAAGTTGGCATCCTTGGGTGTCTGATATTTTAAATATTTTTTTAGAGCTCAAGAAGGGGCCTCAATTGTTGAAATAATCTGAACAACTCTCCCTTTCCCACATTTCCTCAATGAGGAGGAGAATCATGATTTAATGGCCGACATGCCAGAGGATGAACTAAAGAAAACCCTTCATAGTTTTCAAAAATATAAGAACCCAGGGCCAAATGTTATCGAATTTTTCCTGGGACTTTAGGAAATAATGGGGAATGATTTATTAGTTGTGGTTGAAGAAACTCATAGAAATCGTCACATGCTTCCAGCGTTAAACTCCACCTTTATTGTCTTTATTCCTAAAGTGGATTCCCCTAATACCTTTGATGGTTTTCAACCCATTTCTTTCTATAATGCAGTTTACGAAGTCATCACAAAGGTGATCTCCCTTAGCCTCAAACCAATTTTATCGAATTTGATATCCAGGGAACAATTTGGATTTCTAAAAGGCAAAAAAATTCATGAAGCAAATGGGCTAGCTTAGAAAGGTATTCATGACCCGAATATCGTGAATTTAAAAGAGGATATTTTCAAACTTGATTTATCCAAGGCCCGTGATCTGGTCAATTGGATCTATCATCGTTTACTTCTAACTCATGTGGGCTTCAGTATTGATTTGATTACATGGGTTATGAGTTGCACTCAAATGGTCTCATTTGTTTTTCTTATCAATGGTGTTGCCTTGCCCTTCTTTCAAGCTCAAAGGGTACTTCGAAAAGGATGTCCTTTGTCTCCTCTATTATTTCTTCTGATTGGTGAGACCCTTAGTCACCTCTTGGAAAAGTCAAAAAATAATGGAGATTTTCAGGGATGCTTGGTAACATGAGCCTTGGTTATTTCTAATATTCTCTTTGTTGATGATATTCTAATATTTTGTAATGGAGATCCCCGTGAGCTGGTAGTCTTAAAAAACATTATTTCTATATTTGGGAAAGCTTTCATAATGTTGATCAACTTTCAAAAATATTTTCTTCTAGTTTCAAATTTGGAAGAGGATATTGGTCATCACATAATCAACCTTCTTCTGACTACCTTATCAAATCTTGATGATGAACTTAAATATTTGGGTTTTGTCCTAAAATCTAATTCATACATGATGATGGACTAGCGATGGGTGAACTCAAAGGTTGAAAAACATATAAATTTATGGTCTCACAGATGGATCTCTCGATTTGGCCGCATGTTCCTTATAAAATCCATTCTCAAAGCTATTCATGTTTACTTGTCTTCTCTAGCCTAGATTCCCAAAGGAATTCTAGAGTGCATTAGGCGAGTCTACTTCAATTTTTTATGGTCTGGATCAAACTTAGATGGAACCCTCCCATGGGTGGGATGGGATAAAATTTCCAAGCCTAAGGCTTTGGGGAGTTGGGGCCTAAAGAATATCCTTCACTTCTCACATGCTCTTGTTGCAAAAATGTGTATGAGCATTCTTACTACTTTGAGCCTATTGACCACTATTTTTATTGATAAATATATCTCTCCACTATCGATGGAGGATTGGATTCATCGTGCAGGTAAGCCATGCCACAACATTTCTATCATCTGACATGCTGTATTAAACACCTTTGAAACTATCCATAGTGGCCTGGTGTGGATTATTAGTTTAGGTGTTCAACTTTATTTGGGTATGGATCCTTCGCCAGGCTCCAACCATGATCATCTTCTTCCCCCGCCACTAATTGATTTTCTCCAAGATCACGAGATTTAAAAATTTGCACATATTGTTGACCCTGTATCTTCTTCTATCTAGAACCATTGGTGGAAATTTGTAGATGATATAGGAATCCTTGTTATCTTCACTGTCCCCTGGGACATTTACATTAATGATCTTCGATTGGGTCATATTTTCCTATTAGAACGAGATGATGAACTTATTTGGACAGGAGCCAAGTGTGGGATTAATTCACCTAAATCAGGTTATAATTTCTTTATATCTTAGCGTCATCCTAATGCTCCTCTATGCTGGTGGTCGATTGCATGGAAGTCTAAATTCCTTCCAAAGGCTAAAACACTTATGCGGTGTATATTGAATGGGAAGGTTACCACCTAGGGGGTGCCACAAAGATGTTTTATTATTGACCCTAGATGGTGTGCCCTCTGTCAGAATGACAGAGAATCAATTGACCACCTTTTCTTGAATTTCCATTTTGGTTGATGCATTTTGGACCATTGCAGATATGCAAAATCACAATTTGGCCCATGGATGGTTCCTTCTGTTGAATATGTCTGGCAACATTTGCTTTCCCTCTCATCCTCCCACACTTTCAAGGCTCTTCCTTTAATTATCTGTTAGGGCATGTAGATAGTTCATGATAGAGCTATTTTTCAAGATCATTCCTCCTCTCCTAAGATGCTAGTTGTTGAAGCTATGACAATTCTTAGTCACTATCCTTAGAAGAAAGATGCTCGCAGGGTCCGAGAGTTAGTGGTTGGACAACCTGATCGATCTATTCCATGGGCTTATTTTGATGGTGCCTTGATTGACTTGGGTGGGAATTGTGGGGGTGTTTTTGTACTTCATCTTTCTCCTAACATCTACTTTCATGTTTATGTTGGTATGGATGTTGGAGTGAATAACTTTGCCGAACTACTTACATGTCAAAACCTCCTAGCATTTTCCATAAAAAGGTGCATCTCATTTACAAATTTTCGTGGACTCCAAGCTCGTGATCAATTGGTTAAATGACACACAAACTTGTAGAAATTTTCTTTTATGTCCCATATTGGATGAAGTCCTAAGATTGAAAAATATGCTCACTCATTTTACATGGCAACACATTTACATGGAATTAAATAAAAAAGCTAACAAACTATCCAAAGAGGCCCTAATTTTGGATTGAGTTTCACGGTGACATAATAACTTCATCTACACTCAGCCAAACATCTGCACAGTTCCCCAGGAAACCTCCCTGATATGACCACATGGATTCAATCTTATTTTTTTGTAGTTTTGGTTTTTGTTTTTATTTATATTAAGAGATCACAGATACAGATCGAACTTTATTTTTGATATGTTTTTTGTATAAATTTTGGACTAGATATGCACTCATGGTGGATGAGCTTCTTGATTTTTGATATTTTGGGGGATAACAATGTTTAAAGACCCCAAAAAGAAATATTTATGAAGATATTTACACATGATGGATCGAATTTTACGCATGCACACAAATGTGTGTCTATAAAATGTAAATTTTATTATCTTTTCATATATATATATATATATTTTGTGGAAAAAAAATATATTAAATGATTGGTAAATGTTGATAGCCCTCAATCCATAATAAACATAAAATCACTTAATTTATGATATATCTCTAAAATTTAAAAAACCATACAAACTAATGAAATTGTATGTTTTAACCCTGTACAGAAATTACCTGCATACGAATTCCAAAACATAGAAAATAAAAAATGCGAGAGCATAACACATAAAACACATATACATAGAGATTTTCCCTTGGATCCCAAAACCGGGACTACCAGCATGATTTTTCATTATTTCCTTTCAATGTTACAATACATATTTATACATGCTAAAACATCCAATACCATGGAGCGAAAACCATTGCGTCCAAAACCATGGACCGAAAAACCATCACGTCCAATACCATGAACTGAAAACCATTGCATCCAATACCATGGACTGAAAACCATTGCGTCCAAAACCATGTGTGAAAACCATGCACAAAACCATAGATAGGCCCTCCCAACCTAATATAGGGTCCAAAAATGTTTTCCCTAGGGTGTTGCCCCAGACCCTGTAGAGGGGGGCTACTCACCCCCCTCAAACCCCCTAGACAAGGGGGGATGCCGCCCCCCCACTGTGCAATAAACGCAACGAAGGGGGGGCTCCGCCCCCCCTCTAACCCCCTGGTTAACTACATGGGCTAGTCGTGGAAAGAATATAACACAACCCAACATTCTCCCACCTGTTGTTTCTTTTCCACAAGGGGCCATAGGAGAGCTTAGTCATTTATCCACCAATGCAATGCCCGTTGTTTCTCTACACCAAGAGAACTTCTCAGGCTGATAGATTTTGTCAATGCATCTGCACTATTCTTCAAAGTGTCCACCTTTACCAGCAACACCTTTTTGTCTTTTATCATATCCCTCACAAAGTGATATTGAACATCAATGTGCTTTGTCTTTGAATGATAAGCAGGGTTCTTTGGCAAGAAAATTGCACTTTGGTTGTCACAGTCTATCCTTATAGCTCCTTGTACTAACCCCATACTTGAACACAATCTCTACAACCAAACTGCTTCCTTGCTTGCATGAGTGGCTACCATGTATTTTGCCTCTATAGTTAATACTGCCACTACATATTTTTTCTTACTCATCCAACTGACTGCACCTCCAAATAGGTTAAACACATATCCACTTGTAGATCTTCTCTGATTCAGATCTCCAGCCCAGTCTGCATGAACAAAGCCAGGAATATCCAACACTCTATCCAATCCTGGTCTTCCTTGGTAGCACAGGCCATAATCACTAGTGCCACTCAAATACCTAAAAACCCACTTCACTATTGTCCAGTGATCCTTCCTTGGTTTTGACATAAACCTGCTCAATACTCTCACTGCATGTGCAATGGCTGGGCTAGTACAGACCATTGCATACATCAGGCTACTGACTGCACTTGCATATGGAACACAGGACATGTTCTCTTCCTCTTCTTGTGTCTTGGGACATTGTTCAACATATAACTTTACACCTACAGGAATAGGAACCTTCACCGGTTTACTATCCTGCATATTAAACCTCTGCAATATTGTCTCGACATACTTCCTCTGGTTTAACCAAAGCTTCCTCTTTGCCTGATCTCTTTTAATTTCCATGCCTAAATTATAGTTTGCAGCACCAAGATCTTACATGTCGAATTTGGAGGAAACCTGGGTCTTCAAATTCTGGATAATTTCTTTGTCATTTCCAACCAGCAACATGTCATCCACATGCAAGACCAGATAAATAACATGGTCACCAATTAATTTAAAATACACAGAGTGATCTACTTTACTTTTTGTGAAGCCAAGTCCCCGTATAAATGTATCAAATTTCTGATACCACATCCTTGGTGATTGTTTTAGCCCATACAGAGACTTCTTTAACTTGAATACCAGTTCTTTCTTACCCTTCACCGCAAAGCCTTAAGGTTGCTTCATGTAGATCTCCTCTTCCAGATCCCCGTGAAGAAATGCTATCTTCACATCCATCTGTTCTACCTCAAAATCAAAAGCAAAAACAATAGATAAAAGTAATCTAATAGAAGCTACCTTGGCAACAGAAGAAAAAATATCACCAAAATCAATTCCCGGTACCCGGGAATAACCTTTTCCTACCAACCGAGCTTTGTATTTCTCCACCTTTCCTTCTGCATTTGTCTTCTTCTTGAACACACATTTGCTGCCAATGGGTTTCCTTCTAGCCGGCAAATCCACTAGATCCCAAGCCTCATTTTTGTACAAAGATGCCATTTCATCAACCATGGCCTCTTTCCAGAGTTTTCCATCCTCAGAATCTATTGCTTCACAGTTTTGGGATCATCATCAGTAATAGATAAAGCAAACTTTGAACAAAAAGCAGATGAACTATACTTTTTTGGCTGCCTTCTTTCTCGAACTCATCTTCTCACACTCGGAGTTTGTGGCTCTTCATCTTCTGATTCCTCTTCTCCTGTAGAGTCTAATTCTTCATCCTTAAGCTCAAACTCTATATTCTTAGGTTCCTTTGGTTGGACTTCATGTTTAATAACATCTTTCACCTCTCTAAACACCACATCTTGATTGTACACAACCTTCCTTGTTACTAGGTTCCAAAGTTGATAACCCTTTAAACCATCCTTATACCCAATAAAGATGCACTTTTTAGATTTACTATCCAACTTGGTTCTTTTCTCCTTTGGAACATGTACATATGCATCACATGCAAATACCCTCAGTTGTGAAAGAGAGGGTTTCTTACCAGTCCATACTTCTTATGGAGTCTTATCCTCCAACGTTGATGAAGGTGATTTGTTGACTAGGTAGCAGGTTGTCTCCACCGCCTCTGCCCAGAATTCCTATCCTAACCCGGCACCACTGAGCATGCTCGTTGCCCTTTCCATCAATGTCTTGTTCATTCTTTCTGCAGCTCCATTTTGCTCAGGTGTGTATGGAGTAGTCTTCTATCGTGCTATACCACACTTCTTACAAAATTCTTCAAATTCCTTGCTGTAAAAGTCTCCACCGTTATCTGACCTCAACACCTTTATCTTCTTCTCTGTTTGGTTTTCCACTAGAGCCTTAAATTCTTTAAACCTCTCAACGACTTCAGATTTCTTCTTAAGGAAATATATCCATGTATTCCTTGAGAAGTCATCTATAAATGATACATAGTACACAGACTTACCCAGTGATGGACCATTCATAGGTCCAAACACATCACTGTGCACAAGCTCTAATATCTGTTTCACCCTCTTACCACTAGAGGGGAAACTCACCCGATTCTTCTTCCCATATACACAATTTTCATAGAAATCAAAATCCAGAGAGCTATTACTCATACCTTCTACCATACCTTTACCATGAAGTATTCGAAGGCCCTTCTCTCCAATATGTCCAAGCCTTTGATGCCATAACATGGTCTTTTCTCCAAATACCACTAGATTTTCCACTCCACTTTTAGGAACCACAAAATTGTTGCACCCATCAACAACAGTGCTACCTTGTAGCTTGTACAGAGTTCCAATTCAAACTCCCCGCATCAATACCAGTGCTCCCTGAACCATCTTGCAGGTATCCTTCTCGAACACTGTTTTTACACCTGCATCATCCAACTTTCTTACAGAAATCAGATTTATGGCCAATGCAGGAATATGCAGAACACCCAGAAGTGTTCTAACCCTTCCACCTTCCAACTTCAACTTGACTTTTCCACGACCAACAATTCTAGCCTTCTTGTAATCCCCCAAGAAGACATCACCACCATCATATTTCTCATACTTGCAGAACCACTCTCTATGGGGAGTGAAGTGAAAGGATGCACCTGAGTCAATCAACCATGCCTCATGATCTACATGTGTACTTAAAGAAGCCAAGTACACATCCCCACCTTCATCTGAGGTGGTTTTCCCCTCTGCAGAAGGAGCATCATCAGATCCCTTTACTTTGTCAGGAGCTTTAGATTTACAGTCCCTTTTGTAGTGCCCTTCCTTTCTGGATTTCCAGCACACCACCTTTACAGGTTTTCCTGGAGATTTAGATATCCCTCTAGATTTAGATCTCCCACTCGATGACTTATTTTTGTTTATGTTCTGGGACCATCTTTGTACAAACAAGGCATCACCATTATGGCTCTCCATATTTTTCTGTCATCTCCTCCATCAGCAAGGATGAGACTATTTAATCAAACTACAAGGCAGTTGCATTGCTACCTATTGCAATAACTAGACTATCCCACGAATCTGGTAGAGAACACAACAAACTGATGCACTTATCTTCGTCTGAAATTTTAATATCAACAGATAATAACTAACTTACCATAGTATTAAATGCATTTAGATGCTTTGTCACTGAGTCTCCATCTTTCATCCTCAGGTTATACAACTTTTTCCGTAGGAACAATTTATTCACCAGAGACTTAGATTGGTACAAAGTCCCTAATTTGTCCCACAAAGCCTTAGCCATAGCTTCCCTTGATACATTCAACAATATTGAATCTAAGACACACAATCATATTGTTCTCTTTGCCTTCCAATCCAACTTCTTCCATTTTTCATCGAACACTCTTGTTGGTTTAGTACCTAGATCTATCGCGATCCACTGATCTTTATCCACCAACAGATCGTCCATCTTGAGTTTCCACAACTCAAAACTTTGACCATTAATTTTCTCGATCTCTATCTTTCCATTGCTCGCCATCTTCTTTCACCACCATAATCAATCCTGCAGATCTCCTACTAAACAGGGTCCACCACAGGCCCGAGCGAAACCCTTCAGCAACAAAGGCGTCCCCTTGAAGCCAAAACAACTCTGATACCAAATGCAGGTTTTAACCCTGTACAGAAATTACCTGCATATGAATTCTAAAACACAGAAAATAAAAAATGCGAGAGCATAACACATAAAACACATATACACAGATATTCCCCCTGGATCCAAAAACCGGGACTACCAGCTTGATTTTTTATTATTTCCTTTCAATGTTACAATACATATTTATAAATGCCGAAGCATCCAATACCATGGACTGAAAACCATCACGTACAAAACCATGGATCGAAAAACCATCGCGTCCAAAACCATGGACCGAAAACCATCGCGTCCAAAACCATGTGCGAAAACCATAGGTAGGTTCACCCAACCTAATATAGAGTCCAAAAAAATTTCCCCGGGGCGCTGCCCTGGACCTTGTAGAGGGGGGCTACTCGCCCCCCTCAAACCCCCCGGACAAGGGGCGTTGCCACCCCCCTTATGACCCCCCCGCTGCACTAGTCGTGGAAAGAATATAACACAACCCAACAGATATATCATTTTATCTTCAAGGAAATCACCTTGTCTCTTAGCCAAAGGCCAAAGTGAGGGTCAATACAACATTATTCATAGGTACGAAGTCATTACAATTACAACAATATATATCATTATCATGTCACTCGCAAGGATTTGAATCTAGGTGGGAAAGATAACAACCATTATGTCCAACCAACAAAGATAACCGCCAATTAAAATAATTTTGTTTTAAATTATTATTATTAATTATAAAAAATTAATATATAATCTAAACATATATACATTTAAAAAACATGAAACATAATTATTGATATATTAATTAGATTAAAATTCTAGAACTCTTATTTCAAATTAGACATTTCTATTAAAAAATAATAACCAAGTAACAAATATCTTTAAAATTATATTAAAATTAACTATATTAAATATTATTATAAATATTTTTTAATATAAATATTTTATTTAATATATTTATTAATATATATTATATTATTTCTGGTAATCTTGAACATTTTATTTATATTTAATTTTTCAAAATACTTTATTTTTATTTATTTTTAATCCAACACAAGCCCCAAATTTTTTTCTTCCAATTATCTATTTAATTTTACTCTCACTGAGATAGCCTTTTTTTTTTTGTAAATATATAGGCAAAATTCTATTGATAACTGAAAGAATTACATGCATTGTTAGAATAGGAGGTTTTCCAAAATTCCAGCTTTCCTAGCTTGTACATATTACATCTCGTTGAGTCCATATAAGTCAGATACTAATTGTCAAAAATTGAACTCCGTAAACATAAGGTGACCATTTGGAAGATACGTGTTAGTTAAGACCACCTTTGACTAAATGTGCTATTTATTCGACATACAAGATATCCATAGGAGACATTTTTACAAAAAACAAAAAAACAACCAAGGACAAAACAATAAGTATGCTACTATAACTGTGTAGGAAATTCATAACGATATATCAATATGTGAACCAGAAGCAAGGCAAGGATGATGACTAGCGAACTCGGAGAGTCCTCAACTTGAGAACTATTCTGAGGCATTCCAAGGTTGGTCGGAATGACATTGAGAGGCACAACATTGATAACTACCTCCTCATCATTTTGAGCATTAGAATCAGTGTCTAAATCAGAGACTATAAAACGCTCCACACGGGTTAACCTGACGACAATATCATCAAGGTTGTATCTGATATCCCATAGTATGTGTTTTATCTCCTCTTGTCCTGCAAAGAGCTTGTAGTTGTCCACCTGCTTGTCTTAGATCACCATGTTGAGCAGTGTCTCCATCTAATGATGATGGGTGATGGAGTGTAAAAAGTGAATTCTTCTTCTTCTAAATTTACCAGGGTCTGGTACCCATTTCACAGTACTTCCAATGATCTCTGAGTTAGATAAGTATTTACAGTCTTCAAATTCTTTTGCTTCTAAATTTAGGATTTCTTTCTTGACTTCAAGGGGGGCAACATCAAAGAAATTGGTGACCGATTCCCATGCAAAAAGTCGCTTATGCCTTGAGGAAGACACAACAGATGCACCACCCCATCGCACTGGTAGTCTTCGTCTCAGAGCCATTGTGTACTTGCAATGCAAACAATTGCCTACAAAAATTACAAGGCGAAACACCACCTGATTTTGGTATCTAGAAGAGAGTATGCTGACTCGAACACAAATGTAAGGATTACAATTGCCAACAAAACCCAGAAGGAAAACACTTCCAAATTTTGAAGCCTATATGAGATATTACTTCCTTTGTTGCAAATGAAGAGACTTGGAACATGATTGGATGGCAGAAACCTATAGTAAGGAAGGCATAGATGGACAACCTGAGAACCCCAAGGAGGAAGAGAGATAACAATTATGATTTTATCAGTAAACCCATTTTCAGAACTAGATAGAAAAAAAACTAGAATACCACACCCCACAGACAAGAACTACACAGTTAAATGATAATCTTGATGGCTTAGACGCTTGGAGAGAGGTTGGGGATAAGATCACCACAAGAAAGGATGAACCAGACCTCGTGTTGTGTAAAAAAAATAAAAAAATTGGTGATGAACCCATTTCTAGAAGATAGTGTTAAACAAAATTCAACAACAAGAACAATTAACACGAAAGGATTGTCGAAAGGGAAGACTATGGATGCCTAAACCTTTACCATGAAACAATGAAAGATCTGAGAGATGACCCCGCTTGAGCGGGAAGGGCACCTCCTCGGGTTGGTTAGGTCACTCTCCACTATAAACCATACAAACAACATTTTGCCACCCTACCAACATTCAAGGGTATATAAAGATCTTTGCATGGATGGTGAACTTGGTACCATAGAAGGAGATTAAACCTTGAACCCTACAAATTGCTGCCCAAGTGTCATAGTCGAAACTGAGCTTAAAAAAACTGAGACAAAGCCACATGATGAAGTCATTAATGAGTGTAAAGCCTTTGTCTGAGTGATCAAACTAGATAGCCAATCCACCATTGCAGATTTTTTCCATATCTAAGCCGACAAAAGGAATGATCTCACTTGAGATCTCAGGACACGCAATTCCTTTGCTATGTAGTTGAGGGCATTTAATCACCCTCTACCTTTCCCTATAGTACTGTGGACGAGCCATCGATGTTGCCACACGCTTCACATGCGAGGGCATCATTTCCCTACCTCGAAGACCATCAAACCCTAACACGTTTGTATTGCACGTGTGTCTCGCCATGTTTTGGTGTTCGTATCACTGGAATGGAGGAAATTTACCTGAACCTAATTACTTTGTTTTCCGGAGAGTAGATACCAGGTAGACACCCCATCGGGGTCTCACTAAGATAACCTCACTGAAACTTTACTTGTATTCATGTGTAAATTTATGTAATCTATTATATTAATGTGTGTTAATAAATGTCATTGTTGGATACATGTGTAAGATCACAATATTTGGGGGAACTGAATAGCGTGATTTTGGTTTGTTTAGTACTTTTACCTGCTTGCACCTTTGTGGATAACCTTATAATCATTTTTTTGGTTGTTCTTTTATGTGCACTTCCAATTTGTTTTAGGGATTTAATTGTTGGTTAATTCGAGATTGTTGAATTTTATTTAAAGTATTAATTTTAATAAAATGGAGGTGTTTATTATACCTCTGGCAGGCATGGTATTACACATTCAGTTTTGCTTTGACTACCTATTAGTTTGCCTCTGACTAAAAATTTCTATCGTTTATCCATAGTTTAACATTGGGAATTCAATTTTTATTATTATTATTTAAATTTATTTATCTGTGAGGTGATTGGCTGAGGTCTTATTATGGGCTTTTTAGTAACTTCCATTTCTATTAGTTACTAATATTTTGTTTTTTGTTTTATTTCCTTTTTATTTAACTTTTTGATTTTTATTTTTTTCCCCTTTTATATATTTCCATTTTCATGACTTTTAATTTTTTCTTTATGTTTTCAATTTAATATGACTTATTTTTTTTTTTAATCTATTAGACTAACTTAAGTACCCACGAGGGTTCAAAAGCCCCGTGGTCTAATATGATTTATTATTATATTAAAAACACATTTTAATAATTTTAATTATAAAAAATTATATATATAAAAAATAAAACACACACACACACACATATATATATATTAAAGTGCATATATGTTAATATAAATAATATTAGTTATTCATAATTCTTAATTTTTGGTGGTGGCTTTCAACAATACAATATTTTATTAGTTGTTTTATTTTTGTGATGAGATTTTATTTCTTTATTTATTTTATTTATTTATTTTTAAGCTTTATTTAAGCTAAGCGGCAAGTACTAGCTACTATGTAGCCCTTGTTAAAATTTTGATTTAATTTGCTAGATAATGAGAATTAGATAATAATGATGATTATTTATAATATGGGTTTTGATTCGTTATATCTTAAAACATAAGAGAATAATTAGTTTTTATAGTATTAATTAGTTTGTTTTAAAAATAAGAGATTAATTAATTTGCTTTAAAAGTTTATTTTTATAATATTAAAGAACAATTTTGATGAGATTAAAAAGTATATAAGTTGATATCATTATAAATATTTTCAAATAAAAAATTGATGTTTATACATATTTTGTTTTAAGGCAAAAAAATGATTTTCATCTTTTATTTTAATATTGTAAAAAAATATTTATTTATTTTTCTCGGCCAAAAAGGTTTTATTAATTCGTCAAGATATTACATTTGATAAATAGAAGGATCTTTGCTCTCTTAGCCTCAATCCGACCATATTTTTTGGCTAGGAGAGCAAAGCAAAATCTAAAGAAAATTTACCATGTTTTATGTAAGGACCATAAACTCACCAACCAGAGGACCAAAAAAAAAACAAAATAAGCAGGTAGCAACCAACATCACATAACAGGAGGAGTATTTGGTGCTTGACTAGCACCCAGTTCGACTAGATGATCAAAATATCAATGGACGTGGAACTCCACATGAGCTTGATGCACCTCAAAATCATCCAAGCGACCATTGGTGCACCTCTGACCTTGCCATAGAGAAGATTTTCTAGTCGAGGATGTCCCATTGATTTTGTTGAAGGTCATTGAGGACTACAATGACTTCGTTTCAGTTGTCGTGGTACTTTTCACACATATCCTCTAACATAGTCAAGGTTGGTTTAATTTGCAAGTCCAAGGACTCCAAGGTGACATTCTAAACTACACAGCTCGTGGAGTGGGCCTGGCCATGCTCCAAATCATCACCCAACTCCACTCGCCCAATCCCTACCACTTCATCCATGCCCACTTGGTCTTGTCTACCCCTTAGTGGACCACGAGCCCCTTGTCCTGACAGGCATGGCCCCTTTACCACAACATGACCCAATTCACACTAGAGCAACCACCTTGTGGTGCTATGTTGGATTGTTGGGGCCTGACCCAGGTTCGAAATTAATTATTCAAACAAATCCCTGTACTACTGGCCCTTTCGGCAATAGTCCGTGGAGCGCGGACTGAGGTCTCACCTGAAGTAGTATGGGAGGGTGCTTGAACAAGGTTTTTGCACCCTTGAGATGTCTAAGAGGTTTGATTGGTCCTTTGTTTGCTCCTGTGCACATGTTGCTTCACACACTTCCCGTTCCTCGTGGCCTGATACATCGCCTTCGCGCAACCCTAACCAGGGGTTGTACCGCGCTCGGCACTATTACCCGAGATCTTACTTATCTTCCAGTGTTAATTAACTACCTTTGCCTACTTAGTATTATAATTAACAATACAACACATTCAACAATACAAAGCATTCATACACGATCGCGCAGTAAATAAACAATGTATTTGCAAATTATATCCAATCATACATTAAAACAGAAAAATATGCACAGAATTATAGCAAACTTCTCTTTATTGATTCTTCCAACGGTTACAGACTTGACTTGCCCTGTGCACTCAGCTGCGGACTACTATGCCTCTGTGCACTCAGCTGCAGAGCCTTCTCCTACTCTACGACCCACAAACACACTTTACACTTCGACTTTTCATCCTTCTATTCGTTAGTTCTTCTACACTTAGAGCCTCGCTCTATTTATACAATCCCATAGTCTGCGGACCATGGGTAGGTCTATCCAGCCGACATTACATTACAAAAACTAGGGTGGACAACCCTGTGACTCTATTATACTTTCGCGCCCCGTGCCCATAATTCGCAGAGCTTTTACAACAAGATTCGGTCAAAACTTGGGTTTTAAGCCCCAAAACATGCCTTAGGGGGAGTCCATGCCCAACAAGCCCCCAACACAAACATCGTGACTCACCCTCGAGTCACTTTGTTGGCGCAAAGATCTTTACGTGGAGTCCTTCCAACTGTTCTCGAATTGTGGCAAGGTCAGCAGCACACTAAGCTGTTGCTTGCTGGATCTGCTGCATACGCTGTTTCGAGACATCTGTGTCAGAACTACTTCTCTTCATCTGTGCCGGTATCCCCTGCATTTGTTTATAGTCCCACACCTTTTTCCGGATCCTTGGAGCACGAAGACTGTGCGTCTTCCAGTTAGTCAGATAGCTGGGCCACCCGTGTAGGGCTTCAAGCGGCTGCCATTCACTTTGCCTAGGAAAGGCTCTCCATTTAGTTTGACTAGCTGTACCGTGCCTCCATCTGTGACCTCCTTAACAATGTATGGTCCTAGCCAATGCATTTTGAACTTTCCCAAGAATTTATCAAACTTACTGTCATACAGCAACACTAAATCATTTACCTTGAAGGTGCGCAACTTAATATGGCGATCATGCCAGGCCTTCTCACGTTGCTTTTGTACATGTTGATGAAAGCCAGCTAGGAACTGTTCCTCCTCGATTTCTTCCAACTGCACGAGCCTTTCTTCCAGGGCTTCACAGTCTATCATACCTGTGAGCGCTGCTATGCACAGACTAGGTACAATATATTCCATTGGCATGACAGCTTCCATGCCATAAACTAACTGGAAAGGTGTTTGTCCCGTCAGTTTCTTGCATGTTGTCCTATAAGCCCATAGTACTGCAGGTATGCGCAGGTCCCAATCGCTCCATTGTGCGTTGCATACTTTGGTTAGCGTAGTCTCCAGTATTTTGTTGAATGCTTCTACTGTCCCATTGGCTTGTGGGTGATACGGTGTGCTTTTCTGATGATACACCTGGAACTCTTCTGTTAGCACGCTAATGGTTTTGTTTAGGAAATGTGTACCGTGATCACTCATTAAGATTTTCAGACAGCCAAATTGAGTCAACACGTGTTCAAACAAAAACTTCGTAGTCGTGGCGGTCGTGCAGTCTTTGACCGGCTGTGCTTCCACCCAACGAGTCAGGTACTCCGTCGCGGTGATGATGTATCACACGCCCATTTTTCCCTGAGGTTTGATAGGTCCTACAAAGTCGATTGCCCACTTTTCGAAGGGCTGCAGTGTCATTTGTGGATTCAAAGGTATCTCGTTCCTCTGTGATGGTTTACCTGTCCTTTGACATATATCACAGGCCTTACAGTGTGCTTTTGAATCCTGGTGAAGGGTTGGCCACCACAACCCTGCCAGAGAATCTTTTGCAGGTTGCTCATCTTGCATAGTGTCCTCCTGCAATGCCCCCATGTGCTTTCATGAGGATCTGAATTCGTTCAAATTCATGTACGTACCTTCGTAGTTGTTGGTCACTTTAATTGTTGATTAATTCAAACAACTAAGTGCTACATAAATTGTCAACCCAGGGAAGTCTGTTTATTTCAAAGGCAACTACACACTGTATGTGCTCAATCTCAAAAGCAGTAAAAGTTGTAGTAATAAGTATACTAGTCACACCTTGTTTTAACCAAACTAAAGCTCCACTCTGAGTTGCAGCCAAAAAAATCTATTGCAGACAATTATCAAAGAATGATTGATTTCATTAAAAAGAGCAATCTAATAAAAGGAGTCAATCTGCAAAGGAAAGCACTAGCTATGCTGTAACAGAGAACAGGACCCTATTCCCCAAGCAGGAATCTTCAACACCTGTTTCTGATTACCATGCTTGCCAACTCACTCTGTAAACTTAATTTCCAATAAAGCACTCATGGATTAACTGTAAATGAGTTCGAGAAAGTAATGCAACAATCAATTGGAAAAACAGAGTTCAGCAATAACGCATAAGCAACATTCAGTAAACAGAACTTTAACAAGGTATGGATAGAAAACACACTTAACACACTGCAGAAATGTAATGGGTGAATCTTGTGATGAAGGTGGGCCCTATCCTTCTCATATGATTCCCTAGGAAACAGGAACTAGAAAGAAATGCTCAAAACAATATTTTATTCATCCATCAATATGTCATGTTACAAAAAGATTCTAGTTCTTTCCCTTCAGCTAAACCTTCCCGTAGTCTGTCCATCCCCTTCTAATGTAGATGTCTCCTCTTTTTAAAGAGGAGACATCTATTACAATTGATTACATTGTAAGTCCTATCTTTAACCCAATATACCAAAATAGGGTAATCAGTTTTCCCATTAACAAAATGTTGTTACAATGGTTATGGTAATGTTGACTTTGGAATGTGGTCGTTATAGCCAATGTAGCAGCTCCTTCGATGATCTTCTTCTGTTGCTGTCGAATTTAGAATGCAAATCACGATTGTTTGAGCAACGGGATTTGCACATCGTTCTAATTGTTACAGCAACATAACCTATAATGATAATCCTACAGTCTCCAAGTCGTTTCAGCAACATAAACTGCAATGATAATTGTTTCAGCGACTATCCGATTCAACGATTAACTATGAAGGTAATGTAATTATATGTAAAATAAATTAAACGTATAGTAATGAGAAGAATATTGTATACCTTTGGAAAAATGGATTAAAGTAATAACATGGACTTTAAATATAGGTTGAAAAAGGATGACATAATAGCAAAATATATGGTTAAAAAGGGACAATGTAGGGTCCTAACATCCCCCCCAACTGAAAGGGTTGCATGTCCTCATGCAACTTTACTCTGAATCTAAGTCCGAGTACTGGGCCTTGTAGTGCAAATTACTTAGGCAGTAAGTATAGAAGGTGCTATCAGCCAGATCTCTGAAGCCATAAAGATTCTGTAATCTCTGCCATGCTGCTACTTCCTCCTTTTTGGACAACCTGTAATGAGCCCTATACTCTTGTGCTGGCATCCATAGAAGAGGGAAATGAAAATGATATCCTACCCATTTTTCAGCACACTGCTGAATGCATTTGACATAGTTAGGTAGCCGTGAAATTGCTGCTTCAACATTAAGAGGACTAAAGGGATGATACTCCTGCCTCTCCTTAGAAGACTGTTGCCAAAATAAGTTGTTTTCTTGTAAGGCAAGAGCTCCCTTAGCTTTAACATAATGTTGGCAGTCTTTTAAGACTGCTACTTGTAACTATCTGATGTGTTCACACATTCCTGGTTCCTTCAAAAACTGACAATATTCAGCAACGAAAATGGCAACATTCTATGGCTCAGATCGAATCCACAGAAGACGATTATCTTCATTATGCCTTGCTGAAAGGAAGGCATTTTGCCACGTGAGATGATTGGCAAGGAAAGAGACAATGGACCTGATCTGAATATCACTCACCAGAGGGTTCAGATTGATCTTTCTATCCTTAGGGATGGCTTCATTATGGAGATAAAATTCACAGAGTAAATTTTGTTCATTGGTAGATGCCTCTGTGAAAGTTTTCACAAACTATTCAGGTGCAGATACCTCATGAGGTCTCCCATCTCTAATTGCCTTTATTTGAAAGAATGCTAAGCATTCTGCAAGAAAAAGAGAGTAATTGGAGGATGGTTTCCTGGTGGCTAGTAATCTTTGAACCAAATCAAACATGAGAAGCAATCTAGTTTTTAGCTGTTTATTCTCCTTGTTCTGGGCACGAGAGTGTTGGAGCACCTGTTCCAAAACTTCCCAGTTTGAATATATATGATTTTGCCACGATGATTTATGCTCCTGCAAGATCCTCTCTTGCGACATAACATATTCTTTCTTCCATTTATCCATTTGTGCTTGAGTGCTGCTGGTCTGAGTGAAGACAGTTTTTGTAGGCCGAGGCTCAGTCTGAGTAAACACAGTTTTTGTAGACCGAGGTACAGGACTTTCAGTTTTAACAATCACAGTAGGCCGAGGTATTTGTGGTTTAACCTCTTTTTCAAAATTTTTTGAAGGCCCTGCTGGTTCTTGTGTGACAGCAGGGCGTTCCTCTTTAATTGCAGCAGAAGTAGATGCAGGGGTGGCTCCAGGCAGTGGAATTTCAACTATTTTATAACCGGCTTGATGATAAATATTACCACATTGGCTGCACATATATTCGTTATACCGGTCTTTCTCTGTACTCTTCTCAGCTATGGATGCTGCATGGGCTAAAGTGTACAAATTAAGTTCTCTGTCATAGGCTTCCCTTGTCGTTATTAATTCCTGCTTATAAGCTTCGAGTTCGGATTTTAGAAACTCATTTTCCTATAGAAGGGAAGCCAAGGTGACTGGGCTTTGTGTAATAGTCGCAGTCTCAGTAGTTGATTCTAGTGAATGAATGGCCCGTTGCTCCGTAGCAGCTACATCACTTGCAGCCTCAGCAGGTGGTTCTTGTGTGGTAACTGCTGAATCATCAGCTAGTTCTATAACAACTACGTTATTTGCAGCATCATGAGCATCCAGATTTTGCATATCAGTAGATGGTTCTTGTGTGGCAACTACTGAATCAGTAGCGGTTCTTGTGAGACAGCTACATCTTGGTCGTCTGTTTTCCATTCATCAATAGGTGGTTCTTGTGTGGCAACTACTGAATCAATAGTTGGTTCTTGTGGGGAAGCTACATCTTGGTCGTCTGTTTTTTGTTCATCAGCAGGTGGTTCTTGTGTGGAAACTGCTGAATCAGTAGCTGGTTCTTGTGGGGCAGCTACATCTTGGTCGTCTATTTTCTGTTCATCAGCAGGTGGTTCTTGTGTGGCAACTGCTGAATTAGTAGCTGGTTCTTGTGGGGCAACTACATGTTGTACATCATCTTGGGTATCTAAATTTGGTGAATCAACGGCTAGTTCTTGTGTGGCAGTTGCTGAATCGATAGCTGGTTCTTGTGTGATAGCTACATTTTCTAAAAGGAATGATGTCACAAAATCCTGGGCGTCTTGCATTTCAATGCCCGAGGGTGAGACATGTAAAGATTCAGGGACTTGGGACTGTGGTGGTGTATGGGGTTTTAGGCTAACAGGTGGGGAATTTGGGATGGTAGTAATAGTTGCTACTTCAGTAGACGTCCTCATTCGTCTTCGAGGTAAAAAGGCAGATAAAGTAGTGATTTTTCTTTTATGAGTAGGTTTCTTTAGAGGGGGAGGGTCATCAGGGATGGTGGCTTCTTTGGTTGAGGCCCTTGTTCGTCTTTCTGGTAGGGAAGTAGCCTTATCTTGCCCTTTTCTTTTTAGCCTAGCAAGGGGAAGGTTATCTTCAGAATCATCACTAGGAATGTGGACAATGGGACTAGATGATTCTGCTAGATTATGGGATGGAGTTGATGTGGTGGAAGGGTCAATTGGATTGGTTGATGCGGCTGGTAGGATTTCTGGGGGATCAGGAATACTCCCTGGTTGCTGTTTAGAAGGATTTTCAGCTTGAGGAATTCCATGAGTTGGGTGGGGACTTTCAGGAGCTGATTGAGGATCTTCGGGAGTTTTAGCGGGTTCTTGGGGAATTTCAGCTGCTGCTTGAGGAATTTTAGCCGCTTCTTGAGGTTCTAGGGGTGGATTGTTAAGAGGGGGAAGATTATGTTGAACCAAACCCCTCTGAATTAATAGCTGGACAAGATGATGATGGGTTAGGGAAAGGAGTGGGTATTTTACATGCATACAGTAATGTGACATATTCTTTAGACACCCAAGTAGATAATACGGCATATTTAACAATTGACCATGTCTTAAATGATTTAACAAGACAAAATCATGCTGATAGACTACCTGGTAGCGACCTTCGCAAGTGAGATAGTGCTTGACAAATTCTGCAACCGTTGGCCATGGAGGTGGTAATGAGTGAAGTTTGACACCCCTGCCTTTAGGCTCAACCTGCTCTCCTAGCAGAAGAAAGTCCTATTGTGCGTTAAAAATGATGTGTTTACGACTAAACCATCGAGTGCTAGCGGTCAGTAGGCCTGAAACCTGTGTTATATCATACTCTGAGACTGGAATTCGAACTCCTTGAACAGTAGAGTAGCCATCCCGTAGATTACGTGCAAATTCAAGGACTTGTTGTGGATCAAATCCCTAGAGCCTCTGAAAATAATCTACCCAGCCTGCCCGCTGAAAAATATGATATACCTCTAGGTGTAATTCTAATAAAGCTATGGAGCCGAGCTCATGTCGAATAGCAGGTCCTCCCATAGTTACCAGCTTCAGTAAAATGCACAGTGACAAACCGAGTTACCACACCCAAGACAGAGTAAATTTTGCAAATGAGATCATGGAATAATAGGACAGAGACGGGGTGATAAGACGTAATTGTGGGTAAAAAAACAATGGTGATTGACGTGTTGTGAAATGATGGCGTGTGATTTTGATATTCCCCCCAACTACGGCTGAAATAATGAGTTTTAAATGTACGAAGATCGTGGTAATAATGTCATAATCTTCTCATTTACTATAGTTTAATAATATTTACACATAACAAACACATACCTCATGTTTACCTTTGATTGATATTCGGAAAATATAGTATACATTGCTAATAGATCATCAATGGTTATGGAAGAGGGTTTTGAAATATGAGGGTAATTATATGAAAGGCCTGTATAATCATAGGAGAAGGCAGTGAAAGAATAGAGTTATAAGAATAATGCAATAGGTGATTCTTACAATGGAAAGTAATGTATGATAATTCCTTGAGGAGAAATGGTGTTTCAGCAACGGGGAGGATGGGTAAAAGTTGGTGTTTCAGCAACAGGGAAAATGGGTGGAAGATAGTGTTTCAGCAACGGGAAAATGGATGGAAGATGGTGTTTTAGCAACGGGGAAAGTAAAGAAAAATGTTGTTGTAAATGGGAAAAATAAGGAAAATGTTGCTGAAAAATACTTATTTCATTAATGATAAAAATGGGAAAAATGTTGCTGAAAAATAATGGGGGACATAGGGAGGGGAAAAAGGGAAAAATGATCGAAATGGGGGAATGAATTTGTGAATTGGAATGTGTTGATGCCTCGAAAATCGTTGTATCAACATTGGGGGATAACCACCCCGTCCGGACCTTAATACAACTCCTTTTCCGTTTGGAATAGTGGCTCCGACTGGGGATAATGGGACCAGTTTCCCAGTAATAAATAAAAGGGATGGATGAATGATTGATTGTCTAATCTAATGATAGGCGAATAACTTAATCTATCGACAAAATAAAAGAACTACTACTAATCCCAGGAACTATTGTACTTTGAAGTGTAGCGCTTGATGATCTATGTCTATGGACATGCATATAGATGACTCCATCTAATAGACACGGAAATTTATTCATTCAAGGATTACTTTGCTTAAATAGTTAAACAAAGTGATTAACAATATTGCTACACTTATCATTTATATCATCGATACATATATGATCAAAAGAAAAGCATACCATAAACATCCAATAGTGGAGGGAATAAAGAAATGCTGTTAAAACACATACATATATTCGATAATAGCAAAGGTGATCAAATAACAATTCATATAAAAAGAATGAATTCAGACATAGATAATAGTACCATATGAGCTGCTAGTCACTCCCAATATCAATCGCTATTTGAGATTCTTCTTCCAACGCAGAAATACTTTCAAACAAAGACAATAGTGCACATTTGCATAAAAGCTTCCTTGCCAAAATTAGAATAATTGGTCCAGTTTTATAAAAGAATATGCCTGAAGTACAGTAGTGCAACTTCAGGCTTTAAGTCATGTACAAAACTTTACGACCCTTTCCAAAACAATGAAAGGGTCTATAAATACTTAATTAAGCTAACTATCTATGAAACTGAAATCCTACTTAATTGGTATCAATTGATCTTGAATATCTCCTTCACAGCGATCTGGCAGTCGGCGGCATGAATCATCATGTAGGCTGTTTGCCTTTAAACCTGAGCTGACATATCGCAAGCATTGGCTCCACTTCGGGCGGTCTGTTGAGGCGAAAGTTGAGCTGGGCGACATAGGTGGCATCCTGAATATCGGGAATAATATACCCGATTGCATATGTAAGGCATTTGAGGGCTGCTCTTTGGCTGTGTGGTTTTACTAAGAAGAACCAATATGCGTCCCATGTTAAACTGTTAATTCCAGCAATTAATCTCCCATTTTTCTCTAGATCCGGATAACATGACTGCTCCAATGTTTTCGCCGCTGTCAATTTACCTGGAGTGCATTGGGAAATCATGTTAGACAAGTAGAGAGTATTATTAATCAATTCAACCAAATTACTTGTGGTTGATTTGCATCTTGAAATTGCCCTCTCTGCTTTCATTAACTGGGATTGCCATTCTGTAAATAATATTTCCTTATGTGATTCTAAAATCTTTGGTAAATTTACCACCTGTCCCTGATCGGTATCTTGCCACTCAAGAAACTCAGTTAATGTTTCAACAGCTTGATCCAAGTCTGTTCTAGCTTTTTCTGATTGTTTACTTATTGATGTCGTCAAATCGCATAATGGTTCCGCCTGGGCGATTTGTTGACATAAAAGCTTGATCTGTGTTATTAATGCCTTATTTATCTGTAATGCTTCTGATTTGAATTCGGCTATCTGTGGAAGATTCTTTGTCTTCTCTAGCTAGGCTAATAGTTGAGCAATCTGCTCATCTTTTGACTTCAGCATTTGTTCATTCGCTGCCCTCAGTTGTGCCAATGCCTCAGACAACTCTTTCTGCTTCTGGACTGCGCTGTGATCAATCCTCTGTTTCTCTTCCTGCAATTGTTGAGTTAATTGATTATTTATTTGCTGTTGTGTTAACAATTGCCGTTCTGCCTACTCTGCCTTCTGCTGTGCTTATGATAGTTGCGCTTGCAATGAAAAGATCTCCTGGTCTTATGTTTTTAATAGAAGACTCACCTCTGATGCCTTATCTATTGTTGCTGCCGAATAGGTTCCAGCATATTGTGATAGTTTTGTTAGGTTGTCAGAGGGGTCAAATTCCTCCTTCCAAACCACATTGCCCGTCACCGTTTGTTTTGGGAATAGGGAAGGTTGATCAGTCCTTCTCCTCTTCCTCTATCGTTTTACCACAGCTTTGTGTCTTGGGCTATAGAAGACATCCAAGGGAGGAATTTCTTCTATCTGCAAAATAATTTGATCGGAGGGATCCTTTGGGATTATCTCTACTTCTTTTGAACTGGGTAGGCTGCTGGTTCCACTTGGAACCTGTTTTGAAGTGGTCTCCTGTGTATCTGCCGCTTTTGAAGTTTTGGTGTCCTTTGAGCACTCAAGATTACCGATAATTGAATCAAATTGCTGCCATTCTTGGAGCAATTTGGGATCAACTTGAGAATCTACATTTACCTCTATGCTACTCTGTTCCTGCTCTTTAGTCTGGGTTTCCTCTTGCACTTTCTCCTGTTCTTTTGTTGTAACCGGAGGTTCCTTAGTATGTCGCTGTTCAGGCTCGCTTGATTCTGTTGCTGGGGTTGTCGCTAATAGATCTAGAGGCAGAGTTTGCAACCTCTGTTCTATGAGTCTGTTGAATTCAACTAACCCTTCATATTTGTATTCCATTATGGCCAGCGATCTAACTTGATACATTGATTCAGCTGAGGAGAACAGGTCATCAAACTTATCCTCTTTATGGTCAAACTTTGTCAATTTGACCTGTTCAAGTGCATTATAGGCGACTTTGTTGGGATCAAATCGCCTATTAGGGAGAGTTGCTAGAGTTAATGACTTCATCCTTGTAGCTTCTTTCTCTGTATGTTTGAAATCATGCAAAGTGTAGACACCACATCTCAAAGGAAAAGAGGGCCAGACCTGCTTCTTATTTTTCTTTAGAGTTTGTGTAACTCCTTCGGAAATAATCTGATAGGCTATCTCCCTCGCCAACAGTTTATCAGGTATGTACAAAGGAAGGACATGAGGTTCGGCTTGGCTGCCGAAAATTCTTATATAAGTAAATTTTTCCTCTTCGAACCATCTTCCTATTGATGTCAAATCAATCCCTACTTGGTAAGAAATTTTGGGAGCAGGTTTATTAAAAATAGAGTAATGAATGGGTAACATGAAGCCATTACAGACTTGGTATAAATGGTGCTTATAGGAAGTTTTCCATAATTTCTGATGGTATATGTGAATAGGCATGGGGTCTTGTGCAGTCCACCTCCAGCCGAGCACTGGAAATTCAAAATTAAAACACAGGGTATCTAGTATATAAGCACTGTAGTAGAATGGGGGAATAAGCCTTTCGGTGACGCAGGTTTTAGTTCTAAAATTAAGAACTGTTGTTGCTAGCTTATCTGACAGTATAGTTTCCCAATCCATTATTTCACTATTACACGCCGCTTCCATCAAGGGAACCATTTCTATAGTGAAATTAGCGGAATCATGCAACCCCCATAATCTACACATCATTATCCCAGCATAACAATAAGGAGAACATAGGGAATCAACAGAGTACTTACCGGAAGTTTCATGCTTGTGTTTCGTCGGATTTTGCCTCCAATCCCGAATGGGTTCGGATTCAGTTTCGTTCTCACTTCGAAATTTCTCCAGAAATGCCTTGTTGTACTTCTTCTCTGGCTCAGGATAATGATACATTTGCCTCAAATCATTAGCCTAAAATGAAACGAAGATTCTCCCATCTCTGGTGTAGAAGGTTCTGTCTGTGATTGGGATTTCCTCAATTGCCCACCTTACTACATCCGTATATGGGAGAATTTGTTCCCGAGCCGCCATCCGATGAAGGAAAGAGTCGGCTAAGTCCTTTAAAGTACCATCAGATTTTCGATTGGTATCCGCTATGGCTTGTACTGCTGTCACCTTTGGTTCTTCGGCCTCAACCAAATTATAGGTACTTTGCCAAGTAGTTCTGCCGAGTCCTGAACATGTAGTATTAGATATCAATCCTTTCTTTTTAGTTCCTGGATCAGCGACGACTTGTCCTGTGGCTGGTGAAGCGGAAGCGATTGCAGTTTTCTTAGACTTCTTCCCCATTCTGCTTGAGTCTATTACTTTGGAAGAATTCTGCACAAGAGTGAAAATAAGCGTAACACAAAGAATTGGTAGCGAAAACCAAATACGAGCGAGATATATTGATCAATGCACGATGAAGGATTAACTTAAAGTGGCTGCAGATACAATCTGTGAAAAGATTTTTAAGCTTACTATTTCATTAAATGGCCATTAAAACCTGCCAATCCTTTAAATGCCCATCATATCGTTTATCGGCCGAATGATTTGTTTAAGCGTGCCTCGGATGTTTTGGCGATTGAGCGCAGGTGAATCACTATTTGAAAGATAAGGCCTTTAATAGAATTAATCGTAATAACCCCGCTTTAACAGTTCTTGAAGTTTGTGCTTTTGGCTTTATCGCAATCGGGCGTCGGGGGAAAACTTAAATCATTTTATTGGTTCCTTTTGGAATCCCCGATCGCCGATAGCAATATCGCATCGCATCGGGGTGAACGGGACTTTATCGCATCGTATCAGAGCGAAAGGCACTTTTGTTATGGGAACTGATTATTGCCGATATCCGATAGCCTATTGCATGTTGTTGCGTCGAAGAAAACCAATGGGTCTTTAAGTTATGCCTCCTTTGTCATTGCGATATGCAATCTTGCGATCGCTTTATCGTAATGATAAAAGATTAATTATTTATATTATAAGACCAAATAATTGGTTTGTCAAAAAGGTTTTGTAATGTTTTCATTTTGTTTTCAGACCTTTTTGAATAATACAAAGTCGATACCAATTAAAATAAAAAGGGACCCATTTCATATTATAGTTTTGTGAAAAAATGATATGAAATGGGGGGTTGTTGTAGAGCACAACAAAATGAGATGACAATGCTTCAAAAAATGAGGCTTAAATATGCTTGCAGTGAGATTGTTCTTTTCCATCAGCCTCTCCTACATCTGAGATCTGCAAAGTAATCAATTGTAACATGCCAACCCTTGACTGGGATTATTAGTTAAGAAATCTAATATAATACTTAAAAATATAATGCAAAAATTAATAACAATGAGGGGCAGCAAGTTCCTCCAAGAAAAAATAATGTGAATCTTCCATACAAGTGGCCTTAAAGTCTTCTTTCGAAATGGGTCACTGGTACATACGAAGTCGATGACCATTTACCAATAATGGTGTCCTAGAATCATCAATTATTAGGAGCCTTACTGTTCCATTGGGGAAAATAGTATCTATTTCATAAGGTCCCAACCATCTTGTATGTAGTTTCCCCTGAAAATTTTCAAACCGAGAATCATACAGTAAAGCCCAATTACCTTTTTGGAAATGCTTATGCTTGATGGTTTTGTCATGCCACCTTGTTCTTTGTTGTTGGATCATAGTTGTTTGATGAATGGCATCTAACCTCTTTTCATCCAATTCCTGAAGTTGCTGCAACCTTGCTATTTGTGCATCAGTCAAATCAAGGTTAACAGCTAAAGAAGTTCTTAAAGTTTTAATCTCAAATTCCACATGAAAAACAACACTTTTACCATAAACCAATTCATAGGGAGAAAATCCTGTAGTGTTCCTCCAAGTAGTTCCGTAAGCCCATAATGCTTCAGGGAGCCTTTGAGACCAATCCTTCCTATTCTCCTTCACTGCTTTTGTTAGAATGGCTTCTATAACTTTGCTTGTACTCTCCACCTGCCCATTAGCTTGGGCGTGGTATGGCGTAGTCATTCTATGATGAATATGGTATTTTTGAAGGGTGGCTTTAAAACCATGAGAATTGAAAGGAGGTCCTCCATCTGTAACTAGCTCTCTAGGTACTCCAAATCTGACAAAGACCTCTTCAAATAGAAAAGCTAGAACAAATTCTTCATTAGCTCTAATGAGTGCTTTAGCCTCCACCCATTTAGTCATATAATCTGTACAAACTAATATGTAAACTCTTTGATTGGATGGAGGATTAATGGGCCCTACAAAATCTAGAGCCCATCTTTCAAAGGGTTCAAGTATTACCTGGGGATTCAATGGCATTTCATCTCTATGATTCGGTTGACCCATTCTCTGATAGCTGTCGCAGGCCCGAACATATTTCTTTGCATCCTTGAAGAGTGAGGGCCAATAATAACCCATTCTGAGAATTTTATGTGTTGTTCTCTTATCAGCAAAATGCCCTCCACAAGGGCCATCATGACAAGCCTTCAGTATATCATAAACCTCATCTTCTCTAATGCATCTTCGGATTTCATGATCAAGTCCTGTATGGAAAAGACACCCACTTATCCAGCTATACCGAGCACTTTGTTAAATGATCTTCCTTTCTCCTGATGTGATAGGTGTGATGGTAAATTCCCTACAACCAGATAATTGGCAATGTCTACATACCAAGGTGAGTGAGTAGATATTGCAAATAAATACTCATCAGGAAAGGAATCATCTACTGGAGTATTATCATTAGCTTTTATCTGAGAAAGGAAATCAGCAACTACATTTTCTTTACCTGGTCGATCTACAATTGTAATATCAAATTCTTGTAACAAAAAGAATTCCTTTTCAGTAACTGTGTAATTAAGCTCAACAGGAGTCACATTCTTACTAATAAAATAGATAGCATAAGGAAGATGGTTTTCCTCTTGTCCCAAGACAACTCTAATTGCAGTATCTGAAGCATTAGAGGATATATGAAAGCGAAGTGCCCAATCAAGTCCCCTTAAAATAGGAGCTATGGATAGCTGATGCTTGAGTTCATCAAATGATTTCTGGCAAAGAACAGTCCACTTAAATTCAACATTTTTCATAAGTAACACAAACAAAGGAGAAGCTATTTTAGAATTTTTTTTAATAAATATTCTATAGTATCCTGCATGTCCTAAAAAACTTCTTACATCGGTTTGTGTTCTAGGAATAGGAAGATTTTGAATTACTTGTATTTTGGATGGATCTACCTAAATTCCTTGAAATGAAATAAGATGTCCAAGTACAATTCCCTCATTCATCATCATATGACATTTTTCAATGCTTAAGGAAAGGTGAGCTTGTACACAACGTTTAAGTACTTTTTCAAGGTTTTGCAATGCATCTTCAAAAGACACACCATAAGGGGTGAAATCATCCATAAATATCTCCATGGAGTCATTAATCATATCAGAAAAGATTCCTATCACTGCTCTTTGGAAAGTTGCTGGAGCATTACATAGTCCAAATGGGAGAACTCTATAGGCAAAAGTTCCCCAGGGACTAGTAAAAGTGGTCTTATCCTGGTCCTGGGGTGCAATTTTGATTTGATTGTACCCACTAAAACCATCTAAAAAGGAGAAGAATTTCTTTCCTGACAAACTATCTAGCACCTAATCAATGAATGGCAAGGGAAAGTGATCCTTTTGAGTTGCTTTGTTTAAGGCTCTATAATCTACACAGACTCTCCATTTCCCATTTTTCTTAGGTACTATAACCAATGGAGAAACCCATTCACTATCAGATATGGGATATATAAACCTTGCATTAAGTAATTTTTGAAGTTCTTCTTTGACAATTTCCCTTAAATTGGGATTCATTCGCCGCTGGGGTTGACAGATTGGTCGACAACCCTCCTTAATATAAATACGATGAGTACATAATTCAGGAGAGATTCCCTTCATATCTGTATAATCCCATGCAAATGCTTCCTTATTTTCATGAAGTAGCTTCATTAATTGCTGTGTTTCAACATCTGTTAAATTGGAGTTTATATTCAATGTTTTTCCAGGTTCAATTTCTACTGTTATGATTTTAGAGGAGATGGTGGTTGATGTTTGAGGTAGATCTTCTGATTTAAGCTTTTCTTGGGTATCAGATTTCAAAATTGCAGTCAAGTGGTTGTGTGTTTCAGCAGTGACCGAGGAAGGCTCACAAATAAAATTATTAATTACTTCATCCTTGGTGGTATCTTTAAGACTTAAAGCTTGTTTGATAGTCAAAATAGGTTGGGTAGCATCATCATCATAGTCCAACCATACAGAATTATCATTATTAATCATAGGTGTGGCATGAGGGTAGAGGGTAAGCTGCTTGGTTTCACACCCATTAGAAATTGTCATTGAACCAGATCTACAGCTGATAAAGGCATCGGCTATGGCCAACCAGGGCCTTTCCAGAATTAGAGGGTGTCCCCCCAACTTTGTTTTAGTCTGTAATACCACAAAGTCAGCTGGGTAATTCCAGGACACAACTGAAATGATTAGTTCTTCAATGACTCCTTCTGGTTTGATTATAGAATGGTCAGATAATTCTAGAATGGTTGGTGTCTCTCTGATCACATTTTTCAGTTGTAACAGTTGTGCAGTTTCCAGAGTCATAATTTTTATAGCATCACCTAAATCTACAAGAACTTGTGAGATGATAGTTTTTCCAATCTGAACTGTAATAGTAGGATGTCTCGGGTCACCATATTTAACAGGGGAAGCCTTTCCGGTCATTAAGGCTGATAGATCACCCATAACATGGACTGTAAGGGGATCTTTAGCTTTCCTGCCAAGTTTCTTGATACAAATATCCCTCATAGTTCTGGCATAGATTGGTACATCTCTTAATGCTTGTAAAAGTGGAATTTTAACATCAAGATTCTGTAATTCCCCCAAAAGGTTAAAAGCAGGTGGCTCAGGGGTTTTAGTCAAGGCTAAACGCTCAGGGAATGGTGGTTTAATAGTTTCAGCACCCTTGTTAGAGGGTGGCTGTTCCTCCTTATGAGAATTATTTTTCTCAGTCTCTTCCTTATCAGAATCAGAAGAGGTAATGTCATCAATAATAGTTTCAACTATTTTCCCAGATCTTAAGTCTATATCATTGCACTGCATAGGCCGGTTCTGAATATCAATAACTTGTACGGCTTTATTATTGGGGTTAGGGTTTGGTTGTACTGGTAGCTGGGGTCTCATTGTTTGATTATTAGGTGGAGCTCCTGATGGTAGGAGTGGTTGCTGAAACTGAGGAAATTGGTTTGGAAACGGGAGTTGCTGACCCCTCCAATTTGGATTCCATTGATTAAAATAAGATTGCTGTTGTGGGGGCCAAGAAGTCCACATTGCTGGATCTACAAAGGGAGGGTTTGGTTGTTGCATGGGTGGGTAACTCATTTGAGTGAAGGGTGGGTATTGCATCTGGTTAAAGGGAGGGTAATTTGCTTGATTAAAAGAAGGGTAATTGTTCCAACGATTAGAAAATGGCATATTAGAGTTCATACCTTGTCCTCGTGGTTTCCATTGCCTTCTTTGTGTCAGCAGATAAACTGCTTTAGCTTCTTCTTCAGTTGGTTGCAATGCTGCCTTTATTCCTGGTAAAGAAGGACATTGTTGTGTTTCATGATCCATCTCACAAATGGTACAAATTGTTACTTTTTCCAATAGGCATTCCCTTAGTGGATGTTTTTCTCTACATTTAGAACAAAAAATGGTCAAAGCAGCTTTTGCTTCTGCCTGCTACTTCTTAGTCGGCAAGGTGTCAATCTGTGAAGCAAAAGAACTTAACATTTCAGTTTTAAATTCCTCAAGAAAATTACCTATTTCAGCTCTTTTTGCTCCTCCACTGGCTGATTTCTAAACTCTTGAATATGTATTATCCTTGCTATTTGATCTATTCCTTGCAGCGCCTCTTTAACATTTTTGCGGAGGTTAACAATTTCATCATATGATTCTTTAGATATGTCCCCTTTACCAAGCATGTTTAACATGTCTAGACAATCATCCCTCACCCCTTTCAATAATATTCTTTTAAGAATATCTTTACTTACATCGGGGTGATTAGATCTTTGCAGATTATATTGCAGCCTTTCCACAAAGTCCTCCAGATTCTCATCCTCCTTTTGCACCATATTAAATAATTCCTCCCTTTTTTCTCTTGTCCGACAATAGTCTTGATATTTAGTCAAGAAATTCTCTTTCATTTGTTCCCATGTCGTGATTACATGACCTCCCAGACTCATAAACCATCTTAGTGCATTTCCTTTTAATGTTGCCGGAAATAGCTTCAATTTCTGAGCATTAGTAACATAATCATAACTTATACACAATATATCAAACTCAAAGAGAAACTCATCAGGATCTTCAGAAGATAAACCATGGAAGTTAGGTAAGGCTGAGAGTGGGATATTCTTCATGGGATTCGCCCCTCTAGGAAGATCCCCAATAGGAAATCTCAAGGTAGAGAGAGAATTCTCACCTCTTCCTTCCTGTCTTCCATTATAGAATCCTTCATTATTCTCTTCCATTGGTTGTTCTCTTATTGCACTTGCTCTGTCTTCAATGTTTTCTATTAGCTCCTCAACGTATTTAATTGGTTCCTCAATGTCCTCAATCGGCTCCTTAAAATCTTCTGCCGGTTTTCCAATTTCTTCTACTGTTTCCTCAACTTTTTCAGGACCCACAACTTCCTCTGTTTCGTAGTTTGTTTGGAGGGAGAGCTGAAGCTTGGGCTTCCAAGAGCTCAGCCTCTGAGAAGTTTCAACCTTTGATATGATATCATCAATAAAGGTCTTTCTTCCTCCTCCTTTACCTTTGCCACCTCTATGGTTATTTTTCTTGCATCATCTCATGCATTTTTCATATCTAAAAGAAAAACGTTAATGCTTTTGAAATCTACAATTGCCTTTCCCGGCAATGGCGCCAAAATGTTGGTCACTTTAATTGTTGATTAATTCAAACAACTAAGTGCTACATAAATTATCAACCCAGGGAAGTCTGTTTATTTATTTCAAAGGCAGCTACACACTGTATGTGCTCAATCTCAAAAGCAGTAAAAGTTGTAGTAATAAGTATACTAGTCACACCTTGTTTTAAGCTAACTGAAGCTCTACTCTGAGGTGCAACAAAAACAATCTATTGCAGACAATTATCAAAGAATGATTGATTTCATTAAAAAGAGCAATCTAATAAAAGGAGTCAATCTGCAAAGGAAAGCACCAGCTATGTTGTGACAGAGAACATGACTCTATTCCCCAAGCATGAATCTTCAACACCTGTTTCTGATTACCATGCTTGCCAACTCACTCTGTAAACTTAATTTCCAATAAAGCACTCACAGATTAACTGTAAATGAGTTCGAGAAAGTAATGCAACAATCAATTGGAAAAACAGAGTTTAGCAATAATGCATAAGCAACATTCAGTAAACAGAACTTTAACAAGGTATTTATAGAAAACACACTGCAGAAATGTAATGGGTGAATCTTGTGATGAAGGTGGGCCCTGTCCTTCTCACAAGATTCCCAAGGAAACAGGAACTAGAAAGAAATTCTCAGAACAATATTTTATTCATCCATCAATATGTCATGTTACAAAAGGATTCCAGTTCTTTCCCTTCAGCTAAACCTTCCTGCAGTTTGTCCGTCCCCTTCTAATGTAGATGTCTCCTCTTTTTAAAGAGGAGACATCTATTACAATTGATTACATTATAAGTCTTATCTTTAACCCAATATACCAAAATAGGGCAATCAATTTTCCCATTAACAAAATGCTGTTACAATTGTTATGGTAATGCTGACTTTGGAATGTGGTCATTACAGGCAGTTTAGCAGCTCCTTCGATGATCTTCTTCTGTTGCTGTCGAATCTAGAATGCAAATCACCTCTGTTTCAGCAATTGGATTTGCGCATCGTTCTAACTGTTACAGCAACATAACCTGTAATGATAATCCTGCAGTCTCCAGGCTATTTCAGCAACATAGACTACAATGATAACTGTTTCAGTAACTATCCAATTCAACGATTAACTATGAAGGTAATGTAATTATATGTAAAATAAATTAAACGTATAGTAATGAGAAGAAATATTATATACCTTTGGAAAAATGGATTAAAGTAATAACATGGACTTTAAATATAGGTTGAAAAAGGATGACATAATAGCAAAATATATGGTCAAAAAGGGACAATGTAGGGTCCTAACAGTAGTATCTCATCATTCCCCATTTTGTATAAGTTCCCCGCGATGACAGAAAAATCAGCCGCGCGCGCCACCAATTCCTTCTTCTGCCAGACAGAGTATTCCTTTGGTGAAGTCCCTGTTGTCAGAAAGTGGATTATATCTTCAAAGTGTCTGTTCGTGACACGCACAACAAAGAGCTGTGCGTTAGGTAATCCTTCCTCCAAACTAGTAGGTTCCTCGCCTGTCTCAATACGTGACAAGTGATCCGGTCCTGCGTTCAAGCATCCAAGATTTACCACAAACTCAAAGTCATATTCTTGGAACAATAAGAGCCACTTGCATATGCGCCCCCCCAACACAGGCTTATTGACCAAGTATTTTAGCGCGGAATGGCCTGTATACATCTTGAAATTTCCTCCTAGCAAATAGTGCTGATATTTTTGGAGTTGGTATACCATAGCCAACCCCTCATGCTCAGTTGTGGAATAGTTTTTTTTTTCGCTTTGGACAACCTGCGAGTTGCAAACGTGATAGGGTGATCCAAACCCTCTCCACCCTCTTTTGTGAGCACAACTCCCAGTGCTAAACATGACACGTCAACATGGACATGAAACTCCACATCCCATTTTGGGAAGACCAGGATTGGGGCGGAGGCCAATTTCTCTTTTAGTACATCCAGGCTCTTCATGCAATCATCATTCTAGCAGAACATGACATCTTTTTCAACAGTTTCTCCATTGGCACGGTGATCTAGGCATAGCTTTTGATGAACTTCCTGTAGTACCTTGTATGTCCCAAGGTAGTGTGCAATTGTTTAACACTTCACGGTGCTTCCAAATTTAGAATTACTGCAATATTCACGGGGTCTACCATTAGTCCCTGTTTGTAGACCACATGTCCCAACAGGTTCCCAAAGGGAACGAAGAACATACACTTTTTAAGGTTCAACGCGATTTGGTGTCATCAGCAAGTATCTAGCATCAAGCATAAGCTTGCTACGTAGTGCTTAACCAATCCAAATACAGTCCAATCATCTAGATAGACCTCCAGGAATTTGTGGATATATTCTTTGAATGCGGAAACAACTATGCACGAAAAGATGGTTACGTGTTATTTAACCCAAACGACATGATGGTGTATTGAAAGCAGCCTCACTTAGTCGTGAAGGTGGTATTACTCCTGTCTTCCGATGCAATTTTGATCTGGTGGTACTCTGAGAACCCATCAGTGAAAGAATATGCTTCTTGCCCACTAACATTTTCCAATACTTCATCTGTGAACGGGGCCAGGAATGGGTTGTGTACACAGGAATCATTCAATTTCCTAAGGTCCACGCATATTCTTATCTCGCCCTTCTGTTTCTTCTCCTGCACTACCATAGGGCTTACCTAGTCAGATTCTTCCACTGGCTCAATAATTCCAGCTGTGAACATTTTGTTTAATTCTACGCAGACTTTTTCCTTGTACTTTCGATTCAAGCGGTAAGGCCTCTTCTTAACTAGCTTCGCATCGGGTTTTAGGGTGATCTTCATCATCCCTAAATCACCAACGATCCCATTTAAGTCTGTGATCATGGTCGGGAATAAGTATTGGTACTCACGGAGTAACTCAACGACCTTGTCCACCGTGGCATCATCCCATTAGTCATTGGGCATTGCATACTTCGGTTCGGCCTCTGTACGAATGTTCACCTGCTTCGTTTTTACCAGCGTGGTAACATCAGGGTCTTCAATCAATGTTCCTTGAACCTCGCAATAACTTTCAGTTTTTGGAATGTTAACTTTTCGCGGATCTTCGTCGTCTTCTTCAATGTTTACGTTGTAACAATCCAGCGCGCAGCTCAGCTAGGTCGCCCATTCAAGCTGAAGCACTTCCATTAGTTCCTGGGATATTTTAAAGATAGCTTCTTTTATTTCTTGTAACGCATCATCAACAGTATACCACCAACGATCCTCAAACGTGAAGGTTAACAGGAATCCTTCACGCAGGATATCCCATTTGTTCGTGCCATGGTGGAGCTCCATTTCTATATACCAATTCATGGGTATAATATCTAGGGTATGACAAAACAGGTGCACCCACTCAGGTTGTGGCTCTTCCCCATAGACCTTTTCCCATTTTGCAAGGTGTACACGTGGATCATCCCGTCCATCATATTTGTCTTTTAACCGCATCTGAGGCTTCCCAAACCGCATGCACATCATCTTTTTGCATTTGCGTTAGTCCTCAAAACTTCTTTGGTGCGTACCCCACCATCTTGCGGGCGTAGCTCACAGTACCCATTTTAGAGCATCAAAACACCGTTGTTCTAGTACTTCTCTTTCAAATTTGTCCAAGAAGTCATCCACCTCACTCAACCCGTCATACGTAGGCAAATCTGTTACCTCTGTTTCCACGCAGCACAACGACCTTGTCATCATGTTACAGTTGAGCGTGGTTACCTCATGTAATCGGTTTTGCCATCGTTCAATTTCCTCGTCAGAATTTGATGTGCAGGAGCTTTCACGCTCCCAAGATATTCGGCCATCCGCGATTGGATTTACCTAATCTTTCTCTCGCACAGTTATCTTGTAGATGCAGTCCAGATCGTCGTTGCTGTCGTAGTCGCACATGGGCTCTGTGTAGCACGATCCTTCTGCAGGGTATAAAGGTACCACTACGCGCAGAGACTTTTTCTCAAAGATCATCTTGCACTTCTTTAGATTTATCACTCCGTTCATGTCAGTGGCCTAATCTATTCCCAATAGCATGGGGTAGGTATTGTTTTCATCAACAATTTCTATCACTTCAAAATCTGCTAGCGTGCTTTCTCCTTTGATATCTACTGTGATTCCCTACAATCGCCCCATAGGTAGGATCTTTTACTGGTTTGCCTTTCGCAGTTGGATAGGAGACCATTGCAGCGCTGGCCTGCCCATGCGTTCCCATGTTTGCTTTGGTAGGACGTTTGCGTCCGATCCTAGGTCCAGAATCACTTGGTCCATCTCATATTCCTCGATCTGCGCGGTCAATCTCATCTTCCTTCTTGTTCATGTTGTTTTCTTCCCGAGCTTCTGGACTACACACGGTTCTCTTGGCGTGGTCCCAGTGCATCTAGTTATGAGTTCTTGCAGCCCCTTTACAGCCTTTCTGTCACACAACAGCTTCATGCATGCCTCCAAGAATGTAGTGAGCATCGATGGGTCCATTTCTGGCTCCATTATGTCTTTACTTCCTGAAGTGGAGGCATCAGCGAAGCTCCTCTTAGCTTCCATGAAGGGCTCCTTAGCGCACTCCAAATCAAATTCTGGTTCCTTCATTGGGACCTTGCAAACCTAGGTACTTTCTTTAGGCTACTTGCCTTTGTCATCCCTTGTCGTAATACCACTCTGGAGCATGATATTTACATTAGGACCTTCCTCGCGCGGCTCAGACCTCATCATTTGCAGGTTCTAAGTCGGGGGAGGTTGGAGTGCTCCTTTATCATGCAAACTTGCTATTAGTGTTAGACTGTCCTCTGTCTCATGATCAAACAATGTACAATACAAGCATGATGGCCGCGTTGGATTCGTACAATCGCGTGCATAATGTCCTAGCCCTCTGCAATTGTAACATATCAGCTGTCCGTGACCTCTTCTTGGTCCCACTCCACCTCGGCCTCGTTCACGCCCCAAAAATCCGGTGTGAGACATTCTTGTGTTTTGATCGAGGGCCCGTGTTTCAGCCTGAACTCTGTAGGTAGGAGTTCGATCCATCATCAGTTCATAACTTCTACAGGTGAGCTCATCATTTCCTATTGACTTGCAGAAATTACAGAACAATTGCTGCGAATTTTGCGTATACTTTTGTAATAGAAGGCAGTTATCTGAAACATGCTTTCCTCCTATCTGACAAATCACACACCATAACGTAGGCGCCGCACGTGGTCCTGCTTGTGCATTCGGTCTTAGTGGCATTGGCCCTCCTCCCACAAGGTAATTCGCGAACACTTGGCAGCGGTCCTTGTCGTGCCCCTGGCCCTTGCATTTTATGCACCATACCTCATCACGCACTTTTGCGCGAGCCGTCATGTCTTATTTCAAACTCTGCATCTCAAGGCACAAGTTTTTCAACTGCGCGTGAATCTGCTGAACTCCCAGGTTAGGATCTTGTATCAGAGTCTCATGCCTGAGTGCTTAGCCTTTGTTGCGACAACGCGTTCTGTAGATGCGGTGTTAACGATGCTACAAACCATTCGCGGTGTTTCCCATCTGTTAATGTCATGTTTGCTTCGCGAATTGTGCACTTCAGTCTTTGATCCAACTCCCACGAGGTTTTGCTTGGTAGCATTGTGATTTCCTTAAATCCAATGATTGACTGTGCCTATGATTTTGGCCTGCTAAATTCTTTGTTTAGAAAATATTGGATATTCGCTATCCTCGCATTTGGATTATCATTGGAATGCTTAATGTACCAGGTCAGCGCGCGATCCTGCAGAACGCTAACCAACATTGCCTTCTTTATATTGTCGTCTATAACACCTTGTGCTTCCCATGCAACTTTTATCACGAACCAAAACTGGTCCAGATCTTCATTCCCTACTCCCTTGAACATTGGTAGCTTTATCACGCTAGCCATACTGCTTCGCGGTGGTGGCAGAGGTGGTATGGGCGAAGTCGAGGGTAAAGATGGTGAAATTGGTGGTGGTGTGGGTGGGGGTGGTATGCGCGGAATTCTCTGCCTTATCAGATTGATCGCACTTCTTGGCAAAACCTTCACAATCTCTTATTCGCCCCCTCGCGGAGGTGAAATCAAGGGGCTAGTGCTACCTTTGTTTCTATAGATTTTCCCACTTTGCATAGCCCCAAACATCAATTTATTCCCATAGCCCGTTTTTCACATAGTAGAATTTTAATCCAAGTGTTCCAAGATTTAACGTACTTACCTCACAGTCCCTTGAGGAAATGTCATTCTGCCTCGCTATAGCTGACTAAAGTATCTACCACGAATTCGGTGATGAATCCTCTTATGATTCGATCGAGCGAGTGATCGACGGCATGCACAATCTTATCTTCCAATGCTTCCAGTCTGCACACCAATTCTGCAGTCCACACAATAGGTTTGTTGAGTTTACACCTCCCTTGGCTATCTGCTAGCTTCATGATCCACTCATACAACTCAGTAGCGAATGATGCAAAGAAAATTTCATGGATCTCTGTATACAAGTAGCAATCTAACCACTCTTCCTTTGATAATCGCAGATTCTTGTTTACCTGTGCCGCAAACTCGTGAATCTTTCTGTCTAACCACTCTTCAATTCTTTTCTTTGTTGGATTCCAGTGATATGACATCAAACATCTCTATCTTGATCCCGGTCCTGGCAACGGAACCATTTGTTGGCTTGTTGGGGCCTGACCCAGGTTCAGAGTTAATTAGCCAAACAAATCCCTATACTATTGACCCTTTCGACAACAGTCTGTGGAGCGCGGACTAAGGTCTCACCGGAAGTAGTATGGGAGGGTGCTAGAACCAGGTTTCCGCACCCTTGAGATGTTTGAGAGGTTTGGCTAGTCCTTTGTTTGCTCCTGCGCGCAGGTTGCTTCATGCACTTCCCGTTCCTCGTGGCCTGATACACCGCCTTTGCATAGCCCTAACTAGGGGCTGTGTTGCACTCTGTGCTATTACCCAAGATCTTACTTATCTTCCAATGTTAATTAACTACCTTTGCCTACTTGAATGTCTTATAATTAGAAATAAAACGCTTTTAGCAATACAAAGCATTCATACACGATTGCGCAATAAATAAACAGTGTATTTGCAAATTATATCTAATCATGCATTAAACCAGATAAAGATGCACAAAATTATAGCAAAACTTCTCTTTATTGATTCTTCCAACGGTTATAGACTTGACCTGCCCTGCACACTCAGCTGCAGTGGTCCGCGCACTCAGCTGCGGACTACTATGCCTCTACGCACTCAGCTGCAGAGCCTTTACCTACTCTATGACCCATAGACACACTTTACACTTCGACTTTTCATCCTTCTTTTCATTATTTCTTCTACACTTAAAGCCTCGCTCTATTTATACAATCCCATTGTCCACGGACCATGGGTAGGTCTATCTAGCCGATGTTACATTACAAAAACTAGGGTGGACAACCCTGTGACTCTATTATACTTTCGTGCCTCGCGCCCGCAATTCTCGAAGCTTTTACAACAAGATTCGGTCAAAACTTGGGCTTTAAGCCCCAAAACATGCCTCAGGGGGGATTCCATGCCCAACATGCTATCACCTAACACTCATGTTGATGGATGAAATCGTCGTTCCAAAAACATTGCACAACCACCACTTTAAACCAACAAAACTTGCCCAACTCAATAGTTGCACTAGCGCCCCCCCGCTTCCCCCACCCCGCCACAATCAAAGGCCACCCAGATCAAGGCAAACCCTCACACACCTGCAATCCACACAAAGCCATTTCCCAACCTCCAGAGGACCAAAGCCAACCCGTCTTAGCTAAGTACAGACACCAAACTTGAAATTCACACGAAAGTAAGTAAATGAAGCATAACCAACATGCATCGCCATAGAAAGGGCTAGGAAAACACAAATGTTGACAGAAAAGCCCAAAAAACTTACCAATTTCCTTCCCAGCGTGCACAAGTTCATCCAATTGTCGCGTGCCTCAAACTAGAAGGACACTTTAGTCCCCCTCGGCTTGGAAAGCCAACCACTCGAGAAGATTGTTATCATTGTGGCTCAAAGGTCCCAAACAAAATGATGCAAACCCTAAATGAAGACACACTTAACTCCTCAACCTCCAAAAACGATTACCCAAGCTAAAATTCTTAGACAAGAAAGCATGCACATGATGATAATCTGTGCATACTCTAAGATGTTTGCACCACCTACACTATATCCCATAACCTGAAGGTGAAACAATAATAAACAGTAAGGCACCATCCTTATAACTTGTTGCATCATTCTCAAAGATTCACAACCTGTTCACTAGTTGTCCTAGACACCTCTCTCATGTGCAACGATTGTCCTTCGCACGTAATTACTCATGACCTGGTCTCTATGAGTTTCTAAGTCATCCACCCCCATTGAAATAAAATAGAAACTATCACAAGGTATTTTAAAAGTTTTTTAATAATTAATTTCATTATGGAATTTGCGAGGATATTCTTATTTTAAGGATATTGAATTCCTTTTTTTATATTAACTAAACAAAAAAAATATTTTTAATCTTTTCTTAAAGTATTTTAAATTTCTTTTTCTCTCCTTATTTCATTTTTAATCATATTATAAATTCTATTAAATTTAAAAATAATATTGTTTTAAAAAATATCAATATTATGCAAAATGATATTCTCTTTTATACTTCAATCATTGGATTTAACATATTTATACAATTCTTTTTAAATTAGGTAGGATTTTGAATAAATGGGTAATTATATAAATTAATAATTATAATCATAATTTATATGTTAATTGAAAAATAATTAATTTTATTTTAATTCCAAAGAGTTTAGAGAGAAATCAAATTTCTTGTGTATTTTTTTCTCAAATTTTACACTCAAAAAAAAGTTTACATCTTCAACGATTTGATCCTTTTAATATTTGACAAATTTAGAATTAAGATAGGTATATGCTTATTAATTATATCTTCTAACAAATCATAATTACTATTTTAATGTGATATTCATATTATAATTTCTTTTATTTTATTTTTAAATTAGTTGTAATGCTATTAATAAAAATAAAATTATAATATAACAAATTGAACTGAATCAATATATTATTTTTATTACTTTTTAATTATTATTATTATTATTAATTGCGTCAACATTATATTTTGTTATTATTTTTTGATTTAACATTTTATTTAATACACCACTACAACATCTTCTCTTTAATTTAATGCACCACCAGATCTCCTCATTAAAGGTTAAAATTTATATATACCACCTACCTCTTTAATAAGCTTAATTGTGCATTAAATTTAAATTTCAAAGATAGATACCCCATAACTCATGACTATGATAGATATACATTAAACCCTATAAATATACCTGATTAGGGTAAATATAGCTTAGGTATATTTGATATGTGAGTGATATCTCTACACTATATAGATAAATGAACTTTAAATTCAAAGATGGTGGATAACCAAGATATATACATTTAAATTTAGAGATAGTAGTCCATATCCGAGGTGTCTACCATTCCAAGATCATAATCTAGATGCCTAAGTCTATCCAACAACAGAGTTGTTGGTGTAAAATTAAAATAAGTATTTGCTACAACAATAATTAAGATAAATGTACTAAAAATTGAAAGTTGGTGGACCATAATCAATAATAAAAATAAATTTACACTAAATGAAGTAAATTTACATTAAATGTGAAAGGCATGAGTCAATATCCGGGGTATTTACAATTTCAAAGTTGTCCACCATAATCAATAACTAAGATAAATGTATATTAAATTTCAAAGGTATACACCATAGATGCACATTAAAAGTCCAAGGTGTTGGACCAAAACCAATAACTTATATAAAATACATTGCATTTCATAGGCAAGGTAGGAGTCAATATCCCATGTATCTACCATTCCCATTTCGTGTTAGTTACATGTTGTACTCAAAGTGTTGAAATATAACGACAAAACACCTGTGATTCCATGAAAATGTGGTTAGTAATGAAGAACATGACACAAAACCTATAACGACAAAACACCCCTTATTCCATTCAATGTGGTTAGTAATGAAGAACATGGCACACATAACCAACCAAACTTGTTTTATGAAAGAGGAGGATGGTCTGTCTCCATGCCTGACTTTGATGTGATAAAATTAAAATTATGTTATTATTATACAAAAAGAGAGGACAATGCCACCACATATTGACAGTTATAAAATCAATGTGATGGGACTAAAGTTTGTACATGTGATGGACCCTTTTGTTTTGTTTTGTTTTCCATGTGATGGACCCTTTTGTTTTGTTTTCCAAAAATATCATTGTCACCACTTTTATTGGTATCCCATCATTTTTAGCTAGAAAATGGATTTATGATTTATTGAGTCAACATCGTTGTATCTTAGTCAAGAAGAAAGCTTGATGCAACATGATTGTATCTTAGTCAATAAGCAAGGTTTATATAAAATGCACTGCAAGGTTTATATAAAATGCACTGCTTTATTAACAAATAAAGCTTAAGTTCTTATTAGCTTTTGCGGCTACACCGTTCTTATTAACTTTTGTGGCTTCACATTTCCTATTAACTTTTGTGGTTTCACATTGCTTATCATCTTTTAACTTGAGTTGGTTAGATTATGGCCTTTATTTGTGAATTATTTTACATATGACCTCAACTCATATTGAATTTAATAAGTTTTCATCGTTTTCTATCATTTCAACAGTTTGCTCGAATATATTTCACATTGGTGTGTTTAATAAAATTAAATATAATCACAATTTTGTTGGTAGTTTATATATATAATAATAGCGTAGTCTAATTTATGGATGAAATAATTTTTTTTGTCGAAATTCACCAAAATACAACAATATAATTTCAAGATTTTTTGTTGTTTAACATACATTTTTGAATGCATAAATGGATTTAACATCATGAAAATCCCTGGGGCACTAGAATTATATAGATTAAACAATTTAAACTCAAGTTTTTGATACGACAATATAATGTCAAGATTTTTTGTTGTTTAAAATACATTTTTCAATGCATAAATAGATTCAGCACCGCGAAATTTTTTTGAGGTACTAGAATTATGCAGATTAAACAATTTAAACTCAAGTTTTTAAAAATCTTTATCGTATTTTGATTAAATTTAACCAAAAAAATCATTTCATCTATAAATTAGATTATGCCTATAATAAATAAAATAAGCACGAAAACTTATGGTAAAAAAAAATAAAGCATTCACATACCATTAAAAATGAAGTGTGACAAAATATTATATTAGGAATATTCATGGATAAAATATCAACTTCGAACTTAATGTGTGACAAAATATTATATTAGGAATATTCAGGGATAAAATATCAACTTCGAACTTAATGTGTGACAAAATATTATATTAGGAATATTCATGGATAAAATATCAACTTCGAACTTAATGTGTGACAAAATATTATATTAGGAATATTCATGGATAAAATATCAACTTCGAAATAAGGGTTCGCTAATTAAGAGTTACAGGGTGGTAATGTCGTTATATCTTTAAGTTTAAGTTTAATTAGTCGAAAGATGTGAAGCAAAAAGTTGTATAACCACCATTGTCCAAATATATGTTAGAAATAATTAAATTTATTGTTTCTTCAAGCAGCCTTGTAATTTGTTTTCTATTTAGAAGTATATAGGTTTAAGTTTTGAATTAATTGAATGATTGAAATTTTAATTTATTGATGTGACTTTGTATTACATAGAACCAAAAAGAAAAATGTTACTTGCCTTTTGTAGTGAATAATACCTTTTACAAGCACATGTAAAGTATAAGGTGTATTTGCCATGTGATTTTACATTATGTTTTTCTCGGTTGAGTTGTCTAAAACATAGAAGATGCCATTCGGATTATAGTGTAGAAATGAAATAAACATAAATATAATATAAATGGAATTTATATTTTTAGAATTAGGATTATTTATTATTTAAATAGATAAATGGATGGTTGGTTTGTTTGTCTCTTTGTTTGTTTTTGATTTTGATTTTTTTTATAACAGGATTATGTTATAAGTGAAAGAATCTAAAATTTTATAAAAACAATTATAATATGTAGCAACATGTATTATAATGTAAAGTATAAGGTGTCTTAGCCATGATTTTACATTATGTTTTTCTCGGTTGAGTTGTTTAAAACATATAAACATAGAAGATGCCATTCAACTTATAGTGTAGAAATGGAATAAACATAAATATAATATAAATGGAATTTATATTTTTAGAATTACGATTATTTATTATTTAAATGGATAAATGGTTTGTTTTTTTTTGTTTTTTAATCTATTTTTAACAAGATTATGTTATAAGTGAAAGAACCTAAAAATTTATAAAAACAATTATAATATGTAGCAACATGTATTATAATGTAAAACATTTCCGAGTTTTGTTTTTATGTTACTTCAGTAGAAATAAGTTTTGTTGGTTATTATTTTGTTTTCTAGAGTTGTAATAATTTTGTCTTTGTTCATGTTATTTTTAAAGAATGAAATTGATAGTCTCAAATGTTTTTTTGCCTATTAAATTTAAAATTTAGATTTTTTTAATTTAAATTTAAGATAAATCAATTTTTTATAATATTAGTATAGATTTATTTTAATTTTGAATTTATTACATATTAAGAGGATCAAATCTTTGGAGGTGTAAATCTTTCTTCAAGTTTTACACTCTAAAAAAATTATATCTCAATGAATTTGATCCCTCTTAGTGCATGATATATCTGAAGCTAAGAAGGATTTACACTAGTGTGTGTCCACGAGTGTGTTGAGCATGAGTTATATTCTTTGTATGACTACACGATTGTACATTTCATCGGGCACATCGGCGGGCCATAAGGGTGAGAAAGGCCCCCTAACAGGGGTTTGAGAGTATTGTCCATCCCCCACGTCCCAAAAAAAAATGGTGGTTTTTTACATCCTTTTTTGGTTCTTTTCAACACACAATTTTGCCTTTAGTGTTTTTGTGGCACATGGTGTTTTTTTGCCTTACAAAAAAAACACAACAACCACTAAGAGTGACTTATTCAAGTATAATGATATTCTTGGTTTCTTGTCACAAAGGTGCAATGACATGTGCTTAGGATGCGATGAATGACAAGCAAAAAACCCAGAAAGGGTATGCAAACAACACATAGCTCTCAATCATTGATTGGTATTGAAAACATAGTAAAAGTAAGATAGAGGCGAGTTTCAAGAATAGCCAAAACGTTCAAAAGCACACAAATCTATTAGCCAAACATTAACCCTGGAATTAGTGCTTTGAATTACATAACTTGGAGTTGTAGCAATGAGTGAGTAATATGATTACAACATAAGTAAATGTTGGAACTACAAAAAAAGGAAATTAATGGAGTTGCAACAAAAGGAAACTATGGAGTTTTAGTAAAAATGAAATTAATAGAATTACAACAAAAAGTAAATTAACAAAATTGCAACAATATAAACTATTTTTAAATTAATAGAACTGTAAATACTAATACGTGTTATTGTTACATAGTAGTACCAAGCTAAGGAGGGGTCCTATCTCCTTATACGAGGTACTGTGAAATCTTTAGTCACATGATCAAAAGACTAACATTGAGCGGTTAGAAGAAAGGAGTCATTCTATTATAACAAAGAGATAATATACAACCAATAATAATTCCTTTCTTTCTTTTCCTCCCCCAGGCTTCGAAGGAAGCCAAGTATTTATACAAAAAAATTTCCATCTAAATTAAGTGAATGATTGAATGACCAACTTGAAAGAATTAGGCAGCTCGTCTTAGATTACAACCACTAAGAAACTAGAAGAAAGGAGTCATTCTATTATAACAAAGATTTAATATACAACCAATAATAATTCCTTTCTTTCTTTTCCTCCCCCAGGTTTCGAAGGAAGCCAAGTATTTATACAAAATATTCTCCATCTAAATTAAGTGAATGATTGAATGACCAACTTGAGAGAATTAGGTAGCTCATCCTAGATTACAACAACATACATATTCAGAAATTGGTATGCTTCGAGAAAAAGTTGTCTCGGATCAGGTGGGTGTCGTTGATAGTTGATTTTTCCTTCTCAATTGATCAACCACTTCCCTCCATCACTTTCCATTGTGATATTGAAGAGTGTAGCTACAATTTCTCTTCATAATCCTTGATGTATTTTTAATACTATGTAAAAACACGAAAGAAAATTAAATTTTAAATTAAAAGAACGAAAATTAAAAGAAAGGAAATTAACAAAACCTCCTGAAATTAATATCCTTGAAAATAGATCATACTCACGTAAATAACATGTTTACCATCAATTACAACCCATCGTAATTTAAGCAATTATTTGCATAAAGGATAAAATAGGAGCAAGATGTAAATAAACATACTTACCAAGAGTTACTACCCACAATTATTTACGTGTTCTTCAACACTTTAACAAATATGAGGAAAAATGTCAATGTGTAGACTTACATGAATTTAATTTAAAAAGAGACGTGATTTAATTTAAGAGACATTTCTCTTGGGTATCATGGGTATAAAACACACTTGAACTTTATTCATTTTACACACACACTTATCACTTACATATCTCTTTCTCACACACATTGTGATATCTTCTTTATTTTCATTGTTATTAATTGAATTCTTGAAGTGTGATTGCTAGATGAAGATAAAAGAACTATAATATATATTTACAAGTGATTATCACAGTTCATAAATAAAGTATTTGTATCAACTGTACTAAAAAATCAACATGTTGTTGGCATTATGACACAAGTTTGGCACTATGGCACAAGGATTGTCCTTGATGGCAACTCACTTGGCAAATCACTCTGATGACAGTTCAGGCTCACATGCTCTCAGAATAAAGGAAAATGAGGTATATGCAGGTTCCCGTTGATCAATCTGCGTATACATGCGGATTCACAGACCAAAAAGGCACGTATGTGTATACACACACTTTCATGCACATAAAAGCGTGTATAGTTTGGAAAACTTGGTTTTTGGTCCTTGGTATTTGGACCTATGGTTTTGGACCATGGTATCTCGTCCGAAGTGTTGAACCCAGGTATTGGTTCTAAGTGGTTTTGGACCATGGTATTGAGTAAGGCCTAAGACTATAAAAGGGGAAGGAGATCATTAGGAAAAGGCACTCAAGGATTGAATATCTTATGAAGAGCAAGATCTAGAATACTGGTCATTGGGTTATGGTGCATAGCTGGATCTGAATCAAGGAGGAACCTGAGCGCTAGAAGAAGGATAAGTTCTATTGATGGGTCAAGATCTTAAGGCTTGAAGAGAAGTATCTTTGTGTGATTTTGATTGTTTATATTTGGTGCATGATTTGATTGGTAAATCTGATGATCTGGGTATAACTGATGTCTGAATAGTTGAAAAGGGTAAATTATCTTTTACAGATTTGTACGCAGGTTCAACATAGCAAAGGCACGTATACACACTGGTTCGGTAATTCAAAACAACGTATACGCATGTTTGCCTTAATATAGCAGTGTATGCACGTAGGTTCTACATATTGAAGTAGCGTACGTCTCATAAAATATGTTTTAGCTACTTCTGTTTATTGCTACAGTGTTCTAGGTTCAGGACTGGTTTCTGATTACTGTTACTATATTCTGGCTAAAGCTTTCAGAGAAGTGATTGTTTGATTCAGTTTTTGGTTGGTGCAAAGGAGATTGGTTGATGCAGATATATTTGATGTTTGATTGATGTTATTGATGGATCCAGTCTGAAAATTTATGAAACATGGTCCCTGGAAGAAAAGAGACTGTTGTAGCCTTCTGTAGGTCAACACCTACGTACTAGCACATCAGCTAGTACAAGAGCTAAGGGGGTTGTAGCTCCCTTCCAGGAGAAGCTGGAGAATGAGAGAAGGTTGTAGCCTTTTACAGGTATAAGCCTGCGTACTGGTATAAGATTGCACCAATGCATAAATATTGTAAAAAGAAGTTTCTTATTAAAAGAAGATAGAGACGAATTGCAGCAGGTGGTTTTCACCCACATTGGGTTTCCACCTTATATCTTGTGTTCATGTGTGTGATTTCCTGTACTGTTTATTGCACTTGATTATTGTTTTATGGTTCTGATACACAGATTAAGATCAGCTAACTAAATCAGAAGTCTGCAAGATATACACGGTTTTCTCTAAACATAATTGCGTATATACGCAAGTTGAATTAATAGAAGTAGCATATATCAATTTGTTTATGGAAATGAAAAAATGTTAAATTGCTAACAATGATTCACCCCCCCCCCCTCTCAGTATTATTTCCAACACATGTGAGAGATTCATGTTGGGCATACACTTGAAGCATTGATTGATGAACTGGGGTGGTATGCCAGAGTTGCAATGACATAAAGGAGTTGTATCAATGGCGTGGAGGAGAGTCATATCAATTTCCTATCATGGTTAGAGGAGTTGCAACACTTGCATGTTGGCTAGTAGCACTCATTGTGGTGCAACAATTGATGTTACAACAACATGAAGGAGTTGCAACACCCGTGTGTTAGTTGGAAGCACTCATTGTGGAGTTGCAACACTTGTTGTGGAGTTGCAACACTTGTGCGTTGGCTGGCGGCACACATTGTGGAGTTGCAACCATCGCCTTTTGCTCCTATCTAACAATGATAGTATGAAAGATGACATTTTTCACAGCATAATGCATAAGAATAAGTGTAAGGTGGCAAGAAAAGAGATTATTCATACCTACACTAGAAATAAGGTAATAATGAATGAAAAATGCATAAGGAAGGAATGGAAAGTGGAATAATGGCATTAAAAAGGTTATAGGAAGGTGTTGAATATGTGCCAATTTGTACACCGGTCATCTCCCCACAACCAAAATTGTTGTGTGTCCCTTATATAGATAATGGATAATGAGAGTTAGAGAGAATAGGCTCCCGTGGAGGTTTTTGAGGTTGAAATTTATTTGTCCCGCTTTGTTTAAAATGAGGTATCCTCCTTTTTCTCGTATGGCTTTCTAGCATGCAACTTCCTTTTTATTTTCCAACGTATAATCCCTTTTTTAGGGCTTGTCCCTGTTGAAAATTGGCAACAAGAAATTGCTAAAATAAAAGTGCTAAAAATCGCACTGCTAAAAATAAAAGTTTGGGCATCAGTGCTGAATTGGGCAACAAGGAATAATAAATGGAAGTGCTAAAAATAGAAGTTCTATTTTTCGCAGTTCAAGTTGGATTCCTATTTTTAGACAGTCCCTAGTCTAAAATAGGAAGTACAATTCGAATTTGGTCTTACTAGCAGTTTGGAATATTAATTAATTAATTTAGGTTGAGTTAATTAGTTAAGGAAAATCAAACTTGAAGTATTTGTGAGAACATGCAATATTTTCTCTACTGATTGGGGAATGTGTCCTTGATTTGTTCCACTGATTGAGGAATTAAGGATGAGTTCTATATTGAGAGGATCAGTTGACTTGATTTAACTTAGTCAAGTTCAGTTAGATTAATTTAACAAGTTGTTAAATTAATGAGATACAGTTTGTTGATGCTTGCATGCATGTGTGACAACTATTATTTCAGATAACTGAGTATTTTCTCATGGATAATTGATGCATGTCAGTTCTGTCAGAGACCCAGTTGAGATTAGAGAAGGGACAATGTACTATTAGTTGGATGAATATTTTTCCTATAAAGGAAGCTCATCCATGATGAGGATTTATCTCCTTCAGGTTTGTGCAGTTAGATCAGAGGTTAGTGAGTGTGTGAAGAGGCCAATTCACACAGGTGACATCACTGGACCCCAAGGAAACTGCATAAGGAAATAGGAGGCTTGAAGGGCAGAGGAGAAGGTTTTTGAGAAGCCTTTGATTGTCTATGAGTAGCAGAGGGATTGTACTAAGAGTTGGATAGCTTCCAAGTTAAGGCTTTGTGTAATCCAGACTATATTTCCACTTGTATGATAATATAGAGATGGGGTTTTAGGCAGGTTCTTTCCCCGGGTAAATTATTCTGTGTTATGTGTGATTCATTCCTTCTTATCAGTTATATGTGTTCTTATTGATGTTGCTTATGGTTGATTAAGCTTCTGCTAAATTGTTTGTAGAAGTAGATCAAGTGTTTTGCTTTAGTACATTGCATTATTAGGTTGATCTACAGGTGGGAAATTTCTACATGGTATTAGAGCTAGCTGATTTGTAGAAAAAGTTCTACATGGTATCAGAGCTAGCTGATTTGTAGAAAAATTCTACAAATTTATACATGGTATCAAAGCACAGGTGATCAAGGAGAGAACAATATATTGAGAGGAGATTTCAAAGTTTTGAGTTTTTGGCTAAGAGTTTGCAGTGCAGATCTGAAAATTTATGTACAAATTTTTTAGAAATAAATAGCAAATTTGGATTCCTTGAGGAAAAATACCCCAAAAAAAAAAAATTCGGTTGAATCGGAGTTCGGATGAGGGAGATATCGTTGATTTAAAATCAACGCTTTTTCTAGAAAATGTCGTGACGACGAGAAAGTGGAAATAGATTGGTGTGCTAGCCAAGAACCTGTATGCACTTGAGGTACAAGATGCATGCAAAGCCTTGAGGAGCAAGACAAAGGTTAGAGACTTGGTGGTTGAGAGGGAGAGTATATTACCTCTCAACATGCAGCACCAGAAGAAGTCTCAGACAATTGTGGAGGATCCACGATTGGTGCAACAACTTTGAGAGGTTGTGGAGCAACCATAACAGGGGAAGCTGAGAGGAGATCGAGTAGAGACATCTACTCATGCAGAGACCTCCAGTAGGGGGAAACTTCGAGCTAGGTGGGTAGAGAGATCACATGCAACCATACCGCAAGGTAGGAGGTGGGGTGATGTGGAGTGTTCGTCCCAAGGAGGAGGGGCGGGATCCTTGAGGTACCCAACCTCTTGGATGAGAACTTGCTACGGGAGCCCTGATGTGGAGTAGCAGGAACTGATTGATTGGGTAGAGATAGATGTGGATGGAGTGGCAGAGAGAGCAATAGTGCAGGGAATCCCAGGACAACGCAGAGCATGCAGGCTGCAGCAATGTGAGAGGCACAAGTGTGTTGCACAGTGCAGTGTAGCACAGAGAAGGGTGTAATGGTGCAAGATGCACGGAGATGTTGCAGTAATGTAGAGGTCAGAGAGGGAGCACTTGTCAACAGCAGGTAGAGCTTTAGCATCAGAGTATGTTTCTAGCCCAACAGAGTGGTCAATTGGGAGTTTTTTTTGTTCCGAGAGTTGCTAGAGCAACCACACTTGGTAGATGTGTTGCATGCAGAACATTTCAGAGGTACAGGATCGGGTTCGAGAGGAAGCCTTTCTTGTTGAGAGGGAGTGTCAAAAATTGGCAACAAGAAATTGCTGAAAATATAAGTGCTAAAAATAACACTGCTAAAAATAGTAGTTTGGGCATCAGTGCTGGATTGGGCAACAGGGAATAAAAAATGGAAGTGCTAAAAATAGAAGTTCTATTTTTAGTAGTTCAAGTTGGATTCCTATTTTTAGATAGTCCCTAATCTAAAATAGGAAGTAAAATTCGAATTTGGTCTTACTAGCAATTTGGAATATTAATTAATTAATTCAGGTTGAGTTAATTAGTTAAGGAAAATCAAACTTGAAGTCTTTGTGAGAACATGCAATATTTTCTCTACTAATTGGGGAATGTGTCCTTGATTTTCTCCACTGATTGAGGAATTAAGGATGAGTTCTATATTGAGAGGATCAATTGACTTAGTTTAACTTAGTCAAGTTCAGTTAGATTAATTTAACAAGTTGTTAAATTAATGAGATACAGTTTGTTGATGCTTGCATGCATGTGTGACAACTATTATTTCAGATAACTGAGTATTTTCTCATGGATAACTGATGCATGTCAGTTCTATCAGAGACCCAGTTGAGATTAGAGAAGGGACAATGTACTATTATTGGATGAATATTTTTCCTGTAAAGGAAGCTCATCCATGATGAGGATTTATCTCCTTTAGGTTTGTGCAGTTAGATCAGAGGTTAGTGAGTGTGTGAAGAGGCCAATTCACACAGGTGACATCACTGGACCCCAAGGAAACTGCACAAGGAAATAGGAGGATTGGAGGGTAGAGGAGAAGGTTTGTGAGAAGCCTTTGACTATCTATGAGCAGCAAAGGGATTGTACTGAGAGCTGGATAGCTTCCGAGCTAAGGCTTTGTGTAATCCAAACTATATTTCCACTTGTATGATAATACAAAGATGGGGTTTTAGGCAAGCGCTTTCCCTGGGTAAATTCTTCCTTGTTATGTGTGATTGATTCCTTCTTATCAATTATATGTGTTCTTATTGATGTTGCTCATGGTTGATTAAGGTTCTGCTAAATTGTTTGTAGAAGTAGATCAAGTGTTTTGCTTTAGTACATTTCATTACCAGGTTGATCTACAGGTGGGAAATTTCTACATGGTATTAGAGCTAGCTGATTTGTAGAAAAAGTTCTACATGGTATCAAAGCTAGCTGATTTGTGGAAAAATTCTACAAAATTCTACAGTCCCATAACCATACAATAGGATAGTGGAAGTTTAAATCATTCTAATTGTCACCACATTCTCCCATGCACCTTACATAGTTTTGCATTCTCTCCAAGGAAATATGTAAACTACTAGGGTTAAATGGATCTTTCTGCTTGATGTCCCCCCTGGCGTGTTTCCCTCTTACTCTGTATCCTTACTCAACAGGTTGCCTAAGTATGTTGATTTGATCCAAGCAAAATGCAAAAACCTCCTTCTTATTATTAAATGCAAATTCTACCTGAGGGTGAAAATAGATCCAACTATTATGGTTTTGGATGACCTGCAAGGGCATGGAGTGTTCTCTCCTTATCCATAAGATATTGTCAAAATTATTCTTTGTAACTTTGTGAGAAGAATTTTAGCCAACTTGGTTGGTTAAAATGGAAAAAAATATCTTAATTGAATATCCCCCACAAAATAATTGGGGTTCCAAAATTTGTTATGAAATAACAAGATATGCTGGTATAAGTCACAAAGGAGGTTCTTCTCTTTGTGAGCGTACTTTGAGTAGGCTGTAAGGAAGGCAGGATGACTGGTTATTTCAAAAGGTTAACTAGTCATACGTGCATTTTTATGAAACACCATATATTTTTCTTGCAAGAAAATGTTATATTAAGGAGAGGGGGTATGCAGTTGAGGATAACCTCCACTAACATGCCCAAATGAATCTTTTGGACTTTTACTTTGTTGATTTTGTGCTCTAGTTGGTCCACCTTCTTCATTTATTCTTCCTTTTCTTCCTCTCTCATCTTATACACCTTTGTTGTTTCATCCCACTTGTCCTTCAATTCTCTAACAATGTGTTGGTGCTCCTTAAGGTGTTCCACCTCCTCTTTATAGGAGTCTAGCAAGAGTTTTCATCTATCCACTTGTGCCTTTATCCTTGTCTCAAAGTTATTTTCATGTATTTTCTTGTCTTTCTCTATCCTATTTTTAATCCGGGTGATTTTATCAATAATGGAACTTGTGGTTTGTACTACCACATCTTTCTTTCCTCTTTCTTCATCCAAAGTTGTACCCTTTTGTTGTCTAGTGAGTTCCTTGGTAGTAAGAGAATATACTACTTATGAGAGACACACCAATCCCTTAAAGGATTTCCATTCATCTAATTATTTCTTCATCACATTAATCATGATTTTCAATTCCCTATTTTTCATTTTAAGAAACTTATTTTGTTAGATAAGTGATGCGACCATAAGTAAAGAGGGAAAACACCTTACTTTTTTATTCTCCATGGGAGTAGAAACAATTGTTTCTTCAACGTCAATGACATTAGTCTCTATAGGAGTAGCAGTAAGTATGCCCACAAGAGTAGAAACAATTATTTATTCAAGGTCAGTAGCACTGGTCTCTATAGGAGTTATAGTAGGTGTGCCCATGAGAGTAGAAACAACTACGTCCATAGGAGTAGTAGTAGTTGTTTCCTCAAGAGTATTATCCTAATCTTCAGAGTATACCTCAACTAGAGAAACAAATCCTTCTATAAGAGTGCTCCTTATTACTTCTTGTGGAGCAACAAGGTCATATGTTCTGGATCCCTCAAACCCTAAGTCTTCTACCCTTGTTGGTTCTTATGTGTTAGCAAGGGTGGTATCTTCCTGTTGCTCTATAATTTATTTAGACCCTATTGGTTCTTATGGAGCAACATGGGTTTAGGTAATGGCAAAACTGTACATAGCATTTTTACTCTTTGGAACATAGGGTGGCCTCTTCTAAAACCTTCTCATAATCTCGGTGGTTGGCTTACTAATGATTATTTTTATGCCATTAATGTTTTCTGTTTATGGAGTTTCAACACTTGGCCCTTCTTCCTCCTTAAGCATTGGTGGGTACTCTTTAGCCAAGGGAGTAAAAAAAATGTAATCCTCTTCCTTTGCAATTGCATTAGGTAGAATTACAACAACAATAGGTTCATGCGGTGGAGTTGTAGCTGTTGGGACTGCATAATACCTTCCCATGTCCTTCCTTCTCTATATATATCTCGTTCCACAACAATATAATAAGGTTGTGATGTGAAAAAATGTTCAACTTTTTCACCTTTTATGTATGGGCCACAATGTGCTGTAGAGTTCTAATCAAGAAGTACGACATGTTAAGAATGTAGCCATGCCTAAAGTGATCGAGAAGTAAAATTTGTTGCAGGTATACAGTTCCATAGCATCCCTCACATGTGATGTAGCTTTGTATGAGCAAAGCTATGTCTCCCTAAGGGTGCGACAAAGGATCACAATCAAATCTTATCCCTTTCTTCACCAAAGTCTCTCCAGGTTCCAATAAATGCTTAAGGATTCAAGCTTGGATGTTGGCTTGTAGTACCATTGTTCTCCTTCCTGTGGAAGTCCTATTACTTCTGCCAAAATTTCCTTTGTCACTTCCACAACTATTCCAGTAACCATAGATATTTCAATCCTAAAACACAAGGCGAATTCTAGTTTTATGTCATCATTTTAGCCTTTCAACCTATCCATACACTCCATCCATCCCGTCTCCTAAAAAATAGCCTGAACATGGTTGTACACTTCCAAGATCACTGTTGCAATGGGTTCATGGTGGATGAGTGAGCCTCCCATGGTGCATATAACTCTCCTCCTTTGGTTTTCATTGTTACAAAAGGAAAATTTTGGCTTTGATGGGTTTCACAGGGGTATTTTCCAATTTTGATGTAGAGTGCCAACTTTAATGATTTTTGGTGGATGGGTTATGAATTTGGGAGCATGATGCAAGGGAATGACAGTAGTAGGTAATGATAAACAAGTACCATTTCCACTTCATAACTATTCATTATGCAAAATGTTGGAAAATACACCTGTCGTATCTTACCTTGGTGGCTCTACCTTCATACAATGGTTGAATTGGAAACGGGTCCCATAGATCATGCATTCTCATCAAAGTTACAAAAATAAGGTAAGAGTCACATAAATAGAAGTTATGACATGAGGATTTATAGAAATGAGAGTTGCAGCAACAAAAGTAACAATAATGGAAGTAAGAGTTGCTACTAGAGGAGTTGCAAGAATGATAAACAAAGTTTCAACAATATGAATTGCAAAAACAAAAATTATAGCAAGAGGAGTTGCAAGAAGAGAAGTTGCAGTAATAGAAGTTACAACAATAAGAGTTGTAACATGTTGTAGTGGCTACAACCACCCTCCAAAATTTTGCCTTAGCTTAATTTTGGAGCCTCCCTAATCCTTAACAACATGTCTTGCTCTGTCAAGTACATAGGCTTCAACTAATTTTCAAAGGATTTCTAGCCTGTGCATGTCAACTCGCTTATCTCCCATCACAAGCTGCCTTTCTGGGCTTAGGTTATTTTCTGGCTGAAAGGTTCACTCAGAAAATTGCACAATTCTGGAGGGGAACCAACCTTCCCTCCAGAAATTGCGTAATTCTGCTGGGCTGCCTACTGAACTCCAGAATTGGACAGTCCAACCAGGCAGCCCTCCCTCAGAAAACTATGCAATCTAGCTAGTCATTGGACTTTAGCCCAGAAATTGCACAATTCTGGGAGGCAGTGATATGCAAACCCCAGAAATTGTGCAATGCATGAGGGATAGCCACCCTGCTTAGCCCAGAAACTGCGCAAATCCCTTTCCCAGGCTTGCGTGTACCTTCAAGTTGACTGGTTCCCTTCGAGACCGAACAATCCTGATTTGCATGCATGGGTTTCTTCTTCCCAAAATAGAAAAAGCAACATGCAAAAAGCATCCCTAAATTTTAGGGATCTATTTTTGGCAGTTGGAGGTTACATGCAAAGATCATTTTAGAAACTTCCCTTCAAGTGTCACTTTTTCCTAGATTTGTGGCATGCACGTCATAAGCCTCAAACTTATTTATTCTACATTGCAAAGCTCATTCCTCACATCTATCTTGGAGCTCTGATATCCCACAACACATTTATGAGTCTTCTACACATTCAACTCAACTATTTTTGGGTAAGCTTGCTTTTCATGTTTTTTGCTGCTTTTTTGTCGCTTTTCGTATTTCACTTTCTAGGAATGTTGTTTTCTTTTTTTTGTTGAATTCCTGCTACTGTTTTAATGTATATTAGCTTGTAGAAGCATTGTTTTAGTTTTTGTTTGCATCTCACTGCTGTCGCATGCATGACACTATTTTTGCACTGACGACCGCCGTTGCGGCAACTTGTTTCACACACATGCATGCGTTCCCATTTTCTGAATCTTGCATTCACTATTTGCATGCATGATCATTCACTCTTTCTTACATTTAGTCTCGCCATGCATTCAAACCTCTTCATGTTTTCAGTTGCCCATCGGCTGGTTTGGGCTGCCTTGGCTCAGACCTTGCCTCACTCGAACATAAATGCACATTTTTGGAAGTGAAGGCTTTGCCTTCTCTCCAGAAATTATGCAATCCTGGCTAGCATTGGCTTCCAGGCTTGTGTTGCACAATTTTTGGAGGTAGTGCCCTGCTAACCCAGAAAATTACGCAATGCAATCTCTGGGCATGCATGTCCTTGTTGATTGAAATTGCACATTGCGTAGTTTCAACCCTCAACAGGTAGGCTATACTATGCATTGTGCAAGTCCATACATCAGTAAGCCTCCCGATATCACGGATTGTGCCTTGCGCAATTTTGGTAGTTAGTCTCCCAACCTCTCGGTGAAAATTGTGCAATCCTTACTGCCAGTCACCCAAGTGTGTTGCATGTCAGTCCTCAAATTTGTTTTGGATTTTAACTAACAGATTTCTTGCCATGAGTGGCACTATGTCTCTAGGTATAGCAAGTGTTCATCCATCTCTCAGCAGTATAGGTACAATGGCCTCCAAGAGAGCAGGGTCAAAGGACATCGTTGGAAGTGAAACTCGAGATGTAGTTCAACAAGTGTCTATGGGCCTGCCCGTTTACAAAGACACCAGGCTGGTCATAGATAGAGACATTAAGATGAAATGGCAGGACATCAACGATACATTCTCAGGCACATTTGAGGAAGATATGGAAGACTGTAGGGCCTATGTCAATGTCCACAAATCTGTCTTGTACCAGATTTCATGCAAGTATCCCGCATTTCCATGCGTGGACATGATACATTGGATTATCTCACACACTGATCCCGAGGTGATGATGTTTAGCAGTTTCAATAGGACAAAGCTTGCTACCTTCAAGAGGAAGGACTCTCAGGAGATGTATCACTTGCCACAACCAATGATCACAATGGAGAAACCCTTCACACTCAACGATGCAAACTCTAGAGATATCTTGAAGAGTTGGGTGAAAAAGCCAACCAAGTTTAGAACAACAACTAGTCTGGTTTACAAGACGAAGATACTGCGAAAGGCATATCTGATTTGAATTTAAATAGGAATGCAAAAAATTATTGATATAACCATAAATACAAAGATGCAGTAGAAATAGAACCTCATTTCATAATATCAAGTACTGAAATATGCTTACAAACAGAATGGAAATAAGACTAGCTCAGATGATGGTAGCTTATCTCTGAGAAGAGATGTGGCGGCTACATGCCTCTGAACTGTGTTATAATGAGGCTTGAAGGCCTATTTATTATTGAGAAACAATGGAAAACCATAAACATCCAAAAACCTAACCCTAGGAGATGAAGAACCAAACTATGGGTCCCGTTTAGGTAAATTGGTACATCAATTTCCCGGGGTCGTAACTTTGGCATGCGATCTCTGTTTGTCATGCACAATACCTCGTTAGAAATATCTATCTGAGGAATACAACTTTTGAGTGAGCAACATTGGTCCATGACGCATGTTGCTCTCAGTTTTCCCAAAAAACGTTGTTTAAGGCCTAAAAATGGCTCCAGAAGTTCAGGACCCGAAAAACTGACAAAAATAATAAATTGTGCTACAAATAAGGAAACTGAAAAAATTGAAAGAAGTAATGGTGGGGGTCCAAGTGGAATAGGCAGGTGGCCACCAATAACCACCTGGATCATTCCCCCCCCAGGAAGCAATGGTCCCCATTTCATTGAGTTCCTCCATGAGATGAGGAAACATTTGATGAACTTGGTCCCTGGCGTTATAGACATATGTGGGCACTTCAACCCCAATCTTATATGTTGACAAACTAGGGCTCTTAAACCCCTAAAAGTGTTGTTTCATACCCTAAAAGATCATGGTCATCTGATTACATCATTCCCCAAAAGTTCGACCTAAAAAACCATCCAGAATTGGCATAAACTGGACCATACTGACTGCTCCACTGTTAGGGTGCAATGCATACTGACTTCTACACTAGCCAGGTGCGATGCATACTGATAAGGCCTTCTGTAGGGTGCGATGAGTGAGGATGGACAAATGTCTGAGACAATTTGCTAAGTGGATGCTCAGGGAATCTTCTAGAAACTTCTCCTTTGACACTTGCCTCTCTGAATTCACCCAGGGATGAGTAAGAGATCCAAGAAATCTCCAAGTGGAACCAAATACAACAAGTGGAATGACACTAATCAAAACCCCAGATATGACTCACACCCTTGCACACATCTATAAATGGATCCCTCATCTAAGAGATCCGGGGGCTGGAATATTGTGAATTGCAAGGAAGTGATGATAGTTTGTGTTTGAGACAAGAGCATTGTATTGTTTGTGTGATCTTGCTATTTCATGAGGTGAAGAGTGTTTAATGCTGGGAGGATGATGCTGGGTCAGACAACTGGGTTGTAATTCTCTCTTCTATTTAATAAAGTTCTTCAAGTTTTCCTCCATATAATTGTGCACTTGTGAATGTTATTATTTGTGAATGCCAATGTATGTTCATTATACATCTGATTCTGTAGTGTTTATGTTACAATAGATCAAGATGCTTTGATAGTTATTTGCTACTGTGTTTTTACAGGTTCTCTTCAAGAGGGATAAGTACGGAGAGGAGTTGCGAGCTCTGTCAAGGGAGAGAAAGATCGAGAAAAGGATCAAGCGAAAGTTCCAGGTTGGTCCTCTCATCCTTCGCTTATCTATTGTGCATAGAAGAAATCGTTGAATTACTTTGAACTGTTGTTTCTAGTGTAGCTACCAAACCTAGAGGGCTAGTCGATTGAAAAGACACTAGTTTTCCCAGAAACAAAATGGTGACTCCACAGGGAATCAAATAGACATTTGTTTATTGTTTTTGTTTATTTTATAAACTATAGACAAAGCCTGAAGTCAGCCAAGTAGCCTTCGAACTGCTCTTGCTCTGCAATTGCATAGTAGATAAATGTTGCTTCAGTCAATCTCTGGTTTAGTTTATGAATTGAACATTTGACTTACAAGCATTCTAGATCCCCTTTTGGTAGCTCAGTAACCTCTGAATATCATTCCTCTATACTTTTCTCTTTACTGTCCATCATAGCTTAGCTTAACTCACTGAAATCAACTACAAATTTGAGCCAAAACCCACTTTAGTTGCGCTCCTTGGCCCATCGCACTGTCTGTCACTGTCAACCAGTATGCATTGCACCTCCCGAGTCTGTAAAGTGTGATGCATCCCTGTTTCTATGAAGCCCAGGTGCGATGACTGAATGAACCTATTTCCATTCTAGAAAATTGGGGTTTTTGTTCTTGTTTTTAGTTTTGTTTAATTGTTTTTTGCTGCTTATGAACAATACCTCATTACTGAAGCCTGCTTGCATCACATAGATCAGCCTCCATTGATTAGGATTAGTAAATGTTTTTATGTATTTGTCCATCATTTACAATCCTTTGTCGAAAAGTTGCTTAAATCGAACTGTCGCTTTGGTACAAAAAGTGTCGTAACTGTCATTTTGTGTCAAAAAGAGAAGTGTCGTGGATTCTTCCTTCCCTGGATAATCGATTGAGATTTTTGTCTTGTATTTGATTTGATTTGTTGATATTCGAAGTGCCTAAAGCATTTTCTATTCGAAATTGAAAATTTTCATTTAGTCTTCCTTTCTATTTTGAAAAAGAAATTGTCGAAAATGTCATTTTGAAAGAAATATTTCAGATCTTTGCTACATTTGTTTTTCCTTTTTGGCATTTTTCACATTAAGGGGAACAAAAAACAAATACATGCATTTGCATTTGCATTTAGTTTGTGTGTGAAAAATGATTTAGGAAAGTGCATTAGTGTGTGCTCTTTTCTCTTTGTTTGAAAGAATCGTAATTTTCTTTCCCTAGTAGCTAGGATTTTCATTGCTCAAAATAAAAAACGATTGTTTATCATTGTGGATTTCATTTTAGGAATTTCAAATCAACATCACGCGGTGAACCATTGAAAGGCAAACTTTAAACAAGATTAACTTTAAAATAAATCTCAATGAACCTAACAACGCTTTGGAACCTAACGCAACACATCTAGAGGTCTAGGCTAGAGACGTGTTCCAGTGTCATAAAAACTAGTAACTATCGTTTTCATCGAAGGTTGGGTGATTCATCCTCCTTGATATGACAAGTGCTAGCATGGAATTGTGCTCCCCGTATCATCGCGTATATATTGGGAGACCATAATAGGCTTATATCCTTTATCCATAGGAAGTCGTGTCTGCCGCCCTATCAATCGCAATGCACTGAACACAACATTCAGGAAGATTGACTACCATACATAAGTCCTTAGTAATTTCTCTTTAATTTATCACCAAGGTGTATATTGTAGTTTTGCGATTGGTTTGGTAATTCCTTTGTCTAGATTTTCCAGAGTTGTCACTTTCGTTCCTTTTTGACTCTCTAAAAGAAAAGGTCCATCTGAGCACTTGTCACTTCAGGCTCATTAAAAATCGAAGGGGAATAGAGTCATCTTTAGCTTTTTCTCGACTCTTAAAAATTGAAAAAGCAAAGTTGTGTCAAAGCGTCATTAAAATTAATTGAATTTGGAATAACATCCCTGCTCCTTAGTTGATCTTAGGTTGAGATATATGGAAACAAATCCGGGATCCACCAATCAAGGAATCCCTTTTGAAGGGAATCCTAGTCCTTTTTCTTCTTGGGGAAATGTTGGTGCTCCGTATATGGCCACATTGTCCCTTCCAGGAATTACAATTGGCTTGCCAGTATGGCTGTTCTCAACCTCTGTGGTTCAAAATCTCGCATTTCTGCCGCAATCTAATCAACATCCAATTGATACTGAAGTTGACCCTTCTCCTTCTTCTTCGTTTGTCTCTCCCTCCCCTTCTTCCTCTTCGCTTGGTGAAAGTAGCGATGCTAGTAACCAGGTGACTAAGAAGAAGAAGAAAGGGAAGGAGAAGAAGAAGAAGCCAATTCAGCAAGGGGGCAACCATGCATCATCTGGAGAAAATCCGAACACTAGACTTTCCAAACCCACATTTCCATGCATAATTTGTAGAGGAGGCCATTTTCATCGAGATTGTCTGTTCTTTCCTCGAATCTTGAGAGAATGGTCGCCCCGTTTACACCACCCGGTGTTATAAACCTCTAGTGATCATGTTGACAACACACCATCAACTAGTAATAGTGAAGTTCATGGACAGAAAGGAAAGGTCAAATTTCCATGCAGGTTATGTAAAGGGAGCCATACCCTTCACCGTTGTCTTTTTTTGGATGAAGCCAAAAGAGTATTGGATAACCGTCCTGCTTCACTGCAGTGACTTCCAACTGGTTGCTAGAAACTCTCCCTAAGTCCTTTACTAGTTGAAGAACCGACTAACTTAAATCAACCGTTGGTCGAAACCACTACCATTGAAAGTGAATATTTTGAGTCTATACCCGACGAAAGTCAACAAGTCAAGGTGACAGTCGACCCAGTTTTACCTTCAGAAAATCATACCATCCCTGAAGAGAATGAGAACAATACCGTTCAAATTAATTTTGTTACTTCAAAGTTCGACGAACGTGGGGGAAATCCACACGTTCCTTCACAACAGGAGGAAAATACCCCAGTTCTCATAAATCAAGGGGTTATTTCTTCCGTTTATTCGGTACCCCCTCCAAGCAGTCTAGTCACTTCCTTTGATTGGAATCAACTAGCAAGATCCCGCCTTCCATCTTATGTACCTTTCTGGATCGTAGTACAAATTTAAAAAATGATCGTGTCTGACACTATTATAGATGAAGTGCATCAATGAGTATCCTTTCCTTAGCTGCTTGGAAAGCGCTTGGTTCGCCATCGCTTATGCCTGTTACACATAATCTGTCAGGTTTTAACAAAGGAACCAGCCGACTGTTAGGGATCCTTCCTAAGTTACCGATAACTTTGGGAAGGAAAATCGTTCACTTGAACGTGATGGTGGTCCTAGGGCCATTAGATTACAATCTACTCCTTGGACGTGACTATGTTTATAACATGGAAGCGATTGTTTCAATACTCTTCTGAGTGATGTGCTTCCCACATGAAGGCAAAATTGTCACCATTGACCAGCTTTCATTTCCCGGTTCAAGCACAGCTCCAAGTCAAAAATCATCCCTAAATGGTCCTTTTGCATCGAGAGTGTCTCTTCAACCTTCATTCCATCCACCTGATTGCTGGGAGTAGTCTGGTGAATGTAACAAAGTTTAGGGGGCATGCATCCTTGTCTATTCTGCGGACGAACCCAGCTGAAAAGATAAGTTTCCTTGTAGGTTAGGTGATTGGTCTGAGACACCATTCACCTTTGTCTATTCTATGGACGAAGCCAAGGAAGTGCTTTGTTTATTTTGTGGATGAAACCATCCTGCCTAACATGGTTTCCCTGTAGGTTATGCGATTGGTCTGACACACCATAAAACTTTGTCTATTCTGCGGACGAAGCTAAGGAAGTTTTGTCTATTCTACGGACGAAACCATCCTGCCTAACCACAGATGTTTCCATATGGTTACTGGAGACTCTCCTTTTCACCATGCTGGGGGCATGCGAGCCTTTTTTCAAATTCATTTTCTAGCTTTTTAGCTTTTTAGTTTTTTCATTTCTAGCTTTTTTAATTTTGTCGAATCTAGCTTGCATAAAAAAGAAAACTAAAACCAAGCATAGTTCCCCCATGGTTTAAGCTCGTTAAAAAAATAAACCTACCTCCAAGCACAGTTCCCCCATGGTTCAAGCTCGTTAAAAAATGAACCCACCTGGAGTAATTAACCTTTGTGATTGCCATGCTATCAACCTTTTGAGCCTTGGTTGTGTACCTCCCATCACCTCCATTCTTTTGGCTGATCATATGCTTCCACTTGGTTGTTTACCCTTTTTGAAGAATAGTTGTGATGAGTGGTCTTGTTAGCCAGCCTCTTCACATAATTCACCATGTTTCGAGAAGTTCCAAGATTACCCGGAACCAGTTGCTACCCCAGACACCACTCGTTCCTCAAAACGAGTCTCCTTTAAACCCTTTTCAAACTCGTAAAATATGAAAATATTTTCGAGCAATTGGCCTTTCGAGCTTGTTAAAGTGATTAGAAGTGCCATCCCTCTTGTACATTTTAATCTTTTTCGGACCTGAGGGATTATCTGACGAAAAAGTTCGAGCGCTTGTCTTTTTCGGCTCGTTAAAGTGATCAAAAAAGTCAGCCCTTTCGTATTATTTTATCCTTTTTCGGACTTAAGGGATTATTCTATGAAAAAAAATTGCTGGAGTTTCCTTTTTATCCCTTTTCAAACTATCTAAACATGAAAAGGATCGAGTTATCTTTGTCGTTAAACTCGTTAAAATAATAGTGACAAGAACGAGTTTCACTGTTGCTAGACTCGTTAAAACATAGCGACAGGTTTGGCCACAGGGCAAATTATAGAACAAGAATATGTTATCCTCCTCAAGCTTGCCAAAAATAAAGAGGTACTGGTCAGCAATGACTGGGGAAAAAGGGAAGAAAACTTGAAGAAATTTATGGTAGCAGGTCGCTCTTGAACATGACACTTTCACTCCATCACCATTATTGAGTCGGGTTGGGTTATTTCGTTCACCGGTCATCCAACCATTGGTATTCCATGTTGAGATTGCAACAAGATGATGGAGCTTAGTGAAAAGAGCCACCTTCACTAAGTGGACCCGCAGGCAAATTATGGTGCAAGTTCTATTTTTGATCACAGTGTGGATGATCACAGTGTGGGTGATCACAGTGTGAGTGATCACAGTGTGAGTGATCACAGTGTAGGTGACCACAGTGTGGGTGACCACAGTGTGAGTGATCACAGTGTGGGTGATCAAAGTCTATTTTTAGACTGGCTGTCAAAAATATAAAAGTCAAATATTATTGTCTCATAATAATATTTAGACTATAAACTTGATCTTATTCTCTTGGAGCACTTCAGTTTGAGCTACAGATGTGGCCCATGCAGCTGTCAGAAGGAAGTACGCTTTTCTTATGAGTCAGTTGAGTTGTTGCATGCATGACTTCAGTTAGAACTCAATCAGTTGAGTTTGGTGGAGTTGATTGTGGAGTTGATGGAGTTGTGTTCAGTTTGACTTGGTTAAACTAGTTGTAGTTAGTCTAACTGCAAATAGACTAATGATGAGTTGTTAAACTAATTATTAACTCATAATACAACTATAGAATACATCAATTAACTCAGTTGCATGTCAGTGCATGTTCAGTTCAGCAGGGACAGGTGTTAGAGAATCAGATTGCTATCAATTGTGACTATAGTTGTGCATCAGATCTTGCACAATCAAGGGATTGAGTATGCCAATGAGTTTGCTCATGTATTTGCCCAGTTTGTAGCTTCTGCTCACGTCTTACACATTGTGGGTGATTCTTTGGAGGTGAAATACGAGTTTGGTAGACCATTCTCATTCATTCTTGAGTAGGTATTGAGCAGTGGAGGCAGGCAAGTAGTGGAATAGATTTGGAGATCAGATCTTAGCTGTATTGTGTGTAACAGGTGGAGCTGGTAATGGATTTCTTGTGATAAGCATTGTACTTTGTAATGTTACATGGTCTCAATCATTAATATACAGATAGTGTGGGGTTTTTAGCGATATGATTTCCCCGGGTTACATACTGTGTTAATGTGTGAATGCTCTTGATGTTTTATTGTTATTGATGCTGCTATATTGATGATCAACGTAGAGGAGCTTATGTATTGTGTATGTATTCCACAATAGTACATGATCAGGATAATCTCTGTTGAATATGTGTTAAATTATTCAAAATTTCTACATGGTATCAGAGCTAGATAATTGTAGGAAAAGTTTCTACATGGTATCAGAGCTGTTGATCATCAGATCTACTATTCAGGAAGTGTTTACATTCTATTTCTTCAGGCAGAGTCTGTAATCGGGCCAGGTAGCCTCTGGATTCATCCTTCCTTTGGAAGGTGAGATATCCGGTGAATGCCCATACAGTCAATCTCTGTACGAGAAATATTGTGTTCTCACGAATTTTAGATCGGAGGCGGTTGAGTTTGGAGCTGGTGGAAAATCGAATTTGCAGCAGTGTTGTTGAAATGTCTTTCAACGGATTGCAAATGTTATTCCAAAGCAAGAGCGACCTGGCGCTCAAGGATAAACTCAGAAACAATAAAGGTGAGAATGGATCTTCCTCAATGATATCTGATGAAGAGAATTGCGCTTTGGCTGCCAAAGCAAAGAAGGGGAAGAACAAGAAAGCTTCTCATTCTGGTGCTAAAGGCAAGAAGCAGGATATGTCCAAGGTGAAGTGTTTTCACTGTCACCAGCATGGACACTATGCCACTAATTGTCCGCAGAAGAAGAAGAACAAGCAAGCTGCTGGATCTTCAGCAGGAGAGGCTCTAGCCTCACAGTTTGAGCTTGATTTTTCATTGATCGCATGCTTGGTTTCAAGTGTGATGGGATTAGTGTGGTTCTTGGACAATGGTGCGTCTTTTCACATGATGGGAGATATAGATTTTTTCTCTGATCTGGAGGAAAAAGATCTTGGAGTGCACATCGAGATGGGAGATGATGGTAGATACAGTGTAACTGGTATCGGTACCATTTCCTTTGAGAGGGAGTCTGGTAAACCCTTCGTATTGAAGGAAGTCATGCATGTTCCAGGATTGACGAAGAATCTCATCTCAGTGGTGATGTTAGAAGACAAGGGGTATGATGTTGTTTTCAGCGAGGGAAAGGCTTTCCTGCGCAACAAGACAACTGGTGAGACCCGGAAGATAGGGGTTCGAGTGAGGAACCTTTATCAGTTGCATGTAGATGGATGCGCAACAATGGCGGGCAAGGCAGAAGGATTGGTGAGCCGGGATGATGGCGAGTTGTGGCATAGGAGATTGGGTCACCTTCACCATGGAGCCTTGAAGATACTGCAACAGATCACTATAGGGCTTCCTAAAGGCACACTTGCGTAGTCAGATTAGTGCAAGGGGTGTACTTTGGGGAAGTTTGTGAAAGCCACCTTTCACGAGAAGGATAGTCACGCCACGACGATCCTTGAGAGAATTCACACAGACTCGTGTGGACCTTTCTCAGTTGCTTCGACAACAAAACACAGGTATTATGTGATTTTTGTTGATGATTTCTCTCGTAAGTGCTGGATCTTCTTCATGTAGAAGAAGAGCGAGACATATTCAAAGTTCTGTGAATTCAAGGCACTGGTCGAGAAGGAGTTGGCGAAGAAGGTGAAGGATCTTAGGAGCGATAATGGTGGTGAATACATCTCGGATGAGTTCAAGGATTTCTGCAAGGCAGAAGGGATTCGTAGAGAGCTCATAGCTCCCCATAACCCACAGCAGAATGGGGTAGCTGAGCGGAAGAACAGAACGATTGTGGGTTCTGCACGGGCAATGTTGCATGATCAGGGCCTACCCCTTCACTTGTGGGCGGAAGCATGCAATACAACAGTTTATGTGCAGAACCGTTGTCCTCATAGGATACTTGGCATGAGTACACCTGAGGAGACTTATTCTGGTAAGAAGCCTGATCTTTCTCATTTGAGGATTTTTGGTGCTAACATTTACATGCATGTGACGAAGGATGCCAGGAAGAAGTTGGAGCCAACCATAGAGGTTGGGATATTTGTGGGGTACACTGATATGCCCCACAACTATCGTGTGTATTTTCCAGACAGTGGTAAAACTGTTGTGTGACGGGATATAAAATTTCAGGAGGAGAAAGCCATGAAGTGTTCGCTTGAGAGGGAGCTAGACTTGCATGCAGATGAGCAGCTATTAGTTCCTAAGGATGAGCTTCAAGATGTGGATCAGCCACAGGACGAGGTTCATGGAGTGGAAGAGACCACTCATGTAGCGCCAACCATCAGAGGGCGAAAGCGCTTGATAGAAGCTGAGCGACTGGCTCAAGATGCAAAGAAAGTTGTAGGACCACCTACAGCCCAACGCAGGCAGAGACAGTCACCTGATCGGTACACTGGATACATGGCTCTAATGAGCAAGTGTGTTGTGACTGAGCCATCCTCTTTCGAGGAAGCTGTGGAGGATCCTGCATGGGTAGACGCCATGGTGGAAGAGTATGATTCTATTGTTAGAAACAGTGCATGGGAGATTGTTCCTAGACCGGAAGGGAAATCAGTGGTGGGTTCGAGATGGATCTACAAGGTCAAGTAGGCAGCTGGCGGGAGTGTGGAGAAGTACAAGGCAAGATTTGTTGCCCGAGGCTTTTCACAGATAGAGGAGATCGATTATGAGGAGACCTTTGCACCTGTCGCAAGGTATTCTTCCATACAGACGATTCTTGCTCTCTCAGCGCAGATGAGATCGCACATTCATCAGATGGATGTGAAGACTGCGTTCCTCAACGGAGTCATTGAGGAGGAGGTGTACATTGAGCAGCCCGAAGGCTTTGAGGTCTTCAGCAGCGAGTCGCATGTGTGCAGGCTCAAGAGAGCGCTGTATGGGTTGAATCAAGCGCCACGTGCTTGGTACACATGGATAGACAACTATTTCACAGGATTTGGATTCTCCAAGAGCGAGGCGGATCCTAACCTATACCAGATTGTGGTGGAGGGTAAGTTGCTTATCATTGTATTGTATGTTGATGATTTGATTCTAACAGGTGATGAGCTGTTGATACTGTCATGCAAGAAGGATCTTGCTACAGAGTTTGAGATGAAGGACTTGGGCCTCCTTCACTATTTCCTAGGATTGGAAATATGGCAGCGCAGTGGTGGACTGTTTGTTTCTCAGGGCAAGTACGCTCGGGAGATATTGGAGAAGTTCAACATGCATGGCTGCAAGCCTGTTAATACTCCTCTTCCTGGAGGTTGGAGGAAGGAGGATGCCACTTTGGGAGAAGAAGTGGATGCCACTGTTTATCGACAGTTGGTGGGGTCGCTGATGTATTTGGTCAATACACGACCTAATATATGCTATGCAGTTAACCAACTTTCACAAGCTATGGTTAAGCCTACCAAGCTCTTCTGGAAGGCGGGCAAGCATGTATTGCGCTACTTGAGAGGCACATCGGGATATGGTTTCTGATACAGACAGGAGGATGAGGTGAAGCTATGTGGCTTCACGGATACAGATTGGGCAGGGAGCCCAACGGACAGAAATAGCACATCAGGAGGGGTCTTTAGTATTGGATCGACAACAGTTTCTTGGTACAGCAGGAAGCAGAGATCCGTGGCACTCAGTTTAGCGGAGGCCGAGTATATGGCAGCAAGTTTGGCTGCATGCGAGGCTATATGGATGAGGAAGATCCTGGTTGGTTTGTTCAGTTCTCATTTGGATCCTACTGTGATTTACTGTGATAACCAGAGTTGCATTAAACTCTCAGCTAATCCTGTATTTCATGATAGATCTAAGCATATTGACATCAGGTACCATCATATCAGAGATTGTGTGCAGCGGAGGATCATGTTGCTTTCATACATTCCAACGGAGGATCAGGATGCTGATATTATGAAGAAGGCTCTCACCAGGAGCAAACTCGAGTACCACCGAGGCAGGATAGGGGTTGCTGATAATCCATATCTTGTCGAGAGGGAGTGTTGAGATTGCAACAAGATGATGGAGCTTAGTGAAAAGAGTCGCCTTCACTAAGTGGGCCGGCAGGAAAATTATGGCGCAAGTTCTATTTTTGATCACAGTGTGGATGATCACAGTGTGGGTGATCACAATGTGAGTGATCACAGTGTGAGTGATCATAGTGTGGGTGACCACAGTGTGGGTGACCACAGTGTGGGTGACCACAGTGTGAGTGATCACAGTGTGGTGATCAAAGTCTATTTTTAGACTGGTTGTCAAAAATAGAAAAGTCAAATATTATTGTCTCATAATAATATTTGGACTATAAACTTGATCTTATTCTCTTGGAGCACTTCATTTTGAGCTACAGATGTGGCCCATGCAGCTGTCAGAAGGAAGTACGCTTTTCTTATGAGTCAGTTGAGTTGTTCCATGCATGACTTCAGTTAGAACTCAATCAGTTGAGTTTGGTGGAGTTGTGTTCAGTTTGACTTGGTTAAACTAGTTGTAGTTAGTCTAACTGCAAATAGACTAATGATGAGTTGTTAAACTAATTATTAACTCATAATACAACTATAGAATATATCAGTTAACTCAGTTGCATGTCAGTGCATGTTTAGTTCAGTAGGGACAGGTGTTAGAGAATCAGATTGCTATCAGTTGTGACTATAGTTGTGTATCAAATCTTGCACAATCAAGGGATTGAGTATGCCAATGAGTTTGCTCATGTATTTGCCCAGTTTGTAGCTTCTGCTCACGTCTTACACATTGTGAGTGATTCTTTGGAGGTGAAATACGAGTTTGGTAGACCATTCTCATTCATTATTGAGCAGGTGTTGAGCAGTGGAGGCAGGCAAGCAGTGGAATAGATTTGGAGATCAGATCTTAGCTGTATTGTGTGTAACAGGTGGAGCTGGTACTGGATTGCTTGTGATAAGCATTGTACTTCGTAATGTTACATGGTCTTAATCATTAATATACAGATAGTGTGGGGTTTTTAGCGAGGTGCTTTCCCCGGGTTAAATACTGTGTTAATGTGTGAATGTTCTTGATGTTTTATTGTTATTGATGCTGCTATATTGATGATCAACGTAGAGGAGCTTATGTATTGTGTATGTATTCCACAATAGTACATGATCAGGATAATCTCTGTTGAATATGTGTTAAATTATTCAAAATTTCTACATTCCACACCATCCATCTTTTGGGGTTAACGCTACCAATCCATCCCAGTGTCGCTGACATGTTCAAGAGAAGTCATTTAGTTGAGAAACCACAAACCCAGTTAATGCCTCATCCACTGCAATACCTTCAACCTTCATTTTTCATGATCGCCATTCCTGAACCTTGTGTCATCAAATCGTTTTCACCTCCATAAATTATTTGCTTCGTTTCGTATCATAAATGTGGGAAACATTAAGGCCCTCCTACGACGGGTCACTTCTTTTCAACATCAACACATTATCCAAGAAGTTGACTTAGAAACAACCCTTTCAGTACTTTGAAGCTTGCATGCCTCAATGGCAAGTTTCTCATTTCCAGCGACAGGTTGACATCAATGGCCTTTGACCGAAAGATTTTGTGTGGTGTTCGACATCGGATCATATATTCACACCACGTGAATTGTACTATAGTACATTGAGGGTCTTCATCATTATCAGTGATTCCTCTCGTGTCTGTTAACAACTCACATTATTGGCTGGTAATCAGGCGATGTTGTTCCATGTTCGACTTTAGAACATCTTTTCACATGGATCGACTTGTACTTCGGGTGAAGATTGAATGAGTTTTGAAGACCCTAGATCTAGTTTCATCCATCTGGGCTGCGATATATTTAGGGATATAAAGACATCAAATGGTTATCCAGACCAAGAATGATGACTCTACAACTAAAGAATCACCAGTCTACATATGCAGAGGAATATCTGTTCTATGTACATGAAATGAATTTATAAAATCTGAGCATGGGAATGCCCGCCTTAGCTAGATCATGAAAAATTATATTATGATGATGTATTGTATTGTATCTTATATAGGTCACCTTCCAGTTCGAAACCTCAGATCCTCATGATAAAGCATTTCACCCGACATCAAGATTTAAGACTTCATGCTTTAGGGGGAAACTGTTATAGACATATTTGGGCACTTCAACCCCAATATTATATGTCAACAAACTAGGTCTTTTAAACCCCTATAATTGTTGTTTCATACCCTAAAAGATCATGGTCATCTAATTACATCATCCCCCAGAAGTTCCACCTAAAAAATCATCAAGAATTGGCCTAAACTGGACCATATTGACTACTCCACTGTAAGGGTGCGATGCATATTGACTTCTACACTAGCTAGGTGCAATGCATAGGACAGTTTGCTAAGTGGATGCTCAAGGAATCTTCTAGAAACTTCTCCTATGACACTTGCCTCTCTAAATTCGCCCAGGGATGAGTAAGAGATCCAAGAAATATCCAAGTGGAACCAAATGCAACAAGTGGAATGACACTAATCAAAACCCCATAGATGACTCACACCCTTGTACACATCTATAAATGGATCCCTCATCTAAGAGATCCGGGGGCTGGAATATTGTGAATTGCAAGGAAGTGTTGATAGTTTGTGTTTGAGACAAGAGCATTGTATTGTTGGTGTGATCTTGCTATTTCATGAGGTGAAGAGGGTTTGATGCTAGGAGGATGATGCTGGATCAGACAACTGGGTTGTAATTCTCTCTTCTATTTAATAAAGTTCTTCAAGTTTTCCTCCATATAATTGTGCACTTGTGAATGTTATTATTTGTGAATGCGAATGTATGTTCGTTATACATTTGATTCTATAGTGTTTATGTTACAATAGATCAAGATGCTTTGATAGTTATTTGCTACTGTGTTTTTACAGGTACTCTTTAAGCGGGATAAGTACGGAGAGTAGTTGCAAGCTCTGTCAAGGGAGAGAAAGATCGAGCAAAGGATCAAGAGAAAGTTGCAGGTTGCTCCTCTCATCCTTCTCTTATCTATTGTGCATATAAGAAATCGTTGAATTACTTTGAACTGTTGTTTCTGGGGTAGCTACGAAACCTAGAGGGCTAGTCGATCGAAAAGACACTAGTTTTCCCAGAAACACATGGTAAGACACTTGCCCTGGTGAAGGATTTGGCCTGCTTTAACAACTTGATATAGTTGGATCCTTTGTTGTCGGGTGTTCTTGATCTACGTGTCCATGATTTGATCAGTTGTGGCTTTCTTCATGCAATCTGGATTTAACTCTGTAGGTGTGAGATGTTTTGCAATGTCTGATGTGTCCAACAATGGTGGGAAGTATGGTCAAAGGCGGCCCACATTGAACATTGGGTGTAGGCGAAGGAATGGGGGAATGCTGAGCTCAAATGCATAGTCCCCCACAACCTTGGTAATGGTGTAAGGACCATATCGGAGTGGTTTGAGTTTCCGATAGGCTCTGGTAAGGCGTTCCTTCTAAAAATGTGATGAGCCCCAAATTTGGTAACTTGTTGGGCTCATTTGGCCTAATTATCCTTGTTCAGTCCTTGTTCAATCCTTCATTTTTCATAGCTTATGCATTATTTTTCAGTATGTTTATGTCATTTTTATGAATAAGGGTAGTCACTCTTCCTAGGTGGCTAACACGTGCTCACTTCAGGTTTTTTGACACATGTTGGAGCAAAACCAAGAAATCATGGGCTAGAAGACAGCAAAGATTGAGGTGAGGATTTGTAGGGGGGTTGTCTATGGTATTAAATATCCCTTCCTCAGGATCTTCACCCCCAACTCCGAGCTCCAAAGGCCACCAAAACCAGATCTAGAAGGCAACCAAGCAGATTTTGGAAGGGGCTGTCTACTCACAGTTTGGACAGCCAAATCCCATAAAGATTTAGGAGGCCAGCTAGGGCCCTCGTGGTGTATAAATGTTAAGGCCTCAACCTTCGTAAGGGAATTTTGAAACCATTGCATATTTTGCACTACAGTGCTGTTACCTTTACTTTGTTCTCTTGTAGCCATTTTGGCATAACTCTTGACTTATGACTATTTTTTGATAATGAGAAGCAGTCCGATTTTATATCAACTCTGAGTTTTCTATAGGAGCCATAGCTCTCAGGGTTGGGCCCAACCTGAGAGCCTAGGGATTCCTTTTTGTACTGTTACCTTTCCCTTATGCATCGTTGTTTTCCTTTTATGCATTTGAAACGTATTTCTGTTGGGCAGATTTATTTGTGTTGGTTAAATAGGTCACTGTTTATGAATAGAATTGCTTCATATGTTTAAAATAGATTGGTAGGATAATAACATGAAAAAAGCTCCAAGAAAAGGGTCAACAACACTCTCAGTTTCACCTCATCCTTATTGGATGAGGGGCTGGAATTGAAGAAACAGTGCTGCCCCAACAAAAACACTAGTTTGCTTGACCATGCAATCCTTAGTGTACTGTTTTCTTTTGCAGAAGTTAGTTATGGGTTCAGATCTCTAAAATGTTTCTTTGCATGATTGATGTACATGGTTTTCTTTCCAAATAAAGCTGCTATTCATTCGTTTTATTGACAGTTAGATTAGATTAGCTAGGACTTCGATTATTTGTAAGACTTTGTTGATTCGGTTAAATGTACACCATGCAGGGCATCTCTACCACTCTCTCATCCGCCTAAGCTTCATCAGAGCTAGTTGTTCCATCTCCTAGCTAGGTTCCTTGTCTCACACCTGTCCTTTTGCCCACGTAACCCTACCTTCTTGCTCCATCATTGTCTTAGCCTTTTTTAAGCCAAGTCAGCCTTCTACACCCTCTCACCACTCCATCCACTAGTCCCTGGGTCACTCCATGCCCCTATCCTACCTCCCTATCCATTCATGCATCTTCCCTCACTCACCCATCCTCTAAAATCCACTTTTTAAACATCCTGTAGAAATTTCTGAACATCCTGTAGAAATCCCTAAACATCCTGTAGAACCCCTGTAGACTTCCTGTAGAAGCTCATAAATGAGGTTTCTTGATAGCCAAACTTTGTGAAACTCTCTGGAAGGGTGTTAGGGACTCCTTAGACCCTCTCTGAACCTTCCCAACCTTTTCCAAGCATTTCTCCTCCATGATCCACCCCTGCACAGTAAAAAGCCAGTTAAAAGCACATGCATGATAATTCTAATAACTTATTCAAAAATACAAAAAGATGTTTTCTTCAGGTAGAGGCAGTCTAGACACATGTATTTTACCTTCATAGAAGTAATGGCACCCCTTCCAGTAGTTTTCATTCTCTCCTTTGCATCAGTAGGACTAGCTGGTAGAATTAGGGTTTGCTAGGATTTGCGTTACTTTTTGGCTTTCAGTTTCTTCCTGCAAGTAGATTAGCTCCCTTTGAGTTAGCTTTCATCCATCCGTTAAAAAGCTTCTTCTAAGAGCTCATAGAAGTTGGCTTAAGCCCTAGTGGACTTGTGCCAGCTGACCAAGTGACAACTGCAGCAAGAGCTAGTACTTGTGCATACAGCACCGTCGCTTCCATGTTTGTTACGAACTACCGGGTTGATAAAAGTAAAGAAGGGGGTCCCAGGAGTTGCAGCATTATTGGTGCAATATTGGAGCCCACCATCTTTTTGGCACCATTGCGAGGGAAGCGTCAGAGTATTGGTGATTGTTTCTTTTCTTCTATTTTCTCCTACAACTTTCTGCTAAGTAGTTTATTTCATTTCATTTCCGCAAAAGTAGAGTAGATATTTCGTGCTAACACAAATTAGCATTTCAATTCCGCAATTTCAATTCTGCAAGCGTAGATTAACATTTCAATTCAGCAAGCGTAGACTAGCATTTAATTCCTGCAATTTCATTTGAGAAAGATAGATTAGTCCTTTCATGCTTTCATTTCAATTTCGCATTTTCATTTCAGCAAGATAGTTAGTTTCAGTTAAATCTATTTTAGTTTTGCAGGTACTAGAAGAAAAAAAAACAAAAGTAATCAAAAGTCTTTCCATTTCATGCATCGTAGGAACAGAGATAAAACTGGCAAATTCTTACCCAACACCCCCACCACATCACTGAGTCAACCTTCTCTACTCTCTGGTGACAGTGAGCCAGAAGAACCTATAGGTGAACTTCCTGAGATATACGAAGATCCTATAATAGAAGAAGAGTTATAGAACACTCCATCTGAAGCCATGGCTGAAAACCGAAATGGTAGAAGAGAATATGAGAGAATAGAAGGTGCCTTTCCCATCCGGGAGACCAATGGAGACATGAAAATGAAAAACATAAGCCCCTCCGCTTTACCTCACTTCCACGGATTGACTACTGAAGACCCTGATACCTTCCTGTTTGAGTTTTCTATCCTTTTTCTAACTTATGAATATGCTAAAGATGAGCAAAAGTTGAAACTATTTCCCTCTACCCTCAAGTATGCAACATTACGCTGGTTCATGGGGTTACCTGGAAACAGTATCACCACATGGGCTCAGATGCAGCAAGCTTTCAATGCCAAATACCGGGACTACTGTAGATCCAAGGAAACTAAGGGAGAAATATTTCTGATGACCATGGGAAGCGATGAATCTTTAGAAGACTACAAGGAAAGGTTCCAACTCAGTTGTAAATGGGCCAGGTGCAAACTTGACCTAGAATCTTCGAAGCTGGTTCTGCTCCGAGGAGTCCCTGAAGACCTTCTGGACACCCTTAACATGCTGACTGGAGGAGACATCTACCAACTACCTTATGAGGACATAAAAACTGTGTTTAGAAACCATTCTAGGGCGGCCCAGAAGAGAGGTAGGGGGAATCATCTTTCAACTAGTACTACCTTCTCCAAGCATGAGTTTGCTAACCAGATGGAAGACCTCAAGAGTGAGATGAGATAGACTATTGCCATGCAACTTGATACCTTCCGAATTCAACAAAAGAAATAAGAAGCTGAGAGGGCTTTGACCATTTTTTGTCCTAGATGCACGAGGAAGCATCCCAAGAATGAGTGCCCATTGCACTCAGTAGAGGTATGTTTCGTTTGTGAGGAAGACCACCCCATCAACCAATGCCCTACCTTGCCTGGATTTAAAGCCATATATCTAGGGGCTGAGGTGGCTACTGAACCTATCTACTTCCTCAACCAGAGGAGGCCACATGGACCCAGACCTTACCAACAGGGGATGCAAGGGACATCCCAAGCTTATTATAACCCCAACCAATCCACTCATATACCTTCTTGGGGCCCCCCTGCTCAGCCTTCCTGGTCCACACCTCCTCCGTGGTCTTATCCATCTCCATACCATACTCAACCTCCTTCTCATTCGTTTCACTCACATGCCCAGCACAACTAGTGGAATGCACCTCAACTGGGGTGGAGGCCCCAGTACAACACTCCTCCTGCCATTTTGCCTCCACCACCGGCTCAACCACAACCATTACCTCCTTCTCCTCCAAGACAACCCCAGATACCTGCTCAACCGAGCTCGAACCCCAACAACAGACAAGCCGAGCAGGTATATACTGGGGAGACAACATGCCCTACCTATGCTGTGGAGATCCAGGAGATCAACCTGCAATCTAGGAAGGTCCTTCTAGAGCGCCAACCTCCTCCCCTAGGGGAGGAGGAAGAGAAATAGGAAAGTGAACCCCAAGCCATTCCACCCTTTCCTGTGCGACTCACAGTAACCACACAACCCAACCCACAAGAGAATGAGCTTCTGGGAGAACTCAAGAAGTTGTGTGTGAAAATACCACTTCTCCAGGCCATAAAATATGTACCGATATACAACAAATTGATTAAGGAGAAGTGTTTCAGGCACCCAGGCAGGCAAAAGAGAGATGCCTCAACCATCAATGTCATAGGACAACTATCCGATCTCATGTTGGGGCAAGTAATCTGTCCAAAGTATTTGGACCCTGGGAGTCCTGTAGTTGATGTCCACATCAATGGCACCATCATACCCCACACCTTGATTGATCTAGGGGCCACCATTAATGTGATGACCAGGGACACCATGCTTAAGCTCAACCTTCAGAGTTCCTTAAGGAAGACCTCGACAGTGCTGCAATTGGCAGACCGCTCCACCGTGACTCTCGAAGGGATTGTGGAAGATGTCTTGGTCTCTGTTGACTCTTGGGAGTACCCTGCAGACTTTTTGGTCCTTCAGCCAAAGGCAAAACTCACGGGATATCCCCTCATTTTGGGAAGGCCTTGGCTGGCTATTGCGAATGCTTACATCAGCTGTCAAGCAGGAAGCATGACCATAAAAAATGGGCATATGTCCAAAAAGTTGGTCCTATACCCTCCTGCCCAACCTCTGCTAGAACATGACTTACCTCTCTGGTTGGAAGAAGGAGAAGAGGATGAGGTCTACTCTGCACCATTATGCACAGTAGAGGCCACCAGGGGAGGTCCTCAAACCGAGGATGATTTGATTGAGAACTTAATCCAAAATCCTCCCCCTGGTGCACTATCCTTGGAAGAGTTGGTGGAAGATACCCAAGCCAATGCTTTAGTGGACCTATGTGCGACTAATCCGACCACTCCCAGAGTTAAGAATGTGGAGTTTGGCCCTAAAAGAACTTTAAAGATCAACTCCTCTCTCTCTCCCTCTCAGGAAAAGGAGCTATGTAGCCTCTTGACCCACCATTTGGAGGCTTTTTCCTGGAGCTACAAGGAAATGAAAGGAATCCATCCCTCGGTCTGTACCCATCATATTTACATTAAGGAGGACTGCAAGCCAGTCAGGCAACCTCAGAGGAGAATGAATCCAACCCTTAAGGACATTGTTAAAGAAGAAGTGCAAAAATTGTTGGATGCAGGATTCATCTACCCCATATCGGACAGCGAATGGGTTTCCCCTCTGGTGTTGGTACCCAAGAAAAATGGGAAGTGGAGAATCTGTGTGGACTACAGAGAACTGAACAAAGCCACCAAGAAAGACCACTTCCCTCTACCTTTCATAGATCAAGTGTTGGATGGACTGGCAGGAAAGAAGTTTTTCTCTTTCCTAGATGGGTTCAGCGGGTATAATCAGATCCAAATCAGCCCGGAGGATGAAGATAAGACCACCTTCACTTGTACATGGGGTACCTTTGCCTACCGAGTCCTTACCTTTGGGCTATGAAACCCTGCCACTTTCCAGAGAGCTGTATTGAGCATCTTTGCCGAGTTGGTTCATGATTTGATGGAAATCTATATGGATGACTTTACTCCTTATAGGTCTAGCTTCCAAGAAGCCTTGTCCAACCTGGGAAAAGTTTTAAGCAAGTGTATTGAGATGAACCTATCCCTCAGCCCTGAAAAATGTGAATTCCTGATGACTGAAGGGACTGTGTTAGGTCATACCATTTCTCGCCAAGGATTACAGGTGGATCCTAATAAAACTGCTATCATAAAAAAAGTTCCACCTCCTCAGAAAGTAAGAGATGTTCGGAGTTTCTTAGGCTTAGCGGGATATTATAGAAGATTCATTAAAGACTTCAGTAAGCTAGCCCCGCCATTGTTTGGCCTCTTAGCAAAAGATGTTGAGTTTAAATGGACTGACGACTGTCAGAGGGCTTTGAATGAATTAAAGGATAAGTTGGTGTCCGCCCCAATTTTGAGAGGCCCAAACTGGGCCCTACCTTTCCACATCGACACTGATGCCTCGAACAAAGCCATAAGGGCAGCCTTAGGACAAGTTGAAGAAAAACTTCCATATGCCATATACTTTGTTAGCAAAAACTTATCCAATGCAGAAATGAATTATACTGTAACTGAGAAAGAGTTCCTAGCCGTGGTCCATTCCCTGAACAAGTTCCGACACTACATCAATGTCTATCAAACATTTGTACATACTGACCATGCTGCAATTAGATATTTAATGAATAAGCCTGATATGAATGTTCGTATTATTAGATGGTTACTTTTGTTGCATCAGTTTGATTTGACTATCGTTGACAAACCAGGTAAAGAAAATGTTGTTGCTGACTTCTTGTCTAGATTGGATTTGCCTGTAGGTGAAGGAGGAACAGTGGATGACCAGATGCCAGATGAGCATCTATTTGCTATCTCAGTGCTCTCTCCGTGGTTTTTTGATATAACAAACTATCTGGTCTCAGCACAGTTCCCTCCGCATCTATCCTCAAAGGAGAAGAGCAGAATCGTGAGGAAGAGTGCCTCATTCACTTGGATCGGGGGCAACCTATTCAAACTTGGCCCCGATCAGATCTTAAGGCGTTGTGTAAGGGAGGAGGAAGTCTTTGACATCCTCCTAACCTGTCACGATGGGCCTTGTGGAGGACATTTTGCAGCCAAGAGGACTGCCTTCAAAATTCTACAGGCAAGCTACTATTGGCCCACTCTTCATCAAGATGTCAGAAGATATATCAGCCAATGTGACCGATGCCAAAGGATGGGGAAACCGACTCCAAGGGATGAAATGCCTCTCCAACCTCAAGTGACTCTTGAGCCATTTGAGAAGTGGGGTATGGATTTTTTGGGTCCTGTCAAGCCTCCTTCAAGGCAAAGGTCTTACATCATTGTGTGCACAGACTATCTGACAAAGTGGGCAGAAGCCAATGCAATCAAAGCAGCAACAGAAGAAAAGGTGGCTGAGTTTTTAAGAGAAAACATCTTCTACAAATTTGGCTACCCAAGAGAGTTAGTCACCGATCAAGGAAGCCAGTTCACCTCCAACTTATTTGAAGACTTGCTCGCTCATCACAAGATCAAGCATAGGACTTCCACCCCATATCATCCTCAAGCAAATGGGCAGGTGGAAGTCACCAATAGAGAATTATAAGGGATTTTGACTAAGGTGGTGAGCAGCAGCAGAAAGGATTGGGGAGATCGCCTGGTTGAGGCCACTTGGGCCTACAACACCACTTGGAAGACCACAACTAGTTTCACACCTTATGAGCTGGTCTATGGGAAGAGAGCTTTGCTGTCAATCGAGTTTGAGTACAACACATTGAGGATGGCAGCTAAGATGGACCTAGATATCAGCCATGCTCAACAAGAAAGGTTATTGCAGCTGAATGGGTTAGATGAACACCGAATACAGGCCCTCCTCCACTCAGAAGTGGTTCAACTTCAGAGGAATATGTGGCATGACCGGCACCTCAATGACAAACAATTCCAGCCGGGAGATTGGGCGCCACTGTATGATTCCAGACATAAGGATTTCAAGGGGAAGTTAAGGACAAGATGGCTAGGACCATATGCAGTGGAGAAGTGTAATGACAATGGTTCTGTCCTTATCCAGACCATTGATGAAGAAGCCATCCCCATGCTCGTCAATGGGCATCAACTAAAGATTTACAGGAAACCTCTTTCGAGGCAAGAGTTCATCAAAACTGTGGAAAAATCAGTGCTGGTCATAGAGAAGGGTTCTGCCTCTGTTTTGGGCACACCCTGAGCATCATTAAAAAAAAAAAAAATTCCATAAAAAGATCCTTGGGTGAAAACCTTTCTGAGGCGCCCAAGGCAGATGGTAGGGGTGAAAACCTCATTGAGGCGCCCCTGCTATCTCTCTAAAAAAAGAATTGGAATAAAAAAATCCTTGGGTGAAAACCTCTCTGAGGCGCCCAAGGTAGATAGGAGGGGTGAAAACCTCATTGAGGTGCCCCTGCTGTCTCTTAAAAAAAAAAAAAAAAAAAAAAAAGAAAAAGAAAAAAGAAGAAGGAAGAAACAGAAAAAAACAAGTTTAATCTCTGGAAATTGTTGCAGGTTGCAGGAACACAATGCAAAAGGAGACCTCTCAACTCAAGGACAAGGGTCCCTACCAAGCTACCAGGAAACCTCACATACACTCCCTCCATGAACACTCATTTTTTCCAAGGTTTGGACACAATCTGGTCATGGTTTAGCCTTCTACGGGGAGCTACAAGACTTTCTACAGGAAGTTCTGTATTTCTACAGGAAACATCCTGTAGAGCCTTTGGATGGGCCATGATCGATTTTGGAGAAGGATTTGAAGCTTGAAGTCCATTGAGGAGGCATGCAACCAATCGTTTCTTCCATCCTCCACTTGTTTCACCTCCTTTCACCACCATTGCTGCCATCTCATCGAATATACCTGCACAGTCATACCAGAACCCTGTTTTCTCATATATATATATATATATATATATATCTATATATATATATATATATATATATATATATATATATATATATATATATTAAGTGGGAAATAAAGCATGCAGAGGCTCGCACACTTTACCTGTCAAGGTGACCTCAGGACCCTGCACCTGTGAACACAACTCATTTATTTCAACATGCACCCCAGGAGGAGAAATGGCTACAGGATGTCCTACAGGAATCCTGTAGCAGCTGATCTGGCTGGAACACATACCATGGAGACACCAGCAGCTCATGAAGCCGGTCCATGCAGCATTCACCACCAGGAAATCGGGTCTCAAGGTCTCGTAGCCAGCAGTAGCTAATGAAAAGGAGCTTCAACACCTGTGCACGAAGCAGCAACAAGCAGATCCAACATTCCTCATCCTGAAACCTGAAAAAACCACGTCCATGACCGCATAGGTAAGTGCCTAACCTTATTTCGTCAAATTACATAAGCTATACTCTAAATGTGCATGACTGTGAGAATGGATGGATTGAACAAGTCTGGTAGCCATTCAACTGGCCACCACAACTAGTCAGACGACCTCGTAGGATCCGAATGGGCTTGGTTATGCCGAAAAGATGGGAAATTGACAAGCGGGAAGTGTCCAGTCGGGGAGAAGCAGCAATATGACAGGAATGGTGGTGGTGAATGCAAAGGGAAGAATTCGACGGTCAGGGACACGCCGAGGAATGATGGCTGTGACGTCGGTCAACAGATCGACAGGTACAGCTCACCTCCGTGCCATGAATTCCGCAGTAATTCAAAATCGGCCGTTTGAATAACTTATGATACACTGCAGTCATTTACACTCACAACCATTTTGCAGACGAGTACGCGTCCTCCTCCTCTGCAAGTTGTTAGACTGAGTTCTTGGTCTGTTCCAACGTCCTGCTGCTGCTCAGACTCATCCAAAACCACCGTAACGTCCTCCAGAAGCCGTGCACAATTTCTACAGGAAGTTGTGCTACAGGGAGCCTGACATTACGAAGAAGCTTGGACTGTTCACGTTGAGGGTGGAAATTCTCAGCGAGGTGGGCCTGAACATAACTTTCCCATGCAAATAATTCAAAGGTGGTGAATTCAACGTGTTGAAGGGGTAGGAAAAATGTGAATGCAAGTCCGTCTATGAATTCAAAACTCGTTTTCTTATCGCTGCATGAAATTGTCTTCGTAGTCTGCATGCGAGATTTTCTCCAGGGTCTTGAATTAAATTACCTCCTATAGAAAAATTGAGACACTATCAAGGCTCACCTGTGAAAGATTCTGAACTTTATATGACTGTGTGCATAACGGAGACGTAGCTCTGCGCTCTGTGTAGAGAAATCCCGAAGTCCTCCTTCTGTACACGAGCAGGCAAGTTCAGAACAACAAAAACAGAGTTTTTTACCATGCCGGGAGGGTTCATTAGAAAAGAACCTTCAGACTCCAAGAAATTACGGGAAACCCCTGAGGTGGTGGACTTGTTTTCCCGTGCACACTGGATGTCATTCTGTGACAAGCTTCAAGGTCACGAAGACGAAATTACAGAAGAATTCCTAAGGTCCTTGAAGTCGAAGTCAAAGACATTGGCCGTTGAAAACTTCAGAGGATTGACCCTTAGACTCACCCCACAGCTCATTATTAGATTAACTGATCTACCGATGGGGGTACCCTGGGATAAGGAGGAGAGAAAATTGGGTCAGAAAGCTAAAAAAGAGTTCTTCTTGCCAGAGGAACAATTTTCAGAGGACAAGAATGGAGTTCCAAGAACTAGCCTACAACCGTTTTGGAGTGAAGTCAGCCTCCAAATTATGAAGTATATTACGTGTGAGGGGCAATTTAGAATCGTGCATGGCTATTATTTCCGGTTGCTCACAGAACTCAGGCACCAAATGGAGCTACCCTTAGAACAAAAATTGAGCTTTCCTTACTTCCTCCTACAATCCATGATTGAGTGTGCCACCAAACTGAGAGAGGGGACACTAGACTAGCTAGCCCATCATGGGCTTATCAAACTCCTCGTGGAAGATGCACTCCACACTTACACTGTCCCTCTCTCCAGGGAATTTTTTCGGAATATGTCTAAGGATGATGACATCTGAATTTTGGCCTAGGAGCTCACTTCCTCCAGCAGCGAGGAGAAGGAGCACACTCAGGGAGAGAAGAAAGCTAAAGGACAAGAAACCCCAAGCAAAACACCAAAGAAAGAACAAAAAGGAACATAAGAAAATGGCCAAGCTGCCAAAACAAGGGGTGGTAAAATTACACCAACACCCAGGGAGAAAAGACTACAGAGCATGGTAGAAAGGACTGAGAAAGTCCAAGCTAGTGAGGGCACCCCTAAGGCAGCCTCAGCCAAGCTAAAGGAAAAAGCACCCTCAGCCAAGCAGGCTAAAACAGTGCCATCTGCTTCTACAGGAAACCAGAAGGCTATTTCTACAGGAAGTTTAAAAACGGCTTCTACAGGAAGCCAAAAACCAGCCACTACAGGACTTTCTACAAGAATTCCGGAAAAAGGACAGCAAAAGGAGAAATCGGCTAAAATTCTAGCTAGGGAGGCAGTAGCTGTGCTGGCCACCCTAGGTACCTCTCCCAAGCCAAAGGAAAAACGAAAGAGGGAGACTCCTCTGTATTTTAAAGCAAGAAGGAGTGTGAGAATTAAGACTGGCAGACCACAGCCTCCATCAAAAGAGCCAATCACAATTGTGGATACCCCTACCACACCAAGGGATAGGTCCTCCTCCAAGGCATCCATTACTTATGAGCAGGGGAGCCCGAAAGCATCCTCATGGAGGGAAAGGATGGAGAAATTGAACTCGGAAGCCTCTCTACAGGATGCCGAGGCGGTTCTGCAAGAAACTTTGGCTAGGCTGAAGGAAACTGAGCAGATGGAGGAAAGAGCAGCCAAGTCACCATAGGAGGAGGAGAAGACCGATGTCATCATGGAACCAAGCCCCCAGCCTAGCCTGGGCTCTTATTATAACTTTTTGGATGCCGAAAAAATTATTTCTCAAAAATTCACAGTGCCACTGTTTCTAGCACTAGAGGAAGAAAGAGTACGAACCCACACTTGGATGAGGATCGCTAAATCCAAGGGGGTAGCAGATATAGGGCCTATGGAGGAAAGGCTCAAGGAAACAAAAAGGGATTTGGCAAGAGTACGGCATGTGGAAAGCTTCCAACAGGCCAGGTTAAGAGAAGAGAATGAGCTGCTTAGGCAATAGCTACAACTACAGGGACAGAGGAAAGAAGAGGACACAATAGCCAAGGACACCACAACAGAACCTCAAGAAAAAGAAGGAATGCAAGCTGATCTTGAGGAACTAAACTGGCAACTACAAGAAAGGGAATTGCAGGCAGGCATAGAGATACAATCTCTAAAACAACAAATGCAAGAAAAGGAGGCACAACTGGCTTGCATGGCCAGTTGGGCAATGGAAGCTCTGCGATGTAGGTAGCCAGCCAAATCCTATGGCATATACCTAAGGGATCAATGGCTGCAATTCCAAATCAACACTTTGGCACAAAGGGGTATCTCCCAAATCCAAAACCCCCAATAGTTCATGGATTTATGTAACAGAAGTTCATCGAAAGATAAGGCTAAGCTTTCAGAGTTTTACCTTCATAATTTGGCCCTTCCAAACATAACCTCGTGGGACCCCAACACAGCAGTAGGGGACATGCAGCTGATGGAAATGACCTCATGGTTAAACCACGAAGAAAAGAGAGCGGCAGAGGTTAGAAATGTCATGGACCAAGAACTACATGAACCACTGCTGATTAGAGCAAAGCCAGGGGACCCCACAACATTGATATCCGCTCACCAACACCTAGCAACCAACTCTCAGGTTTTATTAGAGTACATGGATCGGCAGGCTCAGGCCATAGCACACTTCGAGGATATGGAGCGATTATTAGGGGAGAATTGTGTTCATGCTTGCACCCGTAGGTGGAACACATTGTCCCACAGCCTCAAAATCAGGGAATATCACACTCCAACTAGAATGAGGGACGCCTTGGCACCAGTGCCTCTCTACAAGAAGTCTATGCAGAACCTCCAGGCCAGCTGGATAGGCCTCAAGCTAAGTCCACCTTTGCTTTTGGGATTGTTAGAAGGAGGCATAGAAGAAGAAGAGCATAAGCAGTGGGAAGAGGTGGGAAGGAAGGCCAGATTCCATGACAGTGAGGAGGATACTACTTCAGAAGCATGGGATGTGAGGGTGGCAATTAAAGCAATGAAAAATGAGGAGCTGGACTAGTTGCTTAGGGGATGAGCAACCCTTTTAGCAGGGGGGTGATGATGAGCCCGAAATTTGGTAACTTGTTGGGCTCATTTGGCCTAATTATCCTTGTTCAGTCCTTGTTAAATCCTTCATTTTTCATAGCTTATGCATTATTTTTCAGTATGTTTATGTCATTTGTACGAATAAGGGTAGTCACTCTTCCTAGGTGGCTAACAAGTGCTCATTGCAGGATTTTTGACACATGTCGGAGCAAAATCGAGCAATCATGGGCTAGAAGACAGCCAAGCTTGAGGTGAGGATTCGTAGGGGGGTTGTCTATTGCATTAAATAGCCCTTCCTCAGGATCTTCACCCTCAACACCGAGCTCCAAAGGCCACCAAAACCGGATCTAGAAGGCAACCAAGCAGATTTTGGAAGGGGATTGACTCACAGTTTAGACAGCCAAGTCCCATAGATTTAGGAGGCCAGCTAGGGCCCTCGTGGTGTATAAATGTTGAGGCCTCAGCCTTCGTAAGGGACTTTTGAAACCATTACATATTTTGCACTACAGTGCTGTTAGCTTTACTTTGTTCTCTTGTAGCCATTTTGGCATAATTCTTGACTTATGACTATTTTTTGATAATGAGAAGCAGTCTGATTTTATATCAACTCTAAGTTTTCTATAGGAGCCATAGCTCTCAGGGTTGGGCCCAACCTGAGAGCTTAGGGCTTCCTTTTTGTACTGTTACCTTTCCCTTATGCATCGTTGTTTTCCTTTTATGCATTTGAAACGTATTTCTGTTGGGCAGATTTAGTTGTGTTGGTTAAATAGGTCACTGTTTATGAATAGAATTGCTTTAGATGTTTAAAATAGATTGGTAGTATAATAACAGGAAAAAATCTCCAAGAAAAGGGTCAACAACACTCTCAGTTTCACCTCATCCTTATTGGATCAGGGGCTGGAATTGAAGAAACAGTGCTGCCCCAACAAAAACACTAGTTTTCTTGACCATGCAATCCTTAGTGTACTCTTTTCATTTGCAGAAGTTAGTTATGGGTTTAGATCTCTGAAATGTTTCTTTGCATGATTGATGTACATGGTTTTCTTTCCAAATAAAGCTGCTGTTCATTCATTTTATTGACAGTTAGATTCGATTAGCTAGGACTTCGATTATTTGTAAGACTTTGTTGATTCGGTTAAATGTACACCGTGCATGGCATCTATACCACTCTCTCATCCGCCTAAGTTTCATCAGAGCCAACTGTTCCATCTCCTAGCTAGGTTTCTTGTCTCACACCTGTCCTTTTGCCCATGTAACCCTACCTTCTTTCTCCATCATTGTCGTAGCCTTATTTAAGCCAAGTCAGCCTTCTACACCCTCTCACCACTCCATCCACCAGTCCCTGGGTCACTCCAGGCCCCTATCCTACCTCCCTATCCATTCATGCATCTTCCCTCACTCACCCATCCTCTAAAATCCACTTTTTAAACATCCTGTAGAAATTTCTGAACATCCTGTAGAAATCCCTAAACATCCTGTAGAACCTGTAGAAGCTCACAAATGAGGTTTCTTGATAGCCAAACTTTGTGAAACTCTCTGGAAGGGTGTTAGGGACTCCTTAGACCCTCTCTGAACCTTCCCAACATTTTCCAAGCATTTCTCCTCCCTGATCCACCCCTGCACAGTAAAAAGCCAGTTAAAAGCACATGCATGATAATTCTAATAACTTATTCAAAAATATAAAAAGATGTTTTCTTCAGGTAGAGGTAGTCTAAACACATGTATTTTACCTTCATAGAAGTAATGGCATCCCTTCCATTATTTTCCATTCTCTCCTTTGCATCAGTAGGACTAGCTAGTAGAATTAGGGTTTGCTAGGGTTTGCATTACTTTTTGGCTTTCAGTTTCTTCCCGCAAGTAGATTAGCTTCCTTTGAGTTAGATTTCAACCCTAAGTTAAAAAGCTTCTTCTAAGAGCTCATAGAGGTTGGATTAAGCGCCTAGCGGACTTGTGCCAGCTGACCAAGTGACAACTGTGGTAAGAGCTAGTACTTGTGCATACAGCACCATCGCTTCCAAGTTTGTTACGAACTACCGGGTTGATAAAAGTAAAGAAGGGAGTCCTAGGAGTTGCAGCATTATTGCTGTAATACTGGAGCCCACCATCTTTTTGGCATCATTGCAGAGGCTCGCACACTTTACCTGTCAAGGTGACCTCAGGACCCTGCACTTGTGAACGCGACTCATTTATTTCAGCATGCACCCCAGGAGGAGAAACGACTACAGGATGTCCTACATGAATCCTGTAGCAGCTAATCCGGTTGGAGCACATACCATGGAGACACCAACAGCTCATGAAGCCAGTGCATGCAGTATTCACCACCAGGAAATCGTGTCTCAAGGTCTCATAGCCAGCAGCAGCCAATGAAAAGGAGCTCCAGCACCCGTGCACGAAGCAGCAGCAAGCAGATCCAACATTCCTCGTCTCGAAACCTGAAAAGACCACGTCCATGGCAGCACAGGTAAGTGCCTAACCTTATTTCGTCAAATTACATAAGCTATACTCTAAATGTGCATGACTGTGAGAATGGACGGATTGAACAAGTCTGGTAGCCATTCAACTGGCCACCACAACCAGTCAGACAACCTCGTAGGGTCCGAATGGGCTTGGTTATGCCGAAAAGACCTTAATTGACATGTGGGAAGTGTCTAGTCGGGGAGAAGCGACAGTATGACAGGAATGGCGGCGGTGAATGCGGAGGGAAGAATTCGGTGGTCAGGGACACACCGAGGAATGATGGCTATGTGGTCGGCCAACGGATCGGCCGGGACAACTCACCCCCGCGCCATGAATTCCGCAGCAATTCAAAATCGGCTGGTTGAATAACTTATGATACACTACAGTCATTTATACTCACAACCGTTTTGCAGCTGAGTACGCATCCTCCTCCTCTGCAATTTGTTAGCCCGAGTTCTCGGTCTTTTCCAACATCTTGCTGCTGCTAAGACTCGTCCAGAACCATCGTAACATCCTCCAGAAGCCGTGCACGATTTCTACAGGAAGCTGCGCTACAGGGAGCCCGACATTACGAAGAAGCTTGGACGGTTCACGTCGAGGGTGGCAATTCTCAGTGAGGTAGGCATGAACATAACTTTCCCATGCAAATAATTCAAAAGGTGGTGAATTCGATGTGTTGAGGGGGTAGGGAAAATGTGAATGCAAGTCTGTCTATGAATTTAAAAGCCGTTTTCTTGTCGCTGCATGAAATTGTCTTCGTAGTCTGCATGTGAGATTTTCTCCAGGGTATTGAATTAAATTCCCTTCTGTAGAAAAATTGAGACACTGTCAAGGCTCACCGGTGAAAGATTGTGAACTTTATATGACTGTGTGCATAACAGAGACGTAGCTCTGTGCTCTGCGTAGAGAAATCCCGAAGTCCTCCTTCTGTACACGAGCAGGCAAGTTCAGAACAATAAAAACAGAGTTTTTTACCATGCGGGAGGGTTCATTAGAAAAGAACCTTTGGACTCCAAGAAATTACGGGAAACCCTTGAGGTGGTGGACTTGTTTTCCCGTGCACACTGGATGTCATGCTGTGACAAGCTTCAAGGTCACGATGACGAAATTACAGAAGAATTCCTAAGGTCCTTGAAGTCGAAGTCAAAGGCATTGGCTGTTGTCAACTTCAGGGGATTGACCCTCAGACTCACCCCACAGCTCATTAGCAGAGTAACTGATCTACCGATGGGGGTACCCTGGGATAAGGAGGAGAGAAAATTGGGTCAGAAAGCTAAAAAAGAGTTCTTCTTGCCAGAGGAACAATTTTCAGAGGACAAGAATGGAGTTCGAAGAACTAGCCTACAACCGTTCTGGAGTGAAGTCAACCTCCAAATTATGAAGTATATTATGTGTGAGGGGCGATTTAGCATCGTGTATGGCTATCATTTCCGGTTGCTCACAGAACTCAGGCACCAAATGGACCTACCCTCAGAACAAAAATTGAGCATTCCTTACTTCCTCCTGCAATCCATGATTGAGTGTGCCACCAAACTAAGAGAGGGGACACCAGACCAGCTAGCCCATCATGGGCTTATCAAGCTCCTCGTGGAAGATGCACTCCACACTTACACTGTCCCTCTCTCCAGGGAAATTTTTCGGAATATGTCTAAGGATGATGACATCTAAATTTTGGCCGAGGAGCTCATTTCCTCCAGCAACAAGGAGTAGGAGCACACTCAGGCAGAGAAGAAAGCTAAAGGACAAGAAATCCTGGGAAAAACACCAAAGAAAGAACAGAAAGGAACGCAAGAAAAAGGGCAAGCTGCCAAAATACGGGGTGGTAAAATTACACCAACACCCAGGGAGAAAAGACTACAGAGCAGGGTAGAAAGGACTGAGAAAGTCCAAGCCAGTGAGGGCACCCCTAAGGCAGCCTCAGCCAAGCTAAAGGAAAAAGCACCCTCAGCCAAGCAGGCTAAAACGGTGCCATCTGCTTCTACAGGAAACCAGAAGGCTATTTCTACAGGAAGTTTAAAAACGACTTCTACAGGAAGCCAGAAACCAGGCACTACAGGACTTTCTACAGCGAGTCCGGAAAAAGGACAACAGAAGGAGAAATCAGCCGAAATTCTAGCTAGGGAGGCAGTAGCTGTGCTGGCCACCCTAGGTACCTCTCCCAAGCCAAAGGAAAAACGAAAGAGGGAGACTCCTCTGTATTTTAAAGCAAGAAGGAGTGTGAGAATTAAGACTTGCAGACCCCAACCTCCATCAAAAGAGCCAATCACAATTGTGGATACCCCTACCACACCAAGGGATAGGTCCCCCTCTAAGGCATCCATTACTTATGAGCGGGGGAGCCCGAAAACATCCTCATGGAGGGAAAGGATGGAGAAATTGAACTCGGAAGCCTTTCTACAGGATGCCGAGGCGGTTCTACAGGAAACTTTGGCTAGGCTGAAGGAAACTGAGCAGATGGAGGAAATAGCAGCCAAGTCACCACAGGAGGAGGAGAAGACCAATGTCATCATGGAACCGAGCCCCCAGCCTAGCCTAGGCTCTTATTATAACCTTTTGGAGGCCGGCAAAATTATTCCTCAAAAATTCACAGTACCACTGTTTCTAGCACTAGAGGAAGAAAGAGTACGAACCCACACTTGGATGAGGATCGCTAAATCCAAGGGGGTAGCAGATATAGGGCCTCTAGAGGAAAGGCTCAAGGAAACACAAAGGGAGTTGGCAAGAGTACGACATGTGGAAAGCTCCCAACAGGCCAGGTTAAGAGAAGAGAATGAGATGCTTAGACAACAGCTACAACTACAGGGACAAAGGAAAGGAGATGAAACAACAGCCAAGGACACCACAACAGAACCTCAAGAAAAAGAAGGAATGCAAGCTGATCTTGAGGAACTAAACCAACAACTACAGGAAAGGGAATTGCAGGCAGGCATAGAGATACAATCTCTAAAACAGCAGATGCAAGAAAAGGAGGCACAACTGGCTTGCATGGCCAGTTGGGCAATGGAAGCTCTACGACGTAGGCAGCCAGCCAAATCCTATGGCATATACCTTCATAGAAGTAATGGCATCCCTTCCAGTAGTTTGCATTCTCTCCTTTGCATTAGTAGGACTAGCTGGTAGAATTAGGGTTTGCTAGGGTTTGAATTACCTTTTGGCTTTCAGTTTCTTCCCCCAAGTAGATTAGCTTCCTTTGAGTTAGCTTTCATCCATCAGTTAAAAATCTTCTTCTAAGAGCTCATATAAGTTGGCTTAAGCCCCTAGCGGACTTGTGCCAGTTGACCAAGTGACAGCTGCGGCAAGAGCTAGTACTTGTGCATACAACACCGTCGCTTCCAAGTTTGTTACGAACTACCGTGTTGATAAAAGTAAAGAAGGGAGTCCCAGGAGTTGCAACATTATTGCTGCAATACCGGAGCCCACGAAAATACAACCAGACTTTGTCGCCCACCTGAAACTTATGTGGAACCTGATGTTGATCATGTCGTTATTTGTACTTGGCTTTTGATTTCTCCAGAATGTCATGGACCTGATGTCAGATATGTTGGATGTTCTCAATGAAGCTATTTGCCTTATCGGCTTCCAAGTGGACATGAGCCGAATCTACCTGAGTAGCTACAAATGGTATGGCCACGTCAATGGGACATAGTGACTGGAATCCCAAGCCCACCTGAAAAGGGCTAGGGCCAGTTGAGTTGTGGAGAGCCCGATTATAGCTGTGCTGGACATAGGGAAGATTCTTATCCCATGTTCTTGAATGCTTTGAGTTGTACATGCATAGAATGTGTACGATCATCCTGTTGACGACCTCTGTCTGGCCATCAGTTTAGGGATGGGAAGCTGTGGACTTAGTGATCTTGGTGTCTAACATCGACTAGAGACTGAACCAAAATGTACTTAGGAATCTACTGTCTTGATCTAAGATAATAGACTATGGGATCCCAAAGTGTACCCACACTCATTCAAAGAAGAGTTTAGCTGTGGCTTTTGCTATGATATTCTTCTTGCATGCTGCCATAATGGCCATATTTGAGAATTTGTCGATGACCCAAAAAAAAGAGTCATTGCCATGCTTAGTAGAAGGAAGGCTCGACATGTAATCCATGGAGACGGATTCCCAAGGTCAACTAGGGGTAGGTAGCGAAGTATAGAGGCCTTGCTTCTTGATGGTTGGTTTGGCAATGGCACAGGTAGTGCAGGATCTGATCTACTTCCCGACATCCTATCGAAGATTTGGCCAATAGAAACAGTACTACCACTATTTTCTCGACCCCGAAATTCCCAACAGCCCAACTGTAGTGCGCTTCCCAAATCATATTGGCTTGCTCACTTGAAAGAACACTAAGGTTTCCTAGGTGGCATAGCAGGGCATCCTGGAGGTGAAAATCTGGAACTTGCTGACCCTCCAAGAGCATCTAGTATGTGTGGCTGAATTATGGGTTGCTTTTGTAAAGAAGTGGCCAATTAGAAGTCTCGTGCCCACAAGAGTTGAGCACCGTGGTTAACGCCATGATCGGTGGTCGGCTGAGTCAGTCTACAAAATTATTGGTGCTACCCTTCTTATACTTGATATTTAAATAGAACTACTGCGGGTATGTGGACCACTTTTGATGGTAATCATTCTGCAACTTCCCTTGCATATGTATGAACTACAGGGGTCAGTGGTCTATGTGGATGACTGTTTCCTTCCCCAAAATGTAATGCTTCCATTGTCAGTAGGTTTGCATAATGGAATACATCTCTTTTTCATAAGTTGGATACTTCCAGACTGTGTTTGAAAGTGTCTCACTGTGATATGCCACTAGATGCCATTGTTGAGTAAGGACTGCCCCAATAGCATAGTCAGATGCATCTGTCTCAATCTCGAATGGCCGTTGCAAGTTTGGTAAAGTGAGCACTCATGTAGAGCAGAGGTGATGTTTCAACTCTGTGAATGCCGTCTGTTGAGATTCAAACCAATTTTTTTTTGCTTTTGCTCCTCCCTTGGTGACTTGACTCAAGGGCCAAGTGATATGAGAGAATCCCAACATGAACTTGCAGTAGAAATTGGCAAGACCTAGAAAGCTATGGAGCTCTATCAGAGTGGCTGGGGCTGGACAATCTTGAATGAATTAGATATTGGCTGGACCCACATGCACCCCTCTTTCATTAATAATGTATCCTAGATACTGAACCTGGGTTATGCAAAAAGTGCATTTCTCCAAATTGACACATAGCTTGTGTTTCTGCAATGTTTGGAGAACATGTCGGATGTGGTGGAGGTGCTCTTCCTATCTTTGGCTGAAGATCAGGATATCATCCAAGTATACCACTACAAATGAGTTAGTGAATGGTCGTTAGATGTCATCCATTAGCCTCATGAAGGTTGCATGAGCATTTATCAACCCAAAAGGCATAACCAACCATTCGAAAAGGCCCTCCTTGGCTTTGAAGGCAGTCTTCCACACATCGAAGGGTTTGATTGGTACCTGGTGATAGCTAGACTTCAAGTCGATCTTACTGAAATATTTTCCCCCCTTTAGTTGGTCTATAAGGTCATCAATCCATGGGATCGGGTACCTATTCCGGACAATGATCTTGTTCAGCGCCTGATAGTCAATACAAAGTCTCCAAGTCCCATCCTTCTTCTGTACCAACATGATTGGGCTCCCATAGGGTGATGAACTCAGATGGATGTGACCTTTCTGTAGTAGCTCCTGAATCTGCCTCTTGATTTCGCCGTTCTCTAGAATGGAGCATCGATAGATTGGTCCATTGGGAAGCGACACACTTGGGGTCAGATCGATGGAGTGCTTGACCTGACAGTGTAGAGGCACCCTTGTGGGGGAGGTGAAGATGTCCTCGTACTCCTCCATGACCTTGTCCATCTGTTGTTGCCATGCGGAGGGGCCCTGTATGGAGGTCATGGCCACCGTATTCTTCTTTCCCTGAGGGCATATCACTAGGAAAACAAATTTCCTGGTTTTCGAAATGAGCTTACTGCATTATTTTTTAGTAACCAAAGACATGGCGATAGGCGGTGCTACCTCCAGTATCCTGTACAAATTATTTCCCAAAGTAACAATAACAGCACGAGGCCTTAACTCATACATAGCATGTCGCTTCCATAGGCATGGTTGGCCTAATAATACATCACAAACATCAAGGGGAGAAACATCACATAATACCTCATCTGTGAAGGGCTTGATGTTGTATGGAAAGCGACACTGCTAGCTCACGCGAAGATCCCATCCTTGGTGAAGCCACCTGATGGTGTATGGTTGTGGATGCACTTTGGTCAGTAAGCCTAGTCACTTCACGAACTCTACCAAAATGAGGTTCTTTTGGCTTCCACTGTCGACAATGAACTGTAGTGGGGAACCCTTTACCCACATCTCGGAGTGGAAGAGGCACTCCCCCTCCTCTTGATCTTTGGGTTCCTCCTTCTGGATCTTCATGGTGGCAATAGTGGCGTTGGGCTCCACATCAATAATCCACTTCCCTTTGTCATTCCCCTTGTCGGGTTCTTACTCAGAGTCGGAACATGCATTTGATTTCGAAGCCTTTAGCTCAGCCACTAGTGACTGCTTGGCCCGACACTCACTTGTGTTGTGAGTGGAGCTCTTGTGGAACTCACACCACTTTCCCGTGTCCTGGGCAAGTTGTCCTGGGCCACCCCGCCTTGGCTTTGTCCTTTGTTCTGTGGTTTGGGGGCACCTTTCCCTTGCTTTAGATTCACAGATCCAAAGTCTCGCTTCTTCTGTTTAAACTTTTTGTCGATCTTGACGGCATATCGGTATGCCATGCCAATTGAGATGTCTAGGGATTCTCTCTCTTCTTGGATGTACTTGTGCAGGAAGTTGTGGTAGACGAGAACCAAATGCTTCTTAGAGTCCTTGATACACAACTTCGTGTCAAGGGTATGAAAAACATTGGTAAACTTTGGCACATCTTGGTCCCTTCCGTGTCGCAGCGTTGTCCACTTAATGTATTTATCCTCATAGCTCCCGACAGGGTAGTACTACTCCTTGATCGCATCTCGGAACGAGTTCCAAGTGGGTGCGGCTGAAAATAATGAGTTCGTACTTTCATCCTTCTGCTCACAGTAGGTTTCCCACCAGTCCTTAACGTGGGGGGCTGCTTTGAGAAGTGCAAAAGTGATCTTTTTCTGGATTGAAAAATCATGAATGGAAAAATATCCTTCTAGAAAATTTAACCATTTATCTATAGTGTATGCATCTATCTGACCCTCAAATATGGGAATGTCAAAGTTAACTTGTACCTTAAAGGGTGTGGTGCTTCTTGAGTAGCTGTCGGAAGTAGATGTGTCGCCCTTGGGTAACCATTGAAGGATATGGGCAAAGTTGTCCATCATCGCGTTCCTTTGTCACTCGAGGGCTTCTTCAAGCAAGATTTTGATAGGATCTCCTGCCCCCTCATCTTTCTTTTCATCAGCCATGGGAGGTCGTCGGGATTTGCGACGCTGGTTTTGCAAATATTCGACCAATTCAAGTCCTAACTCCTTATATCCCGACATCGTTGGGGACATGCAAAGAAAAACAAAGAAAGAGCAGACCACTCTAATACCACTGATCCAAATTTAAACAGGAACGAAAAAAATTACAAATATAACCATAAATATAAAGATGCAGTAGAAATAACACTTCATTTCATTAATATCAAATACTGAATATCCTTACAAACAGAGTGGAAATAAGACTAGCTCGGGCGACGGTAGCTTATCTCTGAGAAAAGATGTGGTGGCTACATGCCTCTAAACTATGTTACAATGAGTCTTGAAGGCCTATTTATTGCTGAGAAACAATGGAAAACCCTAAACATCCAAAAACCTAACCCTAGGAGATGAAGCGCCAAACTATGGGCCCTATTTGGGTAAATTGGTACATCAACTTCCTGGGGTCGTAACTTTGGCATACGATCTACATTTGTCATGCAAAATACCTCGTTAGAAAGATCTATCCGAGGACTACAACTTTTGAGTGAGCAACATAAATCTATTACCCATGTTTCTCCCAATTTTCCCAAAAAACGTCATTTGGGGCCTAAAAACGGCTCTAAAAGTTCAAGACCTGAAAAACGCCAAAAATAGTAAATTGTGCTACAAATAAGGAAACTGTAAAATTGAAAGAAACAATGGTTGGGGTCCAAGTGGAATAGGTGGGTGGCCACCAATATCCACCTGGATCAATATCAACACTTGGTCATCTTTGCATGCCACTTATATGGCCAAGAGAGCATGAAGACCTTGCCATAGAGCTAGGTGATTGCATTGGACCAACTAGCGAGCGAAGGAAGGCCATGCAACTGGTTTGATATGTTGGCTCTCAGATTGAAGGAATAGGTGACAGGAGCTCGACATTCACCCAAAGGTCAGCAAGCAGAGATATACATGCCTGCCTATATTCTAGATGCGATATGTGCCTGTAAGCAGTTCCCAGGTTTGAAACGGGCATGAACACGTTTGGAAATCATTGTGCACACTTATATCAAATTGTTCTCTGAATGCAGCTTCTATGGAGTCATCATACAATTGTCAGACCACTTTGTTACCATGGAGTACAAAATGATATTTATGTGTGTAGCCACCCACATAGACTTGGAGATTAGTGCACACACTATGCATCAATATATTGCTCATTTGGCTGCGCTCAAAACTATGATGTGCATGTTAGCAGAAGAGTTGGAAAGAGGTGCCAGATCAGTGTACTTGAATGCAACGGAGGCGAGAGTTCACTTTCAGCAGGATGTCACCATTGAGCATGTAGACACCATCATGGACTACCATGATTGGCATCAGTCCGCCACCATTGATCATCGCGAGGTTGTCGAAGAGTTGGTATTCCCACGACTATTCGAGTCTTAGTGATATCTCACATGGCATTCTCAAGCCTATTTTGTCTCACATGGGTACATGTGCAGATCTTGTAAAAGTGAAAGACCAAGTGTTGATGGTAAAATGTAACAATCATGTAGTAGTTGAAGAGTCATGATGGTAGGTGAAGAGTCACAAACGGGAATGTCAAGGGTCACCCAACCCTTTGCTATTTATAAAACCTCATAACTCATTATAGAGGCTTTTGGGAGCCAAGATTCCTATAGGAGTATCTTAGAGAAAGCTTGGAGTGTATTATAACAAGCCTTGGTTTCTCCACAATGTAGAGCTAGTATATATCTTTGGAGGAGTAAGCAGTAGTGACTGTAACGTTCTGCTGTTGGAACTAGTGGTTGGTCGTGGTTGAATGTATGATTGGAACTTTCACTTTCTTAATATAACAGAGCCAACACATTTCATGCATATGTTGTTATTGTATTTTAGTTGTCTTGGTTACACTAACGATATATGTATCTGTTTTCTTACGAATGTATGTATGGAATCCTTCTATATATGTATGTACAAATCTTGTTGAGATGTGCTGCTAGTATAACCATCATTTTGGATTGTTGGTTCACCTTCCTTGAAGCTTGTGATGTATCTTTGCTTATGTGTTCCCTTCCAAACTGTGTATTTCAACAGGTTTCCAGGGGGCACACTCATTCCACTTTCTGTGTGTTAGAACCCTTCATGCATCTTCCTTGGCTTGCTGCATCAGTCACACCCTTGCTACCAATAAGGAAATCCTACTTTCCTCTACGCATAACCATAGTCAAGGCAATACCATACGACCCACTATTGGGACTCCTACACCAAATGGTCTAAGGTCTAGTTGGGACTTCTTACCTGGGAGATCCCCTGACATGTTGGCAGGTCCAACACCATCAACATTTCTGGTGCTAGAAGGAGGGTCAGTTGACAAGCTAAGCCCTAACATCCTATTTTTAATCTTCACATATTTGTCATGGATACTACTAGACTCATCCCTCCATGATTTTTCTCTTATGACGAACATCTCGACATCACGAGGTAGTTTTTCATCTCTTGTTGGAATTCACATATGATGGTGAAGGCGAAGTGGCCTGGCCCGAGTACTTACAAGAATTCTATGCATTTATTGATAATGCAGATGACTTCTTTGATGAAGAGGCCAGTTTCTTGCTTTCACACACACTTCATGAATCCCCACAATGATGGTGCTACAACCTACCTCCCGGTAGTGTGCACTCACTTGACCAGTTCTGTGATCTCATTGAATCTACTTTCCATCATTTTGATCCAGAACCTCTTGACAAAAAACTATTAAAACAATGGAAGACTCCACAAGAATTGCCTATGGATTTTTGGCAGCGCTTCCATGTATTACAGTTTCAAGCTCCGAAAAGCTAGATGAAGTTTCAATATCTTTGGGACAGATTCAAATATTGTCTTAACAAATCAATCAATCCCAAGATAAAGCTGAAGTTCAAACCCCGCTCAGCATACTTTGGTAATGGAGCTGCGCAATCATAGACGGACACAATTGTTGTCACAAGTGACTGTCCACTGTCCCCTCATCAAACAACTTCACCACTGTAGAGTGATGTGGGAGAACATGCATACACATCTGTTCAGCTGCCATACCCTCCCAACATCACTTCTCTCAATTTTCGCACATATTTGGTTGTGAAGCCCATAGGTTGTCACGTTCCTTTTTTACCTCAACCTCCGTCTTCATGTTCTGCTAATCCTCCAGATTGCACTGTCTTGTGTTCTTCCTTTCCAGACTCTACACCTATTGTGAACAAGGTTCAAGCCATCAACGGAGTTGGTGTTGCACAACCAACCTGCGTTGTCATTTATGATGAGTATGACTGGGAGCTCGAACATCAAATCGCAGTGAAGGATTATCTCCTTCTATCCGTGCCTCCTCCACTTTTCCTTGACATCTTTGGTGATTCCGCCATCTCTGATTTTCCTTGTATAAATCCACTAACGAATGCACCCATTGTTGATCATTCGCAGGACATGTTAGGTTCCTATATCAATAGGAGTCATAATTTTGAATGACTAAGGTTAAGCCTTGTAATGTTGTACATACCTTTGATTTCTACAAATGTTTTCCATATTAAAAAATTAAAAAATGTAAAGAGGGTATGTCCTAAAAGAATAATCAAAGGAAAAAAAGAATAAGAAAAGGTCAAAAAATGAAAATATATGAACCCCAAAAAACGAAAGAAACCAAGAAAGTGTGCAAGTTAAAATGCCACTATTACTTACTTTTATGCATAATAATGATTGTGTGCAGCTTGTTATTCATGCCACAATCCATGGTAATCAAACTATTTAATCTTGTTTATACCATGCTTTGAATTTTATGTTTATAGTTAGAAAATAAAATCTGACCAAACAGTTTAATATTGGCAGATCATTAGATAGGTAGAGTAAATAAAAGGAGCTAATCGATTTAATATGAGCCCTTGAATGATATAAGGTTAGAATTAGATAGTTTTCTTTGTAAAGAAAAGGATTTGATAAGGGTTTGCTAGCCTAAATGCACCCAAATAAAATGAAGAAAAAATGGTAGGATAAGTAAATGGGTAAGTAGTAGAAAGGTTGCATAAATATCAAGTGATTACACAAAAGCACTTATGTCATGTTTAAATGCATCTTTCAAATGTGCATAAGTAGTAAACAAAGCAAAGACAATGGTTCACAACTTGGTTTATTTAACATCCCCTTAGTCACTACTTACTAATTTCCCATAAATAAGTTCTAGTACTTTAAATCCTACAAGTCAAAGAGGCTCAGAGCATTTCTCTGACTTTTGGAGGGACCGGACCCTCGGCTTGATGACTTATGGACAACAAGTGCTAGAGTCCCCTTTATAAAAATTCATCCCCCTTCATTTTCCCTCATTTCCCTAATAAAACCCCCTTTTCCTAAGGTTAAACTCTATTTACCTAGGAAAAGTGAACCACCCCATGTAAATCCTATTTCACTAAAAAACCCACAAAAACACTTTATCCTAAGTATAAAGCGAAGTACGAAAATAATACACTTTACCCTTTTATTTAAGGAATATTCACTCCGCCCATCACATTTCATATTAATTTCTAATTTTATTATATAAACCCCAAAATTCCATTATCCCGTATTAATTAATTTCTTTATATAAATAATCCAATCCCTTAGTTTTTATAAAAACTATGTAAATCACCCCTATCCCAACAAAAGTTATTAATCACGAGATTAAGTCCTGCTTGATCACTTAACCCAGAATTAATTCCTAAACTAATCCCATACCACAGTGATTAAAACACCTGCCCCGCCCCCAACTCCCATTCATTTCCTTCGCACATCTTCTCCGCATGACTACCGTTTGATCATCGACCCCCTCATCCGACGACTTACATCCATATCAGCCAAACCCGATCACCGACCTTTACCCGCCTAATAAGGTGGCTTTCCCCAACCCCCTAAATGCTACGTGTCATGCTCTAAATTACATCGAGCAACCCCTCTCGAATACTACTCGGGGTCACAAAAGCGGTGCGATGGCCCTCCAATACCGCTTCCTCGCTTAACCAAATAAACTGCCAACTATTCATTTGCAAATGAACCTCCTAAAAAACCATCATTTTTCTATAAAAGGTTGAAAAGCCCTCTTTTTTCATTTTTCACTCATTTTCCTTGTAAAGCTAATAAAACCTTTGCGACTCCTGCCAATGCCGAATTGACCAACAAACCTCCAAATTCACTCCAGAAGACGCTGCAAATAGCCAACCTGACCACCCAGTCTGTACCAGAACCATACCAACCACTGTAGCTGCTGTGAACCACCAATTTGAAGCCAATTCACCCAATTCCAGGTATTTCACCATATAAAACCACTCCCTATTCTAAATTAGAAAAGTTCAGCCTGTCAAGCATTCTCATTAAGTCAAATTAATTGAAAATTAGCTTAAATTTAAGAACACCTGCGGCCAAAACCCTTTAATAAGTTCCAATTTCCATTTTAAACCTCTAAACAAGCCCCCAATGCCTAATCTAAATCCAAAATAACTAAGTTATGGCTGCCGTTGTTGCCTTGGACATTAGACCAATTACAACTCCCCATTTGGACCTCGACCACCTTCCCTTGGTTGATAGGGATTTCCAGATCAAAGATACATCTACACAAGGCAACTTGCTTAGAATCCATTGTCAAAGTAGGGATAGATACCTCAACCATGCTGATGATATTGGCCTTTAGGAGTCAAATTTGCCTAAATATCAGTTCCCCCAAGTACATATCTTCCCAGAAATTGTTCATATGTGCCATGCATGCCACATCCCTAGCCATAGAACCATAATGTATCATGACCAGAAGGTGTTTTTTACTATCACAGCTGAATCCATAAATGAAATTTCTGACCAGGACCAAACCTGACTCCACCCTCAATTGGAGATTTGTTAGACCAGTATTCCAAACTAAGTCCCCCCCTAGACTAGTCCAATTGTTCCAAGATTTCATTATTAAAGAGAAGCACATTCCAAAAAATCCCTGCCCCATATCTTTATGCCATGTTCTTTGAAAGGGGCAAAAAAATCATCACCATGATATCATGTATCCTAGGCTGCTCAGATGATGAATTTGTTGATGAAATTGTCCTTGCTGTCATGGCAATCTATACCCCATGTCAGCCCCATGCTATTGTGTACAATTATGCTGAGTTCATAGTGCAGAGGATGCATGAACAATTCAACAGGATGAGCAATGAAAAAGTATTCATATACTCATCTGTCCTCTACCATATGTTCTTATTTTATCAACCAAACATATTTCCTTTTCCCCTCCAGAAGTTGGATACCAAAGGCCAGCTCAGGTCTGTCATTTTTTGGACCCCACTGCTCCATAAGTATAACTCACCATACACTTATTCAGATTTTATAGACTCTTTTGTATATCTAGTCATGACCATGCATACAAGAAATCCTCCACCTAGGATAAGTCCAGAGATAGAAATATTCCTCGAGCTATCCAAACAAACCAAAGAGGGAGATTGGTACCTGTACCAAAACCACACAGAGATAAGGATTTATGGGTGCCAGCTTGCACCATATAAACTACCCAAATACTCCCCATGAGGTTATTTCTTTGGAGTATTATAGGAAAATAATGAACTCAGATGAAGTAAATTTTGTTTCATCCAAGAAGAAAACCCAGTTCACAATCAAAGATCAATTAGGCCCCTTCATCTCCAATTCTAGAGAGGCAGGGAAGGAAGCAGACCAAATTTTGCAGCAAATGAAGTTCCGACAGAGTTTCATGTGGAGGTATGATCCTCAAGAATTCATGACCAGATTGAGAAAAAAGGCCAAGTTGGGACCTTATATCCACCACCCCATAGAAGAGATAGAAAGATATGCAAATCAATCTGAATGGGTGGAAAACACTCTGGTAGTCAGAGACAGTACAAAGGTAGATGTAGAAAATTCCTTATGTAAATTTGAAAGGCAGTTTGATGAAAGCTCATTTCTGTAGGTACCTGAACAACAAGAGCCAACCATGAACACCCCTCTTATCATGCAGACTCCTTAGAATGAGGAGAAAAATCCAGAAAGAAACAGAGAGGGAGCTTCCACTTCAGGAATGGACACCTCTAATCTGTAGCAGGAAACAAGTCACAACAGGAGGCAAAGGCTCAATCCTACCTCTGAACAAGAATATAGAGAAGGATTAGCACAGTGTACGAACACAGAGGTAGACAGAAGTAGGCCTACAACTCCATCTGGAGACATACAAGAGCCATCCACATCATAGACTCAGATGTTGGAGAGGCAGCTAAGTGTGGAAGTGTCTTTGTTCAGTAGGCCTACTGACAAGGACCAAGACATAAAGGACAGATATAAAGAAATCAAAATGAGGAATGAGAAGCTCAAAGCTCAGACTTATGCACAATATCTGAAACTCACTCCCACAAATCAAACAATACTGATGTCAGCTTTTGACATCAAGGAGGGAAAACTTCAAATGTCCTTTATCAAACCTACAACACAACAACCCAAGACATCTTCAGATTTCAAGAGGGTTGACTTTGAAGTATTGGCAAGGGATATTCATCCCATAGACCAGATATAACTGCACAAATAGGTTGGAGATATGATATACTACACCCTTACAGGTAAAGCCATAGCCGCCCATTAGCTACAAAACTCATTAAACAACATCTCGACATAGTTTCAGTTGGAGAAGGCCTCCTCACAGGCCAAACATACAAGGATTAAGTCTTTGGAAGACTTGGGTTATTGAGTTGGGACATGATCCCAAAGATATAAAAGCTACTGATCAGTTGATAAAGAAGAAGAATGATGATATTACTGCACTGAACAAGCAATTGAAGATACCTCAGTTACAATATCCTCAAACACGTGAAGTCTTAGAGAGCCAAACCAAACATGAAGAGCTGATGGACTTAGTCCTAAAACTTAATGATCAACTAAGAGAGACTTAGAAATAATTGGATAGCTTGATCCAATTATAACAAACTAACATTGCTACAGCTTCTACAAATGTCATCCCTACAGTATCTACTGTAGCGCCTTCCACACTGGCAACTTCACTATCACCTGCAGCTCCACCTGCCACAACATTGCTAGTTACAACATAGTCTACATTAGGCAGCAGAGTTGGTTAGAGCCATGGAGGAAATGTCTATTCAGGCTATGGAAATGAACAAACTAAAGGAAAATGTGGCAAGTTTAGAAACTGACTACAAACTTGCCCAAATTATGCAAAAGGAAGAGGCACAAAAGGCCAACAGGATGAGTGAAAGAGGCAACGCTATGGAGAAAGACTTGACATTAGAGAAACCCCTTGGGCAAGCCAAGGAATTTTTATGGGCCAATATCATTGACTTCGTCAAGGATATTTGGCCATCTATTCAAGTTATTTTTGAGTAGACAAAACTGATAAAGGTAGCTATAGTAGCTATTCAGAAAGTCAAGGAGGAATTGGGAGACATGCCTGAGGATGCCAATAGACTCATCCACTTCCTTAACAGAAAAAATAGGTATGAGCTTCATGAGCTAGATATAGAAGACATGACTGAAACCATTTTGGAAATAAGGAAGGTCCTTTCCAAGAGAAACCTAATGCTGAACTTAGAAGAAAAGTGCCACAACATGCAGATAGCCATTGATAGATTCATGGCTAAATTCTAGATTTTGAGGGAGAAAGGATTGCCCAGTCCATTGGTCATTAATGAAAAACTTATGACACAACTGGACTATGATAACAAACTTAGGCAGTTGGCTAAAGAACAAGCTAGTACTTTAGCTATAAAAGCATTGGCGCCAATAGGCAAAGTTTTGTATAATACATTTGAGAACTTGTTTTTTCTCCATCATGAGATAAAACACTTGTTCATTACCAAGCCTAATTTTTCCAAATATACTGAGGCTGATGAGATATATAGGCAGATGATGAATATCAAATTACTTGAGGTAGAATGGTGGGGAAAAATGACTGATTTACTGTGAGAAATTTACAGTAAAAGAGTTACTGCACAATAAAAGTAGAGCAACCAAGTAAACAGATGAAAACAGGAAAACAAGGTTAAAGAGTATCAATGTCAAAGAGTATCAGTGTCAAAGAGTATCAGGTCAAAGGTAAAAGAGAAGAAGATTCCAGCGTAAAAGATCACAACATCAAGCCAGCATAAAGGGCTACAAATCCAACCATAAAGGCCAGCAATACCACAATAAAAGGGACAACATGAAATAGTTCAATAGCTGTCTCTATCTTCCTGCGAGAAGATATTTTGTATTTCATAGATTAAATGTAAAGTTTGTTTTGAGATATTTTGTAATAATTTATGTATAAATACTTCATAATTCGAAGTATGTAGGGTGGATTCTTAGACATTTCTATAGACCTTTTTTATCAAAAGACTGTAAGCTATTGTATCACCGATTAGACCAGCAAGCTGTATTAATGAATAAATACAAGACATTTCATTGGATTCATGTGTAGAGCGAAGTGCAGACAAGTATTTTCTCTTGTGTTGTTATCTTTCTTAAAAATTTTTCCACCACATTTATTGCATATATGAAATCTGAATGCTATAATATGGAATGATATCTCAGAATTTGCTTCATTGCACTCAATTTTAATTATTATGCATTTTAATGTTTTTTTACTAATTATCTAAGTTAAGGAATTCTTGATTGCTCCTTAGTTTAGGTAGTCTCCCTGTAATCTATAGAAAAGGATTTTTAATTGCCCTTTGTTCATGATTATCCTCTGTTCCTCATTTTAATCTTGGTCTGAGAATTCTTAAGTGCTCTCTCACCCTGGTTAAGATCATTTCACCCATCTGGACCAAAGACTTGCATTTTACTCTCCTAGCTTGCCCTTTGAACACTCCCTTTAGTGAGTTAATTCTAGTTCTGTTGCCCTTCTTTGACTCCTCAGCCCAATGGTCCAAATACATCATTCTATCCATCTGTGTTAAGGATTCCACCATCCAACCTTCAACACAAATCAAAACCACCCGAACCTTCAGAACTAGCCTAAAATCCCAGCAAACAAAGCTAAATCATATAGAGAGAGCCCTCTCTGATCCATAGGTTGGATAGAGCCTATCCTTAAAAGTTGGTTTGTGGTTACCTCGGTCCTTTCCTTCTTCTGAAAAATTCTAGGGAAAAGTTTTGAGTGATAACATAGTGGCGACCATACTGGGGATTTTGAATCCTCGATCTTAATAAAGCTTTAAGAAAATCCTAAATCTTCATTTTAAGCCTCTTAAAGTCATTTGTTAGAAGTTCTCTTCAAAATATCACAAAAGCAATTCAAAAGTTTGAAATTCTGGCTTCGAGGAAGACTCATTTCACTAGGGCTAATCCAGATCCAAATCATGCCCCAGTAATTGATAATCCCAACCTGATTTCAAGAAAATACAAGAAAGGAGAAAGTTCACTTAGCCAGATACCATTAGTTAAAGCTAATTCATGCCCTGATGAGTGGTTATTTTTATAAGAAATTCCCTTTGATGTGCCATTTGAACAACCATTATTTAGAACTAAATCCAAAAATGCACTTAGCGAAATTTTTCTAGATCCTGACTTTATCGTAGACCTTGAAGTTCAACAGGCCAACAAATCCATTGACGAATACATTTTGAAATCTCCACAATCATTTGTTAATACTTCCACAACCCTTGAGCTTTCTGAACAATCCTCCATTACTTTGAGTTCACCATTGTTCCCTTCAACTTCATCAATAATACCTTTTGAAGTCCATCCTTCACCACCATTTGTACCAACTCTTCGTCACCAACCTATCATCTCCCATTCATCACCTACTAGCCCTGGTTCTTCCTCCACTCTTCATCCACATCTTAACCCCTCCCAATGTACAACCTTGGCAAATAGATATGCTCCTCTTGTTTTACCTGCCCAACTTGGTGCTATGCCAGTAGACTACCAAAGTAAAATTGTTCAATTTGATGGCATAGGACATTACACTAATTAACAACATGCCAAAAAGATAATAAATTACTTTGAGTTGCACAAGATTGACACAGATAATGTTCAAATGAGACTCTTCACCCAGACTCTAGCTGGTGATGTTAGGAAATGGTTTAAAGCATTGCCTGTTAATAGTATTGATAGTTTAGAAGCATTCCATCAGCGATCTTTGAATAGGTGGGAAAAGAAAAAGAACCCCCTACAAATCCTTTTAGAATATGAAAATATTAGAAGGGGACCTAATGAAATTGTTCAAGATTACTGCACTAGATTCAATAGTATATATAATGCCATCCCAATTAATCTTAGACCCCCACCTAACTTAGCATTAATAAAGTTCCCTGATGGTTTTGACACAGATATGGCATACCAACTTAGGGAAAGAAACCCCCCAACATTAGAAGAAATGCAAAGTGTAGTTGTTAGTGTTGAAGCTAATTTGTTAGCTAAAAGGGCTAGAGTTAGAAATGAAAAAAGAGGAACTGCTAAGGATGAAGCTTCCCCATTTGACCTTAAAATAGATAGTTTAGCCAAAAGTATGGAAATAATAATGGATAGAATAGACAACATAGAAAGGAAACCCCAATGGGATAACCAACAAGCACCTCCAGTTAGAAACCCAAATTTTAGAAAAAACCAAAATCAAAACATTGGGAAAAATAGACCGGATCAGAACATTAGGTCTCATTTTCAAGAAAATTATGCAGAAACATCCCATCCTGAAGACCAAAAACAAGACACATAAATCAAATTAATGGGAATAAATGACGAGGACACTATTTTTCTGACCCAAGATGAGCAGGAACTGCATATGTTGTAGCAATTACAAATCCAGTCTGGAGAGTCATTTGATTACAAACAGGGATATGATTATACCATTTTTGAAGTACATAAACAGTATAATATAAGAAGCAGAAAGAATGCTGATGTCCCTGACCAAACCAAGAAAACAATACAAAATCAACCTAAGAAAATAAAAGAAGCCCCTGTTTCAAAGATCCTCCAAATTCTCCCTAGGCAGAACCCAAATCCTTCTGGTCCCACCATTGTAGATATAATCTTTGATAAACCTTCTGCTGATCAACCATCCACCTTAGTTCCGCCTAAGGAACTAGTGGAAAAAACTCAAAACACTAGATTTGAGAATCCACATAAGGAGATCCCCAATAAAGGAAAGGAAGATAAGTCTACTCAGATCCCTGCTTCAAAAATCCAAAACCTTCAAACAAAAAAAGTTTCTTCACCATTCAATCTGGGAGCAGAGATAGAAAAACTAAAGATTTCAGTTCCTTTAACAGAACTAATCAAGAATGAAACTTACAAATCACAGATAAACCAGACCTTAAACATTTCTGAAAATGAGGATTCTGTCAACTTGTTTGATGACCAACCAGAACTCATATTTGGTCCAGATGTTAATGGCAAACCATTGGAAGGAGGAGTTCCACCTTTTTACATCAGCCTTAATATCCATGATAAAATTCTACACAATGCAATGTTGGATTTTGGGGCCTAAATCAATGATGGAAAAATTAAACCTAGAAATTACAAGGCCTTATAAAGACTTATTCTCATTTGACTCTAGTCAAGTAAAGTGTATAGGGTTGATTAAAGACCTGTGTGTTAATTTAGTCCAATATCCTACCAAAAGCATCCTTGTGGATATTGTAGTTGCTGACATCCCACCAAAGTATGGCATGCTGTTATCCAGATCATGGGGAGCCAAACTTCAGGGATCCTTACAACTAGATATGTCATATGCAACAATCTCTATTTTTGGACAACTTAAGAAACTATACCAAGAAACCTTAATGAAATACATGGTAAGTAGCCAGGATTGGCCTCAAAAATTTCCCATCTACTCCATACACTCAGACATTGATTCTTTTATCCTGTATAATGCTGATCAAACACTAGAAGAAATTTCAGATAGTATTAATACAGAACCAAAATAAATTGTAGTTTCTACACAAAATGAAACTAACCAAAGTTCAGAATTTTCCAATGAACAAGATGGACAAACTGCTATAAGTGATGAAAATTTTGTTGCACCAGATAGTGAAAATTACGATCATGAGATATTATGGCATTTAGAATTTGATGGGTCAGTCAATAAGTTTGGAGCAGGAGCACGTGTGTGGATATATAATTTAGAAAATAATCACTCAGAAGGCCATGCATATAGATTGAATTTTAAATGTACCAATAATATGGCCAAGTATGAAGCATTAATTTTAAGTCGTAAGTTAGTTAGGAATCTAGGAGCTAAAATAGTTTCTGTCATGGGAGACTCTGAACTAATTTCAAAATAGATTGATGCTGTATATATGACAAAGGACCCTAGATTAAGTTGTTATAGAGGAACTATTGTAGAAATAATTAACACTTTCCTAGAAATAAAGCTTGCAGTAATCCCTAGAAAACACAATATGCATGCCCATATTTTAGCAATGTTTTCCAGCACTTGCAAATTACCCTTCCAACCTAACCATCAGTACACTGCTAAAGTTAGGCAAAAACCTACAATTCCAGATAATTTGAAAAATTGGCAAATATTCTCTAATGACAAACAGATAAATAACTTTTTACTTTCAAAAGAAGAGTTTGTAAATAACAATATAGATAATGATACATCCATACATCCTGACTCTAAGGATGAGTTAGTGATAAATGAGATAGAAGGTGATGAAGTAGATAGATTTAACCCAACTAAATTTACTAAATTGGATATAGATAACTTAGAGAAAATCGAGAATCATGAAATAATAAGTGAAGAAACTGAAGTAATTAATCTCAAGGATAACTTATTACCAAAGGGACTAACCCCTTTGGAAGATTTATTTTATTCAAATGATGTTCCTAGGAAACCTAAAATGGAACTAGTAAGGTCTGATATAGAGGAATGTAACATAGGCACTGATGAAAATCCTAAACTAGTCAAACTTTCAAAATCATTACCTCCCACTGAAAAATTAAAATACATTGAGTTGTTGAAAGAATTTCAAGATGTTTTTGCTTGGAGTTATGAGGACCTTAAATCCTATGACACCAACATCATCCAGCACACAATTCCCATTAAGGAAAATCAAAATCCTTTCAAACAAAAACTTAGAACGATCAATCATGTCTTATCACCTGCAATTGAAAAAGAAATTCAGAGGATGTATAATGCGAAAATAATTGCATCAATCAGATTTTCTTATTGGGTGTCAAATTTGGTGCTAACTAGAAAGAAAAATGGTGAGATCAGACATTGTGTGGATCTCAGAAACCTCAAAAAAGTGTCACTAAAAGACAATTACCCTCTCCCCAAAATGGATCACATTTTACAGAGGGTAGTTGGTGTTAGTGTCAGTCTTTACAGCGTTCCTCCAGTGATCAAACATGCTCTTACAAAGTGATTTTAAGGTGTCCAGGTCAAATTTTGTCATTTAAGTGAGTCTTCAAGCAAAATTTGGTCAATAGGCATTAGGTCTAGGGTTTGCTTTTACTCCTTCCAAAGTTGTCCTAATGTCGGTCCATGTCACCATTTAGATGAGTGTGCCATCATTCAGAGGGTTTTCATCATCGTGTCAAGTTCCACTAGGTCATTTTATACCTTGTTCATGTTTCAGTTGCACCTAGGTAAGGTTCATTTCCCTCTCCTAGGGTTTTGAAGGCAATTTCTCTTAGATGGTCAAATCATTAACAAAACTTGTATCCTAATGTTCATACACCTTCCCCTATCCTTAATGTACCTTATTAAACACTTTCCATCACTGATATCTCCCAAATTCCTCATTTTCGCACAAACCCTAGTTTCTTGCTACAACTTGGCAATTTTCTAGACTAGGCCCGTGTTTTGCCCTTTTGGACCCCTTCCCCTCGCTCAAACTCTGAAAGTGCACTTTCCCCTACTTCCTAACATCCCTCATTACTTCTCAAAATTTTCCCAAGAATTTAGAAGCCCCTTATCCCCTTCAATTCGCTTCATTTCGACAAATCCCCTGTTCCACACATCGGGGTAGGTTTTACTTCAATGATGTTTCTGAGCAAGAAAAGATGAATTTTGGGAAAATGAGAGAGGTTTTTGTACAAAATAGGCCAAGGAATAAAAAATCCTTCAATTTTTACACAGGTGTCATGGTTTTAGAGAAATGTCAAAAATACAGTCGCCTCGGGAGAATTGATGCACCTCTGAAGTGACCTTGGGAAAATCCAGTTTTCTCCTAGCTTGGTTAGCCAAATGACTTTCTTGATGATTCAAATGATAAATAGACATAGAGAGCTTTCCAATTAGCTATCATGTGCTCAATTTTTAGTTGAGGAAAACCTTCAAACGTTGACTGCAACAACACTCTGCCTTTAGGCAGCCTCATTTGGCACATTTTGACCAGTCTTGGGAGATTTGATTTTTGACAGGGTAAATGAACTCCAAATTGAAAAATTATAGTTGGGTTGGAAATTAGACTCAGATACCTTTCCAAATTTCTATCCTGCACCCAATTTTTACATCGGGAAGGCCTCCAAAAGTCTCCTGGAAAAATCCCTACACATAGGGAAGGCGTGGTGAATTGGGCAACAATTTCCAGTGTAAATTTACACTGGCGCGACGCATAGGGAAGGTGCGGCGCATTGGGCTAAAAAGCCTGGAATTCATTGAAATCTTCCTCCAAATTGAAAATTATTCATTCCACAAGTAGGTAGAGCCTCCATTTTTGTGTTTCATCCAAGTTTGTGCTAGGGTATGGTGGTTGATGGATGGTAATGGTTAAAACAAAAACATCAAACCCTATCTTTTAAAATACCTCAAGGAAACTTGCTGCTAGGGTTTCAAATCGCTGTTTTGTCACCAAGTTCACTCCCTCATCTCATTTATCCCTTTTTTTCATTATTCCCTAAGTTCCACTACCCTTTAAATTCATTCATCCCCTATCCCAAGTTCTCTTTCCCAAATTTCCTAATGTCCTCAAACCCTAACCCTATGCAAAAATTCCCAACCCTATACATAAATTTCCAGACTCTCCCATATTTCCCTAACTGATTTTATCCCAACAGTCCCTAATCCCTCACTGTTCTCCCCTCCCTTTGCAGTCCTTTGTTTCACTATTTTCTCCTTGGTGACGGAGGTCAAGCACATCACTAAAGAGTAGTCCAACAAAGTTTCATACACCAACATCTATTTCTCTAAGGCAATTTGTATAGCAACAGTTATGTCATTCGGTCATTCATCTGATTATGGAATGGAAACTCAAAGTGATTCACCCATGGAATAACATACACCCTAGAGGCCTCATAGAGTTGGTAAAACATCCGTGAAGACAACCAGTCTGCCCAAAGAAGCCTAAATGAGATGACACCCATTCAGCAGGAGATAGAGGCTGATCGAGAGATTTGGCTCGAGAGAGTCAACATCTGCTTAGAGGGACTACTGGACAAAGCTGATAGGAACAAAGAATTGCTGAGACACATGGCTTTCCACTACATGGCACGGAACAAGGTTTGCAAGGTGTTATCTCAAAATCATGCCCTGGAAGGCTGCAACCCCGGAAGACTTCAAGTAACTATTTCACACCAATCTTTTGACTAAGGCTTAGCCTCCTTAGCCTGAGAGGGCTCTCTCAAAGGATTATTGATTTTGACTATTAAAAAGATGGCTAACTCTTGTGAATAACATTGACAAATAATGAAGGTTGGACAAACATTACATAAGTTTCCATTGGGCTTATGGAGTCAGTCAAACCTCAGTAAATAATGATATTGCTTTAACATAGAAGTCAGGGAATGTGACATTTAAATGTTCAAAATACAACTCTTATAAAACCACAGTTCATAGATGAGTACAGGAAGTCAGAGCATCATAAATGAATTCTGAGTGATTACTCATCTAAGCAACTGAAAAAAGACATGAAGGACAAAGTAAAATAACACATCTTGAACATGGAAATGCTGTATGAATCCTGAGAAGAAAGGCATATATCTTATATTACTGAACTCTGTTCTTTACACAAGCCAAAACAACACTCTGTTTTTATAAAATATCCAACCCCTTGTACATCAGCTCTTCTGCTATATATAGAGCTCTTTACACAACTTAGATTCCTCTTCTAGGATGAGGAAAATTCGAATTCTACCTGACCTGACACCTAATGACACTCAAAACTAACTATTAAATGCAAATGACACCTAACTAGCAGTCCTAGAGACCTAATACAACTTTGAGTGTAACTCCTTATCATGATTACAACAACCTTATCTAAACATTTAAAGAATTATTTGACACCTAACACTCCATGAAGTCGAATTTGATGAAGCCTCCCACGTGGTCACCCAACTGCTGATGACAAACCCTAGAAATTAGGGAACATGTTTCCCTGTTTTTAGGTTTAGATCCTTGAAAATTGCAGAGCCTTTATCGCTTCATCCATGACACATTTTACGAAACTGAAGGAGGTTTTTGTAGCCCATGATGTCTAGAACAAAAAAATCTCCTAGTTTTTGAAAACATTTCTCCATATGTTCAGAATCTGTCCTTGAAAAACACATGTCAAACAGGTAACTGTCCCTTGCTCTGTTCTGGCTGAAAAATAGGTCTTGGGACAGAGGTCATAACTTCTCGTAAAAAATGTATTTGGAAAAAATGAAGCAGGTTTTTGTGAACCAATCCGTGCTTAATAAAAACCTTTCTTGGGTTTTTGAAACACTACTCCAGCTGCCCAGAATCGATCCTTGAAGAACAGTTGTCAAACAGGAGATGAAAAACTGCACCTACAGCAGTTTCGTAGCGCAACTGTGGTCACCATTTTCTCCCAGCTCATAATCAATTTGAAGAAAGTGGAAGAGGTTTTTGTAATTCAACATGTTAGGAAGAAAAGCCTCTTTAAGTTTGAAAAATTGAGTTCTCAGCTGCTCTGGAAAGCTTCTGGAAGTTACCTAGTAAAACAGTTTTTTCTGCTGAAACAGGTTGCTACAGGGGTTTCGCAGCGCGCTGCGAAAACACTGATTTCGTAGCGCAAGGTTTAGCATGCGTATGTATCTTAATTTCTTGAATTTTCCTTTTGATTAGGGCTCAAACCTTCTCAAGTGATCTTATTACACCTCTGCAGCAACATCCCTTTCAAAATAATCTTCTTTTTCTTTCAAGGTAGATCCTCAAAAAACAAAACTGTCACCTTCAGCAGTTTCGTAGCGCGCTACGAAACTGCTGAGTTGTTTCAAAAATCATAGTTTCAACCCAAAACTTTTCTATTTGAGAACTTTTCTATTAAAACATTCTTTCAAATGTTTCAAGACCCTCCAAAACTGAATGGAAATGTTTGAAAAGATTATACCAAGCATAAATAGCAAAACTTTGAAGCATATCCTTACTTGAAGTGAGATTTCTTTATGGAGATCCTTTTTTTTCTTTGAAATTTTGTCAGTGATAACACAAGGCACGAATAAGGAATCTAAAGGAAAAATTAAAGAAGGCAATAAGGAAGAAAAAGAGGCAAAGGGAGCTTGATCGTCTTCAGATATTGGACGAAGCCTCTTTAGCCTAACATGACACTTGATGGATAAGCTCCAGCCCAAATTTCAAGAAATTTGGGGTATTTTTGGCATTTTGACAAATTTTGGCACAAAAAACAGGGTTTTTCTCCTTATGCGCTGCGCCACGTGGCGCGCGCTTTTTCTAGGGAGCTCCAAATCACAAAAAGTTTACATTTCTGGATTTTTCATGAAAAATCATGGTTGCTGGGGCATGGAAAAGAAATTTGGGCAGGTTTTGAGTCCTCAGGAGGTCAAAAACACTAAAAACATGACCTCATTACCCTTATTTTGACACATAGGAAGAAGTCTTGGGAGATTGAATTTTTGGAGGGGAAAATGACATCCAAATTCATAAATTCCACTTGGGTTGGAAATTAGACAGGTTGGGCTTTCCAACAAGCACCCTTGGGCTCAATTTGGACTTCAGGAAGTGCCTCAAAATCATCTCCAAAGTGACGCGACACATAGAGAATCAGGCGCGACGCATAGAGGATTTTTGCCTATTTTTCACTGTTCAGCTCAGAAATTCGCCCAGTTTTGACCAGTTTTTCTTCTTGACATTATTCTTGACTTTTCATGATGTAATTTGATAACCATGATTTAATATTGGCACATTTTTACTTGTTCTTGAGGATTCATTCGCTAGAAGGTGAAAATTAAGTTATAGAATCAGTTTCCTAGCATATAGGGGCAAGTTGTCTGATTACCTAGATTTCAGTTCCTTGTTTAGAATTGGTTGAAACAGCTCATAGAATGATGAGCTCGACCCCTAGAGGCATGGGAAGGATTTAGGCTTGTCTATATCATGTAATTTCTCAGTCATTTTCATGGTTGGACACTTGGGATTGCTTAACACTCTATTGTACATTTCATTTCTACAATTTTGGCAAAGAAAAGACCAGGGTTTTGCAGCACTTGTTGGGATCCATGTGGCTCTATGTTTTGATGGCATGTTTCTATATGTATTTGTAAGTTCATTGATGTTATTTTGTATCATTTTCCCTTCTCTTGTCTTCTGCAATTAAACAAATGAGTGATTAAGGTAGAATTCATGGACTGCTATGCTCTGCCTGGATATTTTGTTTAATTATTCATGTTTGCATCTGTTTGAGGAGGACTCTTGAGACATTCTTTCCCTCCTTGGCCCCTCACCAATTTTATCCACTCATTCATTCAATCCAAAGTATCAAAACTACTGCGTATCTTGCCCCTACCTGACCTCTGCAAAAATCTGGCCTCATCCCCGGACCCAAAATTTGCCTGTCCCTTTTTTCCAACAAAACCCCCAAAAACTCAAATAAAAAATTTGCACTTCATACCTAGCCTAAGATTATCTTTCAATATAGTCATCTCGAGTGCCATCGATTATCTCCTGTCCTCGTAGGGCTAGCTACGAGGCTGAGCATGGTTTGATGTGGACTTAGACCCTTGTCTTTTCAACATGAGGCAAATCTAGGCTCTAACATAGTGGCGACCATACTGGGGAAGAAAGTTATTTTCATTGTTTGGCTTTGTAGACTACAGACGGAGCTTGAAGATTAGCCAGGTAGCCTTCGAAACAATTTTGCTTTGCATTAGCGCAAGTAGATAAAATCTACTTCAGCCAATCTCCGGTCTAGTTTATAAATTGAACATCTGATCTAAACGATCACCCCAGTACATGTATCAAGTTCAAATCTGATGGTTGATGGTGGAAAACGATCAGACATAAGAAGGCTGAAATCATTCACCTGGCGACTCTTGTAAAGACTCCACTGGAGGACTAGCTCTTTATCTGAGAAAATGGATGGATCTTACACAAAGTCCGGGTATCCAAAGTGGAATGGTATTCAGGATCTAGTCTGCTTTCTTGTAAATTACTTCTTTGTTGTTCTTGAAGCTGTCCTGAAAGTTTTTCAGAATTTGTTGTATGATAAAGGTGATCAAAATCTTCACTTGATCTATTCAAAAAGTGTAAATACTGAGTTTCCCTTTGATCTTGGCCTCCTTACTTTTCCCACATCTCATGATGACTCTCTTCAGCGTGATGAACCTAAAGAAAAAAAACCTGATCCTGTAGCTCTTGTATATACTTCTACACCTTTTATAGTCCCGGATAGGTATACATATTTTGTTTTACCTTCTGTTCTTCATGCTTTCCCCAAAAACTATGATCTATATGTGCCGAGGTTTTATGGTGAATGTAAGAACGTCAACACTGAGCAACATGTGCATAATTTTGAGTCTTTTCTAGACCTTTTTGAGGTTGATGAAGAAGATGTCAGTATTAGGCTTTTTGCTCTTTCTTTGCAAGGAAAAGTCAAGATTTTTTTCAAAACCTTGCCTGATGCAAGCATCTTAGATTTCCAGCAGTTCGTCAAATTTTTATTCGACAGGTGGATGATCAGACATAACCTTTTCCTTATTTTAGACAAGTATAACCAGCTGAAAAGACTACCAGGGGAGACAGTACAACAATTTTCTGCCAGATTTAACCATGTTTATTATTCAATCCCAATTGATATAAGACCTCCTCCTAGATCTTCTCTCTTGCACTACTCGGGTGCCTTTGATCTGGAAATGGAGTTTCAGCTGAGAGAAAGGAATGTTGCAACACTTGAAGAGATGCAGAACAATGCAGTAAATGTAGAGGTTCACTTGCTGATCCGAAGGGTAAGGTTGAAGGAAGAAGAAATGAAAAACATAGATCCAGATGAATCGAAATATCTAGAGGTAAAGCTTGACATTTTGGTAAGTGCAGTGGAAGAGATGATGCACAAGATCAATGCAAGGAATGAGAATAATGTTCAAGCCCATGGCTCGCTGATTGAATAAGAACAAGTTGCTGATCCAAAACATCTTCTTTCTTATCCTAGTTGTCATAGATCTGATAATGATTGTTTTATAGATCATCTTGGAGAAGAGAAATCTGTTGATATGATATATATGCTTGATGTTGTACTGTATACTAATAATTTGCCTCAGTTTGATTAGTATGATGATGATTATGTCCTCCAAACAGAAGCTAATCTTGCAGACAAATCAACAACTAGTTTGTGGGAGGATGAAGTTCACTTACATCAGCTCGAGTATAATGATCAAATGATGCATATTAGCTATGACAATGACGAGGAAAGTGCAGCAAATTTTGAAGCAAGTGAAGGATCTTTGCCATTTTTCTTTGCTTCGTTTCAGTTCATCAGAGAAAATTTTCATGCAAACAGAAATCAACTGTCGACAAGTCTTGATTTTGACCATCTTGAGGGCAATGAAAACCTTGTTCAAGACTTCTCATATTTAGATATCCAGCCCCCAAATGCGATTGATTGTCAAGTTTCGCATGAAGACATGGAAGCTGGCACATATGATCAAACGAAACAGGCATATTCCCTACCTTTCTGTTTTGAATCATTTCAGTTTTTGAAGTGTAAATTGCATAGTAAATCTTCAAATGAACAGCTTGTAGGAAGTCAACAATATTTTAGCTTTAATGTTGAGGATGAAGGTCAGATTACAGATGAAGGTGTGGTAGCCAAAATACATGATCTAATGATGCAAGAGGATTCTGTACCCTTTTGTTTCGAAGAATTTCAGTTTATAAGGCAGAATTTTCGTAATATCTCTAAAGAAACAGATGAACAGTTAGTAGGATGTCATACAACTTCAATAGATACATCGAATCATTCTTCTCAAGTTTTTTATGATCCTATTGCTCGTGTGTTGGATGATGTTTGCTGTAAAAGTTCTTCTCCATTAGCTAACATGTGCCAGATAAGAATGTTGATAATAATCTTATTCAAAGATCGCCTTTGTCTTGTTTAACAGATTGTTCATTGCATACCCCATACCAAGGTTTGCAGTCATATGAGGAGATTGATAAAGGAGACTTTTGTTCTATTTGGAATAAAAAACAGAGTTTGGTTATTCATGAAATTCAGGATCCTTTTAACAGCTTGCTGCTATCATCAGAGAAAGAAAGCACAGATGTGAGGAAAATCTTAATATTAAGCTATGAAGACTATTTGGACCAAGGCAATAATGTGTTAATGGAAATCAATAGCGATGTTTATGAAGATCCTTTCGCAGTATTCTTGAAGTCATCCAGTCAATTCATGTTTTGCAAGTTTATCAGCAGTCAACTTGAGTCCAAGTTTTCATGGTAGTTTCCTTTCGATTCTTCCCTTTTCCTGTGCATCAGAAAGAATTTGGGAAGAAATCAAATATCAGCCATGATGCTTACATGGTTGCATTGGCTGTTTCGTTTCACTTGATTTGGCAGTGAAATAGAACAGTTACAGTAGGTTTGATGAATAAGCTCAACCTTGAGCGTCTTTTCCAGTTTATCGGTTGTGTTTAAGTATCGAGTCAGTTTTTAGTTGAGTGAGAGTTAGTTTGTGTCGTCAAGTCATCAGTTTTCAGTCATGCATTTCAGCTTGAGTTTTTGACTCCATTGCCCAATGGATAAGGCATTGGTCTGCTCTCCCAAAGATCTGTCATTCTTGGCACCTCCAAGGAGCTACCATCCCCATTGGAGCCAATGTTAGTGTCAATCTTTGCAGCCTTCCTCCAGTGATCAAACATGCTCTTACAAAGTGATTTTAAGGTGTCAAGGTCAAATTTTGTCATTTCAGTGAGTCTTCAAGCAAAATTTGGTCACTAGGCATTAGATCTAGGGTTTACTTTTACTCCTTCCAAAGTTGTCCTAATGTCGGTCCATGTCACCATTTAGATGAGTGTGCCATCATTCAGAGGTTTTTCGTCATCAAGTCAAGTTCCACTAGGTCATTTTATACCTTGTTCATGCTTCAGTTGCACCTAGGTAAGGTTCATTTCCCTCTCCTAGGGTTTTGAAGGTAATTTCTCTTGGATGGTCAAATCATTAGCAAAAATTGTATCCTAATGTTCATACACCTTCCCCTATCCTTAATGTACCTTATTAAACACTTTCCATCACTGATATCTCCCAAATTCCTCATTTTCGCACAAACCCTAGTTTCTTGCTACAAGTTGACAATTTTTAGACTAGGCCTGTGTTTTTCCCTTTTGGACCCCTTCCCCTCACTAAATCTTTGAAATTCCACTTTCCCCTACTTCCTAACATCCCTCCCTACTTCTCAAAATTTTCCCAAGAATTTAGAAGCCCCTTATCCCCTTCATTTCGCTTCATTTCGACAAATCCCCTGTTCCACAAATCGGGGTAGGTTTTACTCCAATGATGTTTCTGAGAAAGAAAAGATGAATTTTGGAAAAATGAGAGAAGTTTTTGTCCATAATAGGCCAAGGAAGAAAAAATCCTTCAATTTTTACACAGGTGTCATGGTTTTAGAGAAATGTCAAAAATACAGTCGCCTCGGGAGAATTTATGCACCTCTGAAGTGACCTTGGAAAAATCATGTTTTCTACTAGCTTGGTTGGCCAAATGACTTTCTTGATGAGTCAGAGGATAACTAGACACAAATATTTTTCCAATTAGCTATCATGAGTTCAATTTGGAGTTGAGGAACACCTTCAAAAGTTGACTGCAATAGCACTCTGCCTTTAGGAAGCCTCATTTGGCACATTTTGACCAGTCTTGGGAGATTTGATTTTTGACAGGGAAAATGAACTCCAAATTGAAAAATTCTGGTTGGTTGGAAATTAGACTCAAATACCTTTCCAACAAGCTACCCTACACCCAATTTGGACATCAGGAAGGCCTCCAAAAGTCTCCTGGAAAAATAACTATGCATAGGGAAGGCGCGGGACATTGGGCAACAATTTCCAGTATAAATTTACACTGGCGCGACGCATAGGGAAGGTGTGGCGCATTGGTCTAAAAAGCCTGAAATTCATTGAAATCTTCCTCCAAATTGAAAATTCTTCATTCCAAAAGTAGGTAGAGCCTCCATTTTTGTGTTTCCTCCAGGTTTGTGCTAGGGTATGGTGGTTGATGGATGGTAATGGTTAGAACAAAAACATCAAACCCTATCTTTTAAAGTACCTCAAGGAAACTTCCTGCTAGGGTTTCAAATCACTGTTTTGTCACCAAGTTCACTCCCTCATCTCATTTTTCCCTTGTTTTCATTATTCCCTAAGTTCCACTACCCTTTAAATTCATTCATCCCCTATCCCAAGTTCTCTTTCCCAAATTTCCTAATGTCCTCAAACCCTAACCCTATGCAAAAAATCCCAACCCTATACATAAATTCCCAAAATCTCCCATATTTCCCTAACTGATTTTATCTCAACAGTCCCTAATCCATCACTTTTCTCCCCTCCCTTTGCAGTCCCTTGTTTCACTGTTTTCCCCTTGGTGACGGAGGTCAAGCACATCACTAAAGAGTAGTCCAACAAAGTTTCATACACTAGCATCTATTTATCTAAGGCAATTTGTATAGCAACAGTTATGTCATCTGGTCATTCATCTGATTATGGAATGGAAACTCAAAGTGATTCACCCATGGAAGAACATACACCCCGGAGGCCTCATAAAGGTGGCAAAACATCCGTGAAGACTAGCAGGCTGCCCAAAGAAGCCTAAATGAGATGACACCCATTCAGCAGGAGATAGAGGCTGATCGAGAGATTTGGCTCAAGAGAGTCAACACTCACTTAGAGGGACTGCTGGACAAAGCCGATAGGGACAAAGCATTACTGAGACACATGGATTTCCACTACATGGCATGGAACAAGGTTTGCAAGGCACGAATAAGGAATCTAAAGGCAAAATTAAAGAAGGAAATATGGAAGCAAAAGAGGCAAGGGAGCTTGATCATCTTCAGATATTGGCCAAAGCCTCTTTAGCCCAACATGAAACTTGATGGAGAAGCTCCAGCCCAAATTTCAAGAAATTTGGGGCATTTTTTGCATTTTGACAAATTTGGCACAAAAAACAGGGCTTTTCTCCCTATGTGCCGCGCCACGTGGCGCGCGCTTTTGCTAGGGAGCTCCAAATCACAAAACGTTTATATTTTTGGATTTTTCATAAAAAATCATGGTTTCTAGTCCATGGTGAAGAAATTTGAGCAGGTTTTGAGTCCTCAGGAGGTCAAAAACACTCAAAAAATGACCTCATTACCCTTATTTTGACACACAGGAAGAAGTCTTGGGAGATTGAATTTTTGGAGGGGAAAATGACATCCAAATTCATAAATTCCACTTGGGTTGGAAATTAGACAGGTTGGGCTTTCCAACAAGCACCCTTGGGCTCAATTTGGACTTCAGGAAGTGCCTCAAAATCATCTCCAAAGTGACGCGACACATAGAGAATCAGGCGCGACGCATAGAGGATTTTTGCCTATTTTTCACTGTTCAGCTCAGAAATTCGCCCAGTTTTGACCAGTTTTTCTTCTTGACATTATTCTTGACTTTTCATGATGTAATTTGATAACCATGATTTAATATTGGCACATTTTTACTTGTTCTTGAGGATTCATTCGCTAGAAGGTGAAAATTAAGTTATAGAATCAGTTTCCTAGCATATAGGGGCAAGTTGTCTGATTACCTAGATTTCAGTTCCTTGTTTAGAATTGGTTGAAACAGCTCATAGAATGATGAGCTCGACCCCTAGAGGCATGGGAAGGAGTTAGGCTTGTCTATATCATGTAATTTCTCAGTCATTTTCATGGTTGGCGAGTTGGGGTTGCTCAACACTCTATTGTACATTTCATTTCTACAATTTTGGCAAAGGAAAGACCAGGGTTTTGCAACACTTGTTGGGATCCATGTGACTCTATGTTTTTATGGTGTGTTTCTCTATGTATTTGTAAGTTCATTGATGTTATTGTGTATCATTTTCCCTTCTCTTGTCTTCTGCAATTAAACAAATGAGTGATTAAGGTAGAATTCATGGACTGCTATGCTCTGCCTAGATATTTTGTTTAATTCTTCATGTTTTCATCTGTTTGAGGAGGACTCTTGAGATCTTCTTTCCCTCCTTGGCCCCTCACCGGTCTGATCCATTCATTAATTCAATCCAAAGCATCAAAACTACTTCCTATCTTGACCCTACCTGACCTCTGCAAAAATTTGGCCTCATCCCCAGACCCAAAATTTGCTTGTCCCTTTTTTCCAACAAAACCCCCAAAAACTCAAATCAAAACTTTGCACTTCATACCTAGCCTAAGATTAGCTTTCATTACAGTCATCTCTAGCTCCATCGATTATCTTTCACTGAGATTGACCTAGAGAGAGCCCTCTCCTATCCTCGTAGGGCTAGCTACGAGGCTGAGCGTGGTTTGATGTGGACCTAGACCCTTGTCTTTTCAGCCTGAGGCAAATCTAGGCTCTGACAGTTGGATCAACCAGAATCTCATTATTGGGTGGGTTTTCTGGTTACAATCAAATCTTGGTTCATCCATATGACCAATCTGGAACTACCTTTACTACTCCTTGGGGCACATTTATGTATGTGAAAATGCCTTTTGGGCTAATGAATGTAGGAGCCACTTTCCAGAGGGCTATGGATATAACCTTTGCAAAAGAAATTCATGATTTCCTTGTGATATATCTAAATGATATTACTATTTTTTCAAAATCTGATTATCAACATTTGGCTCATCTAAGACAAGTTTTTATTAAATGTAGGAAATTTGGAATCTCCTTGAACCCCAATAAGACATTGTTTGGGTTAGAGGAAGGAAATTTGTTAGGTCACATAATTTCAAAAGATGGTATAAGAATAGACCCTTCGAGAATAGAAGCCATCTTTCAGATACAACACCCAAGGAACATTAGAGAGTTACAAGCTTTTTTAGGAAAAATTAACTTTCTTCAAAGATTTATATCTAATCTAACAGAATTAATTAGATCACTTAACAATACGCTGAAAAAAGGTTCGACCATAAAATGGATTGTTGAGGCTAAAAAATCCTTTGAAGACATTAAACTGGCCTTAGCTAAAACACCTGTGTTAATTAGTCCTAAATTTGACAGAGATTTCATCTTGTTTTCCTTTGCTTCTAAGCACACAATAGCTGCAGTTCTATTGCAGAAAAATGACCAGGGCTATGAACAACCTACTGATTTCTTTAGCAAATCCCTGAGAGATGCCCCCTTAAAATAAAATATAATGGAAAAACAAGCATTGGCTTTAGTCAAAGCCATTAAGGACTTCAGGGTATACATTTTATATTCTCATATAGTAGCCTATGTTCCAAATTCAGTGGTCAAAGACATCCTAACTCAGTTGTTAGAAAATTATATATGATGGAGCAATGGATGATCCAGGTGGATATTGGTGGCCACCTGCCAGGTCCACCTGGACCCCCACCATTGTCTTTCTCAGCATTTTCAGTTTCCTTAATTGTAGCACAGTTTACTATTTTTAGCAGTTTTTCGGGTCCTGAACTTCCGGAGCCGTTTTGAGGCCCTAAACGACGTTTTTTTTGGAATTCTGGGGCGACCGAGCCCCATGTTGTCTCCCAAAGTGGTAGTACTCGGATAGATCTTTCTAACGAGCTATCGTACGCGTCAAACGGAGATCGTATGCCAAAGTTACGACCCCGGGAAATTGATGTACGAATTTACCCAAACGGGGCCCACAATTTGGCGTTTCATCTTCTAGGGTTAGGTTTCGGTATGTGAAGGGTTTTCCATTGTTTCTCAACAATAAATAGGCCTTCGAGCCTCATTGTAATACAGTTGAGAACAGTTCAGAGGCATGTAGCCATCACATCTCTTCTCAGAGATAAGCTACCATAGCCCTAGCTAGTTTATTGCCATTTCTGTTTGTAAGCATATGTCAGTATTTTCCATTAATGAAATGAAGTATTATTTCCGCTACATCTTTGTGTATATGGTTATCTCTGTAATTTGTTGCGTTCCTGTTTAAATCTGGATCAGTGGTATCAGAGCCAGGTTTGCTTTTTCTCTGTTTTTCTTTGCATGTCCCCAACAAGGTCGGGATATAAGGAGTTAGGGCTTGAACTGGTTGAACCTTTGCAAGACCAGCCTCGCAAATCCCGACGGCCTCCCATGGCAGACGAGAAGAAAGACGAGGGGGCAGGAGATCCCATCAAAATCTTGCTCGAAGAAGCGCTCGAGCGACAACGGAACGCGATGATGGACAGCTTTGCGCAGATCCTTCAGCGGCTACCCAGAAGCGGCGCATCGGCTTCCAGCAGCTCCTCTGGAAACGCCACACCCTTTAAGGTACAAGTTAATTTTGAAATCCCCATATTCGAGGGTCAGATAGACGCCGATGCCATAGATAAATGGTTAAATCTGCTAGAGGGTTATTTTTCTGTTCATGAATTTTCGAGTCGGGAAAAGATTGTTTTTGCTCTTCTCAAAGCAGCCCCCCACGTCAAGGACTGGTGGGAAACCTACTGCGAGCAGAAGGATGAAAGTACTGGCTCACTATTTTCAGCCGCACCCACCTGGGATTCGTTCCGGGATGCCATCAAGGAGCAGTACTTCCCTGTCGGAAGCTATGAGGATGAATACATAAAGTGGACCACGCTGCGGCAGGGAAGGGACCAAGATGTGCCGGAGTTCACCAATCTTTTCCATACCCTTCGCACAAAGTTGGGTATCAAGGATTCAGAGCAACATTTGATACTCAAATACCGTGGCTGCCTGCACAAGTACATCCAGGAAGAAATACAGTTCCTAAACATCCCCTCGCTCGGCGCAGCATACCGGTATGCCGTCAAAGTCGAGCAGAAGTTTAAAAAAAAGAAGCGAGACTTTGGATCTGCGAATCCAAAGCAGGGGAAAGGTGCCCCTAAACCACAGAACAAAGGACAAAGCCAAGGCGGGACAGCCCAAGACAACCAGCTGAAGCTGCAAGCAAAGAGCAACGCCGCGAAGCCGAGAAAGGACACTGGAAAATGGTGCGAGTTCCATAAGAGCTCCACTCACAACACAAGTGAGTGTCGGGCCAAACAGTCACTGGTGGCTGAGCTAAAGGTTTCAGAATCAGATGCATGTTCCGACTCTGAGTCAGAACCCGATAAGGGGTATGAAAAAGGGAAGCAGATCATTGATGCGGATCCCAGCGCCACTGTTGCTACCGCAAAGATCCAGAAAAATGAACCCGAAGATCCAGAGGAGGAGGAGCGTCTCTTCCACTCCCAGATGTGGGTCAAGGGCTCCCCGATACAGTTCATTGTTGATAGCGGGAGTCAAAAGAACCTCATTTCGGCAGAGGTCGTGAAGCGGTTGGGCTTACCGACCACAGCACATCCACAACCATACACCATTGGGTGGCTTTACCAAGGGCGAGATCTTCGCGTGAGCCAGCAGTGTCGCCTTCCATACAACATCAAGCCCTTCACGGATGAGGTATTGTGTGACATTGCTCCCCTTGAAGTTTGTGATGTATTACTAGGACAACCATACTTGTGGAAGCGACATGCTGTGTATGAATCAAGGCCCCGTGCTGTTATTATTACATTGGGAAATAAGTTGTTCAGGATACCAGAGGTACCACCACCTACCGCCATCTCTTTGATTACTGCAAAACAATGCAGTAAGATCATTTCCAAAACCAGGAAATTTGTTTTCCTGATGATACGCCCTCAAGGGAAGAAGAAGACAGTGGCCGCGGCCTCCAAACGAGGTCCCTCTGCACGGCAGCTACAAATGGACAAGATTGTGGAGGAGTACAAAGACATCTTCACCTCCCCGGCAGGGGTTCCTCTGCACTGTCAAGTCAAGCACTCCATTGATCTGACCCCAGGTGCGCCGCTACCCAATGGACCAATTTATCGGCGCTCCGTTCTGGAGAACAATGAAATCAAGAGGCAGATTCAGGAGCTCCTACAGAAAGGTCACATCCGTCCGAGTTCTTCGCCCTGTGGGAGCCCGATAGTGTTGGTACAGAAGAAGGATGGGACGTGGAGACTCTGTATTGACTATCGGGCGCTGAACAAGATCACTGTCCGTAATAGGTACCCGATCCCGCGGATTGATGACCTCCTAGACCAACTAAAGGGGGCGAAATATTTCAGCAAGATCGATCTGAAGTCAGGATATCACCAGGTACCAATTGAACCCTCAGATGTGTGGAAGACTGCCTTCAAATCCAAGGAGGGCCTCTTCGAATGGTTGGTCATGCCTTTCGGATTGACGAATGCTCCTGCAACCTTTATGAGGCTAATGGATGACATCTTGCGGCCATTCACCAACTCCTTTGTAGTAGTATACTTGGATGACATTCTGATCTTCAGCCAGAGTTGGGAAGAGCACCTCCACCACATCCGACAGGTTCTCCAAACACTGCGGCAACACAAGCTATGTGCCAATTTGGAGAAATGCACTTTTGGCATGACCGAGGTCCAGTATCTGGGATACATCATTGATGAACAGGGGGTGCATGTCGATCCAGCCAAGGTCCAAGTCATTCGGGATTGGCCCTCTCCAACCACTCTAACAGAGCTCCGCAGCTTTCTAGGTCTTGCCAACTTCTACCGCAGGTTTGTGTTGGGATTTTCTCATATTTCTTGGCCCTTGAGTCAAGTCACCAAGGGCGGGGCGAAAGCAAAATTCTTTTGGTCTGAATCTCAACAGAAGGCATTCAGGGAGTTGAAGGATCGCCTCTGCACGGCACCAGTGCTCGCGTTACCAGATTTACAACAACCATTTGAGGTCGAGACAGATGCCTCTGACTATGCTATTGGGGCAGTCCTTACTCAACATGGACATCCAGTGGCATATCACAGTGAAACACTTTCAGACACAGTCCGGAAGTACCCCACTTATGATAAAGAGATGTATTCCATTGTACAGGCCTGCCGACAATGGAAGCATTACATTTTGGGGAAGGAAACGGTCATCCACACAGACCACCGACCTCTGCAATTCATACAGACCCAAGGGAAATTGCAGAATGATCGCCATCAGAAGTGGTCTACATACCTGCAACAGTTTCACTTGAATATCAAGTATAAAAAGGGCAGCACCAATAATGTTGCAGATTGCCTCAGTCGACCACCGATCATGGCGCTAACCACCGTGCTCAACTCTTGCGGGCACGAGACTTCTGATTGGCCACTTCTCTACAAAAGCGACCCAGAATTCGGCCACACATACCAGACACTCTTGGAGGGTCGGCAGGTTGCAGATTTTCACCTCCAGGATGCCCTATTATGCCACCTCGGTCACCTTTGTGTTCCTTCAAGCGAGCGTGCCAAGATGATTTGGGAAGCACACTACAGTCGGGCTGCTGGGCATTTCGGGGTCGAGAAAACAGTGGCAGTACTGCAAAACTATTTCTATTGGCCGAATCTTCGACAGGATGTTGGGAAGTACATCCGATCATGTACTGCCTGTGCCATTGCCAAACCGACCATTAAGAAGCAAGGCCTCTATACCCCGTTGCCTACCCCTAGTCGACCTTGGGAATCCATCTCCATGGATTACATGTCAGGCCTTCCTTCCACTAAGCATGGAAATGACTGTGTTTTTGTGGTCGTCGACAGGTTCTCAAAGATGGCCATTATGATGGCCTGCAAGAAGAATATCACAGCAGAAGCCACTGCTAAACTCTTCTTTGAACGAGTGTGGGTGCACTTTGGGATCCCACAGTCTATCATCTCAGATCGGGACAGTCGGTTTCTCAGCACATTTTGGTCCAGTCTCTGGTCAATGCTGGACACCAAACTCACGAAGTCCACAGCCTTCCATCCTCAAACTGATGGCCAGACAGAGGTTGTCAATAGGATGATTGTGCACATTCTGCGCATGTATAACTCAAAGCATCCACGCACATGGGACGAGAGCCTCCCCTATGTTCAGCACAGCTACAACCGAGCTCTTCACAGCTCCACTGGCCATAGCCCTTTTCAGGTGGGTTTAGGATTCCAGCCACTATGCCCCATTGATGTGGCCATGCCACTTGCAGCTACTCACATGAATTCAGCTCATGTCCAGTCCGAAACAGATAAGGCCACCAGCTTCATTGAGCGCATCCAACATATTCGCCAGCAGGTCCATGACATTCTTGAGAAATCAAATGCCAAGTACAAGCAGCGACATGATCAACACCGGGTGCCACACAAGTTTCAGGTGGGCGACAAAGTCTGGTTGCATTTGCAAAAGGAACGCCTTACTGGAGCCCATCGGAAATTGAGACCACTTCGATATGGTCCTTACACCATTACTAAGGCTATGGGAGACAATGCATTTGAGCTCAGCATTCCCCCATTCCTTGGCCTGCACCCAGTGTTCAATGTGGACCGCCTTCGGCCATACTTTCCACCATTGCTAGACACATCCGACATTGCAGAACAGCTCAAACCCACAGAATTAAATCCCGATTGCATGGAACAAGCTGCAACTGATCAAATCATGGAAACACAAATCAAGAACACTCGCCAACAGCATATCCAACTGTATCGAGTTGTCAAAGCAGGCCAACTCCTTCAGCAGGGCAAGTGGCTCACCAGGGAACAAGTTCAGCAGAGGTTTCCTCATCTCATGGAGGAGCTCAACGCAATGGGGACCATTGCTTCCTAAGGGGGGAGGAATGATCCAGGTGGATATTGGTGGCCACCTGCCAGGTCCACCTGGACCCCCACCATTGTCTTTCTCAGCATTTTCAGTTTCCTTAATTGTAGCACAGTTTACTATTTTTAGCAGTTTTTCGGGTCCTGAACTTTCGGGGCCGTTTTGAGGCCCTAAACGACGTTTTTTTGGAATTCTGGGGCAACCGAGCCCTATGTTGCCTCCCAAAGTGGTAGTACTCGGATAGATCTTTCTAACGAGCTATCGTACGCATCAAACGGAGATCGTATGCCAAAGTTACGACCCCGGGAAATTGATGTACCAATTTACCCAAACGGGGCCCATAATTTGGCGTTTCATCTTCTAGGGTTAGGTTTCGGTATGTGAAGGGTTTTCCATTGTTTCTCAACAATAAATAGGCCTTCGAGCCTCATTGTAATACAGTTGAGAACAGTTCAGGGGCATGTAACCATCACATCTCTTCTCAGAGATAAGCTACCATCGCCCTAGCTAGTTTATTGTCATTTCTGTTTGTAAGCATATGTCAGTCTTTTCCATTAATGAAATGAAGTATTATTTCCGCTGCATCTTTGTGTATATGGTTATCTCTGTAATTTGTTGCGTTCTTGTTTAAATCTGGATCAATGGAACACATAAAATATTGTAGAAATATAAACACACAAAACACACAAAACAAGAGAGACACAGATATACGTGGTTCACCCAGTTTGGGCTACGTCCACCTTGAACAGCCAGTCCTTCCTTTCTATTATCCAGCAAAAATGAAGAGACACAACCTACAGCAAAGCCGCTGTAATATCCTCTGTTTTCTCTCACAGTCTCACCTCTCCGTTTCTTGCTCACAGAATACACATCTATTACGCAGCCTCAAATACAATGCCCTCATACAAATAGAGGGGTTGCCTTCTAGGGCAAAAAACCCTAAACTAAAAATAAGTTCTACCGTTAGATCATCCGCCTAATGAATGACCCAGATTGACTAGAAATTACTATACTTTTACAAGGCAATTTTATAGCTGTTTTTAGCTTCGGGGGCGCTGCCCCCGAAACCCCCCGCCGCGGGGGGGGGGGGGGGGGGGGGCTCCCAAAGGTCACAGCCGCCCCCCTCAGACCCCCTTGCAGCGAATATTTTACGGGCGGCGTTGCCGCCCCCATTTCGAACTGGGGTCCAATGTGGTGATACCTTTGAATATAGAAGATAATCAGGCTCCACACTCAACATCAAGATGGTTCTGATGGCAAGAGGGGAAAATGGATTGCTACTATTTTAGAGTATTATATAAAAATAAAACCTACTAAGTTAATCAACGACCAAGGTTTAGCCAAGCTCATGGATGAATTTAACTATCAGGCCTTGGATATAAACTTTATTGCAACAATAGATGATGGAGAGGAGATGGCGACTCCACTAATCAGCTAGGCCTTTATTGAATCACCTTGGTATGCTGATATTATTTATGTTTTATAGAACTTACAAGCTCCTCCTAAATTATCTAGGACTAAAAGCAGGTTTTTAAAGATGAAATCCTTGAAATTTTGTATATTAGACAATGCTTTGTTTTGGAGAGATCATGAAGGTATTATTCTTAATTTCTTATTAAAAGATGAATTTGACAGAGTTTTACAAGAGTTTCATGTAGGTGACTGTGGAGGACACCTTTACTGGAAGACCACTGCAGATAAAATCCTTAGAGCTAGTTTCTACTGGCCTACCTTGTTTTCTGATGTCAAGAAATATGTGACCTCCTGTCACAAATGTCAAATTTTTGAGGGAAAGAAAAATATTTTACCTTTACCCCTCAAGCCAATCTCTGCTGAAATACCTTTTCAACAATGGGGTTTAGACTTCATTGGTGAAATTCACCCACCTTCCTCTTCCCAACACAAATGGATCCTCATAGCCACATAGTACTTCACATAATGGATAGAGGCCATATCATTAAGGCAAGCCACAGACACTGTTATCATAACCTTCCTTGAAACCAATATTCTATCAAGATTTGGATGTCCAACTAAGCTCATGACTGATAATGCAACAACATTTAAATCTAAAAGAATGATAGATTTCTACAATAAGTATCATATCACCCTCGGCCATTCTACAAGCTATTACCCTCAATGAAATGGACTGGCAGAATCCTCAAACAAAAGCCTGGTAAACATCATCAAGAAGTTACAAGAGGAAAATAAGAAAACTTGGAATAAGAAGCTATTCAATGCCTTGTGGGCAGATAGATTGACTACTAAGAAATCAATTGGTACTTCTCCCTATCAACTAGTTTATGGGATGGAAGTTGTCTTTCCATCCTCTTTGGGAGTACCAGTAATGAAGATACTTCAAGAATTGTAGGTTGAACCCAATAGTATCCAAAGAAGAATCAACCAAACTATTCATCTACAACAAACCAAAGAAGAGGTCTACATCAGGTCTCAAGTTGTGCAGAAAAGGGTTAAAAAGATTTTTGATAAAAGAACCAAGGCTGAATATTTCTACCTTGATGACAAGGTGCTTAAGTGGGATTCAAGGAGGGAAGACAAAGGTAAACATGGGAAATTTGACTTCCTATGGAAAGGTCCCTATGTCATCTATGCTTACAGAGGAAATAATGCTTTCTTCCTGAGAGAACTTGATGGTACAGAAGCAGAATGTGGGCCAATGAATGGTCGAATGTTAAAACACTACTTTGAACCAAGTTACTAATTCTCATTTCCCATTTGTACATATTCTATTTTTAAAAGTCTAGTTTGGATTGGATGGTGATTTTTGAAGTTGAAGCCCGAAGAGAAGGCCCTAAGATTTGAAAGATTTACTGTCATAAGTATCAATAATGTAGATGCATAGAGGAACACTTTGCAAGGTAACATCAACAACAATTCAAAGGCCACTGATCTTGAAAGTTCTTGACATGTCACTAGAAAATGCCATCCCCAAGTGGAGCCACTTTTAAGTTACTATACCAATAAGAGTCATAATTTTTAATGAATAAGGTTAAGCCTTGTAATATTGTACATACCTTTGCTTTCTGCAAATGTTTTTCACATTAAAAAATTAAAAAATGTAAAGAGGGTATGTCCTAAAAGAATAATCAAAGGACAAAAAGAATAAGAAAAAGGTCAAAAAATGAAAATATATGAACCCCCAAAAACAAACGAGACCATGAAAGTGTGCAAGTCAAGATGCCACTACTATTTACTTTTATGCATAATAATGATTGTGTGCAGCTTATTATTGATGCCACAATCCATGGTAATCAAATTATTTAATCTTGATTATACCATGCTTTAAATTTTATGTTTATAGTTAGCAAATAAAATCTGACCAAACAGTTTAATATTGGCAGATCATTAGATAGGTAGAGTATATAAAAAGAGCTCATCAGTTTAGTCTGAGCCCTTGGATGATATAAGTTTAGAATTATATAGTTTTCTTTGTAAAAGAAAAGGATTTGATAAGGGTTTTCTAGCCTAAATGCACCCAAATAAAATGAAGAAAAAATGGTAGGATGAGTAAATGGGTAAGTAGTAGAAAGGTTGCATAAATATCAAGTGATTACACAAAAGCACTTACGTTTTGTTAAAATGCATCTTTCAAATATGCATAAGCAGTAAACAAAGCAAAGACAATGGTTCACAATTTGGTTTATTTAACATCTCCTTAGTCACTACTTACTAATCTCCCATAAATAAGTTCTAGTAATTTAAATCCTACAAGTCAAAGAGGCTTAGAGCATTTCCATGACTTTTGGAGGGACCGGACCCTTGGCATGATGAATTATGGACAACAAGTGCTAGAGCCTCCTTTATAAAAACTCATCCCCCTTAATTTTCCCTCATTTTCCTAATAAAACTCCCTTTTCCTAAGGTTAAACTCTATTTACCTAGGAAAAGTGAACCACCCCATATAAATCCTATTTCACTAGAAATCCCACAAAAACAGTTTATCCTAAGTATAAAGAGACGTACGAAAATAATACACTTTACTTTTTTATTCAAGGAATATTCACTCCGCCCATCACATTTCATTTTAATTTCTAATTTTATAATATAGTTCCCAAAATTCCATTATCCCGTATTAATTAATTTCTTTATATAAATAACCCAATCCCTTAGTTTTTATAAAAACTATATAAATCACCCCTATCCCGACAAAAGTTATTAATCCAGAGATCAAGCCCCGCCCGATCACTTAACCCAGGATTAATTCCTAAACTAATCCCATACCACTGTGATTGAAACCCCGGCCGCCCCCCCCCCCCCCGACCCCCCCTCAACTCCTATTCATTTCCTTCGCCTGACTACTGTTTGATCATCACTCCCCTCATCCGACGACCGACATCCATATCAGTCGAACTCGATCGCGGACCTTTACCCACCCAATAAGGCGGTTTTCCCTGACTCCTTGAATTCTACGTGTTGCACTCTAAATTATATCGGGCAACCCCTCCCGAATACCGCCCGTGCCACAAAAGTGGTGCGATGGCCCTCCAATAGTGCTTCCTCGCTTAACCAAATAAACCACCAACTATTCATTTGCAAATGAACCCGCCAAAAAACCATCATTTTTCTATAAAAGGCTGAAAAGACCTTTTTTCGCCCTTTTCACTCATTTTCCTTGTAAAATAGAGAAAACCTTTGCGACTCCTGCCAATGCTGAATTGACCAATAGACCTCCAAATTCGCTCAAGAAGACGTTGCAGACAGCCCAACTAACCTCCTAGTCCGTATCAGAACCGTACCAACCACTGCAGCTACTGCAAACCACCAATTTGAAGCCAATTTTCCAATTCTAGGTATTTCACCATAGAAAACCACTCCCTGTTCTAAATTGGAAAAGTTTAGCTTGTCAAGCATTTTCATTAAGTAAAATTAATTGAAAATTAGCTTAAATTTAAGAACACCTATGGCCAAAACCCTTTAAGAAGTTCAAATTTATGCTTTAAACCTCTAAACAAGCCCCTAGTGCATAATTTAAATCCACAAGAACTAAGTTATGGCTGCCCCTGTTGCCTTGGATGTTAGATCAATTACAACTCCCCATTTGGACCTCGACCACCTTCCCTTGGCTAGCAGGTATTTCCAGATCAAAGATACATCTACACAGGGAAACTTTCTTAGAATCCATTGTCAAAGTAGGGACAGATACCTCAACCATGTTGATGATGTTGGTCTTTGGGAGTAAAATTTTCCCAAATATTAGTTCCCCCAAGTACATATCTTCCCAGAAATTGTTCATATGTGCCATGCATGCTACATCCATAGCCATAGAACCATAATGTTTCATGACTAGAAGGTGTTGTTTACTGTCACAGCTGAATCCATAAATGAAATGCTGCAACTCCAACCAGGACCAAACCTAACTCCACTCTCAATTGGAGATTTGTTAGACTAGTATTCCAAACTAAGTCCCCCCACACTGGCCCAATTGTTCCAAGATTTCATTATTGAAGAGAATTACATTCCAAAAAATCCCCCCCCCCCCATCTTTATGCCATGTTCTCTGAAAGGGGAAAATAAATCATCACCATTATATCATGTATCCTAGGCTACTTGACTGATGAATTTGTTGATGAACTTATCCTTGCTGTCATGTCAATTTATACCGCAGGGTAGCCTCCTGCTGTTGTGTACAATTATGCTGAGTTCATAGCTCAGAGGATGCATGAACAGTTCACCAGGATGAGCAATGAAAGAGTATTCAAATACTCATCTGTCCTCTACCATATGTTCTTATATTATCAGCCAAACATATTTCCTTTTCCCATCTAGAAGCTAGATACCAAAGGCCAACCCAGGTCTGTCATTTTTTGGACCCCACTGTTCCATAAGTATAGCTCACCATACACTTATTCAGATTTTATAGACTCTTTTGTACATCCAGTCATGACCATGCTTATAGGAAATCCTCCACCTAGGATAAGTCCAGAGATAAAAAGATTCCTCCAGCTATCCAATCAAACCAAAGTGGGAGATTGGTACCTGTACCAAAACCACATAGAGATAAGGATTTATGGGTGCCAGCTTGCACCATATAAACTACCCAAATACCTCCCCATGAGGTTATTTTCTTTGGAGTATTATAGGAAAATAATGAACTTAGATGAAGTAAATTTTGTTTCATCCAAGAAGAAAACCCAGTTCACAATCAAAGATCAATTAGGCCCCTTCATATTCAATTCTAGAGAGGCAGGGAAGGAAGCAGACCAAATTTTGTAGCAAATGAAGTTCCGACAGAGTTTCATGTGGAGGTATGATCCTCAAGAATTCATGACCAGATTGAGAAAAAGGGCCAAACTGGGACCTTATATCCACCATCCCATACCAGAGATAGAAAAATATGCAAATTAATCTGAATGGGTGGAAAACAATTTGGTAGACAGAGATAGTACAAAGGTAGATGTAGAAAATGCCTTATGTGACTTGGAAAGATAGTTTGATGAAAGTTTGTTTTTGTAGGTACTTGAACAACAAGAGCCAGCCATGAACACCCCTCTTATCATGTAGACTCCTCAGAATGAGGAGAAAAATCCAAAAAGAAATAGAGAGGGAGCTTCCACTTCAGGAATGGACACCTCTAATCTACAACAGGAAATAAGTCACAACAAGAGGTAAAGGCTCAATCCTACCTCTGAACAAGAATATACAGAAGGATCAACACAAGTGACCAACATAGAGGTAGATAAAAGCAGGTCCACAACTCCACCTAGAGACATACAAGAGCCATCCACATCACAGACTCAGATGTTGGAGAGGCAGCTAAGTGTGGAAGTGTCTTCGTTCAGTAGGCCTACTGACAAGGACCAAGACATAAAGGACATATATAAATAAATCAAAATGAGGAATGAGAAGCTCAAAGCTCAGACTTATGAAAAATATCTGAAACTCACTCCCACATATCAAACAAGACTGATGTAAGCTTTTGACATCAATAAGGGAAAACTTCAAATTTCCTTTATCGTGTTGGAAATAATAGTGAGAGGGGGATGAATCAGTATTATCAGATCTATAATTTTATTTCCAAAACAGATTTATATATGCTACTTCAGCTAAGTGAACTAGCATGTACACGCAACTGTACTTAAAGCAACTAACATAGATGCAGAGAACTTTTGATTTAGACAATTTATCAGGTATCAAGCTTTAACCAGTATATCAGAGATTTATTAGACAATGCAGTAAAAGCAGAATAAAGCATCACACATAAGCAACACACATGAACACCAAGATATAAGGTGGAAACCCAATGTGGGTAAAAACCACCTTCTGCTGTCGTCTCTGTCTTCTTATAATAATAAGAAAATCTGTTTACAATTTTGTACTTGTGCAGACTCATACCAGTATGCAGGCACCCACCTGGAGAAGTCTACAACCTTCTCTCGTTCTCCAGCTACTACTGGAAGGGATCTGCAACCCCCTAGCTCTTGTACTAGCCAATATGTTTACTAGTACATAGGTGACAGCCTACGGAAAACTCCACTCTTCCACTAGGGACCACGTTTCATGAATTTTCAGACTAGATACTCCTAGAACACAAATCCACAATCTGAAGGCCACATTTCATCCAATTTTCATATTTGACCCATCAACAACATTGAAACTTAGAACATCATAACTTCAATAAAACCATCAAATACATCTGCATCAACCAATCACTAAAACTCAATCATTACTTTCTGAATCAGCCACAATTGAATCAGTAAATGACTGACAACCCATCATCACTGAAGCAAATAATAATCAATCAATATGATCATTCAGAACACTCTTACCAGAATACAGTCATCAGAACAGAACCCAGAACTCTGTAACAACAAACAGAGACTACTGAAACTTTAAACATCATGCTTCATAAGGTATACGCTACTTCCATGTGTCGAACCAGTGTGTATATGCACTTTTACCAAAGGGAACCATCATACAGATCTGCAAATTCCAATTTATGATGTATATGCTACTTTGATATGCTAAACTAGTGTGTATACGCTCTTTTACTAAAGAGAACCTGCGTACATATCTGTAAATGCTAACTTAAAACATCACAACTATTCCAGACTTCAGTCATACCCAGATCATCACATTTACAGAATAAAACACGCGTTAGTATTCAGATCTAGACTGTTCAAGATGAAACCACATAATGAGAATACTTTTAAGCCTTTACGATCTTGGTCCATCAACCTTCATCAGCCCTATAGGTACCTCCGTAGATCAGATCAAGGAAACCATCAGAATATCATTAACCTGCATATATGATCCAACACCTGAGAAGATATTCAAAATACTTGCACACTTGGCCTAATGATCTTCTCCTCCTTATATAGTTTTATGCCTTTATCAATACCATGGACCAAAACTACTTAGGACCAATACTTTGGACCAAAAACCTTGGACCATTTACCTTGGGTCAAATACCTTGGACTAAAAACATTATTTTTTTCAAGATATATGTGCTTTTCCTTCTATGAAAGTGTGTGTGTACGTATACGCTCCTTTTTTTAGTAAAGTTGCGTGTATACGTAGCTTGGACAAGGTGAACCTGCATATACCTCTCTTTCTTCATTCTTTGTAGTATGATCTATAATTATTTGACCTATTGCACTATGAGCTTTCATCTGAGTGAGTTGCCATCAAGGACAACACCTATATCATAATTACAACAATCTCCCCCTTTGGACTTGATGGCAACAACAACACTAAGACATCTCCCCCTTTGAAATCAAGGGCAAAGGGTAGACCAATATATTCTCTCCTTTTCACATCCATTATGCTGTTCATGCTCCCCCTAAGTACATGCTGAATTCTCTGATTGAGCTCCACTTTTGTATGTGCTGAGATGCACTGAAACCATTCATGCTCCCCCTGAGCACAAGTAGAGTCTACAAAAATATTTTTTAAGAGAATAACATGACTCTATAACTCAACTATGTGAGTATGACCTTCCTATCAACAATGACTCATATATACATCCATTCTCCCAACCAAGTGGGGATATATCAATTGTTTATACATGATAGAAACAATAAATATTACATCATCCATCTCATGCAAAGTAGGGATACAAATTACATCATTTGTGCAATAGGACTCATTCAAATCTCTGAGAAGACATATCACATTCTAGAATTTTACATGGCTTAAGCAACAAAAGGTATAAATATTTTAAGCCATAGCTGGACTCAGCAACCATAATTCTAGCAATGCAGAATGCTAGTGAAGGTTAATGCTCCCCCTAAACCTGTGCTACTGTGCATTGTTAACAAGTCAATGATCAAGACATCTTTGTCAGTTAGATAAAAATTAATGAACAGAGCATATCAATAGACTGTGATCATCAACATCAGATAGAGCACCCATATCAGAGCCAACCCCATTGTTTTTCTTACCTGAAATACATATACGCTCCTTGTCCAACAGAAATCCATGTGTGTATTCGACTCAACTTCATGAAACATGCGTATAGTAACCTTTCTCTAAAAAAAGTAGATTTAATAGCAGGATGATGCAAAAACTACTCCCAATTTTTGTCTGAGATATTCAAATGTTTCTCTGGGCAGTGGTTTAGTGAATATATCAACAACTCGTTCTTTGAAGGGAACATACTCCAATTTGACTTTTTGTTCAAGCACTTGTTCACGTAGAAAATGATATTTGATGGGTATGTGCTTGGTCTTGGAGTGCATGACTGGATTCTTTAAAATATTGATGGCACTTGTATTATTACATAGAATGGAGAAGGGTAAAGTATATGTGATCTGAATGTCTTTCAAGGTTTGCATCATCCAAAGTAGTGTGAAACAAGAGGCAGCAACCACATATTCTGCTTCAGCTATAGATAAGGAAATTGAAATTTGTTTCTTGCTGAACCAAGACACTAACCTGGAACCCATATAGAATGCACCACCACTAGTGCTTTTTATGTCATTAACACTTCCTTCCGAATCTGCATCTGTATATGCATGAAGAGTAAGATCTGCATCTCTAGGATACCATAAACCAAAGTCCTGAGTTCCTTGAAGATATTTGAAAATTCTTTTGACTGCCTAAAGGTGTGATTCATTTGGATTTGCTTGGAATCTTCCAACTATTCCTATTGCATGCATGATGTCAGATCAAGTACCTATTAGATAAAGAAGATTGCCAATCATGGATCTGTAAGTTGGTTGATGTACCGCTGCTGATTCATCATTTGAGCTGAGACTGCATCTTGTTACCATTAGAGTACATACAGGTTTAGAATCTTCCATTCCGTACCTTTTCAAGATCTGTTTGAGATATTTGGTTTGTGAAAGAGAAATACCATCTTTATTTTGTTGAACTTGTAGAACAAGAAAATAGGTAAGTTTACCAAGCAAGGACATTTCAAATTCTTGCTGCATTATCAAAGCAAAGTTCTGATTCATGGATTCTTCATTGCTACCAAAAATGATATCATCAACATAAACAATAATAATTAGCAATTTATCTATTTCAATCTTTGTATATAGATTGCTATGTGCTGAACCTTTTGTAAAACCTTACTGGTGTATATATTTGTCAAGGCGGTAATACCAGGCCCTTAGAGCTTGTTTCAGACCATAGAGGGCCTTTTTGAGTTTGCATACAAGTTTTGCATCATTTCTAAGAGTGAATCCTTCTAGTTGTTCAATATAAACTTCTTCTTCTAAATCTCCATTTAGGAAGGCTGATTTTGTTGGCATTATGATTCAGGTGTTGTCCTTGATGGCAAACCCATTCAGGTGATAAATCAAGAAGGACGTAGGAAATATGTTCAGCAAGTGCGTCCCCGCAGGTATACCATACAGAACCCGCGTCCAGGGACGCAGGCCAGCCGTTCAGGCGGTGCGTCCGCCCAGTGCACACATTTCAAGGCAGAGAAAAGCACGTGGGGGTTTCTTGTGTGGTATCTAGCCGACGGTTTTGTGTTTCTATGGTGTCGGCTCGTGGTATTGTTCCATGTTTTGGGGAGAAGCTTGCCTATATAAAGCAAAGGAGTTCATTTGGATTAATCATCATCTTGGTTGAATATCTTTTGGTGTGATCTAGTCCAGATCTATGAGGGCGAATCTTCTAATGGACTGTGATCTCTATGGCGCATGATCAGATCTGTGGATCTGAGTGTTTGGGTTGGTTATGAAGTCCTCATATCTTTTATATCTGAAGGGACGCAGGTTCAGTGAAGGGCAAGTGCGCCGGGACGCAGTACAGTAAAGGCTCAGGTGCGTCTCTGAGGCAAAGGACGTGGTGCGACTGTGTTATTGGGTGCGTCTCTGAAGCAAAAGACGCGGCGCGATAGTGTTTCTGGGTGCGCCGGTCGCAGCAAAGCATAGAGGAACAGTGCGTCTGCACGCAGAACAGCGGAAGGTAGACTGCGTCCAGTCGCAGGCCACAGAAAGAAAATATGCGTCCCTGTCTTGAAATGATCTGTTGACTGTATATTTCTGTTCATAAGGTGTTCTGGGTTATTTTTGTAATTACTGATCTGATATCTGTAGTGGACTGTATCTGTTGTATACTTGTTGATCATTTGATTCTTCATGAAAAGAAGTAGGGGGTTGTAGCTCCCTTCCAGGAGAGACTGGAAAACGAGAGAGAGTTGTAGCTCTCTGCAGGTTGCAGCCTGCGTGCTGGTAAAGGACTGCACCAGTACAAAATCATTGTAAAAAGAGTTTCTTGAAAGAAGATAGAGACATATTGCAGCAGGTGGTTTTCTCCCGCATTGGGTTTCCACCTTACATCTTGTGTTCTTTGATGTGACTGTCTATTTTCTTTATTCATGCTCATTATTTTATGGTACTGATATGCAAGAATAATTCAAAAGATCAAATAAGGAAGAATTGGTAAATTGCTTGATAATACTGATTCACCCCCCCTCTCAGTATTATTTCCAACAATTGGTATCAGAGCAGGTCCTTCAGAAAAGCTTGATCGCTTGAAGGTAGATCGTTCATCATGAGCAACTACGAGAGAGAAGCATCAATCAGGCCACCAGTTTTTGATGGGACAAACTTCAATTATTGGAAGGTAAGAGTTACTGCATATCTTCAATCTCTTGGTACTGAAGTTTGGGACATTGTAGAAACAGGCTATGCTTTTCCTTCAGCTACTCCTACAGATCCAACTGAGAAAAAGAAGTATGAAACAAATGCAAAAGCAGTCAGTACTCTATTAGGAAGTATATCCCAAACAGAATTCATGAAGGTAATGCACTTCAAATCAGCAAAAGAAATATGGGACAAAATGATCACAAGCTATGAAGGAGATGAACAGGTAAAACAAGCTAAACTTCAAACTCTCAGGATTCAATATGAGACTCTCAAGATGTATAATGATGAAAGTGTGGCTAATTATTTTCTTCGGGTAGATGAGATTGTAAATTGTATGAAAAATTTGGGTGAAGAAGTAAAGGAGTCTATAGTAGTTCAAAAGATTCTAAGATCATTATCCCCCAAGTTTGAATCCAAAGTATCTGCAATAGAAGAAAAAGAAAATCTCCGTGTTCTTACTATGTCTCAGCTACATGGAATTCTAACTGCTTATGAAATGAGAAAAGGAGGACCATCAGACAGAAGGGAGGCTGCTTTTAAAGCATCAGGCAAAGAAGATTACTATGAAGCAAGCCATGATCCAGAAGAAGAGGAAGAAGAATCAAATTTTGTCAAAAATCTTCAAAGAGGTTCTGGAAGGTTCAGAGGTAAGCTACCTTTCAAATGCTTTGCTTGTGGAAGAGTAGGTCATTATGCTGCAAAATGCTCTTATAAGGATAAAGGAAAGGAACCAGTTAGATGGAATAAGAAACAAAGCGCAAATAAGAAAAGCTACTACACCCATGAAGATAGTGATGGCTTATCAAACAGTGATGAAGATGAACAAGGTAATAAATATAGGTTGTTAATGGCATTTGAAGATGATGATTATGAGGATGCTGTAGATGTGGATAACCTTTATGATGAAATTACTAGACTCAAGAGATGCATAGAAGAAAAGAACATGATTATTGATACTCTACAATTCCAAATTGATGAAAAGGAAAAACATCTTGAAAAATTAGAAGGTGAAATTGTTGGTCTTAGAAAAGAAATTGAGAAAACAAAAACTATTAATCTCAAGTTTGTCAAAGGATCTGAAACTTTGGATGAGATTATCAGTGTGCAGCGGTCTCCACTAAATAAGACAGGTTTGGGCTATAATGGAGAAACTTCTCAAGCATCCACTTCAAAAAGTTATCTTGATGCAGCAAGAAGAAATGAGCAAGAGCACAAGGAAGATCATCAGGTAAAGCAGGGACAAATGTCAAACAGAAACTATCAGGGGCAATCCAGCTTAAGGGTGAACAAAAGCCACAACCAGCCACAGGTAAAATCTTCTCAATTTGGTTCAAGAATAGATGAAAATAGAAATTACAATCAGTTGGCTGGTAGATCCAATAATCACAGAAGCTTCTTCAATGGACAATGCTTCTCTTGCCATAACTTTGGTCACAAAGCAGCTCAATGTGTTGCGTATAAAACAATCATGACTAGGGAAGCTCAAAAACAAAGAAGTATGACAGGGATTACAAAAAGGACCTATAACAACTTTTCAGCTCTTGAAAATGAAGTTGAATGTTCTATTTGCAATAATTTTGGGCATAAAGACTTTGAATGCAGAAGCAGGTTTCCGGAAAGAAAGGTACAAGAGCAGAAAAAGGAACAAACCTCAGGCGCCAAAACATGGAGAATAAAGGAACCTCAAACAGAAAGATGTGGGATAGCATTTTATGCAGAAGGACAAGAAAATCTATGGTACATTGACAGTGGATGTTCAAAGCATATGACAGGTGATAAAGAAAAACTTGAGTCTTATTCTAATTTAGAAAAGGGAAAGAAAGTCTCTTTTGGAAATGATACTCCTGCAACTATAAAAGGAAAAGGTATTGCTCCTTTAAAAGAAGATGTTAAGGCTGGTAATGTTTTGTTTGTTGATGGATTGAAGCATAATCTACTAAGTGTCAGCCAGATGTGTGATCAAAGAACCGAGGTTATATTCAGATCAAATGGATGCCTTGTTCGTGATCTTGATACAGGTAAAACAGTTCTCAAAGGAAAGAGAACTCCAAATAATCTATACATATTTGATGAAGGACAACAACAATGCTATCTAAGCAAGGATGAAGAGCACTGGTTATGGCATCGAAGGTTGGGACATCTAAGCTTCTCACAAATAAGGAAAGCTTGCAAATATCAGGCAGTTCGCGATCTTCCAGATATCAAAATTCCTGAAAACACCATATGCAGATCATGTCAGTTTGGAAAACAAACCAGAACTAACTTTCCAGAGAAAGAAGGATCAGCCAGCATGCCTCTTGAGCTAGTACATACAGATGTATGTGGACCATTCAGAAAAAGAACACCTAGAGGAGAGGAATACTTGATATTATTTATTGACGATTTCTCCAGGTTTGTTTGGTTAGGACTTATGAAGCACAAAGATGAAGCATTCGAAAAATTCAAATCCTTCAAAGCCTTGGTTGAAAATGAATCAGGTCACAAAATTAAGTGCCTCAGATCCGACAGAGGTGGGGAATTTACTTCAAATGAATTTTTCGATTTCTGTGATGAACATGGGATAAGGAGAGAATTCTCTACAGCTAGAACTCCTCAGCAAAATGGAGTTGTTGAAAGAATGAACAGAACAATCCAACAAATGGCTCGTGCTATGCTTGATGAATCAGGAACTCCCGCAACTTTCTGGGGTGAAGCTGCACATGCTGCGGTTATTATTCTCAACAAGACAAATGTCCGAGTGAACAACACTCAAACTCCTCATGAGCTCTGGAGTGGTAAAACTCCTTCGGTAAAGCACTTCAAAATCTTTGGGAGCAAATGCTATATCAAGAATACTGAGGAGCAGCTTGGTAAACTTGATCCTAGAGCAGATGAAGGTATTCTTCTTGGCTACTCTCCACATAGCAAAGCATACAAATGCTACAATAAAAGACTTGGCAGAATTGTTGACAGCATTGATGTAGTGGTTGATGAGAAGGGATACATTCCTAGGCGAATACATCGTGAAGACATCGAAGAAGATGAAAGCTACCCTCAAAGACAGAATGATGAAGAAGAAGAACCGCAAGAAGAATCTCAAGAAGAACCTCACGAAGAAGCAGAAGAACGAACAATAATAGAAGAAAAGACTCCATCCAGATATGTTCAAAAGAACCATCCAGAATCTCAGATCATGGGATAGAAAGAAGCAGGTATACAAACTAGAAGAACAGTTGCAGAAGCTTCAAGTTATTTGGCATTACTCTCCTCTACTGAACCACAAAATGTGAAAGAGGCATGCAAAGATGAATGTTGGGTGAAAGCAATGGATGAAGAACTTGAGCAAATCGAAAAGAACAACACTTGGGAGCTGGTTCCTAGACCAAAGGATAAGAATGTTATCGGAACAAAATGGGTCTTCAAAAATAAATTGAATGAAAATGGAGAAGTAATTAGAAACAAAGCCAGACTTGTTTGTAAAGGGTATGCACAGCAAGAAGGAATAGACTTTGAAGAAACTTTTGCTCCTGTTGCAAGACTTGAGGCCATCCGAATGTTCCTTGCTCTCTCAAGTTCTCAAAATTTCAAAGTATTTCAAATGGACGTAAAATCAGCCTTTCTGAATGGAGACTTGGAAGAAGAAGTGTACATTGAACAGCCAGATGGGTTCATTCTTGGAAATGATCCAAATCTTGTATGCCGATTGAAAAAGGCTCTCTATGGTCTCAAACAAGCCCCAAGGGCTTGGTACTACCGGTTGGACAAATATCTTCATCAACAAGGTTTTTCAAAAGGTTCAGCAGATAGCAATCTATATATAAAAATTGAAAATGACAAATTGCTAATACTTGTTGTGTATGTAGATGACATTATTTTTGGCAGCAATGAAGAAGCTATGAGTCAAAGCTTTGCCTCAGTCATGCAGAAAGAATTTGAAATGTCCTTGCTAGGAGAACTGACATACTTTCTTGGTTTGCAAATCCAACAAAAGGAAGGAGGAATCCTTTTATCTCAAACCAAGTATCTCAAGCAGATTTTGAAGAAATATGGCATGGAAGATGCAAAACCAGTATGTACACCCATGGTCACAGGATGCAGTCTCAGTGCAAATGATGAATCTGCAGCAGTACATCAACCAACCTACAGATCTATGATTGGAAGTTTACTATATTTGACAGGTACCCGACCAGACATCATGCATGCAGTTGGAATAGTTGGAAGATTTCAGGCAAATCCGAAGGAGACTCATCTTCAAGCAGTGAAGAGAATTTTCAAATATCTTCAAGGGACTCAAAATTATGGCTTATGGTATCCTAGAGATACAGATCTCACTCTTCATGCCTATACAGATGCAGATTGGGCCGGAAGCGTGGATGACAGGAAAAGCACAAGTGGTGGTGCGTTCTTTATGGGTCCCAGACTGGTCTCTTGGTTCAGCAAGAAACAGAGTTCAATTGCCTTGTCTACAGCTGAAGCAGAATATGTTGCTGCTGCATCTTGTTGCACCCAACTCCTTTGGATGATGCAGACTTTGCAGGATTATCAAATCACTTGTACACCTCCAATCCCTATCTTATGTGACAACACAAGTGCAATCAGCATCTCAAAGAATCCGGTTATGCATTCAAAAACCAAGCACATACCAATCAAGTACCATTTTCTCCGGGAACAAGTACTTGAACAGAAGGTCAAGTTGGAGTATGTTCCTTCTAAGGAACAAGTTGCTGATATTTTCACCAAACCGTTGCCCAGGGACACTTTTGAATACCTCAGGCAAAAGCTGGGGGTTGTTGATGCATCATCTTACTGTTGATCATGTTCCTATTGGTGGCATAGGCTCAGGGGGAGCACATAATGCATTGTTGGCATTATGGAGAAGGAGATCTTGGAAATAGCTGCAATATGTCTCTATCTCCTTCATGATGGATTTCTGGTTACAGATCTGGAGATGCATGAGCATAGGGGGAGCATACCCTTTGCCCTTGATGTCAAAGGGGGAGAATGAAGCTGAAGATTATGTGGTTGCCATCAAGTCCAAAGGGGGAGATTGTTGGCATTATGATTCAGGTGTTGTCCTTGATGGCAAACCCATTCAGGTGATAAATCAAGAAGGACGCAGGAAATATGTTCAGCAAGTGCGTCCCCGCAGTTATACCATACAGAACCCGCGTCCAGGGACGCAGGCCAGCCGTTCAGGAGGTGCGTCCGCCCAGTGCACACATTTCAAGGCAGAGAAAAGCACATGGGGGTTTCTTGTGTGGTATCTAGCCGACGGTTTTGTGTTTCTATGGTGTCGGCTCGTGGTATTGTTCCATGTTTTGGGGAGAAGCTTGCCTATATAAAGCAAAGGAGTTCATTTGGATTAATCATCATCTTGGTTGAATATCTTTTGGTATGATCTAGTCCAGATCTATGAGGGCGAATCTTCTAATGGATTGTGATCTCTATGGCGCATGATCAGATCTGTGGATCTGAGTGTTTGGGTTGGTTATGAAGTCCTCATATCTTTTATATCTGAAGGGACGCAGGTTCAGTGAAGGGCAAGTGCACCGGGACGCAGTACAGTAAAGGCTCAGGTGCGTCTCTGAGGCAAAGGACGCGGCGCGACTGTGTTATTGGGTGCGTCTCTGAAGCAAAAGACGCGGCGTGATAGTGTTTCTGGGTGCGCTGGTCGCAGCAAAGCATAGAGGAACAGTGCGTCTGCACGCAGAACAGCGGAAGGTAGACTGCGTCCAGTCGCAGGCCACATAAAGAAAATATGCGTCCCTGTCTTGAAATGATCTGTTGACTGTATATTTCTGTTCATAAGGTGTTCTGGGTTATTTCTGTAATTACTGATCTGATATCTGTAGTGGACTGTATCTGTTGTATACTTGTTGATCATTTGATTCTTCATGAAAAGAAGTAGGGGGTTGTAGCTCCCTTCCAGGAGAGACTGGAAAACGAGAGAGAGTTGTAGCTCTCTGCAGGTTGCAGCCTGCGTGTTGGTAAAGGACTGCACCAGTACAAAATCATTGTAAAAAGAGTTTCTTGAAAGAAGATAGAGACATATTGCAGCAGGTGGTTTTCTCCCGCATTGGGTTTCCACCTTACATCTTGTGTTCTTTGATGTGACTGTCTATTTTCTTTATTCATGCTCATTATTTTATGGTACTGATATGAAAGAATAATTCAAAAGATCAAATAAGGAAGAATTGGTAAATTGCTTGATAATACTGATTCACCCCCCCTCTCAGTATTATTTCCAACAGATTTTACATCCAATTGGTATACTTTGAATTTCTGAAAGCTAGAAAGAACAAGAAACATCCTTATGGCTTCAAGTTTGGCAACAGGTGCAAAAGTTTCTTCAAAATCTATACCTTCTTGTTGAGCATACCCTTTACAAACAAGTCTGGCCTTGTTTCTAATGACTTCTCCATTTTCGTTTAGCTTGTTTTTGAATATCCATTTAGTTCCTATAATATTTTATCATGAGGTCTAGGAACTAATTCCCAAGTATCATTTTTTTCAATTTGCTCAAGTTCTTCATCCATGGCCTTGACCCAACATTCATCTTTGCATGCTTCTTTTACATTTTGAGGTTCAGTGGAGGATAATAATGCTAGATAGATTGAGGTCCCTGTAATAGTTCTTCTTGTTTGTACACCTGCCTCTTTTTCCCCTAAAATTTGAGTTTCTAGATGATTTTTCTGAACATACCTGGATGTAATCTTTTCTTATACCATTATCTCTTCTTCTGGTGCTTCATTGGTTTCTTCTTCAATATGATTTTGATTTGATGTGGGAAAGTAATCCCCATTTTCTTCATTGTCATAACCTTCTGTTGATTTGATCTATTTTGGATTTTTCCAAGCTTCATCAACTACAACATCAATGCTTTCAACAAATTTTCCAAGTATTTTATTATAACATTTATATCCTTTACTTCTGGAAGAATAACCCGAAAGAATACCTTCATCTGCTCTGGGTTCAAACTTACCAAGTTTTTCATCAGTCCTTTTGATATAACATTTGATTCCAAAAACTTTAAAGTATTTTACAGTAGGAGTCTTACCATACCAAAGTTCATGTGGAGTTTGAGTGCTGTTTACCCAAACATTTGCTTGGTTGAGAATAGTTACGACAGTGAATTCAGCTTCACCCCAGAAGGTTGCAGGAGTTCCAGATTCATCTAGCATAGCTCGAGCCATTTGTTGAATAGTTTTGTTCATTATTTCTACTACTCCATTTTGCTAAGGAGTCCTTGCGATGGAGAATTGCCTTTTTATTCCATGTTGTTCACAAAAGTTAAAGAATTCATCCGAGGTAAATTCCCCTCCTCGATCAGATATGAGGCACTTGATTTTTCGATCTGATTTATTTTCAACCAAAGCTTTGAAGGCTTGGAACTTTTCAAATGCTTCATATTTATGCTTTAGAAGACCTATCCAACACATTCTGTAAAAATGATCAATGAACAAAATAAAGTATTCTTCTCCACGAGGTCACTTTTTCCTTGATGGTCCACATAAATCAATATGGAATAGTTCAAGAGGCTTACTAGTTGAACCTTCCTTTTCCATGAAGTGAACTCTGGTTTGCTTGTCGATTTGACATGGTTTGCATATTGTATTTTCTGGGATGCTGATATCTGTAAGATCATAAACAACCTTGAATCGACATGATTTTCTTATTTGAGAAAAGCTTAGATGTCCCAATCTTCTATGCCACAACCAGTTTTGATCATTTTTGCTTAGAAAACACTATTGTGTCCTCCCTTGAGTATGTATAAGTTGTTGGAGTTCTTGTACTTTGATCACGGTCTCTCCTGTATCAAGCTTACGAACAACACATCCGTTTGATCGAAACACCACTTCATTTCCTTGATCACACATTTGACTGACACTCAACAGGTTATGCTTTAAACCGTCTACATACATTACATTTCCATCTTTAACCTTTTCTTTCAAGAAAACAAAGCCTTTACCTTTTATGACAGCAAGAGTGTCATTTCCATAGGAGACATTCTTTTCATTTTCTATGGCATTATATGAGTGAAGTTTTTCTTTGTCACCTATCATGTGTTTTGAGCATCCACTGTTGATGTACCACTGATTTTCTTGTCCTTTTGCATACAAGTCTATACCACATCTTTCTGTTTGAGATTCTTTCCTTCTCCATATCTTGGGATTTAATGGAGTTTTCTCTTTTTGAGATGTTTGCCAAAATTTTCTCCTGCATTCAGATTCTTCATGACTAAAGTTGTTACAGATTGAGCATTCTATTTCATTTTCAAGAAGAGAAAAGTTATTATAGGAACTTTTCTTGATCCCTGTTACATTCCTTTGATTTTGTGCTTCTCTAGTCATGATGGTTTTGTAGGCAACACATTGAGCATCTTTGTGTCCAAAATTATGACATGAAAAACATTGCCCATTAAAGAAGTTCCTGCAACTATCGAATCTATTGACCTGGTGATTGTAGTTTCTATTGATATTCATCCTTGGAGAAAATTGAGTATGACTTACCTGAGGTTGGTTGTGGCTTCTATTCATCCTTGGAGTAAACTGAGTCTGATTTACTTGGTGATCTGCTTTATGCCTTCGCTGATGATTGTCATATTGTTCACTAGTCTTTCCTTCATCAAGATAGCTTTTGGTGGAGGTTAACGACTTCTGTGATTGAGATGTTTCTTTAGTATATACAAGACATGTCTTTATCAGAGGAGAACGCTGAACTTTGATAATTTCATTTAAAGTTTTCGATCCTTTAGCAAGTCTATGATTGAGAGATTTCGTTTTCTTAAGATCCTTTCTTAGACCCACAATTTCACATTCTAGTTTTTCATTGTGTTTTTCTTTTTTAGCAAGTTGGTATGTTAAGGTATCATATTCTTTTCTTCTAAACAGATTTTGAGTTTAGATATTTATTCATGAAGGTATTCCTCTTCTAAAGCATCCCAAAAATTATCATCATCATAAGACATGAGAAGTCTGTAACCTTGTCCAGTTTCATCTTCATCACTATTAGATAAACCATCATTATCTTCATGAGTATAGTAACTCCTTTTATTCACAACTTGTTTCCTATTCCCTTTTGCATATTCCTTTCCTTTTTCAAATTTATCTTTATGAGGAAATCTGGCAACATAATGACTGACTCTGCCACAAGAAAAGAATATGAAGGGTAACTTACCTCTAAACCTTTCAGAACCCCGTTGAAGCTTTTTGAAAAAGTTTACCTCATCTTCTTCTTCTGAAATATGTCTTGATTCATTGTGTTCTTCCTTTCCTTCTGTTGAGGCTTTGAATGTGGCTTATCTCACATCTGATGGTCCTCCTTTTCTCATCTAAAAGGCAGTTAAGATTTCGTGAAGCCGCGTCATAGTGATATTTTTCAGATCCTGTTTTTCTTTTATGGAAGACACTTTGCATTCAAATTTAGCAGACAAGGAACTCAATACTTTATCAACTAAGGTAAATTCCTTTTTTTCTTCACCCGGATTCTTCATACAATTGAAATCCTCATCTATATGTAGGAAGTGACAAGCTATGCTTTCATCACTATGGGTCTTAAGAGTTTCATACTGAATTCTCAGAGTTTGAAGCTTAACATGTTTTACCTGAGAGTCTCCTTCATAGCTCAAAATGATTTTGTGCCATATTTCTTTGGCTCTTTTGAGCTGCATGACTTTGACAAAATATGATTGTGTCAGACTTCCCAATAAAGTATTGACAGCTTTGGAATTGGTTTCATATTTCTTTTTACCCGCCGTATCTATAGGAATTGTTGTTGGAAATGTATATCCTCCAGACATCTGTTCCAAGCGATTGTAGATAGGCTGTGGTTCTTATTTTCCAATAGACAAAGTTGCTCCCATTGAAGATTGGTGGTCTGATGGATTCCATTCTTTCTTGATTAGTCATGTTGATGGATCTCCCTTCAAGCGATCAAGATTCTTCTGAAGGACCTGCTTTGATACCAATTTTTGGAAATAACACTAAGAGGGGGGTGAATCACTATTATCAGATCTACAATTTTATTTCCCAAACAGATTTATATACGCTACTTCAGCTAAGTGAACTAGTGTGTACACGCGACTGTACTTAAAGAAACCAGCGTATATGCAGATAACTTTTGATTTAGACAATTTATCATGTATTGAGCTTTAACCAGTATATCAGAGATTTATTAGACAGTGCAGTAAAAGCAGAATAAAGCATCACACATAAGAAACACACATGAACACCAAGATATAAGGTGGAAACCTAATGTGGGTAAAACCCACCTGCTGCTGTCGTCTTTGTCTTCTTTTAATAATAAGAAATTCTGTTGACAATATTTTACTGGTGTAGACTCATACCAGTACACAGGTACCCACTTGCAGAAGGTTACAACCTTCTCTAGTTCTCCAGCTACTACTAGAAGGGAGCTACAATCCCCTAGCTCTTGTACTAGCCATTATGTTTATTAGTACGTAGGTTCCAACATACAAAAAACTCCACTCTTCCAACAGGGACCACGTTTCATGAATTTTCAGACTGGATACTCCTGTAACACAACTCCACAGTCTGAAGGCCACGTTTCATCCAATTTTCATACTGGACCCATCAACAACATTGAAACTCAGAACATCATAACTGCAATACAACCATCAAATACATCTGCATCAACCAATCATTGAAACTCAATCATTGCTTTTTGAATCAACCACAACTGAATTAGTCAATCACTGACAACCCATCATCACTAAAGCAAATCACAATCAATCAATCTGATCATTCAGAACACTGTTACTAGAATACAGTCATCAGAATAGAACCCAGAACTCTGCAACAATAAATAGAGACTACTGAAACTTTAAACATCATGCTTCATAAGGTATACACTACTTCCATGTGTCGAACTAGCATGTATGCACACTTTTACCAAAGGGAACCATCATACAGATCTACAAATTCCAGTTTATGATGTATATGCTACTTTGATATGCTAAAATCACGTGTATACACTCTTTTACTAAAGCGAACCTGCGTACAGATCTATAAATGCTAACTTGAAACATCACAACTATTCCAGACTTCAGTCATAACCAGATCATCACATTTAAAGAATAAAACTTGCGTTAGTATTCAGATCTAGACTATTCAAGATCAAACAACATAATGAGAATACTTTTAAGCCTTTATGATCTCGGTCCATCAACCTTCATCAGCCATATAGGTTCCTCCTTAGATCAGATCAAGCAAACCATCAGAAGCTCATTAACCTACATATATGATCCAACACCTCATAAGATATTCAAAATACTGCACACTTGGCCTAATGATTGTTGGGCCGCTAGATTGTCATTATTATTATCACTCTTTAATGACTATTTCATCTATTTCTACCATTATTTATCACATCATTTATTATACTTTATCATATAATTCCGTTTTATATTTATTTATGCTCTTATGGATAAATATTATTTCTTCTCCTTTATTTTTAATAAATTGATTATTCTGCATGTTTTACCAATGATGGTTTATTAATAAATTTGTTGTAACTTCACTCACCATTTTAGCCTCCAATATATTTTCCAGATTGCAGATTTGATCTCCAGCTCATCATTAAATGTGCTAACTCAGAAATTCGCTGGAATAAGAAGTGGCAATTTTGCATTGGACGTTCCAGGCAAATGGAGAAGAATATGGAAAATCAGAAACATGGGTTTTGTCCAAAACGAACCAAATTAGTTTCGTAATCAGAAATTTTCCCAAATTCGGTCCGTATTAAGATAAATGGAAGGTTCTATGAATAAGATTTTCTTATATTTGTTGTTGCGGCTGGTTTCCAAATTATCCCAATTGCAATACCAAATTCGACATGTTCCTGTTGAATGCTGATGGGAAGATATTTTAGATATGATCTTGCTAATCAATTTGTTGTGAACAATCCAATTTTGTAATGGGAATCATATTGTAATCATATTTGTTGTAACTTCTCTCTGTTCTCTGTGTATTTAAATGAGAACAAAGATCAAAGAGAGGGAGATTGTGGGATGGATTATTAGAGATTAATGGAGAGATTATTATAGGGATTATTAGAGATAGGATAGGATAGGATAGGAGGAAAGGGGATGGATTTATGTTATTTCAAATTATAATTCTAATTTACAGAGTTGTGTTGTCAAGAGAACACGATCATATTGTAATGTCACTCAAGTTCAATGATTAATATATAATTTGAGGTGGCTGTTCATTCGCCTTATCTGAAGTAGACTATCAGTGTACGTTGGCGGCTAAGGGCACGATTTCCGGTGGAATTCACTGCTTCACCTGTGTCAAATATTTTCAATTATTGCAAGTGTGACAATTTGATAGTATTATTGCCTTCTGCTATATTATTTCGTTGCTGTTCCTTATTTCTTTGCATTAAGAAAATAGATTTGTTTTATATAATTTACAACATTGTTGTTTAATTAGTTTCCTTTCGCTTTGGATTGAGTTTCCTAGATGAATATCCTGCTTGATGTAATCCACTGTAATGCGAATTAATTACTGCTGTTAGGCTCTCAGATTGATGTCATCATTGTTTTACAGAGTAGTACGTTTGATTTAAATTCAATTAGTTTCTAAGAGAAGAGTTAACATTGTTGTACTCTTAACGGATACTGCTGTTACTTGAATTGCATATTGTTGTTACCTAAATTATTGCGGGATTTGATTTCATTAAAGGATTGAGTTTTCTTTTAATTGCAATCAGAACTTACTTGCTGCATCTGTTTACTCTTGTATTTCAAAGATCTATACTGAAATTTAGGAAACATTACTCTCTGGGATTACATCGTGCACATATTGTGTACACTCTTGAAATAAGAGGACTTACCCAGGTTGATAATTAATGTGGGATAAATAGGAGTTTTAAAAGACACCTTTTAGCACCCAACATTTTGGCGTTGTTTCCGGGGAGAGTGTTGCCATGTCATAGAGAGTGATGTATGTTTTGTTACTGGGAAAGAATTGGGTATTAAAAACGGAAGGTGAGAACCTACATAACGAGCAAGTACAGTTCTTGCTCCTCTGGCCGCTTTTCAGCACAATTGCATAGAAGTTGAAGTAGGTTTTTGATGTTTGTCTGTTGTGAAAGAGTTGGGTATTAAAAATGGAAGGTAAGAACTTGCATAATAAGCAAGTAAAGTGCTTGCTCCTTTGCCTACTTTTCAATAGAATTTTGTAGGAAATTTAGAGGTAGATTTTTTTTTTTGAAAAAATTTCATAATTCCACTCAAGTGGTGATGTAAGCACCACCCATTTCAGTAACCAATTGACAAGAACATTTGAAGGAGGAGCCTCAAAGAAACACATGAAAAATATCTTCTATTATGGTAAGAAATGGCTCACATTGCAACTTTTGAATTTCCCATCAAAGATTTAGGAGGAGTGACACAAGTGCATATAATTCCCCCATCTTCTCTACCAAATTTTCATTGTTTAGCAAACGAAGACCCAGATACATTTTTATTTGAGTTCGAAATACTTTGTAGAGGATATGATTATTGTACTAATGATCAAAGGTTGAAAGTGTTTCCTCTTACTTTAAAAGGAGTAGCTCTCTGATGGTTCATGAGCCTAGGTGGGAACTGCATCCAAACATGGGAGGACATGAAGAACATATTCTTGAAGAAGTACCATGACTATTGCAAGGAAAATAAAGATATTTTCGATATGATACAAGGGGAAGATGAAAGCTTAGAGGACTATGTGGAGCGATTTCGATACAACCTTCAAAAATAAAGCATAAGTATTTGGAAAAAGAGATCTTAAAAACACTCCTACTCAAAGGAATCAAAGATGAATTTTTAGAACTATTAAATATGATAGGAAAAGGTGATGTTTTTTAGTTATCATATGATGATGTTTGTGAATTGTGCATAAGGTATTCAAGAGGAATCTCCGAGGTTGGTAAGAATTCTAGAGAATTTTATTCTTTCTTTTCCAAGTCTGCTACAAGAATAGGAGACATAAGAGATGAATTCAATGTTTTATTTGAAAATTTTAAACTTGATTTTATTAGCTCTCTAAATTAAAAATTGGATGTTTTGCAGGTTCAGAAAAGTCAAGAAATTGAAGAAGTGTTTTTCCCTCATTACCAAAAGGAGCATCCCATAGATAGTTGTTCTTCCTTATCTAGGATGGAAGTAGCATATCAAAGAGATGAGAAAGCTGCAACAAGGTCAAAACCATGGGAAGCATGGCCTACAAGTATGGTTCAGAACTCCTCCTCTCCATCTTCTTACTTGCATAATCCATCATGGAATACTCATGTGTTAGGGAAACCATGTCAATCTCAATATAACCCCCACAAATCTTGTCTACAAGTTTGGCATGGTTCATATTATGATTGCATGACCATTATCCCTCATCTTGTAGCAAAAACACATTCTCCATATTCTCCACTAGCTCTTCCACAACATCTTGCTTGCTTATCAAAATCATCCACTCAACCCAATCAACCACATCATCAAAATGTTCTATTTCGTACACAATTTCCTGCTCAATGAATTCCACAACCACACCATAATAAACCAGTACAACATACTTACAGTGTTGAACTAAAAAATTTACTCACCCATCCCACCCATTCTATATCACATGTGCCATTGGAGAAAACTTACAATGAGATTCAGAAAGTTTCAAATTCAAAAGTTGTAGAAGTTATGGAAGAAAATGAGGTTTCTTCTAGTCTGCATCAAAAAGTCATTTTAAAAGCTCAAGAACTTCATGATATGATGGCTATGGGAAATCAAGAAAGTAAAGGATATATTGAAGATTGGTTTCACTCCATCACTTGTTTGCAACATCACTCCATACTTCAAAAATTTTTGATACCATCTTTTCAAGGGAAGTTGGCTTCTCATACCCTAATATTTATTAACATGCATTTTTCAAATTTGGGTATGTGCATACTTAAAGCCTTATTTCAAAAATGGTTCCACTGGAAGTACTCTTATATGTAATCATATTAGAGTAGGTTAGTGTAAACAAATAAAATAAATAAGGACATAAATAAATACATTTTGCTTTATGTAAAAATAGTTGTTTTTGTTGCAACACGCTGTGGAAATCAACATCGGTGATAAATGTTTTAATTCATTTGTGTATGTAGATGAATTATAATGGAAATAATAGTTATACAAACACTCATATTCATTTTTATCACCGATTTGGAAAAAATGCTTGAATATCATTTTTTTTTTGCTTGTGGGCTTGATGAAATTTCTGAAAACACAGTCGGGACAGTCATGTTTTGAGGGACCAAAAGGGAATATTTTTAAAACCTGTTTCTATTATAAGTAGCCCTTGATGTCTACTTTCCAACCCAATTTTAATCACTCAATTTGGACTTGAAACGAAAAAGCTATAACCAAAACATTGACTGGGTGTCTAGTAGGCAGCTCAGACAAAGTTGGGATAGTCGGTTTTTGGAGGCCTAAATGACTATATTTTGAAAACCTGTTTCTATGGTATATTCCCCTATGAATATAGTTTAGAAATAAATTTTAATCACTCATTTTCGATATCGTATGAGAAAGTTATGACCAAAATACTGATTGTCTATCGTAAATCAACACTCTTAAAACTCTATTTTTCCGGCTGTTCATTAGAATATTTGGCCTATCAATTCTCCTTTTTTTAAAAACATATTTCTATTGAAGATAAATAAATGAATATACTTTCATTTCCAATTTGAATCATTCGAATCCATCATCAAATGAAAAATCTATGCTTAAAATATCCACTGTTGTTCTAAGTGGGGTAATCGAAAATGACTTTGTTATGCAGGTTGTTCTAAGTAAAATTGACATATCATATCATGGAATTTTCAAAATTTGTTTCTATTGGAGATACAATTTTGCATTAGCTCTCATTTGGCTTTGAAATCACTCAATTTGGATGAAAAACAAAGAAGATATGATTAAAACACAGCAGGTCAGTATGATTGACCACTGCTCTCCCGCAAGTGAAAAATAAATTTTACTTTGTTATTTTCTCCGTGGATTTGTTATATAGAGTAACTACTTGTTGCTTTTTTGCATAATTATTGTATTAGGGGAGCCCGATCACCTCTTTTTCTCCATTATTTAATGTTTTATTGCAGGTAGACACTCGTTTTTTGCAGGTCCTAGGAGAATAAAGAAGGTCAATTTATGGACGAGCGATTCTTGAAACAAATTTTAATGAAACAAGGGAATTTTATCTGATTCATTATCCAATGGATTCATAACAAAAGAAATGAAGAATTGATTTCCATCTGAAGATTCATGTCATGTCACTGCTGCCAAAACATTTTTCAAAGAGAACATTTTTTTCCTTGCCTTAGGAAATAGCATCATAGCTATTGTAACTTTATTTATTTATTTACATACTATTTTTAAATAAAGTGTTATTTATTTTCCGATTTCTCTTATGTTTGTTGGCATTATGACACAAGTTTAGTGCTATGAAACAGGTGTTGTCCTTGATGGCAACTCACGCAGATGATAGATCTCAGTTCAGGCTCTCAGAATGAAGGAAAAAGACATATACGTAGGTTCCTCTTAACCAAGTTGCATATATGTGGAGCACTTGGAAGGTATGCTTTTTGACAAGCAATCTAGTGGTTTTTCAATAATATTTCTAACCTTTTCTACATTATGAGTCTAAAGAATATAAGGGTTTTGATAAATTGTGTGAAAATGGACAAACGAAGCTCAATCACTAATAGTTGATGTTTTCTATGCAGAAGGACGCGGAAACAGGGAATCATCGAGTAAAAACAAGAAGCGAAGGGAAAGTAACTGCTGTCCCGTCGACAGGGAACCGGATGCGGACAAGATCAAGTAAAATTAGAGCCGAATAGTCCAGGAAAAGAACGCAGGATACCGAGACGGAGAATGCAAGAAAGGAAAGAGAAGAACTGAACGATTAGCGAATCCCTCAGGATCTTCGATCCTGAGGGATCGCTGCATTAAAGTTATCTTTTGTATCTAGATATCTCCGTCATTTCTGTTATATAAAGGTACCACGCCATCAAGTGTGGGGTATGACTGTTGTTGTAATTACAAGCTTCAGAACAACTTTGATCATTAAGTTTTGTTAAGACCTGATTTTGTATACTTTTGTTAATGCAATCAATATAAAGGACTTGGTGTTCACTTCGTTTCTGCATCTGAAGTAACTTTAAGCAGTGTACCATTGGTAGCCAAGGGCCCAGCTCCGATGGTCACTTGCTGTTGTATCATACGGTGATTTGTGTGGTTTGCTTATTTCTCTTGTTTCAGTAATCCAATATATCTTTTATATGATAGACTATGCTTCCTAATTAATATCTGAATCTAAATAAGTTCTTTAACCCACGTCTCTGTATTACACAAAGTGAATCTATTCGAATTGCATCCATTTCTATAGCAAGATATTGGTATGAATGTTATCATCATTGGATTCATATAAAATAAGTATTTTCGAGGCTTGAAGATAATATCACTTTGTTCAGAAACATAGTCACATCATACATTACTCTCGGATTGCTACAGTAGTCTAGAACATGTACATACATCGGAGTTTTCTGTTCCATTTGAGTTTGCTGTTCCATTTGAGTTTGCTGTTCCAATTTATATGATTGACGTTTCCTGTTTATGATAGTTTGATGTTCCATTTAATTACTGCTGTTCCATTTGATTACTGCTGTTCCATTTTAGAATTGCTGTTGCATTTTACTTTCGCTAATCTGCCTTTATTGCTTTTGCGTGATAGCAGGCCTAAGGCTGTCGTGAGCCCAGAAAGACGTTGCCTAGCTCCCAGACCTATAAGTCCATGCTTTGGTTTTCTTTCTTTATCAGTTTCTAAAGGGAAGGGTTATTGTTTCCGTACCCTTGACTGATCAACTGCTTTGTGTGATTTTATCTTTTGAGTTGGTTTAGTTACAGCTTAGTGTTTGTTTCCTTTCAAATCATTAGAACGCTATACTACCGAGCATTACTTGGACAAAACAGCCTCGGATTGAGTTACTCCTTGAAAGAACAAAACGATCCCGGATTGACTTAATAATGTGGAATAATTGGTGGTGTGCGAGACCCTAGTTATCGCTCTACATTTTGGTAATAGCCATTTGTCCTTTATAGAGTAGTGCGCAAATCTGCTAGGAGGGAGTTGGATTTTAAAAACGGAAGGTAAGAACCTGCGTACGGAGCATGTAAAAGCCCTGCTCCACCATCCGCTCTCTTAGTAGAATTGCTGGTTGATAGGATTTAGTAGTTTTCCTAGAGTGCATGACTAAGCAAAAAAAGATAGAAAAGAATATCAAACTTCCAGTTAAAGCCAAAGGACCGGTGACCCTTGGTAGGACAACCTTTATAGAAGAAATCTACAAGAAAACTGGATCTCAGCCGCCGGTAGGCTTTAGAAAAACTAATTCTAAGCAGCCTACCAGTTCCCTTCAGGCTACAACATCACCATCTGGAGCCTTTGCTGAGGTCCACAGCCAGACTAATGAACATGACTATCAAGAAATTGAAAATTCTGTGACAAAACGGCTGCAGGAAGGGAACTTAAGTAACCTTTGTGAAGGAGAAGGGGAAACAGGGGAAATAGAAGAACCAAGGTCTCCTTCTAGGATAATCCAACTGTTAAACAGCCCAGATAAGGGGAGCGCAGCTAGAATTAATATTGAAGGCACCCCATTCCTTCAGATAGAGATTCCAGCTGTAGAAATTCCAGATAAGGGAAGCGTCATTAAACCAACCCCTGCCAAGTCCGTCCCTTCCCAACCTAGGAACACCCTCCTAGAAATCCCGGAAGGATATTGGCACATATTTGATCCCATGGCGCAGAATCAGCCAAATACCCAAACCTCTACCTTACAATATCCTATAGTAGATTTTGCTGTGAATGCACCGATGAAGGCAATTCCGCTTCAACACATCCCAACGTTTCATGGACTCACATCAGAAGACCCTGATGCATTCTTATTCGAGTATGATGTGTTATGCAGGGGGTACGATTACACCACTGACCCCCAAAAACTAAAGTTGTTCCCCTCTACTTTGAAGGGAGCAGCTCTGAGATGGTTTATGGGTTTAGGTGGTGGAGTCATAAACAATTGGGAAGAGATGAAAGAAGCCTTTCTCAAGAAATATCAGGATTACTGTAGGTCAAGGGAACTGAAAGATGAGATTTTCCAAATGACGGCCAAACCAAATGAAACTTTAGAAGAATATGTGGAACGCTTCCAATATAATTTACAAATATCCCCCTATGCATCATTACCTTTGCCTGACAATGTGTTGAAAACTGCATTAATCAGAGGTATGAAAGAACAGTGGATTGAAACATTGAATATCATGGGAAAAGGGGACATTTACCAAGAAAACTTTGCTGATATTATTAAGTTATGCATCAGGAGTTCAAGGGGTAGCACAAGAATAAAACCAACAGAATACGATCGGTTTGTTAGAGATAATAAAATTTCAACAGAGGGGGTAACACGTGTAGAGCTTGGGAATTTATTAGAAAATTTCAAAACTGATATTTTAGGGACATTAACTACACAGCTTGATATTGTGCAGGCTAGACAAAAGCAAATGGAGGCAGAACAAAATCTGGCAATTTTTTGCCCCCGATGTAGAAAAAAACACAGCCACAAGGAATGTCCACTAGATTCAGTCCAAGCATGTGCTATTTGTACAAAGGATCATCCTACTGAAAGCTGCCCCTCACTCCCTGGACTGAAGGCAGTATACAAAGAAGCAGAAGAGGAACCAGAGCCTACATACTTTGTTAACCAGCGTCGCCAATGGCAGCCTAAGCAACCAGGTATGTTTTCGGATCCAACCTCTTCCTTTCAGCCTCCACAGTATAATACTCAGCAATATGGTATATGGAAAAATCAATCTGCACCCCCATTTTCAAACTGGCCATCACAACCATTTCCCTCTTCAAACCCATGGATGAATCAAACAAACCAATTCGGTTGGCCAAATTTTCCTTATGCCCCACCATACTGGCAAAATAACTCATATCCCCCACAGTGGATTCCCCCTACTTCACAAGGTTCACCCTGGCAGACCAATTGGCCAAGATCGACATATCAATCAACAGGAACTATCCCACTCCCTCAACCAACTCTGCCAGCTTTACAACAAAATCCCCAGTCTAATCTGAGACCGCAACTCCCAGCCCAACCCAATCCCAATCCTAATAATAGGCCAGTCCAATCCATCCATATCATAGACACATCAAAGATTGGATCTGACCTAAGGGAGTGCAATGATCTTCAGTTAAGATCTGGACGAATAATAGAAACAGAGGGAGACAAAACAATTCGCATTGAAGATCAGTTACCAATAGAACAACCCCCACAACAGAAGGATGAAAACAAAGAGCAAAACAATAAACAAGAAAGTACATCCTCTCCTCCTTTCCCAGAACGATTAGTCATATCTTGACCTATACAATCTCCAAACTTCGACATTTTGGGAGAATTACAAAATTTGTATATAAAGATTCCATTCCTCCAAGCCATACAAGATATTCCTATATATGCAAAAACCATAAAAGAATTGTGCATCAAAAAATCAAGGAGGAATACAAATACTAACCCCAGAGTCCAAGTAGTTGGTAATTTATCCGACCTATTATCAGGAAAAGAGGCACCTATCAAATATGAAGATCCCGGGAACCCAATTGTAACTGTCCAAATCTATGGCCAAACCCTGACTAACGCTCTAGTTGACCTAGGAGCTGCAATCAACATTTTGACAACCTCCACCTGCCAAAAGCTTGGCATCACGTCAGTAGAACCTACCTCTACTCTGTTAGAATTGGCGGATCGATCTGTAGTTCGACCAGAAGGTACTCTGAATGATGTCATGGTTTCCGTAGATTCCTGGGAGTATCCCACAGATTTCCTGGTAATTAATCCTAAAACCCGACTAGATGGACATCCGTTAATCCTAGGCAGACCCTGGCTTGCTACTGCCGATGCCTACATTGGCTGCCGGCAGGGAAACATGACTATAACTAAAGGACCAGATGTTAAAAATTTAATTTTATATCCTCCAGCACAGCCAAGCCTGCCAATGATTAAAACTAACTCTTATCCTGTGTCATATCTTGCTAACAATATCAGATCTCCATTAACTATACAAAAGGCTTTAGACTTTAAAGATCAAACAGAAGACGACGCCATTAACAATTTTATTAGTCAAACTAAAGCTAGAACACATATGCAGTGTTTTATGATAGAAGCGGCATTTGACAGTGAGCTAGAAGAAGATCCTTTAAAAGATCCACATGACCAAACAATACCAGTAACTGTTGTTGCCAATAGCAAAGTAGTGGAAATTGAACCTGGTAAAACTCTGAATATTAACGCCAACCTTACATCAGATCAAGAAATAAAGCTTGTTAATCTGTTACAAAAATACAAGGATGCATTTGCGTGGGATTATCCTGACATGAAGGGGATTGATCCTCAATTATGCACCCATCACATCTATATAGAGAAAGATGCAAGACCTGTCCGTTAGCCACAAAGAAGACTCAACCCTCACCTAAAAGAGATAGTAAAAGACGAACTTCAGAAGCTCTTAGATGTTAACTTTATTTACCCTATCTCTGACAGTAAATGGGTCTCTCCCCTTGTGGTGGTACCCAAGAAAAATGGAAAATGGAGGATTTGCGTGGATTACAGGGAGTTAAACAAGGCTACACAGAAGGATCACTTTCCCCTCCCATTTATAGACCAAGTATTGGACACGTTAGCAGGGAATAAATTTTTCTCCTTTCTGGACGGCTTCAGTGGATATAACCAAATCCAAATTGCCCCTGAAGACCAGGATAAAACTACCTTTACGTGCCCCTGGGGAACGTTTGCCTATCGAGTATTACCCTTCGGCCTATGTAACGCCCCTGCTACATTTTAAAGGGCTATTCTCAGTATTTTTGCAGATCTAATAAACGATGGACTTGAGGTGTATATGGACGACTTCACACCGTATGGGGATGAATTTGATCCAGCTCTGGATACCCTGGAAAAAGTTCTACAACGTTGCATTGCTACCAGACTCTGCCTGAGCCACGAAAAGTGCTACATGATGATGACGGAAGGGCTCATTCTAGGGCACTACATTTCAGCAGCTGGCATTCAGGTAGACCCTACTAAAATTCAGATTCTTTTGCTCATCCCTACCCCCACTACTCAAACAGAGGTACGTAGTTTCCTTGGATTTTCTGGATATTACAGACGATTTATAGAACATTATTCACGAATTGCAGCACCTCTATATGCCTTAACTGGTAATGTTGATTTCTTGTGGACAGAGAAATGTGACCAGGCTTTTAAAGAATTGAAAAAGTTGCTGTCAATAGCTCCAGTCCTTCGAGGACCAAACTGGAATTTGCCATTCCAGATCTCATCTGATGCCTCGGATACAGCAATCGGTGCAGTCCTAGGACAAGAAGAGGATAAGAAGCCATATGCTATTTACTATATTAGCAAAAATTTATCCTCTGCCGAACTCAATTATACTGTTACTGAAAAGGAATTCCTGGCTGTAATTCATGCTGTTAATAAATTTAGGCATTATATTACAGGTTATCCTATTGTGTTATATACAGATCATTCTGCTATCAAATATCTAGCAAACAAACCTGTCACGAATGCTAGAGTAACTCGATGGTTGATCCTGTTGCAGGAGTTCGACATCACAATTAAGGATCGACCCAGCAAGGAGAACCCTGTAGCTGACTTCCTCTCAAGAATACCCAAATTAATCGAAACAGCAGCAGTAGAAGATCAATTCCCTGATGAACATCTGTTTGCCATTGCCATTCGAACACCCTGGTATGCTGATGTCGCCAATTACCTTGCAGTGGGTAAGTTACCAAAACACCTAACCCCTCAGGAACGAAAGCAAATTGTTCAAAAAAGCACTCGATTTTCGTGGATTGGAGACCATTTATTCCATACAGGGGTGGACATGCAAATCAGGAGGTGTATTCGAGAGGATGAGATCCTAGACATCTTAAAAGCTTGTCGTAATGGACCATGCGGGGGGCACTTTGCCGACAAAAGAACAGCACATAAAGTACTACAGGCAGGATACTATTGGCCTACAATTTTTAAGGACACGAAAAAGTTTGTACAAGCCTGTGACAGCTGCCAGCGAGCAGGAAAACCTGGTCAAGCTGATGAAATGCCTCTGAGACCACAAGTGGTTATTGAGCCATTTGAACGATGGGCTCTCGATTTTGTCGGGCCCATTAATCCACCATCAAACCAGAGGACATACATCCTGGTAGCAACAAACTATGTTACTAAATGGGTTGAGGCTGAATCATTAGCTAGGGCTACAGAAGATTCGGTAATACAATTTTTGTTCCATTTGTCTGTACGTTATGGACTTCCGAGAGAAGTAATTACAGATGGTGGACCACAATTTGTTGGAAATAAACTAGCTGCAACACTTAACAACTATCATATCCAACATAAGATCACTACTCCCTACCATCCGCAGGCAAATGGACAAGTAGAAAACAGTAACAAGATAATTGAATCAATCTTAACAAAGACTATCGCATCACACAGGCGTGATTGGGCTGCTCGGCTATCTGAAGCACTGTGGACTTATAGAACCACATGGAGAAGTACGACAGGCTATTCACCTTATCAATTGGTGTTTGGGAAACAACCAATCTTTCCTATCGAATTTGATATCCAAACACTACGAACTGCACAAGAGGTCGGCTTAGATCTGAATGAGGCACAGATCAATCGACTACGACAAATCAACGAATTGGATGAGATTAGGCTCTCTGCATTACAAAACACAGCATTAATCCAACAGCAGCGAGCTAAGAGGCATGATGCACTTATAAAGAATAAAGTCTTCCATGAAGGAGACTGGGCTCTGTTATACGATTCTCGGTTCCAGGATTTCCCGGGGAAACTCCAGACTCGTTGGCTAGGACCATATGAGATACAGAAGGTGCACGACAATGGGACCCTCACTCTGATCACAATTGACGGTTCTGGACATACGTTCAAAGTAAATGGCCACCGAGTTCGTCTCTATCGAAGACCTCTTACTCGGGAATCCTTTTGTCAACAGCTACAGCAAGATACTGATTTGGAAATCTTAGGAGAGGAAGCGAAATCTTCCTCACCTATAACTTAAGCAACTCGTTTTTCATAATTTGTACATAACATCCTGTACATATGTTCTTTTCATCTTTGTTTGTAGTATTTTTGTTACCTTATTTTGCACAACACTTTTTGATTTTGCTGTTCCTTTTCAAAAGGAACAGCACTGGTTTGATTTTGCTGTTCCTTTTCAAAAGGAACAACACTCGTGTGATTTTGCTGTTCCTTTTCAAAAGGAACAACACTTTTGGTGTTTTTCTGTTCCTTTGCGAAAAGGAACAGCACTTGGTGTTTTGCTGTTCCTTTGCGAAAAGGAACAACACTTGTTGCTTTGCTGTTCCTTTGCGAAAAGGAACAACACTTTTTGCTTTGCTGTTCCTTTGCGAAAAGGAACATCACTTTTTTGCTTTGTTGTTCCTTTGCGAAAAGGAACAACACTTTTTTGCTTTGCTTTTCCTTTGCGAAAAAGAACAACACTTTTTTGCTTTGTTGTTCCTTTGCGAAAAGAAACAACACTTTTTGCTTTGCCGTTCCTTTGCGAAAAGAAACAGCACGTGTGGATTTTTGTTGTTCCTTTGCGAAAAGGAACAACACTTTTTTGTTTTGGAATTTTTTTGCTGTTCCTTTGCGAAAAGGAACAACACTTTTGTGTTTTGGAATTTTTGCTGTTCCTTTGCGAAAAGGAACAACACTTTTTGCTTTGCTGTTCCTTTGCGAAAAGGAACAACACTTTTTTGTTTTGCTGTTCCTTTGCGAAAAGGAACAGCACGTGTGGATTTTTGCTGTTCCTTTGCGAAAAGGAACAGCACGTGTGGATTTTTGCTGTTCCTTTGCGAAAAGGAACAGCACTCTTTGTGCTTTGCTGTTCCTTTGCGAAAAGGAACAACACTCGCATATTTCTTTTTCCAAGATACAGAATTTGGCTAATTCTGCTATTTCTTTTCCACAAGATAACTCATTTACATGCTTCTCTCAGAGAGGACACCATCAGAACCTTTCTGCTCCTATTGGGACGTTTTGCGATTATGCTCTCCTAAATCTTTTAGATATAGCAATGACATTATGCAATGAACATAAAGCATGATATACCGAAACCAGCATATCATAAATCGCTACTATTTTAACAGTCAGTATATATAAGAAGACAAGAGGAGGGACATTAACTTTCGTCTTCACTGTCGTTATCTTATTCCTGAACCGTGGTTTGGTAATTTTTATCATGTCGATCTCCCTAAAAACTTTCTTGATCATTACTGAGGAATATGAACAAACGATTTATATCTGTCTGTTGGGATTGTAAGACTTCTTCCACCATTCCCCGCTCTTAAGGAGTGCGGAACCACCCTTATGTGTAATTGAACAAAGAAAAAGAGAAGTGTGCTGCAAAAGAAGAATAAAAGAAAAAATAAAAACAAGATATGAAATCGTCAAATGCAGGATAGGGGGTCTCATTCAGAGCCAGCCTACCATGATCATAAGGATGGAAGCAAAGTGGCATTCCCATTACGGCCACCACACCAGGGATATGGTCCAAAGGTAAAATAACAAGCAAACCTTGGAACAGGAGGTCTCATCACGAGCCGGCCTGACCACGTTTCGTGCCTACCTTGTGAATGGCATTATGGTTATCTGGTCACCAAGCCAGCATAATGGCCTGCATTTTGAAAAAGCACTCTTCAGTAGATACACAAAGGATAATGGTTCCGGAGGGTGACATAAACAACTTTGCCAAGGTTATGAACACCTGTTGGCAGCAGAGCTCTGTTAATGGCATTGGAGTCGTAATATTTACACCAACAGGTATGATATTAAGTCTGTTTGTCTTTTATATCCTTTGCATGTATCATATGTCACACCCTGATATAATTATCGCATGAACATTATCACCAATCATGGAAACGGAATTGACAATGACTACTGGAGACTTGGTACAGTTGACAGACGTCCAACCCCTCGGTTCCTCATTATATCACACTGGCTTATCTAAAAAGCGATCCACTTTTCTGCCTCGGTTTCGGTACTCCATTGTCCTTTTACAACATGGCATAATTCTACCTGCTGTACTTTATGATTTGACTCCCGACTGGCTGCTGCTCCTCTCTTTGACGGCTGGGGGCAGCCTATCAGATCGCGGGGGGGAGGTAGCCTCATTACTCCAATGGTTACGTGGCTGCACACCATTCGGGCAAAATAATGACACGATTTAACGGTATGATGATCTCATTCTACGGACTGCCATCCACGATCTTTCTCTTTGCTGCATGCTCTGCGAAGATCCTTCCTAAAATTAGCATCGAGTATCCTCTCTGCTTGGAAATACTGCAAACAGTTGCTGTTTCATTCCTGAGTCTATTTCTGGAGTAAGCTATGGGCGGGAGGACAATCCGAAGTGAACCGCACAAGCTGACCGCGTCCGCTGCTGCCTGCGAAATTCTAGAAAATGAAGGATGGTTGAATTACTTCAACCGCCTGCAAGAATCGAATGAGGTTGTAGCGTTGGAATTCCTGCAAAATTTGCAGGAAAACCACTCTATAGTCGGAGGAAAGCAGATAGGAGTTACGGAGGACATTATCACAGAAACCTCAGGATTACCAGCTGTTGGACCCAGATGGGAGCTGAAGAAGGAAAGACTGCAGAAAGTAATGGAAATTTTCCAAAGCGAAGGCCAAAGTCTGACAGTCAAAGGGAAAGGAGTTCTGCCGACAACACTGGGGGAACCCTGGACCGAGCTGGCGAAGATAGTGCAGAGCTATATCACCTACGAAGGGAGAAAAGATGTGGTAAGGGCTCGTCTATTAAAACTTCTAGCTGTTTTAAAGGGAAAATGTTCTGTAAATCTCCCTGCCCTTTTAAATTCGTTATTACATGATGCGGCCTGAAGCCTGAAGAAGGCTCAGCACACAGATACGGTTGTTAGCCACCATGGACTGATTCGGCTAATAATAAGCCACAGTCTTACCCAACAGCAAGGCACCTAGGAGGAATTGGTCGAAACAGTTAAAGAGGGACTGGCTGTACCACCCCGAAAATCTGAACGAACCTCTAGCACATTGGAACGTTCAGAAAAACATAAGAAGCCAGCAGCAGAAAAGCATGCTGTTTCAAAACGAAAGCAGTCCTCCAACACGTCGGAACAATCAGAGAAACGTAAGAATTCGGCGGCAGAAAAGCATGCTGTTTCGAAACGGAAGCAACCCTCCGATACGCCGGAACGACCAGAGGAACCTAGAGAACCTGTTGGCACTCCCAACCTACCTGAAAGACCTAGGAAGTCAGCTCGATTGGTTCGAATACGGGGAAGGTTGGAAAAGATTCAGAAAACTGCGGCCCAACCAATTGAAATCGAGGACGAACCTTCGGAAATGGAAGGTGAATTACCCGAAGGAAATGCTGAGCAATCAGAGGCTGGAACTAACCAGCCAGAAGGAGGAATTGAAGAAGGACACGACCAATCTGAAGGAGAAGAGACCACCAAGCGAGACAATCAAGAAGAAGAAAACGCACAATCTATGGGTAGCCCGCTGCAAGACCCTCCAGGAGAAGAGGAATTGGCAGCAGTTCTGGCCAATATGAGAGGATACGGCCAAGCCTCCAGTACAAGAGGCGTCCTTGATGGCCCCGCAGAAGAAGAATTACCCGAGGAAAGGCATGCAGAAGAGGCAGGGGAAGAAAACCTGCCTGGCTATGGTAATGAAGCAGAAGACATCAATCCGGGACAATCTGTCCCCAGGACGCCGGAAGATGTTCCAGGAGAGGAAGAAGAAGTAAGATTGAAGGCCAAACCCTCTGCCGAGGCAAGGGAAATTGAAAAATTGAGGAAGAAGCACCAGAGGATGCTGGGCACGATAGCCAGACTCCGGCAACAAATTAGAATGTTGAAAGCCAGTCTGAGAATACAAAAAACTGCAAGGAAAAGGAAGAGGACCACGGCAGCAAGAACCCCGAGGGTTAGAGTTCGTTTTGATGGACAAAACCCCATCAGGAGACCTACTGTCGAGGAACAGTCTGCTGTTCCAAATGATAATGAGGAACAAGGTGCTGTTCCAATAGAAACTGCTGTTCCATCTGGCTCGGAGGAACGAATGGACATTCCAATGGAACAACAAGAGGCTCCGGTGGTAGGAAGACCACATCAACCCTTTGTTCGCATTAAAAAGGAAACGGATAGCAAAGAGGTTCAAACAGAAGCACCCCCCTTGGGTGTAATTCGGGTCCGAAATTCCAAACAACGTAATAAGAAGGTCCAGGTTAAACTTCCAGCTTCTACGGCTGTGTGGAAGAAAGACCCAAAAACCAGAACCTTGCATAAAATGATGAAGGAAGCCCAGCAGGAGGCCGAGCAGTTGCGAGAACAGACGGTCCCCAAGGAAAGATATGAAGAGCTCCAACAGCAACTTCGAAACATCAGTCAGTCTGAGAGCCAGGCCTTTGAAGGATGGTAGAAGGAGCAGGAAAAGGTTGCTAAGGTAACTTGTCGACTAGATAGTGTTGTTAAGCAGATGGACACCCTGTGTTCCTTGTATACTGATGTTTTGACTTGTAGAGCCCCTGCTAAAAATTATGCTTTGTTTTTGCTTGAACGATATTTGAGATTAAAAATAAAAGCTGTTAGGGCAGGAGCACCTATCCATATCAACACTGTTAATGATTTTATAGACTGCTGCAAGCACTATGGAGTTAAAGTTTACAGGTTGTTATGTGAATTTTACCTGCACAATCTTGTCTTAGACCAGGAAACTGATTTGAATCCTGGCCCTTTCGTTGGCGATATACAATTCCAAGCCTTTATCTCATTTTGGGTGAATCAATTAAAATGGCTTAAAGCTTACAACATCTTCCAGAGGCAAGAAAATAGTTTAGACCTATGGGTACGAGCTGAACCTAGGGACCCAGCGGCATTATGGAGAGAGCATAGGAGTGTGATGAGGATCCCAGGTGTCATGAAGATATTAGGTCCCATGCATGGAGACTTGATCCGAAATGGTCTGGAGTATTTCCTGACTATTAAAGACCATGCCCTCCATGCTGCAAAGTTTCGCTACCGAACCTCTAACCCAAACATCCAGCTCAGGGAACCCTTTAACTTTGAGAATTTTGAATTGGCTGTCAGTCGATTGAGTCTCTATGGGGAACGGATTCTGCGAGCAGGACCATTCTGGTTGGGGTATCAGTTTCGCAGCCCAATTATTTGGCATCCTGCACCTGGATATCAGGCCCTATATGAGATGCCTGCAGATCAGTTAGATCAGTTCTTTGACCATCTAGTTTCTAATCATGGTTGTCGACCTCTTCGTGAGATCCCTTCTCCGGCCTACTCTCTCACAGCCTTGCATGTCAATTATAACGTTTTCATAAGGACATGAAACAGGGTAAGCAGGGGGGTGTGTGGAGCACTTGGAAGGTATGCTTTTTGACAAGCAATCTAGTGGTTTTTCAATAATATTTCTAACCTTTTCTGCATTATGAGTCTAAAGAATATAAGGGTTTTGATAAATTGTGTGAAAATGGACAAACGAAGCTCAATCACTAATAATTGATGTTTTCTATGCAGAAGGACGCGGAAACAGGGAATCATCGAGTAAAAACAAGAAGCGAAGGGAAAGTAACTGCTGTCCCGTCGACAGGGAACAGGATGCGGACAAGATCAAGTAAAATTAGAGCCGAATAGTCCAGGAAAAGAACGCAGGATACCGAGACGGAGAACGCAAGAAATGAAAGAGAAGAACTGAACGATTAGCGAATCCCTCAGGATCTTCGATCCTGAGGGATCGCTGCTTTAAGCTTATCTTTTGTATCTAGATATCTCCGTCATTTCTGTTATATAAAGGTACCATGCCATCGAGCGTGGGGGACGACTGTTGTTGTAATTACAAGCTTCAGAACAACTTTGATCATTAAGTTTTGTTAAGACCTGATTTTGTATACTTTTGTTAATGCAATCAATATAAAGGACTTGGTGTTCACTTCGTTTCTGCATCTGAAGTAACTTTAAGCAGTGTACCATTGGTAGCCAAGGGCCCAGCTCCGACGGTCACTTGCTGTTGTATCATAAGGTGATTTGTGTGGTTTGCTTATTTCTCTTGTTTCAGTAATCCGATATATCTTTTATATGATAGACTATGCTTCCTAATTAATATCTGAATCTGAATAAGTTCTTTAACCCACGTCTCTGTATTACACAAAGTGAATCTATTCGAATTGCATCCATTTCTATAGCAAGATATTGGTATGAATGTTATCATCATTGGATTCATATAAAATAAGTATTTGCGAGGCTTGAAGATAATATCACTTTGTTCAGAAACATAGTCACATCATACATTATTCTCGGACTGCTACAGTAGTCTAGAACGTGTATATACATCAGAGTTTGTTGTTCCATTTCAGTTTGCTGTTCCATTTGAGTTTGCCGTTCCAATTTATATGATTGACGTTTCCTGTTTATGATAGTTTGCTGTTCCATTTAATTACTGCTGTTCCATTTGATTACTGCTGTTCCATTTTAGAATTGCTGTTCCATTTTACTTTCGCTAATCTGCCTTTATTGCTTTTGCGTGATAGCAGGCCTAAGGCTGTCGTGAGCCCAGCAAGACGCTGCCTAGCTCCCAGAACTATAAGTCCATGCTTTGGTTTTCTTTCTTTATCAGTTTCTAAAGGGAAGGGTTATTGTTTCCGTACCCTTGACTGATCAACTGCTTTGTGTGATTTTATCTTTTGAGTTGGTTTAGTTACAGCTTAGTGTTTGTTTCCTTTCAAATCATTAGAACGCTATACTACCGAGCATTACTTGGACAAAATAGCCTCGGATTGAGTTACTCCTTGAAAGAACAAAACGATCCCGGATTGACTTAATAATGTGGAATAATTGGTGGTGTGAGAGACCCTAGTTATCGCTCTACAATATACACGCGGGATTGACGTTCAAAAGGTGTGTATATGTATGCACGCAACTTTCATGCAAGGAAAAATGCGTACATGTGGGAAGACTTATTTTTGGTCCGTGGTATTTAGTCCTTGGTATTTGGACCTATGGTTTTGGACCATGGTATGTCGTTTGAAATGTTGAACCCAGGTATTGGGTCCATGGTATTGATTCTTTATAGTTTTGGACTGTGGTATTGAGTAAGAATTAAGACTATAAAAGGGAAGGAGATCATTAGGCAAAGGCATTCACTTAAGCATTGAATATCTTATGAAGAGTAAGATCTATAATTGGGTTATGGTGCATAGTTGGATCTGAACCAAGGAGGAACCTGAGCGCTAGAAGAAGGATAAGTTCTATTGTTGGGTCAAGATCTTAAGGCTTGAATAGTAGTATCTTTGTGTGATTTTGATCTGTTATATTTGGCGCATGACTTGATCTATAAATTTTATAATCTGGGTATAACTGATGTCTTAATAAGTGAAAAGTGTAAATTATCTTTTATAGATCTGTATGCAGGTTCGGCACAGCAGAGGCGCATATAGACGCTGGTTCAGAAAGTCAAAGCTGCGTATATTATTGTTGGCCTTAATACAAAAGCTTATGCACGCATGTTATACATATTGAAGTAGCGTACGTCTCATGAAATATGTTTTAGATACTTCTGTTTATTACTGCATTGTTCTAGGTTCAGAATTGGTTTCTGGTTACTGTTAATGTATTCTGGTTACATCATTTAGAAAAGTAATTGGTTGGTTGAGTTTTGATAGAAGCAAAGGATATTGGTTGATGCAGATGTATTTGATGTTTGATTATTTTAATTGATGGATCCAGTCTGAAAATTTATGAAACGTGGTCCTTGGAAGAAAAGAGAAGGTTGTAGCCTTCTATAGGTCAGCACCTACGTACTAGTACATCAGCTAGTACAAGAGCTAAGGGGGTTGTAGCTCCCTTCTAGGAGACACTAGAGAATGAGATAAGGTTGTAGCCTTTTGCAGGTAGAAGCCTGTGTACTGGTATAAGACTGCACCAGTACAGAAACATTATAAAAAGAAGTGTCTAATTAAAAGAAGATAGAGACGAATTACAGCAGGTGGTTTTCACCCACATTGGGTTTCCACCTTATATCTTATGTTCTTGCGTGTGACTGTCTGCTCTATTTTCCTGTTCCTGGTTACTGTTTATATGGTTATGATGCACAGATTAATGATCAACATCTGAAGAATAATTTAAATTATAAGTTTGCAGGTTATACGCTGTTTTCCTTAACTGTAGTTGCGTATATATGCAGTTTTCACTAACTGAAGTAGCGTATACAAACTGATTGTGAAATGAAAAATAATTGACTTGATAATACTAATTCACCCCCCCTCTCAGTGTTATTTCGAACAATTGGTATCAGAGCAGGTCCTTCAGAAGAAGCTTGACCGCTTGAAGGAAGGTCTATCATCATGAGCAACTACGAAAAAGAGGCATCGATCAGGCCACCAATATTTGATGGGAGCAACTTTGTCTATTGGAAGGTAAGAATCACAACCTATCTTCAATCTCTTGGTATAGAAGTTTGGGATATCGTGGAAGCAAGATACACATTTCCATCAGCAACTCCTACAGATACGGCTGGTAAGAAGCAGTATGAAACAAATGCAAAGGCTGTCAATACTCTATTAGGGAGTTTATCTCAATCAGAATTTGTCAAGGTTATGCAGCTCAAAACTATAAAAGAAATATGGGACAAGATCATTCTGAGCTATGAAGGAGACGATCAGGTAAAATGTACAAAACTACAAACTCTCAGAATTCAATATGAAAATCTCAGAATGTACAATAATGAAAGTGTGGCTAATTATTTCTTACATATAGATGAGATTGTTAATCGTATGAAAAACTTGGGTGAAGAGATAAAAGAAGTTACTTTGGTTGAAAAAGTTCTAAGATCTTTGTCTTCTAAGTTTGAATCAAAAGTCTTTGCCATAGAAGAGAAACAGGATCTACAGAGTATTACCATGTCACAGCTACACGAAATCCTAACTGCTTTCGAAATGAGAAAATGGGGACCATCAGACAGGAGAGAAGTCGCATTCAAAGCTTCAGGAAAAGGAGATTACAATGAGTCAGGACATATGTCAGAAGGAGAGGAAGAATCAAACTTTGTCAAGAACCTTCAACGGGATTCCAGAAGATTCAGAGGTAAGCTACCTTTCAAGTGCTTTTCTTGTGGAAGAGTTGGTCACTATGCAGCCAAGTGTCCTCATAAAGATAAGCTTGATAAAGGTAAGGGACCAGTTAGATGGAACAGAAAACAGAATGTGAGTAAGAAGAGATATTATACACATGAAGATAGTGATGGATTTTCAATTAGTGATGAAGATGAACAATGTAGTGATTACAGGCTTTTGATGGCTTTTCAAGATGATGATTTCTTGGATGCTATAGATGAAAATGATCTCTATGAAGAAATTTCTAAACTTAAAATATGTTTAGAAGAAAAGAGTATGACTATAGACACTCTGACATTCCAACTTGCTGAAAGGGGAAAACACAATGAAAAGTTAGAATGTGAAATTGTGGGACTTAGAAAAGATATTGAGAAAACAAAAGCTCTTAATCTTAGATTTGCTAAAGGATATGAAACTTTAGATGAGATTATCAAAGTGCAGTGTTCTCCACTAATAAAGACAGGTCTTGGATATATTGAAGAAGCATCTCAAGAACAGAAGCCATCCACTTCCAAAAGTTATCTTGACGCAGTAAGGAGAAGTGAACAGGTTGACAATCGACAGCAAAGGCATAAAGCAAATCACCAGATAAATCAGGGTCAATCTACCTCAAGGATGAACAAAGATCACCAAGTACATCAGGGACAATCTACTTCAAGGATGAAAAAAAGCTACAACCAACCGCAGGTAAATCATTCTCAATTTGCCTCAAGAATGAATGTCTATGGAAACTACAACCACCTAGATGGAAGGTTTGATAATCACAGGAATTTCTTCAATGGCCAATGTTTCTCTAGTCATAACTTTGGACACAAAGCAGCTCACTGTGTTGCCTACAAGACCATCATGACCAGAGAAGCACGAAATCAAAAGAGTGCGACTGGAATCATGAAAAGAACCTACAATAACTTTTCTGTTCTCGAAAATGAAATAGAATGTTCTATTTGTAACAACTTCGGTCATGAAGATTCTGAATGCAGGAGTAGGTTTCAGCAAACAACTCAGAAGGAGCAAGCTTCATTGAGTCCCAAAACATGGAGGAAGAAAAAACTGCAACCAGAAAGATGTGTTATAGCCTTATATGCGGAAGGAAAAGAAAATCAATGGTACATCGACAGTGGATGCTCGAAACATATGACAGGTGATAAAGAAAAACTTCAGTCATATAGTGCCTTAGAAAAGGAAAGGAAGGTATCATTTGGAAATGACATCCCTCCACTCATAAAAGGTAAAGGTTCTATTATTTTGAAAGAAAAGGTCAAAGCTGGAAATGTTATGTATGTTGATGGCTTAAAGCATAATCTATTGAGTGTCAGTCAAATGTGTGATCAAGGAAATGAGGTAATATTTCGATCAAATGGATGTATTGTTCATGAGCTTGATATAGGAGAAACAGTGATCAAAGGCATAAGAACTCCAAATAATTTATACATACTCAAGGGAGGACAACAACAATGCTATCTAAGCAAGAATGATGAACACTGGATATGGCACAGAAGATTGGGGCATCTAAGCTTCTCTCAGATAAGGAAAGCATGCAAATATCAGGCATTTCGTGATCTCCCTGGCATCATAATTCCAGACAATACAATATGAAAATCATGTTAGTTTGGTAAGTAAACCAGAACTAACTTCCTTGAGAAGGAAGGATCAGCAAGTAAGCCACTTGAACTCTAGTATGGTAAGACTCCTACGGTAAAATACTTCAAAATTTTTGGAAGCAAATGTTACATCAAAAGGATTGATGAAAACCTTGGCAAGTTTGAACCTAGAGCAGATGACGACATTCTCCTTGGTTACTATCCCCAAAGCAAAGGATATAAGTGTTACAATAAAAGACTTAGAAAAATTGTTGAAAGTATTGATGTAGTGGTTGATGAAGAAGGAAACATTCCAAGGGAGGTAAATCCGAAGTTTTCAAAGATTATGAGGACTTTCGTTTAACATCAAATCAGACTAATGATGAATAAGAAACCTATGAGGCACCAGAAGAATAGATAAGGGTAGAAGAAAAGACACCATCCAGGTACGTCCAGAAGAATCCTCCAGAAACTCAAATTTTGGGGCAGAAAGAGGCAGGTGCTCAAACAAGAAGAACTATTCAGAAGCTTCAAGCTATCTAGCATTGCTCTCCTCCACTGAACCTCGAAATGTAAGTGAAGCATGCAAAGATGAATGCTGGGTCAAGGCCAGGAATGAAGAACTTAAGCAGATTGAAAAGAATAACACTTGGGAGTTGGTTCCTAGACCAAATGATAAGAATGTCATAAGGACAAAATGGATATTCAAAAACAAGCTGAATGAGAATGGAGATGTTATTAGAAACAAGGCCAGACTTGTTTGTAAAGGGTATGCTCAACAAGAAGGTATAGACTTTGAAGAAACTTTTGCACCAGTTGCTAAACTTGAAGCGATAAGAATGTTTCTTGCTCTTTCTAGCTTTAAGAAGTTCAAAGTATATCAAATGGATGTGAAATCTGCCTTTTTGAATGGAGACTTGGAAGAAGAAGTATATATTGAGCAACCAGATGGGTTTATCCTTGGAAATGATCCAAAACTTGTATGCAGACTCAAAAAGGCTCTCTATGGACTTAAACAGGCTCCAAGGGTTTGGTATTATCGTTTGGATAAGTACCTCCATCAACAAGGTTTTACAAAAGGATCAACAGATAGAAATCTATATATAAAAATTGACAATGATAAGTTGCTAATACTTGTTGTGTATGTTGATAATATCATCTTTGGTAGCAATGAAGAAGACAGGAGTCAAAACTTTGCCTTGGTGATGCAAAAAGAATTTGAAATGTCCCTGCTTAGTGAGCTCACATATTTTCTTAGTTTACAAGTCCAACAAAACAAAGATGATATTTTTCTATCACAAACCAAGTACCTCAAGCAGATCTTGAAGAAATATGGGATGGAGTATGTACCCCTATGGTAACAGGATGCAGCCTCAGTGCAAATGATGAATCAGTAGCAGTGCATCAACCAACCTATAGATCCATGATTTGAAGTCTGCTCTATTTAACAGGTACCCGACTAGACATCATGCATGATGTGGGAATAGTTGGAAGATTCCAGGCAACCAAAGGAAGCACACCTTTAGGTAGTTAAGAGGATCTTCAAATATCTTGAAGGAACAAAAAACTATGGTTTATGGTATCCTAGAGACACAGATCTCACACTTCATGCATATACAGATGCAGATTGGGCAGGAAGCGTGGATGACAGAAAAAGCACTAGTGGTGGTGCATTCTTTATGGGTTCCAGATTAGTATCTTGGTTCAGCAAGAAACAAAGTTCAATTGCATTATCTACAGCTGAAGTAGAATATGTGGCTGCTGCATCTTGCTGCACATAACTCCTTTGGATGATGCAAACATTGCAAGACATTCAAATCACTTATCCTCCACCTATCTCCAATTTTTGTGATAATACAAGTGCAATCAATATTTCAAAGAATCCAGTCATGCATTCGAAGACCAAGCACATACCTATCAAATATCATTTTCTCCGGGAACAAGTGCTTGAACGAAAGGTCAAATTGGAGTATGTCCCCTCCAAAGAACAAATAGCTGATATACTCACCAAACCACTGCCCAGGGAGACATTTGAATACCTCAGACAGAAGCTGGGAGTAGTTGATGCATCATCTTGCTGTTGAAATTATCTATTTCCTAGAAAAATGGTTTTATGCGAGTTTCATGAACCGTATCCGCGTACATACGTAGGTTTCTGCGGATACAGTCGCGTATATTTTGATTGAATAAAATCAGTGGGGCTAGACTCAGGATGAAAAGAGTATGATATGGGTCTAACAGAGACCATCTGGCACAGGCTCAGGGGGAGCATATACTTCTAATAATGCATTGTTGGCATTATTTTAGAAGATCTTGGTCCAATTTCACAGCTGTTTTTGATGAGATGGAACAGGTGCAGATGAAGATCATGGTTGCCAGTTTGAATGATGATTGACAGATGCTGCTAATGTTAGTTGAAGATATTAGATATTTTTGTCTCTATGTCATGTATTTATTTTATTATTAAGGTCATGTAACGGCCTATGTTGGTTTCCCCACTATGCCTGGGATGGATGATGTAATGTTCTTGTTTATCTTATGTAAACTTTTGGTGCGTCCCCACTTGGTTGGGTGGATGAGTCAATATTGGTATATCCCAACTTGGTTGGGAAATGGTTGTATGTATGAGTCTTTGGTGATAGGAAGGTCATGTATGATGTATAAAGTCATGTTTCTTCTTGTAGAACATCTTTTTGCAGACCTTGCCTATTAGCAGGGGGAGCATGGACAACACAACAGAGCAGATATTTCAGCATGTACTCAGGGGGAGCATAACCCTTTTCCCTTGATGACAAAGGGGGAGAATGAATTTGAGGAACTTGGGGTTGCCATCAAGTCCAAAGGGGGAGATTGTTGGCATTATGACACAGGTTTGGTGCTATTACACAGGTGTTATCCTTGATTGCAACTCACTCAGATGACAGATCTCAGTTCAGGCTCTCAGAATGAAGGAAAAATATATAGACGCAGGTTCCTCTTAACCAAGTTGCGTATACACGCGGGATCGACATTCAAAAGGCGCGTGTACGTATACACACAACTTTCATGCAAGGAAAAATGAGTACATGTGGGAAGACTTATTTTTGGTATGTGGTATTTAGTCCTTGGTATTTGGACCTATGGTTTTGGACCATGGTATCTCATCCGAAATGTTGAACCCAGGTATTAGGTCCATCGTATTGATTCTTTATAATTTTGTACTGTGGTATTGAGTAAGGCCTAAGACTATGAAAGGGAAGGAGATCATTAGGCAAAGGCATTCACTTAAGCATTGAATATCTTATGAAGAGTAAGATCTAGAATTGGGTTATGGTGCATAGCTGGATCTGAACCAAGGAGGAACCTGAGTGCTAGAAGAAAGATAAGTTCTATTGTTGGGTCAAGATCTTAAGGCTTGAATAGTAGTATCTTTGTGTGATTTTGATCTGTATATTTGGCGCATGACTTGATCTATATATATGATAATCTGGGTATAACTGATGTCTGAATAAGTGAAAAGTGTAAATTATCTTTTATAGATCTGTATGCAGGTTCAGCACAGCAGAGGCGTGTATACACGCTGGTTCAGAAAGTCAAAGCTGCGTATATGCTTGTTGGCCTTAATACAGAAGCGTATGCACGTAGGTTATAAATATTGAAGTAGCGTACGTGTTTGGTCAATTTAGAGTGTTCTAAATTGCTATATTAATTTTCAATCTGGGAGTCATAAACTGTCGAAGTGTGGCACACTATATGTGCAAGATAACCTATTTCTTACTTTTTGTCGTTTTTGATTTTTATTTCGTTTTGGGTTTATCTCTGTTGATTTCCTAATGCGAGATGGAAATTCTAAAAGACAAGTATGGATATAAATGTTCAAGGCTATGATGTCCTTTAAAATGATTTCCAAAACTTCAAACTTTTCAAAAATATTTTAAAACATGCAATGATGAAATTAATTCCTAAAAGAAAATGAAAATGTGCCACTATTCTAATTAAACAAACAATGAACTATTGATCATGAAACCCATTATCCTTGCTGCTGTCTAAATACAAAAGAAACTGTACTCAAAGAAATCCAAAAATTGAAAGCAAAGTAAAACTAAAATCAAATTACATCAACTCATATTCTGACCCCTCACCATTCGTCTCGCTCTGGCTTTCGGAGATAATCATAAACAACTTGAACAATCTAATATCTAATTTGCAGAAAAATAGACTAATATCAAATTCCACACTCATACTTCAATCCCTCACCATTAGTCTCCCTATGGCTTTCGGAGGTCACTGAAAATGACATGAGCAATTCAATAACTAACTTGCAGAAAAATAAACTAATATCAAACTACACACTCATACTTCAATCCCTCACCATTAGTCTCGCTATGGCTTTTGGAGGTAATTGATAATGACATGAGTAATTTAATATCTAATCTAACTAATAAAGCAAATGAACAAAACTAAAATAAATAAAATAGTGTTGGAATTAAAACTAAGAAAAATAAATCAGCAGAAGAACAAGAAGGATTCCATGTCATTAGTCATTATAGAACTATGTGCAAATGCCCTGGCTTCCTACTGTAATCTAAAACAAACACACTGATCAGTTAACATAAATATAAAAGCATGTAAAATTATGGACAAAAATAACATGCTAATACCATAAGAAATGCAATATATACAAGTGAATGATTATGGCATAAGGAACGTAAAGAAATAAAGCATGAAACTATACAGCAATAAACAAAACCTCGGTGTGTACAGGGGCCCTCTGCACAACCTCGGGAAATCAGCTATCAACCACGAATTGTGCTTATAAACAGAGTCTTCTCATGTATTCAAAATGCAGTCATAACAGAGAAATAATGTCACGGCATAGTGGGCTCGTTAACAGTCAAAATTACATTACAAAGGCTAGCTATTTTGCATATGAGAACGCATTATTTATAACAGAAGATGACATAACTAATTTCCTAAAATCTGCGCAGATAAAATACACGTGAACAACCACGTCCAGGAATCTAGCATCATGGCTACCGTGAAGATTAAATCTATGGAGGGTGGCTGTTGGATTCGGCTTATGGAGGAGTCCACAGGTGTTGATATGTCCTTTGAGATTTAGGAACGACCATGCAAGTCTTCACGTGGTGAAAAATGGAGTTCTGTCACCGTAGGACTCTTAGGTTGACCACCTCTTGACTACCTTTGACCACGGCCTTCTTTGGTGAATTCGACTGAGCCAATAGGACTCGGTCCATGTCCACATCATTTCCAATTTTCCCATGTGGCTGGATTTGCCTGAAGACACCTGCAATATAGACTAATAAAAAGGCTGCGGAAAGTTGAATTGGCTGTGAAAAGTGACAAGATTCCGCAGCTCAATGAGCAAAACTCTAATTCAAACAGAACACACAAAACATAGTTAGGAAACCACTTTATATGCTCTTTTTAAACTAATATGCAATGATGTTGACAGCTTAGGAGGTCCAGGTAAATGGAAAAAAGTCTAGAAAGGTGTATAGGAAAGATGCAAGTTTGGGACTCAATAGTACGTCTCATGAAATATGTTTTAGCTACTTCTGTTTATTGCTGCAGTGTTCTGGGTTCAGGATTGGTTTTTGGTTACTGTTAATGTATTTTGGTTACATCATTAAGAAAAGTAATTGGTTGGTTCAGTTTTGATAGAAGCAAAGGAGATTGGTTGATGTAGATGTATTTGATGTTTGATTATTGTAATTGATGGATCCAGTCTGAAAATTTATGAAACGTGGTCCCTGGAAGAAAAGAGAAGGTTGTAGCCTTCTGTAGGTTAGCACCTACGTACTAGTACATCAGCTAGTACAAGAGCTAAGGGGGTTGTAGCTCCCTTCCAGGAGAAGCTGGAGAACGAGAGAAGGTTGTAGCCTTCTGTAGGTAGAAGCCTGCGTACTGGTATAAGATTGCACCAGTACAGAAACATTGTAAAAAGAAGTTTCTAATTAAAAGAAGATAGAGACAAATTGCAGCAAGTGGTTTTCACCCACATTGGGTTTCCACCTTATATCTTGTGTTCTTGTGTGTGACTGTCTGCTCTGTTTTACTGTTCCTGGTTACTGTTTATATGGTTTTGATGCACAGATTAATGATCAACATCTGAAGAATAAATTAAATTATAAGTTTGCAGGTTATACACTGGTTTCCTTAACTGTAGTTGCGTATATATGCAATTTTCACTAACTGAAGTAGCGTATACAAACTGATTGTGAAATGAAAAATAATTGACTTGATAATACTGATTCACCCCCCCTCTCAGTATTATTTCCAACAATGTGTTTGTATTTCAGGTGTTGCTTCCTTCAAATTGTAGTTTCGGCTCCATTGGAAATTGAACAATGAGGACCCCACGATACGAATTCTTGCTGCAGAAGGAAACTCTTCAACAACACTAGTCCACTAAACAATTTATTCTTTTGAAACTTGTACATAAGTTTATTTTCTTTTGTTTTCTTTTTATCTGATTGGATGTTCTTGGATAGTAGATTGTACATTAGTTTTTTTCTATTTTTCCTTTGCTGTTTCCTACAGGGAACAACAATTTTCGTGTGAATTTTTTTGTTGTTGTTCTCTTTAAGGAGCAACTGTTGTTCCTTCTAAGGAACAACAATTTTTGCATGCATTTTTTTCTCTTTCTTCTTGCTGTTCCCTCTAAGGTATAGTTGCTGTTCCCTTTAAGGAAACTCTGTTGTTCCCTCTAAGGAATAGCAATTTCCACGTGCATTTTTTTTCTTTCTTCTTGCTGTTCCCTCTAAGGAACAACAATTTCTGCGTGTATTTTTTTCTTTTCGCTATTCCCTGTAAGGAACAGCTGCTATTCCCTCTAAGGAACAACAATTTCCACGTGCATTTTTCTTTTCTTTTCGCTGTTCCCTTTAAGGAACAACAGCTGTTCCCTTTAAGGAAAAACTGTTGTTCCTTAGAAGGAACAACAATTTCTACGTGCATTTTTTTTGTTGTTCCCTCTAAGGAACAACTGCTATTCCTTCTAAGGAACAATGCTTTTTGTGTTTATTTTTTTTGCTATTTCCTATAAGGAACAACACTTTTTTTTTTTTTTTGCATGTATTTTTGTTTTTCCCTATAAAGAACAACACTTTTTTATGTGTATTTTTTTTGTTCCCTATAAGGAGCAACATTTTTTTGCATGTATTTTTGCTGTTCCCTATAAGGAAAAACACATTTTTATGTATATTTTTTTGCTGTTCCCTATAAGGAACAACATTTTTTTTTTTGCATGTATCTTTTGCTATTCCCTATAGGGAACAACTGTTGTTTCGTATAAGAAACATCACTTTTATTGTGTGTATTTTTTTGTTGTTCCCTATAAGAAACAACACTTTTTTTCATGTTTTTTTGTTGTTCCCTATATAGAATACCTGTTGTTCCCTATAGGGAACAACACTTTTTATGTGTATTTTTTTGTTGTTCCCTATAGGGAACAACACTTTTTGTGAGTATTTTTCCTTGATGTTCCCTACGGGGAACATCACTTTGGGAGTATTTTCGAGAACAATCCTTCCTTCCTCTTGTGGGATTATTCCTATTTCATCTCAACCACATTTTACTGATTCCCTTTCATGGCATGAAGTACACTACTTTTATGAGGGCAAGAATTATGGATTCTATTGAGGCGAGTTGATATCATTCGCGTTATGATCTTTAACAGAACAACTTCTTGATGATATATTCTTTTCAAAAGGGACACAATTATTTATATACTACTTTGCTGCATTGTTTTCTACTGCACATGATACTATTTGATCATCTTAATACCATGCTGGTTCCACCCTTCCTGGCTATAATCTTCTTTGTTTTTAATAAATGATATTATGGGTATATTTTTTTCTATTGACATTTTCAACTTCTTCCACCATCCCTGCTCTTAAGGAGTACTGAGCCTCCCTTTATTTATCATAAAAATGTGTAATTACAACAAAATTTTGACTACAGATAGAGGATAGGGGGTCTCATTAAGAGCCAACCTACCATATTCATAAGGATGTAGCGAAGTGACATTCCCACTATGGCCACCACACCAGGGTTATGATCCATTGGATAGCCAAAATATCCTTGGAACAGGAGGTCTCATCATGAGCTGGCCTGATCATTTTTGCTACACCCCAGTGAATGGCAGTGTGGTTATCTGGTTACCACGCCAACACACTGATCTTTTCTGTAGAACAACACTAGAACCCTCCCTTTATAAATTTAGGATCCTGGCTCATACGTGTTAAAAAGCAACCTTTCCGAGGCTATGGACACCTGCTGGCAGCAGACGCTCTACTTATGGTATTGAAATTATATTTTATCATCAATTATTACTATAATACCCTTTTCTTATTATCTCTTTTTATCGGAGAAGTTATTTCCTTAATTTTTCCCTGTTTTGAACCTTTACGCATGAGAAGTTGTTTTCTGATCAATCGCATCATTTTAAGCTAGAATACCGTCAGCAAAGCATCTTTTTGGCATATTGCTGTCCTTTTTTTCGCATAACTTATCATCAATCCAAAGCGTCCAATCTCTTATTCATAACTATGTTTACACACTTTGCTCTCATTATAACCATACCTCTCCCCGTTCTATCATTGATATGTGTACTCTGCTTCATTTACTGTTGTATTGTTCATTTCCTTGCCTTGTCGTCAGCACAACACCTTTCATATGCTTTATGGCCATGGAATCCCTTTTCCAATTGGAGGGGGAGTGTATGCATTATGGGATAACATACGATATAATTGCTAAATTCTGCCATAACTTGATGATTTGACAAAATATTAGTATTGCATTTATACAAAGTTTTTCTGATTCAAATTCTTTCATGCATCTTATCTGTTGCTATTCAAAACTAACACAGTCGACTCAAGAAAATTGCATGCCGAATAGTGAATTGTTTACAGGAGAACAACAAGTATGGGTAGAAAATCTATTCATAGAAAGGCCACATTATTGCAACTAACAAAAGAGGCTCAAGAAACTTGTGAACGTGAACAATTGTTTAGACATGATGTTCTTGCCTGGATTCCACCTTTTGCATCACTTTCATTATCCGCACAGCCTACATCAGCTTTAACAAATGCCAGTCCATACATGTCATTCCACATTTTTCTTTTCGGAGGTAAAACTTGAGGTAAAATAGCATAATTTTCTGATTGATTATGAATTTAGGAGAATTTTATGAAAATCCATTGAACATTATTTACAATCTTTCATTCCACATCTTTACCACTTCCCATTTTTCAAAGACATACCTTCTTTCAGTTTGGGGGAGTGTGCCTTTCATTTATTTTTTATTATGACCATGCCATTCATATTCTTTCTCATCCATTGATCTTCTTATTCATTCTCAACACCTCCTTTATTCCATGTTGTTTTACACCAAGCATAGATTTCAACATATGGTAATGACCACCTCAATTTTTTTTCTAGCATCGCACGAGGGCATGCAAATTCTCCAGTTTGGGGGAGGAATTGCTACACATGATGAATGTTTTCTACTTTCTTTCTCATTTAAGGCATACAATTTCATTTTTATATAGTGCAGACATTGATTTGCATATATATTTAAAACTATGAACTGAATTCTTGTGAGTTTTGGATAACAAAGAGGTATCATTAAAATACATAAACCCAGATAATTTCAAGTTAAATTACTTCATAAAATTTTGGAAATCATGCACTATCACCTACAACCATTTTGTTTATATCTCATGATCCGTGCATCAAAACGATTTGATTTTTGGATCATAGGAGCATTAATATAGTAGAAATCTACTTGCAAAATTTCAGCAAAATCTGGTTTGTAGTTTTTGAGAAAATGGTTAATGGAGTTTTGTTGTTACCTATATTATATTTTGCTACAAATTCATATACATATAGTTGAACATCAATGTAAAAATTGTTACGCCTTCATTAACATTGCCAAAATTGAATATTCATTATTTGAGGAAGAATTCATTTGTTCCATCCATTTCATGAGTTGGGATGAACAATTTTTGTATTATTTCTTGGTTAAATACAGAGGCTTTGGGTTGCATGAGGACATGCAATATATTCAGTTTGGGGGTATGTTGGGCCACTAGATTGTCTTGATTATTATCACTCTTTAACGTCTATTTCATCCATTTCAACTATTATTTATCACGTCATTTATTATACTTTATCATACAATACCGTTTTATAATTATTTATGCTCTTATGGATAAATATTATTTCTTCTCTTTTATTTTTAATAAATTGATTATTATGCATGTTTTACCCAATGATGGTTTATTAATAAATTTGTTTGGTACTTCACTCACAATTTTAGCCTCCAAGATATTTTCCAGATTGCAGATTTGATCTCCAGCTCATCATTAAATGTGCAAACTCAAAAATTCGTTGGAATAAGAAGTGACAGTTTTGCATTGGACGTTTTGGGCAAATGAGAAGAATCTGTAAAATCTGAAACATGTGTTTTTTCTAGAACAGACCAAATTAGTTTTGTAATGAGAAGTTTTCCCAAAATTCAGTTCGTATTAAGAGAAACAGAAGGTTCTTTGAAGACATTTTTCTCAGATTCATTGTTGCGGCTAGTTTCCAAATTATCGCAGTTGCAATACCAAATTAGACCTGTTCCTGTTGAATGTTGATGGGAAGATATTTCAGATATGATATTACTGATAAATTTGTTGTGAACAATCCAATTTTGTAATGGGAATCATATTGTAATCATATCTGTTGTAACTTCTCTTTGTTCTCTATGTATTTAAATGAGAACAGAGATCAAATAGAGGGGGGTTATGGGATGGATTATTAGAGATTATTGGAGAGATTATTATAAGGATTATTAGAGATAGGATAGGAGGAAAGGGGATGGATTTCTGTTATTTCAAATTATAATTCTAATTTACAGAGTTGTGTTGTCAAGAGAACACGATCATATTGTAATGTCACTCAAGTTCAATGATTAATATATAATTTGAGGTCGCTGTTCATTCGCCTTATCTGAAGTAGACTAGCAGTGTATGTTGGCGGCTAAGGGCATGATTTCCGGTGGAATTCACTGCTTCAACTTTGTCATATATTTTCAATTATTGCAAGTGTGACAATTTGATAATATTATTTCTTTCTGCTATTTTATTTCACTATTGTTCCTTATTTCTTTGCGTTGCCAAAATAGCTTTGTTTTATATAATTTACAACATTGTTGTTTAATTAGTTTCATTTCGCTTTGGATTGAGTTTCCTAGGTGAATATCCTGTATAATTTTGTAGAATTTTTCCTACAAATCAGCTAGCTTTGATACCATGTAGAACTTTTTATACAAATCAGCTAGCTCTCATACCATGTAGAAATTTCCCACCTGTAGATCAACTTGGTAATGCAATGTACGAAAGCAAAACAGTTGATCTACTTCTACAAACAATTTAGCAGAAGCTTAATCAACCATGAGCAACATCAATAAGAACACACATAACTGATAAGAAGGAATCAATCACACATAACATAGAAGAATTTACCCGGGGAAATCACCTGCATAAAACCCCATCTGTGTATTATCATACAAGTGCAAATATAGTTCGGATTACACAAAGCCTTAGCTCGAAAGCTATCCAGCTCTCAGTACAATCCCTCTGCTACTCATAGACAGTCAAAGGCTTCTCACAAAGCTTCTCCTCTGCTCTCCAAGCCTCCTGTTTCTTTGTGCAGTTTCCTTGAGGTCTAGTGCTACCACTTGTGTGAATTGGCCTCTTCACACATGTTATAGACGTTTTTGTGCCTTACAGCATTGAGCATGAAATGTCCATAAACTAAGGGATCCAAAGTCCCTAAACATGTTGTTCCTACCCCTAGAGGAACAAGGCAAACCAACCACAGCAATTCACAGAAGTTCTCCACCTGAAAACACTAAAAAACAAGCCAATTCTGGATCATGTCAACTGCTCCACTGAGCATCTGCGCTGAATGTCAACTGCTCAACTGTCTGCCTGCGTTGAATGTCAACTCCAACAAAGGCTACCTGCGTTGAGCATAATTGGACAAGTGGCAGGCTCATTTCTCAATGTGTCAATGCCCAGGAAGCTTCCAAAATGACACTTGCATCAAGGAATTCGACTGGTGATGAGTAAGAGGTTCCAAATCTCCAAGTGGAAGAAAGAACCTCCAAGTGGACTCAAGAACTGAGAGAGGGAGAGGACACTAGTCAGATTTCAAGTTGACTCATCCTCTCTCCAAATATCTATATATGGATCTCTCCTCCATGGGATCTAGAGAGGAATTTTGTGATTGCAAAGAATTGCTTTTGGTTTGTGGCTGGAAACATTGGGTGCTTAATGCTTTGAAGGGAGCTGAAGAAGGAATTCCATTCTGCCGGGAAGGAGATGCTGGATTGGAGCCCTATGGGTTGTATCTCTTCCTGAACCCTATTACTTATCAATAAAGCTATCTTGATTCTTTCCTATATGCTGGTGTATTTTGTATGATTGCATTAGTATATTTGATTGCTTCTAATCCTGAATCATTTATGAATATGTATATTTGCCTTTGTATTGTGTTCTTCTCTTGTCACAAGTAGTTGTTCTCTTGTCATAGGTAGCTGTTCTCTTGTGATCTCGTGGGATTCAAGTAGCTGTTATCTTGAGCAAGCGAAGAGACAAGTAGCTGTGGACACACAAAGAGAAGATGATCTAGATCGAGGGACAACCGGAAGACAACGGTAAGTCTACCAATCTCTCCTCTTTCACATTTCATAAAGGAAGAAATTATGATAGCTGTATTCGTTTGTTGCTAAGGCGCTGTCACACCTTAGGTGGATAGGATCATCCTGCATAGGCATTTTTCCCCACAACAAATTGGCGACTCCACTGGGGAGATTGATTTAGTCATTTTATTTGTGTTTACATCATTGTTTGCTTCATAGACTCAACAGCAACAATCGAACTGCTTCGGCAAAGTAGGCTGTTGCTGCCTTGATCCTTCACTGGATTTTGTCTATGATCTCAACAATGGACTCACAAATGACTCGATGATCCTTTGTGATAGTCTTTAGTACTCTCTCAAAGCATCCCTCTGATTATACCTTGCGTGTGTTTCTGATTTGGCCTGAAACAATTGATTTTTGAGCATTTTATGACCCAGAACCCAGGGGAAACGAGAGTTTCTCCTTCAGCGCAAACACTGTGAAGGCAGTTTGCATTTCAACGCAGGTCCCGTGAAGGCTACCTGTGCTAAATTTCAAACCCACAGTGTTGGACTTACGCTGAACCAGTTTAGCCTTGTGCAGCTGGGGTTCTCTGCTGTCTGTTTCCTTGTTTTGATATCTGTTTTTTGCAGCCTTTAACCAGCATAGGTACCAGTCTAAAAACCCCTTTTCTTTGCTTAGGTTCCGCCTCCTTTTGTACAAAAAGACTGTGAATGTTTTTTTGTGTTTGTGGCGTCATTTACAGTTTTCCTTTGTATAAGTAAAGTAGTCATCCTGTAGCCTTTGATTCAGATCTGATTGATTGTGATATTAGGAGAGAGTTCATTGGCTGTTTACAGTTGATTATCATTTGCTTTTGCTTATTGGTTTGAGTTTGTCTCTTTTAAGTGTCGAAACAAGTATTCATTTTGAAAGTCGCAAAGTGATTGTAATCTCTTCTACCCTTGTTGTTTTCGAAAAAGTAAACTTGTTTGTATCTATCATTTAAAAGAAAATTCAAAGTTGTACAAAAAGCTTTCTTTGTAGGCATCTATACTAAGAAAGTGGAAAACAAACACCTGCATTGTGCATTTTGCATTTGATAGTTTGCATGTTGGATTTAGGAAATGTGCATTAGAGTGTGCTGATTGCTCTTTGAGAAAAGATAGTGTTTTCTTTTCCCTTAGTAGCTAGGATTTTCAAAGTTGAAAAGATAATAAAGCTTGCTTATCATCTTTAGACTGCATTTAGGAATTTGTATCATACATCTCATGGTGAAACTTGAAAGGCAAACTTTAAAAATATCAACCTAAAATAAACCGAATGAACCTAACAACGCTTTGTAACATAACGCACAACATAGAGGTCTAGGCTAGAGACGTGTTCTGGCGTCGTTAAGCCTAGTGACTGTCGATCTCGTGGAAGGTGGGTGATTCCTCCTGAGGGATGATAGTGCTAGTACGGATTGTGCTCCCACATATCGTCGCGTATATATTGGGAGACCCCTATAGGCATATATCTTTTATCCTTAGGAAGCTGTGTCGGCCGCCCTACTGATCGCAATGCAGTGAACACAGGATTCACGAAGATCGACCGCCCGTACCTTAAAAAGTATTCTGCGGTTTTGCGAAAAGTTTGGCACACCCTCTGCCTAGAACTCCAGAGCAGTTCCTTTTGGCCTTTTTCAGACTCTATAACGGAAAAAGTCCATCCGAGCATTTTTCACTTCGGGCTCGTTAAAACATCGAAGGAGACTAGAGTCATCTTTAGCTTTTTCTCGACTCTTTAAAATTGAAAAAGCAAGTTGTGTCCAAGCGTCGTTAAAATTTATTTTAAACGGAATAATCATCACCATTCCCTCATTGATCTTCGAAGTTAGTCTACCTTCATCACAAAGTTCTTGTAGAATCGCTAGAAAATCTTTTGGATAGACTAGACATGTCTGAACAACCGTCGACATCCAGGACTGTGTCATCTGACACAGCAGCGACAGAGCCTCCTGCCGCTATTCCAACGATGTTCGCTGGTATACCATCTGTCCCGGTAAATTGTCAACAACAAGCTAGAGTCCAATCAGAGACTATTTCGACGACATGGTTAGTTCCTATTTCTTCATCCGGATTATCATCTGGTATTTCTTATGTTGAAACTCAACAAATTGATCCAATGTGTCTTCAAAGGCCAATCTACCCTTTAAGTACTGGATTGCCACCATATGGAGGACAGTATGCCTTTTCATTGTTCCCCCCCGGAGAACAACCATATGGGAGTCTTCAACAAAATTAAGGTCAAACTGGAATTACATCCAGCGGATGGGTACCAACACTGCCTCAACAACCAAGGGTTGCATATTCAATGCAACCAGTCCACCCTGTGTCAAATGTTGCCACTATACCTGGTATGGTGATTGCGTCGCAAGTACAAGCGCTACCTGTGGCATGTCAACCCCAAGTTTCTCAGGTTGCCATACAACAACCCCTTGTCTCGACAACTCAATCGCAACCTCCGGTTAGTGCCTCCTTATCTGGAGCGACTCAGGCTCAAACAAGTACTATGACTCCTCATCTTGGTCAATCATCCAGTATTGGACAATAGCAAATGGTCCAACAACCAGAGCTGGTTCAAACTCATCAACCCCCATTCCAGCAATCATATCCAGGACCTGAGCAACAAGTCTTTGTAAGTAATGGACAATCGCATTTCCAAAGCGGTTATCAACAACCATATTATAATGGTTGTGCCCATCAACCTTGTCAAAGTTGCCAACATCAAATACATTATGCTGGTATGCAAAGACCCACTGCTCAGGCGATTCCATCTTATCCTGGATATGCTTCGCCTAACTTGAATCAACAGTTGCCCTTTGTAGCAACTCTAGAATTACCAGATCTAAACCGGCTGACGAATGATCCAATTGCTTATGCCCCTTGGTGGCCAGCGATTCCACATAAACTTCCGTAAGATATTCCTAAATTTAATGGAAATCCGGGTGAAGATCCATCGAATCATGTGATGACATTTCATCTGTGGTGTTCATCAAACACCCTGAATGATGATTCGATAAGACTTCGCCTTTTTCAGAGGACGTTAACGGGTCCAGCGGCAAAATGGTATATTGAATTGCCTAGAGCTTCGTTCGACAACTTCAGTACCTTAGCCACAACCTTTTTAACCCATTTTCAATTACCGATAAGGTATGAAACAGGAACAGAACTCCTTACCAACTTCAAACAGACAACGGCCACTCACATATCTGATCATATACATGAGTGGCGACGTCGTCGTATGATGGTAAAAATGTACGTTCCCGATCAGCTATTAGCTGAATGGTTTATCAAGTCTTTACTTCCTGCCATCACAGAAGATGTGGCCAAAGGGGGAGTCGTAACAGAAGAGCAAGTCATCGCTCGTGCGCAATATCTGGACTTGGTTTACACTCAGTCCGGCATGCTTTACGACAAAATACCTGATGCCCCTAGACCGGAATTCTCAATTCCTCCTCCTCCTAAATCAAACAATGACTCTCATGCCGACGATGGCGTGATTGGCGCAATAGACATGAAATCGACAAAGGCTATATCTAAAAAGGCTCGTAAGATTTCCGGTCAAAATGCAAATGAGGAACTTCTTGCCTCGGAAGTAAGTGCTGTGTCGGACGACAAGGGCAAACAACTGAAGCAACCAGGGGGCAAGAAGAAAAAGAAAGGGAGAAAAAGGAAACCCCCTATGGGGTGTCATATATGCGATGAGGATCATTGGACAGCAGATTGTCCATACAAAGCTGAGCTTAAAAGATTCTTTAAGAGTTCGAAAACCTCAGCTTTGTTGACTGATCCGTTTTCAAGCCCAGGAACCGAACTGGTTGCTAATAAAAATGCTTCCCGATCCCAAGTGCTTATGTTGTCTGTATCAAAGCAGCAAAATGATGCTTTGACGAGGAATAAAGATTATGGGAATCCAAAGTTGTCGAACAACAAGGCTAATGAACAACCTAGTAGTTCGACAACAACTTTGACCGAAGTTGTGCCACCCATCGTTCTTGAGCCAATGATAAAGTCGCAAAAGGGAGCAGTACACAAATCAACATATAATCCTTGTGCGAAAATAGCACAGATAGAGGACCTGGCCCGATCGCCGTCCGCTATGTCGACACTTGAGGTACCACAAAATTGCTTCTCCCAAGAGAAATTTTTATTATCAGCAATAGGTGGGATTGACCCAATGGATTCCAATCTTGTGGCCTTTGATAATAAAGGATATGACCCTCAGTTACCAGCTCAACTAGCTTTCCTTATCCAAGTGAAAGCCCTCAACAAAACTGTTCATCGAACAATTATTGATGAGGGGGCATCTACATGCATTATGTCGATGAGTTGCTGGAAAACTTTAGGATCACCAACCTTGTCGCGGTCTACGATGACGTTAAAAGCATTTGACGGAAGGACGTATACCCCATACGGTATCCTAAATAACTTGAAAGTTGAACTAGGAGGGAAAACAGTAGAAATAGATGTTGAAGTCATCGATGGGAATTTTGATTACAACATCCTACTATGAAGACCGTGGATCTATGCCATGGCCGCAGTTGTGTCGACCTACTTCAGGAAGATTGCATTTCCCTTCCAAGGAGGAATTACAATCTTCGACCAACAAACTCTTCTCCCCAACAGTTCACAAGTTACGGGAAGCATTCCAATGATCCACGGAAGCAATCATTCGCTCCAAAATATCGGAGTAGGTCTCCTAAAAGACCCTGCTTTAATGGGTACTTTAGCCCTACCTGTTGAGATTGCAACAAGATGATGGAGCTTAGTGAAAAGAGTCGCCTTCACTAAGTGGGCCCGCAGGCTATTTTTGGCGCAAGTCTATTTTTAGACTATGTCTATTTTTAGACATATGGATCATGTCTATGTTTATGGATGATTGATCAAGTTGGGAAAAATAGATGGACTTCTATTTTTGATGAAAGTGTGAGTGATCACAGTGTGAGTGATCAAGTCTATTTTTAGACTGGCTGTCAAAAATAGAAAAGTCAAATATTATTATCTCACAATAATATTTGGACTATAAACTTAATCTTATTCTCTTGGAGCACTTCAGTTTGAGCTACGGAAGTGGCACATGCAGCTGTCAGAAGGAAATTCGTTTTTCTTATGAGTCAGTTGAGTTGTTGCATGCATGACTTCAGTTAGAACTCAAGTGAGTTGAGTTTAGTGGACTGGAGGTACAGTTGATGGAGTTGTGTTCAGTTTAACTTAGTTAAACTGGTTGTAGTTAGTCTAACTGCAGATAGACTAATGATGAGTTGTTAAACTAATTATTAACTCATAATACAACTAAAGAATACATCAGTTAACTCAGTTGCATGTCAGTGCATGTTCAGTTCAACAGGGACAGGTGGTAGAGAATCAGATTGCTATCAGTTGTGACTATAGTTGTGCACCAGATCTTGCACAATCAAGGGATTGAGTATGCCAATGAGTTTGCTCACGTATTTGGCCCGCATTTTAGCCTTTTCTCACGTCCACAAAGAGTGAGTGACTATTTTGCAGGTGAAAATCGAGTTTGGGAAGCAATTCTCATCAGTTCTTGAGCAGGGATTGAGCAGTGGAGGCAGGCAAGCAGCGGGGGAGATTTGGAGATCAAATTTGAGCTGTATTGTGTGTAACAGAGGTGGAGATACTTGTGAGAAGTATTATGCTGTGTAATGTTACATGACTCAATCATTAATATACAGATAGTGTGGGGTTTTTAGCGAGATGCTTTCCCCGTGATACATACTGTGTTAATGTGTGAATGCTCTTGATGTTTTATTGTTATTGATGCTGCTATATTCTTGATCAACGTAGAGGAGCTTATGTATTGTGTATGTTTTCCGCATTAGTACATGATCAGGATAATCTCCATTGAATATGTGTTAAATTATTCAAAATTTCTACATGGTATCAGAGCTAGCTAGATAATAGTAGAAAAAATTTCTACATGGTATCGGAATTGTTGATCATCAGATCTACTATTCAGGAAGTGTTTACATTCTATTTCTTCAGGCAGAGTCTGTAATCGGGCCAGGTAGCCTCTGGATTCATCCTTCTTTTGGAAGGTGAGATATCCGGTGAATGCCCATACAGTCGATCTCTGTACGAGAAATATTGTGTTCTCACGAATTCTAGATCGGAAGCAGTTGAGTTAGTTGCTGGTGGAATTCGAATTTTGCAACAGTGTTGTTGAAAATGTCTTTCAACGGATTGCAAATGTTATTCCAAAGCAAGAGCGACCTGGCGCTCAAGGATAAACTCAGAAACAATAAAGGTGAGAATGGATCTTCATCAAAGGTATCTGATGAAGAGAATTGTGCTTTGGCTGCCAAAGCAAAGAAAGGGAAGAGCAAGAAAGCTTCTCAGTCTGGTGCGAAAGGCAAGAAGCAGGATATGTCCAAGGTGAAGTGTTTTCACTGTCACCAGCACGGACACTATGCCACAAATTGTCCGCAGAAGAAGAAGAACAAGCAAGCTGCTGGATCTGCAGGGGGAGAGGCCTTAGCTTCTCAGTTTGAGCTTGATTTTTCATTGATCGCATGCTTGGTTTCAAGTGTGATGGGATCAGTGTGGTTCTTGGACAGTGGTGCGTCTTTTCTCATGACGGGAGATAGAGATTTGTTCTCTGATCTGGAGGACAAAGATCTTGGAGTGCACATCGAGATGGGCGATGATGGTAGATATAGTGCGACCGGTATCGGTACCATTTCCTTTGAGAGGGAGTCTGGTAAACCCTTTGTATTGAAGGAAGTCATGCATGTTCCAGGATTGAAGAAGAATCTCATCTCAGTGGCGATGTTAGAAGACAAGGGGTATGATGTTGTTTTCAGCGAGGGAAAGGCCTTCCTGCGCAGCAAGACAACTGGTGAGACCCGGAAGATAGGGGTTCGAGTGAGGAACCTTTATCAGTTGTATGTAGATTGATGCGCAGCAATGGCAGGCAAGGCAGAAGGATTGGTGAGCCGGGATGATGGCGAGTTGTGGCACAGGAGATTGGGTCACCTTCACCATGGAGCCTTGAAGATACTGCAGCAGATCACTACATGGCTTCCTAAAGGCACACTTGCGCAGTCAGATCAATGCAAGGGGTGTACTTTGGGGAAGTTTGTGAAAGCCACCTTTCACGAGAAGGATAGTCGCGCCACGACGATCCTTGAGAGAATTCACACAGACGTGTGTGGACCTTTCTCAGTTGCCTCGACAACAAAACACAGGTATTATGTGATTTTTGTTGATGATTTCTCTCGTAAGTGCTGGATCTTCTTCATGCAGAAGAAGAGCGAGACATATTCAAAGTTCTGTGAATTCAAAGCACTGGTCGAGAAGGAGTCGGGGAAGAAGGTGAAGGCTCTTAGGAGCGATAATGGTGGTGAATACATCTCGGACGAGTTCAAGGATTTCTGCAAGGCAGAAGGGATTCGTAGAGAGCTCATAGCTCCCCATAACCCATAGCAGAACGGGGTAGATGAGCGGAAGAACAGAACGATTGTGGGTGCTGCACGGGCAATGTTGCATGATCAGGGCCTACCCCTTCACTTGTGGGCGGAAGCATGCAATACAGAAGTTTATGTGCAGAACCGTTGTCCTCATAGGATACTTGGCATGAGTACACCCGAGGAGGCTTATTCTGGTAAGAAGCCTGATCTTTCTCATTTGAGGATTTTTGGTGCTAACGTTTACATGCATGTGACGAAGGATGCCAGAAAGAAGTTGGAGCCGACAGCAGAGGTTGGGATATTTGTGGGTTACACTGATATGCCCCACAACTATCTTGTGTATTTGCTAGATAGTGGTAAAACTGTTGTGCGACGGGATATAAAATTTCAGGAGGAGAAAGCCATGAAGGGTTCGCTTGAGAGGGAGCTACACTTGCATGCAGATGAGGAGCTATTAGTTCCTAAGGATGAGCTTCAGGACGTGGATCAGCCACAGGACGAGGTTCATGGAGTGGAAGAGACCACTCATGCAGCGCCAACCATCAGAGGGCGAAAGCACTTGACAGAAGCTGAGCGACTGGCTCAAGATGCAGAGAAAGTTGTAGGACCACCTACAGCGCAACGCAGGCAGAGACAGTCACCTGATCGGTACACTGGATACATGGCTCTTATGAGCAAGTGTGTTGTGACTGAGCCATCCTCTTTCGAGGAAGCTGTGGAGGATCCCGCATGGGTAGACGCCATGGTGGAAGAGTATGATTCTATTGTCAGAAACAGTGCATGGGAGATTGTTCCTAGACCGGAAGGGAAATCAGTGGTGGGTTCGAGATGGATCTACAAAGTTAAGCAAGCAGCTGACGGGAGTGTGGAGAAGTACAAGGCAAGATTTGTTGCCCGAGGCTTTTCACAGATTGAGGGGATCGATTATGAGGAGACCTTTGCACCTGTCGCAAGGTATTCTTCCATACGGACGATTCTTGCTCTCTCAGCGCAGATGGGTTGGCACATTCATCAGATGGATGTGAAGACTGCGTTCCTCAACGGAGTCATTGAGGAGGAGGTGTACATTGAGCAACCCGAAGGCTTTGAAGTCTTCAGCAGCGAGTCGCATGTGTGCAGGCTCAAGAGAGCGCTGTATGGGTTGAAGCAAGCACCACGTGCTTGGTACACACGGATAGACAGCTATTTCACAGGACTTGGATTCTCCAAGAGCGAGGCGGATCCGAACCTATACCAGATTGTGGTGGAGGGTAAGTTGCTTATCATTGTACTGTATTTTGATGATTTGATTCTAACGGGTGATGAGCTGTTGATACTGTCATGCAAGAAGGATCTTGCTACAGAGTTTGAGATGAAGGACTTGGGCCTCCTTCACTATTACCTAGGATTGGAAATATGGCAGTGCAGTGGTGGACTGTTTGTTTCTCAGGGCAAGTATGCTCGAGAGATACTGGAGAAGTTCAACATGCATGGCTGCAAGCCTGTTGATACTCCTCTTCCTGGAGGTTGGAGGAAGGAGGATGCCACTTCGGGAGAAGAAGTGGATGCCACTGTTTATCGACAGTTGGTGGGGTCGCTGATGTATTTGGTCAATACATGACCTGATATATGCTATGCAGTTAACCAGCTTTCACAAGCTATGGTTAAGCCTACCAAGCTCTTCTGGAAGGCGGGCAAGCATGTATTGCACTACTTGAGAGGCACATCGGGATATGGTTTGTGGTACAGACAGGAGGATGAGGTGAAGCTATGTGGCTTCACGGATGCAGATTGGGCAGGGAGCCCAACGGACAGAAAGAGCACATCAGGAGGCGTCTTCAGTATCAGATCGACAGTAGTTTCTTGGTACAGCAGGAAGCAGAGATCTGTGTGGATGAGGATGATCCTGGTCGGGTTTTTCGGGTCCAAGCACATCAGGTACCATCATATCAGAGATTGTGTGCAGCGGAGGATCATGTTACTTTCGTACATTCCAACGGAGGATCAGGATGCTGATATTTTGACGAAGGCTCTCACCAGGAGCAAATTCGAGTACCATCGAGGCAGGATAGGGGTTGCTGATAATCCATATCTTGTCGAGAGGGAGTGTTGAGATTGCAACAAGATGATGGAGCTTAGTGAAAAGAGTCGCCTTCACTAAGTGGGCCCGTAGGCTATTTTTGGCGCAAGTCTATTTTTAGACATATGGATCATGTCTATGTTTATGGATGATTGATCAAGTTGGGAAAAATAGATGGACTTATATTTTTGATGAAAGTGTGAGTGATCACAGTGTGAGTGATCAAGTCTATTTTTAGACTGGCTGTCAAAAATAGAAAAGTCAAATATTATTATCTCACAATAATATTTGGACTATAAACTTAATCTTATTCTCTTGGAGCACTTCAGTTTGAGCTACGGAAGTGGCACATGCAGCTGTCAGAAGGAAATTCGTTTTTCTTATGAGTCAGTTGAGTTGTTGCATGCATGACTTCAGTTAGAACTCAAGTGAGTTGAGTTTAGTGGACTGGAGGTACAGTTGATGGAGTTGTGTTCAGTTTAACTTAGTTAAACTGGTTGTAGTTAGTCTAACTGCAGATAGACTAATGATGAGTTGTTAAACTAATTATTAACTCATAATACAACTAAAGAATACATCAGTTAACTCAGTTGCATGTCAGTGCATGTTCAGTTCAACAGGGACAGGTGGTAGAGAATCAGATTGCTATCAGTTGTGACTATAGTTGTGCACCAGATCTTGCACAATCAAGGGATTGAGTATGCCAATGAGTTTGCTCACGTATTTGGCCCGCATTTTAGCCTTTTCTCACGTCCACAAAGAGTGAGTGACTATTTTGCAGGTGAAAATCGAGTTTGGGAAGCAATTCTCATCAGTTCTTGAGCAGTGGAGGCAGGCAAGCAGCGGGGGAGATTTGGAGATCAAATCTGAGCTGTATTGTGTGTAACAGAGGTGGAGATACTTGTGAGAAGTATTATGCTGTGTAATGTTACATGACTCAATCATTAATATACAGATAGTGTGGGGTTTTTAGCGAGATGCTTTCCCCGTGATACATACTGTGTTAATGTGTGAATGCTCTTGATGTTTTATTGTTATTGATGCTGCTATATTCTTGATCAACGTAGAGGAGCTTATGTATTGTGTATGTTTTCCGCATTAGTACATGATCAAGATAATCTCCATTGAATATGTGTTAAATTATTCAAAATTTCTACACTACCGCCTCCAAGTAATCTGGCGGAAGCGGCCACAGTGGAATATGAAACCTTCTATATCTAATGGATCTGGACTCTGAGGACAGTTCTTATCTTGTGTCAACCTCGTTACAAAATGAACAAGGAGTCATGAGGATAGTTCTTTTACTGTGTCAACCTCATTAAAAAATGAAACAATCCCCTTTCCAAATCTCAAAGGTAAACCTTCATTCCAACCACCGAGTTGAATGCAATGAAGCTTGGGGGGTATGCACCTCGATTTGCGTTATTATACTGGGGGCATGCAAACTTAAAATAGAGAAGTTTTAGTATAAAGTTCATGCTCGTTAAAAAATAAACGCAAGATTCGAGCAGTTTTAACGCGGAATCTATGCTCGTTAAAAAATAGAAAAGCGATTATTGTGAGCAAGAGTTTCCTCCAGAGTTCAAGCTCATTAAAAAATGAACCTATCCTTGGTAAATAACCATCGTGATCGTAAATGTATCAGCCGTTAAAGCCTTGGTCGTGTTTGCACCTGCCACCTCCATTCCATTTGGCCGATCATTCACCCCCATATGATTGTTTACCTATTTTGAGGAACAACTGCGAAGAGTGATTTCACCTAGCCATCCTTGTGACACTGCCGTGATTGGAAAATTCCAACCTGTACCTGGAATCTGCTGCTATCCCTGTTTATCACTCGTTCCTCAAAAGACGAGTCTTCTTTAAGCTTTTTTCAATTGACTCGTAAAATATGAAGAGATTGCCGAGTTTTGGCCTTCCAGCTCGTTAAAGGATAGGAAGAGCTATCCCTCCTCTAGATTTTAATCTTTTTGGACTTGAGGGATTATTGCACAAAAAGGTCGAGCGATTGTTTTATTCGGCTCGTTAAAATTATCGAAAACTCATCCCTTTTGTATTGTTTTATAATTTTTCGGACTTAAGGGATTAGATGACAAAAAGGAATTTTGGAGTTAACTTTATGTACCTTTTCAGACTCTCTAAAAATGAAAAGGACCGAGTTATCATTGTCGTTAGACTCGTTAAAATTATTACATAGCGACAAAATTGTCTTTAGACGAGAACGAGTTTCACTATCGCTAAGCTCGTTAAAACATAGCGATGGGCTTGTCCGAAGGGCAGGTTATAGAGCAAGCATATGTTATCCTCCTCAAGCTTGACAAAAATAAAGAGGTACTGGTCAGTAATGACTGGGGAAAAATTGGGAAAAATCAAGAAAACTTTGATGGTAGCAGGTCGCTCTTGAACATGACACTTTTCCTCCGTACCACATTCGGGTTGGGTTGTATCATTCACCGATCACATCACCATGGTCTCGCATTACCATCCATATTTGGGGTAATGCTACCAATCCATCACATCAGTGTCGCCATATGTTCAAGAGAAGTCGTTCAGAAAGAGTCAACCGGGTCCCATCCACTGCCATACATTATCCTTCATCCATTCATGACCGCCACCCTAAATCATATGTCACAGATCGTTTTCACCTCCATTAAAATCATTAGCTCCGTTTCGAGTCACTGATGTGGGATTCATTAAGGCCCTCCTGTGACGGATCGCTTCTTGTCGACATCAGCTCATTATCCAAGAAGTTGATCTAGGAACAACCCCTTCAGTACTTTGAAGCTTGCATGCCTCAATGGCAAGTTTCTCACTTCCGGCGACAGGTATACATCAATGACCTTCAACCAGAAGATTTTGTGTGGTGTTCGACACCAAGTCCTTTATTCACACCACGTGAATTGTACTGCAGTACCTTGAGGGTCATTATCATTATCGATGATTCCTCTCGCGCTTGTTAACGATTTACATCATTGACCGGTAATCAAGCGATGTCTTTCCATGTTCGACTTCAACGCAATTCTCACATGGATCGACTTGTACTTAGAGTGAAGATCGAACGAGTTTGAAGACCCCAGATCTAGTTTCATCCATCCGGGCTGCGATACATATTCAGGAAAAATAAAGACATTTGACATGTACATCATTGCAGCAGATGATCATCCTACTCAAAGGATGATAATTTCACCAAAATTATCAGTCTACTATCAGACGATCGTCTGTTATATGTACAAAAATGAACTTATAAAGCTAAGCATGGGAATGCCCACCTCAGCTAGATCATGAAAGCAGTATGAATCATAATGTATTGTATTGTATTTTATTACAGGTCTCCTCCCAGCAGATGGATGAACTTCGGACCCTCCTGGATAAAGCATTTCACCCGATAAACGGCCTCATACTTTAGGGGGCAACTGTTATAGACGTTTTTGTGCCTTACAACATTGAGCATGAAATGTCCATAAACTAAGGGATCAAAAGTCCCTAAACATGTTGTTCCTACCCCTAGAGGAACAAGGCAAACCAACCACAACAATTCACAGAAGTTCTCCACCTGAAAACACTAAAAAACAAGCCAATTCTGGATCATGTCAACTGCTCCACTGAGCATCTGCGCTGAATGTCAACTGCTCCACTGTCTTCCTGTGTTGAATGTCAACTCCAACAAAGGCTACCTGCGCTGAGCGTAATTGGACAAGTGGCAGGCTCATTCCTCAATGTGTCAATGCCCAGGAAGCTTCCAAAATGACACTTGCATCAAGGAATTCGACTGGTGATGAGTAAGGGGTTCCAAATCTCCAAGTGGAAGCAAGAACCTCCAAGTGGACTCAAGAAATAAGAGAGGGAGAGGACACTAGTTAGATTTCAACTTGACTCATCCTCTCTCCAAATATCTATATATGGATCTCTCCTCCATGGGATCTAGAGGGGAATTTTGTGATTGCAAAGAATTGCTGTTGGTTTGTGGTTGGAAACATTGGGTGCTTAATGCTTTGAAGGGAGCTGAAGAAGGAATTCCATTCTGCCGGGAAGGAGATGCTGGATTAGAGCCCTATGGGTTGTATCTCTTCCTGAACCCTGTTACTTATCAATAAAGCTATCTTGATTCTTTCCTATATGCTGGTGTATTTTGTATGATTGCATTTGTATATTTGATTTGCTTCTAATCCTGAATCATTTATGAATATGTATATTTGCCTTTGTATTGTGTTCTTCTCTTGTCACAAGTAGCTGTTCTCTTGTCACAGGTAGCTGTTCTCTTATGATCTCGTGGGATTCAAGTAGCTGTTCTCTTGAGCAAGCGAAGAGACAAGTAGCTGTGGACACACAAAGAGAAGAGGATCTAGATCGAGGGACAACCGGAAGACAACAGTAAGTCTACCAATCTCTCCTCTTTCACATTTCATAAAGGAAGAAATCATGATAGCTGTATTCGTTTGTTGCTAAGGCGCTGTCACACCTTAGGTGGATAGGATCGTCCTGCATAGGCATTTTTCCCGACAACAACACACTCACTAACCTTTGATCTAACTGCACAAACTTCAAGGAGATCAATCCTCATCATGGATGAACTTCCTTTATAAGAAAAATATTCATCCAATTGATAGTGCACTGTCCCTTCTCTGATCTCAACTGGGTCTTTGTCTGAACTGCCATGCATCAGTTATCCATGAGAGAATACTCAGTTATCTGAAAATAACAGTTGTCACATGCATGCAAGCATTAAAAAACTGCATCTCATTAATTTAACAGCTTGTTAAATTAATCTAACTGGACTTGACTAAGTTAAACTAAGTCAACTGATCCTCCCATTGTAGAACTCATCCTTAATTCCTCAATCAGTGGAGCAAATCAAGGACACATTCCCCAATTAGTGGAGAAATAATTGCATGTTCTCACAAAGACTTCAAGTTTGCTTTTCCTTAACTAATTAACTCATGGAGAATTAATTAATTAATATTCCAAACTGCTAGTAAGACCAAATCCGAATTTTACTTCCTATTTTAGACCAGGGATTGTCTAAAAATAGGAATCCAACTTGAACTGCTAAAAATGGAACTTCTATTTTTAGCACTTCCATTTTTCATTCCTTGTTGCCCAATCCAGCACTGATGCCCAAACAACTATTTTTAGCAGTGCTATTTTTAGCAATTTTATTTTTAGCAATTTATTGTTGCCAATTTTGAACACTCCCTCTCAACAAGAAAGGCTTCCTCTCAAACCTGATCTTGTACCTCTGGAATGTTCTGCATGCAACACATCTACCAAGTGTGGTTGCTCCAACAACTCTCGAAACAAAAAAAATCCCAACTTACCACTCTGTTGGGCTAGAAACATACTCTAATACTGAAACTCTACCTGCTGCTAACATGTGCTCCCTCTCTTACCTTTGCGCTACTGCTACATCTCCATGCATCTCGCACCATTGCACCCTTCTCTATGCTACCCTGCAAAGTGCAACACACTTGTGCCTCTCGCATTGCTGTAGCCTGCATGCTCTGCGCTGTCCTGAGATTCCCTGCATTGTAGCCCTCTTTGCCGCTCCATTCGCATCTATCTCTACCCAATTAGTCAATTCCTGCTACTCCACTTCTGGGCTCCTATAGCAAGGTCTCATCCAAGAGGTTGGGTACCTCAAGGATCCTGCCCTCCTCCATGAGACGATCACTCCACATCGCCCCACCTCCTACTTGGAGGTATGGCTGCATGTGATCCCTCTGCCCACCTAGCTTGAAGTTTCCCCCTTTTGTAGGTCTCTGCATGAGTAGATGTCTCTACTTGATTTCCTCTCAGCTTCCCTTGTTGTGGCTACTCCACAACCTCCTGACGCTACTACACCAATTGTGGCTCCTCCACAATTATCTGAGACTTCTTTTGGTGCTGCATGTTGAGAGGTAATATAATCTCCCTCTTAACCACCAAGTCTCTAACCTTTGCCTTGCTCCTCAAGGCTTTCCATGCATCTTGTACCTCAAGTGCATATAGGTTCTTGGCTAGCACACCAATCTATTTCCACTTTCCCATAGCCACAAATGTTTCTAGAAAAAGAGCTGACTTTAAATTAGCGATATCTCCCTCATCCGAACTCTGATTCAGCTGATTTTTTTTTGGATTTTGGGTATTTTTTTGCAAGGAATCCAAAATTGCTAATTATTTCTAAAAATTTTGTACTGAAAATTTTAGATATGCTCTGCAAACTCTCGTCCAAAAACTCAAAACTTTGAAATCTCCTCTCAGTATATTGTTCTCTCCTTGATCACCTATGCTTTGATACCATGTGGAATTTTTCCTACAAATTAGCTAGCTTTGATACCATGTAGAAATTTTTATACAAATCATCTAACTCTGATACCATGTAGAAATTTCCCACCTGTAGATCAACCTGGTAATGTAATGTACTAAAGCAAAACACTTGATCTACTTCTACAAGAAATTTAGCGGAAGCTTAATCAACCATGAGCAACATCAATAAGAACACATATAACTGATAAGATGGAATCAATCACACATAAGACAGAAGAATTTACCCGGGGAAAGCACCTGCCTAAAGCCCCATCTCTGTATTATCATACAAGTAGAAATATAGTCCGGATTACACAAAGCCTTAGCTCGGAAGCTATCCAACTCTCAGTACAATCCCTCTACTACTCATAGAAAATCAAAGGATTCTCACAAACCTTCTCCTCTACCCTCCAAGCCTCCTATTTCCTTGTGCAATTTCGTTGAGGTCTAGTGCTACCACCTGTGTGAATTGGCCTCTTCACACACTCACTAACCTCTGATCTAACTACACAAACTTGAAGGAGATCAATCCTCATCGTGGATGAGCTTCCTTTATAGGAAAAATATTCATCCAAATGATAGTACACTGTACCTTCTCTGATCTCAATTGGGTCTCTGTCTGAACTGCCATGCATCAGTTATCCATGAGAGAATACTCAGTTATCTGAAAATAACAGTTGTCACATGCATGCAGGCATTAACAAACTGTATCTCATTAGTTTAACAACTTGTTAAATTAGTCTAACTGGACTTGACTAAGTTAAACTAAGCCAACTGATCCTCCCATTATAAAACTCATCCTTAATGCCTCAATCAGTGGAGTAAATCAATGACACATTCCCCATATAGTGGAGAAATAATTGCATGTTCTCACAAAGACTTCAAGTTTTCTTTTCCTTAACTAATTAACTCATGGAGAATTAATTAATTAATATTCCAAACTGCTGGTAAGACCAAATTCGAATTTTACTTCCTATTTTAGACCAGGGACTGTCTAAAAATAGGAATCCAACTTGAACTGCTAAAAATAGAACTTCTATTTTTAGCACTTCCATTTTTCATTCTCTGTTGCCCAATCCAGTACTGATACCCAAACTGCTATTTTTAGCAGTGTTATTTTTAGCACTTCTATTTTTAGCAATTTATTGTTGCCAATTTTCAACACTACCTCTCAACAACAAAGGCTTCCTCTCGAACCCAATCTTGTACCTCTGGAATTTTCTGCATGCAAGACATCTACCAAGTGTGGTTGCTCTAGCAACTTTCGGAACAAAAAAACTCCCAATTGACCACTCTGTTGGGCTAGAAACATACTTTGATGCTGAAACTCTACCTGTTGCTGACAGGTGCTCCCTCTCTCACCTCTGTGTTACTGAAACATCTCCATGCATCTCGCACCATTGCACCCTTCTCTGTGCTACCCTGCATAATGCAACACAGTTGTGCCTTTCACATTGTTGTAGCTTGTATGCTCTGTGTTGTCTTGGGATTCCATGCACTGTAGCTCTCTCTGCCACTCCATCCGCATCTGTCTCTACCCAATCAGTCAGTTCCTACTACTCCACATCGGGGCTCCCATAGCAAGGTTTCATCCAAGAGGTTGGGTACCTCAAGGATCCTGCCCCTCCTCCATGAGACGATCACTCCACATCACCCCACCTCCTACTTGGAGGTATGGCTGCATGTGATCCCTCTGCCCACCTGGCTCGAAGTTTTCCCCTACTGGAGGTCTCTGCATGAGTAGATGTCTCTACTTGATCTCCTCTCAGTTTCCCCTATTGTGGCTACTCCACAACCTCCTGAAACTGCTGCACCAATCGTGGCTCCTCCACAATTGTCTGAGACTTCTTCTGGCATTGCATGTTGAGAGGTAATATACTTTCCCTCTCAACCACCAAGTCTCTAACCTTTTCCTTGCTCCTCAAGGCTTTCCATGCATCTTGTACCTCAAGTGCATATAGGTTCTTGGCTAGCACACCAATCTATTTCCACTTTCCCATAGCCACAAATGTTTCTAGAAAAAGAGCTGACTTTAAATTAGCGATATCTCCCTCATCCGAACTCTGATTCAGCTGATTTTTTTTTGGATTTTGGGTATTTTTTCGCAAGGAATCCAAACTTGCTAATTATTTCTAAAAATTTTGTACTGAAAATTTTAGATTTGCTCTGCAAACTCTCGTCCAAAAACTCAAAACTTTGAAATCTCCTCTCAGTATATTGTTCTCTCCTTGATCACCTGTGCTTTGATACCATGTGGAATTTTTCCTACAAATTAGCTAGCTTTGATACCATGTAGAAATTTTTATACAAATCATCTAACTCTGATACCATGTAGAAATTTCCCACCTGTAGATCAACCTGGTAATGTAATGTACTAAAGCAAAACACTTGATCTACTTCTACAAGAAATTTAGCGGAAGCTTAATCAACCATGAGCAACATCAATAAGAACACATATAACTGATAAGATGGAATCAATCACACATAAGACAGAAGAATTTACCCGGGGAAAGCACCTGCCTAAAGCCCCATCTCTGTATTATCATACAAGTAGAAATATAGTCCGGATTACACAAAGCCTTAGCTCGGAAGCTATCCAGCTCTCAGTACAATCCCTCTACTACTCATAGACAATAAAAGGATTCTCACAAACCTTCTCCTCTACCCTCCAAGCCTCCTATTTCCTTGTGCAATTTCGTTGAGGTCCAGTGCTACCACCTGTGTGAATTGGCCTCTTCACACACTCACTAACCTCTGATCTAACTACACAAACTTGAAGGAGATCAATCCTCATCGTGGATGAGCTTCCTTTATAGGAAAAATATTCATCCAAATGATAGTACACTGTACCTTCTCTGATCTCAATTGGGTCTCTGTCTAAACTGCCATGCATCAGTTATCCATGAGAGAATACTCAGTTATCTGAAAATAACAGTTGTCACATGCATGCAAGCATTAACAAACTGTATCTCATTAGTTTAACAACTTGTTAAATTAATCTAACTGGACTTGACTAAGTTAAACTAAGCCAACTGATCCTCCCATTATAAAACTCATCCTTAATTCCTCAATCAGTGGAGTAAATCAATGACACATTCCCCATATAGTGGAGAAATAATTGCATGTTCTCACAAAGACTTCAAGTTTTCTTTTCCTTAACTAATTAACTCATGGAGAATTAATTAATTAATATTCCAAACTACTGGTAAGACCAAATTCGAATTTTACTTCCTATTTTAGACCAGGTACTGTCTAAAAATAGGAATCCAACTTGAACTGCTAAAAACAGAACTTTTGTTTTGAGTACTTCCATTTTTCATTCCCTGTTGCCCAATCTAGCACTGATGCCCAAACTGCTATTTTTAGCAGTTCTATTTTTAGCGATTTATTGTTTCCAATTTTCAACATATCCTGCTCGATGTAATCAACATTAATGAGAATTAACTACTACTGTTAGGCTCTCAGATTGATGTCATCGTTGTTTTACAGAGTAGTGCGTTTGATTTAAATTCAATCAGTTTCTAAGAGAAGAGCTATCTTTGCTGTACTCTTAACTGATACTGATGTTACTTGAATTGCATATTGCTGTTACTTGAATTGTTGTGGGATTTGATTTCATTAAAGGATTGAGTTTTATTTTAATTGCAATTAGAACTTACTTGTTGCATCCATTTACTCTTGTATTTCAAAGATCTATACTGCAATTTAGGAAACATTACTCTCTGGGATTATAGCGTGCACTATTGTGTACACTCTTGAAATAAGAGGACTTACCTAGGTTGATAATTAATATGAGATAAATAGGAGTTTTAATAGACACCTTTTAGTACCCAACAATGATCTTCTCCTCCTTATATAATTTTAGGGATTTCTTAATACCATGGACCAAAACTACTTAGGACCAATACCTTGGACCAAATACTTCAGACCAATTACCTTGGGTCAAATACCTTGGACCAAAAACTTTTTTTTTCAAGATATACATGCTTTTCCTTTTGTGAAAGTGCGTGTGTATGTATACGCTCCTTTTGTTCAGTAAAAATGTATGTATATGCAACTTGGACATGGTGAACCTGCGTATACCTCTCTTTCTTCATTCTTTGTAGTTTGATCTGTAATTCTTTGACCTGTTGCACTGTGAGCTTTCATCTGAGTGAGTTGTCATCAAGGTCAACACCTGTATCATAATTCCAACATATCAAACCTACAACACAGCAGCCGAAGATATCTTTAGATTTCAAGAGGGTTGAATTTGAAGTATTTGCAATGGATATTCATCCCATAGACCAGATAGAACTGCACAAATAGGCTGGAGAGATGATATACTCCACCCTTACAGGTAAAGCCATAGCTGCCCATCAACTACAAAACTCATTAAACAACATCTCAACATAGTTTCAGTTGGAGAAGGCCTCTTAACAGGCCAAAGATACAAGGATTAAGTCTTTGGAAGACTTGATTATTGAGTTGGGACATGATCCCAAAGATATAAAAGCTACTGAGCAGTCGGTAAAGAAGAATACCGATGATATTGTTGCATTGAAGAAGCAATTGAAGATACCTTAGCTGCAACATCCTAAAACACTTGAAGTCTTAGAGAGCTAAACCAGACATTAAGAGTTGATGGACTTAGTCCTAAAACTTGATGATCAATTAAGAGAGATAGAGAAAGAATTGGATACCTTGATCCAATTAAAGCAAATTGACATTGCCACAACTTCTACAAATGTCATCCCTACAGTATCTATTGCAGTCCCTTCCACACTGGCAACTTCACTAGCACCTATAGCTCCACTTGCCACAACATTGCCAGTTAAAATAGAGTCTACATCAACAACAGGTACATTAGGAGAAAAGGCAGTAGAGTTGGTTAGATCCATGGAGGAAATGTCTATTCAGGCTATAGAAATGAACATACTAAAGGAAAAGGTGGCAAGTTTAGAAACTGACTACAAACTTGCCCAAATTATGCAAAAGGAAGAGGCACAAAAGGCCAATAGAATGAGTGAAAGAGTCAAAGCTATGGAGAAAGACTTGACATTAGAGAAACCCCTTGGGCAAGCCAAGGAACTGTTATGGGCCAATATCATTGACTCGGTCAAGGGTATTTGGCTATCTATTCAAGTTATTTTTGATCATATAGAACTGATAAAGATAGCTACAATAGCTATTCAGAAAGTCAAGGAGGAATTGGGAGACATGCCTGAGGATGCCAATAGACTCATCCACTTCCTTAACAACAAAAATAGGTATGAGCTTCATGAGCTAGATATAGAAGACAAAACTGAAACCATTTTGGAAATAAGGAAGGTCCTTTCCAAGAGAAACCTAATGCTGAACTTAGAAGAAAAGTGCCACAACATGCAGGTAGCCATTGATAGATTCATGGCTAAATTCCAGATTTTGAGGGAGAAAGGATTGCCCAGTCCATTGGTCATTAATGACAGACTTATGACAAAATTGGTCTATGATAAGAGACTCAGGAAGTTGGCTAAAGCACAAGCTAGCACTTCAACTATAAAAGCACTATCAATAGGCAAAGTTTTGTATAATACATTTGAGAACTTGGTTTTTCTCTAGCATGAGATAAAACACTTGTTCATCACCAAGCCCAATTTTGTCAAATATACTAAGGCTGATGAGATATATAGGCAAATGATGAATGTCAAATTACCTGAGGTAGAATGGTGGGAAAAAATGACTAATTTACAGTGAGAAATTTACAGTAAAATAGTTACTTCACAGTAGAAGTAGAGCAGCCAGGTAAATAGATGAAAACAGAATAACAAGGTTAAAGAGTATCAATGTCAAAGAGTATCAGTGTCAAAGAGTATCAGGTGAAAGGTAAAAGAGAAGAAGATTCCAGCGTAAAATACCACAAAAACAAGCCAGCATAAAGGGCTACAAATCCAACCATAAAAGCCAGCAATACCACAATAAAAGGGACAACATGAAACAGTTCAATAGCTGTCTCTATCTTCCTGTGAGAAGATATTTTGTATTTCCTAGATTAAATCTCAAGTTTGTTTTGAGTTATTTTGTAATAATTATGTATAAATACTTCATAATTCAAAGTATGTAGGGTGGATTCTTAGACATTTCTATAGACCTTTTTGATCAAAAGACTGTAAGCTATTGTATCACTGATTGGACCAACAAGCTAGATTAATGAATAAAGACAAGACATTTCACTGGATTCATGTGTAGAGCGAAGTGCAGACAAGCATTTTCTCTTGCATTGTTATCTTTCTTAAAAAATTTTCCACCACCTTTGTTGTATATTTGAAATATGAATGCTATAATATGGAATGATATATTAGAATTTGCTTCATTGCACTCGGTTTTAATTATTATGCATTTTAATGTTTTTTGCTAATTATCTAAGTTAAGGAATTCTTGATTGCTCGTTAGTTTAGGTAGTCTCCCTCTAATCTATAGCAAAGGATTCTTAATTGCCCTTTGTTCATTATTATCCTTTGTTCCTCATTTTAATCCTGGTCTGAGAATTCTTAAGTGCTCTCTCACCCTCGTTAAGATCATTTCACCCATCTGGACCAAAGAATTGCATTTTACTCTACTAGCTTTCCCTTTGAACACTCCCTTTAGTGAGTTAATTCCATTTTTTCTACCCTTCTTTGACTCCATAGCCCAATGGTTTAAATACATCATTCTATCCATTTGTTTTAAGGACTCCACCATCCAACCTTCAATACATATCAAAACCCCTTGAACTTTAAGAACTAGCCTAAAATCCTAGCAAACAAAGCTAAATCATATAGAAATATCCCTCTCTGAGCCATAGGTTGGCTAGATCCTATGCTTAAAAGTTGGTTTGTGGTTACCTCAGTCCTTTCCTTCTTCTGAAAACTTCTAGGGAAAAGTTCTGAGTGATAACATAGTGGCGAACATACTGGGGATTTTGAATCTTTAGTCTTAATAAATCTTTAAGAAAATATTAAATCTTCATTTTAATCCTCTTAAAGTCATTTGTTAGAAGTTCCCTTGAAAAATGTCACAAAAACAATTAAAAAGTTTGAAATTCTGGCTTCCAGGAAGACTCATTTCACTAGGGCTAATCCAGACCCAAATCCTACCCCAGTAGTTGATAATCCCAACCCGATTTCAAGAAAATCCAAAAAAGAAGAAAGTTTAGTTAGCCGAATACCATTAGTTAAATCTAATTCATGCCTTGATGAGTGGTTATTTTTAGAAGAACTTCCCTTTGATGTGCCATTTGAACAGTCATTATTTAGAACTAAATCCAAAAATTCACTCAGTGAAACTGTTCTAGATGTTGACATTATCGCAGACCTTGAAGTTCAATAGGCCAACAAACCCATTGATGAATACATTTTGAAATCTCCACAATCATCTGTTAATACTTCCACAACCCCTGAGCTTTCTGAACAATCCTCCATTACTTTGAGTTCACCATTGTTCCCTTCAACTTCATCAATAATACCTTCTGAAGTCCATTCTTCACCACCATTTGTACCTACTCTTCCTCACCAACCTATCATCTCCCATTCATCACCTACTAGTCCTAGTTCTTCATCCACTCTTCATCCACATCTTAACCCCTCCTAGCCTACAGCCATGGCAAATAGATATGCTCTTCTTGTTTTACTTGCCCAACTTGGTGCTATGCCAGAAGACTACCAAAGTAAAACTGTTCAATTTGATGGCACAAGACATTACATTACTTAGCAACATGTCAACAAGATAACAGACTACTTTGAGTTACATGAGATTGACACAGATAATGTTCAAATGCGACTCTTCGCCCAGACTCTAACTGGTGATGTTAGGAAATGGTTTAGAATATTGCATGTTAATAGTATTGATAGTTTAGAAGCATTCCATCAACAATTTTTGAACAGATGGGAAAAAAAAAAGAACCCCCTACAAATCCTTTAAGAATATGAAAATATTAGAAGGGGACTTGTTATCACTCCAGGAAACTCTCCTAGGTTGTAGCTCGGAGATGCCTGGTAACATTTAATCTTCAATATTGTTCTCAGAACTATTGGAATGGATGATGGTTTTGATCAAGTCATACAACCATTTCAGCTTTATTCTCACTCAACACATGCATGAACACTCTCACCAATACAAGGCTTTAGACCACTAATGCTCAATAATTTGTAGATTCAATGGATAGATGGAGAATACTGACTGTACCAGTAGATTGCATACATAAACATAAATGAATGGCTAGCTATAGGCAGCAAAAGAGAATACTGACTGTACCGACAGATGCATATATGACGACATATGAATGGCTAACTACAGGCAGTAGAGAAGCTTGCAAATCTAATTTATCAATGCAGAGATAAGATAATAGTTATCTAGCCTTAGACACAAAAGAAAACATGAAAAAGTTGTTCAAGTGCAAGCATAGAACAACAAAGAGAATGGACATTTAACATATAATAGCAAAAGAAGCTTATATTGCTAGAATGAAGATGAGAAGCTTGAAGGAACAGAGGAGGAACAATCTCCAGAAGTTGAACCCTGTATTACATCTTACTTTCAGATATTTATAGTTTTTTATAATGCTGTCAAGCCTTCTGAGGCTCGAGAGGTCTCAATCTATCTGATCTATCTTGTTAACAACTTTTATGCCCTCCAGGCAAGCATGGGCTTAGACGTTCCTTCTTCTGACATAAGAATAATTGCATTAAGATATTTTGGGTAGCTTGCTGCGCTGCCTGGGAGCTCTCTCATGCCAGAGATGCCCCACAATGTTTGTTGCTGTGGCTGTGTTGCTCTGTGGCCCCTTTTATTCCCTTTCCAATCTCTATTTTCTGGTAGCCCGCCTCCCAAACTCTGCCATGTAGTGAAATGGGTCCTCGGCCTCTGTAATCCCTTTAAAGGTTTCCTTTGACTATTTCCTATATTTACACAAAAAACACAACAATCACTGATAAATCCCACCCTCTCTGTGTATTTTAGACTTCAAAAGTCCTAAATAATAGTTTATTAATCTCTCAGGTCCGCCCTTGTTTCCATCGCAAGTCGCAAAAAGCCTGCTCCTCTCTATTTTCCTGGTATTATGAAATACACAAAAAACACTAAAAAATGCATGAAAAATTTCTATTTCGAAACCCATCGGGTCCGTCCATGTCGCCATCGCAAGTCACACTCGGCCTGTCCTATAGTTCCCTTTGTATTTCATTTAAACAACAAAAACACAAAAATACATTGAAAAACGGGCTTTGGTGGATTTTAAATAATATATATTTTACTTCCGAGACCCTTTCGAGTCCGGGCTTCATCACAATCACACTACCCCAAGGCTCCCTTTGTATTTTCGTTATATAACGAAAATACATGAAATACATTAAAAAAAGGCCAATCTGTAGACTTCAAATATTATAAAACATCATATATAATACCGTCGGGTCCGACTATCGGGTTGCCCATATGTATATGCAAAGGCCCTGCCCCATGGTTTCTGCTGATAGTGATCTGGCGATGTAACGTGGGCCATCGATCTGCGTGCGTGATCGACGGTCCATGTTTAATTGCTAATCGCAGTCACAACTTCCATATTGTCTGCGTCGGTACCACCAATTTGCGTCCTTTGATTATGACCCGCTGATCCGATCATCGACGATCGCTAATCAACGGTGTCCAACACCGATTTCCACTGCCTGCGATAGTTTATTTGTGATTTTCTGCTTAGATCTGGGCCGTTGATCAACCAGATCTAATGAATGCTGTGCATTCTTGAGTTTTAAGCCTTCAATACATGGTTTTTCATGATTTTGAAGTGTTTTAGCCTCCCGATAGTGCATTTCTATCCTTCCAAGGGCTCTTGGCATGCTATGGTTTTGACTTTGAATGATCCTTAAGAGGATTTTGAAGACTTTTGGGGCATACTTGGATCCATTTGCATGATTTTAAGCAAACTTTGGAGACTTTGGGAGTGTTTTGGATCCATTTTTGGGCCAAACGCCAACAAAGTCCTTCTGGGGATGAAAGCCTCCTTGTGAGGTTTCAAGAACTACAGAACAATGCCTTTCCTGTAAAAAACAAGATCAAATCTTCCTCCTATTGTTGCATTGGGCATGGAGTTTATTTAGCATGAAATTAAAACTTGAAAACAACATATTTAAAATACCAAGGCTTGAAAGCTTTAACTGAAATAAAGTTCAAAGAACAGCCCATTGAATGGGCCATCAAAAACATCTCCTCCTTCCTTTAATGCATTCCTTTCGAGAAAATACTCACCAAACTGAAAATTGACCCTTTTTAGCTTTCTATGAAAGGTTTCTTTCTCTTGATCAATGTGCATATCAGCCAATTCATCAAAGACTTGCAAAAGCCTATTGATTTGATCCTCTACTTCAAAAACTTTCCAGCATTTGGTATTATCAGGCAGAGATGGTCTATATTTAACTTCATCTCTGTATGCTTTCAACCTTGGATGTTTTTCCTGGAAGGTTTTGTAGACCTGCTGAATGATAAGGTCTACTTCATACTCCGCTGTGTCATTTTTGACCTGAAAAGTTAATATAAAAGATGAATCAATGCATTCTTGTGTGGGGGACACAAGGACTTCACCTGTTCTTGCAGCTTCCTTAGAGAAAGCCCCATCAAAGAACATGTCCCAAATCTGTGGGCCTTCTTCCTCTGCGATTTGGCAAATTGGTTTTTTAAGCTGCGTAGAGGCCAACTGATAAGGCTTATTAATGTCAAGATCGAGCTTATCCATGATAGCCTTGGACATTGGATTATGGCTCGTTCCAGTGTGTAGAAGGCAATTATGAAGGATTTTATCATGAATAGTCAGAGAGACATAGAATGATGGGGATCTGTCTTCACAATTTTCAATCATTGGGCTGAGAATAATAGCTGGTTGGTCATCTTGCAGATTTACATAGTCAGAGGAAGCTTGGATGGCATTAGACTGAAGAGCCTCAAGGATAGATTTCCTGAAGGACTCATTCTTCACTGGTTCAATCAAAGGCATAGGTATTCTTGGTTTCTGAATTTCTGATTGAAAACTGAAAGAAGAAGGGTACTTGTCAAGGCCTCTTACCTCTATGGCTGAAGCTTTGAGGATGATAGGATCAACTGTTGGTTCCTTCTACTTATTAGCTTCTTGTTCTATGGAGACAACAACTTTATGAATAGGAGTTTCCTTGGCATTATTCATTTTTGACCTCAGATTATATTTGTGTTGATATTCAGTTTGTAGAACAACTTCACCATCCCATTCTTGGCTAATCTAGTCATTGAATAATGAATTCTCATTGGCAGGTTTGGTTAGAAAAGTGGTGCTACCTTTGTCTTCCATACAGTGGATGTCATCATCTTCTTCAAACTGCTCTTATTCCATGACTGCATTTTGAAAAGGGGTCTTCACCCTTTGGTCTTCATTGGAATCTTTGTTTCTTTGCAAAATCTAAAACTGTTCATTTGCTCTTCTATATGGATTTGTATTTGGAGGAGCAAAGGTATTAGGAACCCTTCCCTTCCCAGAATGCTGCTTAACCTTTAATTTTGGAACTTTACGGGCTAATGACTCTATCATCTTGGCCAATTTATCAATCTTGGGATTTGAAGATGATGAAGGATCGTCCCGCTATCTCCTTCTATTAGCATTACCTTTGAGATTTTCTGCAGCCATGATGTTTGATTCTACTTCCAGGGCTGCATGTTGTATATCAGACAAAGAAGCACATCGTCTCTCCCTCAACAGTAAACAGAAGTCAGAATCAAAGTCACTGGGATAGATGAGTCTAGGAGAGGTAGTGGTGGGTTTCACTTCAACTAGTATCTTCTGTACATGTTATTAAATCTCTTATTAAAATTAGACAATAGCTCACCATTTTCCCTTTGTAAGTTCCTAAACTTAGTGTGGTAGTAAATGGGATCCTTCTTATCCCCCCAATTCTTTTATGAATGCATAATCTAAGGCCTCAATATCTATTATAGATGATGGGGTCAGTTCCCTGAACCATTTTCTAGCCTCTCCATCTAGGCTTTGGACAAAGACTCTCATCCACACATCATCTTCACTAATGTCCAAGTTATCAGTATAGCTATAGAATGACTTAAGATGTTATTCATCTGAAACACGTTCAGTTCCAGTGAACTTAGGTGTATACTTCTGATATTCTCCAGTAGGCATAGCATTCAAAGGAGTGGGCAGTATTAGAGGGCCATACCTAGCAACTATGATTCTTTCCATTTTAGTAGATGCTTGTGGACTTTCCATAGCTGTGGTGGATAAAAGAGTACTGGCAGTCTGAATGATAAAGGGTTGAGGAGTGACTGATAAGACTAAAGGAGTATGATGGATAGGAGGTGAGGTTTCCTTTGGGCATACAATAAAATGAAAACCTAAAGAATAAGGAGCTTTATGAATCTCTAAGAGTTTTTCTTCGCTGCTAGTATTAGAAGCTATACTCTCAACATGCATTTGTTCTATTATAGGTCTTCCTTGAAGAGATATAGGAGATTGTTTAGGTTTACCTAAACCTTATACTCCTTTTTGCAATACCTTTCTTTCTTTGATGATCTTTTTAGGGTCAGGTACTGGGTCAGCTTGTGACTTCTGAGGATTTCTCTAAGTATGCCTCACAAAATGAGCCAAAACTATGATGTGGAGTCGCTAAGAGGTTTGGCCTCCAATAGAGTCGCTAGATAGATTATTACAACCAGAAAAGTGCCCAGACTTTGTCTATCGTGAAAGTTGGATCTATGTCATTTCCCACGGAAGCTGAGATTTGGTTTCCTCTCCCCTACAATGTCACCAATTATGTTATCACTCCAGGAAACTCTCCTAGGTCACAGCTTGGAGATGCCTGGTAACATATAATCTTCAATATTATTCTCAGATCTATTGGAATGGATGATTGTTTGGATCAAGTCAGATAACCATTTCAGCTCTATTCTCACTCAAGACATGCATGAACACTCTCACCAATACAAGGCTTTAGACCACTAATGCTCAATAATTTATAGATTCAATGGATAGATGGAGAATACTGACTGTACCAGCAGATTACATACATAAACATAAATGAATGGCTAGCTATAGGCAGCAAAAAAGAATACTGACTGTACCGACAGATGCACATATTACCACATATGAATGGCTAGCTACAGGCATCAAAGAAGCTTGTAAATATAATTTAACAAAGCAAAGATAAGATGATAGTTATCTGGCCTTAGACACAAAAGAAAACATGAACAAACTATTCAAGTGCAAGCATAGAACAACAAAGAGAATGGACATTGAACATATAATAGCAAAAGAAGCTTATATTGCTAGAATGAAGATGAGAAGCTTGAAGGAACAGAGGAGGAACAATCTCCAGAAGTTGAACCCTATATTACATCTTACTTTCAGATATTTATAGTTTTTTACAATGCTCTCAAGCCTTCTGCAGCTCGAGAGGTCTCAATCTATCTGATTTGTCTTGTTAACAACTTTGATGCCCTCTAGGCAAGTATGGGCTTGGAGGTTTCTTCTTTTGACAGAAGAATAACCACATTCAGATATTTTGGGTAGCTTACTGTGCTATCTGGGAGCTCTCTCATGAAAGAGATGCCCCACAATGTTTGTTGTTGTGGCTGTGTCATGCTGTGTTACTCTGTGGCCCCTTTTATTCCCTTTCCAGTCTCTGTTTTCCGGCAGCCTGCCTCCCAAACTCTGCCATGTCGTGGAATGGCTCTTCGGCCTCTGTAATCTCTTTAAAGGTTTCCTTTGACTGTTTCCTATATTTATACAGAAAAATATGCAATCACTGATAAATCGCCCCTTCTCTATGTATTTTGGACTTCAAAATTCCTAAAAAATAGTTTATTAATCTCTCGGGTCTGCCCTTGTTGTCATCACAAGTCACAAAAAGCCTACTCCTGTGTATTTTCCTTGTATTATGAAATACGTGAAAAACACTAAAAAATGCATGGAAAATGCTTTGGTGGACTTGAAAATATGTGCATTTCTATTTCGAAACCCATTGAGTCTGTCCATGTCGCCATCGCAAGTCGCACTCGGCCTATCCTATGGTTCCCTTTATATTTCATTTATAACAATTAAAACACAAAAATACATTGAAAAATGGGCTTTGGCGGGTTTTAAATAATATATATTTTACTTCCCAGACCCTTTTGGGTCTGGGCTTCATCACAATCGCACTGCCCCAAGGCTCCCTTTGTATTTTCATTATATAACGAAAATAAACAAAATACATTAAAAATGGACAATCCGCGGAATTCAAATATTATAAAACATCATATATAATGCCGTTGGCTCCGGCTATCGGGTCGCCCATATGTATATGCAAAGGACCTGCCCCATGGTTTCCGCTGATAGTGATTCGGTGATGTAATGTGGGCCGTCAATCTGCGCGTGCAATCGATGGTCCACATTTAATCGCCAATCACAATCGCAACTTACATATTGTCTGTGTCAGTAACGCCAATTTGCCTCCGCCGATTGCGACCCGCTGATTCGATCATCGACGATTGCTTATCAACGGTGTCCAGCATTGATTTCCACTGCCTGCGATTGCTGATTTTCGATTTGCCGCTTAGATCCAGGCCTTTGATTGACCAGATATAATGGATGCTATGCATTCTTGAGTTTTAAAACTCCGATACATGATTTTTCATGATTTTTAAGTGTTTTAGCCTCCCGATAGCACATTTCTGTCCTTCCAAGGGCTCTTGGCACGCTATGGTTTTGACTTTGAATGATCCTTAAGATGATTTTGAAGACTTTTGGGGCATACTTGGATCCCTTTGCATGATTTTAAGCAAACTTTGGAGACTTTGGGAGTGTTTTGGATCCATTTTTGGGCCAAACGCCAACAAATCTAACATTGGCTCCTTCTGGGGATGAAAGCCTCCCTGTGAGGTTTCAAGAACTACAGAACAATGCTTTTCCTATAAAAAAATATCAAATCTTCCTCCTAGTGTTGCATTGGGCATGGAGTCTATTTAGAATGCAATAAAAGCTTGAAAGCAACATATTTACAATACCAAGGCTTGAAAGTCGTAACTCAAATAAAGTTCAAAGAATAGCCCATTGAATGGGCCATCAAAAACATCTCCTCCTTCCTTTAATGCAGTCCTTTTGAGAAAACAATCACCAAATTGAAAATTGACCCTTTTTACCTTACTATGAAAGGTTTATTTCCCTCAGTCAATGTGCATATCAGCTAATTCATCAAATACTTGCAAAATTCTATTGATTTGATCCTCTACTTGAAAAAATTTCCGGCATTTGGTATTATCAGGCAGAGATGGTCTATATTTCACTTCATCTTTGTATTCCTTCAACCTTGGATGTTTTGCTTGGAAGGTTTTGTAGACCTGCTGAATGATAAGGCCTGCTTCATACTCTGTTGTGTCATTTGTGACCTAAAAAGTTAATATAAAAGATGAATCAATGCATTCTTGTGTGGGGGACACAAGGACTTCACCTGTTCCTGCAGCTTCCTTAGAGCAAGCCCCATCAAAGAACATGTCCCAAATATGTGGGCCTTCTTCCTCTGTGATCTGACAAATTTATTTTTTAAGTTGCGTAGAGGTCAACTAATAAGGCTTGGTAATGTCAAGACTGAGCTTATCCGTGATAGCCTTGGGCATTGGATTATGGCTCGTTCCAGTGTGTAGAAGGCAATTATGAAGGATTTTATCATGAATAGTCAGAGAGATATAGCATGATGCGGATCTATCTTCACAATTTTCAATCATTGGGCTGAGAATAACAACTGGTTGGTCATATTGCAGATTTACATAGTCAGAGGAAGCTTGGATGGCATTAGGCTTAAGAGCCTCAAGGATAGATTTCTTGAAGGACTCATTCTTCACTAGTTCAATCAGAGGCATAGGTATTCTTGGCTTCTGAATTTCTGATTGAAAATTGAAAGAAGGGGACTTGTCAAGGCCTCTTACCTATATGGCTGGAGCTTTGAGGATGATAGGATCAACTGTTGGTTCCTTCTACTTATTAGCTTACTGTTCTGTAGGGACAACAACTTTATGAACATGAGTCTCCTTGGCACTATTCATTTTTGACCTCAGATTATATTTGTGCTGATCTTCAGTTCGTAGAACAACTTCACCATCCCATTCTTGGCTAATCTGGTCATTGAATAATGACTTCTCATAGGTAGCTCTGGTTAAAAAAGTGGCACTGCCTTTATCTTCCATACAATGGATCTCATTGTCTTCTTCAAATTGCTCTTCTTCCATGACTACATTTTGAAAAGGGGTCTTCACCCTTTGGTCTTCATTGTTTCTTTGCAAAATCTGCAACTGTTCATTTTCTCTTCTATATGGATTTGGATTTGGAGGAGCAAAGGTATTAGGAACCCTTACTTTCCTAGAATGCTTCTCAACCTTTAATTTGGAAACTTCAGAGGCTAATGACTCTATCATCTTGGCCATTTTATCAATATTGGGATCTGAAGATGATGAAGGCTCGCCTTTCTGTCTCCTTCTATTAGCATTACCTTTGAGCTTTTCTACAGCCATGATGTTTGATTCTACTTCAGGGTTGCATCTTGCATATCAGCCAAAGAAGCACATCGCCTCTCCCTCAACAGTAGATAGAAGTTATAATCAAAGTCGCCAGCATAGATGAGTCTAGCAGAGGTAGTGGTGGGTTTCACTTCAGCTGGTATCTTGCTGTACATGCTGTTAAATCTCTTATTAAAATCAAACAGCAGCTTACCATTTTCCCTCTGTAAGTTCCTAAACTCAATGTGGTAGTAAAGGAGATCCTTCTTATCCCCCCAATTCCTTAGGAATGCATCATCTAAGGCCTCAATATCTGTTATAGATGCTGGGGTCAGTTCCCTAAACCATTTTATAGCCTATCCATCTAGGCTTTGGACAAAGACTCTTATCAAGACATCATCTTCACTAATGTCTAGGTTATCAGTATAGCTATAGGATGACTCAAGATGTTCTTCAGCTGAAACACCTTCTGTTCCAGTGAACTTAGGCATAGACTTCCGATATTCTCCAATAGGCATAACATTTAAAGGAGTGGGTAGTATTAGAGGTCCACCTAGCAGCTATGATTCTTTCCATTTTGGTAGGTGCTTGTGGACCTGCCATAGCTGTGGTGGCTAAAAGAATATTGGCAGTCTGAATGATAGAGGGCTGAGGAGTGACTGATAAGACTAAAGGAGTATGATGGATAGGAGGTGATGTTTCCTTTAGGCATACAACAAAAGGAAAACCTAAAGAATAAGGAGCTTTATGAATCTCTAAGAGTTTTTCTTTGTTGCGAGTATTAGGAGCTATACTCTCAACATGTATTTGTTCTACTATAGGCCTTCCTTGAAGAGATATAGGAGATTGTTTAGGTTTACCTAAACCTGATGCTCCTTTCTGCAATACCTTTCTTTCTTTGATGATATTTTTAGGGTCGGGTATTGGGTCACCTTGTGACTTCTGAGGATTTCTCCGAGTATGACTCACAAACTGAGCCAGAACTATGATGTGGAGTCGCGAAGAGGTTCGGCCTCCAGTAAAGTTGCCAGATAGATGATTACAACCAGAAAAGTGCCCAGACTTTGTCTATCATCAAAGCTGGATCTATGTCATTTCCTAGGAAAGCTGACCTTCAGTTTCCTCTCCCCAGCAATGGCACCAATTATGTTATCACTCCAGGAAACTCTCCTAGGTTGCAGCTCGGAGATGCCTGGTAACATATAATCTTCAATATTATTCTCAGAACTATTGGAATGGATGATGGTTTGGATCAAGTCAGATAACCATTTCAGCTCTATTCTCACTCAAGACATGCATGAACACTCTCACCAATACAAGGCTTTAGACCACTAATGATCAATAATTTATAGATTCAATGTATAGATGGTGAATACTGACTGTACTAGCAAATTGCATACATAAACATAAATGAATGGCTAGCTACAGGCAGCAAATGAGAATACTGATTGTACCGGCAGATGCATATATGACCACATATGAATGGCTAGCTATAGGCAACAGAGAAGCTTGCAAATATAATTTATCAAAGCAGAGATAAGATGACAGTTATATGGCCTTAGACACAAAAGAAAACATGAACAAACTGTTCAAGTGCAAGCATAGAATAGCAAAGAGAATGGAAATTGAACATATAATAGCAAAAGAAGCTTATATATCTAGAATGAAGATGAGAAGCTTGAAGGAACAGAGGAGGAACAATCTCTAGAAGTTGAACCATGTATTACATCTTACTTTCAGATATTTATAGTTTTTACAACGCTCTCAAGCCTTATGAGGCTCAAGAGGTCTCAATCTATCTGATCTATCTTTTTAACAACTTTGATGCCCTCTAGGCAAGCATGGGCTCAGAGGTTTCTTCTTCTGACAGAAGAATAACCGCATTTAGATATTTTGGGTAGCTTGCTGCGCTGTCTGGGAGCTCTCTCATGCCGGAGATGTGCCACAATGTTTGTTGTTGTGGCTGTGTCGTGCTGTATTACTCTGTGGCCCCTTTTATTCCCTTTCTAGTCTCTGTTTTCTGGCAGCCGGCCTCCTGGACTCTGCCATGTAGTGGAATGGGTCTTCGGCTTCTATAATCCCTTTAAAGGTTTCCTTTGATTGTTTCCTATATTTACACAAAAAACACTGCAATCACTAATAAATCCTGCCTTCTCTGTGTATTTTGGACTTCAAAACTCCTAAAAAATAGTTTATTAATCTCTCGGGTTTGCCCTTGTCGCCATTGCATGTCGTAAAAAGCCTGCTCCTATGTATTTTCCTAGTATTATGAAATATGCGATAAACACTAAAAAATGCATGAAAAATGCTTTGGCGAACTTCAAAATATATGCATTTCTATTTCGAAACCCATCAGGTCCATCCATGTCACCATTGCAGGTTACACTTGGCCTATCTTATGGTTCCCATTGTATTTCGTTTAAATAACGCAAATACAAAAATACATTGAAAAATTGGCTTTGGCGGATTTTAAATAATATATATTTTACTTCCCAAACCCTTTTGAGTCTTGGCTTCATCACAATCGCACTGCCACAAGACTCCCTTCGTATTTTCCTTATCTAACGAAAATTCATGAAATACATTAAAAATGGCCAATCCGCAGACTTCAAATATTATAAAACATCATATATAATGCCGTTGGGTCCAGCTATCGGGTCGCCCATATGTATATGCAAAGGCCCTGCCCCATGGTTTCCGCCGATAGCGATCCGGAAATGTAACGTGGGTCGTCGATCTATGCGCGCGATCGACTATCCATGTTTAATTGTTGATTGCAGTCGCAACTTCCATATTGTCTGCGTCGATACCGCTGATTTGCCTTCGCCGATTGCAATCTGCTTATCCGATCTTCGACGATCGCTGATCGATGGTGTCCAGCACTAATTGCCACTGCCTACAACCATCGATTTGCTATTTTCCACTTATATTTGGATCGTTGATCGGCCAGATCTAGCGGTTGCTGTGCATTTTTAAACTTAAAGCCTCCGATACATGGTTTTTCATGATTTTGAAGTGTTTTAGCCTCCCGATAGTGCATTTCTACCCTTCCAAGGGCTCTTGGCACGCTACAATTTTTTACTTTGAATGATACTTAAGAGGATTTGAAGGCTTTTGGGGCATACTTGGATCCATTTGCATGATTTTAAGCAAACTTTGGAGATTTTGGGAGTGTTTTGGATCCATTTTTGGGCCAAACGCCAACAAGGCTAACAAGACCTAATGAAACTGTTCAAGATTACTGTACTAGATTCAATAGTATATATAAAGCCATCCCAGTTAATCTTAGACCCCCACTGGACTTAGCATTAATAAATTTCCCTAATGGTTTTGACACAGATATGGCATACCAACTTAGGGAAAGAAACCCCCCAACATTAGAAGAAATGCAAAGTGTAGCTGTTATTGTTGAAGTTAATTTGTTAGCTAAAAGGGCTAGAGTTAGAAATGAAAAAAGAGGAATTTCTGAGGATGAAGCTTCCCCATCTGACATTAAAATAGATAGTTTAGCCAAAAGTATGGAAAAACCAATGGATAGAATAGACAACATAGAAAGGAAACCCCAATGGAATAACCAACAAGCACCTCCAGTGAGAAACCCAAATTTTAGAAAAAGCCAAAATGAAAATGTTGGGAAAAATGGACCGGATAAGAACATTAGGCCTCCTTTTCAAGAAAATTATGTAGAAACATCCCATCCTGAAGACCTAGAAGAAGACACATAATCAACTTAATGGGACTAAATGATGAGGACACTGTTTTTCTCACCTAAGATGAGTAGGAACTACATATGTTGCAGCAATTACAAATTCAATTTGGAGAGTCATTTGATTACAAACAGGGATATGATTCTGCCATTTTTGAAGTACATAAATAGTATAATCTAAGTAGTAGAGAGAACACTGATGTCCCCAATGAAACCAAGAAGACAATACAAAATCAGCCTAAGAATATAAAAGAATTCCTTGTTTCAAAGATCCTCCAAATTCTCCCTAGGTAGAACCCAATTCCTTCTGGTCCCACCTGTTATCACAAAATTGTGTACTAAGGGCTGCTACTTAGCAAGATCTCATGCAACTATTTCAAACCAGGCTTTAGACTAAGGCTTAGCCTCCTTAGTCAGAGAGGGCTCTCTCACAGATTTTTGATAGGAATTAATAACAAGAACAGATGGCTAACTCTTTAAACAGTACATGAAAATAAGCTGGTTGGAACAACAAAATAACACTTCTTCCATTGGGCTCATGGAGTCAAACACTTCTGCAGTAAACTATTAACTACTCAATCATGGAAGCCAAGGCATATAATGTTTAAACACTCAGAACATTTCTCAAAAAGAACCTCAACTCATAAACATACACAGGAAGTCTGAGCACTAGGTGAATTCAGAGTGATTGCATGTTTAGTGAGCTGTAAAACAGAAAGGATAAGGACAAAACACATATATTCTGAGCCTTTGAACACAAGATGAATCTTGGGAAGAAAAAGTAATCTTTCTATTACTGTCAAAAGTCTTTTACATCAGCCAATATAAAACTCTGTTTTTTTCATAAATCTCCAACCCTACTTACATCAGAGTTTTCACTATATATAGGAAAACCAAAACTAAAACTACCTTGAGTCTCCTCCTCAAGCATGAGGGGAGAGCTCGATGGTCTATCATTAACTAACCTTATCTATTTTTAAACAAACTTATTAAATACATAAGGTATTGTGCTGTAAATACATAGAGTCCTAATTACATTGAAAGTCCAACTCTATCTCCTCGTATGCATGATTCTTCTTGGATCCTTGACAGCTGTACATTTTCTATTGTGGCTGAGATATGTTGGAGGAACATTCACTGAACGAGCTGGCCTCGGGTGCTAGCTGTGTAGATGGCTCATTAATTAGTAAAGATGAGTACCCTATTTTCACGGTCCCTGTCTTCCATTCTTCTTCACTTATTTAAAGACCACGCTCCAAGCTCTTTAATCCTTCAATAACAACGCATAACACCATATGCCTCATGATATGGATGCCTTGTGGACTGAACAGGTGTACAAACCAAAAATCCCGGTAACCCTACCAGAACCCTAGTAATTCGGTCATAAAGTGCCTTTAAGAAAACTTTAGCAAAAAACAAAATATTTCACTGTTTCTTCAAAACTTACACCTGTCACTGTTTGAATTGCTATGATAGCCATGTATGATCTCCCTCCTGTCCTCAAGGAATTCCTTTCAAAATTCCCTGACCTCATCATCAAATTCATTGTTTTCTTATAAAACAGTATCTACAGTAGTTTCGTAGCGCGCTATGAAACTACTGTTTTTGTCAAAACAAAACATATTTATCTTGAAACGCTTTCTGCTTAAACTCATGATTTCTTTAGATATTTTGTACAGGTGTTAGGGACCTTAAATAGTTTCAAAATGATGGAACTTGAACCAAAATTTATCAAAACTTGAAAAGCACCTTTCTTCTTAAATCAGTGAGCTAGTTTACCTAGCTTCTTCTTCAAGCTGCTAACCTCTTTCTTCAAAGCCTTATTTTCTGATCTCAGGTACATGTTCAGCTTTCTTACGAGTTTTTCTTGCTTAAGTGCTGGCACCATCCACGAAAATACATCAGACTTTGAGTCAGCTTGCCCCAGTAGACTTGTGCTGCCTTTTAATACAGCCCTTCTATAACTAGCATATCTCACTGCACGTTCTATAGAAAAACTCTTTATCTGAGCCACTTCTTCCTAGGTTGTTCCTACCTGGTTCTTGATAGCTATCACATTTCCTCCTTGGCTAATAATAACCTTTTTACTTTTGTCTTTACTCCTGGCTGCATGCACTGTTTTAGTCAAAACTTCAAGAAACTCTGTACTAGGCATTTTAACAACTGCCTCCTCTTTATGCACTTTCTCGGCTTCTTTCATTTGTCTTCTTGTAATTGGCCTCCGTGGCTTGAACACATATTATTCACTAGGCTCCTCAAACCGTAACCTTTTCGAAGCCTTTGATTTCTTCATGCTCTCTGGTGAGGATTGGGTTAAGTCAATGTGCATTGGTTGCACTGGCTGGTCCTGCTCAAACTCCATTGGCTCAATCTGCACTGACTGATCTTGTTCAAGTTCAATTGCTTCAAGTAAATCAGTTAAACTAGCTTTTGACATAGGACTTTCTTCAACAACAATTGACTTACCCTTCTCCTTGCTTAACTGACCTCTGGTTTTTACTCTTGATACCTTTTCAACTTCACTTGGTGCAGGTGCATCCTTCTTCTGTTTGACCTTCTCTTTTGATGATGATTGAGGTGTCTCCTTGATCACCAAAGGCTTCACTGGTTTCTTCAACTTGGTTTTGGACTTCTTCTAATCTTTCACCTCCTTTCTGAGCTCAGCAAGAGTAGGTTCTTCAATTGTTTTTTCCCTTTCCCTAACAGGCAATGGAGTAAGGTCCGTCTTGCTCTGAAAGCCAGCCATAAAAATAAAGGAGTTCCAATCTTTACCAATCTTCTGCAAACCATCTAACACTAACAACTTCACCAAACCATGATGGAACAGTGATGTTTCACAGTCATCTTTTTTCAGCTGAATTTTATCACACATTTTACTTAGGCTTCTGAACAGGTAGAAAGGGATATCAATTGATGCTTTGCCTGTGAAATGTAACAAAAGTTTAAAATGATATGAATAAACTTTGTTATACCTCCCTTCGCATGTTAAATATTTTTGGATGCATGTGAGGAGCAGGGCAAAATGTTCCTTCACGTAACTCCTTGGCACAGCCTTTGTGAGATCCTCATTTACATAAGGCTCCTTCAAGAATTCCTTACAGGGGCTCATGTCGAATTTAAAATTTTTGAACCATTCATTTCCACCTCTAGGAATCTCAGTCACATTAGAAATGGCTTCTGGGGATACAGGGAATTCTAGCATTGACACCTTAGAGTTTAAACCAGTAAAATTCAATGCAAAAGCTTTTGTTACCTCTGCGTGACCTCCCTGCAACTTCTCACAAAACCTCCAGCAACCAGCACTTTTAAAAGCTCTTGCTACACCTTCATCCTTTAACGTAATATCAAGCCCCTCCGGTTCTGTTCTTTGGCACCTACCGGATCAATGTTCCCTTTTCTCCATTTTACTTTGAAAACTTTCGGACAGAGAACTAGCAGTAGCTTCAACTCAGAAGGCAACTTGAAACTTTGGAATTCAGGCTCGCTTGCAATCAGGTCCTTTTGAATGGAAACTCGGGCTCCTTTTCGCTTCAATAATCTTGTCATACAAACAAGTCAGTTTACGCACTAATAACAAATATCATGACACTACCATACATCATAAAATCACTTTGAATGATGTTTATGTGCGTGGTTTTGAACCTCATGGCGGAATGATGACCCATAATGACCTGGAGAGGACATCAACTGACAATATATGGACGGACCTAATGACTCATCCCCCAGACTTGACATTTCAAGAAAATGCGCTGCAGAAACCCCGAATCCCCGATTCCGTAGCGCAAACAACTATAAATAGACAGAATTTGCTGCGAAATGGCTGATAGATGACACGCTACGAAAAGGCGGAAACATCATTGCGCTGCCAAATTGGCCAATCAGACTGCGCTGCGCAAAGGACCAATGACGCAAACAAGACAAGACATGCCTTAAAGAATTATGATGGAGGATGACTAACGGTTTTTGAAAATGATCACATCAATACCTTTTTAAAACATGATCCCTAAGTAACACACATAGGACCATAACCATTTGACACACATTTTTTGACAATGAAATTTTTTTTGTTTGGGAAAACATTATGTACATGGACTGTAATACATGGACTGTAGTACATGGACTGAAATTCTAGGTGATAACAGTGGCTCCACTTGGGATAGTGTGCTCCTGTAGTACACTAAGAACTCGTAGAACCAGTGTCTTATCCATTTTATTAAACACACACCGCTGACAAGCATCCTTTTCAAACTTTGTGGGCCTTCTCCTCGGGCTAAAGTTTTCTTGTTCAGCTTGTCATTTATTTTCAACAAGAAACATTCATAAAACGGTTATTTACAATGATCATGAGATACTTGGCAGATTTTCACTGATTATAATGCTTTAAGAACCTGCCATTAACAGGTCCTCCAACATATGGTGATCCATCAACTTCTTGCAGAATGTAAGTGTTATTCCCATGGAAAGCAGAAATCAAATATGGCCCCTTCCATAAATTCTCAAATTTGCCATGTTTACCTTTTTCTTCAATTCTAGCTTCCCACTTCAAGACTTTGTCATTAATCTGAAATGTAACATCTTTAATCTTCTTGTCAAAAGCTCTCTTGACCCGATTCTGATTTTGTTGATGGTCTTCAAACACTTCATTCCTTTTCTCTTGCAAAGCTATCAATTGATTAATCCTCCGCTGTATGGCATTTGGTTCCTCTTCTAGTCCTTGAATTAGCTTCATAACTGGTACCCCAAGAGATGTTGGGAAAATAGCCTCTGCTCCATACACAAGCTCATAAGGTGATGTTCCAATAGACCTTTTTGTGCAGATGCGATCAGCCCACAAAGCATACTTCATCTTTAAGTGCCAAGCCTTTTTGTTTTCTTGCAGCAGTTTTTTGATAATCCTGACAAGACTTTTGTTTGAACTTTCAACTAGACCATTACCCTGTGGATAATAAGCTGTGGAATGACCAAGGGAAATATGGTACTGATGACAAAAATTTATCATTCTTTTAGACTTAAAAGCCTGAGCATTGTCTGTGATAAGCTTGAGTGGACATCCAAACCTTGACAAGATGTTGTTTTCTAAAAAGGAAATAATCACTGAATCATTTGCTTGCCTGGTTGGTACTGCCTCTATCCACTTTGTAAAATAATCAGTGCCTGTGAGAATCCACCGATGCTGTCCTGATGAAGGGGGATGTATCTCACCCATAAAATCTAACCCCCACTGTTGAAAGGGTGCCTCTACATAGATAGGAACCAATGGCATAGGCATAAGCTTTCTTTTGCCTTCAAACATCTGACATTCATGGCAGGCTGCTATTTTCTTGTAAATGTCTTTAAACATAGTAGGCCAAAAATATCCAGCTCTTAAAATTTTATTTGCAGTGGCCTTCCAATAATGATGGCCTCCACAATCTCCCTTATGAAATTCATCAATCACCCTATCAGCCTCTTCTTCAATCAGACAATTTAATAGAATCCCTCCAACATCCTTCCAAAATAAATTCTGCTCATATACAAAGTATCTAAGAGATTTCAGCTTGGTGAACCGAGCTTTAGACTTGGAGAGGTTATCAGGGGCTCTATTGTGTTGTAAAACAAATGACACATCCCTATACCAATCTGATGTCAAAAATTTTTCATTGATTTGAACCAATTCTTCTTCTTCTTCAAAAATTTCTGATATTTCTGCATTAAAATTGATATCACTGCTGTCCAGATTTGAATGAGTTAACAATTCTGCCAAACCTTGACCCTTCACCAACTTGGTGGGCCTAATTTCAATGTCATATTCTAACAATTTGGCTATCCATTTTCCTCTTTTTCCATCCGGGTCTGCTTGTGTAAGGATGTCTTTAATAACAGGACTTGGCACATATGCAACAATATGAGAATGCAACACATAAATTCTAAAATCCTTGATTGCCTTTACCAATGCATATGCCTGCTTCTCTAAAATGTTATACTTCAATTCAGCATTAGCCAATGTCTTACTAAAGAAGGAAATAGGCTGTTCAGTACCTTGATTTCCTTTCTGCAATAAAACTCCAGCAATTGTATCCTCAGAAGCAAATGTGAAGATTAGAAATTCCTTGGTGAAATCAGGGCTGATGAGGACTGGTGCTTGAGTAAGTGCTTTCTTAATTTCTTCAAATGACTTCCTTGCCTCAGCTGTCCACTTAAAGTCTGCTCCTTTCTTTAGCATTTTTGTGATATGTTTAACCACTTCAGCAAAGTTAGGGATGAACCTTCTAACAAAATTTACTTTACCAAGGAAAGATTGAATCTCTTTCTTGCTCCTTGGCAAATCTAACTTTTGGATAGCACTGAATCTATTAGGATCAATCCTAATTCCTTCTTCAGAAATAATATGCCCAAGCAATTTACCAGAAGTCAAAGCAAAAATACTTTTGGTTGGATTTAAAGAAATACCAAACCTCCTACACTTCAGTAGTATCTTTTCAAGGTGCTTTAAATGATCTTCCTCCCTCTTTGAAAAGACTGTGATATCATCAAGATATACCACCACTGATTTATCTTTTTCCTCTGCAAAAGCAATGTCCATAGCCCTCTGGAAAGTCGCCCCTGCATTCATGAGGCCAAAAGGCATCTTTGCATACATAAATGTGCCCCATGGTGTAGTGAAAGCTGTCTTCTCCTGATCATCTGGATGAACAAGGATCTGATTGTACCCTGAGAAGCCATCTAACATTGACATTCTTTGAGAGCCAACAATATTCTGAAAAATAAGATCCATTTTAGGAAGAGGATAATTGTCTTTCAATGAAGCCTTGTTCAAATTCCTGAAGTCTATGCAAATCCTTATCTCTCCATTATTTTTCCTAACTGGTACCAAGTTAGCAAGCCAATTTGAAAATCTGATTGGAACAATAATATTTGCATCAAAAAGCTTCTTCACTTCCTTTTCAATTAATGGCATTAGAAGAGGATTAATTCTTCTTAATTTTTGCTTAAAAGGCTTCTCATTTTTCTTAATTGGGATAGTATGCTGTATGATTGAAGAATCATACTGCTTCAAATCAGCATAGCTCCATGCAAAAACATCAATAAATTTCTTCATCAATTCAACATACTTGACTTTTATATCAGCTGATAAAAACTTTGAAATTTTGACTAATTTAGGCACCACTGAGTCACCTAAATTGCAGCTCTCTATTTCTTCTTCATTGGCTTGCAACCTTGGTGCTTTAAACACATCATTCTGATCAAATAGTTTCTCAAGTGGAATAAGACCCTTAGGAATTAAATTATTTTGCAGCTGCAATACCTCAGGCTTTTCTTTTGTCTCCACTAACATGTTCTGCTGATCAATTTGACTATGTTCAAATTCTCCTTTCAACTCTAGGAAACTTCTTACTTGCTGATCATCTTCAAAGACTTGCCAATTTAAGATATTATCTGGGATGACTGGCCTATGGCGAACCTTCACTTCATAACTATCAGAAGAATGCTTAGGGATAACAAAAAGACTAGCTGCAACAGCAAGGGAATCTGCAATTGAATTCTGATCTCTGGTTTTTATACTGAAAGTATAGGACTGAAACTTTTCCAACAATTCCAACACCAAGTTTCTATAAGCTCTCATCCTTGCATCCTTTGTTTGATAAGTACCTTGAACTTGCTTTATGATTAATTCAGAATCTCCATAAACAGCAATGTTTTTTGCCTTCAATTCTATCAAGGTTTCTAAGCCTAATACCAGAGACTCATACTCCGCCATATTATTAGTACAATCAAAATTAAGTTTATATGACAGAAACTTACTTTCTTCAGTTGGACTCATGACCCAAATCCCAGCTCCTGCACCTTCTTTTCCTGCTGCTCCATCAAAGTATAAAGACCAGCAACCAGTGATGTCTTCTTCATTACTTTGCTGCACCTCCTGACACTGATTTTCTGCATGTTCTTCTTGTGGTTCCTTTCCAACTGCTTCATTGAAGAGAATGGCTGATCCAAGGCCTGTATCACAAGAATAAATAGGGAAATTCTGTGGTTTGTCCTTGCTGCTCACCATATATGCCATCCTTGTCTCACGATATAACCTTCTTTGCTCACCAAACACTGGAATGGTAGCATAAGTCAGATCCATTTGCATGGTACCCTTTATTTTTGCTGCCCATGACCTTGAGAGTAACATCCCAAATTTAGGTGGAACATCTGCAACAACAATATCCATGACAGTGGTTTTGGCTGGGATTTGTGTAAGTGCCACAACCACATCCTTTATCAGCCCAATACAATGAACCCTCTTTGAATCAAAAGAAAATAAGTCCTTGTATGGTCTAGTCACTTCTAATCCTAACCTTTCCATAATAACTTTAGGCATGAGGTTATGGGATGCCCCTGAATCCAGCATGGCATTATGTAGAGTCATCTCATGTATATTGATGCTTATATAGAAAGGAGGAAACTCATCATTTTGCTCATCTTCAAGTCTTGGACCTAAACAAATAATAGGATTATCCTCTTGCACATTCAAAATATCAGCCCCTCCTGGTGGAGAATTAAGCATTTCCACAATCTTACTTCTATACTTGTCTACTTTCAAGATTTCATTAAATGGGACTGATATTTTAATTTTAGCAATCTCATTTTCTATATTAAACACAGAAGTAGACCTTTCAATTTCCTTAGGAGGAGCAGGGGTTTGATTATCCTTTTTCTCAAGAGGAGAATCACTTTTTCCATCAGCTTGTTTTGGCTTTTCCTTTTTATCTTCCACTGCTTTTGTAACATTTTTCTTGGGCTGAGCCTTGTTTGCTGTAATTGGGACATCTCTGTTTCTGAGGTTGTATTGCTTTTGGATTTCAAATATGGCATGTTGATAACCCTTTAAGAAATTTGAAGGTTCCTCCTCGGCTTTTAGTTGGCTGGACTCATCATGTTCCTCCTTTGCTAAGAAGATCTCTGAATATTCTTCACCAAGACAATGAATATATTCCTCAGGTTCCTCAGGTTCTTCTTCCTCATCCACCATGTTTTGTTGAAAAGGAGGTCTCACAGGAGGATCAGCTTGCTGATTTCTATTTTCTCATGGCCTTTGCTGATTTTGAGGCCTTCTAAATTGAGGATTCCTGAACCGAGGTTCTTGTTGTGCTTGGGAAGCAGCAGTATTTCCAAGTGCTAATTGATCCATCAATTTCTCCAGAGTCTTCATCATGGTTTCAAATTTATCTTCTTGAGTAGAGGTAGAAGGCCTCTCCTCTTCCTTTATCTTAGCCTTAGCCATCTTGGACTTTTTAGCAGCAAGTATATTCACCTCTACTTTGATAGCATCATTTTGCATTTCAGCCAAATTAGCAGACTCTCTTTCTCTGAGTAAAAGAGAGAAATCTGAATCAAAAGACTCAGCATATCTCAACTGTGCCAAGGCTCCAGGAGGTTTCAAATGTGCTGGGATGGAATTATATATTTTGTTGAACCTCTTAGAAAAATTTTGAATAGTCTCATTTGGAGCTCTTCTTAAATTATTATATTCAGTGAGGGCCTGAACAGGATTAGTTCTATTTCCCCACTTCCTCAGAAAACTATCTTCAAACTCAGCCCAACTATGAATGCTACCAGCTCCCAAGGCTTTAAACCATTTTCGGACTTCTCCAATAAAAGTTTGTGCAAATAGTCTTAATTTTACATCTTCATCATCCACCTCTTCTCTGTCAGCAAAATCATTGAATCTATCCACATGTTCTTCAGCAGTAATGTCTTCATCTCCTCCCCATGTTGGAATCCTGGCAGCATATTTGCTAGGGAGATCATGCAAAACAGCAGGGAGAGCTAGAGGAGCATACCTAGCAGGTACAACCATAATAAATGGAGGAACAGTGACAATAGGTACTGTATGACCAGAAGGACCAGAACTAGTATGAGATGTTGTCTGAGGGCTGTTTGGACTAGCAGAGGCAGAAGACAAAGTATGAGTACGAAAAGGACTATTGGGGCTTTGTAAACCACTGACAAAGGAACTCCAATTTGGGAGAGGTAAACCAGTCTTTGAGTTAAGCAAAATTTCAAAAGGGTCAAGCTCCTTGAGCTGTTTCAAGTCCTCTTCCTCTAATAACAATTCAGAAGTAACAATTTCCCAAAACTCCTCTTTATCTTTTTGTGATACTAGAGATGAAGTATCAATACCTCTCTTTTGTAGATCCAAAATGATACCAATCAATTCTTCTTCATTCTCAGACCTTAATAAAACCTCTTGAACTTTATCATCAACAAGTTTATCCTCAGGACTTCTAGAAAACTCAGGAAATAAAGACTTTGAAATACTTGAAGTACCTGGTATATCAGAGAATCTTTGTTTACTCCTTGAGATGATATTAGGATTCTCCACAGGACTAGGTGGGTTTGGGTCAGGATTGCTCCTTGTATATCTTCCTCTCGAAGCCACCTTTAAGCTTTAAGAAACAATGGAGTCACCAAGGTAGAATGCAGCCTCGAAAATCATTTTGAACTCCTGCTACCTTCAGAAATTCAATCTTCAAACTTCGGGAATGAGTAATCATCAGGCTCCCGGCAGACGCACCAAAATGTTATCACAAAATCGTGTACTAAGGGCTGCTACTTAGCAATATCTCATGCAACTATTTCAAACTAGGCTTTAGACTAAGGCTTAGCCTCCTTAGTCAGAGAGGGCTCTCTCACAGATTTTTGATAGGAATTAATAACAAGAACAAATGGCTAACTCTTTAAACAGTACATGAAAATAAGCTGGTTGGAACAACAAAATAACACTTCTTCCATTGGGCTCATGGAGTCAAACACTTCTGCAGTAAACTATTAACTACTCAATCATGGAAGCCAAGGCATATAATGTTTAAACACTCAGAACATTTCTCAAAAAGAACCTCAACTCATAAACATACACAGGAAGTCTGAGCACTAGGTGAATTCAGAGTGATTGCATGTTTAGTGAGCTGTACAACAGAAAGGATAAGGACAAAACACATATATTCTGAGCCTTTGAACACAAGATGAATCTTGGGAAGAAAAAGTAATCTTTCTATTACTGTCAAAAGTCTTTTACATCAGCCAATATAAAACTCTGTTTTTTTCATAAATCTCCAACCCTACTTACATCAGAGTTTTCACTATATATAGGAAAACCAAAACTAAAACTACCTTGAGTCTCCTCATCAAGCATGAGGGGAGAGCTCGATGGTCTATCATTAACTAACCTTATCTATTTTTAAACAAACTTATTAAATACATAAGGTATTGTGCTGTAAATACATAGAGTCCTAATTACATTGAAAGTCCAACTCTATCTCCTCGTATGCATGATTCTTCTTGGATCCTTGACAGCTGTACATTTTCTGTTGTGGCTGAGATATGTTGGAGGAACATTCACTGAACGAGCTGGCCTCGGGTGCTAGCTGTGTAGATGGCTCATTAATTAGTAAAGATGAGTACCCTATTTTCACGGTCCCTGTCTTCCATTCTTCTTCACTTATTTAAAGACCACGCTCCAAGCTCTTTAATCCTTCAATAACAACGCATAACACCATATGCCTCATGATCTGGATGCCTTGTGGACTGAACAGGTGTACAAACCAAAAATCCCGGTAACCCTACCAGAACCCTAGTAATTCGGTCATAAAGTGCCTTTAAGAAAACTTTAGCAAAAAACAAAATATTTCACTTTTTCTTCAAAACTTACACCTGTCACTGTTTGAATTGCTATGATAGCCATGTATGATCTCCCTCCTGTCCTCAAGGCATTCCTTTCAAAATTCGCTGACCTCATCATCAAATTCATTGTTTTCTTATAAAACAGTATCTACAGTAGTTTCGTAGCGCGCTACGAAACTACTGTTTTTGTCAAAACAAAACATATTTATCTTGAAACGCTTTCTGCTTAAACTCATGATTTCTTCAGATATTTTGTACAGGTGTTAGGGACCTTAAATAGTTTCAAAATGATGGAACTTGAACCAAAATTTATCAAAACTTGAAAAGCACCTTTCTTCTTAAATCAGTGAGCTAGTTTACCTAGCTTCTTCTTCAAGCTGCTAACCTCTTTCTTCAAAGCCTTATTTTCTGATCTCAGGTACATGTTCAGCTTTCTTACGAGTTTTGCTTGCTTAAGTGTTGGCACCATCCACGAAAATACATCAGACTTTGAGTCAGCTTGCACCAGTAGACTTGTGCTGCCTTTTAATACAGCCCTTCTATAACTAGCATATCTCACTGCACGTTCTCTAGAAAAACTCTTTATCTGAGCCACTTCCTCCTGGGTTTTTCCTACCTGGTTCTTGATAGCTATGACATTTCCTCCTTGGCTAATAATAACCTTTTTACTTTTGTCTTTACTCCTGGCTGCATGCACTGTTTTAGACAAAACTTCAAGAAACTCTGTACTAGGAATTTTAACAGCTGCCTCCTCTTTATGCACTTTCTCAGCTTCTTTCATTTGTCTTCTTGTAATTGGCCTCCGTGGCTTGAACACATATTCTTCACTAGGCTCCTCAAACCGTAACCTTTTCGAAGCCTTTGATTTCTTCATGCTCTCTGGTGAGGATTGGGTTAAGTCAATGTGCATTGGTTGCACTGGCTGGTCCTGCTCAAACTCCATTGGCTCAATCTGCACTGACTGATCTTGTTCAAGTTCAATTGCTTCAAGTAAATCAGTTAAACTAGCTTTTGACATAGGACTTTCTTCAACAGCAATTGACTTACCCTTCTCCTTGCTTAACTGACCTCTGGTTTTTACTCTTGATACCTTTTCAACTTCACTTGGTGCAGGTGCATCCTTCTTCTGTTTGACCTTCTCTTTTGATGATGATTGAGGTGTCTCCTTGATCACCAAAGGCTTCACTGGTTTCTTCAACTTGGTTTTGGACTTCTTCTGATCTTTCACCTCCTTTCTGAGCTCAACAAGAGTAGGTTCTTCAATTGTTTTTTCCCTTTCCCTAACAGGCAATGGAGTAAGGCCCATCTTGCTCTGAAAGCCAGCCATAAAAATAAAGGAGTTCCAATCTTTACCAATCTTCTGCAAACCATCTAACACTAACAACTTCACCAAACCATGATGGAACAGTGATGTTTCACATTCATCTTTTTTCAGCTAAATTTTATCACACATTTTACTTAGGCTTCTGAACAAGTAGAAAGGGATATCAATTGATGCTTTGCCTGTGAAATGTAACAAAAGTTTAAAATGATATGAATAAACTTTGTTATACCTCCCTTCGCATGTTAAATATTTTTGGATGCATGTGAGGAGCAGGGCAAAATGTTCCTTCACGTAACTCCTTGGCACAACCTTTGTGAGATCCTCATTTACATAAGGCTCCTTCAAGAATTCCTTACAGGGGCTCATGTCGAATTTAAAATTTTTGAACCATTCATTTCCACCTCTAGGAATCTCAGTCACATTAGAAATGGCTTCTGGGGATACAGGGAATTCTAGCATTGACACCTTAGAGTTTAAACCAATAAAATTCAATGCAAAAGCTTTTGTTACCTCTGCGTGACCTCCCTGCAACTTCTCACAAAACCTCCAGCAACCAGCACTTTTAAAAGCTCTTGCTACACCTTCATCCTTTAACGTAATATCAAGCCCCTCCGGTTCTGTTCTTTGGCACCTACCGGATCGATGTTCCCTTTTCTCCATTTTACTTTGAAAACTTTCGGACAGAGAACTAGCAGCAGCTTCAACTCAGAAGGCAACTTGAAACTTCGGAATGCAGGCTCGCTTGCAATCAGGTCCTTTTGAATGGAAACTCAGGCTCCTTTTCGCTTCAATAATCTTGTCATACAAACAAGTCAGTTTACGCACTAATAACAAATATCATGACACTACCATACATCATAAAATCACTTTGAATGATGTTTATGTGCGTGGTTTTGAACCTCATGGCGGAATGATGACCCATAATGACCTGGAGAGGACATCAACTGACAATATATGGACGGACCTAATGACTCATCCCCCAGACTTGACATTTCAAGAAAACGCGCTGCAGAAACCCCGAATCCCCGATTCCGTAGCGCAAACAACTATAAATAGACAGAATTCTCTACGAAATGGCTGATAGATGACACGCTACGAAAAGGCGGAAATATCATTGCGCTGCCAAATTGGCCAATCAGACTGCGCTGCGCAAAGGACCAATGACGCAAACAAGACAAGACATGCCTTAAAGAATTATGATGGAGGATGACTAACGGTTTTTGAAAATGATCACATCAATACCTTTTTAAAACATGATCCCTAAGTAACACACATAGGACCATAACCATTTGACACACATTTTTTGACAATGAAATTTTTTTTGTTTGGGAAAACATTATGTACATGGACTGTAATACATGGACTGTAGTACATGGACTGAAATTCTAGGTGATAACACCACCATTGTAGATATAACCTCTGATCAACCTTTTGCTGATCAACCATCCACCTCAATTCCACCTAAGGAATGAGTGGACAAAACACAAAACACCAGATTTGAGAATCCACATAAGGAGATTCCCAATAAAGGAAAGGAACATAAGTCTACTCAGATCCCTACTTTAAAAATCCAAAACCTTCAAACATAAAAAGTTTCTTCACCATTCAATCTAGGAGTAGAGATAGCAAAACTAAAGATTTCAGTTCCTTTAACAAAACTAATCAAGAATGAAAATTACAAATCATAGATAAACCAGACCTTAAACATTGTTGAAACTGAGGATTCTATCAACTTGTTTGATGAGCAACCAGAACTCATATTTGGTACAGATGTTAATGGAAAACCATTGGAAGGAGGAGTTCCACCTTTTTACATCAACCTTAGTATCCATGATAAAATTCTACACAATGCAATGTTGGATTTTTGGGGTCTCTCACAGCTGATGCCCAAATCAGTGATGGAGAAATTAGACCTAGACATTACAAGGCATTATAAAGACTTATTCTCATTTAACTCCAATCAATTAAAGTGTCTAGGGTTTATTAAATATCTGCGTGTTACTTTAGTCCAATATCCTACCAAAAGAATCCTTATGGATATTGTAGTTTCTGACATCCCACCAAAGTCTGGCATGCTGTTATCCATATCATGGGGAGCAAAAATTCAGGGATCCTTACAACTAGATATGTCATATGCAACAGTCTCTATTTTCGGACAACCTAAGAAACTATATTGAGAAACCTTAATGAAATACATGGTAAGTCTCCAGGATTGGCCTCAAAACTTTCTACACAAAATGAAACTAACCAAACTTCAAAATTTTCCAATGAAAAGGATGGACAAACTGTTGTAAGTGATGAAAAGTTTGTTGCACCAGATAGTGAAAATTATGATCATGAGATATTATGGCATTTAGAATTTGATGGGTTAGTCAATAAGTTTGGAGGTGGAGTAGGAGTGTGGATATATAATTTGGAAAATAATCACTCAAAAGGCCATGCATATAGATTGAATTTTAAATGTACCAATAATATGGCCGAGTATGAAGCATTAATTTTAGGTCTTAAGTTAGTTAGGAATCTAGGAACTAAAAGAGTTTTTGTCATGGGAGACTCTAAAATAATTATAAAACAGATTGATGCTATATATATGACAAAGGACCCTAGATTAAGTTGTTATAGAGGAACTATTTTAGAAATACTTAACACTTTCCTAGAAACAAAGCTTGCAATAATCCCTAGAAAACACAATATGCAAGCCCATAGTTTAGCAATGCTTTCCAGCACTTGCAAATTACCCTTCCAACCTAAACATCAATACACTGCTGAAGTTAGGCACAAACTTGCAATTCCAGATAATTTGAAAAATTGGCAAATATTCTTTAATGACAAATAGATAAATAACTTTTTACTTTTAGCAGAAGAGTTTGTAAATAACAATATAGATACTGATACATCCATAGATCCCAACTCTAAGAATGAGTTAGCGATAAGTGAGATAGATGGTGATGAATTAGATAGATTTAACCCAACCAAATTTACTAAATCATATATAGATAACTTAGAGCAAAAGCACTTCATTGAAAATCCACTTCATTTTTCTAGAAATGCAGAGGGTGAACAATCTTGCTTCTCATCTACCCCTACGTTTGCTTTATCTGATCATGAGGATGTCGACGAAATCAATGATTTTTTTGATCATAGATGTCATCATCCATTTACTCCCATATTCGATCACGATGATGATTCTATCACTGTTGATTTTTCAAAGCTACCTATTTACGATGATTTATCTATCGATGAAGTCAAAACCCCGCAGATCGTTGAGGCACTTCAGCCTAAGCTGATGGTTATGTCAGGCCCTCGTTGTCTTGAGGTTGGTTTTGCTTCCGGTCAAGAAATTGTTGAAGCACCCAAGGCTCCTCATCGCTCATCTGTATTCATTGAAGATCAATCCCACACACATATTTATCTTACTCCACTTCAACTACATGATCCCATCGCTCATGCATTGGAGGAATCTTGCACAGCAGGCACCCGTGCGTGACACAAGTTGTCTTTGTTTCTCTCGTTTTCTTGCATGTCACAGTTAAGAGAATGTATATGCATAACATCTGCATGTAGTGTCGCACAACACCATGGTAAGTCCATGGATTGCATGTCATGCACTTACACTCATCTATGTTCTATGAACGCATTTAAACTCGGACTGTGTTTGTCTTCATTGTTATATCTTTCAGGTTTGCTGGTTCGCACAACTGCAATGTTCATGAACCATACCTTCACCAACATGGGTTGACCAATGTGCCCGTGGCTGAATTGGAAATATCACTTCACATGATCAAGCCCATGCACCATTAGCTTAGGAGTAGGAGTAGTGTTTTCTTTACCTTGTTTGCTTTCATGCGTGTTTCCTTTCTTACTTTGTGTGTTTTTTCGCTTGCTTGCTTACTTGCTTTGCTTTTTCTCTTTTTTATTTTAGTTGTTCGTTTTCTTGTTTACGTTCGTAGGTTAGTTTCGCATGAACCATGTGTGAATCTTGAAACAAGCAGGGTAAAATAAAAGAGGAATTATGCAGTTATCAACACTTTTTTTTCTGTCATGTAGTCTCTGTATGTAGAACTTGTTATCTTCAGTCCATGATACGACAATGGAAAATACGTGATGTTTGAAGTGAACCTTGATGAAAACACAATGCTTGTCCACTAACTAGTATCACCTACTCTAGATGACTGTTTTGGGTTAACCCTTGTCAACGCAGTCAAGTAGAGTAAGGTGAGGGGGAAAACCTTAACAAGTATGTCAGAGGTATATACAAAATACTTCTTTGAAGGAACAACCTCTTCTGCTCTCAATAAGTGAGGATCCCTCTTCCTTCTCTGAAATGAATAAGTGCTATGCATAATTATGAAAAATGAAAAAATGAAAATGTGAAAAATGAATAAGGCGAAAGAAGAGAAAGGCTTCCTGCGCGGAGAGGTGATGCAGGTAACTCTGATGGGGTACTAACCATACTTGCTGTGTTCCTGCTTGACTCCGTCGAGGTACTTTCCAGGCCTACTGGCAGTGGAGCAACACTAGAGATGAAATTTAAACTCTAACTATCATATTGCTTGTGTACCAATATACCCCTCGCCCCAACCGAAACAACTATGTTGACTTGGCTTGGAATGTGTACAGACCAACAAGGAGCATGGCAAATGCTACATCTTTCAATCAAGCTAGTGTGGGAGTCAAGATGGTCAGAGAATTGAACCATACTTCTGGAGGTGTTAGAATTACGTTTCACAAAACAAGTTCCATTCAGAGAGTTGGAGTTCTACCAATGTGTCGCCAATTGGTATAGCGGCTACAACCACCCTCCAAAATTTTTCCTTAGCTTCGTTTTGGAGCCTCCCTACCAACCATCCTTAGCAACATGTCTTGCACTGTTAATTACATAGGCTTCAACTGAGTTTGAAAGGCTTGCCAGCCTGTGCATGTTACTTGCTTATCTCCCATCACAGGCTGCCTTTCTAGTCTTGGGTTATTTTTTGGCTGAGATGTTCACTTAGAAAATTGCACAATTCTGGAGGGGAACCAGCCTTCCCTCCAAAAATTGCACAATTCTACTAGCCTACCTGCTAGGCTCCAAAAATGCATAATCCCTCCAGGTAACCCTCTTTCAGAAAACTTCACAATCTAGCGAGCCACTACGCTTCAGCCCAAAAATTGCACAATTATGGGAGGCAGTGACTTGCTGACCCTAGAAATTGCGCAATGCTTGAGGGACAACCAACCCTGATCAACCCAAAAACTATGCAAATCCCTTTCCCAGGCTTGCGGACTATTGCATGTGCCTTCAGGCTGATTGGTTCCCTTCGAGATTGAGCAATCCTGTACATGGGTTGCTTTTTCCCAAAATATCAAGAGCAACATGCAAAAAGCATCTCTAAATTTTAGGGATCTATTTTTAGCAGCTGGAGGTTACATGCAAATATTGTTTAAGAAACTTCCCTCCAAGTGTTGTTTTTTCCTATATTTGTGGCATGCGCATCATAAACCTCAAACTTATTTATTTGACACTACAAAGCTCATTCCTCACATCGATCTTGGAGCTCTGACATACCACAACATATCTAGGAGTCTTCAGCACATTCAACTCAGTTATTTCGAGGTAAGTTTGATTTTCATGTTATTCGCTTCTTTTCTCTTGCCCAAACTTATTTTTTTGACGCTACAAAGCTCATTCCTCACATCGATCTTGGAGCTCTGACATACCGCAACATATCTAGGAGTCTTCAGCACATTCAACTCAGTTATTTCGAGGTAAGTTTGATTTTCATGTTATTCGCTTCTTTTCTCTTGCTTTTCCTATTTTTCTTTCTACGAATGTTGTTTGCTTGGTTTTGTTGAACGCCTATTGTCATTTTAGTGTATATTAGCTCGTAGAAGCACCATTTCAAATTTTGTTTGCATCTCACTGATGTCGCATGCATGACACTCTTGTTAAAATAATGGTTTTCATTGCGGCGACACATTTCACACACATGCATGCATTCGAATCCTGCATTCACTATTTTCATGCATGATCATTTGCTCTTGCTTACATTCAGTATCACCATCCATTGAAACCTCTTCATGTTTTTAGTCGCCCATCGGCAGGTCTGGGCTGCCTTGGCTCGAACCTTGATTCACCTGGATAAAAGTGCACATTTATGGAAGTGAAGGCTCTTCCTTCCCTCCAAAAATTGTGCAATCTTGGCCAGCACTGACCTCCAGACTCACATTGCATAATTCTCGGAGGCAATGCCTTGTTGACCCAGAAAATTGCACAATGCAATATTTGGGCATGCATGTCCTTGCTGACTGAAATTATGCATTGCACAGTTTTAGCCCTTAGCAAGCAGGTTGGAATACACATTGTGCAAGTCCAGAAGTCAGTCAACATCTTGATAGCCTGGACCGTGCCTTACACAGTTTTGGCAGTCAGTCTCCTAACCTCCCATTAAAAATTGCGCAATCTTTACTGCCAGTCACCCAAGTGTGTTGCATGTCAGTCCTCAAATTTGTTTTGGTTTTTAATTGATAGATTGCTTGCCATGAGTGTCACTATGTCTCTAGGTATAGCATGGTTTCGTTCATCTCTTAGCAGTACAGGTACAATGGCCTCCAAGAGCGCAGGGTCAAAGGACACCTTTAAAAGTGAAATTGGAGATGCAGTTGAACAAGTGTCTATGGGCTTGCCCGTTTACGAAGATACCAAGATGGTCATAGACAAAGACATTAAGATGAAATGGAAAGATATCAATCATACATTCTCAGGTACATTTGAGGAAGATATGGAATACTGTAGGGTCTATGTCAACATCCACAAATCTAACTTGTACCAGATTTCATGCAGGTATCCCTCGTTTCCATGCACGGACATGATACATTGGATTGTCTCACACACTGATCTTGAGATGATGATGTTGAGTAGTGTTAGCGGGATAGAGCTTGCTACCTTTAGGGTGAAGGACTATCAAGAGATGTATCACTTTCCACAACCAGTGATCACAATGGAGAAACGCTTCAGCACATGCATCAATGCAAAATCCAGAGATATCTTGAAGAGTTGAGCGAAATAGCCAGCCAAGTTCAGAATAACACCCATTCTAGTTTACAAGACGAAGATATTATGGAAGGAAAATCAATACTTGGTCATATTTTCATGCCGTTTATATGGCCAAGAGAGAACATAGACCTTCCCAGAGAGCTAGGTGATTCCATTGAACCAACTAGCCAGTGAAGGAAGGCCATGCTACTGGTTCGACATGTTGGCTCTCAAGTTGAAGGAACAGGTGATAGGAGCATGACATACTCCCAAAGGTTAGCAAGTAGAGATATACATGTTTTCTTATATTCTGGATGTGATATGTAATTGTCAATAGTTCCCATGTTTGAAATGGGCATGGACACCTTCAAAAACTGTTGTGCACACTTATTGCAGATTGTTCTCCGAATGTAGCTTCCACAAAGACATCACATAGTTGTCATTCCAGTTTGTCACCCCAGTGTACAAAATGATATCTGAGCAGGATCCACCTTGCATGTCATAGGCAACGATGGAGGCATTGATCAACATAGCAGATTGGTATGCCTCACCCCTTAGCACCTTCATAAGCATGTGCAATGCGGAGAATCCTTTGCATGTTTTACCGAAGTTTTCCATGGACAAGCTCGTCATGCAAGAAGTGTCGTATCACATCTCGATAGGTTTGTTAGCTAGACTACACATGAAGAAGAAGGCACCTTGGCTTTCTCTTCCTTTATAGATCATGTTATACAAGATTCAAAATCTCAAGCATTTTGATGCCGACATGGAGGAGTTCAAAAGATTTACTTTCAACACTAGAAGTTTCAACCCGTATGACCCACATTGCTTTGTAAAGGACCACTATGTGAGAGTGAAATTTCTATGGATCCACAGGGTGTGTCATTGGGTTGAGGAAGACCCATGGAGTTATTGTCACAGCTTCTCTAGGCTCAATGAACCGGTCGACATAGTTGTGAAATGGTTAGCGAAGCAGCGCAAAGAAACACCTAGGAGAGCACCATAAGCAACAACAGATGGTAACAAAATTGCACACAAAAAATACAAGATAAAGGTTGATGATAACGTAGAGGCAAAACAAAGACTCAAGTTCAAAGTAGTTCCACTCGTGATGAAAGCATTTTTGGAGATTGAGGCTAAGAGGCGACATCACGAAAAGAGGAATGCACAAAGGTAAAGAGTTAAAAGGAGGATGGAGGAAGCAGAGAAGGAATTCGAAGAGTTGAAGCAGCAACTCAGGGAAGAATAGGAGCTGCACAGAAGAGAGAAGAAAGTGCGGTAGGGATAGACATAGTAGGAGGCACAACATGCACATATTGACAAAATTGCACTCATACAGGTTATAGACTCATCCGAGCAGCTGGCACAGAGCAGACAGGGTGAGTAGTCGTAGGAGTAGGACTTAGCTCAAGAGATTGAATAGATGATATAGTAGATGGATACAAATGTGGCGCAGCTAGAGTTAGATCAAGATATAGACCTCATGCCTCATAACAAAGAGGTCATCCAATGACTTCACCAGATCCGGAAGCAGAGCAAGTCCCAAGCGATCAAGGAGACACAGAGTTCCTTGAAGACAATCTTGTAGCGGAGATGCATAACATATCTTTCGACGATTCACAACATAGAGTTGTGTAATTGCGTAGAGCACCTACTTCAGATGTCTACACATTTCCTGTGTAGTTTGCAGAACGAGTGATCGTATCTTATGTGTGCAAGCATCCACCAGCATTGGACGGTGCTACCAGAGCATATGTTGAGGCCACTAGCTCAAGTATTCGATTCTTGATAGTAGAGACCGAGCGTATGGCTAAGGAGTTACAAGCGGCCAAGTAGGGAGGAAGATGGGTGACATCATCTACCAGAGTAGAGTTAAAGAGAGCGATACTAGATGAAGTATCATCCCTTGAAATAGTCATGCAGATGTTGTATTCCAGATTTGACACCGTGCATAAGGTAGTCGTCCATACCAACGGTTGGCAACACCTTTATGGTAGGAGAGCATGAATCTTGTCAAATATGCACACTTTTGTTGAATGCATGCATACATGGACAATGAGATACAAAGGAACTCCATTGCATTTGCCAAAGATGATGAAGCCAAAGGTGGTAGAGTTGAAGGCATGTGTCCGGAGTCAGATCTGGAACTATGATGAACTCCCGCAACTCATCACCAGTCTGTTAGCTTCGCATGCACGGGTATTGAAAAGCATGGATGTCATTGTGCTCACGCATGTGGTACCATCTATTGGCACACTCACTGAGGTGAAGTTGAAGAACCAAGTCTAAAAGGAGCTGGACATGTACTTTTATGAGTTGATGTGTGTAGCCACCAACGCAGACTTAGAGATTAGTGCACACACTATGCATCAATATGTTGCTAGTCGACTGCGCTCGAAACCATGATACGCATGTCAGTAGACGAGTTGGACAGAGGTGATAGATTAGTGTAGCCGGATGCAATGGAGGCGAGAGCTTGCTTTCAGTAGGATGTCACCATTAACCACACAGATACCATCACAGAATACTAAGCTTGGCATCAATTCGCCACTATCGATCACTACGAGGATGTCGAAAAGTTTGTCTTCCTACAACTGTTCGAGTCTTAGTGATATCTTGCATGGATTGCTCAAGCCTATTTTGTCTCACATGGGTATATGTGCAGATCTTGTCAAAGTGAAAGAACAAGTGTTGATGATAGAATGTAACAGTCATGTAGTAGTTGAAGAGTCATGAGGGTGGGTGAAGAGTCACAAAGGGTAATGTCAAGGGTCACCCCGCCATTTTCTATTTATAGAACCTCATAACTCATTGTAGAGGCTTTTGGGAGCCAACCTTCCTATAGGATTATCTTAGAGAAAGCTTGGAGTGTATTGTAACGAGCCTTGGCTTCTCCACAATGCAAAGCTAGTATATCTCTTTGGAGGAGTAGGCGGCAGTGACTGTAACGTTTCACTATTGGAACTAGTGGTTGGCCATGGTTGCATATATGATTGGAACTTTCACTTTCTTAATATAACAGAGCCGACACATTTCATGCATATGCTGTTATTGTATTTCAGCTGTCTTGGTTACACTAACGATATATGTATCTATTTGCTTATGCATGTATGTATGGACTCTTTCTATATATGTATGTATGAATCTTGTTGAGATGTGTTGTTGGTTTAACCATCAATTTGGATTGTTGGTTCACCTTCCTTGTAGCTTGTGATGTATCTTTTCTCGTGTGTTCACTCCCAAGATGCGTGTTTCCACAGGTTTCCAAGGGGCGCACTCATTCCACTTTCTGTGTGTCAGAACTCTTCATGCACCTTCCTTGGCTTGCTGCATTGGTCACACCCTTGCTACTAACAAGGACATCTTGCTTGCCTCTCTATGCAACCACGGTCAACGTGATACCATACGACACACTACTGAGACTCTTACACCAATCTGTCTGAGGTCTAGTTGGGATTTATTACTGGGGAGATCCCTTGACATGTTGGTGGGTCAAGAACCATCAACATAACAATAGGAATTGCAATAACTATTGATCAACAACAATTCTCTTCCCTACATATGACAATCTGGGAGAATAATCTTGACATAACCATAACAAAATTGTGAAGTTCCCTTCTCTTTTATTTTTTTCACATGTCATGTGTCAACCAATGTTTGTTTTCACATGGAATGTGCCCATTTATGCTCATTAGGGTTTTCATATATGGGCCTTTTTTTATTTTCTTTTTGGGAACAAAGGAATGAATTATTTAGAAAGAAGCTTTTGTTTCTAAACCATCTTTAGATCACTAGTGGGCCATCCGCTTGTGATTCTTCGTAGCAAGGCTTCCGTAGAGAAGGGTCGATGATATAAATAAAACTTGGGTAAATTTTCCATAAGGAGAGTTCTATGCTCATATATAGTGCAGAGTTTGATGGATCCATTGTCATAGACAATATCAATCTCATAAGACCTATTACACAACATTTTGTCAATATCCCTGTACTCGCCGTTCCTTAATCCTCGAGGACCTCTACAGTGAACCCCGCATGCTTTACCTTCATGAATAAACTCCTATTATGTCCCTCTTCATGAGAAAATCATTTCCATTTTGCACCATTTCCCTTGAAACTTCTGTTTTTCCCAGTTTACAAGACTGGTGCTAATGGCCTTTATCTCCCCCACACCGATGTGCAAAGATTAGCACTATTCCCTGTGCTGACCGATGCAACTGAGTTGTGTTCCAATCACGCCGGTCCTATTATGGAAAGTTTTTTAAATTAGTGCCGAAGCTTCCAGCTCTAGAAGCTCTGTAACGAAAGTTTGGTAAATGGTTTGGATGATGGGGTCGAGGATGACAGTTTGGTCTCCTTTCCCCTATAATGATGGAACTACCTCAAGAGATAAGTCCTTCTCCCATGAGAAGACGATCCATCTCCCATCCATATTTCCTATATAAACCTCCCTTCTTCCCAAGAACAAGCTAGTTAGCGTGTTGACTGAGTTTGACTATACTATTTTGATTAGACAAGAAAGCTATTACTATTTTCAGCCATCTAGTTGTGTGAGGGAGAAGTGTGCTTGGTTTGGAGTGAAGCCTAAGGGGAAGAGCCTTTAAACTATCGTTGTTTGAAGCCATCATGGAATGCTAGCAGAAGTGTGTGGGAACGTGGTCTTGTCAGAGGAAGACTATGACATCAAGGAAAATGGTTGTATTCTCTCTTTAATATTAATATATGCAACTATCAATTGATTTCCTACATGTTTTGTAATAGTACATACTTGTGTCTTAATGCTTCTTGAATTGTTAAGTAGGTTGAATTGCAATTTTTCTATTATTATGTTTGTGTGCTATTGTTGTTTACTTGTTTCAGGAACTTGAAGAAGGAAGCAAGAGATTGTTGGAGCGAGCAAGTAAGGACATCATCAAACAAGATAAGTGACCAAGAGGTAGGCCCTCTTGATTGATTCTAACCTAAGGAAATATTCCATAGAATGTATCTGTTGTGGCTAGACCCGTTATCGGGCTAGAGGAATTCATTCGTGTCCACACTTATAATTTTACTTCACCAAAGGCCCAAGCCATCTAGTTTGGAACTTCCCTCAGAAGTCCTTTAACCTGAATTCAAATAACAAATCCAAATCTCTAACCTTAAACTTTATCTTGATGATTTTTTCATGCTAATGTGCCCTCTGATTCTGTATTATTGCTATTCGACGCAAGGTAGCATGATGAAGTTAACCCAATTCATTATTCTTGAGGATTCTTTGCCTCTAAGATTCCATTAGGTCGATTCCAAGTTGGATAGTTGTTCTACGTGTATGGACCTTTGTCTCATTTGGAAATAACACTCTTTTTCCATACACTAGCTCGTAATGAGTGCAACCAATAATAGTTCTCCATGTGATCTAATACACCCATAAAGCTTTAGGAAGTCTGTCAACCCAATCCTTGAGATGTCACTGAACAATTTTGGTGAAGATGGCCTAAAGGATATTATTTTTTCCTTCCACTTGTCCATTGGCCTATGGATGATACGGTGTGGTAAATTTTTGCTTGATCTTGTATTTCTTCATTATGTCATTAATGATCTTTGATGTGAGCTAAGTTCCTCCATCCTTGATTATCTCCCACGATATCCCAAATTTAGTGAAGATTTCCTTGTGAACAAATTCTCTACTATGTTTAGTTATAGCTGGAAGTGCTTTGACCTCCATCCATTTCATGACATAATATGTATATACCAGGACGTAGGACTTGTGGTGATAAGGCAAGTTGATTGGCCCAATGAATTCAATTGCCCATCTATGAAAGGGTTCCAATACTAGTTGTGGTTGTAGGAACATTTCATCATATTTCATATGTCTTCTCATGTGTTGGCAGTTATCACACCTCTTTACATACTCATTGGCATCTTTAAAAATGGTGGGCCAATAATACCATTTATGAAGTACCTTGTACCCTATTATTTTATCGACAAAGTGCCCCCCACATGAACCATCATGAAAATATTTAAGGATATCATAGAGTTCATCTTCTCTTACACATGTTTGAATAATGAGGTTGGGGCCTGTGTAAATGAGACACCCATCAATCCATGATAACCATCCACTTTGTGTCACAATATTTTGATGTTCCTTCAATGAGAGTTAGTAGAAACCAAAATTAGGTGCTCATCATGAAAATAATATTCTATGGAGGGCTCATTTTCATTAGATATGACTCTAGAGAGAAAATCACCCACAACATTGTCTTTTCCTGGTTTGTCTAGAATGGTGATATCATATTCTTGTAATAACAATAACCATCTAGTAACTCTATCATTGGTAATTAGTTTACTCATTAAATACTTGATAGAAACATTGTTAATATGTAATTGTTGGGTCCTTCATTTTTGGGTTGCAATACATTATAGAGGTTGACCATGTTTTGACCAAAGGTAACCATTGGGAAGTCATGGAGGAGACAACTGGAGAATAAGAAGGGACCTACCAAAGATCGATAGTTGAGGAAGGAAGGCTAGAGAAACCCAAACTTAGGCAATCACAACCGAGCTAAGAGGAATGCTAATAGCTAAGGAAGAAAATGCAACCGAGCAACAAAGTCATCTGGAAGAGGAAAAAGGTGGAGCATCCGAGGGAGAAGTAATAGTCCAAGTGAGTGCAACATTGAAGAAGGCCGAGGGGAACATTGGGAGGGAGGATAGACAAAGAGTACACTAAATTTTTGTTGCAAAGTCATTCTAGCCCACTTTGTTCCTTATTATCTTATTTCCATGTTGATCTATCATGTTAGTTTCTTGTTATGTCTATGAGGCCTTCGAGCCAAATGAAATGTTGTAATGTTGCAAGATTTAATAGAAGAAGATATTACAGGGACATATGTGTACCTTTGTTTATGGTCTTAAGTGGTTTTTTCAAAATTTTAATATGCTTGTACCTATGTAATATTACTTCTCTATATGTGCTTGATCTGTTATGGTTGGGTCTCTAACTGTTATAGTTCATATTTTATTGGGTATTAATAACCTCCATGTGGCTCATTCCTACATCGAATTCCAACCCCTTAAATAACTAAGGTCAAGACAGGCCTCAAGTGAGACACCTTATTCATCCTAAATAAGGTGAAAATGTCATTGTTGTGCTAGACTATGACGGAGCCTTTGTTGGCATCTTTTCCTGAACCCGAGGTCTCAACCCATCCATTATTTTTCCACCATAAATGGTTCTGTTATCGGGACTTGAAAATTTTCAAAGGAGTTTGGAATATGGTTTTGAGGATCTTTAAGAAGGAAATACAATATTGGTGGCATGACCAAATAGAATGGTTTTCCTCTCAATAGGCTCAACTCTATCGACGAAGTGTGAAGCATCTAAAGGAAGAATTCATGTATGCAAAACCCACAAGTGATCAATATGAGACATTCTGGTGCAAGTTCCTAAAGGAGATCTACAATTAGTTATGGAGATTGCAAGTAAAAGGAAAGACCAATAGATGAAATCGATCTCGTCGTACCTAGAATGAAGAAGATCTTGTTGAGCTACATCACCTTGACACGAATCTAACGAGAGTTATAGATTTATGAGTGTAAACCAGTTACAGCTCCAAATATCACCCTTGATATTTGTGAAGCTGCATTTATGGCCTAGGGCAATCCCTCCTTCCAGACCTAGTCCAAATACTTTAAAAACAGTGTTTTACTCCCTGTACGTGACATTTCCCTGAGATAAACGTGTGTGTACGCAGGTCAGTGTATACCCAACCCACGTATATGTCGTAAAACACATAAATAAATTAAATCTCCTTAATTTCGGGTGGAGATCACGGTTTTACCTGTTGATTACCTGTTAGTGCCCGTGGCCCTTCTATTCCCAATGAATTCCCAACTAAAAAACTACTTTGGGAGAAGTATAAAAAGGCTTCAATGGGAAGGCCTAAAGGAGGAGAGAATAGAGAGAAAATTAGTCTATTGAGATTATCCCTGATCAGGTTTGAAGATCCTTGTGCTTCCAGCACTTCCCCCACTACAGGAAACCCTTGTTTCCTTGAGTTATGATGTCATTTCACTAGTTGAGATATCCTTATGTGAGTCATGGAAGAAGCCTTGACTTGGGATTGGACAGATCCGGAGGACGGTTCCGCTTGGAGCCAACAAGAGGAAGATTCAGGTGATATCATTCCTTGTTTTGTTTTAGTTATCTGCAATAAAGAAACATTTTTCTTGTTCCCAAAATCAATATTCTTTATGCGTACGATGTTATTGTTATGGTTTACACATGAATAATTGTTTCAATTGTATAACTAACCATCTTTCAATATGTTATGAAGTTGATTTCTATATGATACTTTGTCTATATATGATTATGCTTCTTTGAATTGGCTATTTTGCAGGTTCAAGGATCGGGGAACTCCAAGAGGGTTTGGACCCTGGCTAGATCTACCCGAACGAAGGACCCCCAGGTGCATCTCTCTTTGTGTAATTTTCTTATTTAAGTATCATGGATGTGTGGAATGCTTGTTTTTTACTATAGATAACCCCCGCTCTACTAGGGTGTTGAGACAAAACCCGAGGGGATATAATCCCTCAAAAAAATTGGCAACTCCAGTGGGGACAACAGTATTTTTGTTCCTAGTTTGGGTTAATTTAAGCCAATCAGGGCTCAACCATTGATTTTCTTACTGTAACTGATTTGTATTTTCCTCTAGGAATTCATACTTTAAGTCTGAGCAGTTTCTTCAAACCTCTTTTTTACTTTTTCTTGTGAACTATTATATACGCAGTTTTGTCAGGTTACAATAGCATATGTACGCAATTTTCCCCATATGAACCCGCGTATATGTAGGTTTATTTGGACTGAATCGCGTATACATGCAACTGTGTATTAACACAGTCGTGTATACCCTGATTTTCCAAGATTTTTTCAAGTCTTTTTGTCTTAGAGGATTTGTTTTCTGGTCTGAGTGTCTCCTGAGCAGTCAAGTTTTGGGATCAGTCTTTCGTTTTGCAACAAGTTTATGGTTTATAATTCTCTCCCATTGTGGAAAGTTTTGGTCTTGTTTTGTTTTGTTGCAAGTGTCATCATTTTTGTTTGAGCACACAAGATTTCTTTCTGGGAACATTGGCTGTTCTGGTCTTCCAGAGCAGAAGGATTTGTTTCAATTTTTGTGACAAACTTTATCTTTGTGATCTTCTTGCTTTGTGTCAAAACTGCATCTTGTGGCCATTTGCTTTTGTCACCTTTTGAAAGTTGTTGATTGACGATTTTGAAAGTTGTCTTTCTTGTTCTTTTGGTCATTGTCTCCAAGCTCTTTTTGCTGCTTTTTGGTCATTCAGGGCATCTTGAAACACCTATTTTGTTGAGTTTTCACCCAGATTGATTTGATAACTTGCAAAGTATTTTTTTTGCCTAATTTTTAGTCTCAAAGTCTTCAATAATATTTGGAGCACTTTTGAAAAGTTGTTTTTTGTTTTTCCTTTTGAAGAAAACTTCTTAAAACTTGGGTTTTGCTTTCTTTTGCCTTGTTTTGATTTGGTTTCTTTTTGTGAGTGAAAGTGCATTTTGTTTGTCTTGAGATTTTCTTTTAGTGTTTGGACGAAAATGAGCATTAGGAACTTATATTTTATCTAAACATCTTAAGTGGGTCATTAGAAGCGATAAACAATTTACTTTCATTCTTTGCTTTAGAGTAGTCTTAAGTTTTTTTGCATCAGCATATACTCATTGCATTAGGATAATTTGTGCATCTTTTAGGGCATCCATAGTTTTTGTTACTTTTTGTGAGTATGAAGCTTGTTGAAAGAAAAGAAAAGAGAAATTCATTTCTTTCTTAGAAGTTCCTTAGAATCTGGTAGAAATTTCTTTCATCGAAGAACAAAATAATTGCATTTGCATATAGTTTGGTTTTTATTAATTTCTTTTGCATCGAAGAACACCAAAATTTTCACTTCCATTTATCCCTTGACTTAAGAACAACCCATTTAAAAACAAGTGCTAACTAAAATATACTAGAAATTTCTTATATTGTCAATTTAGACACACTAACAAGCTTTCGGATATTTAGGGCCTTGGATTAGGCGAGTGGAGAGAAAAATCTCCAAGGCCACTTTAAACTGTCAAACATAGAAGTCTGAATAATGAGTGAAAACACAATAGTGTTAGGTGTTAGGATATTCCGACACATAGGAAATAGTTAAGTACAACTTGGTCTAGTATAGAGTTAGGTAAAGTGTGTTTCTTTACTATGTACATTTTGTAACTTACAATTCGACGGTCATGATATGTAGTGATCCGACGGTTCATTCTCTCGGTATTACCGACACTTGATTCGTGGCTTAACACCCGAGTGGTCCATGATCTCTATTTAAAGAGCATGGAGGGTCATTTGTAGGGTAATCCGTATATGAGAGAAGCATATGTAAATCTTCATTCTTTTATTAATAAATTGCCTGAAGTGGCCGCGTTGGCTCAAGTTGTGGACTGTTTTCCTCTTTGAGGGTTTTAACCATGCCAAAATACTGGTGTATTGATCTATGATCTATTTGTGAGCGGTGTCCTTTGGTGTTCTGTCTGAGGAACTTACCCTGTAAATTCCTACATGGTATCAGAGCTATTTGAGGGCTACGTCGATTGGTGATCCAAATCTGAAGCCGGTAGAACTGCATCCAACTACCATTTCCTAGATCTACTGTTTCTGACTGCTTTCGGGCCGAGAGGACTGCTCTGTTGTCTTGGGAGCATTTTTTCCAGTGAGGAAATCCTTTTGTTTCATGCAAAAATGTTTCCAGTAGCCCTAGCTGCATCATTTTTAAGATCTAGAGGTATACAATGTTTATTTGCAGTTTACAGTTATTTTCTCTCTGTTTATTTCGGTTTTCGGTTTATTTAGATTTTTTTATTACTGGATCTATACCTTTCATTTCTGCGTATGCTCTTTGCCCTGCGACTCTGTGCGATCTAGGCAAATCAGAAACAGAAAGGAAGGATTTCTCTCATGCGTATGCTCTTTTCCGCTGCGCCTTAGTGTGATCTCGGAAAATCAGAAACATTGAGGAAAATATTTAGTTTCCGGTTAAAGCTAACTTTGAGCCGAAAGGTTCGTTTTTGAAAATATCTAGTTTCCAGCTAAAGCTAACTTCGAGCCTCAAGGATCGTTTTTTTTGTATGTCCGTGTTGGGTTTTGGGTTTTTTGTTTTGTAGGGAAAAAGAGCTTTCTCAAAGTAAGCACGCAACCCAAAGCATCAACCCTCTCTCTCTCTCTCTCTTTTTGTATAGCTCACTTGGTGCAAAGCTAATTTATGAGAGTAGAGGTCTTGGGTTCAAGTCTCCATTTTGTGGGGGCGGATTTTTCATTCCTGCACTTCGTCGACAACTTCATCAAATTTTCTTCAAAAAGCCATAACTTCTTCATTCAGAAGCCATTTTCAGAACCGTTTTTTTTGAAACAGCCTCATTTTTCGAGATATTTCTATTGAAACACTTAGTTTCAGCATCTATAGCTTCAGTTTTTTTTTTAAAATGGAAAGTCCATGCCAAGTTATTCTTGACAACACTACCTACTTCCAATGGTGGTCCTACATTGTGGATTTACTTAGAAGTAAAGGTCTTTACAGAATAGCCACAGGCCAAGAGACCAAATTGAAAGATGAAGACAAGGTAACTAAATGGGAAAATAGGTAAGACCAAGCACGTGGGTTGATAGGGATGTCTATTTCTCCAGATCTTAGATTCCATATTGCAGAACTTGATACTCCTGATGAAGCAATGAAACAGATTACTAAAGTCTTTGGAATTAAAAATGAACTTAAAGCCCATCAACTTGAAAATGAATTGCTTACATTGGACCCCAATAATTTTTCTTGCATTGAAGGTTTTCTGTCCAAGTTCAAGACCCTTAGACTTCTCTTGGAAGGTGTTAAGGTTAAGAAAGAAGATAGTAGCCTTATCTACTCAATTCTTACTAAGTTGGGACCAGCCTATTCTGTGTTTGTTTCCACCTTCCATTCTACAAGAGAAGCCTTCATTTCTCAAGGACAAACCTACAAGTCCCCTTCCTTTGATTCCTTTTGTGATTCTTTAATAAGAGACAAGAAAAACTCTTACACCTTGGTCTTCTTCATCTTGGAAACTCTTCTAAGAAAGCATTAGCCGCCTAGCAACAACCAAATCCAAAGAATCCTAAGAAGTTGTATCCTAAAAAGAATGGTCCTAAACCAAACAGGGGTCCTAAGCAATTTCAGCCTCAAAATGAAAAATCATTTCAACAAAATGATAAGACAAATAAAAACAAAGGGAAGAAGACTGATAGACATTGCAACTTTTGTAATCAAGATGGCCACTTAGAATCCAAATGCTTTAAGAATATGGAAGCCTTGGAAGCAGCAATGAAGAAGCATAACATCCATTTGGAGCAATCTTCAACTTCAAATTCATCTTCAGGAATGGCACTTTTTGCATGTGGTTGTCAAGCATCTCGGTCTGGCTATGCACTAAATGTATCTTCTTCTTCTCATTCTCATGAGTGTCTCATTGATTCTGGAGCTTCTTATCACATGGCCAAAAACAAAGCCATGTTTTCTTCTTTAAATGATTGTAAGACCAAAAATATATATGTTGGTGATGATAGATCTCTTAGTGTTGTAGGGACTAGAACTGTTCATCTAGACAATGATCAGTTTAATGATGTATTATGTGTTCCAACCTTATCCTGCAACCTTCTATCTGTATATCAGATAACCCATTCAGGTGAAGGTAAAATCGTTGAATTTTCACCTCACGATGTTGTAATTAAGGACCTAAGAGATCCTAGACAAATTTTAGCTACTGGCATTGCTGATGATTCTACAAGGTTGTATAAGTTTCACAACTTTGGGTCATCAAATCTTCCCTCAGTATTTGTTGCTCATAATGATGAAGTGAGCAAACTTTGGCATGAGCGATTTGGTCACTTAAACTATCGCTCTCTTCAGAATCTATGTAAAGAAAATATGGTGACAGGTCTTCCAATGGTATCTTGCAGAGATGGTGTTTGTTCCGGATGTGTACTTGGAAAACTTCATCGGGACAATTTTGAAAAACGTGTCTCTTGGTACGCCTCAGCCCCTTTACAGCTCGTGCATAGTGATTTATGTGGTCCACTTCCAGTTGCTTCATTCTCTTGCTACAAGTATTTCTTAACTTTCATTGATGATTTCTCCAGACGCACTTGGGTATACTTCTTAAAACTCAAGAGTGAAGTATTTAACATGTTTTTGGCCTTTAAGGCCTTTGTTGAAAAACAATCTGGACATTAATTTCTTAAGCTAAGATCTGATAATGGTAGAGAATATGTTAAAAACACATTCATCAACTTTTTCACTGAGAATGGAATTCAAATGCAACATACTGTTCCATATACTCCACAACAAAATGGTGTAGCTGAAAGGAAGAATCGCACCTTAAAGGAAATGGCTAATTGTATGCTTCAATCTAAAGGACTTAATCTTAATGATTGCCCAGAAGAAATTAACTGTGAAAATTACATAATAAATCACACTCCTACTAAGGTTTTAAAGAATATCACTCCAGAAGAAGCATGGAGCTCAATCAAACCAGATGTAAGTCACTTTCGTGTTTTTGGAAGTGAAGCATGGCCCATATTCCAGATGAGAAACATAAAGCTTTAGAACCTAAGAGTGAAAAATGTATTTTTGTTGGATATTCTGAAGATGTCAAAGGATATAGACTTATTCCACTTAAGTCTAAAAATTTTATCGTTAGAAGAGATGTAAAGTTTGCTGAAAATATATCGACCTGCGAGCCTAGTTCGGCGGATGTGCCACCTCTCCCTATCTCTTATACTTTTGAAAATATTTCTTCTTTAGATAATGAAAGAGAGGATGAAAATCCTCCCCCACCTTCTAAGGATCCTCCTTTAGCTCCTCAGCTTCCAAAATGGGTCCGTGCTACTCGGGATGCAGCACGTGATCTTGCCGGTTATCCTACAGATCAGCGACGTACACGTTCTCAGTTCGAGAGAGCCTCTTCTTTACTGGATCAAGCTTCAGTGAATTATGATCCTGACACCTTTGCAGAAGCTTCAGGCCATCCAGATTGGGAAGCAACTATGAATGAAGAATATCATTCATTATTGGAAAATGATACATGGGATCTTGTTCCTCTACCAAAGGGATGAAAACTTGTTAGATGCAAATGGGTTTACAGAACCAAGTATGGACCAGATGGGAAAGTTGATAAACATAAAGCTCGTCTTGTTGCTAAGGGTTTTTCACAAGTTGAAGGCATTGACTACACTGAAACCTTCTCCCCTGTTGCCAAAATGAACTCTATCCGCCTTGTTCTTTCCCTTGCTGCTTCTTTCAAATGGGAAGTCCATCAGATGGATGTTAAATACGCCTTCTTGCATGGGGACTTGCATGAAGAAATATATATGGAACAACCTATTGGCTTTATACAAATAGACTCCAGCCTTGTATGTCGCTTAAGAAATCCCTTTATGGTCTCAAGCAAGCTCCTCGAGCTTGATATGCCAAAATGGATAACTTTCTTTTAGAATCGGCTTCTCTAGGTGTCACTTTGACAATACTGTCTACACCAAGAAAGTGGGCAAGTCTCTTATCATTCTTGTTCTTTATGTTGATGATCTTATCCTGATTGGTAGTGATCCCAACCCTATAAACCATGTGAAGTCTAGTCTTAAAAGGAAGTTTGAAATGACAGACTTAGGACACTTACATTATTTTCTCGTTCTTCAAGTCTTACAATCCAGGGAAGGTATTTCCCTTTCTCAATCCAAGTATGCCTGCGATATTCTATGCCATTTTCACATGGAAGACTGTAAGCCAGCCCCTTCTCCTTTTCAGTCTGGAATCAAACTTTTAGTCACTTGTACTTCTCTTGAAGTTGATGCTACCTTATACCGTCAACTTGTAGGAAAACTTTTGTATCTAACCCATACTCGTCATGACCTTTCCTTTGTTGTTGGCCTTGTTGCTCGGTTTATGCAAAACCCACATGAAAGTCATTGGAAAGCAGCTAAAAGAATACTTCATTATGTTCAAGGTATAGTTTAGTTTGGGATTCATTACAGTGTCGAAGCAGCTCCTCTATTGGTTGGTTTCACTGATTCCGATTGGGCTAGTGACCCTGATGATCGGAAGTCTACTGCAGGTTATGTTTTCACTCTTGGTTCAGGACCTATTACATGGGCTTGCAAGAAACAAGGTGCCATTTCTTTTTCTTCAGCAGAAGTAGAATATCGTGGTGCTGTAGAAGCTAGTAAGGAAGCCTTGTGGCTTCATCAGATCCTGTCATAGTTTGGATTTCAGTAGCAGCATCTGACTACACTTTGGTGTGATAATCAAAGTTCCATTTAGCTATGCAAAGATCTAGTCCAACACCAGCGTAGCAAACACATTGAACTGCACATGCACTTCATCAGAAATCTCATTCACGACCATGTTCTTGAAGTGCAATATTGTTCAACCGACGATCGAGTTGCAAACATCTTTACAAAGGCTCTCACAGAGGCAAAGTTCGCTAAACTTCGATTTATGGTTGGAGTTCAGGAAGTTGTCACTAAGGGGGGATAGGCTCTAGTGCCTCCTTCCTTCTCCTATTGTGTCATATTTGTAAATCCTTCAATCCTATCCCAAGTTGTTCTTAAGGGGGGATGTTAGGATATTCCGACACATATGAAATAGCTAAGTACAACTTGGTCTAGTATAGAGTTAGGTAAAGTGTGTTTCTTTACTATGTACATTTTGTAACTTACAATCCGACGGTCACGATATGTAGTTATCTGACGGTTCATTCTCTCCTCGGTATTACCGACACTTGATCCATAGCTTAACACCCAATTGGTCCATGATCTCTATTTAAAGAGCATGGAGGGTCATTTGTAGGGTAATTCGTCTATGAGAGAAGCATATGTAAATTTTCATTCTTTTATTAATAAATTGCCTAAAGTGGCCGCGTTGGCTCAGGCCGTGGACTATTTCCCTCTTTGAGGGTTTTAACCACGTCAAAATACTGGTGTATTGATCTGTGATCTGTTTGTGAGCGGTGTCCTTTGGTGTTCTTTTTGAGGAACTTACCCTGTAAATTCATACATTAGGGAGACCAGGAAAGCTCCAGATCTGGGAGTTAAGCATGAGGGTTTTTGAAGATAAGGAAGAGAGATACCCCCTCTCCTACTTGTCGGATCTTACCTCAAGACTGTTCCGCCTAGATTCTGACACAAGTTGGTAACCTTAGTTGCTTATCCTAGGGATCTACATAGGTGGCTGTGGAGGGGAATCCTTTGGCACCTGAGGTTGATGTTGTATCACTCTCAGTAGTACTTCTGGAGGGTACCCTTGCGAAGCTTGGGGGCTTGCACCAGAACATATTGTTGTTTGGAGGTCAGCATAACTTCCTCTGATACCTTCACTAGTAGGCCTAGGCCATCATTATCCCAGACCATCTTCGGAAGGCCCCTACTTCACTTTATTGTATTTTGGTGTCTGGTCCTCATCATCCAGAGTGTAAATACTTGAAAGTTGTTTGACTGGCTGATATATTTTAGGGACATTTTTAGTGTGTGCTCTGTGCTCTTAGTTGGCCTAGATTTCATTTTTTCTTGAGTCTCCAATTATATCTTAATAAAAAATTCAAAGTGGCTGGCTGATCGCCTAGACAGTCTTGAAGACTTCGTGGTATTTCGCCACCAAGTTTAGACACTTATCCTAGAAGGCGTAGAGGCAATACTACCAGTGGTTTTCACCCAGTGGCAGCCGACACATCTAGGATTGATCCTACACTTGGGGGCATTCATGTACAAGACAGGCCTGGTACTACCACAGAGCCATAGAGGAACACTCCAGCTCTTTCTTGAGTCCTCTTCCAGTCGGAAGATAACATTAAGGTAGAATAACTCTCAGAGTCATTAGCGGCTCTGAATTCTCCTCTGCCTCCTGATCATCCAGACATAGTATTATACGTTGGGACTTCGACACATAGACCGTCAAGTCCAGGTCAAATCACACACATACCTTCGATGACCACTACTGGGAGCATGGCATATACCATGAGTGCTACACCCATGCAGACTCCAACATCAGTACAAGGGGGAGGTACTATCTCCATCCCCTCTACATCTTTATTTGGGTCTATTGCTAGCACATCTTTAGTTGGGTCTACCTCCATTCTGTCTACGAGTGGAAATTCCCAAGCCTATGCATCTAGTTCTGGATTTTTCCCATTTGGCACCCATTCGCAGGGTATTCCATCAGTTCCGTTCAATGCCTCCACATCCATGATGAGTGGATCGGCTTCATTTCAGGGTTTTCCTTTTGGAAGTGGTCATATACCACATTCCAACATGATAATAGGATCTATGCCTTTCTCTTCTACAGGTCAAGGCAGTAATCCCTTTCAAGGTTGGACTAACCCTGCAATTAGTGGCATAGGAAATGGGAATCCATTTTTCGGCCAACAAGGGAATAGGTTGTACTCCACAGTTAATTCACTCCAAAGTATTCCTCCCTTAGCTACCACTTAGAATCCTTATCATGGGTTATTGACTCCTTATAATGATTTAGGAGGGAACTTCGCTGTTTTTGGAGGTTTTTCGGCTGGAGTTGGTCAAACTCCGAGTTTTGCTAGACCACAAGGGTCACCTTTTGGTTTAGCGGGTTTTGCTGGTTATTTCAGGCAGCCTCGTGCCTTTCAGAATCTAGGCCAATCTTTTCAGAACTTTGGGAACTCCGCCCAATCTGGGTGGAATCCCCAAGGTCCTCTTAGGCTTCCTTTTCTGGCAATGATGAAATTGCCAGATCTCACGAAATTGATAAATGATCCAATTATATATAATCTGGCCTGGCCCCTGGTCCTAACCAAACTCTCATCAGACATTCCAAAGTTTGAGGGGAAGGGCGGTGAAGACTCGGGTGACCATGTAACCACATTCCATTTGTGGTGCTCATTGAACTCCCTCATCGACGTCTCGATTAGGTTGAGACCTTTTCAATGCACCTTAACTAGAAATGTGGCCAAGTGGTCTATAGAGTTTCCAGGGGGTAACTTTAATTATTTTTCCGATTCGGCTAACATTTTTCTAAACCACTTCTAGTTTCCCATCCGTCATGATGCCGGAACTGAACTTCTGGACAATTTCCATCAGGATACAGCAACTCATATCTCTGATCATATTTAGGAATGGAGACAAAGAAAGAGGCTCATTAAAGCCAAAATTCCTCTTGAACACCATCTAGAATGGTTCTTGAAAGAGTTCAACCTGAGATCTCCAAGAATGTCTCTCTATCCGGAGTCTACTCTGAAGAGCAAGCTATTTTTCAGGCCCATCAGTTAGAATTGATTTACTCTCAGTCTAGGATCCTTCAAAAAATCTTGCCTGATGCTCCTAGGAATAAGGTTGATATAGCTAAATTGAAGCCAGGTCCTCATGTGGATGGTATCGTTGGATCGATAGACACCAATGCGGTGAACTTGTTGAGCCAATTGCAACAATTGTCTTTACAAACTGCTCCTTCCAATTAGGTCACATCGTCTAACCCTTCACCTTATCAACTCTCTTCCATTAATGATGTCCAATCTTCTAACCCCAAAGAAAATAAGAATTCCAATGGGAAGAAGAAAGGGCGAGGCATGAAGAAGAGTCAATATGGGAAGGCTGACATAAACAGACCTAGCAACAGTGCTGGTGAGGGTGGAAAGAAGTCCAAAAATAAAGTTAAGTTTCCATGCAAGTTATGCAATGGAGACCATTTGACTCATCTCTGCCCCAAAATTCAAGATTCTCAATGCTTGTTAGTGTAGCAAGGGTCTTCTAGATCTCAAGCTGTATGAACCAACCCTTTTCCCCAAGGGAAACAGTTGCTTGCTGGCACAAACTCAAATCCTGGTACCTCTGCAGGGGGCAACCAGGAAGGGGATAAATCATCAAATGTTTTCATTATGGGTTCTCATGTTAATGTGGCCACCCGGTCACGTGATTATGGTGAAACTAAAAAATCCAAGGATAAATCTGCTCTAGGAACTCCTGGCCCACTTCATATTGAGCGACCCTTTGTTGAGACTATACCTCGGATACCGAAAGGTTCCACTAAACGCACGACTATTAACCCTAATGCACAGGCTGCCCAAAATTACTCCATTGTTGAGGATATGGCTCAGAGTCCATGCGCTATGTTCACTTTAGAGGTGCTCCAGTGGTGTCTAACTCAACGAAGTGCTTTGCTTTCGGCGATAAGGGCAGTTGATCCAAATAATGTGTTAGTGCTCACTTTTGACATGCTCAATGTTAAAAAGAGACTCCCTCATCATATGGATTTTAAAATTAAATATATTTATCGAAAAACTAATATTTTTTGAATATTTGTAGATGAGGGGGCTTCCACATCTGTAATGTCTATATCATGCTGGAAGGCCATTCAATCTCCTTCGGCTATTCCTTCACCTACCCTCCTGACAACATTTTATGGGCATTTTCATAGGCCACATGGGATGATCCCGACCTTTCCTATATGTGTTGGAGGAAAGGTTGTTAATATCGAAGTAGACTTCATTAATGCTAACCTAGATTACTATCTCCTCTTAGGAAGGAACTGGATCTACAAAATGGATGCTGTTGTTTCAACTCCGTTTCATGTTATTTGCTTTCCTCATGAGGGAAAATTGTTAAGGTTGATCAATTCGATTATTCTCTAGTTGATCATCAAGCAACTTCAGATTCTACTATTCCCTTAGTGGATAAACCCCATCCGCCTATCGAGAATCTAGGAGTTGGGATGTATTCTTCATTGGTGGGTACATTTTATTTTCCCTCTCCTACAGCTAGAATCAATGTCATTTCATCATCCAAAGAGTCTTCACGGGAAGAGTTCTCCCAAACTCGTTATTTTTCAGACCCTTGGACCTTGCCTTTGATTACGACCACATCAGATGAAGGACAAGTCGGTCGAATGGCATTTCCCATGTCTATAGTAGAGCTTAGATATCAGTTTATCATCAACTTTGCAGATAACCATTCTACTCCTTTCTCTGAGGAGGAGTTAGATGGTGATGTGGCTCCAGCTTGGACCCTTGATTCTACCTCTGTTATGGACTGCTTAGATATGATTCTACCATCTGAGGAGGCAATCTTAGAAGTAATGATGGGTGTAGATCGACCTTGGGAAGACTTACACCATCATTCATATTTTCTTCCTCCATTGCAAGAAGTCGAATCTAGGTTCTCTAAGATATTTACTAGTGATGTCTGTATGGTATCAAATCCTTTAGCTCCAGCACACATTCGTGCCAAAGGTAATATGTCGGTGATTTAAAAAATGATACCTATAAACATCTCTAGGAACCCTAATGTGATTGAGAATCTCTTCATCAGAGCCGAATATTCCCCTGAAGAAATTCAAATTTACACTGACCTGTTTAAAGAGTTTCGAGATGTATTCACTTGGTCTTATGAAGAAATGCCTGGTATTGATCCATCCATAGTTCAACATGAGATCAAGACGTATGAAAATGCCAAGCCAATTTGTCATAAGCTTCGGTTGGTCAATCCTAGGAAAGAACAAATTATTAAAGCTGAAGTAGAGAAGCTGCTCAAGGCGGGTTTTATATACCCTGTTCCTCTTACGGATTGGTTTTCTAATCCAGTTCCAATTGATAAAAAGCAAGGAACAATCCGAGTATGCATTGATTTTAGAGACCTAAACAAATCTTGTGCCAAAGATAATTACTCCATGCCATTTATTGATAAGATAATTGATGAATGTGCGGGTAATGATATTTTCTCCTTCATGGACGAATTTTATGGTTATAATCAGATCTCTATTCATCCTGAAGATCAGCATAAGATAGCTTTTATATGTCCCTGGGGTACCTTTACATACAAAAAGATGCATTTTGGTCTTAAAAATGCTGGAGCTACCTTCCAGCGGGCCATGTCATACGATTTCCATGACATCAAGCATATCATCGAAGCATACTTGGATGATTTAGCTGCTCGTTCTCGAAATAGAATTGATCATCCTAGTCACCTTCGATTGGTTTTTGAACGATGTCGATTTTACAAGATTCATTTGAATCCTAAAAAGTGTGTTTTCATGGTTACATCAGGTTAGTTATTAGGGTTCATTGTGTCAACTGAAGGGATTCGAGTTGATCCCTTCAAGGTAGAGGCAATAATTCAGTTGCCTCCCTCGTCCTCTATTCGACAACTTCAAAGTCTTCAGGGGATGGCTAATTTCTTAAGAATGTTTATAGTGAATTATGCCGAGATCACTAAAGGGTTTATGTGTTTGCTACAGAAAGGAGTTCCATTTGTATGGGACGACTTTGCACAACGGTCATTTGATGCCTTGAAAGAGGCATTAGTCTTTGCCTCGCTTTTGAGTCCACCTGATTATGGTGGGGATTTCCTTTTATATCTCGTAGCTGCAGAATCAACCATTGGTATGGTTCTCGTTCAGGAAGACGATGCTCTCATTGAGCATGTGGTTTATTATTTGAGCTAAGGCTTGGTAGGTCCTGAACTTCTCTATTCTCTTGTTGAGAAGTTAGCCTTGGCAGCTGTCCATGCTATCCAGCGGCTCTGCCATTATATATTGCTATGCAAAACTTTTGTCTTAGTGGTAGTCAATCTGTTTCAATTTTTCCTTAGTAGGCGAGTGATTGGGGGCAAATACAATTGATGGATCGTCATTTTACAAGAATTTGATTTCGAGTTCTTGTCCGCCAAATCTAAGAAATCTTTGGTTTTCGCGAAGTTAATTTCCAAGTTGCCTTGTGGAGAGGCTATTTTTTATGAGGAAAGTTATCCTGACGAACATTTATTCCTCATATCTTCACAATATGCCTGGTATGGAGATATCATTGTCTATCTTCAGACTTCGAAGTTTCCCTCTACTTTCTCTAAGGATGAACATCGAAAATTACGTCACCTGGCTAAGAACTTTGTGATCATTGGTGATACATTATATCATCGAGGGGTTGATTCGATCCTTAGGCATTGATTAACCTTAGAGGAAGTAGAGTCTGTGCTTAATTATTGCCACAATGGAGCTTGTGGCGGTCATCTTTTAGGGCTTGCTATAGCCCAGCGCATCCTCCGCGCTAGCTACTTTTGGCCTTTGCTCTTCAAATATTGTTTTGAAGTGGTCAAATGTTGCCACCCTTGTCAAGTCTATACTCGGATGATGCGCGCGCATCCAACTGCTCTTTTCCCTGTTGTCACTGTCAATCCTTTTACTAAGTGGGGTATTGATTTTACTACTTGTAATTCGCATTAAGCAGCGAATCACAAGTACATTACAGTGGCTGTAGACTACTTCATGAAGTTGGCTGAGGCCATGCTCACTTATAAAAACAATAGTGAAACAATGTCGTTGTTTCTTTTCAATAAGATTATCTCAAGAATCAGTATCCCGAGAGAGATTGTCACTGACCATGGAAGTCATTTTCAGAACCAACGAATGTATGAATTGGCTCTTAAATTGGGTTTCCGACAGGAGCATTCATCTTCTTATTATCCTCAAGCCAATGGACATTTCGAGGATGTGAACAAAACCCTTAAGACGATCCTGCAAAGGACGGTCGATAAAAACCGGTCCAGCTGGAATCTTATGTTGTATCTGGCTCTTTGGGCATACTGAAACTCGGTAAAGACTACTACAAGTTTTACACCTTTTCAGTTAGTTTACGGGTTGGAACCTATATTTCCTATTGAATGTGAAATTCCATCTCTTAAACTAGCTGTTGAGCTCCTTCTAGAGACCTGTAGTCTTGAAGAGCGCCTCCTTCATTTGGAACATCTCGATGAGCAGCGTCGAGATGCCGCCACAATCAATGAGGCTCATAAGAAAAGGGTTAAAACTCAGTACGATAAAGTTGTCTATCCTCGAGTCTTTTCTAAAGGCAACCTTGTCTTGGTCTATGACCAAGATAAGGATGCCTTGGGGGTAGGCAAGTTCAAGCCTATGTGGTACGATCCTTTTATAATTAAATGAGTTTTAGAAAAAGGGGCATATGAGTTAGTCGAATTTGAAGGGAACAAGTTGGCAGAGCCCCGAAATGGGTTTGATGGATGACTTGGTCTATTTTGGATTCGCCGATGGTGCTAGTCAGCACACTCGGAAGCTTGTTTCCACAACTTGGGTGATCTACTATCCATCTGGTCAGTTGATGGTGTCAAGAGGAGTATGCATTGGTCCTGCATCAAATAATATGGCTGAGTATACTGTTGTTATTAATATTCTATCTGAAGCTATTTCTTATGGAATTGATTTCTTAGTAGTATATCTTGATTCACAGCTAATAGTGTCTCAATTAAATAACATTTATCAGGTTAGGGATCCATGTTTATATCTCCAATATTTAAGAGTGAGGTTGTTGCAAAGATCGTTTACTTATATTACTTATTTGCACATTCTAAGATCTCATAATTGGTTAGTAGATTCTATTACTAATCAAGCTTTAGATTGGCACATCATTCATTCATCAACATAAAATCAAACATCAAAAAGTCGAAACTATATCTCTATATATATATATATATATATATATATCATAAAACATCCCGAATGTACATAGGTGTGTCCAAAATAATATACAAAAATTGGGACTCAAATGCCCATAATCATGTCCAGACTATCTATGACCCGGCTCAGGATGAGTGGCCAAGTATGTGACTACAGCATTAGCTACACGCCTAAGAGTCCGAACCCAGTCCTGTGGCATTCCAACCACACGACGCTGCATGTATATAGGGAGATCCTCTACCACTGCCATCAGTACTCGGTGAGTTAATCTCACCAAGTTTTGCTGAATTGTGTATAGGAGCCGCTCTATAACGACAACCACCTCTTCATCACCTCGGCTGCGACATCCATGCCGTGCGAAACCATCTGGTCATACAGGTCCAATATCTGGAATATGATCATTACATTAGTCATTTGAATCCCATCAAAAATATTTTAAATTTATTTTCATATTTGAAAAATCATAAAAATCATAAAAATCATAAAATCATAAAATATTTGTTACCTATATCTCCCCATGCCGCACCTAGTGGTAATGCTAGATCTGGATCCCCCTGGAAGTCCAAGCTAGCATAGGGATAATCATCCACTATGATGATTTGCTGCTCCCACCAGGAGAAGAAATCATCGTCAAAAGTTGTCTGCGGTACGTCCCCAACTCCTAGACGTTTCATCAGATTGGCCCACCTGCCCATCCGTGGATCTCACGGGCTGCTGATCGGAACTGATACTCTAGGGCGTAGCGCTAGGACCTTCTCGAAAAAGAAGGAGCACAAAATAGTCCCATACCAAAAGTTTTTGGTCTGGCCCTTTTTGATAGATGATAGCTGGATCTTCAAGTTGGTGAGAAGAGGAGTACACCAATCAAATACTGTGGTGAGACAGTCTACAACCAAGGTCATGGCAAGTTGTGAAGCCTGGTGTAAGGAGGCTGATCCATTCACTCTGGCTATAGTGAAGAGGATGATCTTCAATGACAAACTCTCTACGTGCTTGATTGGAATTTGGCTTCCAATCTTTTCTGGATGGCCCGAGCAGTATATATGCACATAGTCTTCTATAGAGTGGCTACCTCGTGATTGGCCCATAGAATGTACTACCTATCCCCTCCAGGAGAGGCCCATGATAAAATAGATATCCTCAATATTTATCCTCAGTGGCATTTGATCAATCATGAATGAGTCGTCCTTGATGCTTCGGTAGTGAATGAGCATTTTGAGCAAGTGAGTATTTGCCTTCATATTAGGCATTTTGAAATTTTTTAGCAAACTGCATCCTCTTAAGGCATCCAACACCTGTTGATCATTCATAAACTCATCATCAATAGTGGAATGCTCCCTTTCTGTCCAGGTGATTGTCATCCTGAGAAAAAAAAAACAAGTTTGGACCGTTAGTTTTTTGTTTTAAATCAAAACGACGTATATGTGGGTCTGTTTTATACACAGTCGCGTCTAGGGCTTGTATATACACAGGTTTCATATAGCCAACCCGCGTATACGTCGGGACAAATTTTTTTACATAAATTCAACGGTGAAACTTTAATTAAAATTCTTAAAAACAATCACAAATTGATGCGAGACAAGTTTGGGGGTTACCTGGTGATTTTGGGAAGATTTGAACGGTTGGATTGGGAAAAAGGCAAGCTTGCTTATTTTTCTCCACTCCTTGTGCTGTCAACTTAAACAGTAACAATGGTGAGTCAAAAAATCCTTTTATAGACTTTGAAAATGTCAAAATTTTTTCAAAATTTGATTTTTTTCAAAATTTGATTTTTTTCTCTCTCATGTATGTTTTAACTTGGGAGCTTAGAATGTCAAGAATTGTTGTTTTTCAGGATGTTTTGAACGCTTTTTCGACAGTTTTGAGTCGCTTGCATGACTGCTAACCCGTCATGGTAGGTATCGTTTACTTACTGGCATATAGATTAGGGAAGCCATTCTTCCGTTTCATTTTTCATTACTAGCCTCCATCTAACAATATGCTTGCCATAGGGTCGATCCCATCATGTCATCATTAGTAAACCAACTTCACTCACTGATTTTTTAAACTTTGACATGATGGTAGAGCCATCCTTTTCATGGGCATCATAGTTAGCACCTCACTAACATTTTTTGCCCATGCTGCTTCATTTTGAGTAGGCTCGGGAGTCCTTTGTAGTCCCGCCATGACTTATGCACTAAAGACTCATTCCTCTTTGCTTCTTGACTTTTTTCTGGCCTTATACCCTAGAGGCTCATTCGTGTTGAGTTGTACCAATGCATTACATATTGACTCTTTGCACCTTTTGGCCTTTAGCCGGCTTCATTGGGCTCATGTTTAAGCCAACCTTTTACCATGAAATCTGCAAAATCAAACTTGCATCCCCTTGACTTCTGCAACTTGACACACTATGACCCATGGAAGGAACACACCTTTGAGTTTTCGCCTCCCTGCATTGAGCATATGATTGTTCCATTCCCAGGAACTAGATCATCGGCTTCATCGACACTCATTCTTTCCAGTGTATTATAGCATTCTTTTATGCTTTTTCAAGCATAATGAGAAAGACAAAAAAATAATATATTCCAAAAAAAGAGCGGGAACGGGACAATATTTTCATTTATTATTGGCAGCTAGAGTCATGTCGCCCTTGAACAAAGCACTCAAAAAAAGTCTCCTCCATTTGGGTGGGATCTAGTTTGGCTTAGGTATGCCTTAACCTTGTTATTGAGTCAGTCCTCCTCCAATTGGTTATCTCTTCCAATCATATGGAGAGTTCGATCATGCCTCCTGTGTGACGCGCTTATGCAAAGTTATCATATGCTGCCACAAAGTCATCATTTGAGTCGTGCTTTTGTTCAAGGGAAGTTATCCTGAGTTGGCCTCTCTGCGGTGTCACTTGACTCATTTTTTAGTCAACCATCCCTGGTTGTCAGTGTCTTGTCTATCATCACATCAGTTATATTGGTCCTTTACTCGTGTCAGTTTGAGAAGGTCTCCATTGTCTTCAAGCTGGCGGGTCTTGTCCTTATCGACGATGACATCTTGCTCTGAGGACATGCCTAGAGCCGCACCCTGACCCTATTTTCATTATTGATAGGTCAACTTGTGCTCAACATCGATCAATATCATGGGTCTTTGACTGAGTGATTTCCCTTGTGTTCAACATCAGCTTACATTATCACACATTGGGATTCATGTAGTACCTTGGTTTCCATTTGACCCTATTGGTGGATACCTCGCCTCTGTGTCAGCTTTCATTATTGGTTGGTTCAGAGGGTTTCTGTCGTGCGCTAGCTACATCTTGTGTATGCCAGAAATGTGCTTCGGTTAGGTTACTACATCTTTTTTCGTCCGATTCCTTCCACATTATTAGCCTACAGGTTACATTCGCACTAGATTGATGAAGGATGCCTTAATGCCTTCCTTCTAGCAAATCTTTCCCCATCAACTATGACTCATTGCTCTGGGACAAAGGTCTAGATTCCATTTGGAAGTACCTTGGGGTTTGCAGTCATTAGTGGCACATCCTTCGCTATCGATAGTGGGAAACCATAATTGTCTCCTGATTGATAGATTCTTCCAGGTGTTCGACTTTAGATCATTTATTCACACTTGTTAGATTGTATTGGGGTACCTTGAATCTCATTATCATTATCGGTGAGTAGTTTCACGTTTGTTAACAGTATACATCAATGACCAGTAATCAAACGATTTCTCACATGGTTTAATTTAGCTCATTCATTCCCATTATGTAGAAATGTACCACGGTGGTCGATGAAGACCTCAGTTTGCATCAGTATTCATTGGTTCACTTGACAGTTGCTCCTATTGCTGCTAGTTGATACCATTCCACCTTATATGTTGCAGTCATTCATGGCGACATTCTATATGTTGGCACCCGAGTTTGCAGTGTATTACCATCTTATTCCATCATGTTCATTTGGTACTATTGGGATCAGTCTTTGATATCAGTGATTAGCTTCATCCTTCAGCATCATTGACATTCTTATATGTGACATTTAGACATGTACTTGTTTGATTGTGATCAGATGATCCATTATGTACTTTTAGTCTTCTATACTTGTATACTGAGTGGATCTATTTGTACTTGATATGCGGACATGATTTACTTTCCCTGAGCATGGGTATGCCCACCTCAGATAATGTTTCTTTCTGATATCCTTTTGTAGCTTGGCAAGTTGAAATCTAGTGAAGTCCTTCTCAGTTTTTGATAGGTTTCCTTTCCATGTACTTAATACATTTCAGCCATCATGTACCCTTTTGACCTCATATATTAGGGGGCATCTATTATAGCTCCAAATCTCACCCTTGATACTTGTGATGCTGAATTTATGGCCTAGGGCAACCCCTCCTTCTAGACCTGGTCCAAATACTTAAAAAACAATGTTTTACTCCCTGTACGTGACATTACCCTGAGCTAAACATGTGTGTATGTGGTTCAGTGTATACCCAACCCGCGTATATGTCTTAAAACACTTAAAAAAATTAAATCTCCTTAATTTCTAGTTGAGATCACGGGTTTTACCTGTTGATTACCTGTTAGTTCCCATGGCCCAACTATTCCCAATGAATTCCCAACTAAAAAACTACTTTGGGAGAAGTATAAAAAGGCTTCAATGGGAGGGCCTAAATGAGGAGAGAATAGAGAGAAAATTACTCTGCTGAGATTATCCTTGATCAGGTCTGAAGATCCTTGTGCTTCCAGTGCTTCCCCCACTACAGGAAACCCTTGTTTCCTTGAGTTATGATGTCATTTCACTAGTTGAGATATCCTTGTGTGAGTGATGGAAGGAGCCTTTTGAAGACTTGGGATTGGACAGATTCGGAGGACGGTTCCGCTTGGAGCTAGCAAGAGGAAGATTCAGGTAATATCATTCATTGCTTTGTTTTAGTTATCTGCAATAAAGAAACATTTGTCTTGTTCTCGAAATCAATCTTCTTTATGCGTATGATGTTATTGTTATGGTTTACACATGAATAATTGTTTCAATTGTATAACTAACCATCTTTCAATATGTTATGAAGTCGATTTATATATGATACTTTATCTATATATGACTATGCTTCTTTGAATTGGCTATTTTGCAGGTTCAAGGATCGAGAGGAACTCCAAGAGCGTTTGGACCCTAGCTGGATCTACCCGAATGAAGGACCCCCAAGTGCACCTCTCTTCACGTAGTTTGCTTATTTAAGTATCATGGTTGTGTGGAATGCTTTCTTTTTACTGTAGATAACCCCCACTCTGCTAGGGTGTTGACCCAAAACCCTAGGGGATATAATCCCTCAACAAAACCACATTTGATGGATACACTATTGAGTTTTTTTGCGGAGGGTCATCAATGCTTCTCTAAGGCTGAGATTGTGTTCAAATCAGGGTTGTAGGGCATACTACTAAGGGAAATCCCGCTGTGGGTTGAGGTTCTAATGGTGGAAGAAAACTTGCTGGTGTTTTAGAACCCACCCATGGTAGCTTAAAATCTCAGTACTAGGGAAGGATCTAAAAGGATGGATTGTACCTAGTGGGGAGTTATGAAAATATTGAGGAAATGGACATGGATGAATTCCGGAGGGCTAGATATTTGAGGGCACAAAGGAGAGCGTGAATAGCTAAAAAATAGTGGGAGAGATCTCTACAGGAGATTGATAGAAGGAAAAAAGAGCTACACCAAGTGGGAGCAGTGTTAGGAAATCCTAGAGAGAGAAAGAGAGGGAAATTGGCTGAAGCTATGGAGTGGTGGGGATAGAGATAGAGTGGAGGCTGGCCCATTAGGAAGTGAAGAGATGACCATAGCGATAATAGGTCAGAGAAGTGATAGGGACTCCACCCCACCAACAGAGATGGGAATGTCAAATATAATGGGCTTCATGCACCTCGAGGAAGGCCCGGATGATGACATGAACTTCACCATGAGAAGATTGTTTTCTCAGAATGATGTGTCCCCCATGAGTAATGATTCACCTCCTCACATCTTAGGTAGTATCTTCCCCAAACTTCCCTTGGTACTTTATCACAACCTTGATAAATTTTTGTCTAAGTTAATCAAAGTCATAAAGGTTCACAGTGTGCATGCTACCTACAAGGATGGTACCAGTAGTAGTAAAATTAATAATAGTAGTATAGGTCTCCAAGGTTCATCAAAACTAGGTTCTCAGGGATTTATAATCCTCCCACAAAGTCAATCAAGCATGGTGGGATCCTTTACTTAATATGCCAAGTTCTTAGGAAGAGGGAATGAGGATGTAAAGCAGCATGGGCACTTATGTGAAGCCATCTAGAGGGCTCTCCAGACCCTAAATGCTACAAAGCTGATTGAATTCCAAACCAATCTCCAAGAGAGGGAATTGATATGGTTCATCAAATGGTCTGAATTACAACAAAATCCAACGATAAATGAAGTCAAATGGGACTTTGTTGAAGAGTTTAAGCTTCCCCAATATAACCAGTTGGGGTTGTCTGAGTTATGGGAAATCAAGCACCGAGAAGGGGAAACTACCTAGGAGCTAATGTAGAGGTTTAAGGATGTGATTGGAAATTTGAGCTACCTAATTGATGCAAATCGTCAACGGGATTGGTTCATTAAAGCATTATTACCCCTTATTCATACGTCGTTGACTCAACAGAAAGTTGATACTCTACATGACTCCCTAAAGTAGGTGACTCAAATCAAACCTATGGCATGATATCCACATGAATACCAGGGGGTGGAAACCACACATGACCCCTCTATATTAACTTTGCAACATCAAATTATAGATATGACAGAGAAGCTAAGGGACTTGCAACTGGCATGACCCGTGCGACTGCATGTATGGTGTATCAACTGCCTTGTCAAGGGGCATCATGTGACGAAGTGCCCAAGGTTGTGGGGTCTGAGCACTCCCTCTACACCAGCGGGTCCATCCAAATATTTTCTCGCCGCAAGAGTTGTTCAGATTAGGACACAAGGTTTATACGCGGGCACACTAAATTTCATGAATTTCTGAATCAGCAAAGTACAACACCATCAGAGTACTATGAAATATGCAGGACATGGGAATCTCCCTCGTCTTTTTCCAATTATACAAAAGCATTTCAACATTCCAAACAAAACTTTTTGTGAATTCTGTGCTTTTCCAACTCACCATACAGATCAATGTAGGGCGATGGACACCTTAGTTGATCGATTAGATTGATCAGCCTATCGAGCCAATGAGACTCCTCAGGGAAGAGGAAGTGAAGGAACAAATGGGGGGAAGAATAGGAGGTAGAGGTATCGTCTGTTGCTACAATTGTGATCAGGAGGGGCATGTTGCAAGAGATTGCCGACATCTAGAAGACCTTGGTTCTCTTAGTGAAGGGTTAACACACATGAAACAAAAGATTGTCTATAGCTGATCACTATATGGGAAGAGCACAACCACCAAAGGGGAGAAAATTTAATCAATGTTGGGCCAAGGCTACTAAAGATAGCTCCCCTCTCAAACATCAACATTGTCACCCATGAAGGGAAGAAGTCTAGAGCTGATGTTGGAGCCACTGAAAATCCAAAAATGATAAAACAAACCTCACAAAAATGGTCATATTATTATGAACATGAGAATTAGTACCACGAAGAAGTTGCAGAGACTTTTAACAACTTGACTTTAAGTAGTGGACCTCAAGAAGAATAGCTAGGATTTTCAAAAGCTAGGAGCCCAAACCTACCAAAATCCAATGCTCAACCCATAGTAGAATGGTTTAGCCTATTTATGAAAATTGTGAATGATGATTAGATGCTCAGAAAATTGTGAGAAAGTTTTAAATAAGCTATCATGGATGGAGTAGCTGAGGAAGGAGTAACTTTTGCTAATTTCCCTGAGAGACACTCCAGAAGGGTGTAATTTTGGATTGATGCTTAGATTGCGGGCTTCCAGATCAAGGATAAAATGTTGGATCTGGGATCAAATGTGAATATCTTAATGAGGAAAACCAAGGAAGCCCTAGGAAGGGTGAAGTTTACATTTTGTCCAATTCAACTATATATGACAAATCAATATTGTATCCTTCCAGTTGGAAGGATCGAGGATGTAGAAGTTGACATAACAGGGGTGAAAACTTATGCTGACTTTGACGTAATAGACAATATGGGGAAAAATACCCTTATTTAACATTACTTGGAATATAATGGACCTTTGAGAATTATGTGATAATCGATCCAAAGAAGGAGTTGATTACATTTGAATTAGATGGATTTAGAGTGATCTAACCCCTATATACATACCAAGGACCAAGATTCACCAAGATGAAATATGACAAGAAAGAACCTGAATTATTGGATGAACTATACCAGTTGATAGTTGGGAAAAGAGAAGACTATATCAATTCGACTGCAGAAGGTTCGATCAATTGGAGGAGCATTCAGAGCTTAGAGGTCAGCTTTGATGCTGCTTAGGATGACTGGTAGCAAGACGTGTATGAGATCAACACCAGATGTTGTGCCACAATCCATGGTATCAACTGGATTAGTACCAAGGTACGAAAATTCCCTATTTTCAATGGCATGGACTTGGTTAATGAATTTCTTAATAGAGTTGATGCAACTCTCTGAAGAACACAAAGTTTCCTTATTGGATGTTTCCTTACAAGTGACACCAATAAGGTGGTGGGGATCTCATCGAAACCATCTCAGGGAATGGAAAGAGATTAAGACAACATTGAGAGTAATATTTGGGCATTCAGAGGATTACCCACAAAACTTCATGAAGTATAGGGGGAGCTTTGACCCTTGGCAACACCTGCAAGATTGTAAGGCTAGCAAGAGTAGGGAAGGGATCCCAAAGGAATTATGGGTGCAAAAATTTATACATACCCTAGGGATATGTTCGAAGGCATGGTATGTAAAGGAGGAATAAGGAAATAGACTAGTGATTAGGTCTATATGGTAGATTAATTTATTAGATCTTTTTCCTTTACCAACAGTGAGTAAGGAATTGTAACTGCTTTGAAAGCCATTAAACGAGTTCTTCTTATGACAAGACAATTGACATAGGGATGTATAGACCATGACACCCTTGATCATCTATATGAACCAATATTCCATGAAGCAATAACTTGTTGAAAGATCAAATGAGAGTGAGATGAGGATGACATGGAGGAATTGAGACATCTGATGTTCAAGGAAGCTAAGGGGTAAAGGAGTGTTGAAGATGGGCCTATAACTATTGGTCCACAAATACTACCCTTGAAGTTGTAGAAACATAACATCAACACTGATTAGAAGCCAAAGCTAGCCTCAATCGAAAATCACTGGGATGAAAAAACTACTAAGGAAATATTTGATCTCCCGAGAGAGTACGAAGATTTGTTCCCTGCGTCTGTTGTGGAGCTTAAAGGGATCAGGGGAGAGTTAGGGGAGATGAATATTGCACTTAAACTTGATGCAAAGCCAATTAAACATCGACTGTATAGGCTAAATCTGAGATTCAAAGAGAAAGTGAAGAAGGAGATACATAAAATGTTGGTGGAAGGGCTTATATTCTTAGTCGATGAGGTTGAGTGGGTCAGTCCAATTATTATACATAACAAGAAGGACACTAAATAAATTCAGGTCTATGTAGATTTCTAGAGTCTAAATAATGCTTGTGTTCATGACCCCTTCCCTACCCTATTCAATGATGAAGTTCTAGATAATGTGGCAAGAAACAAAGCTTACTCATTTACATATGGATTCTCTGGTTACCATCAAGTCCACATTGTGGAGGAGGACAAGAAGAAAACCACATTCACCATGGAATGGGGATCCTATGCATACCATGTTATTCCTTTTGGACTCAAGAATGCACCAACAATATTCTCAAGAATTGTAATTGCTGTTTTCATGGATTATATTGACAAGTTTCTAGAAGGTTACCTAGATGACTGGACAGTCTACATTTTGCTAAAGAAGCATTCCAATTTTATTCAAGTGATGTTTGACTATTATAGATAGCTGCAGATTTCCCTAAAGCTGAAGAAGTGCATATTCATTGTCCCTTTCCGGACACTTTTGGGCCATTAAGTCTTCCAAGATAAAGTATGTGTTGATCCCACTAAGGTTGCAGTGATTCTGAATATGTAGCCGCCAACAACCGTTAAACATATGAGATCCACCTTTGGTCACATAGGATATTATAGGAGTTTCATACACAACTATGCTTTGATCATTGTGCTGCTGGAGAAGCTATTGAAGAAAGTTGAAAGGTTTGTTTAGTCAAATGAATGTGAAGCTTCTTTTAATGTGTTGAAGGAAAAACAAGAAAGTGCACCAATACTAGTTTATCCAAATTGGAACAAGCAATTCCACATCCACATTGATGCATTAGGTATCACATTGCGCGATGTATTTGCTTAGCCCAAAGACAAAACTATTGATCACCCCATTTACTTTGCTAGCATAAACTTATCCGCGAATAAGAAAAAAATTATACCACGACTAAGCACAAAGCGCTTGAGATGGTATATTGATGCAGGAGCATCTGACCCTTTTCTAATTTAAAGAGAAATCCAAGAGGAGTGATGAAGACGTGGACAGTCAAGCTGGAAAACAGGAGGAAAATCTGCTCTAAAACCGATTTAAAGAGGATTTGATGGATTGTTATCTGCCATGCATGCGTCGTGGAAGTCTTTTGCTGGAGAAAAACAAGGAGAGGATCGGATCGATCCTTCCAATCTAATGCTTCTTGTGTATATATATATGACAGAGATAGAGTGCGGAAGGGAGAGAATAATAGATAGGCAATTGTTAGTGAGCAAGATGTAGCCGAGCGTGAGCTCGTTTTTAAGGCTGCAATGCCTTAGATGTAAGCGATCTTTGTATATAATTAAAATAATATATTCTGTTGATTTCCTGCGTGTCGAGCTATGGATTTTGTAGCTTAAATCTATGAGTTAATTCTGTGTGCGAGTTTGTCAATCGACATCGATCAGTTCAGGGTCGATGGCGATCTGGATTGTTGTGTAACTGTTATACATGTTGATCGAATATAACTATATGCGTGTGATGCAGTTTGGGTAATGTTGCGTTTTGAAAATGAGCAATTGGAATTCACTGATTAACAATACATCGGAGCATGGAGAGGAACCACATCGTTCAATATAACGATGGATCTGGGGCGACGTGTATTTAAATTGTTTAATATGGATCGGATCCTGTATAAGCCATCAGCGCATTTCAATTACGATGGTTAATTTCCAATTGAACCACAGCGATTCCGGCTGGATTGCAGTCAGAATTCCAGAGAGGCGAAATGCAGAATCGACATTACAAACGCCGATTGGTGATTTCCGGTTAATCGCATCAAAACTGGTAAGATTGCTGACGGTTATGATCTATGCAATCTCCAACTTCCGACTAATTGGGTGGAGCAGCGAAGACTTGCATCGCATCGGCCTTGGGTAGTGATGCGGATCGCCGATATTTATAGGGGCAATAATACATATTTTGATATCCGTATAAAGTGTATTGGAGCAGAATTTATACAATACTCCCGTGTGTTTGTATTATGGTTTGTGGCAAAGTTTTAGTACTTGACACCTATCTTGTATGATTGTGGCGATTATAAATGGCATTCAAACGATGTTGTTAAGTGGATAAAGGGATGCTAGATAGGAATGAAGATACACATTTTAAAAGTTAAATTGCTTCTGATAAGGCCTTGTGGGCCATAACCCACAGGCCCAGGATCAAATTTTTACATGAAAAGGGATTTTGGGCTTACCCCAAGATCTCTTTTCATCAAGTGGTATCAGAGCAGGGAAAATTTCCTGCAGAGAGAAGGATTCCAGAGAGAAGGAAGAAGAATGCAAGCAGAAGGGGAAGGAGGTACAATTGTGTTAAAGATGGAGAGTTTATGGTCTTATTGTTGTGCAGATGGCGGCAGCGGAAGGTGAGAAGATTTGCAACAACCTAGAGCAAGGTGTGCTCAATTGGTTCCAGAGAAGAGAACCAGAAGGATGCCAAAAGACCGAGTGCGGAGGGCTTGGTGAGGTATCGTGTAATAGAAGGAGACTATTACTGCAGAGGTTGGTTGTAGCTCACAGAAGATCATGAAGGCTGTTCCACTGATGAGATACAATGGGTAGAATTGCTGAGGACCAGGAGAAGTATATGACCAGGAGGTCATAATTGTTTTTTACCTCGAGAGTCTGATGCAGGAGCATCTGACCCTTTTCTAATTTAAAGAGAAATCCAAGAGGAGTGATGAAGACGTGGACAGTCACGCTGGAAAACAAGAGGAAAATTTGCTCTAAAACTGATTTAAAGAGGATTTGATGGATGGTTATCTGCCATGCATGCGTAGTGGAAGTCTTTTGCTAGAGAAAAACAAGGAGAGGATCGGATCGATCCTTCCAATCTAATGCTTCTTGTGTATATATATATGACAGAGATAGAGTGCGGGGGGGAGAGAATAATAGATAGGAAATTGTTAGTGAGCAAGATGTAGCCGAGCTTGAGCTCGTTTTTAAGGCTGCAATGCCTTAGATGTAAGCGATCTTTGTATATAATTAAAATAATATATTCTGTTGATTTCTTGTGTGTCGAGCTATGGATTTTGTAGCTTAAATCTATGAGTTAATTCTGTGTGCGAGTTTGTCAATCGACATCGATCAGTTCAGGGTTAATGGTGATCTGGATTGTTGTGTAGCTGTTATACATGTTGATCGAATATAACTATATGCGTGTGATGTAGTTTGGGTAATGTTGCGTTTTGAAAATGAGCAATTGGAATTCACTGATTAACAATACATCGGAGCATGGAGAGGAACCACATCATTCAATATAACGATGGATCTGGGACGACGTGTATTTAAAATGTTTAATATTGATCGGATCCTGTATAAGCCATCAACGCATTTCAATTACGATGGTTAATTTCCAATTGAACCATAGCGATTCCGGCTGGATTGCAGTCGGAATTCCAGAGAGGCGAAATGCAGAATCGACATTACAAATGCCGATTGGTGATTTCCAGTTAATCGCATCAAAACTGGTAAGATTGCTGACGGTTATGATCTATGCAATCTCCAACTTCTGACTAATTGGGTGGAGCAGCGAAGACTTGCATCGCAACGGCCTTGGGTAGTGATGCGGATCGCCGATATTTATAGGGGCGATAATACATATTTTGATATCCGTATAAAGTGTATTGGAGCAGAATTTATACAATACTCCCGTGTGTTTGTATTATGGTTTGTGGCAGAGTTTTAGTACTTGACACCTATCTTGTATGATTGTGGCGATTATAAATGGCATTCAAACGATGTTGTTAAGTGGATAAAGGGATGCTCGATAGTAATGAAGATCCACGTTTTAAAAGTTAAATCGCTTCCGATAAGGCCTTGTGGGCCATAACCCACAGGCCCAGGATCGAATTTTTACATGAAAAGGGATTTTGGGCTTACCCCAAGATCTCTTTTCATCATATATTCACTACAAAAGTTTCAACACTATCTCTTGGGGGGTCGATTCAAATTCTTCACTAATCATTCTACCCTGAAATACTTGATGAATAAGCCCGTACTAGAAGGAAGGATTTGCAGATGGATTCTACTATTCCAGGAGTTCACATTTGAAGTAATTGTTAAGCCAGGTAGACTGAAAACGGGGCTTGATCAACTTTCTTAATTAGAGTCAGGCGAAACTAGAGGATTAGTAGATGATGAGCTACTAGATGCCGACTTGTTTCGAGTTGAAACCAGACCATACTACTTAGAGGATATTGCAGTATTTATAGTGACATGCTTATATGGGTACACAATGACACAACAAAGGAAAATGGTGGTTTGCGCTACATATTACAAATTGATCGTAGGAAAACTGTACAAGTTGGGCTTTGATCAGAGATTGCAAAGATGTGTTCTTGATCATGAGAGAAAAGATGTATTGTGGGAGTTTCATTTAGGAGTTGTGGGTGGGCATGTTGGGGGGAAGGCCACCACAAGGAAATTGGTGCAGGCGAGACTATGGTGGCCCATAGTTTTCTGAGATGCAAAGGAATATGCCACGAGGTGTGACATTTGTCAAAAGGTTGGAAAGCTATCGCATTAGGAAGAACTTCCTTTGCAACTAATATGGGAATTGTAGGATTTTGAGAAATGGGAAGTCGAATTTGTAGGACCTATTAACTCACTGACACGCCACTCCCATGCTAGATATATTATCACTGCCACATAGTACCTTACCAGATGGTTGAGGTGACACCAGTAAAATATTGCACTATAGACACTGCTGCCAGATTCATTTTCAAGAATATCATCACTTGATTTGGGTTCCCTCGAAGCCCCACCACTGATTGGGGTACCCATTTCATTAATGAAATGGTCGCCTCATTACTACAGAAATTTATGATATAGCACCATAAGAGCAACTTGTATCACCCTCAAGAAAATGGTACTGTGGAAGCTTTTAACAAAATCATAGAGAGGGGACTCACCAAGATATGCTTGAACAACAAAGATGATTGGGACAAGTGGGTGTTGGCTACATTATGGGCTTATCATACAACTGTAAAGCTTTTACACAAGTATACACTCTTCCAGTTAGTATATGGATGAGAAGTGTTAGTACTTGCCGAGTTTTCCATCTTCAACCTCTTCATTGCACAAGCCACTCACATGACAAAGGAGGATTCAATTGCAAAGCGGTTGGAAGAGCTCTAGGAACTAGACAAAGCTAGGTTTCTATTAGATTTCCACCAAACTATTGAAAAGCAAAGGAAAAAGGCATGGAATGACAAGCATATCAAGCAAAATCCTTTATAACTGGAAGACATGTTTTTCTATGTGACAGTAAATTCTTAAAGTTTCTTGGGAAGCTACAAATGCATTGGTTGGGGCCTGTTACAATTCCAATAAACTCTCCTAGGTTGTAGCTCAGAGATGCCTGGTAACATATAAATTCAACTATTGTTACAGGTTTAATGGAAGGAATGATGGTTCGGTTCAAGCCAGATAACCACTTTCACTCTCTTTCACTCCAGACATGCATGAACACCCCCAGACTACAAGGCTTTAGACCACCAATGCTCACAGTTTAGATATAAGGTGAATATGGGGAATACTAACCATACCAGTAGATGCATAAGACCATGTGATGGCTGGCTGCAACTAGTAAAGAAACCTATAAATATAATCTATTAATGCAAACACAGGATGACATCTCTCCTACATTACATAGAAAGAAACCTGAGAAACCTATTTAGTGATGCAATCAATACTTTAACACAGAGATAAGATGACAGTTATCTAGTGCTAAAGAGCAGGAGCTCAAGAATACAACATATTAGGCACAAGCTTAGAATAAGAAGAAAATGGATAGTGAGTAGTTAACAGAAAAAGAAGATTGTATTAGCTGAAAATGAATATGAGACGCTGCAAGTGACAAAATGTCTACAGTCTCCAAAAGTTGAACCTTACATCAAATGCCAACCTTGATTACATCTTTCTTCTGGGTATTTATAAGTTTACAATACTGTGGCACCTAGCCATTCAGGTATGGAGGGGTCATAATTGACCACCAATTGCATTTAATTGCCTGATGGAGTCTCTGAACATGTTTTCTTGCTTCAGTGGATGAACCCGATCTGTTCAGGTGTTGTGCTATCCTTTTAGGCGGTTGGAGTGCTCGTACTGGTGGAGTCCATGACTGATAAATTTAGTTATAGAGTCATGCTTGTCCTTTTCTCCTTTCGGCCATGCTTTCTATTAAATATGGTGGTTGGGAGTCTGACTGTGACTAATTATGGCGAAGCTAGTTGTCTCCTTCTTTGGGCAACAAAATGTCAGAGGATGTGGAATGCATGGGTAGGTGGATGATTTGGGTGAATGTGAAGAATGACTGTCAGATCAGGGAAATGAATGGTGAAGATGGCTTGACAGAAGGATATTGGCCGAGGTGAGAGCGGGGTGAGTTGGGGCCATTAGATCTCCATCGGATAGATAAAACGGTCATCAGGCTATAGAGCTTCACGGATGTTTATCAGGTGGGGTAGATTGGTTGGGCGATAATGGTTTCCATCGCACCTCTTTCGAGTGTAAAGTGGTAAAAGCCTAGGGCTGAGCAATTCAATTCAGTGATTGACAGATAGCAGGGGATGAGAGAGAAAAAATGCTCTCATCGCACGCTATCGCTTGATTAACTTGTTGGCGTGATAAAAGCGAAGACTGTCATATCTTGGTAGAGATGATCATATGGTCGGGAGTGGTAGATCAGGTCACTTTTATCGGGTGTGACGGGAGCCATTGGATCCCCGGGGGGGGGAATCAATGGCAGGGATGCGGCGAGGGGTTTAGGAGCGCACAAGGGCGTACGGGTAAGGTTTTATGGTGGGTTTGGGGTTTTTCAATTGGGGCTAGAGCCAAAAGGAGTCACTTTGTCGAGTTTAGGATGCAAATAGGGACACGGAGGTGGTGGAGAGTAAGTGAGATAGGAAAGAAAAAGGAAAAGTGACCATCGTGAGCCCCTTTGGACACAACCACATAGACCATGCTTCTTGGAAAATTAGTGTTGCACAGAAGAGCTAACACTGACTCCTTTTGGGGGTGGAATCCTCCCTGTGAGGTTTCATGAACTGTAAACCACTGCCTTACACACAAAAATAAGATCAACAATATTTCCTAATGTTCCATTGGGCATGGAGTCTAATTAAGCCTACACTAAAAGTTGTAAAAAGAACATATTTACAATGCTAAGGCCTGAAGGCCTTAAAAAACATAAACCTTCAAAAACTACCCATTAACTGGGCCATCAAAAACTATCTCTCTCTCCATACTTTGCAGCATGAAGTGTTGTTCCCCAGGATTTGAGCAATGACAAAAGGTCCAGTCCACAGAGCATCGAACTTCCCATGATTGCCTTTCCTTTCCTTTAGTACATACCATTTAAGCACCGAGTCTCTAGCTTGAAAATTGTACATCTTTGCCTTTCTATCAAAGGCTTCCTTGATTCTATTTTCGTGTGCTACAGCTTTTTCAATCAACTGCTCTCTGATTTGATGTACTTTAGCCAAGTCACTAAGCCTCTTTGCCATGTCACTTTCCTCATTTTGCTTTTCCTGCAAGAACTTGGTCATACAGATGGTCAGCTGAATTAGGAATACAGCCTCAGTTCCATATACCAACTTGAATGGAGAATTCCCTATGGATTTCTTGGTGGTCACCCTGTCAGCCCACAATGCAAACTTTAGTTTGGAATCCCAGTTCCTTTTGTTGTCTTCTAGTAGCTTTTTGATTATCCTTATCAAGCTCTTGTTGGATGATTCTGTTAGACCATTACCTTGAGGGTAATATGAGGTGGAATGCACTAGCTTAATGCTCATTGAGTCAAACATGTCTACCAACTCTTTTGCCTTGAAGGCTGCTGCATTGTCTGTAACCAATTTGTGTGGACAACCAAACTTGGTGAAAATGTTTTGTTGTCAAGAACTTCATGACCACATGATGATTAGCTTTCCTAGTAGGGATGGCCTCAATCCATTTAGTGAAGTAATCAGTGGCTACTAAGATCCATCTGTGCTAGCCACTGGAATGTGGATTAATTTCCCCTATGAAATCCAAGGCCCACTGCTGGAAAGGGCCACTGAAATGTATTGGCTTCAAGGGTAGGGATTTCAATTGTTGTTTCCGTTCAAACCTCTGGCATTTGGCACAAGATCTTACAAATGAAAGGACGTCAGAAAATAGAGTGGGCTAGTAATACCTAGCTTTGAGGATCTTGTGGGCTGTGGTTTTCCAATAGTGATGTCCTCCACAAATTTTAGAATGAAACTGATGCATGACCTCCATAGATTGCTCTTTGTCTAGACATCTTAAAAGGATTCCAGATGGATCCTTCCAATACATCAAGTTTTCTTGAATGCAATACTTGTCTATTCTAAGCTTAATAGTTCTAGATTGGCTTGAACTAATACCTGGAGGAACTTCTAGCTTCAACAAAAATTGAGCTATTGTAGAATACCATTCACAAGAAGCTAGATTTTAAACCAGCAACCGGTCATATCCTACTGTTGCTTCTTCTGTCTGTCCATCCTCTGAATTTGTACCCATGCAGTGTATGTCAAGCATTTTGTAATTTTCTTCATCCATCAGCTGAGCAAGCCCCTAACCCTTGACAAGCTTGGTGGGCTTCAATTCTATGTTGAATTCAATCAGCTTTGCAATCCATTTAGCCCTTGTTCCATCAACATCTAGCTATGTTAGGACATCTTTTACTGAAACAAAGGGCACATATGCAATTACCTTGGAGTGGAGGATGTAGATTCGGAAAGCCTTCAAAGATTTGATCAGAGCAGAAGCCTATTTTTCGATAATATCATATCTAAGTTCAACATCACTTAAGGTTTTGCTGAAAAATGCCACTGGATTCTCTAAACCCTCGTCATCTTTCTGCAATAAGACAGCTGCAAGGGTGTAACCTGAAGCAAAGGAGAAGATATGGAACTCCTTGCTGTAGTTTGGACTGATCAAAGTGGTAGCTTTCATAATAGCTCTCTTGATGGCTTCAAAAGATATTCTTGCTGTATCAGTCCATTTGATCTCTGATCCCTTTTTTAGCATGGAGGTGATGTGTTTTACTAGTTCTGCAAAATTAGGAATGAACCTACTTACAAAATTTATTTTTCCCAGAAAGGATTGGATGTCCTTTTTTGATCTTGGAACAGACAAGGCCTGTATTTCTTTCACTCTCTCTGGGTCAATTTTGACACCTGCAGCAGAAACAATGTGTCCTAGAAGCTTGCCTTCTTCTAAAAAAAATTGTGACTTATTAGGATTCACTGATATCCCAAACCTTCTGCATTTCAGAAACACTTTCTTCAAATGCTGCAAATGATCTTGATGCCTATTGGAGTATATTGTTATATCATCTAGGTAGACAAGGACAAACTTATCCTTCTCTCCTACAAATGATACATCCATAGCTCTCTAAAAGGTAGCTCCAACATTCATCAACCCAAAGGGCATCTTAGAGTACATGAATGTGCCCCAAGGAGTGGTGAAAGCAGTCTTTTCCTAGTCATCTGGATGTACAACAACCTAGTTATACCCTGAAAATCCATCCAGGAGAGACATCACTTTGGCTCCTGAGACTTTCTGTAGTAAATACTCCATCTTTGGCAGGGGATAGTTGTCTTTCTTAGAGCATTTGTTCAGGTTCTTGAAATCAACGCATAGCTTGATTTCTCCACTTTTCTTCCTCACCACTACCAAGTTAGCTACCCACTTTGAATATCTCAGAGGAATTATGATTTTGGCAGCCAATAACTTCCAGATTTCCTTTTTAATTAGAGGGAGGAGCAAAGGATTCATGGGTCTCAGCTTCTGCTTGAAAGGAATAGTGTCTTTCTCCAATGGGATCTTGTGTTGGATGATATTTTTGTCATAAGTTTTAAGGTCACTATATTCCCAGGCAAAGACATCAGGAAATTCCTTCATTAAGGTGCTATACTTAGAACTTTGCGCAGCAGACAAATGGGTGGATAGATTTATATACTTTGGATGATCTGGACTCCCTATGTTATGCCTGTGGACTATAGACTGATCTTATTTTTGGGAAATCTTATGAGGTACATCATTATGGTCAAACAACTTCTCTAGAGGCACTAGCCCTTTAGGTATATGATTGCTAGTCAACTGTACAATGTTGTCTTGACCAATTCTGTTCTTTAGCGGGGGTTGGGGACATTCCTCCAAGGTTTCATTCTATTTATCAAATTGCATTTAAGAGAATTCATCAATGACTTACAAAAACCTATTTACTTCATCATCATCCTCAAAGACCTTCCAGTTTTGGACATTATCAGGCAAGGATGGTCTATATTTTACCTAGACTTCATAAACCAACTTAGGGGACATGGGAGGGATGAAAATGCTAGCAGACACAACAAGGGAATTGGCAAGCTGATTTTTTAATCTAGGAATATATGAGATACAAAAACTATCAAAAGAATCTTTGGGTCTCCATACCTCATCTCTATATGCTTTCAGCCTCGGGTGCCTTGCTTGGAATGTTTTGTTCACTTGTTAAGTAATGAGATCAGCATCTCCAAACACCTTTATGTCTTTGATTCCCATGTCTTTGGTAGTGTTTAAGCCAAATATCAGAGCCTCATACTCTGCTATATTGTTGGTGACTTGGAAAGTGAGCTTAAAAGATAGATGTGTGATTCCTTGTTTTGGAGACACCAGCACCACTCCTGCTCCTGCAGTTTCCTTTGAACAGGCTCCATCAAAGAACATCTCCCAATCTTGTGTCCCTTCTTCTTCGATGGACTGGCCTACTGGTTTCTTGAGCTACACCGAGGCCCTCTGGGATTCTTCAATTTGGAGAATACATGCTCCAAAATTAGTGTGCATATCATAAATGGGATGATTAATGGGATTCTTCTCATCACTGATAATATAGGCTAGCTGGGCTTCCATATACAGTCTTCTGTTTTCTCCTCCAAAAAGTGGGACAGTGGCATAAGACAAGTCATTTTGCAAATGTCCCACCTAACCTCTTAATCCACCCTCTAGAAAGTAGCATACCAAACTTAGGAGGGACATCTACTACCACAATATCCATCATCATGCTCTTCATGGGCAGCTAAGTCAGCATGATAGCCAAATCTTTGATTAACCCCAGACATTTCACCTCCCTTGAATCAAAGGAGAATAAATCGTGATAGACTCTGGTAATATCGAGGCTTAAATCTTCCATGACAGCTTTGGGCATAAGGTTATGGCTAGCTCTTGTTTCCAGCAGACAGTTATGGAGGACTTTTTCATGAATGGTCAGAGAGACATAAAATGATGGGGAATTGTTATCAGTAGGTTCAATCATTGGGCTAATCAAAACTGCCGGTTTATCATCTTGTAAATTCACATAATCATTGGGTGCTTGTGTGGCTTTTAGCTCAAGGGCGTCAATGATAGGCTTTCTAAAAACCTCACTCTTTACAAGTTCTGTTAGAGGTACAAATATTTTCAACTTCTGGACTTCTGATTCAAAACTAAAAGGGGAAGGGGACTTGTCAGGGCCTCTTACCTCTTGAGCTGGTGCTTTGAGGATGATGGGATTAGCTGCTGATCTCTTCTATTTGCTGATCTACTGCTATGTGGGGATAGCAGCTCTCTGGGCAGGATTCTCTTTGACATTACTCGTTCTTGACCTCAAGTTATATCTTTGCTGGTCTTTAGTCTGTAGAACAACTTCTCTGTCCCACTCTTGACTGGTCTAGTATTTGAGTAATGATTCTTTGTAGGCAGCTAATGTCAGAAAGGCAACACTGCCCTTGTCTTCCATGTAGTGAATCTCATCCTCTTCATCAAATTGTTCCTCCTCCATGACTACGTTTTGAAAAGGAGCTTTAACCCTTTGTTCTTCACTGGCCTCTTTACCCCTCTGAATGGTCTGCAATTGTTCATTTGATCTTCTGAATGGATTTGGATTTCTAAGAGAAAATGTATTAGGTAGCCTTGCCTTCCCAGCACTCTATTAAATCTTCAGTTTGGATATCTCAGTAGCCAAGGACTCTATCATCTTAGTCATTTTGGCTATTTTGGGTTTTGAAGATGAAGAAGAGGAGGAAGCCTCACCTCTCTACCTCCTTCTATCAGCATGTCCTTTGAGTTTTTATGTAGCCATGATATTGGATTCCACCTCCAAGGCTGCATCTTGCATTTCGGCTAGAGTAGCACATCTTCTTTCTCTTAATAGCATGCAAAAATTAGGATCAAAGGCATTGGCATAAGTGAGTTTAGCAAAGGTGGGGGTAGGCTTCACTTTAGTTGGTATAGTGCTATACGTATGATTGAATCTTTTATTAAAATAAGACAATGACTCCCCATTTTCCCTTTTGAGGTTTGTAAACTCGTGTGGTAATATAGAAGGTCTTTCTTATCTCCTCAGTGCTTTAAAAACACATCATCTAATGCTTCAATTTCTACTATAGACCTAGGGGTCAGCTCTCTGAACCACTTTCTAGACTCTCCATCAAGGCTTTGGACAAATAATCTCATCCACACATCATCTTCTCTGATATCTAGGTTATCAACATAGCTATAAAAAGACTCAAGGTGTTCTTTAGCTGTTACTCCCTCTGTACCAGTGAACTTAGGCATGTATTTATGATACTCTCCTATAGGCATGGAATTCAAAGGAACAAGCCGGACCAAGGGTCCACACCTAGCAGCTATGATTCTTTCCATTTTGGTAGGTGCTTTTGGGCCTGCCATGACTGGGGTAGAGGGAAGGATACCGACAGTTTGAAAGGTAGGGAGTTGAGAAATGACTGACAGGGCTAAAGGAATATGAGGACTGGAAGGGAGGTTTCCTTTGGATTGAGATCCAAAGGGAAACTTATTGAACAAGGAGCTTTATGAATCTCTGAGAGTATTTCTTCATTGATAGTGCTAGGCTCTATATTTTCAACATGTGCATGCTCGGTTACAAGCCTTTCTTGCATAGATACATAAGGTTGTTTAGGCTTACTTGATCATGATGCTCCTTTTTATGATGTCTTTCTCTGCTTGATAATCTACTCAAGGTCAGGCACTGGGTTAGCTGGTGATTTCTGAGGATTTCTCTGAGTATGTCTCACAAACTGAGCTAGAACTGTAATGTGGAGTCGCCAAGAGGTTCAACCTCTAGTAGAGTCACCAGATAGATGATTACGACCAAAAATGTGTCCAGACTTTTTCTATCATCAAAGCTAGATCTGTGTCGTTCTCCTAGGGAAGCTGAGCTTCAATCTCCTCTCCGTGGCAATGACGCAAATTATGTTAGGATTCCAAGAAACTCTTCTAGGTTGTAGCTCAGAGATGCCTGGTAACATATAAATTCAACTATTGTTGCAGGTTTAATGGAAGGAATGATGGTTCGGTTCAAGCCAGATAACCACTTTCACTCTGTTTCACTCCAGATATGCATGAACACCCCCAGACTACAAGGATTTAGACCACCAATGCTCACAATTTAGATATAAGGTGAATATGGGGAATATTATCCACACCAGCAGATGCAAAAGACCATGTGATGGCCATTGCAACTAGTAAAGAAACCTGTAAATCTAATCTATTAATGCAAAGACAAGATGAAAACTCTCTTGCATTATATAGAAATAAACTTGAGCAACCTATTCAGTGATGCAATCAATACTTTAACACAGAGATAAGATGACAGTTATCTAGTGCTAAAGACCATGAGCTCAAGAATACAACATATCAGGCACAAGCTTAGAATAAGAAGAAAATGGACAGTGAGAAGTTAAAAGCAAAAGAAGCGCTTGAATGACGAGAGGGGGAGGATCTCTTTGTGGGGAGGCAATAACCTATTGGTGTAGAAGTTCCATTGATTGGGAAGTATCCTTTACTGACCCTTCGCTCTTATCCTGTTAATTTTCGGATCTATTAGAATGTTCAGACATTTGTTTTTCTGACTTGGATTTAGATCCGTTAGTGCTTGAACTCCAACTAAGACTAACACTTCGAGTTGGTTCTCTTGTGGGTTTTAGGCGTAGTTTCTCTAAAGAAATACTGGCTAACCTTCTTTCCCTGTATATTTTGAACTGTTGAAATTCTTCTGGAGAGAATTGCAATTGGGCAGCATGTAGAATTTCTTCAAGTGTGCTTTTCTGCTGGAATATATCATCAAATAAATCCTTTTCTCCAGAGAACACCTTTACCTTGACTACAATGGTGAAATTCTGGGCAACCTCATTAGGGTCAAATGGTCTTCTTGAAAATTTTAATAACTGTAGACACGTTATATTATTTACTTTTGTGAATGCGTGGCCTACATCAAAAAGTGAAAAGGCCCCACATGCTATAGGAAACTGTGGCCATATAGCCTTCTTTTTGTCCTTTAAATATTTAGTTAGACCACCTTCCCCACAGGTTTGATATGCGATCTCTCGAGCCAAGAGTTTATCAGGGATATACAATGGTAGGACATGAGGGGGAGCAGAACTTCCAAATACCCTGACATAAGTAAACAATTCCTCCCCGAACCATCTCGCGAGAGGGAGGATGTCTACCTCTGCTTCAGGTGAGAATCTCAAAGGGTCTTTATCACACAACATTCTATACAAGGGCAACATAATTCCATGACAAATCTGGTAGAAGTATGGAGTGAACTGAGAGTCCCACAATTCTTTATGATAGACATGGATGGGCAAGGGGTCTTGAGTTGTCCACTTCCAACCCATAACAGGAAACTTAGAAACATAACATATCGCATCCATTACATATGCAGATAGGTAAAAAGGAGGATAGATTCTTTGAGAGACAGTTCTTTTAGATCTGTAACTTACAATGGCCGTGACTAGGTTATCAGACAGTATTTTAGCCCAATCTACAATAGTGGCATTTGTGGTGGCATCTAATAATGGTAGCCATTCTGATGAAAATTTGTTGATATCTGGCATTCCGAACAATCTACAGAGCATGGTAGTAGCAAAGCAATATGGGGAGGTGAGAGAACCAGTACTGTACATACCGTGTTTATCTTTCTTCAGCAGTTCATCCCTCCTCGACCAATCCTTGGTGGCTTCTGCTAGGTCTTGATTTTCTTTCACAAATTTCTCCATAAACTGCTTGTCACAAGTTGCCTCTGGCTCCAGAAAATGATACATGAGCTTTAAATCCTGTGCACCGAATGAGCCAATAAGTCCTTGACCCTGAGTTTTAAACTGTCTATTTCTGATCTCAACGTTGTCCAGTATCCACTTCACCATGTTTGTATATGGGAGAATTTTGAGTCTTGCTGCTATCGGGTGTAAGAATGAGCAGGCTAGCTCTGAAAGGGATGCTTCTGAAGAACCATTTGAGCCTGCGGTAGCAGTAACTTCCATTACTCTAGGATTCTCCTCTTCGAGCAGATTATACATGCCTTCCCACGTAGCTATTCCCGCGTCTCTGTTACAGGCCGTATCTATATATAAGGGCACCATTTCCTTTTCTTCTGAGCTTGGGGCTATGCTTTTCTTTCCCATTTTAACTTGCATATCGCTTTGTATCAGCCTCTGTTCTCCGTTCCTGCAATTCACAAGTGAAGCGAAAATGAATGACAAGGAAGGGTGATGGGAAAGTTTTAAATGCCCTAGACATATCAAGCATACCACCTTATGTGAAATGATTCTTTCGATAAGCATGAAGCCATATTCCATTATAACTGGCAACTACCTCATTTATTAGCATTAAAGTGCATAACCAGGTGTCAGCTTAGGGAAAATACTTTTCTTGAATAATGTGCCTGAAATATCTGCGATGAAGCGATGAAGCGATTTGCTTCGCAACATCGCAGATTTCAACATCGAAAAATTGATCGCTCGTGACATTGCATTATCGCTGTATCACTGTATCGCGAAATCACAATATCGCAGATCGCAGGAATGTTATGTATGCCAATCTTTGTTAACCTATTTTCTGCGAAATGCGATCTTGCGATCGACGTCATCGCATATCGGCAAATTTTAAAGTGTTTCATGTAAGTTGTATTTGCTGGGTGCGATGCGATACTATCGCGTATCACGATCTCGCAATATTGGAACTTCAGCTTGTAAGGAGGCATCCCGTTGTCTTTTTGTGATGCGGTTTTCCTGAGGAAAGATTTTATCTTACCTTATCATAAAACTTAGATTTTTTAGGTTTTCAAAGGGAGGTTTCCTAAGCTTATGATGGTAAGTTTATTCAAAAAGGAAATTTAACCACTACTTTGATTTTTTAGATTTTTAACTAAGGGTCCCCACTTATTTAGTATTAGGAATAACACTCAATAAGAAGGGGGGTTGTTGTTGGCCACAACAGGACCTTGCCCCATTGGCTTGAACTTCCCTGATCCTAATTTATCATACTCTTGATCGTGTATCAAAATAAGGCCTCCCTTCAAGAAGACGTGAGGCTTGAGACTCTTGTCATATTATGATTTAATACGTTTCTTATGGGCTTCATTAGCCAACATGACATCACAATGGGTTTCATCTACGCACTTCAAATGTAAGAGATTTTCATCTTCTGTGAAAGTGGTAGGGAGGAGTTTGACAAGAAGTTTGAGATATATAATTTCACATTTGATTGGAAGGATTTATGTCATACCGTAAACCAATTGGAATGGAATGAACCTGGTAGCAGTCCTAATGAAGGTTCGATAAGCCCACAAGGCCACATAAAGGATAAGATGCCAGTCTAATTTGTTGACACCTACCATGCATTGAATCATCGTTTTGAGAAATTTATTGATTTACTTAACTTTCCCATTCACTTGAGGGTAATAGGGAGTGGAACTCTCATGGGAGAGTCCCAACTTGGCAGCCATTTCATACATCATGTGGTTGCAAAAGTGTTTTCCATGGTTTGTGAGTACAACCTTTGGAATACCAAACCATGCACTAACATGCTTGAAGAAAAAGAGAGAAGTTATTTCATCGATATTATTGTATGTAGGCATCACCTCGGCACACTTGGTAAAATATTTAACCACTACAATGATAGAGCCATGCCCCCCGACCAAGTGAGGGTTGCATGTTATGAAATCAATGACAAATTGTCTCAAATCATCCAATGACAATAATAGGATGCAAAGGAGTGACTGGAGGATGAGTCTAATGATTGTATATCTTGCATTCATGGCACTTTTGAATGGTTATGATGTAGTCGCAAAATATTGTAGGCCAAAATTAACCAACATGCAAGATATTTTGTGCGGTGGCATAACTAGACATATGAACAACACATTCCCTAGAATGGCATTCATTTAATGCTTTCTCGGCCTCCTCATGAGCGAGGAACCTTTGAAATACCATATCGATACCATGATGATAAAGGGTGTTGCCTATTATAATGTAATGTTTGGCTTGATATCAAATACGTCATTGGTCAGAATGATAGGTATCAGAATATAAAGTCTGGGTTTGGAGATATATGATAATATCTCCATAGCACAGGATAGATGAAGAAATCAAGAACAACGACTTGACCTGAATATACTCACGAGACATTTCAGTCTCAGCATTGGGAAGTTCGGAAATTAGCTTAGCAAAACTAAGGATTTCTTCAACTTGGATTTAATGAATTCCAAATCGAACTCTTGTAGGATGAAAATCCACTTAGACTACTTCCCCCCAACAGTTGTCATGATAGGATGTACATCACAGGGTTGCAATCTAAAACAACCATAGTTTTGTGGAGAAGTATGTAATGGCTAAATATTTTGACAAATTGGACAACCAACAAAGATAAAATTTTAATGTGATTATACTTTAGTTCAGTATCATTGAGATTCCAACTCAAGTAATAAATAGGATTTTTGGTTCCTACATCATCCTCCTTGACCAATACCATAGTAATGGTAGTAACTGCAACAATGCGGTACAAGAAATAATTGTGTTGGTAATCTGATGGATATAAAAAGGATGCTTGAATTAAATCATCTTTCGAGCCATTGAACACTTTTCAAGTATTGTCATCCCAATGGAAGGGAACCCCTTTCTTTAGCAAGTGGGTAAATCCTTTGGTCAGTTCGACATAATTGGGAATGAACCTTCGAAGAAAGTTAGCCTTCCCTTGGAGTCTTTGAAGATGAAGAAGGGAATAAGGAGTAAGAAGATCGATTATCACCTGTACTTTTAATGGGTCAATACGAATTCCATGTTTCTATACCACTAGACCAAGAAGTTGACCAGAACTTACACAAAGCACACACTTGTGAGGATTGAGTTGACTGTTGTAGTTTCTACATCTTAAAAATATGGCCCTAAGATGCATCGGGTTATCAACTCGATGGTTCGAATGAGTAGGAAAATTGTCCAAATATGGTTGCACAATATGCTTGATGTCGTGGAAGGCATAATTCATTGCCCTCTGAAATGTAGCCCCAAAGTTCTTCAACCTAAAAGGGAGATTTTGATATGAAAATGTTCCCTAGGGACAAATGGAAACAGTTTTATGTTTGTCCTTCGGGGGAATTTTGATTTTATTATAGCCAGTGAAACTATCTATAAACGAAAATATCTCACAACCAGCACAATCATCAATAATGTGGTCAATGAACAGGGTAGGATAATTGTCCTTTAGACAAGCATGATAGATGTCCCAACAATCGACAAACACATGAATCATTCCTAGTTTCTTCATGATAGGAACATTGTTAGACACCCAATTAGTTAAAGGGATTGGATAGATGAAACCAACATGTAGAATGTTTTCAACTTCGGCTTTAATAGAGACAACATTCTTGCAATGGACTAGATGGAGGCGTTGCCGAACTAGTTAAGCATCAGGGTACATCTCAATTTCAAGCACAACGACGTTTACATTGATAATTGGAATTTATTCATAAGACCAAGTGAAAACGTCTCTAAAATCCTAAAATAGGGATTTATAATTCTTGATCTCAGCGAGAGAGAAAGACACACTGATATGTAGATTCTTGACAATGTAGATGTTATAGACATTTTTGGGCAGTGCAACCCCAATCATAAATGTCCATAAACCAAGGGCTCCTAAGTCCCTAAAAGTGTTGTTCCAACCCATAAAAGAACAAGGTCAGATGATTACATCATCTCCCAAAAGTTCTCCATGAAAAACTACTCAGAACTGGTCAAAACTGGACCATCTCACCTGCTCCATGGTCAAAGTGCACTGCATCCCACCTAAATGCACATGGGAGGTGCGATGCATACTGAAAATCCCTTCTATGGGGTGCAATGGGCGAGAGTGGACAAATGGCAGAGTCAATCTGTGAGGTGGAGGATCATGGAATCTTCCAGAAACTTCTCCTGTGACACTTGCCTCTCTTCATTCGCCCACGGATGAGTAAGAGATCATCAATATCCAAGTGGAATCAAGAACTATCAGAGAGAGGACACTAATCAAATCTCAGAAGCTGACTCACCCCCCTTGCAAACATCTATATATGGATCCCTCATCGCCGAGATCCAGAGGCTGGAATTTTGTATCTTGTAAGGAAGTGCTGCTGGTTTCTTGGTGTAACATCTTAGTGTTAGGTGATCTAAGCTTTTCATGAGGTGAAGAAGGGCTTTCTTGCTGAGAGGATGACGTTGGGTTAGAACAATTGGTTGTAATCCTCTTTGCTATTCTTGATATTAATAAAGCTATTCAATTTTTCCTCCACATTCTTGTATGATTGATGATATATGCATTTGTGTGGTCAATATATATCTAGTCCTATATTGTTTATGATAGTAGATCTCTGTTCTTGGATAGTGTTATGCTACTTTGATTCCACAGGTGCTCTTTGAAGTTGGGTAGACGAGGAAGCGAGTGGCAAAGATCTATCAGAAGGGAGAGGAATCAAGCAAGGAACCAAGCGCAAGACAGAGGTTGGTCTCCTTTGTTCCCCTCTTATCTAATTCTCATAAAGGAAAACGAAAGTAGTTTTAGTTTGTTTGTTTCTAAGATAGCTACCGGTCTTAGTGGGATTAGCAGCTCTGCATAGACACTAGATTTCCCAATAACAAAATGGCGACTCCACTAGGGATCAAATAGATTGTTTGATTGTCTATACTTGTTTGTTTTATAAACTTACAGACGGAGCCTGAAGTCAAGCCAGCTAGCCTTCGAACTACATTTGCTATGCAAGTGAAAAGTAGATTAATGTTGCTTTAGTCTATCTCCGGGTTTTGTTTATGAACTGAAAAATCGATTTACAAGCTATCTAATTTCCCTTGTGGTGGCTCTAGTAACCTCCTTAGATCTACCCTTGTGATTTGTTTACTGATTATCACTTGCTCGGCCTAAATCCCTCAACTGTGTTGCAAACTGTGATCAAGAACTGGATCAAAAGTCTCACACTGTACCATAACACCCTCTCTTCAAGGATATCACTATGCATCGCACTTCCCGTGTGTTGTAGGTGGGATGCATACTGGAATCCCTGTGTAACAGGTGCGCAGATCAGAAAGGGCTAATTTTGCCTCCAGACTTTGGTTTTTCTTCACTCTTTTCAGCTCTATTAGGGAGTTTTGTTGTCTGTAGTCAGTATACCTATGTTGGAAACCCCCTTCCTTGCCATTATTCCACCTCCATTGTGCAAAAAATGTAAATTTTTTTATGTATTGTGAGCCATTTTCAGTTCTCTTTTACAAAGAAGTAGCGTAATTGAACTGTCGTTTGTTGATTTAGAAGTGTCGCAAGTGTCGTTTTCAGTCATAGAAGAGAATCTGATTGTTCTTGATAGTCGATTACACTGTTACTCTTGTATTTGATTTGAATTAGTAGTTTTTCAAGTGTCAAAAGAAATTTTTCAATTCCAAATCACAAAGTGTCTTCATTGTCTTCATTTTTTCTTGAAAAGAAGCTTGTTAGTAATGTCGCTTTGAAAAAATAATTCAGATTTGTGCTTAGCTTTCTTTTATCATTCACACATTAAGAAGGTTGAAAAAGAAATACATGCATGTGCATTTGCATTTAGACTGTTTGTTGGTTTGACTTGGGACAGTGCATATAGTGTGTGCTCTCTGCTCTATGTTGAAAGAATATCATCTCTCTTTCTTTAGTAGCTAGGACTTTCATTGCAAAAAGGAGATTAAACGATTGTTTATCATCTTAGATTGCATTTTCGAAATTTTATATCTACATCACGCGGTGAACCTGAAAAGAAAATTTATTAAATAAGATCAACTGTAAAATAAATTTAATGAATCTAAAAACGCTTTGGAACCTAACGCACAACATTTAGAAGTCTAGGCTAGAGACGTATTCCGGCATCGTAAAGCCTGGTAACTGTTGTTTTCATTGTTGGTTGGCTGATTCCTCCACTTTGAGACGAGAAGTGACAGTACGGAATTTTTCTCCCACGTAACGTCGAGTATATATTGGGAGACTACAATAGGCTATATCCTTTATCCATAGGAAGCCATGTCTGCTGCCCTATCGATCGCAATGCACTGAACACAACATTCAGGAAGATTGACTGCCGTACTATAAAAAGTATTTTGTAGTTTTGTGATTGGTTTGCTAATCCCTCTGTCTAGACTTCTAGAGTAGTCTCTTTCTTTCCTTTTTAGACTCCTTAAAGGAAAAGGTCCATTTGAGCACTTGTCACTTCAAGCTCATTAAAAATCGAAGGCGACTAGAGTCATCTTTTGTTTTTTCTTGACTCTTAAAAATTGAAAAAACAAGTTGTGTCAAAGCGTCTAAAATTCATTTAATTCAGAAACACATTTCCCCTTGATTTTTAGTTGATCAAGTAATCCGCAATCGTGGAAGAAAGTCAATTGAAACCCCGTCATTCACGGAGACTTACTAGTCAACCGTCTTCGTCTCCAGAATCAAAACTATTACAGACGAAACGAACTCATTTAACCGGTTTGAAATCCCCTGGTAAAGTTAGAACAAGTGTTCCGACACCATCGAAGACTCTGGTTACTCCAAACATTTCTGGTATCTCTACCTTTATAGAAGAAGTTCCGCAGCCACTAAAGGACAGTAGGATTGATCCTAGTGTGAAGGTAAACACTTGTATTACTGAACCAACTCCATCTACAGCTGATTCAGAAGGTGTTATTCCCCAAACATCTGTCATTGCAGAATCTTGCCTTCTCCGACACCGGAAATATTTTACAGACCTGACGGTCTACCTCTTCCACCTGGTTTGATTGCTATAGAAGAAATTGTGGAGGATCCTCCATCTAGTACTCCATCGCAATTTGGAGTCGGGATCACCCTATATCCTTATTCAACAGAAATTAGTCTACCGTTATTGGAAGCGCCTGTAGAATCGCTAGGAAATCTTTTGGATAGACTAGAAATGTCTAAACAACTGTCGACATCTAGGGTTGTGTCATTTGACACAATGACGACAAAACTTCCTGCTATCACTCCAACAATGTTCGTCGGCATACCATCTGTCACAACTAGCTCTCAATCGCTAGATGGGGCCCACACAGGGGCTATTTCGACAGTATGGTCTGTTCCTGTTTGTTCATCCGGAATAATTTTCGGGAACTCTTATGTTGAGTCTCAGCAAATTGATCCATCATGGTGTTAATTTGGGTAGTCCGGTCCTCAAGGGCAAACCATCCTTTAAGTATAGGATTACCACCGTATGGGGGGCAATATACCCTTTCATTGTCTCCTCCAGGAGGACAACCATACGAGAGTTCACAACAAAATTCAGGTTATCCTGGAATTACATCTAGCAGTTGGGTGTCGATACTACCTCAACAACCAAGAGTTGTATACTCGATGCAACAATGTCTACCTATGTCAAATATATCAACTACGCTGACTATTGTGACGGTGTTGCAAACAAGCGTTTCCTGTCGTATGCCAACCTCAGGTTTCTCAAGTTGTAATGCAACAACCTCTTATCCCTGCGACTCAACCACAATCGCCAACGAGTGGAATGACACAGGCCCAAACGGGTACAATTACCCCTCATCTTGGTCAAACAGCTAGTATTGGACAACAACACATGGCTTCACAACCATGGCTGGTGCAATATCAACAACCACAATTCCAACAAGTTTACCAAGGATCTGAGCAACAAATCTTTGCAAATAATGGGTACCCGTATATTCAAAACGGTCAAAATCAACCATTCTACAATGGTTATCCCAATCAACCTTACCAAAGTTACCAACATCAAATGAATTATGCTGGTATGCAAAGACCAACTGCCCAGGCGATTCCATCTTATCCTGGGTATGCTTCGCCAAACCTGAATCAACAGTTACCCTTTGTGGCAACTTTAGAGTTACCAGATCTAAATCGGCTAACAAACGATCCAATTGCTTACGCCCCTTGGTGGCCAGTGATTCCGCATAAACTTCCATAAGATATTCCTAAATTTAATGGAAATCTGGGTGAAGACTCGTCGAATCATGTGATGACCTTTCATCTGTGGTGTTCATCAAACACCCTAAACGATGATTCGATTAGGCTTCGCCTTTTTTAGAGAACGTTAACTGGTCCAGAAGAAAAATGATATATCGAATTACCTAGAGCTTCGTTTGATAACTTCAGTACCCTAGCCACAACCTTTTTAACCCATTTTCAGTTACCCATAAGGTACGAAACGGGAACAGAACTTCTTACCAATTTCAAACAAACGACGACCACTCACATATCCGATCATATTCATGAGTGGCGACGTCATCGTAGAATGGTAAAAACGTATGTTCCTGATCAGCTTTTAGCTGAATGGTTTATTAAGTCATTATTACCTTCCATTACAGAAGATGTGGCAAAGGGAGGAGTCGTCACTGAAGAGCAAGTCTGGCACACTCTACGATAAAATCCTTGACACTCCCAGACTGGAATTTTCCATTCCTCCTCCTCCTAAATCGAACAATGACTCTCATGCTGGCGATGGCGTGATTGGTACGACAGACACGAAATCAAAAAAGCCTACATCTAGAAAGACCCGTAAGATTTCTAGTCAAAATGAAAAAGAAGAACTTCTCGCCTCGGAAGTAAATGTCGTCTCAATAGACAAAGGCAAAGAAACCAAGCAACCAGGAGGCAAGAAGAAAAACAGAGGGAAGAAGAAGAAACAAGAGGAATCATCACCTGAAAAATCTTCTGCAAACCCTTCTGGAGATAGGAAACCAAATCTTCCATGCCTTATATGTGATGAGGATGATTGGACAAGAGAGTGTCCATATAAAGCTGAGCTTATAAAATTCTTCAAGAATTCGAAAACCTCGGCAGTATTAACTGATCCGTTTCCAAATCTAGGAACAAATCTGGTTGCCAGTGATAATGCTTCCCTGTCCCAAGCGCTGATGTTTTCGGTTTCGAAACATTAAAATGATGCTTTGATAACGACAAGGAATAAAGATTACGGGAATCCACAACTGTCGAACAACAAGGATAAAGATCAACCTAGTAGTTCGACAACGACTTCGACAGAAGTTGCGCCGCCCATCATTCCAGAGCTAACAATAAAACCGCCAAAGGGAGTAGTACACAAGTCGACATTTAATCCTCGTGCCAGAGTAGCACAACATTATAATATAGTGGAAGATCTGGCCCAATCGCCATCCGCTATGTCGACACTTGAGGTATTGGAAAATTTCCCCTCCCAAAAGCAGGCTTTATTATCAGCAATAGGTGGGATTGACCCAAAGGATTCCAATCTTGTGTCCTTTAATCACAAAGGATATGATCCTCAGTTACCAGATCAACTAGCTTTCCTCATTAAAGTGAAAGCCCTCAACAAAACTGTTCATCGAACAATTATTGATGAGGGGGCATCTCCATGTATTTTGTCGATGAGTTGCTGGAAAACTTTAGGATCTCCAACCTTGTCGTGATCTTCGATGAAATTAAAAGCATTTGATGGACGAACATATAACCCATATGGGATTTTAAGTAACTTGCAAGTTGAACTGGGGGGGAAAACAATAGAGATAGATGTTGAAGTAATCGACGAAAACCTTGATTACAACATCCTACTTGGAAGGCCCTGGATATATGCTATGGCTGTGTTTGTGTCGACCTACTTCAGGAAGATTTCATTTCCCTTTCAAGGGGGAATTACAATCGTCGACCAACAAACATTTCTCCCCAATAGTTCCCAAATTACAGGAAGCATTCCGATGATCCATCGAAGCCCCCATTCGCTTCAAAATATCGGAGTAGGCCTACTAAAAGACCCTATATTAATGGGGACTTTTTCCCTCCCACCTCCAATCAATCTGGCGGAAGTGGAAATGGTAGGAACCTGCAATATGATATCTTCCATTCAAAAGATCTCAGAAAACGATATTAACATGGATAATCTGCAGGTATTGCCTCCAAGCCCAATAGAAATATTGTAGCAATCAATGTTTTTGACATGGGAGGCAAACCCAAATCAACGCTCATCAAGCGTTTGGATAGATAGGTCTAAGGAATATGGCACCCCTTCAGATCCTTGGTCGCAAGTTCATTACCCTGATGAAGGAATTGTTCAGTCAATAATAATTGATGGGGCGCCATGGGAAGATTAACACCATCGTTCCCATCTTCCAGATTGTCAAGAAGATACTCTTGATGACATTCATCATCCTTCAGTTTTTTATTTCCTATCAAATACTGTAAACACTGTGGGTTCCGAGTGAAACTTGTCCAATATTGAAGAGACTATCACCATAAATATCTCGACCAAAATAGATGTTGAAGAGAATATTTATGTTGGCAAATGTTGTTCTCCTTCAGAACTGGAAATATACAAAGTTCTTTTTCGCGAATTTAGAGATGTCTTTTCTTGGTCATATGATGAAATGCCAGGCATTGACTCAAGTATAGTTCAACATGAAATAAAGATGTATCTAGATGTCAAACCAATATGACAACAGCCACGGCAGGTGCACCCCAAGAAAGCTGCTGACATCAAGGCAGAAGGTGAAAAACTTCTCCATGCTAGTTTTATTTACCCGGTTCCTCTAACCGATTGGGTATCGAACATTGTTCCTATAATGAAAAAACAAGGAACGATTAGAGTGTTGTTGTGGGGAAAAATGCCTATGCAGGACGATCCTGTCCACCTAAGGTGTGACAGTGCCTTAGCAACAAACAGAGACAGCTATTCTAGTATTTCTTCCTTTATGAATTAAGAATGAAGTGAGATGGATGGACTAACCGGTGTCTTCCGTTTGTCCCTCGATCTAGTTTCCCTTCTCTTTGAGAGTTCCCAGCTACTTTCCTTCTCGCTCGCCCAGTTTCAAGAGGTTTCTGCAAGATCACAAGAAGAGAACACTACACAAGACATGGATTCATATTCATAACTAGTTCAGGATTAGAAATAAAGTAAACATACTAATGCAATCATACATCAAAGATACATCAGTATATAGGAGAAACCAGGATAGCTTTATTGATGAATAACAAGGTTCAGGAAGAGATACAACCCAGAGGGCTCCAATCCAGCATCTCCTTCCCAGCAAATGGAATTCCTATCTTCACCCCCTTCAAAGCATTAAGCACCCAATGATTCCAATCTCAAACCAACAACAATTCTTTGCAATAACAAAATTCCAACCCCTAGACCTCATGGAGGAGAGATCCATATATAGATGTTTGGAGAGAGGATGAGTTAGCTTGAGATCTGACTAGTGTCCTCTCCCTCTGTCAGTTCTTGATTCCACTTGGAGGTTCTTGCTTCCACTTGGAGATTAGGAACCTCTTACTCATCACCAGTCGAATTCACTGAGGCAAGTGTCATTGAGGAAGATTCTGGAAGCTTCCTGGGTCTTGACACCTCTTGGAATGAACTTGCCACATGTCAACTCTCGCTCAGCGCAGGTAGTCAGTGTTGGCTTTGACATTCAGCGCAGGTAGCTAGTGTTGGCTTTGACATTCAGCGCAGACAGCTAGTGGAGCCACTGAATTGATCCTGAATTGACTTGTTTTTGAGCATTTTCTGGTGGAGAACTTCTGTGAATTACTGTGGTTTGTTAGCCTTGTTCCTCTAGGGGTAGGAACAACATGTTTAGGGACTTTGGATCCCTTAGATTATGGACATTTCATGCTCAATGTTGTAAGGCACAAAAATGTCTATAAGAGTTGCCCCCTAAAGTATGAGGCCATTTATCGGGTGAAATGCTTTATCAGGGGGATCCGAAGTTCATCCAATGCTGGGAGGAGACCTGTAATAAGATACAATACAATACATTATTTTTCATACTGCTTTCATGATCTAGCTGAGGCAGGCATTCCCATGCTCAGCTTTATAAATTCATTTTTTTGTACATAGAATAGACAATCGTCTGATGGTAGACTGATAATTTTGATGAAATTATCATCCTTTGGGTAGGATGATTATCTGCTGCAATGATGTACATGTCAATGTCTTTATCTTTCCTGAATATATATCGTATCCCGGATGGATGAAACTAGATCTGGGGTCTTCAAACTCGTTCGATCTTCACTCTAAGTACAAGTCGATCCATGTGAGAAATGTTCTGAAGTCGAACATGGAAAGACATCGCTTGATTACCGGTCAATGATGTAAACCATTAACAAGCGCGAGAGGAATCACCGATAATGATAATGACCCTCAAGGTACTGCAGCACAATTCACGTGGTGTGAATAAAGGACTTGGCGTCGAACACCACGCAAAATCTTTTGGTCGAAGGTCATTGATGTATACCTATCGCCGGAAGTGAGAAACTTGCCATTGAGGCATGCAAGCTTCAAAGTACTGAAGGGGTTGTTCCTAGATCAACTTCTTGGATAATGAGCTGATGTCGACAAGAAGCGATCCGTCAGAGGAGGGACTTAATGAATCCCACATCAATGACACGAAACGGAGCTAATGATTTTGATGGAGGTGAAAACGATCTGTGACATATGATTCAGGGTGGCGGTCATGAAAGGATGAAGGATAATGTACGGCAGTGGATGGGACACGGTTTACTTTTCTGAACGAATTCTCTTGAACATATCGCGACACTAATGCGATGGATTGGTAGCATTACCCCAAATATGGATGGTATGGCGAGACCATGGATGTGACCGGTGAATGAAACAACCCAACCCGATTGTGGTACGGAGGAAAAGTGTCATGTTCAAGAGCGACTTGCTACCATCAAAGTTTTCTTGAGTTTCTCCCAATTTTTCCCCAGTCATTGCTGACCAATACCTCTTTATTTTTGTCAAGCTTGAGGAGGATAACATATGCTTGTTCTATAACCTGCCCTTCGGGCAAGCCCATCACTATGTTTTAACGAGCCTAGCGATAGTGAAACTCGTTCTCGTGTAAAGACAAGTTTGTCGCTATTTAATGCATTTAACGAGTCTAACGACAAAGATAACTCGGTCCTTTTCACTTTTAGAGAGTCTGAAAGGGTACATAAAGTTAACTCCAAAAGTCATTTTTCGTCATCTAATCCCTTAGGTCCGAAAAAGTATAAAACAATACAGAAGGGATGAGTTTTCGATAGTTTTAACGAGCCGAATAAATCAAGCGCTCGATCTTTTTGTGCAATAATCCCTCAGGTCCAAAAAGATTAAAATCTAGAGGAGGGATAGCACTTCCTGTCCCTTTAACGAGCTGGAAGGCCAAGGACTCGGCAATCTTTTCATATTTTACGAGTCAGATGAAAAGAGCTTAAAGAAGACTCGTCTTTTGAGGAACGAGTGATGAAACAGGTTAGCAACTGATTCCAAGTACAGGTTGGAATTTTCCAATCACGGCAGTGTCACAAGGATGGCTAGTGAAATCACTCTTCGCAGCTGTTCCTCAAAATGGGTAAACAAACATATGGAGGTGAATGATCAACCAATGGAAAAGTGGAGGTGACGGGCAAATACGACCAAGGCTTTAATGGCTGATGATATTACATTCACAGTGGTTATTTACCGGGATAGTTCATTTTTTAACGAGCTTAAACGCGGGTGGAAACATTTGCTCGATCTTATGTTTATTTTTTAACGAGCATGAACTATGTGCTAAAACTGCTCGGATCTTGCATTTATTTTTTAACGAGCATGAACTGTGTGCTAAAACTACTCGAATCTTGTGTTTATTTTTTAACGAGCATGAACTGTGTGCTAAAATTGCTCGATTATATGGTCAAATTTTGATTTTTTACCATGACTAGCTTTGCTCTTTTCAACGATAGTACTGTATCTTCACTTGCTGCATCAAACTAGTTAGAAATGAATAATATTTGCTTGAAAATGAGATTAAACCCTAATATTTTGCTTTGAACTACGTAAAAAGCAATTAAAAAGTGTTTTTACCTCTCATTTTACCATTTCATTTGAACTTGGTTTGTTGGAGCTTTGGAGGTGCCTCTTTCCCCTTGATTTTCATCAGCTGATTCCGGGAGATTCTGCGGACGATTTTCGGTGCCGTTTGGACCAGGTAGGAGCTAAACCCTAGCTCTTTCTTTTCATGGCTTCCTTTTTCCATTCTGTGCCTATTTCCTGTTCCCCTGAGCCCCTAGGGTTTTGTTAGGGCGCTCTGTCATCAGCACAGCTGGTTCATTCGAAACCTGCCTTGAATGTCGAGTTGCATGAAGGCAGTTTGACCTTCAACGTAGGTGGAACACTGGCTAGTTGCGTTGGACACAAAAAAAACAGTTCTGTGCACAGTTTTTGATGAACATTTTGCCAGTTTCTCATCAAATCCAGGATCTAACTCCTCTCATGTTTGTTTTTCAGAGGTTATTGGAGAAAAATGACCCTTACATGGCGAGAATGAGAACATGAAGAAGAGGACATGATTGCCCTCCATGATCCTGTCACGGTGAACGCGCTGCGGAACTATGGTCTGCTGAAGTTCTTCCGTATCTCTAGCATGAGAGCAAAGATCTCCTTACTGCAGTATATGCTTGATGCTTGGGATCCTATCAACCAAGTATTCTAGATTAGGGGCAAATCTATCCCCTTGACCATGGTAGACATTTACTTCTTGACTGGCTTGTCGAGGTGGGTGCCCCCATTTCTTTGTCAGGTTCGGCCCGAGGGAATGACTCTGTGAGAGATTATGTCCGCCAGTATTGTAGGGAAGGATCTCAACTGAGTAGAGATGGCAAGGTCGTTATCCGTGAGATTGCTGACAGGTCTCTCAGATCCATTATGTATACTATTGGTAGGATGGCCGGTAGCGCATCTCTTCATGTTGCCAACAGATCCTATGTCCAGCACGCCTTGGAGTGCCTCCAACCAAAAATATTCAACTGGTGTGATGCAGTACTTCTTCAGATGAAAAGTCAGTTGACCAAGGTGAAGGACGGGAAGCTGAAGAACTTTGGATTTGGTTCAATTTTGACTGCCTTTTCCTTGGAGAAGATACCACTAATGCAGCCTCAGTATATCGCACTCGACTTGCCTTCTCCCACCGAGCCACGCATGCAGAGATGGGTTGATCACATGTCTAGGCATGCTGGTCAATCTCAGATTTCTTTCACTGATACCTTCTTCAGGTGGTTCGAGCGTCAGGAGATGGTCTATTCTGAGTATCCATATGTTGGTATGGATTTCCGAGGTGGTCCCGACTTGGCACTGCCGGATGGCGAACAATGGGGCGCTATTGGTAAAATCTTCAACCATGTCACTGTTTACTGTTTTTTATTTATAATGTCCTTGTGCTTTATTCTATCCAGACTTTAATCAAACTCATGTGTGCATGCAGATGTTGGTCTTGTTCGTCCAGCAGTTCGCCTAAGAGCGCCAGTTGCTGCCCCAGCAGGGGAGACTGCTGGGAGGGTTATTCTTCGTGACCTTGATGTGGCCGAGACCCTTACAGCTGTGCAGGAGCAGGTTGAGAGCCTTACTCTCGGCATTCCCGATGTGAGGATCGACGAGTTACCTTTACAGTTGCAGCGGCATACTACTGGTGTGCCTAGACGATGGACTCGTCTCTTACGCATGATTGCACAGGCCGTGACGTGCTATCATGAGCATCACTAGGCTAGGGTGCCCCCTAGAATTTTTTGTCTTGGTTACAGAACATTATGTATAAATGATAAACAACTTATATATATATATATTTTGATTTTCGTGGTTTATTTTGGTTGAGTTATATGATCCATATGTACAACATTGATGATGTCTCTCTTTTTATAAATGTCGCAAATGTCTATCTAACACATAGTTTGCTATTGAGTCGGTTAATGTGTTTAAGTTTATGGAAATATGTTGGTATTGAATTAAATCAAATTGTCTTTCCAAAATCTTAACCCTTAGGAACATGCGATAAATAGCTGGGTTGCAGACGGAATATATACCATTGAGTTGTAGTATTACGAGTTGTGAGTCTACCCTGATGATTAGTCGGCGTTTACCATGGGTGATGGCATCAGAGAGTAGTTCTATCAACGCGCTATACTCAGCAATGTTATTCGTTGACTGCCCGATACATACACCTCTGAAACTTACTAACTCGCCGCTTGGATCAAAAATGGCCCAAGCTGCGGAGGACAGGTTCCGCGAACTACGACTCGCTCCGTCGGCATATCCAACACATGTCTCCAGAAGGTTTGACATCTGCAATAAATGTAAAAAGGTGGATTACTCGACCAAAATAAACACTTTAGCGCAAACAAAATACAACAAAAGGATACAGGTTACTATTTAGGCATAGTAACGCTTGAGGTACAACCCATTATGGGGTTGCGCCAGTGGAATTCCGTCATAATCCATTAACTCGTAGGCTCCTTTTGCTAACACTCGTTTAACAATATAGGGGCCCATCCATAAAGAATTAAATTTACCTGCTCCCAATTTATCGGATTCTTGGTCATAAAGCAAGACCAAGTCACCTTCTGAGAAGACACGGGGTTTGACATTTTTGTCAAACTGCACCTTGACTCGTTTCTTATGGGCTTCGTTAGCCAAAGCGGCATCACGACGGGTTTCATCCAATTGGATGAATTCCAAGAAACGGGCCTCTTCTTCCGAAGTTCCGGGGAGGAGATCAATTGCGAGTTTAAGAGACGAGATTTCACACTAGATTGGCACGACTGCTTCCAGGCCATACACCAGTTGAAAAGGTGTGAACCCGGTTGCATTCCTTACCGATGTCCGGTAAGCCTACAAGGCTGAGTACAGGATTAGGTGCCACCTTCTTTTGTGAACTCCGATCATCCTTTGCAACATACGCTTCAGGACTTTGTTGATTGCTTCAACTCGTCCGTTGGCTTGTGGATAATACAGGGTGGAGCTGTCGTGAGATAGCCCTAGCTTGGCACCTAATTCGACCATCATTCTATTGCGAAAATGCAATCCATGTTCTGTAACTATAGCTTGTGGTACGCCGAACCTGGCGACTACATGATTGAAAAAGAAAAGGGCAGCTGTTTCACCAGTGTTATCTAATGTAGGCATCACCTCGGCCCATTTGGTGAAATAGTCAATGGCGACTATAATATACCCATGCCCCCCGGTCGAGGTGGGGTTACATGTCATGAAATCGATGCCCCATTTGGCGAAAGGCCCAACAACAACTATTGGCTGTAAAGGTGCGGGTGGTCTTCTGGTTTTGCTATCAAAAATTTGACAAGCATGGCAACTTCTGACTGCGGTTATGCAATCTTTGAACATGGTTGGCCAAAAGTATCCTACTCGTAAGATTTTTTGTGCTGTAGCATATCCAGATTGATGCCCCCCACATGCACCTGAATGACACTCATTCAGGGCTTTTTCGGCCTCTTCATGGGTGAGGCACCTCCTCAGAACTGTATCGATATCGCGACGGTAAAGCGTATCACCGACGATCATGTAGTCTTTCGCTTGGTATCGTATACGTTTATGTTCTGAGTGAGAGGTGTCAGGCCTGAATTTTTGGGTTTGGAGATAAATTATTATATCTCCATACCACTCATTGCTTGCAGATATCAGAAACAAACTTTCGTCCACGATTGATTCTTCGGATGTTTCATCGTTGGACGACGATGGGAGATCGCACAATAATTCTACGAAAACTAAAGCTTTCTTTGATTTGGATTTTACAAATTCCAGATCAAACTCTTGAGGGATCACTATCCATTTTGAATATTTGCCCCCCAGCAACTGTCGCGACAATATATAAGTCATGGGGTTGTAATCTGATAGAATGGTAGTTTTCCGAAAGAGGACATAATGTCGAAATCTTTGTATCGCTTGAACAACAGTGAGTGCTAGCTTTTCAACGTAAGAATATTTTCTTTCTGTATCATTCAAGTTTTTGCTTAAATAATATATAGGATGTTCAATTCCATCAACTTCTTGAACTAAAACCATCGCAATGGCTGTATCTGCTGCAGCCAGATATAGGTTAAAATCTCTTTGATAGTCCGGGGCATACATTAATGATGATTTTACTAGAGAATATTTTAGAGCATCAAAGGAACCTTGCGCCACCTGATCCCAGACAAAAGGTACGTCCTTTTTCAAAAGACGAGTATAACCTTTAGCAAGTTCTGCGTAATTTGGAATGAACTTCCTCAGAAAGTTTGCTTTCCCTTGGAGTTTCTGAATCTGAAGCATATTTGAAGGTGGAGGCAAATTAATGATTGCCTAAACCTTGCAAGGGTCGAGACGAATCCCATCATTAGAGACTACAAAGCCAAGCAAATGACCAGAACCGACGCAAAATACACATTCGTGCGGATTGAGTCTTATTTTGTAGTGTCGGCAACGTAGAAATATCTCTCTTAAATGCTGCGGATGATCAGTCCACTTTTGCGAATGAGCCGGAAGGTCGTCGAGATATGGTTGAACGATGTTCTTGATGTCATGGAAGGCATAATTCATTGCCCTCTGAAACATCGCCCCTGCGTTCTTTAAACCAAAGGGTAATTTTCGATAAGCGAATGTGCCCCACGGAAAAATGAATGCAATCTTTGACTGGTCCTGTGGGCGGATATTTATTTGATTATACCCGGAAAATCCATCCATGAATGAAAAGATTTCACATCTGGCGCATTCATCAATTATCTCGTCGATGAAGGGTGTAGGGTAGTTGTTTTTCGGACAAGCTTGGTTTACATCCCTATAATTGACACACACTCTAATTGTCCCTTGTTTCTTCATGACAGGGACAATATTCGATACCCAATCGGTTAGAGGAACCGGGTAGATGAAACTAGCATGGAAGAGATTTTCAACTTCTGCTTTAATGGCAGCGGCTTTCTTGGGGTGCACCTGCCGAAGCCGTTGTCTTACTGGTTTGACATCAGGATACATCTTAATTTCGTGTTCAACGATACTTGAGTCAATGCCTGGCATTTCATCATATGACCAAGCAAAGACATCTCTGAACTCGCAAAAAAGAGCGTTATATATTTCCAGTTCTGAAGGAGAACAACCTTTGCCAACATAAATATTCTCTACAACATTTGTTTTAGTCGAGATATTTATGGCTATAGTCTTTTCAATATTGGATAAGTTTCGCTCGGAATCCACCGTATTTAAAGTGTTTGATAGGAATTCAAAAACTGAAGGGTGGTAAAGGTCATGTTGAGTATCTTCTTCATAATCTGGAAGAAGGGAACAATGGTGGCAATCATTCCATGGTGCCCCCTCAATCAACATTGATTGTAGGATTCCTTCGTTAGTCCCATGCACTTTCGACCATGAATCTAATGGGGTACCATATTCTCTAGACCTATCTACCCAAACACTTGATGAGCGTTGATTTGGGTTCTCCTCCCATGCCCGAAACATTGATTGCTACAATATTTCTATGGGGCTTGGGGGAAAAACCATTTCATGATCCATGTTGATATCGTCTTCTGAGATCTTCGTGGAAGATATCATGTTGCAGGCTCCTACCAATGCTACTTCTCCTATATAGATTGGAGGTGGAAGTGCGAAAGTTCCCATTAATGTGGGGTCTTTCAGTAGGCCTACTCCAATATCTTGAAGCGAATGGTTGCTCCCATGGATCATGGGAATGCTTCCCGTAACTTGTGAACCATTAGGGAGGAAGTCTTGTTGTTCGACGATCGTAATCCCTCCTTGAAAAGGGAATGCGATCTTCCTAAAATAAGTCGACACTACAGCTGCCATGGCATATATCCACAGTCTTCCTAGTAGGATGTTGTAGTCCAGATTCCCATCGATGACTTCAACATCTATTTCTACTGTTTTTCCCCCCAATTCAACCTTCAAGTTATTTAGGATATCGCACGGGGTATAGGTCCTTCCGTCGAATGCTTTCAATGTAATCGAAGATCGCGACAAGGTCAGAGACCCTAAAGTTTTCCAGCAACTCATCGACATAATACACGTAGATGCCCCATCATCAATGATTGTTCGGTGAACAGTTTTGTTGAGGGCTTTCACTTGAATAAGGAAAGCTATTTGAGCTGGTAACGGAGGATCGTATCCTTTGTGGTCGAAGGATACAAGATTGGAATCCTTACGATCAACCCCACCAATAGCCGATAACAAAGCCTGCCTTTGGGATGGACAATTTTGTAGTACTTCAAGAGTCGACATAGCGGATGGCGATTGGGCCAAATCTTCCACTATGTTATAATGCTGCGCCGCTCTGGCGTGAGAATTAAATGTTGACTTGTGTACTACTCCCTTTGGCGGTTTTATTGTTAATTCATGAATGATGGGCGGTACAACTTCTGTCGAAGTTGTTGTCGAACTGCTTGGTTGATCTTTATCCTTGTCGTTCGACAGCTGCGGATTCCCGTAATCTTTGTTCCTTGTCGAAACCAAAGCATCATTTTGTTGCTTGGAGATCGACAACATTAGCACTTGCGACGGGGAAGCATTTCCACTATCAACCAGATTTTGACCTGGATTTGGGAACGGATCAGTTAACACAGCTGAGGTTTGCGAACTTTTGAAGAACCTTTTAAGCTCAGCTTTGTATGGACAATTGCCTGTCCAATGATCCTCATCACATATTTGACATGGATTTTTTGGTTTCCCTTTCCCAGGAGGGTTTGAAGAAGTTTTTCTGGGAGATGACTCACCCTGTTTCTTCTTCTTCCCTTTGTTTTGCTTCTTCTTGCTTCCTGGTTGATTGGTTTCTTTGCCTTTATCTGCTGATACGGCATTTACTTCCGAAGCAAGAATTTCTTCTTTTGCATTTTGATCTGAAGTCTTACGGGCTTTCTTAGACGAAGCCTTTGTCGATTTCGCGTTTGTCGTGCCAATCACACCATCGCCGGCATGAGAGTCACTATTTGATTTAGGAGGAGGAGGAATTGAGAATTCTGGTCTAGGGGCGTCAGGTATTTTGTCGTAGAGCGTGCCAGACTGAGTGTAGACTAAGTCTAGATATTGTGCACGAGCAATAACTTGCTCCTCCGTTACGACTCCCCCCTTGGCCACATCTTCTGTTATGGCAGGATGTAATGACTTGATAAACCATTCAGCTAATAGCTGATCGGGAACGTACGTTTTCACCATCCCACGACGACGACGCCACTCATGTATATGATCAGATATATGAGTGGCCGTTGTCTGCTTGAAGTTGGTTAAGATTTCCGTTCCCGTTTCATACCTTATCGGTAATTGAAAATGGGTTAAGAAAGTCGTGGCTAGGGAGCTGAAATTGTTGAACGAAGCTCTAGGTAATTCAATATACCATTTAGCCGCTGGACCCGTTAACGTCCTCTGAAAGAGGCGAAGCCTTATCGAATCATCGTTTAAGGTGTTTGATGAACACCATAGATGAAAGGTCATCACGTGATTCGATGGATCTTCACCGGATTTCCATTAAATTTAGGAATGTCTGAAGGAAGTTTGTGAGGAATCGCTGGCCACCATGGGGCGTAAGCAATTGGATCGTTTTTTAACCGGTGTAAATCGGGTAACTCTAAAGTTGCCACGAATGGTAACTGTTTATTCAGGTTAGGTGAAGCATACCCAGGGTACGATGGAATTGCCTGAGCAGTGGGCCTTTGCATACCAGCATAATGTAATTGATGTTGGTATGACTGATACGGCTGGTGGACTTGACCACTGTAAAGTGGTTGGTTTTGACCGTTTTGGATATACGGTTGTCCACTGTTCGTAAAGATCTGCTGCTCAGAACCTTGGTACACTTGCTGGAATTGTGGTTGTTCGTATTGCACCAGCCACGGTTGTGAAGCCATGCTCTGTTGCGCTATACTAACCGTCGGACCAAGATGTGGGGTAATTGTACCCGTTTGGACCTACGTCGCCCCACCAGTAGGCGATTATGGTTGAGTCACAGGGTCAAGGGGCTGTTGCATTACAACCTGAGAAATCTGAGGTTGACATACAACAGGCAACGTTTGAACTTGCGACACTGTCACAATAGCCAGTGTGGTCGGGATGTTCGACACAGGTACACATTGTTGCATAGAATACACAACCCTTGGTTGTTGAGGTAGCATAGGTACCCAACCACTTGATGTAACTCCAGTATAACCTGAATACTGTTGTGAACTCCCGTATGGATATCCACCCAGAAGGGGTAATGAAAGGGCATATTGCCCCCCATACGGTAGCAATCCGGAACTCAAGGGGATTGTTTGTCCTTGGGGACTGGATTGCCCAAATTGACCTCCAAATGGATCAATCTGGCGAGTCTCAACATAAGAGTTGCCGGATATTATTCCGGAGGAACGAACTGGAACGGACCACACTGTCGAAATAGTCCCTGGGTGGACTCCTTCTAGCGGTTGTGAGCTAGTCGGGACAGATGGTAAGCCGAAAAACATTGTCGGAGTGACGGCAGGGAGTTCTGCTGTCGCTGTGTCATTCGACACAATCCTAGATGTTGACGGTTGTTCAGACATTTTGAGTCTATCCAAGAGATTACCTAGCGATTCTACAGGAACTTCCACTTGTGGTAGACTAACTTCTGATGAAGGAAATAGAGTGACCCCGACTCCAAAATGTGTTGGAGTACTTGCTTGCGGATCTTCTACAATTTCCTCTATTGCAATCAAACCAGGTGGAAGAGGAAGACCGTCAGGTCCGTAAAATATTTCTGGTGCCGAAGAAGGGGTTGAATCAACAGCGACAGATGTTTGAAGAACAATACTCTCTGGACCGGTTACAGATGGAACTGGTTCAGTAACGCAAGTATTTGCTCCCAGACTAGGATCAGTGTTACTGTCCCTCTGTGGTTGTTGAACTTCTTCTATAGAGGCAGGGTTTCTTGAAATGTTTGGAGTAACCGGAATCTCAGATGTTGTTGGAACACTTGTTCTAACTTTGATAGGAAATTTTGAACCGGTTAAACGAGTTCGCTTTGTCCGTACTGTTTTTGATTCCGGAGACAAAGACGATTGACAAATAAGCCTCCGCGAACGACGGGGTTTCAATTGACTTTCTTCCACGATTGCGGATTACTCGATCAACCAAAATAAAAAAGGGAAAATGTGTTTCCGAGTTAAATGAATTTTTAGACGCTTTTAGACACAACTTGCTTTTTCACTTTTAAAGAGTCGAGAAAAAGCTAAAGATGACTCTAGTCTCCTTCGATGTTTTAACAAGCCTGAAGTGACAAATGCTCGGATGGAATTTTTCTGTTATAGAGTCTGAAAAAGGCCAAAAGGAACTGCTATGGAGTTCTAGGCAGAGGGTGTGCCAAACTTTTCGCAAAACCGCAGAATAATTTTTAGGGTACGGGCGGTCGATCTTCCTGAATGTTGTGTTCAGTGCATTGCAATTAGTAGGGCGGCCGACACGACTTCCTAAGGATAAAGGTTTTATGCCTATAGGGGTCTCCCAATATATACGCGACGGTACGTGGGAGCACAATCTGTACTAGCGCTATCGTACCTCAGGAGGAATCACCCACCATCAACGAGATCGACAGTCACCAGGCTTTACGACGCCGGAACACGTCTCTAGCCTAGATCTCTATGTTGTGCGTTATGTTGCAAAGCTTTGTTAAGTTCATTCAATTTATTTTAGGTTGATCTTTTTAGAAGTTTACCTTTTGAGGTTCACCACGAGATGTATGATACAATTCCTAAATGCAGTCTAAAGATGATAAGCAAGCTTTATATCTTTTCAACTTATGAAAATCCTAGCTACTAAGGGAAAAGAAAGACACCATCTTTTCTCAAAGAGCAATCAACACACTCTAATGCACTTTTCCTAAATCAGACATGCAAACTATCAAGATGCAAATGTGATGAGCCCCAAAAGTGGACATTTATTTGGGCTCATTCAACCTCCTAATTTGACTTAATCCACCATTCTCATTAGTTTATTGCATGTTTTTGATTATATTTATGTTAATAGAGTGAATTTGGTTAGTCATTATGCCAACAAGTCTAATGGGTGCTTTGTGTAGCCTTTTTAGTCAACTTGGAGACAAAATTGAAGGTCTTAATGAGCACTTGGCAGCCAAATTCGTGGGAGAACAAGCTAGAGGATTTGTAGGAAGGTGTCCCCTTCATTTATGGTCCCTTACCTCGAATTCTCCACCATCAGCTCAGAGTTCAAGGGCCACCGAATCAATCAGCACAGGGGCAGCCAAGCAAGTCAAGTAGGACTGCTGTTAACTCCAAGTTTTGGGCAGCTGAGTCCCTAAAGTTTAGGAGGACTGTTGGGTCCTCAATTTGTATAAATAAGAAGGCTTAGGGCCTCATTTTGGTTAGCCAGTGTAGCCAGTGGATGTTAGCTAGTTAGCCAGTAGATAGTAGCTAGTAGTTAGTCATTTCATAGCCTTGTTGTAGTCATTTTGTAATTCGATTTGTATGCAATAGATTAGATTTTCTTTCAGCTCATTCTCAAGCTCTCCTTGTGGACAGTTTTGATGTAACTATTCATTCTTGATTAATAAAGATGAATCCAGCTTTGCACCAGCTCTAAATCTCTCTTGGGAGGCTGTAGATCTTGGGGTTGGGCCCATCTCAAGCACCTAGTACCTCCCCTGTTTATCTTTATGTGTGTTCGCTGCGTTCTTAAAACAAAATCTGCTCTTTAGATCTTGCTTTGTTATTTTGGTTGTTGTTGGTCAAAGTAGCTTTTTATGTTTGGGAATTGATTGGTAGGAGTTCGTCATGCATTTAGATCTTTCGGAATGTTCTTGCTCACGTGATGTACATGATTCTCTTTCCAAACGAGGCTGTTGTTTATTCATTTCATTGATAGTTAGATTAAGTTAGCTAGGACTTAGTTTGTTTGCAAGAATTCATTGATTCGGTTGAATGTGCATTGTGCAGGGCATCTCTATCACTCACTCACATGGTCAAGCTTCATCAGAGCCATCTGATTCATCCCATATCTAGGCTTCTCGCTTCACACCCATCCTCTTGCCCATGTAACCCTACCTTCTTCTCCATTGTTGTCTCAACTACCTTAAAGACAAATCAGCCTTCCACATATCATCTCACCACTCCATCCATCAGTTCCTGGGTCACTTCAGACCCCCATCCTACCTCCATAACCATCCATGCATCTTCCATCAATCACCCATCCTCAAAAATCCCATTTCGAAACATCCTGTAGAAGAATTACAGAACATCCTGTAGAAACCCCTGCAGACTTCGTGTAGAAGTTCATAAACACGGTTGCATGGCATCCTGACTTTGTGAAACTCTCTGAAAGGATGATAGGGATCCCTTAGACCCTCTCTGTACCATCCCAACCTTTTCCAAGCATTCCTCCTCCTTGATCCATCCCTGCACAGTGAAAAGCCAGTTAAAAGCACATGCATGATAATTCTAATAACTTAATCAAAAATACAAAAAGATGTTTTCTTCAGATAGTGATAACTTAGACACATGCATTTTACCTTCCTAGAAGTAATGGCATCTCTTTTCTTAGTTTGCATTCTCTCCTTTGCATCAGTAGGACTAGCTGGTAGAATTAGGGTTTGCTAGGGTTTGTGTTTCTTTTTGGCTTTCAGTTTCTTTTCGCAATTAGATTAGCTTCTTTCGAGTTAGCTTTCATCCATCAATTAAAAAGCTTCTTCTAAGAGCTCATAGAAGTTGGCTTAAGCTCCTAGCGGACTGGTGCTAGCTGACCAAGTGACAGCTGCGGCAAGAGCTAGTACTTGTGCATACAACACCGTCGCTTCCAAGTTTGTTATGAACTACCGGGTTGATAAAATTAAAGGAGGGAGTTCCAGGAGTTGTAGCATTATTGCTATAATACTGGAGCCCACCATCTTTTTGGCGCCGTTGCCGGGGAAGCGTCAGAGTATTAGTGATTGTTGCTTTTCTTCTATTTTCTACTACAATCTTCTTCTAAGTAGTTTATTTCATTTCCATTATGCAATTTCATTTATGCAAAAGTAGATTAGCATTTCCTGGTTTCATAGATTAGCATTTCAATTCCGCAAGCGTAGACTAGCATTTCATTCCTGCAATTTCATTTGAGCAAAATAGATTAGTCCTTTCCTGCTTTCGTTTCAATTCCGCATTTTCATTTTAGCAAGATAGTTAGTTGCAGTTCAATCTATTTTAGTTTTGCAGGTACAAGAAGAAAAATACAAAAAATCAACCAAAAAGATTTCCTTTCATGCCTTGTAGGAGTAGAGATAAGTTAGAAAAATGATTGCACAACACCCCCACTGCTTCACACAGCCAACCTTCTCTCTCTTATTCGATGGCTGTGACTAAGAAGAACCCCTGGGTGGACATCAAGGCATATTTAAAGAACCTCTAAGGGAGAAGAAGAATAAAACATTCCTCTAAGCGAATGGCTACAAGCAGAAATGTTGGGAGCAACATCTTGTCCAAAGATGAATTTGAAAATCAGATCAAAGATTTCAAGAGTGATATGAGGCAGTTTCTTGCCATGCAACTGGATACCTTGCAGATCCAACAAAAGCAAGAGGAAGCCAAGAGGGCTTTGGTCATTTTTTTGTCCTAGGTGCACTAGAAAGCATCCTAGGAACGAATGTCTATTGTACTCCATAGAAGTGTGTTTTGTCTGTGAAGAATACCATCCTACAGATCAGTGCCCTTCCTTACCCAGATTCAAAGCTGCATATCAGAGAGCCAAAGGAGCCACTGAATCACCATATTATATGAACCAAAGGAGGCCGCATGGACCTCGAGCTTACTAGCAAGAACTACAAGGGACATCCGAGACCTATTATGACCCCTATCAAGCCACTTTCATGCCTTCTTGGGGTCCCCCTGCTCATCCTTCCTGGTTCACACCTCCTCCTTGTTCCTTCACAGATCCATATTATGCCCAACCAACTGCTCATTTGTTTCACTCTTATGCTCAGCCATAGCCTCAGTGGAATGCACCTTATTAGGAGTGGAGGCCCCAATACAACACTCCTCCCGCTTATTTTCCTCCACCACCTGCTCATCCACAACCATCGCCTCCTGCTCCACCAAGGCAACCCCAAATGCCTGCCCAACCACAATGCCATCCACCTCCATCTCAATTACACACCTCCACTCAACTACCCATACCACCATTTCCAAAACCATACAATGGAGTAGCTCAACCCCATTGCAAATCTGAGGCACAACATATCCAAACAACTCCTCTTGAGCCCGATGATCTTCACTAAAGCTCAGGAAGAGTGTTGCAAAGCAGAGATTATATTGACAACATTGAAGGACCAAAAGCAAAAGAAGATTCCAAAGAGGAGATCAAAGAACCATGGGCTGCACTTGATGAAGAGAAGAGATCAGAATCAGAGATTGAGAGGGTTCCCTCATGGTTACCATCAAATCTTCCATGTATTCAAGAGAAAGATCAACAAAAAGAGGAAGATCAGAAGATCATGATAGAAGGTGACATGAAGAATGATCCAGATCAGCAAAAGAACCAAGGATATCAAAGCTATATTGAGATATGGTTTCAGAAGGTCACTAAGTTGCAGCAGTACTTTCTTCCTCAGCTTTGTTTGATCCCTTCAACGCCAGATCATTTGGTCTTTGAGATCTGGATACTTGTCCAAGCATGCATTTCGAGCCTTCACATCATTTTTTCTCTAATCTCGATGTGCACATGGCTCCATTGGAAGTATTCTTATACTTGAAAATGATTTTGTTTTTCAAGTAGGGTAGGGTAGAAAAAAAAAAAAGAAAAAAAAGAGAAAAAATGAAAATAAGAGAAAAATAAAAATCTAAGGTGAAAACCTCCTTGGAGGCGCCTTAGATTGGCTCATTGATTGAAAACCTCCATGAGGTGGTCAATGGGTTGGAAAAAAGAGAAAATAAAAATGGAATAAGATCCCTGGGTGAAAACCTTCCTTGGAGGCACCCAGGGCAGGCAATTAGGGTGAAAACCTCCATGAGGCGCCCTAGTTGTTTTTCAAAAAAAAAAAGAGAGAAAAAGAAAAGAAAAATAAAACTAATCTCCATTGGCTAATTGCAGGTTGCAAGAAGGACGTTTCATGACAGGAGGAGCACTCAAATCAAGGTCAAAGGAATTTTCTTGTGCCTTCTACAGGAAGCTCTGTATTTCTACAGGAAACATCCTTTAGAACCTTTGGACGAACCAAATTCAAGTCTAAAATGGAATCTGATGGTGGGAATCTGTTGATTAGGCCTACAAGCACTTGTGTGTCCATCCCTTGCATTTCTCCATCATTTTTTCCACCTCATTGTGCTTCTCATTGTGCTTCTACAGGAACTTCCTGTAGAAATTGTGGGAAACTAGACATGGATTTCAAAAAGTGGTTTGGCGAACATGGTAGCTTCCTCAAGGGTTCAGAAGCCCTCATGCAATCTTCCAACTCCTCCTCCATCATCTCCATACCTGCATCACAGCCCAAGCTCAGTTTTTCCTTCCATGCAACCACTTGCAAAAAGCCTTGAAGCAAAAAGACATAGAACAAAATTTGTTTTTGCCATAACTTGAGAACCATGCATCCATTTGACAAACCGTTTTATGGGGAATTGTACAAGGTTGATGGCAACATGCCTGAGAAGTTCCATGCAATTCCGGTGCACGGTTTCCAAGAAATCAGCCTCCATCACCATCAACAATTTTTGCATTTTCTCCATATCCGTGCATCCGTTTCAAAACCTGTTTCATGGGGATATGCATGTGAGTGATGGTAACCTACCCAAGCAGTTTCAGCCGATTCCGATGCACGGTTTCCGAGAAATCGAGCTCTGAAATCTTCAGCCATTTTCCATTTTTCTCGAAATCCGTGCATCCATTGATCACATGTTTTCTATGGGAGATGCATCATGATGATAGAAACACGCTCAGCAAGTTTCAGGTCAATCCGCTTTACCGCTTGGGAGAAATGGCGAAAACAAGTTCTGGTTCTGTGACATTGCAGCAGCAGCAGCTTGTACGTGCAGATCTGAATGTGGAAACAAATGCATGCAGCTTAGATCCGGTCAGAGGACACCTGCATAAGGAAAAGCAATCAAAAATCATCAGCCAAGCCCTCATGCAACCAAAGGGTCCAAGCATGCAACAGCAGAATCAGAGCATGCAGCAGCAAAAAGCTTCACAAGCAGCCATTTGACTTCAGGTACGTGACTAAACCTTGTTCATCTATTACATGAATCTAGTCTAAGCACTGCATGAATGAATGGAATGGTGAAATTAAGCCATGAATGTAGCAAGACACCCAGTTCTCTAGCACTCACGAGAAAGTCACGCAACATGCACGGGTCAGTCATGCACGTGAAATTTAAAAAACACAGACAGTGTGGGCAGTCTAACTCCAGTGCAATTGATGGATGAGATTACAGGCATAGCACACACAGTTAACCACTGCAGTTCATGATAGCACAACAGTTGCATGGGCCATCACACGTCGTTGCCACCTCACACCACCAACAATCACGCAGACATCAATGAGCGCTCAGCTGTTAGTCAACTTGCACACAACTGGAAGTGTGGATTTTGTTGGTAATTTTTATTAGCACAAGAGAAGCCGCCATCAAGATTGCTACAGAAAGCTCTGATGCCATTGCAGAACTACAGTTTGCAAAAACACACAAATGAGGGGGCTATGGAGCATATACAGCGGAAGATTGCCAGACCAGTAAATGCAGATCCATCTGCAAAGTTTTGTTCAATAGCAATGGAAAGTTCATTTGGAACAAAAGCAAGAGAAGCTAGAGCCATTGATTTTGCAAAAAAAAATGTGATGGCTATGACTGGTGCAAAGGTTCAGGAAGAACTTTATGTGAAACAAGGGTCGGTACTTATTTGAATGTTGAAGAAAAGAAGAAATTGAGATCCGGTGTTAAAGTGAATTTTGACTTTCTTTCTAACCACAAAAAGCTGCAGTTTACACTGACTTAGGCATTTAGCCTTCTTCCTCATCACTTGAAAGCAGTAAAAGTCAGATGGATTTGATTAAAGCAGAGAGCCTCCCTGATTCGAGTACTTTATCTATTATTCAGGCAGATTATAATGTCATATCAAGTATCGGGTGGTTCTATTCTTTCAGTTTTTCATAAAAGTCTCTTTGAAGTATCAGCACAAAAGGATGAACCCGCTAGAAAAGACAGTACAAGCATAAAGAAGCATCCAAAGTAACTGTGAAGGATTTCCACAGAGATGGTGCAAAACATGCCATGAAAGATCAGGCTGATGACAGATGTTAAGAAAGAAGTCAACATGGATGCTGCAAGCATACCTTGAAACAAGCCAAGTTCGAGCACTTTGACAGAGAGAGTTCAAAGGAAACGAAAGGGAAATGAACAGAAATCTTGTCAAAATCTAAATTTAAGAAAAGAAAATATGCCTCTGAGCAAAGACTGCGTTTCAAATATTGTTGATACACAGTTTTTTCAAGACCAAACTGCAGGAGTATTATGTCGGTTTACAGTATCCACAGACCCCGATTTACAACTCAAAGCTACTGGAGCTGATGTTATATCAATTCTTGTAAGGGTTCTTCAATCTGATACTCCTTTAGCAAAGTGCAGGGCAGCCATTTCACTTGAGCAATTTTCACAGAATTCAGGAAATTTGAGCCCACCAGTCAAGAAAAAGCAAGGTTTTTTAGGTTTCTCACCTTCTTCTGTTAGGCGGTGTAGAGTTCATAGAGGTGTCTGTTCAGATTAGAACTTCTTTCTGTCTTGTTGAGGCAGAGAAACCAGTTAAAGGCCTGGAAACACTTTTTCCCATCCAGCTTTGGCATGCAATATCTATTCTCAGGCAGTTCATTGTACTTGTGTGCTTTTATAATACATTAGACTTGCCATTTGTGTTGGATTCGTCAGCTTTCAGGCAGCACAGTTCAAGGAGAAAGCACCCTCATCCAAGCAGGCTAAGACAGTGCTGACTGTTTCTACAGGAAGACAGAGAACTGTTAGTAGACTGTTTCTATAGGAAGTTAGCAGACTGTTTCTACAGGAAGCTAGCAGACTGTTTCTACAGGAAGCCAGCGAACTGTTTCTATAGGAAGTTTGAAAAGAGGGAATCCAAAGGACGAATCGGCCAAGATGTTAGCCAAAGAAGCCACCAAGGCCATCAAAGATGAGGAGAGAGATTGGTTGCTCAGAGGATGAGCAACACTTTCAGTAGGGGGGTGATGATGAGCCCCAAAAATGGACAATTATTTGGGCTCATTCAACCTCCTAATTTGACTTAATCCACCATTCTCATTAGTTTATTGCATGTTTTTGATTATATTTATGTTAATAGAGTGACTTTGGTTAGTCATTATGCCAACAAGTCTAATGGGTGCTTTGTGTAGCCTTTTTGGTCAACTTGGAGACAAAATTGAAGGTCTTAATGAGTACTTGGCAGCCAAATTCGTGGGAGAACAAGCTAGAGGATTTGTAGGAAGGTGTCCCCTTCATTTATGGGCCCTTACCTCGAATTCTCCACCATCAGCTCGGAGTTCAAGGGCCACCGAATCAATCAGCACAAGGGCAGCCAAGCAGGTCAAGTAGGACTGCTGTTAACTCCAAGTTTTGGGCAGCCGAGTCCCTAAAGTTTAGGAGGACTGTTGGGTCTTCAATTTGTATAAATAAGAAGGTTTAGGGCCTCATTTTGGTTAGCCAGTGTAGCCAGTGGATGTTAGCTAGTTAGCCAGTAGATAGTAGCTAGTAGTTAGTCATTTCATAGCCTTGTTGTAGTCATTTTGTAATTCGATTTGTATGCAATAGATTAGCTTTGCTTTCAGCTCATTCTCAAGCTCTCCTTGTGGACAGTTTTGATGTAACTCTTCATTCTTGATTAATAAAGATGAATCCAGCTTTGCACCAGCTCTAAATCTCTCTTGGGAGGCTGTAGCTCTTGGGGTTGGGCCCATCTCAAGCGCCCAGTACCTCCCCTGTTTATCTTTATGTGTGTTCGCTGCGTTCTTAAAATAAAATCTTCTCTTTAGATCTTGCTTTGTTATTTTGGTTGTTGTTGTTGGTCAAAGTAGCTTTTATGTTTGGGAATCGATTGGTAGGAGTTTGTCATGCATTTAGATCTTTCGGAATGTTCTTGCTCACGTGATGTACATGGTTCTCTTTCCAAACGAGGCTGCTGTTTATTCATTTCATTGATAGTTAGATTAAGTTAGCTAGGACTTAGTTTGTTTGCAAGAATTCATTGATTCGGTTGAATGTGCATTGTGCAGGACATCTCTATCACTCACTCACATGGTCAAGCTTCATCAGAGCCATCTGATTCATCCCATATCTAGGCTTCTCGCTTCACACCCATCCTCTTGCCCACGTAACCCTACCTTCTTCTCCATTGTTGTCTCAACTACCTTAAAGCCAAATCAGCCTTCCACATATCATCTCACCACTCCATCCATCAGTTCCTGGGTCACTTCAGACCCCCATCCTACCTCCATAACCATCCATGCATCTTCCATCAATCACCCATCCTCAAAAATCCCATTTCGAAACATCATGTAGAAGAATTACAGAACATCCTGTAGAAACCCCTGCAGACTTCGTGTAGAAGTTCATAAACACGGTTGCATGGCATCCTGACTTTGTGAAACTCTCTGAAAGGATGATAGGGATCCCTTAGACCCTCTCTGTACCATCCCAACCTTTTCCAAGCATTCCTCCTCCTTGATCCATCCCTACACAGTGAAAAGCCAGTTAAAAGCACATGCATGATAATTCTAATAACTTAATCAAAAATACAAAAATATGTTTTCTTCAGATAGTGATAACTTAGACACATGCATTTTACCTTCCTAGAAGTAATGGCATCTCTTTTCTTAGTTTGCATTCTCTCCTTTGCATCAGTAGGACTAGCTGGTAGAATTAGGGTTTGCTAGGGTTTGTGTTTCTTTTTGGCTTTCAATTTATTTTCGCAATTAGATTAGCTTCTTTCGAGTTAGCTTTCATCCATCAATTAAAAAGCTTCTTCTAAGAGCTCATAGAAGTTGGCTTAAGCTCCTAGCGGACTGGTGCCAGGTGACCAAGTGACAGTTGCGGCAAGAGCTAGTACTTGTGCATACAACACCGTCGCTTCCAAGTTTGTTACGAACTACCGGGTTGATAAAATTAAAGAAGGGAGTTCCAGGAGTTGTAGCATTATTGCTACAATACTGGAGGCCACCAAAATGCATATTGCAGGTGTTTGTTTTCTGCTTTCTTAGTATTGATGGCTACAAAGAAAGCTTTTTGTACAACTTTGAATTCGCTTTTAAATGACAAATACAAACAAGTTCACTTTTTCGAAATCAGAGAGGGTAGAAGAGATTACAACACTTAACGATTTTCGAAATGAATACTTGTTTTGACACTTAAAAGAGACAAACTCAAACCAAAAAAAAAATTGAATGTATAATCAACTGTAATCAGCCAATGAAATCTCTCCTAAGATCACAATCAACAGATCTGAATCAAGGGCTACAGGATGACTATTTCACTCTTGCAAAGGAAAACTGTAAATGATGCCACAAACACATAAAAATACTCACAGTCTTTTTGTACAAAAGGAGGCGGAATTTAAGCAGAGAAAAGGAGTTATCAGACTAGTACCTATGCTGGTTACAGGCTGCAAAAATCAGAGATCAAAACAAGGAAAAACAGAGCAGAGAACCCCAGCTGCACAAGGCCTAACTGGTTCAGCGCAACCTCAACACAGGGGTTTTGAAATTCAGCGCAGGTAGCCTTTACGGGACCTGCATTGAAATGCAGAATCCCTTCACAGGGTCTGCGCTGAAGGAGAAACTCTCGTTTCTCACTGGGTTCTGGGTCACAGATTGCTATTTAATCTACAATTTGAGGCCAAATAAAAGCAACAAGAAAGGTACAATCAGAGGGATGCTTTGAGGGAGTACTAAGATCTATCACAACGGATCATCAAATCATTTGTGAGTCCATTGTTCAGATCATAGACAAGTCCAGTGATTGGATCAAAGCAACAACTGCCTACTTTGCATATGAGAAAAGCAGATGCAGTTCGATTGTTGTTGTTGAGTCTATGAAACAAACAATGATAGAGACACAAATAAAATGACTAAACAGATCTCCCCAGCGGAGTCGCCAATTTGTTGTGGGGAAAAATGCCTATGCAGGACGATCCTATCCACCTAAGGTGTGACAGTGCCTTAGCAACAAACAGAGACAGCTATTCTAGTATTTCTTCCTTTATGAATTAATAATGAAGAGAGATGGATGGACTAACCGGTGTCTTCTGTTTGTCCCTCGATCCAGTTTCCCTTCTCTTTGAGAGTTCCCAGCTACTTTCCTTCTCGCTCGCCCAGCTTCAAGAGGTTTATGCAAGATCACAAGAAGAGAACACTACACAAGACATGGATTCATATTCATAACTAGTTCAGGATTAGAAATAAACTAAACATACTAATGCATTCATACATCAAAGATACATCAGTATATAGGAGAAACCAAGATAGCTTTATTGATGAATAACAAGGTTCAGGAAGAGATACAACCCAGAGGGCTCCAATCCAGCATCTCCTTCCCAGCAAATGGAATTCCTATCTTCACCCCCTTCAAAGCATTAAGCACCCAATGATTCCAATCTCAAACCAACAACAATTCTTTGCAATAACAAAATTCTAGCCCCTAGACCTCATTGAGGAGAGATCCATATATAGATGTTCGGAGAGAGGATGAGTGAGCTTGATATCTGACTAGTGTCCTCTCCCTCTATCAGTTCTTGATTCCACTTGGAGGTTCTTGCTTCCACTTGGAGATTAGGAACCTCTTACTCATCACCAGTCGAATTCACTGAGGCAAGTGTCATTGAGGAAGATTCTGGAAGCTTCCTGGGTCTTGACACCTCTTGTAATGAACTTGCCACATGTCAACTCTCGCTCAGCGCAGGTAGTCAGTGTTGGCTTTGACATTCAGCGTAGGTAGCCAGTGTTGGCTTTGACATTCAGTGCAGATAGCTAGTGGAGCCACTGAATTGATCCTGAATTGACTTGTTTTTTAGCAGTTTCTGGTGGAGAACTTCTGTGAATTGCTGTGGTTTGTTAGCCTTGTTCCTCTAGGGGTAGGAACAACATGTTTAGGGACTTTGGATCCCTTAGATTATGGACATTTCATGCTCAATGCTGTAAGGCACAAAAATGTCTATAACAAGTGTGCATCGATTATAGGGATGTAAATCAAGCTTGTCCAAAAGACAACTACCCTACACCCTTTATTGACCAGATAATTGATGAATGTGACGGATGTGAAATCTTTTCATTTATGGATGGATTCTTTGGGTATAATCAAATAAATATCCGCCCACAGGACCAGTCAAAGATTGCATTTATTTGTCCGTGGGGCACATTTGCATATCACAAGTTACCCTTTGGTTTAAAGAACGTAGGGTCAACATTTCAGGGGGCAATGAATTATGCCTTCCATGACATCAAAAACATTGTTCAACCATATCTCGATGATTTTCTGGCTCATTCACGAATGCAGACTGTTATAGACATTTTTGTGCCTTACAGCTATAAGCATGAAATGTCCATAATCTAAGGGACCCAAAGTCCCTAAACATGTTGTTCCTACCCCTAGAGGAACAAGGCTAACAAACCATAGCAATTCACAGAAGTTCTCCACCAGAAACTGCTCAAAAACAAGTCAATTCAGGATCAATTCAGAGGCTCCACTAGCTGTCTGCGCTGAAATGCAAAGTCTGCACTGGCTACCTGCACTGCAACGCAGGTAGAAGCACTACCAGGGTGCGCTGAGCGGGAATTGACAAATGGCAAGTTCATTCAACAAGTTGTCAAGACCCTGGAAGCTTCCAGAATCTTCCTCAATGACACTTGCCTCAGTGAATTCGACTAGTGATGAGTAAGAGGTTCTCAATCTCCAAGTGGAAGCAAGAACCTCCAAGTGGAAGCAAGAACCGACAGAGGGAGAGGACACTAGTCAGATCTCAAGCTGACTCATCCTCTCTCCAAACATCTATATATGGATCTCTCCTCCATGAGATCTAGAGGCTGGAATTTTGTTATTGCAAAGAATTGCTGTTGGTTTGAGATTGGAATCATTGGGTGCTTAATGCTTTGAAGGAAGGTGAAGATAGGAATTTCATTTGCTCGGAAGGAGATGCTGGATTGGAGCCCTCTGGGTTGTATCTCTTCCTGAACCTTGTTATTCATCAATAAAGCTATCTTGGTTTCTCCTATATGCTGATGTGTCTTTGATGTATGATTGCATTAGTATGTTTAGTTTATTTCTAATCCTGAACTAGTTATGAATATGAATCTATGTCTTTGTGTAGTGTTATCTTCTTGTGATCTTGCAGGAACCTGTTGAAGCTGGGCGAGTGAGAAGGCAAGTAGCTGGGAACTCTCAAAGAGAAGAGAAACCGGATCGAGGGACAAACGGAAGACACTGGTTAGTCCATCCATCTCTCTTCATTCTTAATTCATAAAGGAAGAATACTAGAATAGCTGTCTCTGTGTGTTGCTAAGGCACTGTCACACCTTAGGTGGATAGGATCGTCCTGCATAGGCATTTTTCCCCACAACAAATTGGCGACTCCACTGGGGAGATCTGTTTAGTCATTTTATTTGTGTTTCTATCATTGTTTGTTTCATAGACTCAACAACAACAATCGAACTACATCTGCTATTCTCAGATGCAAAGTAGGTAGCTGTTGCTTTGATCCAATCACTGGATTTTGTCTATGATCTGAACAATGGACTCACAAATGATTTGATGATCCTTTGTGATAGATCTTAGCCCTCCTTCAAAGCATCCCTTTGATTGTAACTTGCTTGTTGCTTTTATTTGGCCTGAAACCGTAGATTAATTAGCAAACTGTGACCCAGAACCCAGTGAGAAACTCTCATTTCTCCTTCAGCGCAGACCCTGTGAAGAGGTTCTGCATTTCAACGCAGGTCCCGTGAAGGCTACCTGCGCTGAATGTCAAAACCCCTGTGTTGAGGGTACGTCGATCCAGTTAGGCCTTGTGCAGCTGGGGTTCTCTGGTCTGTTTTGCCTTGTTTTGATCTCTGATTTTTGCAGCCTGTAACCAGCATAGGTACCTATCTGATAACTCCTTTTCTCCGCTTAAATTCCGCCTCCTTTTGTACAAAAATATTGTGAGTGTTTTTATGTGTTTGTGACGTCATTTACAGTTTTCCTTTGCAATAGTGAAATAATCATCCTGTAGCCCTTGATTCATATCTGTTGATTGTGATCTTAGGAGAGAGTTCATTGGCTGTTTGCAGTTGATCATACATTTACTTTTTCTTTTGGTTTGAGTTTGTCTCTTTTAAGTGTCGAAACAAGTGTTCATTTCGAAAGTCGTAAAGTGTTGTATTCTCTTCTACCCTTTCTGGTTTCGAAAAAGTAAACTTGTTTGTATTTGTCATTTAAAAGCAAATTCAAATTTGTACAAAAAGCTTTCTTTTTTAGGCATCAATATTAAGAAAGCGGAAAACAATCACCTGCATTGTGCATTTGCATCTTGATAGTTTGCATGATTGATTTAGGAAAAGTGCATTAGAGTGTGCTGATTGCTCTTTGAGAAAAGATGGTGTCTTTCTTTTCCCTTTGTAGCTAGGATTTTCATAGTTGAAAAGATATAAAGCCTGCTTATCATCTTTAGACTGCATTTAGGAATTGTATCATACATCTCATGGTGAACCTCAAAAGGCAAAATTCTAAAAAGATCAACCTAAAATAAATTGAATGAACTTAACAACGCTTTGTAACTTAACGCACAACATAGAGGTCTAGGCTAGAGACGTGTTACGGCATCGTAAAGCCTGGTGACTGTCGATCTCGCTGATGGTGGGTGATTCCTCCTGAGGGACGATAGCGCCAGTACGGATTGTGCTCCCACGTACCGTCGCGTATATATTGGGAGACCCCTATAGGCATAAAACCTTTATCCTTAGGAAGCTGTGTCGGTCGCCCTACTGGTCGCAATGCACTGAACACAGCATTCAGGAAGATCGACCGCCCGTACCTTAAAAAGTATTCTGCGGTTTTGCGAAAAGTTTGGCACACCCTCTACCTAGAACTCCAGAGCAGTTCCTTTTGGCCTTTTTCAGACTCTATAATGGAAAAAGTCCATCCGAGCATTTGTCACTTTGGGCTCGTTAAAACATCGAAGGAGACTAGAGTCATCTTTAGCTTTTTCTCAAATCTTTAAAATTGAAAAAGCAAGTTGTGTCTAAAGCGTCGTTAAAATTTATTTTAAATGGAACAATCACCCCTATTCCTGCATTGATATTTAGGTTGAGAAAATGGAGCACACCAACCAAGGAATTCCCCTTGGTGGAAATCCTAGTCCCTTCTCCTCTTGGGGAGATGTTGGTGCGCCCTATATGGCCACATTGTCGCTTCCAGGACTGACAATTGGCTTGCCGGTCTGGCTCTTCTCAACCAATGTCGTTCAGAACACCACTATTCCTGAACAGTCGAATCAACAGTTAGACCAGACCAGAGTTGCCCACCAGCCTTCTACTTCATCTAATTCTTCCTCTCCTCCTTCCTCTTCGCTTGACGGAGCTGGTAAAACAAAAAACCAAGTTCCTAAGGAGAAGAAGGAAAAGAAGAAGAAAGAGAAGAAGAAGAAGGAGCCAAAAGCGACTGGGGGCAAACAAGTGTCGTCTGACAAAAATCCACACACAGCACTGACTAGGCCTAAATCGCCATGTGTCATATGCAAGGGAGACCCCTTCCACAGAGATTGTCCTTGCATCCCTCGGATACTAAGGAACTGGTCTCCCCGTTTGCACAATTCGGTGGCGTCAACCTCTGATAGTCATGTTGACAGCGCACCGTCAACTAGTGAAAGTGAAGCCACAAGACAGAGAGGGAAAGCTAGATTTCCCTGCAAACTGTGTGAAGGAAACCATGCCATCCACCGTTGTCCCTTCTTAGACGAGGCTAAAAGAGTTTTGGAAGATCGCCCAGTTTTACCAGTGCAACTTCCTCCTGGATATCAAAAACTCCTGCCAAGTCCTTCACCAGTTGAGAACCTGGCTGACCCGCTCAGGTGGTCAGCCGAAGCACCTATCATTGAGGATGAACCGTCTGAATCCATACCTGACGAAAGTCAAAAGGTTGAGGCGGCAGTTGACCCAGTTTTGCCTTCAGAGGCTCTATCTTCGAATGATACCATCACAGAGGAGAATAAAGACGACACCGTCCAAATTCTCTTCATCAACACAGACTCCGACGAACAAGTGGGAAATTTTCCCATTCCTTTATCTCAGGAAGGAAGTTCGTTAGATTCATATCCGGCCGTCTATTCGGTCCCACCACCAAGCAACCTAGTTGTCTCGTTGGACTGGAACCAACTAGGCAGACCCCGTTTGGCAGCAAGCATACCATTTAGAATTATCGTTCAAATATACAGAATGGTAATGGCTGGCACCATCATTGATGAGGGGGCATCTGTGAGTGTCCTTTCCTCTATTGCTTGGAAAGCGCTTGGTTCGCCTGCGCTTTTGCCTGAAATGAGAAATCTAACAGGATTTGATAAAGGAACCAGTCGACCTTTAGGGATCCTCCCCAATGTGCCTATTACATTGAAAGGGAAGACCGTTCAAATGAACGTGATGGTCGTTCAAGGACCCTTGGATTATAACCTACTCCTTGGACGAGACTATATATATTGCATGGGAGCTATCGTCTCCTCACTCTTTAGAGTAATGTGTTTTTCGCACGAAGGAAGAGTGGTCAAGCTCGTGGACCAGCTTTCATTTCCCGGATCACGCATCGCAAATAGTCATATACCATCCCTAAATGGTCTCTTCACGCAAGAAATGTCTCAACCCACGGTCCATCCTCCCGATGAGTGCGAGTGATTCGGAAGGATATGACTGGAACCCAGGGGGCATGCGTCCTCGTCTACTTCGGCAGGAAAACTTTGGGTATAGGGTAGGTTTCCGCGGGAGAATATGACTAGTCTGTACCCCGTCCGTGGTTGGAAGAGGGGTTATTCTAGAATATGATTCTCTTGTCAAAGCTACGTGTTTGGCACTGAGGTCATTCACCTTTGTCAATCTTGGTAGACACCGCCAAAGAAGTGTTTTGTTGAAAGAATAACAGAACAATCTTTGGGTAGCCTGAAAGAGGTAGGCCTCTCCCGGTAAAACAAATGTTTTATTGGACTAAGAAGGGGTAACCTTGAAATCGTACTTTATTCCTGGGGGCATGCAAACCTTTTGGAGTACAAGCAAGGGGCGGCTATTTATTTTTTAAATTTTTAGGTCCTTCCCTTTAAACCTGTAGGTCTAACCCTTTAAACTCGTAGGATTAGCCGTTTCCGAACTCGCATAATGAAAGGATGCGGGGCATAGCTTTGTAAGATGAAGCTCCATAAAAAATAGAATCTTAATGAGACATTCTTATCATATGACTGGGTAATCTAGCAGTTTTAGCACACAGTTCATGCTCGTTAAAAAATAAACGCAAGATACGAGCAGTTTTAGCGCATAGTTCATGCTCGTTAAAAAATAAACATAAGATCGAGCAAATGTTTCCACCCATGTTTAAGCTCGTTAAAAAGTGAACTATCCCGGTAAATAACCACAATGAATGTAATATCATCAGACATTAAAGCCTTGGTCGTGTTTGCCCACCACCTCCACTTTTCTATTGGCCGATCATTCACCTCCATATGATTGTTTACCCATTTTGAGGAACAGTTGCGGAGAGTGATTTCACTAGCCATCCTTGTGACACTGTCGTGATTGGAAAATTCCAACGTACCTGGAATCAGCTGCTAACCCGTTTTATCACTCGTTCCTGAAAAGATGAGTCTTCTTTAAGCTCTTTTCATCTGACTCGTAAAATATGAAAAGATTGCCGAGTTTTGGCCTTCCAGCTCGTTAAAGCAACCGGAAGAGCTATCCCTCCTTTAGATTTTAATCTTTTTGGACCTGAGGGATTATTGCACAAAAAGATCGAGCGCTTGTTTTGTTTGGCTCGTTAAAACTATCGAAAACTCATCCCTTCTGTATTGTTTTATACTTTTTCGGACTTAAGGGATTAGATGACGAAAAAGGACTTTCGGAGTTGACTTTACGTACCTTTTCAAACTCTCTAAAAATGAAAAGGACCGAGTTATCTTTGTCGCTAGACTCGTTAAAATCATTAAATAGCGACAAACTTGTCTTTAGACGAGAACGAGTTTCACTATCGCTAGGCTCGTTAAAACATAGCGATGGGCTTGCCCGAAGGGAAAGTTATAGAACAAGCATATGTTATCCTCCTCAAGCTTGACAAAAATAAAGAGGTACTGGTCAGCAATGACTGGGGAAAAATTGGGAGAAACTCAAGAAAACTTTGATGGTAGCAAGTCGCTCTTGAACATGACACTTTTCCTCTGTACCACAATTGGGTTGGGTTGTTTCATTCACCGGTCACATCACCATGGTCTCGCCATACCATCCATATTTGGGGTAATGCTACCGATCCATCGCATAAGTGTCGCCATATGTTCAAGAGAAGTCGTTCAGAGAAGTCAACCATGTCCCATCCACTACCATACATTATCCTTCATCCTTTCATGACCACCACCCTGAATCATATGTCATCAGATCGTTTTCACCTCCGTCAAAATCATTAGCTCCGTTCCGTGTCATTGATGTGGGATTCATTAAGGCCCTCCTTTGACAGATCGCTTCTTGTCGACATCAACTCATTATCCAAGAAGTGGATCTAGGAACAACCCCTTCAGTACTTTGAAGCTTGCATTCCTCAATGGCAAGTTTCTCACTTCCGGCGACAGGTATACATTAACGACCTTCGACAGAAAGATTTTGCGTGGTGTTCGACGCCAAGTCCTTTATTCACACCACGTGAATTGTACTGCAGTACCTTGAGGGTCATTATCATTATCGGTGATTCCTCTCGCGCTTGTTAACGGTTTACCTCATTGACCGGTAATCAAGCGATGTCTTTCCATGTTCGACTTTAGAACATTTCTCACATGGATCGACTTGTACTTAGAGTGAAGATCGAACGAGTTTGAAGACCCCGGATCTAGTTTCATCCATCCGGGCTGCGATATATATTCAGGAAAGATAAAGACATTGACATGTACATCATTGCAGCAGATAATCATCCTACCCAAAGGATGATAATTTCGTCAAAATTATCAGTCTACCATCAGACGATTGTCTATTCTATGTACAGAAAAATGAATTTATAAAGCTGAGCATGGGAATGCCCGCCTCAGCTAGATCATGAAAGCAGAATGAAAATTAATGTATTGTATTGTATTGTATTGTATTGTATTACAGGTCTCCTCCCAGCAATGAATGAACTTCGGATCCTTCTGATAAAGCATTTCACCCGATAAACGGCCTCATACTTTAGGGGGCAACTGTTATAGACATTTTTGTGCCTTACAGCTATAAGCATGAAATGTCCGTAATCTAAGGGATCCAAAGTCCCTAAACATGTTGTTCCTACCCCTAGAGGAACAAGGCTAACAAACCACAACAATTCACAGAAGTTCTCCACCAGAAACTGCTCAAAAACAAGTCAATTCAGGATCAATTCAGAGGCTCCACTAGCTGTCTGCGCTGAAATGCAAAGTCTGCACTGGCTACCTGCACTACAACACAGGTAGAAGCACTACCAGGGTGCGCTGAGCGGGAATTGACAAATGACAAGTTCATTCAACAAGGTGTCAAGACCCTGGAAGCTTCCAGAATCTTCCTCAATGACACTTGCCCCAGTGAATTTAACTAGTGATGAGTAAGAGGTTCTCAATCTCCAAGTGGAAGCAAAAACCTCCAAGTGGAAGCAAGAACTGACAGAGGGAGAGGACACTAGTCAGATCTCAAGCTGACTCATCCTCTCTCTAAACATCTATATATGGATCTCTCCTCCATGAGATCTAGAGGCTGGAATTTTGTTATTGCAAAGAATTGCTGTTGGTTTGAGATTGGAATCATTGGGTGCTTAATGCTTTGAAGGAAGGTGAAGATAGGAATTTCATTTGCTGGGAAGGAGATGCTAGATTGGAGCCCTCTGGGTTGTATCTCTTCCTGAACCTTGTTATTCATCAATAAAGCTATCTTGGTTTCTCCTATATGCTGATGTGTCTTTGATGTATGATTGCATTAGTATGTTTAGTTTATTTTTAATCCTGAACTAGTTATGAATATGAATCTATGTCTTTGTGTAGTTTTCTCTTCTTGTGATCTTGCAGGAACCTGTTGAAGCTGGGCGAGCGAGAAGGCAAGTAGCTGGGAACTCTCAAAGAGAAGAGAAACCGGATCGAGGGACAAACGGAAGACACTGGTTAGTCCATCCATCTCTCTTCATTCTTAATTCATAAAGGAAGAATACTAGAATAACTGTCTCTGTTTTTTGCTAAGGCACTGCCACACCTTAGGTGGATAGGATCGTCCTGCATAGGCATTTTTCCCCACAAAATGGACCAATCATCCGTAGCATTTAAGAGCGATATTTCTACGTTGCCGACACTACAAGATACGACTCAATCTGCACAAATGTGTGTTCTGTGTCAGTTCTGGTCATTTTCTTGGCTTTGTAGTCTCAAAGGATGGGATTCGTCTCGAACCATGTAAGTTTCAAGAAATCATAAAGTTGCCTGCACCTTCAAATTTGCTTCAGATTCAGAAACTCCAAGGGAAAGCAAACTTTCTGAGGAGGTCCATTCCAAATTATGCCGAACTTGCTAAAGGTTATACACGTCTATTGAAAAAAGAAGTACCCTTCGAATGGGATCAGTTCACACAAGCTTCCTTTGATGCTTTAAAGGAATCCCTAATGAAAGCATCATTAATGTACGCTCCTGATTATCAAAAAGACTTTAACTTGTATCTAGCTGCAGCGGAAACAACCATCGCAATGGTTTTAGTTCAAGAAGACAATGGAATTGAGCATCCCATATATTATTTGAGTAGAAACTTAAATGATACAGAAAGAAAATATTCCTATGTTGAAAAGCTGGCTCTCGCAACTGTTCAAGCGATACAGAGATTTCGACACTATGTCCTCTTTCGAAAAACTACCATTTTGTCAGATTGCAACCCCATGAATTATATATTGTCGCGACAGTTGCTGGGGGGCAAATATTCAAAATGGATAGAAATCCTTCAAGAGTTTGATCTGGAATTTGTAAAATCCAAATCGAAGAAATCCCTGGTTCTCGCAGAACTACTATGCGATCTCCCATCGTCATCCAACAATGAAACATCTGAAGAAACCATTGTGGATGAGTCTTTGTTTCTGATATCTTCAAGAAACCCATGGTATGGAGATATAATCATCTATCTCCAAACCCAAAAATATAGGTCTAATAACTCTCGCTCGGAACAAAAATGTATTCGATACCAATGAAAAGACTACATGATCGTCGGTGATACGCTTTACCGTCGTCGTGTCGATACAATTCTGAGGAGGTGCCTCACCCATGAGGAGGCCGAAAAAGTCCTGAATGATTGTCATTCAGGCGCATGTGGGGGGCATCAATCTGGTTACGCTACGGTGCATATTTTTTTACGAGCAGGATACTTCTGGCCAACAATGTTCAAAGATTGCATAACCATAGTCAAAAGTTGCCATGCATGTCAAATTTTCGATAGCAAAACCAGAAAACCACCCGCACCCCTACAACCAATAGTTGCTATTGGGACATTCGCCAAATGGGGCATATATTTCATGACATGTAACCCCACCTCAATCGGGGGGAATGGGTATATCATAGTCACGGTAGACTATTTTACCAAATGGGCCGAGGTGATGCTTACATTAAACAACACCAGCAAAACAACTGCCCTTTTCTTTTTCAATCATGTAGTCGCCAGATTCAGCGTTCCACAGGCCATAGTCATAGATCATGGATCGCATTTTTGCAATCACATGATGGTTGAATTGGCTGCCAAATTGGGGTTATCCCAGGACAGCTCTACTCCATATTACCCGCAGGCCAATGGACAAGTTGAAGCAATCAACAAAGTCCTGAAGAGGATGCTGCAAAGGATGATTAGAGTCCACAAAAGGAGTGGGCACCTGATCCTGTACTCAGCCTTGTGGGCATACCGAACATTGGTAAGGAATGCAACCGGGTTTACACCCTTTCAAATGGCGTATGGCCTAGAAGCAATCTTACCAGTTCAGTGTGAGATCTCTTCCCTCAAACTCGCAGTCGACCTTCTCCCCAGAACTTCAGAAGAGGAGGCTCATTTCCTGGAACTAATCCAATTGGATGAAACCCATCGTGATTCTTATTTGGATAATGAAGCCCATAAGAAATGAGTCAAGGCGCACTTCGACAAGAATGTCAAGCCCCGTGTCTTCGCAGAAGATGAGTTGGTCTTACTTTACAACCAGGAATCCGATAAATTGGGAGCAGGTAAATTCAAGTCTTCGTGGATGGGCCCCTATATTGTTAAACGTGTATTAGCAGAAGGGGCCTATGAGTTAGTGGATTATGACGGGATTCCATTGGCACAACCCCCTAACGGGTTATACCTTAAGCGTTACTACCCATGATTCAGTGTAGTAACCCCTATTCTTTTGTTACATTTTTTGTTTTCGCTAAGGGTAATTATTTTGGTCAAGTAATCCACTTTTTACATTTGTTGTAGATGTCTAACCTATTGGAATCATTTTTTGGATATTCTGATGGAGCAAGTCGTAGTTCGCGGAAACTATCTTCTGCGGCCTGGGCCATTTTTGATACAAGCGGCGAGTTAGTAAGTTTCAGAGCAGTATGTATCAGTCGATCAACAAATAACATCGCTGAATATAGTGTGTTGATAGAACTCCTCTCTGATGCCATCACACATGGCATACGTCGACTTTTCGTTAGGCTAGACTCACAACTCATCATCCTACAACTCACTGGTATCTACTCCATCCGAAATCCAGCTATCTATCGCATGTTCCTAAGGGTCAAGATTTTGGAAAGGCTATTTGATTTTATTCAATATCAGCATATTTCCATAAACTTAAACACATTAACATACTCATTGGAAAATTATGTGCTAGATAGACATTTGTAACATTTATAAAATGAAGCATTTCATCAATATTTGCATCAGGATCATGTAACTTAACCAAAATAAAACTCAGAAAACCAAAAATATATATATAACTGTTTATGGTTTACATATAATGTTCTGTAACAAAGAAAAAATTGGTCAAATGACCCAAAACTCAAAACTCTAGTGGGCACCCTAGTCTAATGATGTTGGTGATAACAAGTCACCGCTTGTGCAATCATGCGTAAAAGCCTAGTCCATCGACTCGGCACACCGGTAGTATGTCGCTGCAACCTCAGAGGCAGCTCGTCAGTCCTCACATCTGGAATACCAAGAGTGAGGCCCTTGACCTGATCCTGCAATGCTGAAAGAGTCTCGGCCACATCAAGGTCGCAAAGGATAGCCCTTCCCACAACCTCTCCTGCTGGAGCGGCAGCTGGCACTCTCAGGCGTACTACTGGCTGAACTGGTCCAACATCTGCATGAGCACATGAGTTTTGATTAGTCTTGATAGAAGAAAGCATAAGAAAATTATAAAGAGAAATGATAAATAGAGATATGGTCAAAGAATTTACCAATGGCACCCCCCTGCTCGCCAGCCGGCAGTACCAAATCCGGGTCACCCCGGAAATCCATACCAGCATATGGATACTCGGAAAAAACCATCTCCTGACGACTGAACCACTTGAAGAAGGTATCATAAAAGGAAACCTGGGACTGACCAGCATGTCTGGCCATAAGTTCGACCCATATCTGCATCTGTGGCTCAGTCAGTGGAGGTAAACCAAGTGAAACATACTGCGGCTGCATCAGCGGGATCTTTTCCAAGGCAAAAGCAGTCAAAATAGAACCATATCCAAAGTTCTTCAATCTTCCATTTTTCACCTTGGTCAGTTGTTCTTTCATCACAGAGAGTACTGCATCACACCAGTTGAACACCTTTGGTTCAAGGCATTCTAAGGCATATTGCATATAAGACCTGTTGGCCACATGAAGAGCCGCACTACCAGCCAGTCTAGCAAAAGTGAACAGAATGGTCCTCAAGGACCTATCAGTGACATCTCAGATATTGATCTTGCCATCCTTACTCGGCTGAGATCCCTCTCTGCAATACCTACGAATGTAATCTCTCACGGATTCACCCCCACGGGCCGAACCTGATAATGAGATAGGGGCACCCCGCCTTGATAAGCCAGTCAAAAAATAGATGTCCATGACAGTCAAAGGGATGGATTTTCCCCTAATCTGGACACCTGGTTGGTAGGATCCCATGCATCGAAAAAATATTGCAACAAGTTGATTTGTTGCCTCATGCTAGAGATGAAGAAAAACTTAAATAGGCCATAGTTCCGCAGTGCATTTACCGTAACCGAATCATGTAAAGCAAGCATGTCCTCTTCTTCATGTTCACATTCTCGCCATGTAACATGCATTTTTCTCCAATGAATCTCTAAAAACAAACAAGAGAAGAGTCAAGATCCTGATTTGGTGAAAAACAGGCAAACATTTCCATGAAAAACTATGCACAAGTTTCCCTCCTTGCGCCCATCGCATCCCCAGCAGTGTACTGGGTGGGATGCATGCTGACTGGCCAATGGCCAAGCCAACATGCATCACACCTTTCGATATAGGAAAGGTGCGATGGAGCCAGGGCGAATTCTTCAAACCCTATGGGCTCAGAAAAATCAGGAAACATGCTCAGAATTCAAAAAGGAATGAATGAAACTGAAGAGCTCAGGTTTAGCTCTTACTTGGTCCAAACGACGCCAAGAATCGTCCACAGAATCTCCCGGAATCAGCTAGTGAAAATCAAGGGGGAAAGCACCTCCAAAGCTCCAACAAAAAAAAGTTCAAATGAAATGGTAAAATGAGAGGTAAAAACCACTTTTAAATTACTTTTCACGTAATTCAAGTAAAATATTAGTGTTTTGACTCATTTTTCAAGCATATATTATTCGTTTCTAACTAGTTTGATGAAGCAATTGAATAGGCAGTACAAGCTTTGAAGGAACAATGTTGTCAATGGTAAAATCAAGGTAATCAATGACCATTATGTCGAGCAGTTTTTATGTGGAGTTCAAGCTCGTTAAAAATTAAACATAAGCAGTGAGCAAATGTTTCCCCCAGAGTTTAAGTTCATTCATTAAAAAATGAACCAATTTCCGGTAAATAACCATCGTGAATGCATTATCATTAGCCTTTGAAGCCTTGGTCATGTTCTCATCATCACCTCCACTCTTTATTGGCCGATCATTCACCTCCATTTGATTTTTTACCCTTTTCGAGGAACAACTGCGAAGAGTGATCCTATTAGCCATCCTTGTGACACTGCCGTGATTGGAAAATTCCAAACCTTACCTGGAATTAGTTGCTACCCGAATTTATCACTCGTTCCTCGAAAAATGAGTCTTCTTTAAGCTCTTTTCATCTGACTCGTAAAATATGAAAATATTTTCGAGCAATTGGCCTCTCCAGCTCGTTAAAGTGACCGAAAGTGCTATCCCTCCTTTAGATTTTAAACTTTTTGGAGCTGAGGGATTATTACACAAAAAGATCGAGTGCTTGTTTTGTTCGGCTCGTTAAAATTACCGAAAATTCATCCCTTTTGTATTATTTTATACTTTTTCAGACTTAAGGGATTATATGACGAAAAAGGATTGTTGGAGTTTTGTTTACGTCCCTTTCAGACTCTCTAAAATTGAAAAGGACCGAGTTATCTTTGTCGTTAAACTCGTTAAAACCAAATAGAGACAAACTTGTCCATACAGATAAGAACGAGTTTCACTATCGCTAGGCTCGTTAAAACATAGTGATGGGTTTGCCCGAAGGGAAAATTATAGAAGAAACATATGTTATCCTCCTCAAGCTTGACAAAAATAAAGAGGTACTATTTAGCAATGACTGGGGAAAAATTGGGAAGAAAACTTGAAGAAACTTTATTGGTAGCCAGTCGCTCTTGAACATGACACTTTCACTCTGCATTCGAGTCGGGTTGGGTTATTCCGTTCACTGGTCATATCACCATTGGTCCATCACACCATCCATATTTGGGGTTAACGCTACCAATCCATCATGTCAGTGTCGCCGATATGTTCAAGAGAAGTCGCTCAGATAATTCACCTGTGTCTCATCCACTGCAATACATTTACACTCCATTCTTTCATGACCGCCACCCTGAACCTTATATCATCAGATCGTTTTCACCTCCATTAAAATCATTTGCTCCGTTCCATGTCATAGATGTGGGATTCATTAAGGCCCTCCTATGACAGATCACTTCTTGTCGACATTAGCTCATTATCCAGGAAGTCGATCTAGGGACAACCCTTTTAGTACTTTGAAGCTTACATGCCTCAATGGCAAGTTTCTCACTTCCGGAGACAGGTTCACATCAATGGCCTTCGACCGAAAGATTTTGCGTGGTGTTCGACACCAAGTCCCTTTTTCACACCATGTGAATTGTACTGTAGTACCTTGAGGGTCATCATCATTATCGGTGATTCCTCTCGCGCCTGTTAACAACTTACATCACTGGCTGGTAATCAGGTGATGTCTTTCCATGTTCGACTCCAGAACATCTCTCACATGGATCGACTTGTACTTTGAGTGAAGATCGAACGAGATTGAAGACCCCGGATCTAGCTTCATCCATCCGGGCTGTGATATATATTCAGGAAAGTAAAGACATCAAATCTAAGGGATGATAGCTCTACTAGAATCATCAGTCTGCACACAGACGATTGTCTATCTTATGTACATGAAAATGAATTTATAAAGCTGAGCATGGGAAATTTCCGGCTCAGCTAGATAATGTATTGTATTGTATCTTATTATAGGCCACCTTCCAGCTCGAAAAAACTTTGGATCCTCATGATAAAGCATTTCACCCGACATCAAAATATTAACGACCTCATGCTTTAGGGGGCAACTGTTATAGACATTTTTGGGCACTGCAACCCCAATCATAAATGTCCATAAACAAAGGGCTCCTAAGTCCCTAAAAGTGTTGTTCCAACCCCTAAAAGAACAAGGTCAGCTGATTACATCATCTCCCAGAAGTTCTCCATGAAAAGCTACTCAGAATTGGTCAAAAGTGGACCATCTCAACTGCTCCATGGTCAAAGTGCACTGCATCCCACCTAAATGCACACGAGAGGTGCCATGCATACTGAAAAGCCCTTCTATGGGGTGCGATGGGTGAGAGTGGACAAATGGCAGAGTCAATCTGCGAGGTGGAGGATGATGGAATCTTCCAGAAACTTATCCTGTGACACTTGCCTCTCTGCATTCACCCACAGATGAGTAAGAGATCATCAATCTCCAAGTGGAATCAAGAACTATCAGAGAGAGGACACTAATCAAATCTCAGAAGCTGACTCGCCCCCCTGCAAACATCTATATATGGATCCCTCATCCCAGAGATCTAGAGGCTGGAATTTTGTATCTTGTAAGGAAGTGCTGCTGGTTTCTTGCTGTAACATCATAGTGTTGGGTGATCTAAGATTTTCATGAGGTGAAGAAGGGATTTCTTGCTGAGAGGATGATGCTAGGTCAGAAAAATTGGTTGTAATCCTCTTTGCTATTCTTGATATTAATAAAGCTATTCAAGTTTTCCTCCACATTCTTGTATGATTGATGATATATGCATTTGCGTGGTCAATATATATCTGGTCCTATATTGTTTATGATAATAGATCTCTGTTCTTGGATAGTGTTATGCTACTTTGATTCCACAGGTGCTCTTTAAAGCTGGGTAGACGAGGAAGTGAGTGGCAAAGATCTATCAGAAGGGAGAGGAATCAAGCAAGGAACCAAGCGCAAGACAGAGGTTGGTCTCCTTTGTTCCCCTCTTGTCTACTTCTCATAAAGGAAAACGAAAGTAGTTTTAGTTTGTTTTTTCTAAGATAGCTACCAGTCTTAGTGGGACTAGTAGCTCTGCATAGACACTAGATTTTTCGATAATAATAGAGTTTGATCAAAATGTCGAGAGGGATAGTCTCTTCAATGTTCAAAAATTTCATCTTAGAATCAACACCATGGATGGATAAAAAAATCATATACAATTAAATGGTATTGGGTTGATGAAGTTCAGTAATATTATCCTCGAACAAATCTGGAAAGGAGGAATGATGATGATGATTGTCTCATGGTGCACCATCTGATATCATGATCTCCATGATTCTCTCATCGAGAGGAAATGTACGAGATAAACAATTAGAGGGCATTCCATAATCTACAGAATGGTCAACCCAATTAATCGATGAGAAGAGGGTAGAGTGCACATCACATGCCAAATAAATGGATTTGTAGTCGAGCTCAATGGGACTGAGCGCCATGTGATCACCAAAAGTGTTAAGAAAAAATTCATCTAGTACTATCCAATCAGTTGGAGTAGTGAAATAAGATATCATGTTGATATAGGAAACTGAATTAGATTTGTCAGGAAGTGAAGGAGGAGGAAGCAAAAAGGTTCCCATGAGAGAGGAATCCTTCAGAAGTGCAACCTCAACACGTTGATATGTGTGATGGGTTTCTCCCATTACAATGATGCTTCTAGTAACTAAAGAATCAATGGAAAATAAAATGAGTTGATCAATGGCCACTATACCGCCTTTATGAGGAAAAGCGATGATTATAAAATTTGTCAAAACAACATCATCCATAGCATAGACCCACGTACAATCGAGTAAAAGATTATGATTTAGTGGCTCGTCAACAAATTCAACTTCTAAAGATATGGTCTTTCTGCCTAATTCCACTTGTAGAGAATTCAAATTTCCACAAGGTTTATAGCTTCTTCCATAAAAAACCTTTAGAGTGGTCGATGATTGACATGATTAGGGAGTACCAATGGCCTTCCAGCCAAGCATGGACATAATACAGGTTGAGGCTCCCTAGTCCACAATGGAATGATGAATATTCTTACCGCAAATGACAACATGGATCATGAAATCTAATTCAGCTGGAAGTCAAGGTGTATGGTTCTCATGGTTAAAAACTACTAGGTTGGAATCTGAAGGATCAATACATCCAATTGACGAAAGAAAACCATTCTTTTGGGCGGGGTAATTTTGCAACACCTCAAGAGTCGACATAGGCGAAGGAGCCTGAGCTAGATCCTCAACCATATTATGATTCTAAGAAGATCTTACATGAGGGTTGAATGTATATTTATGGATATCATCTTTGGGAGGCTTAATCATTAGCTCAATAGGTATGAGATTTGGAGTAGGATCCAGTGGAGATGCAGTTAAACTAGAAGGTTGATAAGTAGCCTAACCATTCGAGAAATTCAAATTCCCGTAGTATTTATTTTGGGTGGCTACCATAAAATCATTTTTGGGCTTAGCAGAGGAAAGAATCAAAACTGAGTTAGAGGAATCAGGATCCCGGGAAACCATATTGGTCTCTTGATTCATAAACGGATCTGTCAACGCAATGGGTGTAGTGGATGATTTAAGGAATTGACTCACTTATGCCTGGTTTTGAAAATAGAAAGTGAAATTCTCCTCGTTACAAATCAAACATGGGTAACAAGGTTTACACTTTTCTTCAGAAGACTGATTGTTTTGTTTATCCCGTGGAGGGTTATCTTTATTCTTTTTACCTTTTCCTTTCTTCCTATTTGCTGATTCCTGATATTTTCCTTTGGAATATTGATTGAAATTGATCTTGGAAGTAGAAGCCGTAAACGTGGAAGGAGGGATTTGAGCAACATAGAAGGAGTCGAACTATATGGTTTAATCATTGACTGCTAGTTGGTATAACCAATCACACCATCGGTGACATATGATTCTTTACTAGGAGGTTGAGGAACAATATTGGAAGTTTGAGGATCATTTGGTATTTTATAATAAAGCGTGCAAAACTATGTGTAAATGATATCCAAATACCGGGCATGAGAAATTTCCTTCTCTTCAGTCATGACTCTACCCTTAACGACGTCTTCTATGATAGATGGAAACAAATAATTAATGAACCATTCAACTAACAATTGGTTAAGAACAAACATTTTAACCAAACAATGATAACATCGCCACTCATGAATGTGATCAGAGATGTGAGTGGAATTAGTTTGTTTGAAATTTGTTAAAAGTTCTATTCCAGTCTCATAATGGATGAGTAGTTGGGATTGTGTTAGGAATGTGGTAGCCAAGGTGCTAAAATTATTGAACAAAGCTCATGGTAATTCAATATACAATTATGTTGCCATACCAATGAGAGATGTAAAGGAACAAAGTCATCATTGAGAGAGTTAGGAGAACACGACAAATTGACAAGTCATCACATGTGTGGATGGGTCTTCTCTCAGAGTTCCATTGAATTTTGGGATATCACTGGGAAACTTCGTGGTAATAACCAACTAATAAGGATAATGGGAAATGGGATAATCGGTGAGCCTGGTTAAATTCAGAAAATTGAGAATTGTTACAAATTTGAACTTCCTGTTGAGGTATGATGGAGGATATCTTGGATAAGATGGGATAGCTTGGGCAACAGGTATTTGTGTTCTGGTAAAGGGATGATTCTAATAACCAATATATACATAACCTTATTGTCGAGCTCTAGGATAAACCTGTAAAGGTTGAAATTGTTGAGTTTGGATTTGTTAACCATAAGGAATTTGAGGGATATGTTGATATAGTTGATATTTTTTCCCTGTGGGATTTTGCATCATCCCAACATAAGGTGGGTTAGGTTGTACTTGCACTATACCATACACATCTTGACTCGGTTGAATTTGAGGAATGGCCTGACCAAGCTGTTGTGATTGTAAGTTACCTTGAAAAGGCTGAGTATATAGGGCTTGGGAAGTTCCAGATATTGGTGGGATAGGTTGAGTTAAAGGTGTAGCCTATAAAGGTTATCTCACATCCAATTGAGATTGAATAGATTGAGATATAGGTTGTTGAATAGGGCTATGAGATGTAGGTGGAATATGTTGAGAAACTAAAGATGAAGCCACAACAAAATTAGGTTGTACAGGCATGGTAGGTTGCCAAAAATTAACAACCATTCCTAAATATGGAGGAGTCATTTGAGCACTAAAATGAGGAGATGGAAATATCCCTGCAACAGGTTTCCCCTTGTTGAAAGAGAAGGTTGATATGGAGAAAACTGCCCCCCAAGGGCAAGGTTCTGAATAAGAGGTGGATTGCGTTGTTGTAGGTGTCCATACCCACTAACATAAGGACTAGTATACTGTTGAATCGTAGGGATAGATGTGATCTGGATTTAAATAGGAGCATAACAAATTACAGAGATAACCATAAACACAGAGATGCAGTGGAAATAATACTTCATTTCATTAATGTAAAATACTGAAATATGCTTACAAACAGAAATAGAAATAAACCAGCTAGGGTGATGATAGCTTATCTCTGAGAAGAGATGTGGCAACTGCATGCCTTTGAACTACCTTATAATGAGGCTCAAGGGCCTTCTATTATTGAACATAAGAGAAAACCCTAAATAACCAAAACCCTAACCCGAGATGTAACACCAAGAGTTTATGGGCCCCGTTGGGGTGAGTTGGACATCCAACTTCCAGTGGTCGCAACTTGGTCATATTATCTCTATTTGATGATCATGATAGCCCGTTGGAAATATCTCTCCGGGGACTACGATGGAAAAGGCTATTTTAGACAGAAAATTGCTAGCGGTAAATTTCCAAAAAAACGTCATTTTGGGCCTCAAAATGGCTCCAGCAGTTTAGGACCCAAAAAATGGCTAAAAATAGTAAACTGTGCTACAATTAAGGAAACTGAAAGACTAAAAGAAGCAATGGTGGTGGTCCAAGTGGAATTGGTGGGTGGCCACCAATATCCACCTGGATCAATATGGAGGAAGAGGAACAGACTATGCAGCACTTATCAAATAAGTACTAGAGGGAATTCCAAATGTGGAGGACATGGGAAAGGTCCATGGACTGGATGCTACACCAGAAAAGGTACCAGACAAAGATTGGTAACTAGGTGGGACAAACAAACCACCATATAGATGTGTCTCTAGTGATGTTACAACATGGATGATGTTGCAAGATGGGTTGTCTTAGTCATGGTAGTAGATATAGGCTAACAAACCATAATAGATTCAGTCATAGTTAACTATCCCAATGAAGATTACCAAGGGAAACTCAAGGGTGAGTTGAAAAGAAAAGAACCAGAGAAAGGAGGCTGAGATGGAGTATGAGGAGAAGGAAAAGGATGGGATTGATAAAAATGATCTCCTACTCAAATAGGAGAGGATGGATGAGGCTATTCCTATGGAATCTCTTCGATGCTCACAAGACCAGGTGGAATTGGTTCACCATCGAGTCTGAGATATATAGTTTGTGGCTATGTTTGAGACAAAGGAAGAGAAGAGGAAGGTCCTAAAGTAATAAGTGTATATAACTAAGGTACCTCAGATTGTATAACCAAGGTACCTTAGTTTGTATGACTTAGGTATAATTATCTCTAATTTAGTATAGTCAGGTTCAATAATGTCCAGTAAAGAGATTTCAGGTGCTTCGGTTTCAATTGTGTCGGACTCAACAACCAATGGAGAGGTAGTCTCGGGTTCCGCACTAACAAGAAAAAATGATTTTCGTGGATTTATCTTAGATGGAGGACAAGAAGTAATATCCCCTAATGTAGTAGATTCAGTAGTTTTCATCTTCTTATGCTTCTGACGGTGGCCAGTAGGTTCTTTTGGTGGAAGAGGATGCTTATTTTGCATATTACATGAGCGAAAGAGGGTAGGGTGTTTTTCTTCCATGCCAGATTAATAAATTTTAATAATTAACAAAAAAATAAATCAAATAGGGTAAAATAGGCATAAAGGTTTACCAAGCAACTATGAATTGCAATATACCACCTTGGAGAACCAAGGATTTACATACAGGTAGGAAATCTCCTTGAATTTTGTGTTCAGTGTATCATAGTATACAAGGTAGCTGACTCAATTACCTATGGTGAGGATAACAACCTATGGTGTAATTCCAAAATATATTCATTTATTTGTGGAAGTGTAGTCTATGTTAGTGTTATCTAATGCATAACCGTAAGATGAGAGAGTTCCCATATACTTTTCATGCGTGGAGTTCCATCCAATATACCTAGAGGTACATGGAGAACGATCTGATACACTTACGTACGTGGAACGAGATATCAACCCTGGAATGCGACACTCGAAAACAATGAAAACTCTTATGTTTATAGACATCATAGCACATCTCTAGCCTAAACCTCTAGATGTTTGTGTTAATGTTTCAAATGCTCCTTAAGATTGATTCAATAAATTTTGAAGCTTTTCTTGAATTAATTTTTAGTTTTCAAGGCTTGCCACAAATTTCACCTGAATATCCCAAAAATGCTATCTAGCATGATGAAATGAAACTTTTCTTTTCAATGAAAATCTATGTATAGGAGGGAAGAGAAAAAAGAATATGAAACATACAAGATGCAACAAAGAAGATTGTTAATCAATTCCCCTATTGCAACTCTTCCCAATTCAAATTTCACACACAAAACCCTAGATGCAATGCATGATGCATGATATTTTTCTTTCCAATTCCACTTTATTTTAAGATGAAAACTAAGATATTTTCCTAATCACTGATAAAAGAAAATATTCAGAATGATGACTGAAACACCAATTCCTTCAAGCAATCAATGATCAAGCAATCAATTTGCTAGTGAACTAATTGACAAGAACAAAGAAAAATATAAACAAATTCTTCTCAAAAGGAACTCAGAACAGAAAGAAAAAAAGATGACGGCTTTTGAGAGACCAAGACACACTGACGGACATAAGGAGGACCAACTGGAACAAATTTAATTAGAGAGAAAATCATAAAAAGGATTTTTTTTGCCTAAACTAATGATCAATGTAGGTGCAGATAAGCTACGAGTGCTCTGCAATGTAGGTGCAGAGAAGGCTAGAAAGCGCTACAACGCTCTATCAGCAGACCAATGGGAGCATTGATCAAGGTAAAGCCAATTTCTAACACAAAAAAATAAAATGAAGCTCAATGAAAGGTCTTCTTAGGGTCAATATAGGGTAAGTGAGGCAATGGAGGCCTGTTTAAGAGGTGAAACAAGTACTAGGGACAAGGAAACCACAAAGGGAATGAAACGATCCCCAGTGGAGTTGTTAATTTTTTATGTGAAATTTATGACTGCAGACAAAAGTATCTTCCCTATACCTAGTGGAATGGTCTAGAACAACATAAAGAAAAGAATATAAAGTTCCCCTTAGAGAAATTGGAGAATGGAAATAGGCTTACGTTAGCAACAAAATAATCAATGGCCAATCATGCCATGATAATATTGAGGTGATTCAAAGGTATGCGTTGAAAGGAATGTTTCCGCTACCGAAGAGATATGATTTTATTTTGTAATTATTGAAGGGTTAAAACGTTATTTCACCCATCAATTAGTTATTTTTCCTCAAAACCTCACTGTTTTTCCCTCATAATATTTTCACTTTTTTCATTTGTAAGTTTTGTTAGCTTTATCACTGGAAAAGTTGTTCGGTTCAAATTACTCGACAGACATACAACATCAGATCCTAGTTTCTCATTTTTGTAATCACCAAACTGTAGAGAAATTGGGGAAAAGGGGGAAGCTTAATAGAAGTGAACATAAAGGTCCCAACCTCTGGGAAATTTACCCAGATATTCAGCAGCAATTCCAATGGGCTGGGTGGCATGAATTCTTCCAACAATGCACCGATTACCATGACATTGTCACTCGAGAATTCACCTAGGGGTTTGACGGTCAGTGTGTGCAGGTAGGAGGGATTTCATTCCTGGTCACAGAGGAACTAATTGTAGAGGTTACAACTTGTCCTACAGATGGAGAAAAAGGTTTTCAGAAGTCAATTTCTAGATGGGTTATCTATTCTTCCTCCTAGACCTACATTTCTTGAGTTGGGGGATCTTGGGGTGAAATGGTCTCCACTGCTAGATGTGTCTTTCAAACTGCATTATACTGGTTCTTCACTTTCTCATCTTAACTATGGACATTAATGAGTACCTCGCATTGAAACCGGTCCTTTGACAATGTTGTCTGCACACTCTCCTGGGACCATATCCATGAAATTATTTAGTGGCGAAGTGAAAGTGATCCAACTCTTGTATTTTCTCTTTTGTCGCCTTATGGTTCTTCAACTCATATGATTCGATCTTTAATGGGAAGGTAGGCCAATAGGATTTCTTCCTCTTGTGAAGAACTCCTGATAATCCCTTCTCCAACTGATTCGCTACTTCCTACATGACCACCTTATTGGTCACATATTACATCATGAGATGAGGGGATATCTGACAACAATTTTTTTTTATTTATGTACCCTCAGGAGCTGTGAACCATTCGTTGATATCCCATAGTGACTCCTTCACATGATCAGTCATGCAAGGAGGATTGATCTCGAATATCATATGGAAGATACTACAAAGAAGTGCTCGGTCAGACTTTCATATGCGCCTCTAAAGCTTGATTCTGATGACACTCTACAGTGAAAGTAAACTAGGAACTTGTCCTGAGGGGTCGAGTTCTAGCACATACCTGGGAACACACATTGTGCACAAATTTCGTTTAAAATAAATGCATACATGTAGAATTTTGGGGCCTAGTTTGCCCTCGAAGATGCTTTTTATTTCCCCACAGGATGTTGTAACTCAAATGACAATATATCTACCCAGTTAAAGACTTTTCCATGGGTTACCACCAAATTGAGCATATATATCCAATTTTCCTCAAACACCTTAGAATTCTTGCACCCATGCAGCCCACAACACATGGATATCAGATATTGATATACATCTCTGAGAATCTTAGTCAGATAGAATACGAATGGGTGATGGTGGAACTTAGTAGGCTCTCAAAACCATGATTTGATAACGTCACTTGTGTCGAGATCAATCCTTCTAATGTAGAAGTCATCATTTGCATATTTTGTGGACCTAAGCATCTTGTAGTACGTCTGGATGTCTTCTCCATAATAAGTAGTACGTTGACCACCACTCTCACTACGAAGCACAAGATGAGAGTCATCCATATGTGTAATGATCCACTCAATCACTTTTTCACATAGGATAACCGAGAATCTGCATGCAATCCTATGCATCCTGGACTTCTTAATGTTAGTGTACACTTCCAAGTCCTCCAAGTTCTTAGAAAAAGAAATTATGCATGAGAATGTTGTTTATACTACTCCATGTGGCTTTAATAGGCTTATCAATGAAGCATTTTGTGTATGCATAAATGGGAATGGTTGGCATAGTCACTTCAATAGGTTCCTTAGTGCTTTCTTCTAATAATTCTTTGGAGGCCACTTTATAGGGAGGTATGGCTCAAACAAATGATGAAAGGGTGACAATACTTTTAGCTCAAACGCCTATTTGTGGCAACACACTCATAATGACGAGATTATCTTAATGCAACAATATCTCATAAATAATGTACAAAGAACAATTAAACACAACTGATCATGAAAATATATCAATGATTGTACAAGATCACTTGCATGCATAAGAAAATGAGCATGCAAACTAGGAGGGTGCACATTCAAAGCACAAAGGAAGGTCAAGTGTTATTCAGGGCTTTGCAATGCACTCATGCTCTCAAGCTAGTCAAGGAAACCATCAAGGGTGCATTGGCACACTCTAAAGGGTCAACAGGGTGAGTTGTTGGGCCTACAGGCCTTCACAATGCATCATGCACTCAAGGAGACAAAAAAGGTGCACTTGTTGGGGGGAAAAGTATCTAATGCAGAATGCCTCTATCCCTACTATGAAGGTGATAGTACTCCAGCAACAACTGAATGCAAAGCTATTCAAAGTTTCTTCTTTATGAGATGAGAGAGGGAAGAAAAGGATGATCTACTAACCGTTATCTTGCGCTTATAGTCGATCCAGTCTTCACTCCTTGCTGCTTGCTCCTAGCTCCTTGCCCTTTCACCGGCCCAGCTACACATAGATCCTGTAAAATCACAAGAAAAGGAAACTACAAGAAGCATACATCCATAATCGATTCTAGGATTAGCATAAATCAAATTTACAAACATCTATTCATCATAAAGACATATGCACATAGAAGAATCTCGAATACTTTATTGATAATAGAAGTAAAGTTCTGAGAGAGTTACAACCACAATGGGCCCAATCCAGCAACACCTCCCAGCTGAAAGAAATATCCTCTTCACCTCCTTCAAGCAAACACCCAATAGCTCTAATCACAAACCAACAGCACTTCCTTACTTGCAAAAAATTCCAGCCTCCTTAGACCTCATGAGAGAGCTCTATATATAGGGTTTTGGAGAAAGGATGAGTCATCTTGAGACTAGCCTGAAGCTGACTTGTGTCCTCTCCCACTTTAGTTAATCTTCAGTTCTTGTGTCCACTTGGAGAATCTTGCTTCCACTTGGAGATCAAGACCCTCTTACTCATCTCTAGGCGAATTCCTTGACCCAAGTGTCAGTTTGGAAGCTTCCTGGGCAGTTGACACCTTGCAGAATGACTGTGCCACTTGGCCAATCTCGCCCAGCGCAGGTAGCCTTCATTAGTTTTGACCTTCAGTGCAGGTACAAGGAGGAGCAGTTGAAATTCAGCGTAGATGCTCAGTGGAGCAGCTGACATGATCCAGAAATAGCCTGTTTTTGAGTGTTTTTGAGTGGAGAACTGATTCTCAGTGCTGTGGTTTGCAGACCTTGTTCCTCTAAGGGTAAGAACAACATGTTTAGGGACTTTGGATCCCTCAGATTATTGACATTTCATGCTCCATGATGTTAGGCACAAAAATGTCTATAACAGTTGCCCCCTAAAGTATGAGGTCGTTTATCGGGTGAAATGCTTTATTAGGAGGATCCGAAGTTCATTCAATCGGCTGAGAGGTGCCCTGCAATAAAATACAATACAATACATTATTTTTCATTCTGCTTTCATGATCTAGCTGAGGCGGGCATTCCCATGCTCAGCTTTATAAATTCATTTTGGTACATATAACAGACGACCGTCTCATGATAGACTGATAATTCTCTGCTGAAATTATCATCCTTTGAGTAGGATGATCATCTGCTGTAATGATGTACATATCAAATGTCTTTATATTTCCTGAATATATATCGCAGCCCGGATGGATGAAACTAGATCCGGGGTCTTCAATCTCGTTCGATCTTCACTCTAAGTACAAGTCGATCCATGTGAGAATTACGCTGAAGTCGAACATGGAAAGACATCGCTTGATTACCGGTCAATAATGTAAACCGTTAACAAGCGCGAGAGGAATCACCAATAATGACAATGAGCCTCAAGGTACTACAGTAAAATTCACGTGGTGTGAATAAAGGACTTGGCGTCGAACACCACGCAAAATCTTTTGGTCGAAGGTCATTGATGTATACCTGTCGCCGGAAGTGAGAAACTTGCCATTGAGGCATGCAAGCTTCAAAGTACTGGGGGGGTGGGTGTTCCCAGATCAACTTCTTGGATAATGAGCTGAAGTCGACAAGAAGCGATCTGTCAAAGGAGGGCCTTAATGAATCCCACATCAGTGACACGGAACGGAACTAATGACTTTAGTGGAGGTGAAAACAAACTGTGAGATATGATTCAGGGTGGCGATCATGGGTGGATGAAGGATAATGTATGGCAGTGGATGGGACATGGTTGACTCTTTCTGAACACATCTCTTGAACATATAACGACACTAATGTGATGGATCGGTAGCATTACCCCAAATACGAATGGTTTGGTGAGGACCATGGTGATGAGACCGGTGAATGAAACAACCCAACCCGATGTGGTACGGAGGACAAAGTGTCATGTTCAAGAGCGACTTGCTACCATCAAAGCTTCGAGATTCTCCCAATTTTTCCCCAGTCATTTCTGACCAGTACCTCTTTATTTTTGTCAAGCTTGAGGAGGATAACATATGCTTGTTCTATAACCTGCCCTTCGGGCAAGCCCATTGCTATGTTTTAACGAGCCTAGCGATAGGGAAACTCGTTCTCGTCTAAAGACAAGTTTGTCGCTATTTAATCATTTTAACGAGTCTAACGACAAGGAAAACTCAGTCCTTTTCATTTTTAGAGAGTCTGAAAAGGTACAGAAAGTTAACTCCAAAATTCCTTTTTCGTCATCTAATCCCTTAAGTCCGAAAAAGTATAAAACAATACAGAAGGGATGAATTTTCGATAACTTTAACGAGCCGAAAAAAACAAGCGCTCGACCTTTTTGTGCAATAATCCCTCAGGTCCAAAAAGATTAAAATCTAGAGGAGGGATAGCTCCTCCGGTTCTTTTAACGAGCTGGAAGGCCAAAACTCGGCAAACTTTTCATATTTTACGAGTCAGATGAAAAGAGCTCAAAGAAGACTCGTCTTTTGAGGAATGAGTGATAAACAGGGATAGCAGCAGATTCCAGGTACAGGTTGGAATTCTCCAATCACGGCAGTGTCCCAAGGATGGCTAAGTGAAATCACTCTTCGCAGCTGTTCCTCAAAATGGGTAAACAATCATATGGAGGTGAACGATTGGCCAAATGAAATGGAGGTGGCGGGTGCAAACACGGCCAAGGCTTTTATGGCTAATTAAATTTATGATCACAATGGTTATTTACCGGAATAGGTTCATTTTTTATTTAAAAATGAGCTTAAACTCTGGAGGAAACATTGCTCACTGCTTATATTTATTTTTTAACGAGCATGAAGACCGCGTTAAAACTGCTCGGATCTTGCGTTTATTTTTTAACGAGCATGAACTTTATGCTAAAACTGCTCGATATACCAGTCATAGGATAAGAAATGTCTTCCTGCAAGATTCCAATTTTTATAGAGCTTGCACCTCACATAAGCTATGCTCTTTGGCAATTTTTGACCTTTGCCCCTCATCCTTTCTTTATGCAAGTTCGGAAACGACTAATCCAAAAAGCAGATAAATAACCGCTCTTTGCTTGCACTCCAAAAGGTTTGCATGCCCCCAGGTATAAAGTACAATTTCAAGGCTGCCCCTACTTATCCGATAAAACATTTGTTTTAAAGGGTGAGGCTTGCCTCTTTCTGGTTACCCAAAGAATGGTTTTATTTGCTGCCGCAAATGAAACTCTTTCTTCGGCGGTGTCTATCATTAGGTTACTCAAAGATGGTTACTACTTGTTGCAGCAAAAGAGTCCCCTTCTTTGGGGGCTGCCCCTACTTATCCTCTAAAACATAGTTTTAATGGGTGAGGCTTGCCTTTTACCCAAAGACGGTTACCATTTGCTGCCGCAATAGAATCTCTTTCCTTGGTAGCCTACCTTTTTAGACAAAGATGAATGACCTTTGTCAGACAAGTAACCTTATCAAAAGAATCCTGTTCTAGAACAACCCCTCTTCCATCCACGGATGGGGTACAGACTAGTCATATTCTTTCGCGGAAATTCTACTTTATACCCAAGGTTTCCTCTGCCCGAAGCAGACCAGGATGCATGCCCCCTGGGTTCCAGTTCTATCTTTCCGAATCACTCGCATTCATCGGGAAGGAGGACTGGGGGTGGAGACATTTCTTGGGTGAATAGACCATTGAGGATTGGTATTTGACTATTTGCGATGCGTGATCCTGGAAATGAAAGTTGGTCTACGAGCTTGACCACCCTTCCTTCGTGTGGAAAACACATTACTCTAAAGAGTGAGGAGACTATAGCTCCCATGCAATATATATAGTCACGTCCAAGGAGTAGGTTATAATCCAAGGGTCCTTGAACGACCATCACGTTCATATTAACGGTCTTCCCTTTCAATGTAACAGGCACATTGGGGAGGATCCCTAATGGTCGACTGGTTCCTTTATCAAAGCCCGAGAGATTTCTCATCTCAGGAAAAAGCGTCGGGGAACCCAGTGCTTCCCAAGCAACAGAGGAAAGGATACTCACAGATGCCCCTTCATCAATGATAGTTCCAGCCATCACCATTCTATAAATTTGGACTATGATTCTGAATGGTATACTGGCTGGTAACCGGGGTCTGCCTAGTTGGTTCCAATCAAAGGACACAACCAGGTTGCTTGGTGGTGGGACCGAATATACGGCCGGATACGATCCTGACGATGTTCCTTCCTGCGATAAAGGAATGGGCGCATTGCCCTGATGCTCATCAGAATCTGTGTTGACGAAAAGAATCTGGATGGTGTCATCCTTATTCTCTTCCGTGAGGGTGTCATTTGAAGATGAATCTTCAGTGACGGTGTCATTTGAGGATGAAACCTCTGAAGGAAGAACCGGGTCAACTGCCGTATCGACCTTTAGACTTTCGTCTGGTCTAGATTCAGTAGGTTCATTTTCAATGACTGACGCTTCAACTGACCACTTGAGCGGGCCAGCTGTATTTTCAACCAACGAAGGACTTGGCACGAGTTTTTTGTATCGAGGAGGAAGTATTACCGGAGAAACCGGACGATCTTCGAAAACTCTCTTCGCTTCGTCTAAGAAGGGACAACGGTGGATGGCGTGACCGCCTTCACACAGTCTGCAGGGGGATCTTGCTCCCCCTCTTTGTCTTGAACCTTCACTTTCGCTGGTTGACGGTAAGCAATCAACATGGCTATCAGAGGTTGATGCTCCCGAATTGTGCAAACGAGGTGACCAGTCCCTTAGTATCCGGGGAATACAGGGACAATCTCTATGGAAGTGGTCTCCTCTACATATGACACATGGCGGTTTAGGCCCAGTCTGTGCTGTGTGTGGGTTTTTGTTAGATGTATTTTGCTTGCCCCCAGTCGCCTTAGGCTCCTTCTTTTTCTTCTCTTTCTTCTTCTTTTCCTTCTTCTCCGTGGGAGCTTGGCTTTTGCCAGCTTTACCCTTTGAAGATGAAGGATCGGAGGAAGGGTTAGAAGAAGTAGAAGGCTGGTGGGATGCTCTAGACTCATCTAACTATTGACTCAACTGCTCAGGAACCATGGTGTTCTGAACTACACTAGTTGAGAATAGCCAAACAGGCAGGCCAATTGTCAGTCCTGGAAGCGACAATGTGGCCATGTGGGGCGCACCAACCTCTCCCCAAGAGGAGAATGGATTAGGACTTCAATCATGTGGAGTTCCTTGGTTGGGGCGTTCCATGTTCTCAACTTTAAGATCAACGCGGGAATAGGAGGTGATTATGTTCCGTTTAAAATAAATTTTATAACGACACTTAGACACAACTTGCTTTTTCACTTTTTAAGAGTCGAGAAAAAGCTAAAGATGACTCTAATCTCCTTCGATGTTTTAACGAGCCCGAAGTGACAAATGCTCGGATGGACTTTTTCAGCTATAGAGTTTGAAAAAGGCCAAAAGAAACTGCTCTGGAGTTCTAGGCAGAGGGTGTGCCAAACTTTTCGCAAAACCACAGAATACGTTTTACGGTACGAGTGGTCGATCTTCGTGAATGCTGTGTTCACTGCATTGCGATCAGTAGGGCGACCGACACGGTTTCCTATGGATAAAGGCTTTGATCCTACAGGGGTCTCCCAATATATACGCGACGGTATGTGGGAGCACAAGTCCGTATTGATACTTATCGCTTCACCGTGGACGAATCACCCAACCACTCAACGCTAAGATATCACGTTTAACGACGCCGGAACACGTCTCTAGCTTAGACCTCTAGATGTTTGCGTTATGTTTCAATGCGTTGTTATGTAAATTCAATTTATTTTAAGGTTGATCTTGTTTAGCAGTTTGCCTTTATGGATCACCACGAGATGTACAGAAACACTCCTGAATGCAATCTAAGATGATAAGCAAGCTTTTCAATCTTTCAACTTTGAAAACCTTAACTACTGAGAGAGAAGGAAGATAACACCTTTTCACACAGATCATAGAGCACACACTAATGCACTTTCCTAAATCAACATGCAAACTGTCATAATGTACATGCACAATGCAAGTATTTCTTTTCTCTTTCTTAATGTTTGATGAAATACAGAAAGAAAGCTGTTGTATAACTTTGAATTCAATTTCAAGCGAAAGCAAACAAGTTCGTCCAAAATCGAAAGACACCTTACGATTTACTTGTTTCGACACTTAGAAATATGTAAATTCAAACCATATAACGAAAGCGACAAACTCAATCAGCTATGAACAGCAAATAAGCTAACTCTTAAGATCAGAAACGACACTTAATCACAGGTCTAGATCTAAGAGGTCAATGCAAGACTGGTTCACTTTTGTTATGGGAAACTGTAAATGACATAAGAAATACAAAAGAACAAATACAGTTTCTTTATACAACTGAGGCGGAATAATGACAAAGGAAGATGGTTTCAGATAGGCCTATTGACTGGCAGCAAACAGCAAAAACAACAGTGAAAACAAATCAAGACACAGCAGGAAACCCTAGGAACTCAAGCCAAGACTGGTCCAGCGCAGGTGCAACACTGCCTGTTTGACCTTCAGTGCAGGTAGCCCCTTCAGGAACTGCGCTGAAATGCAGACTGCTAGTGTACAGCCTACAATGAAGAACGAGACTTTCGTCCGTCTTGGTTTCCGGGTCATAGATTGCTCAAAAATTCACAGTTTTTGCTCAAATCAGAAGCTATCAGTCAAGGACACACTAAGGGATGTAAAGGAGGATGAAAAGCTATCACTAAGAGCTTATTAGAGTCCTTGTGGATCAGCTCTTCAAATCATAAACTTGCTCAGAAACTGAGCCAGAGTAGCTGCCCTCTACTTTGTGTTTGATGGATTCAAACACAGTTCGATTCGGTACTCTCCTTGTTTATGAAATGAATAGAAAGAAACACAACAAACTAACAAGATACGTTCCCCAGTGGAGTCGCCATTTTGTTGGGGGGAAAAGTATCTAATGTAGAATGCCTCTATCCCTACTCTGAAGGTGATAGTACTCCAGCAACAACTGAATGCAAAGCTATTCAAAGTTTCTTCTTTATGAGATGAGAGAGGGAAGAAAATGATGATCTACTAACCGTTATCTTGCGCTTATAGTCGATCCAGTCTTCACTCCTTGCTGCTTGCTCCTAGCTCCTTGCCCTTTCACCGGCCCAGCTACACACAGATCCTGTAAAAGCACAAGAAAAGGAAACTACAAGAAGCATACATCCATAATCGATTCTAGGATTAGCATAAATCAAATGTACAAACATCTATTCATCATAAAGACATATGCACATAGAAGAATCTCGAATACTTTATTGATAATAGAAGTAAAGTTCTGAGAGAGTTACAACCACAATGGGCCCAATCCAGCAACACCTCCCAGCTGAAAGAAATCTCCTCTTCACCTCCTTCAAGCAAACACCCAATAGCTCTAATCACAAACCAACAACACTTCCTTACTTGCACAAAATTCCAGCCTCCTTAGACCTCATGAGAGAGCTCTATATATAGGGTTTTGGAGAAAGGATGAGTCATCTTGAGACTGGCCTGAAGTTGACTTGTGTCCTCTCCCACTTTAGTTAATCTTCAGTTCTTGAGTCCACTTGGACAATCTTGCTTCCACTTGGAGATCAAGACCCTCTTACTCATCTCTAGGTGAATTCCTTGACCCAAGTGTCAGTTTGGAAGCTTCCTGGGCAGTTGACACCTTGCAGAATGACTGTGCCACTTGGCCAATCTCGCCCAGCGCAGGTAGCCTTCATTAGTTTTGACCTTCAGCGTAGGTACAAGGAGGAGCAGTTGACATTCAGCGCAGATGCTCAGTGGAGCAGCTGACATGATCCAGAAATAGCCTATTTTTGAGTGTTTTTGAGTGGAGAACTGATTCTCAATGCTGTGGTTTGCAGACCCTGTTCCTCTAAGGGTAAGAACAACATGTTTAGGGACTTTGGATCCCTCAGATTATTGACATTTCATGCTCCATGATGTTAGGCACAAAAATGTCTATAATAGCACTGGCGCACTTTGAAGGGATGAAGGAACATGCCTTCAATCCTTTAGTCCTTTAGGGTGCACTCATGCACTCAAAGGAAAGGAGGGTGCACTAGTGCATGCTAAAGGGATGAAGGAAAATCATTTGAGTCTTTGAGGTGCACTCATGCGCTCAAGGGAGGGCACAGTTCTTCGTGACGAAGGAGTGTGCTCAAGAGGGAAGCTTGGTCATTCTGGGTGTATATTTCAAGGCTAATCATGCTTCAAGTTCCAAAAGTGCGCTCTTCCTAAGCTCAAGAACAAGTTTGAAAACAAGATTTCATGATAGGAATGAGAAGAAGAAGGATCTGCAAGCTTATATGGATCCTACAATCATGTTGGAATGTGAAAGGTTGAGGAATTTGTAGAGTTCCTGCATGTGACAAAAAATTAACACTTGCAGAATCAAGATTGAACATAAATGCCAGTAAATAAACTGAAAAACAAAGAAACGCCAGCAAGAAAAGCAATATTGATAGTGAAATCATGAAAGGAAATGAATAGATTCAACATGCAAAACTTACTTGTAATTTAGGTTAATGAAGAGTTTCTAGATCCATAGTTGTGCGCCCAACCAATATGAGAATGATTATGCAAATGAATGATTAACTGCGTTAATTTAGGAGATTTTACATGAAAAATTGTTTCATGCATGATCACCACTTATCGAAAAGTGAAAGGATTAGTTAAGGAAACTTAACTGGGATCCTGTGTTCAGCTTGAAGGAGTGCACTCAATGAGGGCACACTTGCTCAACATGAAGGAATGTGCTCAAGGACGATACAATTCTTCAACTCGAAGGAGTGCACTCAAATCAAGCGCATGTCTTCATCAAGTTCAAGTGAATTTTTGCATTAAAAAGGACTTTTCATTATTATTTTTTCTTTGTATGTGCTTTTCTGTGCTTCTTGAGTGTGTGCATGGAAAAAAGGCTAGCTTCAAAGTCAATATAACTAACCATGGAATAGATAACCTAAGCAGTTCTAAGGGTTAGTCAATATAAGTCATGATTCAACTAACCATGGAATAGATAACCCAAGCACTTGTAAGGGTTAGGTGATGACACTTGGCAACCATTGACTTAGGAGGATAAATGATCCAAATAGAAAATGAAATCCACCCATGGTATTCATCCACCCATAGTATTCATTCACCCATAGAATTTACCCATGGTATTGTAAGTGACATCCACCCATGGTATTCATCCACACATGGAATTTATCCATGATATTGTAAGTGGCATCCACCCATGGTATTCATTCACCCATGGTATTGTAAGTGACATCGACATTTGGTATTCATCCTCCCATGGTATTTATCCATTCATGGAATTTACCCATGGTATTATAAGTGATGTCCACCCATGGTATTCACTTACACATGGTATTTACCCACCCATGGAATTTACTTGTGGCATTGTGACCAAAAAAGGCTATAAGTAACAAGTCACATTTTGTAAAAGGACAAATTGTCCACCACAATGTAGCATTTACACTTATTATCTGTTTCAATAAAAAAAAAATCTTTGTGCTTTTGTCATTGCGTGTTCTCCTATTTTCTTCTGGCATTTCAAATTTTCAGATCTCTGGGGCCTCCCCACAAAATCCAGATCAATGGTATCAGATCTAGGTTATGATTCCATGGGAATGAGAGTTCGATGCATATTTCAGTTTCAAATTTTTGCAGCAATATTCAACAAACTTCAGGCATGTGCTACGACCTCCATAAAGCACTTTCTTGGGCAAAGCACAAAGTTTTTTTTTTTCATTTTTTTGTAGGAATGTTTTGGGCGGCGAGTTTGCAGATTAGATCCGAAATTTGTCATGCAAAAATTACAAAAAAAAATAACAGATATGGATTCCTTGCAAAAATATATCCAAAAAAAAGACATTGGCTAAATCGAAGTTCGGATGAGAGAGATATTCCTGATTTAAAACCAGATGTGTTGCAGAAATGTTTATAACAACAATTTGTGGACAACGACTCTCCTATCATGTTTATGTAGTTTTTTTGTAGAATTTCATAAAACTAATTGCATATCTAAGCTCCTCTTGAAAAATCACTCAATTTAAAAAAAAAAACAAAATTGGTCTAATAAGAGTTCAGGTGAGCAAGATATTGTTGATTTAAAATCAACTATTTTTTCAAAACTTTTGTGATGACGGGACAGTTGCAACACGAATATGAGTTTCCATAGTGTCCATGTAGGGAGTTCAATGACATGGGAAGATGCAGAATGGTCATTCAGTTTCCAAAAAAAGGCTATAATAAATATTCCAAGTTATATTGACCGAGTTGTACCCGTTTTAAATCTGGAGCAACATTCAGGACAACGTCTCTTTGGAGATGTGCCCTTCCACCCTACTTTAGTAAGCACCTGCTTCACATTCATCAATTTCAGCATAGCAGCATCTGGCTTGGGTTCTTTGGAGACGTTCACTCCCACCCCAAGCTATGTAGGCACTTGCTACTTCATCAAAAATCAACATCACGGTTATGGGTCAATTGCAAAAAATCCTTGCAATTGAATTCCACTTCCTAGGCTACACATTGTAGTATCACTATTGACCACAAGCATTCTAGGGTCTCTCCATCCTTAGATCTTTGTTTTTCTTGGTTAGGGGTCATCCACAAACCCATAGTTCATCGAAGTCCATTTTCTAGGCCACACACTATTAAAACCACAGTTGGTCACAAGCATTATAGGGTATCTTTATCCTCAGATCTTCATTTGTCATGGTAATGGGTCAGCCACAAACCCACACTTTATCGAAGTCCATTTGCTAGGTTGCACACTATCAGTATCACAGTTGGTCACAAGAATTACAAGGTATCTCTATCCTCGGATCTTCATTCATCACACCTATGGGTTAACCACACAAAATCCTTCTCTCTAGTGGCTCTTAATATTCAAGCAAGGCTTCTGAGGAGGGAACTTCGTGCAATGGGGACCATTGTTTCTTAAGGAGGGAGGAATGATCCGAATAGAAAATGGCACACACCCATGTTATTCATCCACCCATAGTATTCATTCACCCATGTTATTTATCCATGGTATTCTAAGGGGCATCCAACCATGGTATTCATCCATCCATGGTATTTATCCACCCACGGAATTTACCCATGATATTGTAAGTTCCATCCACCTATGGTATTCATTCACCCATGGTATTGTAAGTGGCATTGACCCTTGGTATTCATCCTCCCATGGTATTTATCCACTCTTGGAATTTACCCATGGTATTATAAGTGACATCATCCCACGTTATTCATTAACCCATGGTATTTAGCCACCCATGGAATTTACCTGTGGTATTGTGACAAAAAATGGCTATAAATAACAAGTCACATTTTGTAAAAGGACAGATTTTCCACCATAATGTAGCATTTACAGTTATTATCTATTTTAATAAGAAAACAAATTGTGGTTTTGTCATTGTGTGTTCTCCTCTTTTCTCTAGGAATTTCAATTTTTTAGATCTTGTGGGCCTCCCCCCAAGATCTAGATCAATGCGACACTAGGAGACAACACACAAATAACAAATCAAACAACACGATGACACTAGGGAGCTTGAAATGACGGTTCATGTAGGATTGAAAATTGAATTTGGAAAAAATTATGGAGGGTCGTTTTTGCATGGACAATAATATGAAACTCTGATTTCTTTTCAAATGCCATTGGCTCCTTTATCACTGAACAAAGCCAACTCAAATTCATGCTTGTGTAAATTTGTTAATATCAGGGAGATTTGGCAGGAAATAAAATATGTGAGAAACAGGAAGAATTATAAAATAAGTGCTTAACTTAATCTCGCAATTGCATGTAAGCACAAATATTACTAGATACAAATAAAATATTTGCGTGTCTCTCCTTTATGTGAATACTGCAAGCAGGTCTTGTTCCAGATATTGATGTTAAAGAGTGTGAAAGGAGGTGCACCTACACACAATTCACAATCAAGAATAATCATTAATTTATGATGTTATCAACATGCAAAATGATAATGCACAGGTCGAGTAGCAATTACAGTGAACTAGTTCATATTAGTTCACACCTTTGCATTCTTGTACCTCCAGTGCAATGCAATGTTGTAGTTCTAATACAAATTGTTGGTCAGTTACATGTGCCGAGTGCAGAGATTCAGAGGAAGATATGCATAGGAGTATTTCATTGTGTAGAGTGCAGAGTGCTAATGTGCAAAAGAAGCATGTTTGAAATTAGGAATAACGACAGATTGCAGAGATGATTAAAAAAATGGAGCATTCTCAACTAACGAAAAAATATGGACCTCACACTGCCTGAATCAACTAATTAGTGGTAGAGGTCGGGAGTTTGTTGTGTTGAAGCTATTACTCTTGTTTTTATAGAGCAATGTTAATTCTCTCTTCTAGTTCATCATAGTGACTGATCACAAATTCCTTAGTTTACCAATATAAATCTAGGGTTTTGGAGAATATATTGGTACGACTCCTAGAGAAAATAGCATTAGGCATAATGTTAGCACATTATACATCTATTTTGGAGTTACTAGTGACCCTCCTCTTCGCATGCATGCTCCTCCAATTGTATTATCCTATGAATGATATTTGGCTTATGCTACTTAGTGAATCCTTTGGTTGTCCTCTAGGAATTTATTTACTTGTTTTGGAACTGTAACCCTTGAGTGAGTTGCTTGGCTACTCTAGTGGCTAGTGGACATCCTTTGTGAACTAGGTGGTTCATTGTACCATAAATAACTTCCACTACATATTTCTTATTCGATGACATTGACGAAGCATCATATTTGAGCATCAATATTTTCCAATCCATTATCTTATTCTCTATGCTCCATTGATCATGGTGAAAATGAATTTGCATGCTTCTAAGTCTAGCGGTTATCAAGGAATCCATTTTAATGTACATCCTATTAATCATGAGAAGAATTAGACCTTACAGCCACTTCCCTATCATCAAATTCTAAATATCAATGTAAATGGGTTGCACCACCATTATTTTCATTGTTCTTATTAGGTTTGGCAGTATACATCAACTCATCATGGATCTTAGTGATGTGAGGTTGTAATGATGGAACAATCATATCACCCACTCTTAATTATAATGTGGTCATCTACACCACAACATTTTACTAAATGTGGGATAAGATTACTAGTAGGTGGTGGTATGAGGAATTGTCCCTCCCGTGGTATCTGATATTTTTTTATAATTTTTATAAAAAAAATTCAAAATACCAACATTAACACTAACCATGTTACAACATCTCCTCCATAATGGACCATGGAAACACGTTACGGAACAATAAAATTATATACATATCTCAAAGTCCTTAATTTTAAATGATAATTCAATTGGTTGAAACATCAACTTAAAAAATGTTTCCAACAAAATGTCATAGGTCACATATTCAAATTTGATCACGTCCTTCAAAATTACCAACCATTACTATGAGTAATGGTGGAAACTCTCTCCATTTAAGCATTCCAAGAAAAAAAACAATAACATAAATTTATTTTCAGAAAAAAAATATCTTTAAATCCATATCATCAAATTTAGTAATACCCTAAAATTAAATTAAATATCTAAATTGTTAAATAATTACTGAAGTTTCAAATAATATTCATTATATCCCAACACTAACCACCAAACTATATACCATTTTAAATGATTGTAACTATTAACAATATAACTCTCGCATTCCATGAGATGTGGTTAGTGATAAAGAGAGAGAAAAAGTAGCCATGGACTTCATATTGCTACAAGGATAATGCTTTTTTAAGTTAGTTTTCAATTGAGACTTTCATACCATACACTTATGTTATTGGTCATAAGCAAGAATTAGGCCTACTTTCACGTTGAAAGGAAGAAAAGGAGAATCAATCTTACAAGTAATATCTCAAATTCTTTTTAATAAATTAATTTGTTCACATAAAAATAAAGCGTGTGTTTACTAAAAGGTTAAGATAAAAGCATTTATGTACTAAAAGTCTAGGCTAGTTGGCAATTATAATGTCAAAGCATGGTGGGTCCAAAGGATGATTATTTGCAATGGTTAGCAATCATAACGTCCAACCATGGTGGGGCTTTTGTTCAGGTAAAACGAGCTCTTTTGTTCTTTTAAGGTACCATTTTTAGTGCTTTGATTTATGTGGAATGACTTCAGTCCCACCCATTGTATCTTAATCATTAAGAAAGTTTGAAGTGAGGACTTATTTTGAACAAAAGGAATTTTCGCTCTCTCATCATTTTTTCGGTTTGACACTTTTCATTTTGGGATAGAAAGTTATTCGGTAGTCGGTGGGCTTGTGGGTGGTCAGTGGAAGTTTATAATAGCTAACTCAGGTTGACTTTTTGTCTTTCACTTAATTTGAAAATCCACCCAGACAATATGTTAAAATTCCTATATTTTTAATAATATAAAATATATTATAAAATCCACCAAGATAATAGGTTAAAATTCCTTTATTTTTAAATAATATAAAATATAATATAAAAAACAACCATTTTTTACATGGTTGAAGAGTTATGAGGTAACCTTAACGCCATTAATAAACTCTTGCATTTGCCTTGTGTTTGCCAACAACCTTATTGTCAAGTGGTGGTCTTAGAAAACCTAAATGGCTTTCCAAAAGGCCTCAGATTCTTCTATCATAGCGACCTTTAACATGATATTTTAGTTACTAAAAAACAACTAATTCATTATTATCATCATCTTTTTTTTTTTTTAATTTCTTCGATCGTAAAAGATTACATTCGAAAGCTTTCCTACCATGAAGAGAGTGACTTGGAGGAACATAATTGTTATCCATGATAAACATAGATATATTATAAACAAATGGTAAGAAAAAATTGCGAGATGAGACTACCTTACCTAAAGGCACGAAAATTGGGAATTACAATAGAGCTTACTAAGATCTTCTAATTTCGTGAAGACTCTCAGTGAGCCATGCAAATGCCAAAATAAAAATACAATAGCACACATCCACAATCCATTAGAAAATTGACAAAATGTCATAAAATTACTTACAAAAAGCAGTTCCAACCAAGACGAGATTAACAAAGAGAGGATTAAACCCATCAAAAATCAAGACGACACCTTTCTGCCACCCTGAAACAAGGATGAAGCATATATAATATGGCACAGATGCGAGAAGTCAGACTTGATGAGTGAAGTGAGCAACATGAGCGCTCAACAACGAGAGCCAAGTGTACAACCGGAACCAGTAGTCTGCCATCCCAAGACGCTTTAGCATGATAAGATCAAAATGGGCTTTCCTGGACTGTGAGTGAGTTCCCCTTCTACAACCAATCCACCATGGGAGGGATGATCCATTTCAGAGTAGAAAAAAAGAATTACTCTATCAAAGAAAATGTTATGAAACTAGCTCAAGAAAAGATAGATCAATGCCTTAGAATTCAGCCTCTTCGAGGGGGCAACCTCCTTTACATTACATAAATGAACAATTCTTGGATGACACAAATGACAAAACCTCCTTTCTATATATAGGAGTCTAAGGAGTCACAATATAATCCAGCCGACCTAACAATAATAATATAAAGCCACAAAAATAACAATAGAGGGATTCCATGGGGCACAGAAATAACAATATGGGGGTAATAGGGGCACAACAATATAAATAAGGGGTATAACTACAATAGTAATGGGGTAATCACTAGTATTATAGGGACCCAACATGCCCCTCTCCTTCAAAAAAGTGTTGTCCTCAACGCTTGAGTAGTTCTGGATACTTCTACATAAAATTCTCATCCTCCCATGTGGAATCTTCAGTAGATAAGTTCTTCCACTTGATAAGATACTCTGAAATTGATCGATTTCGTAGTTGTCGAGTTCTTGTTTCTGTGACTGCTTCCGGTTCCAATATAATTTTTCCTTCCTCGTCAAGTTCTGGCAATATTGTTTGAATTGGGAGCTTGTCGCCTATAACCTTCTTTAAACATGAAACATGGAAAACTGGGTGCAATCGAGAAGCTGCAGGAAGCTCCAATTTGTATGCCATAGTACCAATCTTTTGCAACACCTTGTATGGACCATAATACTTTGGTGATAATTTATTATCCTTCTTAGCTTGCTTTAGGGACATTTGCTTATATGGTTGTAGCCGTAGGAATACCCAATCACCTACATCAAAACTTCTTTCACTGCGATGTTGATCTGCCTGTTGTTTCATTCTATTTTGTGCCAACACGAGGTTATCCTTTAAGAGTTGGAGGACTTGTTGTTGATGTTCGATGTGATGTTCCACTGCCTGAACCTTAGAATTTTCTCTTAAATATGATGTGATGGATGGTGGTTGATACCCATAAAGTGCCATAAATGGGGTCATTTTTGTTGCTGTATGGAAGGAAGTGTTATACCACCATTCAGCCAGAGGCAACCATTTGACCCATTGTGTCTGTTTATCAGATACAAAGCAACGAAGATATCCTTCCAAACATTTGTTTACTATCTCAGTTTTCCCATCAGATTGAGGATGATAAGATGAGCTATGAGCTAACTGAGTACCAAGACAAGAAAATAATTCTGTCCAAAAATTTCCAGTGAAAATGGGATCTCTGTCACTTACAATAATCTTTGGGTTTCCATGTAGCTTTTGAACTGTTTCCATAAATGCAGTAGAAACTGTACTGGCTTTAAATGGATGTGATAATGCACAAAAGTGTGCATACTTGGTAAGTCTGTCAACTACCACCATGATGACACTCTTTCCCTCAGACTTGGGTAAACCTGTGATAAAATCCATTGAAACCTCCTCCCAACGTTGGCTTGGAATGGATAAAGGTTGTAATAGACCTGGTGTCTTAATTGTTTCAACTTTATTTTGCTGGCAAACCAAACATTCCACCACAAACTTTTGAATATCTGATTTAAGGCCATCCCAAAAAAATTCCTTCTTAACCCTGTGGTAAGTTTTTAAAAATCCTGAGTGCCCTCCTAAGGGAGAAGTGTGCAATTCCATAAGAATCTTTTGTTTTAGCTGGGAATTCTTACAGAGGTATAAGCGATCTTTGTACCATAACGAATCATTTTGCCAGCTAAATGTATCAGAAGTACTGGAATCTTGTTGTAGCTTTCGAATAAGTGCCCACACTTCTTCGTCATTCTTCCATTCCTCCCTTGCTTCGTTTATCCAATCTGGTTGGATAATAGAAATGGCACACAACAATGCTTCCACATCCTCATCCTTTCTTGAGAGTGCATCTGCCACCACATTTTGCTTCCCTTTTTTGTAGATGATTTCAAAGTCATAACCCAACATCTTTGTGACCCACTTTTGTTGCTCTTCAGAGGATAATCTTTGTTCTAAAAAGTATTTAAGGCTATCATGATCCGTTTTTACCTTGAAGTGTCTTCCCATTAGGTAGGGTCGCCATTTCTTAAGTGCATGGAGTATTGCCAACATTTCCTTCTCATAAATAGCTTTGCTTAAAAACTTTCCCTTGATTGGACGACTTTCAAAAGCAATGGGTCTTTCATCTTGCATTAGAACAGCACCAATTCCATTTCCTGAAGCATCACATTCCACAATAAAGGTTTTTGTGAAGTCCGGTGTAGCTAAGACCGGTGCTTGGCACATTGCCTCTTTAAGATGTTCAAAGGCCTTTGTTGCTTCCGGAGTCCATGAAAATGAATCTTTCTTCAATAATGTTGTTAGAGGTGCTGCTATTCTCCCATAATTCTTAACAAACTTGCGATAATACCCTGTCAACCCAAGAAATCCTCGCAGATGCTTTATGGATGTGGGGATTTTCCATTCCTTAATGGCTTTAATTTTGCTAGGGTCTACCTTAACTCCTTCATGAGATACAATATGACCCAAATATTCCACCTCCTGGACTCCAAAGAAACATTTGGATCTTTTTGCATATAATTGTTTCTCCTCCAATAGTTGTAGCACCCTGTCAACATGTTCAACATGATCCTTCCAAGACTTGTTGTAGATTAGTATATCATCAAAAAATACTAACACAAATTTTCTAAGGAATGGTTTGAAAATTGAATTCATCAAACCTTGAAATGTTGAAGGTGCATTGGTAAGGCCAAAAGGCATGACCAAAAATTCATAATGACCCTCATGAGTTCTAAATGCCGTTTTCGGAATGTCTTCAATCTTCATTCTGATTTGATGATATCCCGAACGAAGATCCAACTTGGTGAAGTAATTGATCCATGCAATTCATCCAGTAATTCATCAATAACAGGAATGGGGAACTTATCTTTAATAGTGAGCTTGTTGAGCTCCCTATAATCCGGACACATGCGCCATGATCCATCCTTCTTGTGCACCAATACTACTGGAGCTGAGAAAGAACTTTGACTCGGTTGAATTATACCAGCCTCTAGCATTTCTGCAACCATACGTTCAATTTCACTTTTTTGGACATAGGGATATCTGTACGGCCTGATGTTTGGAGGAACACTTCCTGGAATCAGATGAATAGCATGATCATGATCACGCATAGGTGGGAGAACTTTTGGAGTCTCAAATACCTTGGAATGATTGTCCAGGACTTTTTGGAGATCTGGAGAAATAGATGATTCCAATGTGGAAACATCTAGCGAACATAATTGTGCAATTACACCTCTTTGCTCCTTTTTTAGAAGCTTTGTCATGCCATTAGAGCTGATTATCTTTCCTGGTTTCCCTGCAATACCCCTTAATTCAACTTCCTTTCCTTCCGTAGAAAATTTGATGAAAAGTTCTTGAAAATTAAAAGCTATTGTACCCAAGGATTGTAGCCATTGGACTCCTAGTACAACATCAGCACCTCCCATTGGAATGGAAAGCATTGGGCTAGTCAATACATATTCTCCCATGGATAGCTTGATATTATGGCACTTTCCAGAGCAATTTATTGTTCCTCCATTTGCAATCATCACTTGACACTCTGGTGCTGGATATAGGAAGCAATTCAATTCTTTTGCTACCCTACAATGAATAAAATTGTGGGTGCTTCCTGAATCAATCAACACTATTACCTTTTTCTTCTTGATTTGTCCTTCTATCTTGATGGTTTGAGGAGTGGTAATTCCCGCCAATGCATTACAAGATATGGTCGGATTTATTTGTTCTTCATCTAGGCTTTGTTCCTGGAGTATATCTTCTTCTTTTGACCTTTCTTGCTCCTTTTCTTCTTCCTCTTCACAATCTATGTAGAATAATTTCTTCTCAGCACACTTATGACCTTTAGTGTATTTGCTATCACAACTGTAACAAAGCCCTTTTGCTCTTTTTTCTTCCAATTGTTGTGGTGTCAACCTTATAGGTTGTGGAAGACTAGGGGCAACAACACTTCCGTCTTTATAGTTGTGAGTGGTATGCTTCCTGGTTGCCATAATTTTTCTTTCCATTTTTCTTGCTAACCTGAATGCCTTCTCTAATGAATCAGGTTCCCAAAGGCGAACATCATGTTGGATATTATCCTTTAAAGACCCTATGAACACATCAATCCTATGCTCCTCTGGAATATCTTTTACCCTTATGTTCAATTTTTGGAACTCCTCAATGTGCTCCATTACTGAACCCTTTTGTTTGAGACTTATCAATTGGCTAAAAAAAGTTTTGCTTTTTGTATCTTCATAATGTGCTATCAATTCTTCCGTAAAAATTGCCCAAGTGATAAATTGTTTACGAGAGCAAAGCCATTGATACCATACAAACTGATTTGGTTCCAAATATACAGTTGCCATACGTACCTTTTGTGCATTTTTCACATTATTGAGATCAAAGAATTGCTCCATCTGTAATATCCATGTGGCGGGATCCTTGCCATCAAACTTCCTCATATCGATTTTTGAAATATGGTGATTCTTCGATCCAACATTAGCATCTATGGAATCATGATTAACATTTCTTTTGTTCTCATCATGAGTTTCCTTTACTACCTTTTCACCATTAGTGACCCTTTCTTGTAGCAACTTCTTCAATTCTTCCATGTCTGTCTTCAAATATATCTTCAAATCATCCATCTTAGCTTCCATGCCCTTTATCTTAGATTCCATGCCATTTACCTTAGATTCCACGCCACTTATCTTAGCTTCTGTTAGCTTTTGTGAGCGTGACATTTGTTGCACTTGTTCTTGTAATTTTGATATATCATGTAGCATTTCTTCCTCTTCTTGATGAGTCATGCTAAAGCTTTCAGGTTCCTTACTAGGTGTTTGCATTTTCTTTCATCGGGGCATCAATTACCGATATTAATGCTTTACTACGCCCTTTGAATTCTGTTAAACCAAGCTTACAAAAAAAAAAAAAAAAAACTACACACCTTTTTTCACTTTATAGAAGCCTGATATTGAATCTGATGTATCTTTGTAATTTTGGATCATCCAGTTCTAAAATTGCTACCTGTAGTAGCCTTCTGTGTCCTCTTTCCAATGCCACAAGTCTGAGCCAAATTGGATTCTCCAAGGAAGCGTTATGTGAAATCTCCCACAGTGACTTGCTTTTAGATTGGTTCAGCAGAGCGAACTTGTACGACGTGCCACGAGTCACTGTTTCAACCTTTGAATCTGAGACACACACAAAATAAACTGCAGTCAGTCCTCTTTTTGTACCTTCTTATGAAATTTCAATCCGATCCCCAGAGAGAAAGTTATGATGATTTCCCTAGGTCGCCTGTTTTGAATGTAATTCAGGAGTCTGCAAAAAGACCGGATTCCTCAGATCATATCTCCGCCAATATTGCACAAAAAGCTCTGAAATTCGGACCCAAGGTTCAGTGAGATTTCTTCTCAAATGGGTTTTTTTTGCGACTTCTGAAACGTCACAAAAAAAAATTATAGCGAAAATTCCACGATGACCTGTTTGGAGTAGCGAAACCCTAGAATCCAAAGCTCTGATACCAATGTTATGAAACCAGCTCAAGAAAAGATAGAAAAGATAGATCATTGCCTTATAATTCAGCCTCTTCGAGGGGGCAACCTCCTTTACATTACATAAATGAACAATTCTTGGATGATACAAATGACAAAACCTCCTTTCTATATATAAGAGTCTAAGGAGTCACAATATAATCCAGCCGACCTAACAATAATAATATAAAGCCACAAAAATAACAATAGAGGGATTCTATGGGGCACAGAAATAACAATATTAGGGTAATAGGGGCACAACAATATAAATAAGGGGTATAACTACAATAGTAATGGGGTAATCACTAGTTTTATAGGGACCCAACAAGACGACTCGAAAGAGAGTTTACTACCTCAAAGTTAAAGACAATTGGACGAATGTTAACCAGATCTTTGAAAAACAACAACACCGCCCTACAATGACCAACCGAGAAAAGTATAATGAAAACAAGCCTCGAATGGTTGTCACACAGAATTATTCTAGCCATCATAAAGAGATTAACAAAGGAGGATTAAACCCATCAAAAATCAAGACGACACCTTTCTGCCACCCTGAAACAAGGATGAAGCATATATAATATGGCATAGATGCGAGAAGTCAGACTTGATGAGTGAAGTGAGCAACATGAGCGCTCAACAACGAGAGCCAAGTGTACTACCAGAACCAGTAGTCTGCCATCCCAAGACGCTTTAGCATGATAAGATCAAAATGGGCTTTCCTGGACTGTGAGTGAGTTCCCCTTCTGCAACCAATCCACCATGGGAGGGATGATCCATTTCAGAGTAGAAAAAAAGAATTAGTCTACCAAAGACATTGTCCTATACACATCCACACCCTCCCAACTATTGGCATTTAAGTCAATCAAGCTTGGGTAGGTGAAGCGAGGTTTGAGAACCATGGGATTGCCATGCGAGGACCAAGCATAACCATGTGTAGATCAATAATACATCACCAAGGGCTGCCACCTCATTAACCATACGTAAGACCCACATGTTAGTTATGGCTTCCTCCAGAAAACCAATGCCTAGACAGTGTCGCATTTTGGTTATGCCTCGTACCAGGATCTAGTTACCGTGAGAACACACCCATTGGGGACATGAATATTTATTATCATTAGAGTTAGAAATCACAACCTTGAAACTACTAAAGACTTCAATAAAATTTGTATCCAAATATTTTCATGAGATAATGTTTTTTCTTAATAGTAACAAGTGAAATTATATGTAACACCCTCCTCCCACACTTACCCAAGCTTACCATTCCATCGAGGTAAATATGTGACAAAGAGTTACTATGATATGATTCAACTCCCTAAGTACGATTAAGGAAGTGGAACTGATGAACAAAAACTTTACACACCTCCCTCAAGTTCTGCAAGACCCTAAGGAGCTAACCAACCACCCCAAGTGCCCAACCCCTGAGTTAACTTAGATTTTTACTGACCTGGGCTCTTAGTTTCTCCCATGACAAGGCAAGCTAGTGGCTGAGACCCCCCTATCACTCTCATGAGCCTACATCCTAGTGACTGTAGCCTTTTTCACTCAATTCATTTCCAACGACCCTGAGATCTAAGCCACATTTTTAGGGCTAGGACCCAAGCCTCTGCCTAGAACTTAATGAAAATCTCAAAGATGATAAATAATAAGGAGACAAGGCCTCTAAACGAGAACTTGAACATGAACCTAACTTGACTCATCCTAACCATGACATGAATTTCATCAAACACATCATGAACATGTAATGTACAAGTCATAAATACACATATGAACATAGGGTCCTCATACTTATCTGAGATTCATAAAAAAATTTGATTCTCTCTCACAATAGTTGCATTATCATCTATTAGGTCATATTCATTAAGCATTCATTTACTAGTCAAAACATGATGAGATCCATAACTCAAAAATGTCATTAGTCATGCTTATAACCAACATATAACCAAAATAATAACATTGATAGAACAACCATATAATCCACATAATAACAAGCACAAATATTCATGAAATACAAGAGGAAATGAGTTCTTATTAACATATGAAAATCCAACCAAGTTAGGGACTTCCACATGCCACCCGACCATAATTGGGTTGAACGAAATCTTTCTTTCATCTAATCACTCTTGTGCCATATTCCAAGCATGATTGTGGGACTCACAACAAAACCAACCAGGGCTTCCTCAAGATTTAACGTGTATCCCTTCATTACCAGTAAAGGGATTCCTAGGCCTGAGACCCTCATCTATAAAACCAAGATTTACCGTGTATCTTGCCATTACCAGTCAAGGGATTCCTAGGCCCAAACAAAGAAACATGCACTACAAGATTTAACGCAATCCCGCCATTACTAGTCAAACGATCACTCGACCTAACAAGCATGGATGCCTCCAGATTTCTTCACCAATACCTTGAGGAATTTTCCCATCTCCACCCTCAAGCTTCACTGTGTATCATGCCATTACTGGTCAAGGGATTCCTAGGCCTTTGGGAATTTTCCTGAAACCACCTCACTCGGTTCCAAAACCATCCAACAATCCATCTCAACCAATGAAAGAACCCCATCATACCATGGCTATTTAGAAATGGCCAGGTAAGGCTCAAACCACTATCACACTTGGAAAAACCCATGCCAATGACAACAAGAGAACCAACTACACACATGCATGCCAAAACTAGTAAGGAAACCATACATGCAACTCGATGCTTGAAAGTAATCTCGTTATCACTTCCTAATCTTTGGTGCCCTTTGCTTTCTTTCCTTTCCTTTTCCTTCCTTTGTCTAATGGTTGATTGCTCCAAGAATTCTCTAAGTGTTCAATTGTATTAGAGAGTAGAGAGAATAGATAGCGAGCTCCAAAACTAAATTGACAAAAGTTGTGAATTGATCCTTAGAAGCATTTCTACCATTGAGGCCTCTAATTTCTTCATTTCCCTCTATTTTCCTTCAATTTCATCCTCACATGTGACATGTGACATTTCACCTTCCTCTTCTCCTAATTTCCTTTATTTTCATAAATAAAATGCCAATTAATGCCTCTTTGCCTTCTCAAAGCCTTTGTCATTGTCTTTGCCAATTTCCCTTAGCCATAATAAACCCAATGAACACCCCTAGGAATTTTTTCCCAACATTCGGATTGGAAACATGTTCCATGACCTTGGTATTATTTTTTCCTATATTAACTTTATTACATGAACTTTAAACCTGAGTATGTTACATTATATTAGCATATATTTAGGGTGAGAGCATAATAAAATTATGTCTAACATTTAAGTAATAGTGTTTTCTTAAGAAAATTTAAATTAATTAACTTTTCAACTAAAAGTATATTACATATATCTTTAAATACTTAAAAATTATATTGCTAGTAGAAATTGTCATAAATTTTACAACATTGTTTGTTAGATGATTTCTTTCTGCGAACAGAAGAAAACTCCCTAGATCTAGTGGCTTGATCTAGAACCAATAGATAAAAAAAGACTTATGTTTTCCTTAGAGATTTTAGAATATGGAAGAATGTCTTACTTGGAATCCAACACAAGATCTCCTCTTCTCCTTTCTTGTAAGCTCTAGCTCCAGCTCCAAATTCTATAAGTGGAACCTAGAAAAAACTGAAAACAAGCAAGAGAACCAAAAAATACAAATAGCATATACTAAGATCTATAAACAATGAGTTAATAAGGCATTGTTCTACATATGCATAAATGAGACATAAGTATAAGAAAATAAAGCACTTTTCATATTAATGAATGTAAGAGAAGATACAACCCTTTCATATCTTGACCTTAAAGATATCTCTTAACTATCATGTCCTTACTTTTCCACAAAGAAAGCCATCAATTATAACTCAAGTGCATGGATAGATAATGGATCCCTAAGCACAAAGCAACAACATGAGGGCATAACTAAGAGACTCCAAAATCCAACCCAGACTCTATGGGAGGCAATGAATTTATAGGGTAAAAGAGGTGGTTTGGGATTTACCACTTTAGGACATAGATCCACATTAGAGGGATCATAAGTTCTAGGGATAAAGGATAAGACCACACGAGTAGGAGTTCGAGATCTAATCTAACATTAAATAGTTAAAACCTTTTGAGAAGATTCTAGAAATAGAAGATTCAAAGTTACTTTTTTATTTTTACCGAATTCTAGAGGTCATCACACATGCAATGAAAGAAACATGCACTGGTTAGTGCAATTTTTCTTTGTAAAACTTGAAACAATGCAATTTGCATGAAGGCTAAGTGCAATGGTGCCAAAAATTAGGGTTTTGAGTTTTTAACCCAAAATTCTTGGAACTTTTGGAGAGAGGATGGTCTTGGCTTTTCAGGGAATGAATGAAAAGTGTTACTGAATATTGTTTGATCTAGTTTCAAGGTCATTTGATTGAATGTGATAAAATGGACTATAATAGATTGCCCCCTAAAATAAAAAGTCAAAAGAAGTAGCTGAGGACTAAAGTGATTTACCATGAGACAATTCTGGATTTAACATAAATTTATAAATTTTTTCTAGCAAAATTTTTAATCGATGGTATAGACCAAAAAATACACAATACTGATAATACAACAAATTTATGAAAATTCTGTAACACGGTACATAACCATAAATGTCACAAGAAAAAACAAACACAAGGAAAATGCAACAAATATCTGCTTTATTATATTAACCAAAATTATGAGTACATGAAAATATGAAATAGCTGGAAATAACTGAGAATATAAAACAATTGTTGCAAACTAGATTCGGCCTCAAAATGTGTTTGATGTAGCACTGGACTTGGCCTCCCAAAATGAAACTGCAACCAATAAGAGCTCCTATTAATTCTGAATGAATTCACAAATGGGAGAGAAGGGTTCTTGCCCACTTTCGCTACATCACCAGAGGATTTTCATCTTGGGGCTGCAACTAAAGCTCAGAACTCTTGGTTCTACAAACCTCTCCATAAGAAACAAATACTCGACTGAGATGTCTCTAATTGGTTTCCTCTTCCTCTTTTATATATCTTCATAGCTAGATCCCAAAGCCTCTAAAAGCATCTCATTTTATTATTTTATTATTATTCCATAAGCTCCTCCATTGAATTTATCTTAAGTGACCTTTTAATTTAATTTAATTTTAATTAAGTCAATTTTGGCCTCTTCCCTCCAATTAATTTTCCTTAATTAAATGACTAATTAAAACCATTTTTAATCAAGGAAAATGGTAAATATCCCACCATACTCTTTCTAACTACTAGAAGTCACTTCCATCTTGTATATATTCTTATTCTAGTTACAACAAGCTATTATACTAAGGTATTCCATCAAATATTTATCTTGGAATGCCACCTCAAGCTAAATTAATTAAGTCAGGCACAATAATAACTTTGTTTTCATAAAGTTGTCAGAATGAAAAGGAATTAAAGGCAAGTTGCGTGGATGATAGAATATGCCACACGATTTCCATTAGACCCCATAAAAACTCCTCAAAACTCCCTTGAAACCCATGATGACATAACCCTGCTCCCATGACCTGGTCATCCTGTGCCTTGCAAATCCACCCTGGCTATACTATAGAGGAAAATAAAAATGGGGACATGAAAAATCCACCCGCCCCAAGATTTATTTCCCTCAATAAATCCATACATGTCCTCTATAGAGGAATTTGAAGACTGATACTAGGATCACATATGAACTATTGGACCACATCATGCCTCTATGCAATCCAAAAATGAATAGATCTCTCAATACCCAGATCCTAAACAAATAGTTGACTCAACCTACCATACATAGATCCACCTAGATCCCAAAACCACCATAACCAATCATCCTTGTCCATCCCCCATAGCTTGAGTTGGGCTTTGTCTTGGACTGTATATGTTTCTCCACTAGTAGAATACCAACTCATCACCTCCCTCCAACCCAACATTTGGCATAAGTTGAGGTCAACCCCACTCTACTGATGTTGGGATAGTGCTACTAGAATAATAATGAATTGTCATTCGACATCCCATTTCCCACTTAAACATGTACTAACTCTCTCACCTAAGGACTCTTGTCGAACTATGCCCTTGACTAAGAATGATACTACATCAATAGGATACCAACTCATGATCTCCTGTCAATCTAGGGCATGGAAACCAATGTAAGGAACAAGTATGTTATGTTGATGTTGGTCCATGATCAACTCATGCTGCCCTGTGTGATCAATCGACAATATCCACTAAGAAAACCCTATCTCTTTCCCTATAATGGGTGAAAGTGGCCAAACTTTGTTGCATGCCCTGTCTAGGTACTCCTAGAGAGGGCTTCTCTAAAAATCCCAAGTGTACTCCTTCTACTACCTCACTAGGACCCTCAATTGCCCCTCAATGTTAGAAAACTTTTATGTTGACTTTGAACAGACCCTTATAAGCTCCTCAATTTACTATTTTGCTGTAATATGGTGCCTCATACTATCTCAATCTTGTGCTTCAATGCCATAAGATCTATCTTGAAATTATCAATCTTCTCTTGATGACTGCTAACTGAAAGTGCAACAATTATTTTGGTTTCATGTGTATATATTTGCTCCTCATCAATGGCTAGTCCAAAAGATGGTTTCTTTTCCTCCTTTATAATGGGATCAACATGAACCTCCAACTGGCTCTCGATACAAGGCTCATCATACATACACTGTATAAAATCATCCTTAGCTGAATCATACTCCTTTATGTGCTCTCCATCCTAAATCATCATTGGTCACTCATCACCCTGAATGTCTCCCACAGGATCCACTAACTACTAGTTATACGCACTAGAATATAAATCTAGCTTACTGTTAATGTTGGCTTAGTGGGCCCTGACCTAGATTCAATGTTAATTAACCAAACAAATCCCTACACTACTGGCCCTTTCGGCATCAATCTGTGGAGTGCAGACTGAAGTCTCACCCGAAGCAGTATGGGGGGATGGAGGAACCAAGTTTCCGCACCTAGAGATGGTAGTGATGTCATTTTATACTCTAACTCTGCCTTTGCACAGATCGATAAGCCTTTTAGGGCTTATCGATATACCTCTCTTATTCGATTTCTAGACCTTCATGAAAGTCTATGATCATCTTTCACGGACCCTAAACAGGTGGCTTGTATACTTACATGCTTCTGTAATTACCCTTACCTCTGTATTTACCCTGATTGACTTAAATATATGATAACTTCGACATGCATTAAGATATTCTTTGCGTAAACAGATATTATTGCTTGCGTTCAGCCAACAATGTAAAATATACAAATTTGTGCATTAACATAGCATTAAATCATAAACCCAATACTTAGCATAACATAATTGCATGCATTCAAAAAAGGAGTAAAATAGATCAACACAGGTAATTCCAAAATAATCTTCTTTATTAGTACTTCAGATCTTCTTACAGACTCTAACTACAATGCGCACTCAGCTGCAGGGGTCCATACACTCAGCTGAGGACTTCTGCCCTAGGCCTCTATGCACACAGTTGTAGAGCCTTCCTTCTATTCTAAGATTCTTTTCTGTTTTTGCTAATGACCCATTACATTCATCATCCAAATCTAAACTTTCCCTTAGACTCTTCTAAGACTCTCCTTTTTATATAATCCCATGGTCTGCAAACCATGGGTAAGTCTTCTAAAGCTGACAAATTACATAATAGAAGGGAAAAAACCCTTTATGACACTTTACATATTCACATTCCACGACCACAACATGTAGAAACTTTACAGTTTTCTTACAAAAACTTGGGCTTTTAACCCCAAAATTAACTCTAGGGGACCCGTTCCCAATAGGATCCCAACAAAAATATGGTGACTCACCCCTGATTCACTCTAATTGCATGGATATCTTGCTACGAAGACCTCCCAACTCCACCTATACCACTACAACATCAGCAGTACACTGCGTCGCTGCCTACTTAACCTGCTCTACCAACTGCTCCGTTGTTGGTCCTGTGCTGTCTACCTGGATCTTTTGCTGAGTTGTCTACAAGCTAGTCAACTTTTCCTCAATGGTGGCAGTGAGAAAATAAGCCTCATCTAGCCAAGGTCCCAATATGGCCTTGAATACTACCTCTCTTCGCTACGTTGAATCCGCCTGTTCTTTCAATTCCTTTGCCTCCTGCAGCTTTTCCAATTTTTGCATGATAGCGATGGTATGCACCCTCGCTCTTTCCTTGTCATACTACTACTGTAATTGCCTCACCTCCATTGCTAACCTCTACAGGTTGGGATATTCCTACAGACTGGAAAGTACCTCCAGTGATTGCTCAAAGAGCGCAGTGCAATCTGCCACCGCGATATCTACTGTAGCAACTGCATTCTTGATAACTGCCTTACACTATTCTCTGACCTCTAGTGGAGTTGAAGGTTGTGCCCTCAACTTGAGCTCTGTAAGTTTAAGGTTTAGCCAAAACTGAACCTTAGCCATCTTGGTCTGAGCATCACACACACCTATAGCCAACTTCTGAATCTTGGCCTCCACAGGTGCTTCTTTGGGGATGTGCAGTTCCAAAACAGTTCTACACACCTCTGCTACCACCACTACTGTGTACTCATTCTTCTCTTGGAACTTCTTCTAGGTTTCTATCGCTGATGTTTTCTAAATGAACAAGTATTCTTTGTTAACCTTCTTCTCATTGATTACACTTAGTGCGTGCTGCTCTCGGGCCCTCAGCTCCGTGATCACACTTGCTTGCAGTGTATGAAGGAATTCGCTTGGGAGCGTGGCCAAGTTGAGACCAATGTTCTTTGAAGCAACCCTGTCAGCTTCTATTTCTGCACATAGGGCTCCATCAGGTAGTGCAATGACTCGAGGATCCAAGGAGCGAACCATCTCCATTGCTCTAGTGATCCTCGGCTCCAATCTAGTCGACGCCCTGTTGCTATGCCCTACACCGACCTGTAGTTGAGTAGTTTGGATTTGTAGCTTACAAAAACCTATCTAAATGGCCACCAAGGCTTTCTTCTGCTACTCCTTGAACTGTTGTAGTAGTTCCACAGTCATGTCCCTGACCTTATCTCCAATGTCATCTAAGTCACCTTTTTTCAAGGTGATTGGATCGAGTGATGACTTAGTAGCCTTGTTCTTCTTTCGTGACCCTTCTTTGTCTTGATCCGGATTCCACTTCACATAGAAGGGGGTGCTCTCCTGGTCTCCACCACCTTGTTTAGATTGCTCCTCTTCGTCCATCTGTAGCGAAGGATACTTTTGACTTCTGTCAGAGTCGCACTCTTCCTCTTGTTCCTTCGCGGTGTGCTCCGCTTCTGCTCTTGCTTTTTCCTCAATCTTGTTTTTTCATTTTTCAGCCAATTGCTACACTTTTGACTGGGCCTCTTCCTTCTTTTGCTTCCCTACAGACTTACTATACCTGACCGACAAATCTAAGACTGTGCACTACTTGGCTGGCTAATGATCGAGTACTACTGCTATGGCATCATCCGTCGCAAGGTATGGGAAATCATACCATTTCTATTCTGGGTCCTTCCGCGCCCAAATGGAGATATAGTGGAAGTCTGCTTTGAACTCTGCATATCTTGACAACTACTTAAAGAAAGTTGGTGACAATCTTGGCTTGTGGTTGATGGCCATATTGATGCTCATCTCCATCAAAACCCAGAAGACCTTGCTCTCGCAGACTCGCTCAACATCCTTCGTGGCCCATAGCGAAGCAAACTTCGCTGCTTCTGGAAAATCTATCACGATCAGAGGGCACTGACTGTCCTCAAGGAACTGCCATGTGACCAAAACAATTGATAACAATAGCCAAGAGTAGTGGAACATCTTGTTGTGATCTTGCGCTTCTCTGTAGTTTGCGAGAAACTCGTTGCAGAGGTAGCATGCCCAATTGAATTGTATGCCCTCCGTGGACTAGGATGCTAATGACACAACTAATGCTGGCACTCATCTATGCGACCTTTCTACATTATCTTCCCAGCCAAGATTTGGGTGGCTACCTTGACTGCGGGGTCGGTTATGCTTGAAATTGAGTATCTACATGGCTTCTTAACAAGCTTAAGCTTGTCCTTCATTCGCTCGGCGAGGTCATGCACGCCCACCTTTTCATCAAATGCCTTGGCTGGATTTAACCTAAATGGGGTAGCTGGGTGATCCTACGGATCAGCATATTAGTTATAGGGATTGGCTCCTCCAACCAAAGGCACCCGTCATGAACCAGGCACAATATCTGTTTGATAGCTATTAAGTTTATGGGCATGTGGTGGTAATGTAGCACCCATAGCAGGTTCAACAATCCTGCATTCTCCACCCCACAAATCCACTTCACTCGCTCTAGCATGGTGACACATGAATCCTTATAGAATACCTTCTACATGAAACTATCAGTAGCTAGGCGGGGGAACCGCTCCGTGTCTGCCAAGTCACAATGTTCAAGTTTTAGGTGGGGGACGCACACCAAGCGCGGTCCTTAAAACACGATCTTTTCTCACAGCAAGGGTGTATTAAGCATAAAATTTCCCTTGTCTGGGTGCTTTTGGATCCTCACCTTACCATGGCGTGGAGGAATGTATTATAGTAGCTTTGAGATAGGGTCTACACCCTCAATGTCAATGTCCTCTACGCCCATACCAGTTTCTTCGATGCCCTCATTAGATTCTAGGTTAACCACCTTGACTTTCTCCTCCCAATTGGGCTTTTCTTTCTTCTAGCGCTTCCTTGGTGACTCACATACTAGCTATGTCACTTTCTATTTGTCCTTCCTTTTCTTGGAAGCCTCTCTTGTCGGTGTAGGCTTCGGCCTAGGAAACCTCAGTGATTTTGGCACAACGGCAGGCATCTCCACACTTACAACCTTAGGGGCACCTCAAAGGCCATTAATCCTCCAGCAATTGTAGTTTCCATGGGCGTCGACATCAAGCTATTAAGGAGCTCCTAGGTTTCCTTGGGAAACTTGTCAAACACTGAACTGGCCACAAAAGCCTCAAAACTCATAGGGTTCATGCGCAACCGATAGCTTAGCACCTCAACTCTTAGAATGCAAAGTGGTTTTCGTTGGGTAGTGTTGAGTCTCAAAATTGTCTTCCATATTCATCCATATGTCCATCCTTTCATTGTTATAGCTCCAAATCTCACTCTTATGGTTTGTGATGCTGCACTCATGGCCTAGGGCAACCCCTCCTTCTAGACCTGGTCCTAAAATTTAAAAAACAATTTTTATCCCTTATACGCGACATTTCCCTGAGTTAAACACATGTATACGTGGGTCTGTGTATAGCCAACTTGCGTATATGTATTAAAACACTCAAAAAATATAAAACTCCTTATTTTCGGGCGGAGATCGCGGGTTTTACCTACTGATCACCTGTTAGTGCCCGTGGCCCAATTGTTCCCAACCAACTCCCAACTAAAAAACTACTTTGGGAGAGGTATAGAAAGACCTCAAAGGGAAGGCCTAAGGGAGGAGAGAAGAGAGAGAAAGGTTATTATGCTGAGATTTTTCCCCTGACCAGGTCTGAAGTCCCTTCTGCCTTCTGCACTTCCCCCATTTGTACAGGAAACCCTTGTTTCCTTGTGTGTTGATGTTCATCCACCATTTATGACATCATGGAGTGAGTCGTGGAAGGAGTTTGTTAGAGGCTTGAGGCTGGAACGGATCCGGAAGAAAGCTTTGCTTGGAGCCTGCTGAAGGTGACTCAGGTGAAATTATTCCTTTTTATGTACTTTATTTGTCTATAATAAAAGGAACACATGTCTTGGTTCCCGATATAAATCTTCTTTATGTTTATGATATTCATGTTTAGAATTCATATGTAAATGGTTGTTTTGATTTCTTAACTAACTACCTTTATTTATAACGTGAAGATGGTTTCTTTATAAGGTTTTGTTCATATACTACTGTGTTCTTAGGAATTGGTTGTTTTGCAGGACAAAAGAGAAGAAGGGAGCTCCAAGAAGGGTTTGGACCCTAAGGGCCTTCTCAAACGTAGGACCTAAGGTATGTACCCTTTACAATAGAATTTGCTTATAATAGCATAATGGCTGTGTGAATGTGTGTTTCTTTGAATAGATAAATTTCAGTCTACTAGGGTTTCAACCCAAAAAGCCCTAGGGGAACATTTCCCTCCAACATAATTGGCGACTCCACTGGGGACAACATACTTGTTGTTCCTAGTTTGGGTGTTTTCAAGCCAATCAGGGCTCAACTGCCTTGTTTGCTTGCTGTTACTGTCTGGTCTGTTCTTGAATTTGAAGTTTTGCCAATTTCTTCAGTTTGTTTTTTATTTTTCTTGAAACCTTTTATATACGCTGTTTTTCTTAGTTACAGAAGCATATGTACGCATGTTTCTTTAAGTGAACCCGCGTATACGCAGGTTTCCTTAGTTACAGTAGCGTATACACGCAATTTGTACATAAGTACAGTCGCGTATATCTCGCAATTTTTAAGATTTGTAAATTTTTTTTGTCTCTAAAGGTTTGTTTGGTAGTTTGAGTCAGTATGAAACAATCACTTTCCAGTATCATTTTTTTTTTTAACAGCGAGCATCTTGTTCCGAATTCTCTCTGATTATAAGGAGTATTGGTCTTGTTTTTGTTGTTGCAAGCGTCATCTTTTCTTGTTCAAGCACGCAAGATTTCTTGTTTGGAATCTTGGCTGCTCTGATTCATCAGAGTAGGGATATTGTTCTCAATCTTCGTGTCAAATCTTGCTTTTGGTGACTTTTTGTTTTCTTGACAAAACCGCTTTTTGTGACCATCCACTTCTTTGTTTCATGAAAGTTGTTGATTGACACTTTCTTGAAATTTGTCTTTTTGATATTTTTAGTTATTGTTGCCAAAGCTTTCATTGCTGCTTTTGATTGTTAAGAGCATCCTTAAACACATCCCTTTTTGTTGAGTTTTCATCCATTGTGTGGTGTCAATTTGCAAAAGTGTTTGTTGCCTATTCTTCAATCACAAGTTTCAGTGTTGTTGAGAGCATTTTTGAAAGGACTTTTTTGTTGTTGCTTTGAAGAAAATCTTTTTGAAAATCTTAGTTTTTCTTTCTTGAACTTGGTTTTCATTTGGTTTCCTTTTAGTGAATGAAAGTGCTTTATGTTTGTCTTAGAACTTGTTTTTAGTGTTTAGACGAAATGAATTGTAGCATCTCATATTCCATCTAGACATTTTGAGTGGCAAGATAAAGATTGATAAGCAAGAAACTTTCATTTTTTGTTTTTAGAGTAGTTTTAAATCTTGCATTAGCATATATTTGTTGCATTAGGATAGATTTGCATACCTTTTTAGGCATACATAGCTTTGTTAACTTTTGTGAGTGTGAAGCGTGAATTAACGAAAAGAAAAGAAAAATTTGTTTCATTAGAAGTTCCTCTGAACCCTATAGAAATTGCTCTTCATTGAAAAACAAAAAAGTGCATGTGCATGTAGTTAAGTTTTTATTAATTTCTTTTGCGTCAAAAAACACCACTAGTTTCACTTCCCTTACCTTATGACTAAAGAACAGCCTATTTTAAAATCAAGCGCTAACTAAAATTCACTAGAACTTTTTGTTTAAGTCAGTTACACCAACAAGTTTAGGATTTAGGGCCTTCGATTACGCGAGTGGAGAGTTAACTCTCCAAGGCCATTTAAATGTCAAACATAGGAGTCTGAATAACGAGAGAAAATCCAATAGCGTTAGGAAGACCAGGAAAGCTCCGGATTTGGGAGTTAAGCACAAGGGTGTATGAATACAGGGAAGAGAGATACCCCCTTTCCTACTTGTCCGAACTTACCTCACGACTATTCTGCCTGGCTGCTGTGACGAGTTGGTATCCATAGTTGCTACTCCTAGGGATCTACATAGGTGGTTGTGGAGGGGAATCCCATGGCACCTGAGGTCGACGTTGCATCACTCTCGACAGTACTACTGGAGGGAACCCTTGCGAAGCTTGGGGGCTTGCACTGGCGCAGGCTATTGTTAGGAGGTCAGTGTAACTTCCTCTGATACCTTTGCTGATAGGGCTGGGCCCTCATCATCCCAGACTATCTTCAGAAGGCCCCTTCATTCACTTTCTTGTATTTTGGTGTCCAGTCCTAATCACCCGGAGCGGAAATACTTGGAAGTTGTTTGACTGGCTGTTATCTTTAGGGACTTTATAGTGTGTGCTCTGTGCTCTTAGTTGGCCTAGCTTTCAATTTTTTGAGTCTTTAGTTAGATCATAACAAAAATTCAAAGTGGCTGACTGATCTCCCAAACGGTCTCGAAGAGTTCGTGGTCTTTCACCACCAAGTTTAGAGCCTTCTCCTAGAAGGCACAGAGATAATACTACTGGTGGGTTTCGTCCCACGGCAGTTGACACATCGGGGATTGATCCTCCTCTCAGGGGCATTAGTGTTCAAGCAAGGCCTGGCACTTCCAAACAAGAGAGGGACACTCTAGTCCTTTCTCAAGTTCTCTTTCAAGCGGAGAATAATAGAGAGGTAGAAGAACTCTCAGAGTCGTTAGGGGCTCCGAATTCTCCACTACCATCTAGTCATCCAGACATATTACAATACATTGGGACTCCGACGCATAGACCGTCAAGTCCAGGTTATGCTACGTGCTTACCATCGATGACCACTACTAGAAGCTTGTCTTCTACAAGTGCTACGACTATGCAAACTCCAACATCGGTGCAAGGGGGAGGAACGATTTCCATCTCCTTTGCTTCCTTGTTTGGATATTTTGCACAATGGCAGGCATCTCCACACTTACAACCTCAGGGGAACCTCAAAGGCCATTAATCCTCCAGGACTTGTAGTTTCCATGGGCGTTGACATCAGGCTATTAAGGAGCTCCTAGGTTTCCTTAGGCAACCTGTCAAAAATTGAACTGGCCACAAAAGCCTCAAAACTCACAGGGTTCATGCGCAACCGATAGCTTAGCACCTCAACTCTTAGAATGCAAAGTGGTTTTCGTTGGGTAGTGTCGAATCTCAAAATTGTCTTCCATATTCATCCATATTTCCATCCTTTCGTAAACCATTTAACCCTCATTTCATAACTATCTAGCCTAAAACCCTACATCAAGTAACCATCTTCATGATTATATGGGTTAGGATCCTTGTTTTCCAAAGTTATTTATTTTATGTATTTAAAGTGAATTCATGATTAAAAACTAGGAAATTAACATGGTTTCATTTATATATATGTGTGTGCTATGAGTTTTGTGACATGTGTAGATCATTTGGAAGCTTCCAATTCACCCTTATGTGGCCTCCCAAGATCAAATTCGAATTTCAACTCAAGAGGTGGACCATATTCCAAGGAGAAATATCATGGAGATCTTTATGAGTCATGGGATTTGTATCTAGTATTTAGGGATAAGTTGAGACAAGTATGGATCTAGTAGATATTTAAGGGATCTACATTTATTGAGTAGATATCCCTAATTCATGTATAAATAGGAGGAGCATCCTTCAAAGGAAGCTAATAGTTGTAATTTATTCATTAGCATAAAATTTATGATTGTTAATTCAGCATGAATAATATCATTTTCTCCGAATCATGAGTTATGAATGTTGTTTGATTCTTAAGATGTGATATCTATTCTTGTGTGCTCATTGAGAAATGGAAGGATCCCCATCAACCACCATCTACATACAACTATAACATAGTTTGATTTATGTTATTTCCTTTCATGCAAGTGTGCTTTACCTTCTATAAGTGTGATTTTATTTATGAAAGTTTGATTTAATTTCTTACATTTGATTTGATTGTCATTAAATTGCTTGCTTACTAGCTATCTTAGTTTGCTTGCTTGACAACTAAATCACTAGTTGTTATTTACTACTTTCTGGATTAATTTACTGCTTTCTAGATCATAATAGTTTGCTTCTTATACTTGTTCATATATTAGTTTGATTTTGAATAGTTTAGAAAGGCCATGGTGTTAATTCATTCATTCCAGCTTTAGAATTTAATTTAGTTTTCTTACATGAGATTTCTTTTGCAATTTTCTTTAGTTATATTCGTAATATGCATTTCCTTTCTCTCTTGCCATCCTAAACAAACTTTCTACAATAGTTTCATCTGAGGTCCCATATATTTTGGTTTTCTTCTAAGTTTACGCATCCCCTGGGTTGACAAATTAAAATGGAAAGGGATTTAGCATACCATTAAATCACTCTACATTTTTGGTGTCGTTGCTGCGGAAGCATACGTAGATGTAACTAGTTAGGAATATTGTTTAGAAAGCATTGTCATTAGGTTTATTTGAATTTAGACAAAAATTAGAAAAGATAAAACATTCATAAAACAAAACCCCCATTCACTAAAAAAAACATAAATAAAACCATCCATATCATGAATTCCTGGTTTTGCAGGTAGAAGAAACGGATGGAGATGGTGACGATGAGGAAGATACTTTTGGATTTCCCATTCAAGAAACTGATATAAATGTTCATATGAAGAACATCTCTCCATCTATACTTCCTATCTTCAATGGTATGAGATGTTAAGACCCATAAATTTTTCTATTTGAATTTGAAATTTGTAGTTCTTATGGCTACTTATTTCACATTCAAAAGTTGAATTTCTTTCCGGCAACATTGAAGGATAGAGCTCTTAAATGGTTCATGACTTTAGGAACAAATTCTATAAGGACATGGGATGATATGAAAAGAGTATTTTTGGAAAAATACAAAGATTATTGTATAAACCATGACCTTAGAAATCAAGTCTTTAAGATGAACCAAAAAGAGGATGAAAGCTTAGAAGATTTAGTGGAGAGATTTACATATCATGTCAAAAGAGCTAAAATGCATAATTTAGGATCAGACATATTAAAAACTCTCCTACTAAATGCTATAAAGGATGAATGGATTGATCTTCTTAACCTGGTGGGAGAAGGAGATGTTTCACAATTGTCATTTCAAGAGATGTGTGAATTGTGTAAGAATATATCAAGAAGAAAAGCAAAGTATACAACATCCCCTCAGGATCCTGTTATGGAAAGAGTAGGTAAGTCGACATTATTATTGGTAAGTCAAATCAAGCTAAACAAGTTGCTAGACATTTTTGGTAATTTAAAAGAACAAATTGATATGCTAAGAATGGAAAACAAGCAAATAGTTGAGAATGTTGCTTCATTTATGTTTTTCCCTAAATGCAAAAAGAAACATGCTTTGCATGAATGTCCACTTGATAAGATTAAAATGTATGAAATTTGTGCAGGACCAAATACTACTAAAGATTGTCCATCATTACCGAGGTTAAAAGCAGTTTACCAAGGAGCAAATCAAACGTTGGAACAATCTTGTTACAGGGCTCCAAAAAGACCATGGCAACCTCATCAACCTGGTATGATGCAAGATCTTACTTCTTAATTTCAAGGTTATGCACAACAATCTCAAAGTAATTGGCAAACACCCTTGCCTTGGCAACCTTGGCCATCTCAATCCCAACCTCAAAACCAATCTTGGAAACAAGATTGGCTAGGGCCTTACAGAAGAAATCCACTGTATCCTCAATATTTTCCTCACTATCCTCAATACGAAGCTTAGTGTTATTCATACTAATCACCTCCACCACAACATCCATTTCACGCTCAATTGACCTCAATTCAACCATTAGCATCCGCACAAGTACCCCAAAGATCCATTTCCACTCCACTACCTACACAACCATTTGGAATCCCCAACAATAAAACACCTCAATCCACTCATAATGTTGAGGTACTGCAAAATAAAGCACCAATTAGCATTGAAGAACAACAATCAAAAGAAGAAAAATATTCAGGTAACTTCCAAGAATCATGGATGCATGTTAAATAAGAGAAGTTGTTGAAACCTAAGTTTCATGCAAGTCTATCACCCGATTCTATGAATGAAGATCACATCTCTAAAGACTTGCATGGCATGATATCAGAAAACTAAGGAAGACATGATTACATTGAATCTTGGTTTAAGACAGTTATCAGATATCATGATTCCATTCTTCAGTATCTTCTGACATTATTCAAAACAAGGCGGTTGGTCTCTCGTACACTGGTACATATCAAAGAGTATATTTTTAACATGAATATGAGTTTAGTGATGATTTTGCTACGCAAATGTATGAATTGGAAATTCTCTTCTACTTAAGAGACTATTTTATTTATTTTTCAATAGAATAGGACTAACAAATAAAAACAACAATTTTGTGGTATAGTAACAGCCACCAATTTATTAACCCTTGGCAAGAAAATTACAATAAAACAAATGATTGTGAACGAGGAGCACAAGCGAAGGTTGAAGAATGATATTCAGGTGAGAGATCGATTCTTTTCATTTTATGTTTTGTATCCAAATTTTTAAAAGAGATGAATCAACTAATAAAAACTTGAGTATGCTCTCCTCCTGCGCTTTGTGTGACCTGGAGGATCAAAAAAATAATTTTCATGTTAGTATATCTTTTGTTAAAAAAAAAAATTCTTCTCTTTCTTATATATATATATATATATATATATATATATATATAATTTTAAAATGGAACATAAAAATTTAAATGTTTCATTAAATTTTAAATGGAACATAAAAAAAAATTAATGTTTCTTTTTATATATATATATATATATATTAAATGTGAATATAACACATGTAAATAAAAAAAAACAAAAAAAAAAACAAAAGAGATTTTCTTATTTAAACAATTTCGAAAGAAAAAATTTAAAACACAACACCAAAACAACATTAAAAAACAAAGAAATAATAAAAATAATAAAAACACAAAAACGAAAATGAGAATAAAGTAAATTTAAACAAATAAAAAAAAATTATTGAAGCCAAAGAAACGAATTGCTGCAAATGTTACATTTGATTTTGAAAAAAATGAAAGATAGCGGTGCATTCTCCTGATTTTGAAAAAAAAAAAGAATTTCACTTTCCAGTTACGTAAGCAAAGGCCAAATACATAGAGGTTAAAAACGTCATTTTTAAAACACATTTTGTGACCAAATGAAAGTGAATCCCAAAAATATAAAACATGGGTTTTTGTCAAAATGGGGTGAATTATGTTTAGCGCTAGAGATTTCCTCCAAATTCTTAATCATTTGATAGATGTTTAGGGTTCTATGAAGCTTATTTGTTAGGTTGCGTGAAAAAAAAAAGTTTTCAATTAAATGCAGCCAGCAACCAAGGCCAAGACCACGACCATCCAATGGCCCAGCCACAGAGGCATGGCCAGCCACCCAACAGTGTTGCCAAGCTATAAAGGAAAAAAAATCAATCAATATAAATTTTTTAAAATTTTTGATAAAAGTAAAAATTTTAATCATTAAATAATAAAAAAAATATTAATTAAAAAAAAAATTTCTTACAACAAAAATTTTCAGAAACGATATTTTCTCGATGCTTACAACCTGCAACAATATATATATATATATATATAATCATAAACATTTCCCAAGCTTTTATAGAATAAAAATTGGTTAAAAAAATCCACTTTGTGGGCAAAAAGGATGAGTTCAAAAGATATGGAAAATAATTTGACAAATATTTTGGAATCCTATTTTCCTAAAATATTGGATTTAGATTGGCCACTTGTCAAGTTGTTTAAATTTTCATTTTTAGAATAATTAAAATTTTCAAAATTCCATCAAAATTCATAAATGTGACTTGTGATCTATTGGTATGCAATTCAAATTGCTCAATGGAGGTTGTGAGTTCAAATCTTGTGGGGATTGGAATTTATTAATTATTCTACAAGTTTTGACACAACATAACATAACAATAATTTTGCCACCACATGGCAGCAGAACATTGGCCAATATTGCACATTCATCGCCACATCATCAGTCAAACAGTGAACATGTCACATCATCCATTTTCCATGTCACCCACTACCACATCACTATTACATAGTCACCCTCCATCTGCCAGCTCATTTTTCAACACTAAAAATGGATAAAGGAGAAGAATAATAAGGGTGCTTCATCTACAAGATCATTGTTTTGCAAAATGCCTTAAAGAGAATCTTGTAGATGGAAGATTGAATCCTATAGACATGCATTTTCGTTTCATAAAGTATTTTTATATGATCATGTTTCTTTGAGTCTTATAGGTATAGAAGCCAATGACATAACAAACTAGAAAATTTTATGTCATGACTCACCCAAAGAAGATTGACGGGATTTTTATATGCAAGAAGGGCACAATCCTACAACTGAGAAACCTCATGACAATCTTCACTATTTCACCCAAATTTCAAATCAGCCTAAATTTCTCATATAACATCAGATTTTGATGATTCAAGCATCATTGGAAATATCTCGACGAGGCCTACATAATGAGAAATCTATAATCATAGTTTGAAATAGAAAAGAATGAATAAATTACTGACAAGACACAATAGGTAACTTGAGGCACTAGTATTGATACAGGTAAAATTCATTTGGTTTTCTTTCATGAATTTATTTTATTTTGTAATGATTCTCTATTTTTTTGTGTAAATGTCATTAATAGAGAGATTGATTGCCTCTCTCTTTTGATAATCTTACATTTCATTGCAGAAAAAGTACTAAGTTTTTGCAGGTTCTAGGAAGATAAACATATGGACACAAACAAACAATGTTTCTCAAGGACCACATTTATTTCAAAATAAAATGATCAAAGCGGAAAAAAAGATGAAACATCAATGCATGAGCAGATGATGTCAGATCACATTCATCACTTGAAAGATTTCAAATGCCAATATCACCATTGCATTCCTCCTTTTTCAGTAAATAAAACCTTCATTGCATTCCCACTTCTTCAGTCAATAAAATTTTCATTCCATTTTCCTTTTCATGTTTTCAAATAAAACATTGATCCACTATTCATTTTATTTCACAATCATTATACTTTCTTGCCTCTCTTTCACTAACTTCTAACCCAGCAATAAAACCATTCAGCTCCCTACAAAGCTGATTCATTCCATTTTCATTTTTGCTTTGTTAAATAAACCTTGAACCACTGCAAAAATTTCATCCATAGTCCTTCAAAATTATTGTTTTATGTTCACGTTAGATGATGGAGGATTCCTTAAGGCCTCCCTTCTAACAAGTCTTGTCCTATCGACATCAGCACATTATCTAGGTTCAAGGCTAGATTCCTTAGTAGTACCTTGAGGCTTGTATGCCTTAATGACAGGCTCTCTCGCCAGCAATCATGGAAATACACCAATGTCCCTTGATCGTTGGATCTTGCAAGTGGCTCGACATCAACTCATATATTCACCCTTCACAAGATGTACTTGGGTACCTTGGCAGTCATTGATATTAATGGTGAGTTGCCTCACATTGGTTAATGTCATTCATCAATGGTCGGTAATCCAATGAATTCTCTTCATGATGGACATCGACACATTTATTTTCATGACTAGAATTGTACTATTAGTTTTGTAACGATTGAAGACTACATCATTTCAACAGTTTGCAACAGATCAATTTGTCATAACAACAATAAAGATTCAAAGCTTGTCATCAACAAAGAGAACATAGAAGCAGATCCAAATTCCTTTATTTACATACTCCATGATCTGACAACATCAAGAGCCACACTCTTCAACATCCACAACTCATGTACATTAAGGGTAAGTGAAGGTATGTGGCTTTCTAAGTTTTAGTCAGGCAATTCCTTAAAATTCTAAAATTGTAATTTTGGAAAATTCCTCATTTACACTCCCTTTCTCATATTGTCATAAATTGAAAAATACCTTTAGTTGGGGGGAAGGGACATCAATTCATATTCACGTTTCATACACCATCACACATTTTCATTTCATTCCAACTTGCATATTCGTTCCAATCAACTATTGTTGCAGTATGATTCCAAAAGATTATATGCTTTGCAAATTATCAATTCAATAGTTATTATAGGACTTGAAAAGAAAATTCTCAATGTTTTCATGAACTTTGATGCAACAAAAAAATAAAAAGCATTGCTACACAAGAACCAACACTCAAAATTTCGGTTGTCACACAAGAACCAACCATAAAAAATATATGTTGCAATCAAATGTTTTACACTTTGCAAAAGAAAAAATGGTGATGCAAAGTTTGTAGAGAATCCAGAGAAGAAAAAGTTCATAAAAAATCAAAGCATTTAAAAAAAAGTCAACTTTTGGACAAATGAATCAATGGAATAGTTGCATGAGGACATGCAACAACTTTAGTTGGGGGGTATGTTGAGTCTCAAAATTGTCTTCCATATTCATCCATATTTCCGTCCTTTCATAAACCATTTAACCCTCTTTCATAACTATCTAGCCTAAAACCCTACATCAAGTAACCATCTTCATGATTATATGGGTTAGGATCCTTGTTTTCCAAAGTTATTTATTTTATGTATTTAAAGTGAATTCATGATTAAAAACTAGGAAATTAACATGGTTTCATTTATATGTATATGTGTATTATGATTTTTGTGACATGTGTAGATCATTTGGAAGCTTCCAAGGCACCCTTATGTGGCCTCCCAAGATCAAATTCGAATTTCAACTCAAGAGGTGGACCATATTCCAAGGAGAAATATCATCGAGATCTTTATGAGTAATGGGATTTGTATCTAGTATTCAGGGATAAGTTGAGACAAGTATGGATCAAGTAGATATTTAAAGGATCTACGTTTATTGAGTAGATATCCCTAATTCATGTATAAATAGGAGGAACATCCTTCAAAGGAAGCTAATAGTTGTCATTTATTCATTTGCATCAAATTTATGATTGTTAATTCAACATGAATAATATCATTTTCTCCAAATCATGAGTTATGAGTGTTGTTTGATTTTAAGATGTGATAGTTGTTCTTGTGTGCTCATTGAGGAATGGAAGAATCCCCATCAACCAGAATCTACATACAACTGTAACATAGTTTGATTTATGTTATTTCCTTTCATGCAAGTGTGCTTTACTTTCTATAAGTGTGATTTTCTTTCTGAATGTTTGATTTACTTTCTTATATTTGATTTGATTGTCATTAAACTACTTGCTTACTAGTTATCTTAGTTTGCTTGCTTCACAACTAAATCAAAAGTTGTTATTTACTACTTTCTGGATTAATTTACTACTTTCTAGATTATCATAGTTCGCTTCTTATACTTGTTCATAGATTAGTTTGCTTTTGAATAGTTTAGAAAGGCCATGGCGTTAATTCATCCATTCCAGCTTTAGAGTTTAATTTAGTTTTCATGCATGAGATTTCTTATGCAGTTTTCTTTAGTTATATTTGTAATATGCATTTCCTTTCTCTCTTTCCATCCTAAACAAACTTTCTATGATAGTTTCATCTAAGGTCCCATATATTTTGGTTTTCTTCTAAGTTTAAGAAACCCCCGGGTTCAAAAATTAAAATGACAAGGGATTTAGCATACCATTAAATCGCCCTGCAGGTGACCATCTGTAATTTATAGAAAAATTCAAATTCATATTCGACCATCCCCCCCAAAATTCATTCATTAAACTAGATTGGTTCTATATTTTCAAAGATCCCGCATTTAAATTCTGCTTTAAATGCCACCCCCCCTCCTCTTAGCCGTTTTCTCAGTATTCACTTTTTGGCTTCCCTGTGTGGTCTCTCCTCCTATAGCGTAGCTACCTTCGCGCGTATTTTGATGTTGTTACAGTCTTCCATCCTGCGCAGTCCCCAAGTCACGCAGCTCTACAACCCAGGCAGCGTAGTTTATAGTCTCACGCCTCCTTTCAGCTGCCTAGAGCTCTAAGATTGTGCTTCCATTATATAGTCATCTAGCTGGATCCCTGGTGTATGGCTTCAATCAGCTACCATTTACCTTTTTGGGAAATGGATCTCAATTCAATTTCACTAGTTGAACTTCTCCACCATCGGTAATCTCTTTGATGACATATGACCCCAACCAATGCATCTAAAATTTTCCTGGAAATTTATCAAACTTGCTGTCATATAATAAAACCAAATTGTTTACCTTGAAGGTGCGTAGTTTGATGTGCCGATCGTGCCATGCCTTTTTGTGCTCCTTCTGAACTTGTTGATGGAATCCAGCCAAAAACCTATCTTCTTCAAGCTATATCAGTTGCACGAGCCTATTTTCTAGGGCTCTGTGATTTTCCATTCCCGTGAATGCCACTATGCATAAACTAGGTATAATATACTCCATTGGAATCACAACTTCTATGCCATAAACCAGCTTGAAGGGTGTCTGTCCAATCAGTTTCTTACATGTAGTTCTGTAAGCCCATATCACCGCGGATACGCTCAAATCCAAATCATTCCTTTGTTCATTGCAAACCTTCGTCAACGCATTCTCCAATATCTTGTTAAATGCTTCAATCGTCCCATTAGCCCGCGAGTGATATGGAGGGCTCTTTCGATGATAAACTTGGAATTCCTTTGTCAACGCGTTGATCATTTCATTAAGGAAATGTGTACCACGATCGCTCATCAAAATATTCGGGCAACCAAACCTAGTTAGCACATATTCAAAGAGGAGCTTCGTTCTTGGTGCCCCTGTACAGTCCTTCATGGGCTACGCCTCCGCCCATCTAGTCAAATATTATATCATGGTGATGATATAATGCGCACTTGTCTTCTTTCTTGGGGGTCGAATCGGACCTACAAAATCAATGGCCCATTTTGTGAATGGTTGTAACAACACTTGTGGATTCAGAGGTAGCTCATACCTCTACAATGGCCTGCCCATCCTTTGACATGCATCACATTCCTTACAATAAGCCTTGGAATGCTTATGCAGTGTCAGCCACCACAACCCAGTGCATAAAATATTATGCATTGTTTCCTTTCCTGCATAATTTCCTCCTGCAACTCCTCCATGAGCTTCAGTCAGGATGTTGTTCTGTTCAAACTCAGGTACATAACGTCACAAAATTTCATCCGAGCCCATTTTATATAAATGTCCTGCAATGACAAATAAGTTTGTCACACGCACCACCAACTCCTTCTTTTTTTGACTAGTATACCCTTTCAGAGTTGTCCCCGTTGTCAGGAAGTGTATGGTATATGAAAAGTGATTCTCAGCTACACGTGCCACAAAGAGTTGCACGCCAGGCAGTCTGTCCTTCAAATTAGTAGACTCCTCTCCTGTTTCAATGCGTGACAATTGATCTAGTCCTGCATTCCATCATCCTGGCTTCACAATGACTTCGAAATCATATTCCTAAAACAAAAACATCCATCTACATATCTTCCCCCCCAACACAGGCTTGTTAACCAAGTACTTCAATGCATAATGGTTTGTATACATCTTAAAGTGTCTGCCTAGCAAGTAGTGTCTAAACTTCTGGAGCACGTACACCATAGCCAAACCTTCACGCTCTGTCGTTGAATAGTTCTTCTCAACTTTAGACAACTTCCTACTTGCAAACTCTATAGGGTGATCCAACTCTCCCTCACCAACGTGTGTTAGTACTGTCCCAAGCATGATACATGACACATCCACATGCACATGAAATTCCTTCTTCCAATTCGGGAAGACTAGGATTGGCGCAATGACCATATTTTCCTTTAACTCATCTAAGCTTCGCTGACACTCTTCATTCCAACAGAATGTAGCATCCTTCTTTAACATCTTCTCCATCGGCGCGTTAATCTAGGCATAACTCTTGATGAAATTTCTATAGTATCCTGTATGCCCTAACGTTGCACACAATTGTTTCACACTTCTTGGCACCTGTTGGGAACCCTCACTTTATTAACTGAATAATGCTTTGTGGTGAAGCCTGTGTTGTTTCCACGTCATCACTTAGAGGAGGTTCGATTAGCAGGCTACATTCAGGGCATGTTCTTCCTCCATCCTTGAAGATCTTTCCACTTTGTGTAGCTCCAAACATCAAGGTAACTGCATAACCTGCTTTTCACACAAGATCATTTTAATCCAAGTATTTAAAGACCTTAAATACTCACCTCACCGTCCCTTGAAGAAGCGGCGCTCTGCTTCGCTGTAACTTACCAAAGTATCGACCGTGAACTCTATCATGAATCCTCCAATGATACGATCGAGCCAGTGATTGACAACACGTGTGATCTTATCTTCTGAGGCTTCCAATCTCTGCACTAACTCTGAGGTCCACATCATCAGACTGTTAAGCCTCCACGTTCCTTGGTCATCTGCCAATTTAGCGATCCACTCGTATAATTCAATCAGGAAGGAACATAGGAAGATTTCGTGTATCTCTATCTACAGATATCTTTCCAACCATTGTTATTTCATCAATCACGCATTTATTTTTTCTTGCGCTATGAATTCATGGATCTTCCTATCCAACCGGTCTTCAATTTCTTTCTTAGTTGGATTTTAGTGATGCGACATAACACATCTCTTTATGAATATCTCAGTCCCCGCAATGAAACAATTTGTTGGCTTAGTGGGCCCTAACCCAGGTTCAGTGTTAATTAGACAAACAAATACCTACACTACTGGCCCTTTCGGTATCAATCCGTGGAATGACTGAAGTCTCACCCAAAGCAGTATGGGGGGATGTAGGAACCAGGTTTCCCCACCCAAAGATAGTAGTGATGTCATTTTATACCCTAACCTTACCTTCACGCAAATCGATAAGCCTTTTAGGGCTTATCGATATACCTCTCTTGTTCAGTTTCTAGACCTTCGCAAAGGTGTACGATCATCTTTCACAGACCCTAAATGGGTGGTTTATTTGCTTACGCGCTTCTGTAATTACCCTTATCTCTATATTTACCCTGATCAGGTTAAGTATCTGATAACTTCAACATGCATTAAGATATTCTTCGCATAAAGAGATATTATTACCTGCATTCAACCAACAATGTAAAATATATAGATTCATTTATTAACATAGCATTCAATCATAAACCCAGTACTTGGCATAACATAATCGCATGCATTCACAACACAAGTAAAATATATCAACGTAGGTAATTCCAAAATAATCTTCTTTATTAGTACTTCATATCTTCTTATAGACTCTAACTACCCTGTGCACTCAACTACAGGGGTCCATGCACTCAACTGCAGACTTCTACCCTAGGCCTCTGCGCACATAACTGCAGAGCCTTCCTTCTATTCTAATACTCTTTTCTCTTGTCACTAATGACCCATTACATTCACCATCCAGATTTGAACTGTCCCTTAGACTCTTCTAAGACTCTCTGTTTTATACAGTCCCATGGTCTACGGACTATGGGTAGGTCTTCTAAAGGCAACACAACTTACATGATAGAAGGGCGGAAACCCTTTATGACACTTTAAATCTTCATGCTCCGTGACCACAAAATGTGGAGACTTTACACTTTTCTTATAAAAACTTTAGCTTTCTACCCCAAAACGTGGGCTTTTAACCTAAAATTGACTCTAGGGGACCCGTTCCCAATAGTTAACATCTCCACATGACTTCTCATGCTCCCCATAGGCATCCTCGTATGATCCCATGGACTCAACCAAAGAGGAATCCTCATCCTAAAAGTGAGAAGGAATCTCCTCTTGCTCTACCCCTATCATCTCCTCGGTGTCACTCAAGTATGAGTGCTCAGGTCCCCAAGGTTCCTTGAAAATGAAGCAAAGACCCTTCCTCAGCTCATTATTGTTGCATGGTTGGTCACCACCAATCGTATGCAACTCCTCCTGGGTCAATCATCTCCTCAACAGATCAATGTTTTTCTTAACCAACCTTTTCACTAGTTCATAGGAAGTAGGTGAAACCAATTGTTCCTCCCTCAAAATGAGCAACAATCTTGATTGTAACTCCCTACAAATGTCATTATGTCGTCCCATGCATGAAGACAAAATGGAGTGCATGTCCATTATGACAGTGTCAGGATGATGTTTCCTAATGCTCAAGAAGTGTTGAAAAATATGCAAGATCAAATCTTCACACTCCAACTCAAACACGAGGTCATAAGAATTGGAAAAGGCTATGACCTCTAGAATCTCTATCCTCCTCCCAAAGGTAGGGCCCTCGCTGTTATCCAAATCCTGAAAGGTCTCCACTATCAACTTGAAGACTTTCCTCATAATTTCATTACTATAAGGAGGTATAGGTGTGGTCAACAACATGATATTATTCAGACAAGAGACAACAAAAAGTTTGACCCCTACACAAGGATGATCCAAAAACTTGTGTTGTATGATAGAAAGAATAGAAGGTTTTAGAGCCCAAATAAATCTCTTCCCATTTGACTGATGCACCTTGGCGAGGAGTGAAGCAAGTTCTTCTAGTTTTAGAAGGGATTTTGTTGTAACCCTCATACATCTTAAATCTGTTCTTCTAGTTTTAGAAGGGATTTTGTTGTAACCCTCATACATCTTAAATATGTTCTTCTAGTTTTGGAAGGGATATTGTTGTAACCCTCATACATCTTAAATTTGTTCCAAGTGCATAAATTTTGGCCCCCAATTCATGTTCTTTCCATGATTTCTATTGCTATGGAAAAGTAATTATCCCCTTAGAAAGGGATATGTTAATTTTTGCTGCTAATTTATAAAAGGAATTTATGAAGATTTGATCCACGTTTTAGCTAAAGAATGACAACTACATCAATCTATTTGATGCATGAATTTGATTTACAACAACAACAAAAGTACATAATAGTAGCTATCTCAATACAAAGGCCTCTCACTTGAAGAAATTATCAACAATTAGATAGAGGTCCAAATATGAACAAATCATGTAGACTCACCATACTCTCTCACTAACTTAGGAAATATTAAAAACTTTCTTTGAGAAATTTTAACAAATGGTTAGGAAGTAGTACGTTTGTCAAACATTGTGGAGATAAAGTGGAAACACTTGCAACATAAATAAATATGAGAGACAACTTCTTAAGAGAATTATAATGCTCAAATGAATTTCATACCACACTGCATGCATGCAAAACCTAGGTCAAATGAAGTAGACCCAAGTGATGGAAATGGCACAAACTGGTAGCACACACTGCAAAAAAAAAATTGCTACTGCTATTGATGAAGAACTGAAGTTTTGGCCCTAAAACATACTAAGAAAATTCTAAATATTTAAATTGGAGCTCCTCGCACCAGAGCATAAAAAACCAAAAATGGTTTGGCTTAAATCTAAGCTGATATTAAGCCCACCAAGTGGTGTGAATTACCTAATTTACCAATAAAACTAACTGCTGAAGGAATGTTGATTTAGAACCCGAATACTTCTCAGAAAATTCTAAAATTTTAATCACAAACTCCTCTCATAAAACCCAGAAAAATCTTGGGAAAATTCTAGATGACCTAGAAACTTTCATTTTAGTGTGAGTTTCCCCATTTTCCCAAATCTGCACACTACTCCAAATAAGATAAATTTATACCACACTACTCCAACTCTTTAGTCCTACAATTTCACTAGGAAATAAGAAGTTCAAAGGAGATAAATATACTACAAGGCCTTTGCTAAATAAACTAGGCTTTGACAAATAAATTGGGCTCCAACAAATAAAATCAGCCCAACAAATAAACTTGGCCCCAATAGATAAATCTGGCTCTACAAAATAATTAGGATAAATGGAATAGTAATATGGATTTGGCAAATAAAATTTCTTTAGAAAAATATTGAGAGGTAATTTTGCCAAAATTTTAATAAATTATAGCAAAAGTTGGACAGTCAGTGAATCACATTTTTTTACTGGAAAAAATGTCGCAACATGAAACCCAACTAAATTTATAAATAATATTGAGGAAGAATCTCTTCACCAATAAATTCAATTGCTACAAAATAATTCAACCCAACAAGGGAAATTTATCCCCGGAAACAAAATTTGGCACAACAAGATAAATTTGGCCCAACAAAGTAGCCTTGGTCTAGAAAGATAGATTTTTCCCAACAAAATAATTTTAACTAAGAAAAATAATTTCGACCCAGTAGAATAATTTTTTCCCAGCAATATTATTAATTTTAACCCTCCAAACCAATATTACTCCATCCAATATGTTCTATTTGGAACGTTGTGAAATCACTTGCAATAATGATTCTCCAACAAATAGATTAAGAAATTTAACCTTGAACTTGGATCTTTTATTCTTTGGGAACAATAAGAAAACTTTGATTTTAACCCACAACTGGTAAAAATCATGATATGATACGTAATGTCCCTTTCAAAACATTTGGTTAGAATAATGGTGATTTCGTTATAGAAAACTTATCCCTGAAAGTACATGCAGAAAACACCATAAATTTACAGTAATTTTTTACCAACAATATTTTTAATCGGCGATATAGTCCAAAAAATACACAACACTGATACTATGGAAAATTTATGAAAAATCTGCAACACATTAAATAACAAGAAATTCCGCAAGAAAAAATGAACACAAAGAAAATGAAACAAATCTCAACTTTATTATATTAACAAAAAATAGGAGTACATGGCAATATGAAATAAATGGAAATAGTTGAGAATCTCGAACAACTACTGCAAACTAGATCCTACCTCAACATTGTGTCTTCTACAAAACTAAACCTGGGCTCTCAAAATGAAACTAGAACCAATAAGAGCTCTTGTGAATTATGAATGGATTCACCAAGGGGAGAGAAGGGTTCTCACCCACTCTCACTAAATCACTCAAGGATTTCCATCCTGGGGCTACAACTGAAGCTCGGAACTCTTGGTTCTCCAAACCTCTCCACAAGAAACAAATACTCAACTCCTAGATGTCTCGAAATGGTTTCCTTCTTCTTTTATAGATCTCCATAAATAGATCCCAAAGCCTCTAGAAGCATCTCATTTTATTATTTTATTATTATTCCAAAATCTTCTCCATTGACTTGATCTTAAGTGATATTTTAATTTTATTTTATTTCACTTAAGTAACTTTTGGCCTTTTCCCTCCAATTAATTTTCCTTAATTAAATGACTAATTAAAATCATTTTTAATCAAGGAAGATGGTAAATCTACCACCGTACTCTCTAACCACTGGAAGTCACTTCTCATCATCTGATCAGGTCCTTAGTATTTAGCTCAAAATTCAAATTTCTTAGATTGGCTCAAAAATTATATGGCTGCATCAGTCTTGTCAAGACAATTGCAACACAATTCATTTTGTCGAAAATGAAGTCTGGATGAAGGAGAAGAGGCCTGCTGTTCATTTTCCTAAACAACAAAAAAAATTGCAGAATGGAACAAAATGATGACATGGCAGACTAGTCAGCAGTGTAGTAATCAAGGAGAATCTTCTTTAGTTTTTGCCCAATGGGGCTTTGACAATTGTCACCTCTAGATTTGCCAGTTTGACTACGAGAAGGTGAAATTTCCTAGTTGGCTCCAAGGTGGAATTATGAGTTTATGATTAATATTATGTGGAAATTGTATTTTTTAATATATATATATATATATATATATATATATTAAATTCCAATCCACATATAATATTTATGAACCAAAGGTATATGCGGATTTTCCGAATTAAATGCCAAAGTTTATGGCCACATTAAACCAAGTTTGTGTGTGTGTGTGTATATATATATATATTAATTAAATTCAAATCCACATATAATATTTATCAACCAAAGGCATAGGTGCATTTCCTGAATTAAATGCCAAAGTTTATTATGGCATTAAACAACCAAGTTCGTCGGCATATATTTATATGTTAAAAAAATGTGATTTGGGAGAGGGCAAGTTTGAACTCCTAACCTCCCCCTCATAAATCCTTTGTATTACCAACATACCACCAAGCGTACATTGGTATGGAGGGATACTCACATTCACTTATGCCATAAATGTTAGCTGCCGGTGGGAGAGGAGGGAGCTAGGCCTGCGGGGCCCACCCCCTCTCCATGCGACCTCAAACACATGATTCAGGGAAAGAACGGAAGTGTGATTAGTACATCATTAATCCGCTTTTAAGCCTAATTAATACATTGATTAAGTTAGCGGAATTCATGGCAGAGCCACCAAATCCAGAACCGTCACCAAACTTGGTAGACTTAACTAGAGTCTCTCCAGATTTAGCGAGGTTTCCTTGGAAAAATTGAATGAAGCATAACTTGCTCAATTTTCGACCAAATTGATATAAAAAAGAAGTGTTCTTAGCTAATTTGGACCTTCTGAACACATTGGCGTAGGTATTAGGAGCCATAGAGCTTTGTAAACACCATTTTTTTTTTTCCATATTGGGCTAATACATAGGCTCTAGCCATGGAATTTGGACCAAGGAGATGTAGACTAGGAGGGTTGAACTCCTTCATCAAAATACTGTGCTAATGTGTCTCTTTGATAGTTTGTTGCACTGTACATGTTTCCTGTTCATTATTCACTTTTGAAGCTATTTTTATCATGAATGTATTGTTTAACTTAAGGAAATTTACCTGTTTGTAAGCACCAATAACTAAGGAAACCTTAGCAAAAAAAGAAAGAACAAAGCACATGTTTATAAATCTGTAATTGTTATTAGCCCAGAAAAACTAATCATACAAAAAAAGATCTAGTTGGTATTAGAGCACAAGGTTGAATTTCTTGATTTCTTGAGTTTGTGCAATTAGGATTTTAATGGTTACAAAATTTTGATGCTTAGAAGGTTAAAGTTACAGAGAGGAGAAGGGAAGCTATTGGTTGCAACTCCTGAGGTAATTCCTAGAAGAAGGAGAGCCACAAGGCCACAATCTCCACCACCCAAAGTTCCAATTCCAACTGCACTTGAAACTCGTCAAGTTTTGCCTTCAATTAAGATTGAAGAGGTACAATCATTACAAATATCTGACCCTGAATCCATAGCCATTATGTCTAGAGAAAGAGAGCCTGGAGGTCCCTCTTCAAAAGAGGAAGAAGTCAAGAATGATTTCTATACTTTGACTAAGATGGTTAAAGTCCTTTATGAAGAGAGGAACACTAGAATGGTTGGAGAGAGTTCTAAACCTCCACATGGAGAAGGAAGCTCAAAGGACAAAAAAGATGAGAAGAAGGATTCCAAAGGGAATGGTAGAAATCCACCTCCATATCCACCATCTTCATCATCTTCCTCATAATCTCCATCATCTCACACAACATCATCTTCCACTACCACCACTACCCATACTAATTCCAAAACCCCAGAAGGAAAAACTCCATTACTGAAGTTGGACATAAAATTCAAACTTCCCATGTATAATGGAGAAGTGAATGTACAAAAGTTGGACATTTGGATTCAACAGTTGGAGGTATACTACAAAATTCAGAACCTTCAAGAATATGACATAAAGATACAGTTGGCTTCACTGAGGCTAGAAGGATCTGCACTAGTTTGGTGGGAAGTAAAGACTCAAGAGGAATTGAGAATCCATGGTAGGATATCCAACACTTGGGTTGAATTTTTTTCTGCAAGTAAAATATAGTTTTATCCTTTAAGCTATATGAAAAAAGCCATTATGAGTTGACATAATTTTAGGTAGATTAAAGGCCAAACAGTCCAAGATTATATACAAGAGTTTAGAAAAAGGGTGTTGTTATTAGGAGTGAATTTGAATTCCCAAGATACACTGCTGAAATATATTGGGTTTTCATTCCTATATTAAACACACTATTATTATGTTCAATCCAACTAATTTAGATGAAGTATGTGTGCAAGCCATGCATCTTGAATCTAGAGGAAAGAACACTTATGAAGAGGATGGTAATAAAAGTCCATCTAAGGGTAAGGAGAAAGAGAAAGGAGGAAAATGGAAAGGGAAGAAGAATGCAAGTGTGAAGAAATAAGGGGGAGAAAATCACATGCAAACACTACTCCAAAGAGGGGCATGATGAAGCCCACTTCTAGAAATTACATCAGAAATGATACCAAATAAGTTCAACAATAAAGGGAAAGAAAAAACCACGACTATCACTCAAGAAGATTTAGGTTTTGAATCAGGTGATGAAAACAAAATCGTTGTCATGGGAATCAAAGGAAAACAAGATATTCCAAGCACTAGTTCACAAAATTGTAACACTACTAATACTCCAGATGAAAAGAGACGAATTGAGTTATTTCATGTTAGGGTCATAGCTGAACACACCAAGATTGATACACTCTTCGATAGTGGGTCACAAGAGAATCTAATCTCTGAAGACTTAGTCAACAGATTGAATAGTGAAACTGTACTTCACCATAAACCATACCCTTTGGGATGGATAACAAGAGACACTAGTTTACAGGTTATAAGAAAATGTTTGTTTAAGTTTGCAATCACTGCAAATTTTGTTGACGAAGTAGAGTTAGATATGGTACCGCTTAATGTTTCAAGTGTGGTGTTGGGTAGTCCATATTTGTATGACCAAAAAGAAGTCTTTTACCACCATGAAAACAAGTATCACTTGTTCAAGGATGGTATGGAGTACATAACGAGAGCCCATCGCAAAAAGCTAAACATCTCTTTGGTTAATGCAGGGGAGGCAAAAAGACTAGTGAATTCAAGTAAAAGTTTAGTACTTCTCATGGTCAAGGAAATGATGATATTTCTTGTGAAAATGTTGTTGCATGTAATGAAAATTTCAATTCTGATTTGGTTGGTTCAGTTCATCTAAGTGATGAAGTATTTCAAGTTGTGAAAGAATCGTCCTTCAAGGAGAAAGAAACTTCACATGAAATATCTTTGTAGCAAGAGGTTTCTCTTTGTCATGTTAGCATGCAAGGATTGGAAAAATTTCAAAGTGTAGAGACACTAATGAAATGCAAAAGTTTTTTGAACAATGGACTCATTCAATAATCTTTTATGCCATGTTGTGCACTGATGGTTATGGTGCCAAAGAGGAATGGTAAGCATTTCAAGAAAGAGGACAAAAGGAGTATTTTTTGCCAAAGAAAAGTTGTAAAAAGAGGTAAGTGGAAGAATATACATAACACCAAACAAGAATGGCTTGTATGGAATTTAATGTTGTATGTTCTTTGTAGCATTTCTATTACATACATTTATTTGAGTTATGGAAAAAAGAGTCATTTCTTGAAGAAATTGTCCACTTGGGTGACATAAACATGTTCAGAAAGTTTTCTTATGCACATGTCATCTATGAAGGAAAATTATTTGATGTTTTGAAGATATCAAAGTACAAGTTGGGTTTCAATTATTTGATGCATTTGGCCCATGATATTGGAGGAGGTAAGTTGAAGGCAAGCCTTTCCAAGTTGGATGCCATTGTTGATTGGTCAACACCGGAGATCATCATCTTGATAAGAGGTTTGTTGGGAGAAACCCGATATTAGAGGAGAGTTGTTGTTGACATTTCTTCTTTTGAAGCTCCTTGGAATGCATTGTCATGTGTGTGCAAAATCTTCCAGTGGGGAGACAAGCAACAAGAGGCATGTGTTGCTTCAAACCAAAAGATCAGTTCAATTCTTTTTTATTCTCTTTCAAACTTGAAAGATTCATTTGAGTTTCAAGTTTTTGAAAGCAACTTCACCATATTATTTCAATTATAATATTTCCATGTTGTAAACATTAAGTTGTAGTGATCCATGCACTTTCATTGGATGGATACTTGTCAAAAATTTCACTTGGTTCGAAGGTACAAAAGAGGTATAAGTAGCAAGTTCATTGTTATACCTTTCAGGCCTATTGGTTATGTAACTATTGTATTCAAGCATCTTTATGTTTTATATGAAAGCTATGTAAAAAAAATCCATACTTTCAAGATGTACAATTGGGCCTAAATCATGTAACCAAGTAGTGAAATTTGTCATCCATTTGCATTATATTTTTTTATGTCATCTTGGTAAGGAGGACATTTCTTTTGATGATGACATGGAAAAAACCATGAGTTTCTATGAACAACAAAAAATGGTGCAACAAACAGTGCAAGATCATATTGAAAAGGGCAAAGACAAATACATCTATAGAATGAGGTCCTCAAGGAAAGTGAATGTTGATTTCCTTAGAGAGAAGCTCAAGGAAACAAATTCATCAAAACCCAATTGGATCAAGCTTGAAAAGGTGAGGGGGTTGTATCCTCATCTACTTGTCAAATAATAGTATCTTTTGGGGTCCAAAAGGCTTCTAGTGGGGAGGAATGATCAGGTGCTCAATATTTAGCTCAAAAATCAAAGTTCTTAGATCCCCTCAAAAACTATATGGCCGTGTCCGGTTCATTAAGATGATTGCAACACAATTTGTTTCGTTGCAAACAAAGTCCGGATGAAAGAGAAAATGCCTGCTATTCGTTTTCCTAAACAACTAAAAAAATTGCAAAATGGGACATAATGATGACATGGCAGTCTAGACAGTAACGAGAATCTTCTTCAATTTTCACCCAATGGGGTTGTGACAAGTGTCACCTTTGGATTCGCCAATTTGGCTCAGAGAAGGTGAAATTTCCTAGTTGGCTCCAAGGTGGAATTATGAGTTTATGATTAATATTATGTGGAAATTGTATCTTTTTTAGTATATATATATATATATATATATATATATATATATATATATATGATTTTTAAATTCATTCAAATCCACATATAATATTGATGAACCAAAGGTATATGTGCATTTCCTGAATTAAATGCAAAAGATTATGGCCACATTAAACCAATTTCGTTGGCATATATTTATATGTTAAAAAAATGTGATTTGGGGGAGGGCAAGTTTGAAACCCTGACCTCCCCCTCATAACTCCTTTGTATTACCAATAGACCACCGAGTGCACATTGGTATGGAGGGCTGAAAACATTCACTTATTCCATAAATGTTAACTGCCTATGGGAGAGGAGGGAGCCAGCCCTGCGGGGCCAACACCCTCTCCATGCGACCTCAAACACATGACCGAGGGCTAGAACAGAAGCGCGATTAGTGTGCTATTAATCCATATTTAAGCCTAATTAAACTGTTGATTAAGTTAGTGGAATTTATGGCGGATCCACCAAATGCAGAACCGCCCCCAAATTTGGCGGACTTAACTGGAGTCTCTCCAAATTTAGCGGGGTTTCCTAGGAAAAAATGAATGAAGCATAAATTTCTCAATTTTCGACCAAATTTAGATCAGAAAGAAGTGTTCTTAGCTAATTTAGATATTCTAAACACATTGGTGTAGGTATCAAGAGACATAGAGTTTTGTAAACAACGTTTTTTCCACATTAAGCTAATACAAAGGCTCAAGCCATGGAAGTTGGACCAAGGAGATGTAGCCCAGGAGGGGTGAACTCCTTTATCAAAATACGGTGTTAATGCATCTCTTTGATGGTTTACTGCATTGTATATGTTTGGTGTTTACTATTCATTTTTGACGCTATTTTTCTCATGAATGTCTTGTTTATCTAAAGGAAATTTCCTTGTTTGTAAGCACAAACAACTAAGGAAACCTCAACACAAAAAGAAAGAATCAAGCACATGTTTATAAATCTATGATTGCTATTAGCATAAAAAAACTAATCATACAAAAATATATTATCATCTCATCTTGTAGATCTTCTCATTCCAGTTACAACAAGCAACTATACTAAGGTATTCCATGAAATATTTCTCCTCGAATGCCACCTGAAGTTAAATTAATTAAGTCAGACCCAATAATAACCTTGTTTTATGAAAGTTGTCGTAATGAAATGGAACTAAAGGAAATTTGAGTGAATGATAGAATATACCAAGAGAATCCCTTCAAACCCCAAAAAGACTCCTCAAAACTCCCCTGAAACCCATAATGACATAAACCTGCTCCCATGACCTGACCATCCCGTGCCTTGGAAATCCACTCTGGGTGTAGTATAAAGGAAAATAAAAATAGGGACATGAAAATAATTCTATTTTTCCTCCAGGGCCATAGAGTACCCCACAAAAACTTCCACCCCTTACACAATATAATGTTATTTCTCCTAATAAATTTCCATTTAATATTTGTATAGATGAATAATTTTGGCATTAATGATAAAGTAAAACACGTAAAATTGATAGTCTCTACCTAGAGGGATTGTTTTGAGGATAAAAGATAGATACCATGTCTTCTGTGGGATTGAAATAAGATAATGTTTCATAGTTTATGAATCATATTGATTGATCCAAGGAGTTTTGTTTGAGTCTCTTATGTGAACCCATAGAGTGCATATGAACTAGAAGCTCAAAATCCATAGTTTTTAATCATAGTATTGGCTTATCAAATAATATCCTACTTGCTTCCCATTAAACAAATTGAATAAAATTATTTTAGGAGACAAGTCAACCTTGATTGAATATAAGGGTTGGGTGTTTTATGGTTGATTCATGATTTGTTTAGCATCACATGCAACTCTTATTTCCTAATAAAGTCATGTGATCTCAAACAAATTATTAGGTTAAAGTACAAACACAAATCATCCTTCACAACGAAGGGAAAACACAAAATATCAATACTATTACATGAACCAAATTTTTTGTGATAGGAGGTTATCTAAATAAGCACATTTAATATGCAATTACTTTAAGAATCTCCTCCTTACTCTATGAAATAGAATAAAAACTCTTCCTTCCCCTGCACAACAAAAGCTTTTCAATATTCCATATGATACAATGTTCTATATGATGCAATCCAAAATGTTTGCAATCTTCTATACAACATGTATAACTTTATGGACAAAAAACAAAGCTAACACCTTCAATATGATATGCAATATTCTCCTTTTAATTATCAAATAGTTATTTACTACGCCATATTGTAATCTTGAGCTAAAGATGGGCCACATTTTGTACCTCTGCAAGTATCACAAGCCATTGAACACCTATGAACTATCTCTTTGATGTTTATAATTAGAAGAATAAATATGGAATTTATGCATACATAGATTACTTTTCTTAATTTGTTTTTAAGGGACATTAATTCTTGATTAATTTGTTTGTGAGTGTGAAATTGTGTTAGTAGTTGTTAATAAGAATAATTTGTTAAATAAATTAAAATGCTAATTATGAAAACACATCAAATCATATATTTTAATCAATCAACAATCCCTTCATCATATCAAGATAAGACCTAACAACTTATTAATTAATGAAACAAAGTATGACATTATGGTGGAGGGATTAAGGTAGTGTCATGTGAAATTTTTAAAATCGCTTCATCATATCAAGATAAGACCTAACAACTTCTTAACTAATGAAACAAAGTATGAAATCATGGTGGAGGGATTAAGGTAGTGTTGCTTGAAATTTTTAAAATTAGTAATGATGTCTAGATACATTTTCCGAATTCTAACTCTTGAACATATGTTCTATATTCCCAAATTCAATCTATCATGTAATGATGGATATTTACTTAACTTTTACTTCAAAGTGAAAAATAAATCATTTAAGAAAATCTTTCAATAAAAATCACATTTACAAATATTAGGTAGAATATTAGGTAGATTTGTTTCAAACCACTTAGTGTAGTTGATCATCCGAAAAAATAAATCCTTATTAATTATTATTTTCCTACTAATATGTTTAACTTAAATCAAACCTTTAAATTACTTACCCATACAACAATATACATTGCCAAAATCCAAAAATATAATGTATATTGATACATATATACAATAGAACAAAACTAGAACAAAATTGTATTATCCTTGTCGTAAGTAGGATATTACAAATAGATATATGCATTGACTTTGAATTAACTTTTGTTTGACCAAAAATTAAACGACAATTTACATTATATAAAAATTAATATATTTTTTTAATCAGGATCACAAGGCGCGTCCCTTCTATTGGAATTGGGCACTTTAATCATTTTACTAATAAAAAAATTGATCTCACTAATTAAATTTAAAGATGTTAGTATATTCTGGTCTTTGCCACAATATCAATGGATGGAATTCACAGCACTAACTTCCCTGCATATCTAAATCACATGATTAAAACTTGTTTAAATTAATTTTTTACAAAGATTGATTAAAAATTTACCATGCTATTTGCTAATTGACACCTATCATGATTAATGATTAATGAGAATGGGAAGGCTACAAAATGTTACACTTGTCATTGTAGTGGAAAGGTGTATTTCGGAAAAAGATGATTATCCATTCAAAACATTGATAACGTGTGTCCAATTCCAAATAACAGGTGTAGAGTTTCATTAACTTGTCCATCAATTTCAACTTTTCATGTTCTTAATAATAATTTGTAGAGTGATAACCTGAACAAAGCAAATTTCTATCCAAATTAATTCATTTTTTCATTCAACCTTTATAACTTTAAAATTAAAAGTGCAGTACTGTGCAAAATTTGTAAAACACTGTAATAAATGTGAAAAAATGTAATATTCTAATTTTTATTGGAATAATTATAATTTATCATTTTGAAATTTATATAATGTAGTTATTCTTGTTAATTTGATTGTTATTAGTTATACAACACATCCATTTCACAAATAAATTCATGAAAATTGATAATTTATTTCAATATAAATTATATTGATAGTATATAGTTTTTTTTATTTTTATTTTATAATTGTTTGCTGAGATTAATTAAGGTGTTGTTTTTAGCTTCTAATATTTAAATTTATTTTATGACTTTGAATTCTATATTTAAATTTGGAATATAATATTAATGTTTTCAATACTAAGATTACTTTAATATTAATATACATATTTTTCGTTCCATATATTTCTTTTTAGTATGAGTAATGGTTCTTTTATTGTACCTGTATTCAATACTAATATTTATTGTGCCTTGTTATGGTTCATTTGCAACGTTTTGCATGCTAAAATGTGGAGGAATATATGGCAACGTGGAGGAATAAGAGCAAGGTTTATTGGCTAAGCATTTCAAATTGTCATTAAATATTTATTGTTATTCATCACCATGTAACTGTTAAATATTATGTTTTATGCTTAGGAATAAGAGCAATGCTTCTTGGCTAAACGTTTCAAATTGTCATTAAATATTTCTTGTTCCTCTTATTCATCACCACTCCATCTATTATAAGCAAAGTAGTGCTCCCTAGATGCATGCATTTCTTAGTGCTTGGGTTGTTGGAATTGTTGAAGCGAAGCAATATCCAATTACAATTTGTTGGAAGGATTACTCGAAGGATTTGAAGGGGCTTATTTGGGCTTCTATCTGCTAAGAAAGGTGCACAATCTTTCAAAGTCTTCCTCTTCTGGACCTAGGGTGTTAACTAGGGTTGTATACAATAGTTTTTAGTCTTGTAGTTCCTTATAGACATAGTCTTAGATACAAAAGAATATTTTTTCCTACTATTCCTCTGGGTTAAAATGATAATGGTAGTAGAAGGAAGTAAAATTCCTTTCTCATGAGATTTCTTGTATATATGTATTGGACTAAGTTAATATCTCTTATTGTTTCCCCCTTGACAACTCGGGGCAGCAGGTTGGACCAATGTTGTCTGAGACTTGCCCTCCACCCTAACGTGTTTACCAAGCCATCATTCTCTTTGTTTCTGGACTATTCTTGGACCATGATGAGTTAATAGTGTGAGATTTAAGCTGTGTGGCTTAAATAGTGCCCACACAAACCATACCCTTCAATACTTTTGTGCATATTTTAAGCTTTCAACGTTAAACCCAGATCAACTATTTATGAGGTTCTCTATCTTTCCTCTCGAACCCATAATAGGGAAGACATTATTTTACTTTCAAAGAAAATATCCAAGTATTGTCGAGAAATCTAGTGTCTATTCAGAGCTGCTAATCCCACTAAGACGGGTAGCTATCTTAGAAACAAACAGATTAAAGTCACTTGTTTTTCCTTTACGAGAGAGAGATGAGAAAGAAGCAGAGAGTACCAACCTCAGTCTTTCGCTTGGCTCCTTGCTTGTTTCCTTTCTCCTTTGACAGAATCTTGCCACTGCTTCCTTACTTGTCTCGCTTCAAATAGCACCTGTAGATTCACAGCAACATAATACCATCAAAGCATGGAGATATATCACTGTAAACAATATAGGATCATATATATATTGACCATACAAATGCATATATCAACACAATATTCAGAGATACACAAGAATATGGAGGAAAACTCAAATAACTTTATTAGTAAAAGTAGTAGAAGAGAGGATTACAACCACTTGGTCTAACCCAATGCCATCCTCCCAGCTTGAAAGCCCTCTTCACCTCATACAAAGCAAGATCACCCAACAATGTCTTCAAAGAGAAACCAATAGCACTTCCTTGCAAATTACCAAATTCCAACCTCCAGCCTCTGGATCTCTAAGATGAGGGATCCATATATAGATGTTTGCGGAGGTGTGAGTTAGCTTTGGGTTTTTGATTAGTGTCATTCCACTGATAGTTCTTGGTTCCACTTGGACATTTCATTAATCTCTTACTCATCCCTGGGCGAATTCTGAGAGGTGAGTGTCATATGAGAGGTTTCTAGAAGATTCCTTGATCATCCACTTAGCAAATTGTCTCTTCCATTTGTCTATTCTCGCTCATTTCACCCTAGAGAAGGACTTTTCAGTATGCATCACACCTACCATGTGTAGTAGGTGAGATGCATCACACCCTGACCATGGAGCAAGTGAGATGATCCAGTTTTGACTAGTTCTGAGTAGTTTTTCATGGAGAACTTCTGGGAGATGATGTAATGAGCTGACCTTGTCCCTTTAGGGTATGAAACAACACTTTTAGGGACTTAGAAGCCCTTGGTTTATGGACATATGTGATTGGGGTTGCAATTCCCAAATATGTCTATAACAGTTTCCCCCTAAAGCATGAGGTCGTAAATCTTTTGATGTCGGGTGAAATGCTTTATAATGAGGATCCGAGGTTTTTTGAACTAGAAGGTGACCTGTAATAAGATACAATAAAATACATTATCTTCATAATATTTTCATGATCTAGTTGAGGCGGGCATTCCCATGCTCAGTTTGATAAATTAATTTTCATGTACATAGGATAGACAACCGTCTGTGTGCAGACTGATGATTTTGGTAGAGCCATCATCCCTTAGTTTGGATGATTATCTATGCAACAATGATGTACATTTGATGTATTTATTCCTGAATATATCGCAGCTCGGATGGATGAAACTAGATCCGAGGTCTTCAAAACGCGTTCAATATTCGCCCGAAAGTACAAGTCGATCCATGCGAAAAGATGTTCTGATGTCGAATAGGGAAGGACATCGCCTCATTACCAACCGATGATGTAAGGTTTTAACAGGCGCAAGAGGAATCACCGATGATGATGATGACCATCAAGGTATTGCAGTACAATTCAAGTGGTTTGAATACATGAGTCGATGTTGAACACCACGCAAAATCTTTCGGTCAAAGGCCATTAATGTAGACCTGTCGCTGGAAGTGAGAAACTTGTCGTTCAGGCATGCAAGCTTCAAAGTACTGAAAGGGTTGTTCCTAGGTCGACTTCTTGGATAATGAGCTGATGTCGACAAGAAGTGACCCGTCGTAGGAGGGCATTAATGAATCCCACATCTACAACACAGAACGGAGCAAATGATTTTATGGAGGTGAAAACGATCTGATGATACAAGGTTCAGGGTGGCGGTCATGAAAGAATGAAGCGTGAAGGTATTTCAGCGGATGAGACACAAGCTGGGTTGGTGAATTATCTGAGCGACTTATTTTGAACATATCGGCGACACTGAAATGGATTGGTAGCGTTAACCCCAAAAGTGGATGGTATGGTGGACCAATGGTGATATGACCGGTGAACGGAATAACCCAACCCGACTCAATCATGGTGATAGAGTGAAAGTGTCATGTTCAAGAGCGACCTGCTACCAATAAAGTTTCTTCAAGTTTTCTTCCCAATTTTCCCCAGTCATTTCTGACTAGTACCTCTTTATTTTTGTCAAGCTTGAGGAGGATAACATATGCTTGTTCTATAATTTTCCCTTCGGGCAAACCCGTCGCTACATTTTAACGAGCCTAGTGACAGTGAAACTCGCTCTTGTTTGAATGGACAAGTTTTTCGTTATTATTTTAATGAGTTTAACGACAAGGAAAACTCGGTCCTTTTCAATTTTAGAGAGTCTAAAAAGAGACAAAAAGGAAATTCCAATATTCCTTTTTCATAGTATAATCCCTTAAGTCCGAAAAAGTATAAAACAATGTGAAAGGGATGACTTTTTGATGGTTTTAACGAGCCGAACAAGACAAATGATCGATCGTTTTGTGTAATAATCCCTCAGGTCCAAAAAGATTAAAATCCAGAGGAGGGATGGCACTTCCAATCACTTTAACAAGCTGGAGAGGCCAATTTCTCAACAATCTTTTCATATTTTATGAGTCAGATGAAAAGAGCTTAAAGGAATTTCGTTTTTTGAGGAACGAGTGATATTTTTGAGTGGCAGTTTTTTCCAGGTGAGGATTGGAACTTTCCAATCATGGCAGTGTTAAGAAGATGGCTAATAGAATCACTCATCACAGTTGTTCCTCAAAAGGGGTAAACAATCAAATGGAGGCGAATGATTGGCTAAAACAAAGTGGAGGTGATAGTAAGAACATGACCAAGGCTCAAAAGCTGATGATAATGCATTCCCAATGGTTATTTACCTGAGGTGGGTTCATTTTTTAATGAGCTTAAACTCTGGTGGAACATATGCTCATTGCTAGGTTTAATTTTTAATGAGATTGAACTTCGCGTAAAACTTCTCATGGCCTTGTTCATTTTTTAATGAGCTTGAACCATGCGACAACATATGCTCAAATTCGGTTTCATGTTTACACAAGCTTGAAACGAGAAACTATGCTTGTTATAAGTTCGCATGCCCCCAGCATAATGACACAAATCGAGGTGCATGCCCCCAGCATAATGACACAAATCAAGGTGCATGCCCCCAAGCTTCATTTCATTCAACGCAGTGGTTGGAATGAAGGTTTAGCTTCGAAATCTTTGAAATATTTGACTTGGAAAGGGAGTTGTTTCATTTTTTAATGAGGTTGAATTAGTAAAAGAACTATCCTCATAATCCACCGTATTTACAGTATTTGATAGAAAATCAAAAATTGAAGGATGATTAAGATTGCTGGAATAATATTCGTGGTGATTTGGAAGATGGGAACGATGGTGGTAATATTCCCATGGTGCCTCTCCTATCATCATTGAATAAATGATTCCTTCGTCTGTAGAATGTACATGCGACCAAGGATCTGAAGAGGTGCCATATTCCTTAGACCTATCTATCCAAACACTCGATGAGCGTTGATTTGTGTTTGCCCCCCAGGCGAAGAAAATTGATTGCTACAATATTTCTAAAATGGCAATGATCCATGCTGACAAAATGTTTGTGAATATTATGAATCTTTTAGATATAGAAGATATCATATTGCAGGTTTCCACCGTGGCCACTTCCGGTAGATTACTCTGAGATGGTAGGGCCAAAGTACCCATCAATGTAGGGTCTTTTAGCAGGCCTACTTTGATATTTTGAAGCGAATGAGAGCTTCCATGGATCATCAGGATGCTTCCCGTAACTTGTGAACTGTTGGGGAGAAAGGTTTGTTGTTCGATGATTGTAATTCCTCCTTGAAAAGGAAATGAAATCTTTCTAAAGTATGTCGACACAACAACGGCCATAGCATAAATCCAGGGCCTTCCGAGTAGGATATTGTAATTGAGGTTTCCATCGATAACTTCAACATCAATTTCTACTATTTCCCCCCCAGTTCAACTTGCAAGTTACTTAAAATCCCGTATGGAGTGTATGTTCATCCATCAAATGCTTTTAACATGATTGACGATCGCAACAAGGGTGGTGATCCTAAAGTTTTCGAGCAACTCATTGACATAATACATGTAGATGCCCCCTCATCAATAATTGTTCGATGAACATTTTTTTGAGGGCTTTCACTTGAATGAGGAAGGCGAGTTGAGCTGGTAAATGAGGTTCAAATCTTTTATAATTAAAGGCCACGAGATTGGAATCCACTGGGTCAATCCCACCTATTGCTGATAATAGAGCCTGCTTTTGGGAGGGGCAATTTTGCAGTACCTCAAGTGTCGACATAGCGGACGACGATTGGGCCAGGTCCTCTACTATATTATAATTCTGTTCTGCTCTAGCACGAGGATTAAATGTTGACTTGTGTACTACTTCCTTTGGTGGCTTTATCGCTAGCTCAAGAATGATGTGTGGCACAACTTCGGTCGAAGTTGTTGTCGAACTACTAGGTTGATCAGTAGCCTTGTTGTTCAACAACTATGGATTCCCGTAATCTTTATTCCTTGTCGATATCAAGGCATCATTCTGCTGTTTCAAAATGGACAACATAAGCACTTGGGATGGGGAAGCGTTATCACTAGCAACCAGATTGGTTCCCAGGTTTGGAAACGGATCAGTCAATACTGCTGAGGTTTTTGAACTCTTAAAGAATTTTTTAACTTCAGCTTTATATGGACAATCTCTCGTCCAATGATCCTCATTGCATATGAGGCATTGCTGAGTAGGTTTCCTTTTCCCAGAAGGGTTTGCAGAAGATTTTTCAAGAGACGAATCATCCTGTTTCTTCTTTTTGCTCTGCCCTTTCTTCTTGCCTCCTGGTTGCTTCGATTTTTTTCCTTTGTCAGTTGACATGACATTAACCTCTGAGGCTAGAAGTTCTTCATTTGAATTTTGATTAGAAATCTTACGGGCTTTCTTAGATGTAGCCTTTGTCAATTCGGTGCTCATCATACCTATCACAGCATCGCCAGCATGAGAGTCTTTGTTTGATTTAGGAGGAGGAGGAACGAAAAATTCTTGTCTTGGAGCATCAAGGATTTTGTCATAGAGCATGCCATACTGAGTATAGATCAAGTCTAGATATTGTGCACAAGCAATGACCTGCTCTTCAGTGATTACCCCTCCCTTTGCCACATCTTCTGTTATAGAAGGTAAAAAGGACTGAATAAACCATTCAGCTAGTAGCAGATCAGGGACATATGACGATGTCACCATTCATGAATATGATCGGATATGTGAGTGGTCGTCATTTTCTTGAAATTGGTAAGAAGCGCTGTCCTTGTTTCATACCTTATTGGTAATTGAAAATGGGTTAAAAAGGTTGTGGCAAGGGTGCTGAAGTTATCTAATGAAGCTATAGGCAATTTGATGTACCATTTTGTTGTTGGACTAGTTAACGTTTGCTGAAAAAGGTGGAGCCAAATCAAATCATCATTGACAATGTTGGACAAACACCACAGATGAAAGGTCATCACATGATTCGACGGGTCTTCACCTAGATTTCCATTAAATTTAGCAATTTTTGACATAAGTTTATGAGGAATCGTCGGCCACCAAGGGGCATAAGTGATTGGATCGTTCGTTAGCCGATTTAGATCTGGTAACTCTAAAGTCGCCACGAAGGGCAACTCTTGATTTAGGTTTGGCGAAGCATACCCAGGATAAGATGGGATTGCCTGAGTAGTGGGTCTTTGCATACCAACATAATGTATTTGATGCTGATAACTTTGATAAGGTTGTTGGGCATAACCAATTTGAGATGACTCGTGATAGCCATTTTGAATATATGGCTACCCATTACCTGCAAAGCTTTGTTGCTCAGGTCCTTGGTAAGCTTGTTGGAATTGTGGTTGTTGACATTTCACCATCCATGGTTGTGAAACCATTTGTTATTGTCCAATACTGGATGTTTGACCAAGATGAGGGGTAATAGTACCTGTCTGTACCTGAGTCGCTCCAGTTAAGGAACCACTAATTGGCGATTGCGGTTGCCTTGTGGAGACAAGAGGCTATTGTACTACGACCTGAGAAACTTGAGGTTGGCATACAATAGGCAACGCTTATACTTGCAACACTGTCACAATAGCTGGTGTAGTGGGGATATTCGACACAAGTAGACTCGGTTGCACTATGTATACAACTCTTGGTTGTTGGGGCAATATTGACACCCAACCAAGGATAATTTTAGGGGCGAATGTTCACCCTTTGGCGAAATTAAGGGGTTTTAAATTTTTAGTGGGCGAATATTTTGTATCATAGTACATTTTTACAAATCACCTCAAATAGCCCACCTTATTTTAAGGGAGAGGGTAAAAAAGGTAAATTTAGCCCTTGAAATTAGGACTTACAACCTTCCATTCGCCCATTTTCAAGAATAGGTTTTATTTAAGTGAATCCATTCGCCCATTTTCAAGAATAGGTTTTATTTAAGTAAATCCTATGGGCCAAATACCATATTTATAAAAGAGGTATGGTAAATTAATAAAAATATAAATAAATGAGAGGTATGGTAAATAAATAAAATATTTTTTATATTTACTCCAGAAGTCACCTTATATACATGTAAGGGTGTAAACAAATAAAAATATAAGTAAAGTGGAGGTATGGTAAATAAATAAAACATCTTTTTACACTTACTCAAAAGGTATGGTAAATAAATAAAAATATAAATAAACTAGACGTATCGTAAATAAATAAAACCTCTTTTTATATTTAGTCCATAACCCTCGTTCTATTTATGAAGGCTCAAGAAAGAGGTTTTATTTAAGTGAATCCTATGGGCCAAATACCATATTTGTAAAAGAGGTATGGTAAATTAATAAAAATATAAATAAACGAGAGGTATGGTAAACAAATACAACATTTTTTATATTTACTCCATAAGTCACCTTATATTTACGAACACTCAAAAAATGGGTTACATTTAGGTGAAACCTATGGCCAAAATACTATGGGACAAATACCATGGACTAGATTGTTATTAATACCATGCAAAAAACCATTATTAACCCTAATATTAGAATTAATAAAAATAAAAATGGCACATGGTATTGACCCATGGTATTCACCAAAATGGCACATGGTATTGACCCATGGTATTCACGTGGAATGTAGCCTATTTAAATGGGGGAATTAAACCAGCATGTAGCCTATGCTAAGATTCACTAGGACTTTACAAAGTTTTATTATTTAGTGAAAGACTTGCCAAGATCTTATAAGATTTCATAATTGAGTAAAATATTCGCCATGCCTGGTGAGAGATTCACCAAAAAATTATATATACATATTATATTATTGATAAAATCGCCTTTCATTTTTCCTATATACCATGGAGATTCGCCCATTTATTATATTTATAAATTTAGGGGGGGTTCTTAAAATTTTCCCTGCACCCAACTGCTAGATGTGATTCCAATTTGACCTGAATTCGGTTGTGAACTCTCATATGGTTGTTCTCCTAGAGGGAACAATCAAAGGGTATAGTGCCACCCATACGGTGGTAATCCAGTTCTCAAAGGAATGATCGGTCTTTGGAGACCAGACTGCCCAAATTGATATTGTAGTGAAGGATCAATTTGTTGAGACTCAACATAAGAAATTCTAGATATTATTCCGGACGAACAAACGGGAACAGACCATACTGTTAAAACAGTCCCTGAGTGGACTCCCTCTAGCGGTTGAGAGCTAGTTGGGATAGATGGTGTGCCAGCGAACATCGTGGAAGTGGTGGCAGGAGGTTCTACTACCGCTGTATGTTATAGACATTTTTGTGCCTTACAACATGAAGCATGAAATGTCAATAATCTGAGGGATCCAAAATCCCTAAACATGTTGTTCTTATCCTTAGAGGAACAAGGTCAGCAAACCACAGCACTAAAAATCAGTTCTCCACCTGAAAACACTCAAAAACAGGCTATTTTTGGATCATGTCACCTGCTCCACTGAGCATCTGCGCTGAATGTCAACTGCTCCACTCTGTACCTGCGCTGAATGTCAAATCTAATGAAGGCTACCTGCGCTGGGCGAGATTGGCCAAGTGGCACAGTCATTCTGCAAGTTGTCAATTGCCCAGGAAGCTTCCAAACCGACACTTGGGTCAATGAATTCGCCTTGTGATGAGTAAGAGGGTCTTGATCTCCAAGTGGAAGCAAGAATCTCCAAGTGGACTCAAGAACTGAAGATTAACTAAAGTGGGAGAGGACACTAGTCAGCTTCATGCCAGTCTCAAGATGACTCATCCTTTCTCCAAATCTCCTATATATAGAGCTCTCTCATGAGGTCTAGGGAGGCTGGAATTTTGTGCAAGTAAGGAAGTGCTGTTGGTTTGAGTATAGAACTATTGGGTGATTGCTTTGAAGGAGGTGAAGATGAGATTTCTTTCTGCTGGGAGGTGTTGCTGGATTGGGCCTCTTATGGTTGTAACACTCTCAGAACTTTACTTCTTCTATTAATAAAAGCATTTGAGGTTCTTCTATATGCATGTATCTTTGTGGCGTATTGATGCTTGTATATTTGATTTATTCTAATCCTTGAATCAGTTATGGATGTATGCTTCTTGTAGTTTCCTTTTCTTGTGCTTTTGCAGGATCTTTGTGTAGCTGGGCTGGTGAAAGAGCAAGGAGCTAGGAGCAAGCAGCAAGGAGTGAAGATTGGATCAACCATTAGCGCAAGATAACGGTTAGTGGATCATCCTTCTCTTCTCTCTCTCATCTCATAAAGAAGTAATCTTGAATAGCTTTGCATTCAGTTGTTGCTGAGGTACTATCACCCTTAGAGTGGGATAGGGTCATTCCGTATTGGATACTTTTCCCAACAACAAATTGGCGACTCCACTGGGCCCCTATATTGTTAAAAGGGTGTTAGCAAAAGGAGCCTACGGGTTAATGGATTACGATGGAATTCCACTGGCGCAGCCCCGCAACGGGTTGTACCTCAAGCGTTACTATGCTTAAATAGTGACCAATATGCATGCACCTCGATTTGCGTTATTATGCTGGGGGCATGCAAACTTAAAATCGAGCAGTTTTACCGCGGAATTTATGCTCGTTAAAAAATAGAAAAGCGAGATCCGAGCAGTTTTAGCGTCATAGTTCATGCTCGTTAAAAAATAAACATAAGCTTTTGAGCAGTGTTTTGGCGCATTCAAGCTCGTTAAAAAATGAACCCAGTACCGGTAAATAACCATTGAGATCGTAAATTTATTAGCCATAAAAGCCTTGGTCGTGTTTTGCACCTGCCACCTCCATTTCATTTGGCCAATCGTTCACCTCCATATGATTGTTTACCCATTTTGAGGAACAACTGCGAAGAGTGATTTCACTTAGCCATCCTTGTGACACTGCCGTGATTGGAAAATTCCAACCTGTACCTGGAATCTGCTGCTATCCCTGTTTATCACTCGTTCCTCAAAAGACGAGTCTTCTTTGAGCTCTTTTCTCCTGACTCGTAAAATATGAAAAGTTTGCCGAGTTTTGGCCTTCCAGCTCATTAAAGTGACCGGAAGAGCTATCCCTCCTCTAGATTTTAATCTTTTTGGACCTAAGGGATTATTGCACAAAAAGGTCGAGCGCTTGTTTTATTCGGCTCGTTAAAATTATCGAAAACTCATCCCTTCTGTATTGTTTTATACTTTTTCGGACTTAAGGGATTAGATGACGAAAAATGAATTTTGGAGTTAACTTTCTGTACCTTTTCAGACTCTCTAAAAATGAAAAGGGCCGAGTTTTCCTTGTCGTTAGACTCGTTAAAATGATTAAATAGCGACAAACTTGTCTTTAGACGAGAACGAGTTTCCCTATCGCTAGGCTCGTTAAAACATAGCGATGGGCTTGCCCGAAGGGTAGGTTATAGAACAAGCATATGTTATCCTCCTCAAGCTTGACAAAAATAAAGAGGTACTGGTCAGAAATGACTGGGGAAAAATTGGGAGAACCTCAAAGCTTTAATGATAGCAAGTCGCTCTTGAACATGACACTTTGTCCTCCGTATCACATCGGGTTGGGTTGTTTCATTCACCGGTCTCATCACCATGGTCCTCACCAAACCATCCACATTTGGGGTAATGCTACCGATCCATCACATCAGTGTCGTTATATGTTCAAGAGATGTTGTTCAGAAAGAGTCAACCGTGTCCCATCCACTGCCATACATTATCCTTCATCCACCCATGATCGCCACCCTGAATCATATTTCACATATTGTTTTCACCTCCACTAAAATCATTAGCTCTGTTCCGTGTCACTGATGTGGGATTCATTAAGGCCCTCCTTTGACGAATCGCTTCTTGTCGACTTCAACTCATTATCCAAGAAGTTGATCTAGGAACAAACCCCCCAGTACTTTGAAGCTTGCATGCCTCAATGGCAAGTTTCTCACTTCCGGCGACAGGTATACATCAATGACCTTCGACCAGAAGATTTTGCATGGTGTTCGACACCAAGTCCTTTATTCACACCACGTGAATTGTACTGCAGTACCTTGAGGGTCATTGTCATTATTGGCGATTCCTCTCGCGCTTGTTAACGGTTTACATTATTGACCGGTAATCAAGCGATGTCTTTCCATGTTCGACTTCAACGCAATTCTCACATGGATCGACTTGTACTTAGAGTGAAGATCGAACGAGTTTGAAGACCCCGGATCTAGTTTCATCCATCCGGGCTGCGATATATATTCATGATATAAAGACATTTATTATGTACATCATTACAGCAGATGATCATCCTACTCAAAGGATGATAATTTCGGCAGAGAGTTATCAGTCTACCATCAGACGATCGTCTGTTCTATGTACCAAAATGAATTTATAAAGCTGAGCATGGGAATGCCCGCCTCAGCTAGATCATGAAAGAAGAATGAAAAATAATGTATTGTATTGTATTTTATTACAGGGCACCTCTCAGCGATTGAATGAACTTCGGATCCTCCTGATAAAGCATTTCACCCGATAAACGACCTCATACTTTAGGGGGCAACTGTTATAGAAATTTTTGTGCCTTACAGCATGAAGCATGAAATGTCAATAATCTGAGGGATCCAAAGTCCCTAAACATGTTGTTCTTACCCTTAGAGGAACAAGGTCAGCAAACCACAACACTAAAAATCAGTTCTCCACCTGAAAACACTCAAAAACAGGTTGTTTCTGGATCATGTCAGCTGCTCCACTGAGCATCTGCGCTGAATGTCAACTGCTCCACTTTGTACCTGCGCTGAATGTCAAATCTAATGAAGGCTACCTGCGCTAGGCGAGATTGGCCATGTGGCACAGTCATTCTGCAAGGTGTCAATTTCCCGGGAAGCTTCCAAACCGACACTTGGGTCAAGGAATTCGCCTTGTGATGAGTAAGAGGGTCTTGATCTCCAAGTGGAAGCAAGAATCTCCAAGTGGACTCAAGAACTGAAGATTAACTAACGTGGGAGAGGACACTAGTCAACTTCATGCCAGTCTCAAGATGACTCATCCTTTCTCCAAATCTCATATATATAGAGCTCTCTCATGAGGTCTAGGGAGGCTGGAATTTTGTGCAAGGAAGTGCTGTTGGTTTGAGTATAGAACTATTGGGTGATTGCTTTGAAGGAGGTGAAGAGGAGATTTCTTTCTGCTGGGAGGTGTTGCTGGATTGGGCCTCTTATGGTTGTAACACTCTCAGAACTTTACTTCTTCTATTAATAAAAGCATTTGAGGTTCTTCTATATGCATGTATCTTTGTGGCGTATTGATGCTTGTATATTTGATTTATTCTAATCCTTGAATCAGTTATGGATGTATGCTTCTTGTAGTTTCCTTTTCTTGTGCTTTTGCAGGATCTTTGTGTAGCTGGGCCGGTGAAAGAGCAAGGAGCTAGGAGCAAGCAGCAAGGAGTGAAGATTGGATCAACCATTAGCGCAAGATAACGGTTAGTGGATCATCCTTCTCTTCTCTCTCTCATCTCATAAAGAAGTAATCTTGAATAGCTTTGCATTCAGTTGTTGCTGAGGTACTATCACCTTTAGAGTGGGATAGGGTCATTCCGTATTGGATACTTTTCCCACCAACACTGTATCAGATGACACAATCCTATATGTCGATGGTTGTCTAGACATATCGAGTCTATCCAAAAGACTTCCTAGCAATTCTATAGGAACTTGCGATGAAGGGGTATTAACTTCTGAAGTAGAATGATATAGGTGGATCCAAGTTCCAAAATTCGATGGAGTGCTAAATGGAAGATCCTTCGTAATCTCTTCTATAGAAATCAATCTAGGTGGAAGAGGCAGACCGTCAAGTTCGTAAAATAATTCTGGTGCCGAAGAAGGAATAGATTCTGTAGCAACAAATGCTGGAGGGGTAACACCTTCCGAATCAACCCTAAATTGAGCTGGTTCAGAAATAGAAGTGTTTACTATTACACTAGGATTAGTTCTAATGTCCTCTTGTAACTGCGGAGCTTCTTCTGTAGAGGCAGGGATACCAGAAATGGTTGGAGTAACTAGAGTCTAAGAGGATGTTGAAACACAAGTTTCAAACAAACCAGGATACTTTGACCTAATTAAATGAGTTCGCTTGGCCCAAAATGGTTTTGTTTCCAGGGTCAAAGATGGTTGACTCGTTAGTCTCCGCGAACGATGGGGTTTTGATTGAATTTCTTCCACGATTGTGGATTATTTGATCAACTCAAAATAAGAGGGGAAAATGTTATTCCGAATTAAATGAATTTTAGACGCTTCAACACAACTTGCTTTTTCAATTTTTAAGAGTCTAGAAAAAGCTAAAGATGACTCTAGTTGCCTTCTATTTTTAATGAGCCTGAAGTGTCAATTGCTTAGATGGAAATTTTCCTTTAAGGAGTCTGAAAAGGAACGAAAGAGACTACTCTGGAAATTTAGATAGAGGAATTACCAAACCAATCACAAAAATGCAGAATACTTTTTACGGTATGGCAGTCAATCTTCCCGAATGCTGTGTTCAGTGCATTGCAGTCGATAGGGCGGCAGACACGGCTTCCTAAGGATAAAGGATATAGCCTATTGTGGTCTCCCAATATATATTTGATGGTACGTGGGAGCACAAGTCCGTACTGGCACTTGTCGTCTCAAAGAGGAGGAATCACCCAACCTACGATGAAAGCAATAGTTACCAGGCTTTACGACACCGAAATACGTCTTTAGCCTAGACTTCTAGATGTTGTGCGTTAGGTTCCAAAGCGTTTTTATGTTCATTGAATTTATTTTACAGTTGATCTTTCTTAAGAAGTTTTCCTTTAAGGTTCACCGCGTGATGTAGATATACAATTCCTAAAATATGAAATCTAAGATGATAAACAGTTGTTTAATCTTCTTTCTGCAATGAAAATCCTAGCTACTAAGGAAAGAGAAACGAAATCCTTTCAACATAGAGTAGAGAGCACACATTAGATGCACTATCCTAAATCAAAATCAACAAGCAGTCTAAATGCAAATGCACATGCATGGGTTTGTTTTCTGCTTTCTTAATGTGTGAATGACAAAAGGAATGCTAAGCACAAATCTGAACTATATCTTCTTTCAAAGCGACAATACTAACGATTTTCTTTTCAAAAAAACAAAAGGGAGACAAGACGACTCTTTGTGATCTTGAATTGAGAACTACTTTCGACACTTGAAGTACTATTAATTCAGATAAAATACAAGATTAATAGTGTAATCGACCATCAAAAAGAGAAGGATTCTTTTCCTTGACTGAAAACGACACTTGCGACACTTTCAAATCCAAAGACAACAATTCGATTAAGCTACCATTTTGTAAATGAGAACTATGCATGGCGAAAAATACATAAACACATTCAAAAATCTTTGCACAATGGAGGTTGGATGATGCAAAGGAAGGGGATTTCAACAGTGGTCTACTAATCACAAATAGCAAAACTTCCTGAATAAAGCTGAAGAGAGTGAAGAAAAAACCAAAATCTGGAGGCAGACCTAGTCTTGTCTGATCATCGCACCTGTAACACAGGGAAACAAGGATGCATCCCACCTACTACAAACGGGATGTGCGATGCATCCAGATTGCCAAGAAGAGACAGTGCGATGGTCCAGGGACGAGACTTTAACTTGGTTTTTGGTCACAGTTTGTAGCTTAGTTCAAGAATTTAGGCTGAGAAAATGATAGTCAGTAACTACAAAGTACAAGGGCTGATCTAATGAGGTTACTCAAGCTACCTCTAGGGCACTTAAGATGCTTGCAAGTCAATTGTTCAGTTCATAAAAAATCCCAGAGATTGACTGAAGCAACATTGATCTACTTTGCACTTGCACAACAAATGCAGTTTGAAGGCTAGTGCTGGGTCGTTAATATGCCATTATTATTATCACTTTTGAACACTTATCCCACCCATTTCCACTATTCTTCATCATATCATTTGTTATAATTTATCATTTAAATCCATTTTATAAACGATTTATGCTCTCATGGATGAATATTATTTATTCTCCTTTATTTCTAATAAATTGATGATTATGCATTATTTTATCAATGATAGTTCTAATAAGTTGGTTATAACATTATTCACCATTTTTAGCCTCCAAGGTAACTTCCAGATTGAAGATTTGATTTTTAAATCTGCCAACTCAGAAATTCGCTGGTTTAAGGAGTGACAGTTTTGCGGTTGAGATTCTGAGCAAATGAAGACGAATTTGAGAAATCTGGAACATGGGTTTTGTCCAGAATGGGACCAATTAACTTTGTCGAAGAACGGTTTGCCCAAATTTGGCTTGTACAGAGAGAAACGTAGGGTTATTTGAGCACGATTTTCTCGGATTTGCAGTTGCGGCCGACCTCCAAACTTTAGCTGCAAACCCAAATTCGTCTTTCTTTTGTTGAGAGATGAAAGGAAATATACTTTCTTGTTGATCATCTGGTTAGAATCAACCCAAATTTGTAAAAGAAATCATGTTGTAATTATCTATGTTATAACTGCTCTCTGATCTTTCTCTATTTAAATGAAAACAAAGATCAGAGAGGGGGACTTCAGGATGACTTCAGGGAGACTTCAGGATGACTTTGGGGATTCGAATGATGGCGAATTGATGATTTGAATTAGAGATTCAGAAGCAAGGATTCATGATAGGATAGGAGGAAGGAAGGATTGTTTTATGTTGTAAGTCTCAAAGCTTCAACTATTGTAATGATTTCACTATTTAATGATTAATACATAATTTGGGCGTTGCTGTTCACTCTTTTGCTTCTGAAGTAACCCAGCAGTGTCCGCTGGCGGCTAAGGGCCCAGCCTCTGGTGGAGTACGCTGTTGCTGTTGTGTATCATATCTTTACACTTGCTTTTGTATCATTATAATTTGGTTTCTGTGTGGATTGTTTATATAGTGTGGTAATCTGACGTATTTGTCATATGCTGTTCCATGCTCTGTTACGACTAATTCATTAATGGTTTCATTCAGGAAGCTTATGTAAGTGACTCTATGTTGCGTAATGAATCTTTTCGGAGTTGATTACATGTTCACTATTTAAACCGATTGTTTCTGTTACAGAGCCTTCATATTGAATATTGTTGTATTAGATTCATTTGAACTCTTATTCGTGGGAATCCGAAAGTAATGTTATTCTATTTGGAAACATAGCTGTATTATCCTTAATTGTCAGATTACTATATTAGTGTGAGGTGTGCATATATGATCGATGAGTGTTGTTCCATAAAGTACATTCCATCCAATTTTCCTTAAAAGAGAAGATTGTTATTTTATTGCAGAGTGTGAGTAAGTCGGTTTTGACTCGCGAGATTTAGTTCTTTTGATTGTTGTTTCATTTACTGTTGTTCTATTTACTGTTGTTCTATTTCCTTTTGCTATTCCATTTTACTTTCTGTTGTTCCATTTACTTGCATTTGCTGCTTTGGTGTGAGAGAAGGTCTAAGGCTGTAGTGAGCCAGCAAGTCGCTGCTTAGCTCCCAGACCTATGGTCCATGCTCTAATTTCCTTTCCATCAGTTTCTAGAGGGATGGGTTATCACTTCCACACCCTTGACTGATAAGCTGTCTTGTGTGATTTTATCCTTTTGAAGTAATTTAGTCCTAGTTTAGCATTCGTCTACTCTTGTGTTCTCTGAACGCTGTACTACTAAACATTACTCTTGAGTAAATAGCCGCCTCATACTGAGTACACTCTTGAAATAAAAATTCGTCCCTAGGTTGATAATTAATGTGAAGGTAATTAGAGGTGAAAAAGACCCTTTTTATCGCTCCACATTTTGGCGTCGTTGCCGGGGAGAGTGTAGCCATTTCTAAAGAGTAGTGTGAATCTGATGAGTGCCTGCTAGGGAAGAGTTGGATCTTAAAAACGGAAGGTAAGAACCTGCGTACGAAGCATGTAAAAGCCCTGCTCCCCCGTCCACTTTCCAGCAGGACTGTTAAAGAACCTAGAGTAGAAATAGATGTTTGAATTTTTGTGTGAATAATTAGGAAAAAGATAGAAATTTTTAAAAAATGAATCACATGATCTCACGCAAGTGGTGATGTAAGCACCACCCATTTCACTAACCGATTGACATGAACATTTGAAGAAGGAGCCTTGAAGAAACACATGAATAACATCTTATATTATGTTAAGAAATGGCTCACGTTTCTACTTTTGAATTTCCTATCAAAGATATAGGAGTGACACAAATGCACATAATTCCCCCATCTTTACCAAATTTTCATGGTTTAGCAAATGAAGATCCAGATACATTTTTATTTGAGTTCGAAATACTTTGTTGAGGATATGATTATTGTACTAATGATCAAAGATTGAAAGTGTTTCCTCTTACTCTAAAAGGAGTAGTTCTCCGATGGTTCATGAGCCTAGGTGGGAATTGCATCCAATCATGGGAGGACATGAAGAACATATTCTTGAAGAAGTACCAAGACTATTGCAAATCCAATGAAGATATTTTCTATATGATACAAGGGGAAGATGAAAGTTTGGAGGATTATGTAGATTGATTTCATTATAACCTTCAAAAATCAAAGCATAAGAATTTGGAATAAGAGATCTTAAAAACACGCATTCTTAGAGGAATTAAAGATAAATTTTTAGAACTTTTAAATCTGATAGGAAAAGGTGATGTTTTTCAGTTGTCATATGATGATGTTTGTGAATTGTGCATAAGGTATTCAAGAGGAATCTCCAAGGCTGGTAAGAATTCTAGAGAAGTTTGTCCCTTATTTTCTAAATCTGCTACAAGAATAGGAAACATAAAAGCTGAAATAAATGCTTTATTTGAAAATTTTAAAGTTGATTTTATTAGCTCTCTAAACGGAAAATTGGATGTTTTGCAGGTTCATAAAAATCAGGAATTGGATGAAGTGTTTTACCCTCAGGACTGAAAGGAGCATCTCATAGATAGTTGTTCTTCTTTATCTAGGATGGAAGTAGCATATCAAAGAGAAGGGAAAGCTGCAACAAGGCCTATAGGTATGGTTCAAAACACTTTTTCTCCATTGTCATACTTGCATAATCCATTATGGAATGCTAATGTGTTAGGGCAGCCATATCAATTTCAATATAACCACCTATCTTGTTTACAAGTTGGGCATGGTTCATCTTATGATGGCATGACTACTCTCCCTCATCTTGTAGCACAAGCACATTCTCCATATTCTCCACCAACTCTTTCACAACACCTTGCTTGCCCATCAAAACCATTCACACAACCCAATCAACCACATCATCAAAATGCTCCATTCCATACACATTTTCCTGCTCAACTAATTCCACACCCTCACCATAATAAACGAGTACAACATGCTTACAATGTTGAATTAGCAAATTTACCCACCCTTCCCACCCATTCTATCTCACATGTGTTATTAGAGAAAACCTACAATGAGATTCAAAATGTTTCAAATGCAAAAATTGTAGAAGCTATGGAAGAAAATGAGGTTTCTTTTACTATGCATCAACAAGCTATTTTAAAAGCTCAAGAACTTCATGATATGATGGCTATGCGAAATCAAGAAAATAAAGGATACATTGAAGATTAGTTTCACTCCATCATTTGTTTGCAACATCACTCCATGCTTCAACAATTTTTGATACCATTTTTTGAAGTGAAGTTGGCTTCTCATACCCTAATATCCATTAACATGCATTTTTCAAATTTGGGTATGTGCATACGTGAAGCCGTATTTCGAAAATGGCTTCACTGGAAGTACTCATATACGTAGTCATATTAATCCTTCAATCAAAGTAGGTTAGTGAAAAAATAAAATAAAATAAAATAAGGACATAAATAAGTGCATTTTGTTCTTTTGTAAAACTAGTTGTTTTTGTTGCAACATGCTATCGAAATCAACATCGGTGATATCTTTTTTTTTTTTTTTTTTAATAATTTGTGTATGTAGATGATTTACAATGGAAATAATAAGTTCTACAAACACTTATATTCATTTTTATCACCAATTTGAAAAAATGCTTGAATATCATTTTTTTTTGGCTTGCGGGCTTGATGAACTTTCTGGAAAAACAGTCGGGACAGTCATGTTTTGAGGGACCAAAAGTGAATATTTCTAAAACCTGTTTCTACCCCAAGTATCCCTTGATGTCTACTTTCTAACCCAATTTGAATCACTCAATTTGGATTTGAAACGAAAAAGTTAGAACCAAAACATTGACAGGGTGTCTAGCGGGCAGCTCAGGAACATAGTTGGGACAGTCAGTTTTTGGAGGCCTAAATTACCAAATTTTTAAAACCTGTTTCTACCCTAAGTATCCCTTGATGTATACTTTCTAACCCAATTTGAATCACTCAATTTGGATTTGAAACGAAAAAGTTAGAGCCAAAACATTGACTGGATGTCTAGCGGGCAGCTCAGGAACAGAGTTGGGACAGTCAGTTTTTGGATGCCTAAATGAATGAATTTTTAAAACTTGTTTCTATGGTAGATTACCCTATTAATCTAGTTTACAATGCAATTGGAATCACTCATTTTCGATATCGTATGGGGAAGTTATGATCAAAATACTGACTATCTATCGTAAATCAGCACTCTTAACACTATGTCTTTCTAGCTGTTCCTTACAGTATTTGACCTATCAATTCTTCTTGTCTTCAAAACCTGTTTCTATTGGAGATAAATAAATAAATCTATTTTAATTTTCAATTTGAATCATTCGAATCCGACATCAAACGAAAAAGTTACGCTTGAAATATCAACTGTTGGTCTAAGCCGGGTAATCGACAATGACTCTATTATGCAGGTTGTTCTAACTAAAATTGACATATCATATCATTGAATCTTTAAAACCTGTTTCTAATGGAGATAAAGCTTCGAATTAGCTCTCATTTGGCTTTGGAATCACTCAATTTTGACGAAAAGCAAAGAAGTTGTGATTAAAACACTGCATGTTAGTATGATTGGCCACTACTCTCCCGCAGGTTACAAATAAACTTTACTTTGTTATTTTCTCCAAGGATTTGTTCTACAGAGTAACTACTTGTTAGTTTTTTTACATAATTCTTGGATTAGGAGAGCCCGCGCACCTCTCTTTCTCCATGATTTAATGTTTTATTGCAGGTAGATACTCGTTTTTTGCAGGTCTTGGGAAAATAAAGAAGGTCAATTTATGGACGAGTGATTTTTGAAAGAAATTTTAAATGAAACAAAGGAATTTCATCCAACTCATTACCCAACGGATTCATAATAGAAGAAATGAAGAATTGATTTCCATTTGAAAATTCATGTCTTGTCACTGTTGCCAAAACATTTTTCAAATAGATCAGTTTTTTGACATAACATCATAGCTGTTGTAACTCAATTTATTTATTTACATACTGCTTTTTGTTGTTTTTTTTCTAATTTCTCTTATATTTTGTGTTTCAGGTGTTGCTTCATTCAAAGTGCGACTCATCCTCAGCATCGATGTAGTGAACAACTAATTCATTCTTTGCGTGTTTGCATTTTATGGTTGTGTATTTTGCTGTTCCTTTTCTGAAGGGACAACATTTGTGTGCATTTTTGTCATTCCGGCTGTTCCTTTTTCAAAGGGACATCATTTTCGTTTTGCTATTTATTTTCTAAAGGAATAACACTTTTTGGTTCAGCCATTCATTTTGCTGTTCCTTTTTCACAGTTCATTTTGCTGTTCCTTTTCGAAATGGAACAACTGTTGTTCCTTTTCGAAATGGAACAACACTTTTGCACTTTCACATTTTGTTGTTCCTTTTCGAAATGGAACAGCACTTTTGCACTTTCACGTTTTGTTGTTCCTTTTCGAAATGGAACAACTGTTGTTCCTTTTCGAAATGGAACAGCACTTTTGCACTTTCACGTTTTGCTGTTCCTTTTCGAAATGGAACAGCACTTTTGCACTTTCACGTTTTGTTGTTCCTTTTCGAAATGGAACAACACTTTTGCACTTTCACGTTTTGTTGTTCCTTTTCGAAATGGAACAGCTGTTGTTCCTTTTCGAAATGGAACAGCACTTTTGCACTTTCACATTTTGTTGTTCCTTTTCGAAATGGAACAGCTGCTGTTCCTTTTCGAAATGGAACAACACTTCTGCACTTTCATGTTTTTGCTGTTCATTTTCGAAATGGAACGACACTTGCATTTGTTGTTCCTTTTTCAAAGGAACGACACTTGTGCTTTTGCTGTTCCTTTTTCCAAAGGAACGACATTTCCATTTTCACGCTTTTTTGTGTGTATTTTTGTTTTTTTTGTGTGCATTTCCTTTGTTGTTCCCTACAAGGAATAACACGTTTTTGAGTGTTTTTGCTGTTCATTCAAAAAAGCAACACTTTGGGAGTATTTTTGAGAGCAACCCTTTTCTTCCTCTTGTGGGATTATTCCTAATTCATCTCAACCACATTTTACTGATTCCATTCCATGGCATGAAGTACACTACTTTTATGAGGACAAGAGTTATCGGTTCTTTTAAAGCAAAGTTAATATCATTCACGTTATAATCTTTAACCGGACAGCTCCTTGATGTTAGATTTTTTTCAGAAGGGACACAATTATTTATATATCACTTTACTGCATTGTTTTCTGTTGAACATGATATTGATTGACCATCTTAATACCATGATGGTTCCACCCTTCCTGGTTATAATCTTCTCTGTCTGTAATAAACGAGATTATGGGTATATTTTTTTTGACATGTTCAACTTCTTCCACCATCCCTGCTCTTAAGGAGTACTGAGCCTCCTTTTTTTTATCATAAAAATATGTAAATATAACAAAATTTTGTTCGCAGATGGAGGATAGGGGGTCTCATTACGAGCCAGCCTACCATGTTCATAAGGATGTAACAGAGTGACATTCCCATTATGGCCACCACACTAGGGTTATGATCCATTGGATAGCCAAATTATCCTTGGAACAGGAGGTCTCATCACGAGCCGACCTGACCACTTTTGCTACATCCCAGTGAATGGTAGTGTGATTATCTGGTTACCACGCCAGCACACTGATCTCTTCTGTAGAACAGCACTATAACTCTCCATTTATAAATTGAGCATCCTGGCTCATATGGGTTAAAAAGCAACCCCGCCGAGGCTATGGATGCCTGCTGGCAACAGCGGCTCTGCTTATGGTATTGAAGTTATATCTTATCGTCGATTATTATTATAATACCCTTTTTTATTTTTTTTCTTTTTATCAGAGAAGTTATTTCCTTAACTTTTTCCCTGTTTTGAACCTTTCTGCATGAGAAATTGTTTTATGATCAATCGCATCATTTTCAGCTAGAATACTATCAGTAAAGCATCTTATTGACATATTGTTGTTCCTTTTCTCTTTTTCATCACTTATCATCAATTCAAAGCGTCCTATCTCTTATTCATAACTATCTTTACACACTTTGCTCTCAATATAACCATAACTTTCACCGTCCTATCATTGATATGTGTACTCTGCTTCATTTACTATTGTATTGTTCACTCCCTTTCCTTGTCATCAACACCACCTCTCATATGCTTTATGGTCATGGAATTCATTTTTCAATTAGAGGGGGGGGAATGTCTGCATTATGGAATTGCATGCGATATGATTACTACACTCTGCCATAACTTGTTGATTTGACAAAAGTTTTTCTGACTGAAATTTTTGCATGCATTGTATCTGTTGCTATTCAAAGCTAACACTATGGATTCAAGAACATTGTATGCAAAATAGTGCTTTGTTTACAGGAGAACAACAAGTATGCAGGGGAAATTCTATTCACAGTATGACCACACTATTGCAACTAACAAAAGCGGCTCAAGCAACTTGCGAACATGAACAACTCTTCAGACATTATGTGCTTACCTGGATTCCATCTTTTGCACCAACTTTGCCTACATCAGCTTCAACAACTGTCAATACATATATGTCATTCCACATTTTTCTTTTGGAGGTAAAACTTGAGGTAAAATAGCATAATTTTTTGATTTATTACGAATTTAGGAGAATTTACTGAACATCCATTTTAAGCATTATTTACCATCCTTCATTTCATAGTTTTTACCACTTCCCATTTTTCAACAGCATATCATTTTCGAGTATGGGGGAGTGTTCCTTCATTTCTTTCTTATGACCATGTCATTCATATTCTTTATCATCCATTGCTATTCTTATTCATTCTCAACACCTCCCTTATTTCATGTTGTTTTACACCAAGCATAGAATTCAACAGCTGGTAGCAACCACCTCTATTTGTTTTCTAGCATCGCATGAGGACATGCTAATTTTTCAGAGAGGGGGAGGAATTGCTATGCATGATGGATGTTTTCTACTTTATTCCTTAGTTAAGGCATACAATTTCATTTTCACACAGTGCAGAAATTGATTTCCACATATTTTTAAAACTATGAACTCCATTCTTGCGATCTCTAGGAAACACAGACATACTATTAAAATACACATACCTAGATAAATTCAAGATAAATTGGTTCATAAAAATTTCAGAAATCATGCACTCTCACCTACAACCATTTTGTTTATATCTCATGATCCGTGCATCAAAACAATCTGATTTTTGGATCATAAAGGCATTCATATATTATAAATTTACTTGCCAAATTTCAACAAAAGCTGGGTTGTAGTTTTTGGGAAAATGGTTAATAAAGATTGTTGTTATTTATATTATATTTTGCTACAACTTAATTGTTATGCCTTCATCAAGATTCCTAAAATTGAATATTCATTAATTGAGGAACAATTCATTTGTTCTATCAATTTCATGCGCTGAGATGAACATATTTATTTTTTTACTTAGCTAACACATAGGTTTTTGTCTTTGGGTTGCATGAGGACATGCAATATATTCATTTTTCGTTGCATGAGGACATTGTTATAGACAATTTTGTGCCTGGCAGCATCGGGCATGAATCGTCAATAATCCAAGGGATCCAAAGTCCCTAAACATGATGTTCCTACCCCTAGAGGAACAAGGTCAGCAAACCAACAGCTCTCAGATCAGTTCTCCACCTGAAAACACTCAAAAACAAGCAATCCTAAAATCAAAGCAGGTGCTCCACTAGGCTTCTGCGCTGAAACTCAACTCCTCCATGGTGTACCTGCGTTGCAAAGCAGGTAGAACAAAGGCCACCTGCGCTGAGCGAGATGGGACAAGTGGCACACTGAGTCATTGCTCTGGAATCTTCCAAAAATGACACTTGGATCAGGGATTTCGCCTTGTGATGAGTCAGAGGCTCTGTTTCTCCAAGTGGAAGCAAGGTTCTCCAAGTGGACTCAAGAACTAAAGATCAACTGAAGAGAGAGAGGACACAAGGCAGCTACACATCAGTTGCAAGCTGACTCATCCTTTCTCAATTCATCTATATATTGAGCTCTCTCCTATGAGCTCAGGAGGCTGGAATTTTGTGCAAAGTAATGATATGCTGTTGGTTTCACTATAGAACTATTGGGTGATTGCTTGAAGGAGGTGAAGAGGAGAAATTCTTTCTGCTGGGAGGTGTTGCTGGATTGGGGCCTTCAATGGTTGTAACTCTCTCAGAACTTTACTTCTTCCATTAATAAAAGCTATTGAGGTTCTTCTATATGCACTTGTTTCAATGATGTATTGTGATAATTGTATATTTGATTTATGCTAATCCTTGAATCAGTTATGATTGCATGCTTCTTATAGTTTCCTTCTTTGTTATTTTGCAGGATCTCATTGTAGCTGGGCCAGCAAAAGAGCAAAGAGCTGGGAGCAAGCAGCAAAGAGAAGAGTTTGGATTCGACATTAAGCGCAAGGCAACGGTTAGTGCATTTCTTCATTCTCTCTTGCTTTCATAAAGAAGTAAACCTTAAGTAGTTTTCTTTACAGTTGTTGCTGATGTACTATCACCCTTAGAGTGGGATAGGGTCATCCGAGTCGGATACTTTTCCCTACAACAAACTGGCGACTCCGCTGGGGATCGTATCTGTTTGATTGTTTGTAGTATTTTTCTATTCATTTCCTGAACAAAAGAGTACCAAATCGAAAAGCTTTTGACTATATCAAAAGCAAAGTAGAGGGCAGCTACTCTAGCTCATTTCTGAGCATGTTCATGATTTGAAGAGCTGATCTACAAGGATCCTTGTAAGCTCTTAGTGATAGCTTTTCATCTTCCTTGTCATCCCTTAGTGTGTGCTTGACTGATAGCTTCTGATTTGAGCAAAAACTGTGAATTTTTGAGAAAATTGTGACCCGGAAACTAAGAAAACGCAACTTTCGTTTTCCAAAGCAGGTAGTACACAGGCTACCTGCTTTGCAACGCAGGTCCCGAAGGGGCTACCTGCGCTGAGAGCCAGACTGGCTGTGCAGCACCTGCGTTGGCCCAATTTTGCCTTGTGCATTTGGGGTTTCCTCCCTTTTTCTTGCCTGTTTTCACTATAGATTTTGCAGCCAGTTACCAGTCTTGTACCTGTTCTGAAACCAACCTTACTTGCCATCATTCCGCCTCTGTTATATAACGAAATTGTACTTGTTCTTTTGTATTTCTTACATCATTTACAATTTCCCATAACGAAAGTGAACTAGTCTTGCTTTGGCCTCTTAGATCTGAACCTATGTTAGGCATTTTGCTGGTCTAAAGAGTTAGCTTGTTTGCTGTCCATAGCTGATTAGTCTTTTTACTCTTGTCATTATGGTTTGATTTCATGTATTTCCATTGATTAAACAAGTAAATCTTAAGGTGTCTTTTGATTTTGGACCAGCTTGTTTACTTTCGCTTGAAATCGAAATCAAAGTTATATAACAACTTTCTTTTTGTAATACATCAACATTAAGAAAGGGAAAATAAAATACATGCATTGTGCATTTTGCATTTGACTGTTTGCATACTGATTTAGGGAAAATTGCATTAGTGTGTGCTCTATGATCTGTGTGAAAAGATTTGTCTTTCTTTTCCCTCAGTAGTTAAGATTTTCAAAGTTGAAAGATTGAAAAGTCTGCTTCTCATCTTAGACTGCATTCAGGAATCTGTTACATACATCTCGTGGTGATCCTTAAAGGCAAACTGCTAAACAAGATCAACATTAAAATAAATTCAATTTACATAACAACGCTTTGTAACATAACGCAAACACATAGAGGTCTAGGTAGAGACGTGTTCCGGCGTTGTTAAACATAGTGACTGTCGATCTCTACGAAGGTGGGTGATTCCTCCTGAGAGTCGGTGGCACTAATACGGACTTGTGCTCCCACGTACCGTCGCGTATATATTGGGAGACCCCTATAGGAACAAAACCTTTATCCATAGGAAGCCGTGTCGGCCGCCCTACTGATCGCGATGCAGTGAACACAGCATTCACGAAGATCGACCACCCGTACCGTAAAACGTATTCTGTGGTTTCGCGAAAAGTTTGGCACGCCCTCTGCCTAGAACTCCAAAGAAGTTTCTATTGGCCTTTTTCAAACTCTATAACTGAAAAAGTCCATCCGAGCATTTGTCACTTCGGGCTCGTTAAAACATCGAAGGAGACTAGAGTCATCTTTAGCTTTTTCTCGACTCTTTAAAACTGAAAAAGCAAGTTGTGTCTAAAGCGTCGTTATAAAATTTATTTTAAGTGGAATAATCATCACCTTTCCCTCGTTGATCTCCGAAGTTAGTCCACCACAAGTGGAAGTTCCTGTAGAATCGCTAAGAAATCTTTTGGATAGACTAGATATGTCTGAACAACCGTCAACATCTTGGTATACCATCTGTCCCGACAAATTGTCAACAACAAGCCGGAGTCCCATCAGGGACGATGACATGGTTAGTTCCTATTTCTTCGTCCGGATTATCATCTGGTATTTCTTATGTTGAAACTCAACAAATCAATCCAACGTGTCTTCAAAGGCCAATCTACCCTTTAAGTACTGGATTGCCACCATATGGAGGACAGTATGCCTTTTCATTGTTCCCCCCTGGAGAACAACCATATGGGAGTTTACAACAAAATTCAGGTCAAACTGGAATTACATCCAGCGGTTGGGTACCAATACTGCCTTAGCAACCAAGAGTTTCATATTCAATGCAACGAGTCCACCCTATGTCGAATGTTGCCACTATACCTGGTATGGTGATTGCGTCGCAAGTACAAGCGCTGCCTACTGTATGTCAACCCCAAGTTTCTCAGGTTGCCATACAACAGCCTCTTGTCTCGACATCTCAATCGCAACCTCAGGTCAGTGCCTCCTTATCCGGAGCGACTCAGGATCAAACAAGTACTGTGAATCCTCATCTTGGTCAATCATCTAGTATTGGTCAACAGCAAATGGTCCAACAACCAGAGCTGCTTCAATCTCAACAACCGCCATTCCAGCAATCATATCAAGGACCTGAGCAACAAGTATTTGTAAGTAATGGGCAACCATACTATAATGGTTATGCCCATCAACCTTGTCAAAGTTGTCAGCATTATGCTGGTCTGCAAAGACCCATTGCTCAGGCGATACCATCTTATCCTGGATATGCTTCGCCTAACCTGAACCAACAGTTGCCCTTTGTAGCAACTCTAGAACTACCAGATCTAAACTGGCTGACGAATGATCCAATTGCTTATGCCCCTTGGTGGCCAGCGATTCCACATAAACTTCCGTCAGATATTCCTAAATTTAATGGAAATCCGGGTGAAGACCCGTCGAATCATGTGATGACATTCCATCTATGGTGTTCATCGAACACCTTGAATGATGATTCGATAAGACTTCGCCTCTTTCAGAGGACGTTGACGGGTCCAGCGGCAAAATGGTATATTGAATTGCCTAGAGCTTCGTTCGACAACTTCAGTACCTTAGCCACAACTTTTTTAACACATTTTCAATTACCGATAAGGTATGAAACGGGAACAAAACTCCTTACCAACTTCAAACAGACGATGGCCACCCATATATCTGATCATATACATGAGTGGCGTCGTCGTCGTAGGATGGTGAAAACATACGTTCCCGATCAGCTGTTAGCTGAATGGTTTATAAAGTCATTACTTCCCGCTATAACGGAAGATGTGGCCAAGGGGGGAGTCGTAACAGAGGAGCAAGTTATCGCTCGTGCACAGTATCTAGACTTGGTCTATACTCAGTCCAGCACGCTCTAAGGCAAAATACCTGACGCCCCTAGACCGGAATTCTCAATTCCTCCTCCTCCTAAATCAAACAATGACTCTCACACCGGTGATGGCGTGATTGGCAAGCGCAAAATTTATAGTCAAAATGCAAATGAAGAACTTCTTGCCTCAGAAGTAAATGCCATGTCGACCGACAAGGGTAAAAAACTGAAGCAACCAGGGGGCAAGAAGAAAAAGACAGGGAGAAAAAGGAAACCCCCGGCAGGGTGTCATATATGCGATGAGGATCATTGGACGAAATATTGTCCACATATAGCTGAAGTTAAGAAACTCTTCAAGAGTTCAAAAACCCCAACAGTATTGACTGATCCGTTTCCTAATCCAGGTCAAAATCTGGTTGCTAATCAAAATGCTTCTGGATCCCAAGTGCTTATGTTGTCTACCTCAAAGCAACAGAATAATGCTTTGACAAGGAATAAAGATTACGGGAATCCAAAGTTGTCGAACAACAAGGTTAATGAAGGACCTAGTAGTTCAACAACAACTTTGACCGAAGTTGTGCCACCCATCGTTCCTGAGCCGATGATAAAGTCGCCAAAGGGAGTAGTACACAAATCGACATTTAATCCTCGTGCCAAAGGAGCACAGAATTATAATATAGTAAAAGACCTGGCCCAATCGCCGTCCAGTATGTCGACACTTGAGGTACCACAAAATTGCCCCTCCCAAGAGCAAGCTTTACTATCAGCAATAGGTAGGATTGGCCCGATGGATTCCAATCTTGTGGCCTTTGATCATAAAGGATATGACCCTCAGTTACCAGCTCAACTAGCTTTCCTTATTCAAGTGAAAGCCCTCAACAAAACTGTTCATCGAACAATTATTGATGAGGGGGCATCTACATGTCTTATGCCGATGAGTTGCTGGAAAGATTTAGGCTCACCACCCTTGTCAAAATCGTCAACGACTTTAAAAGCATTTGATGGACGATCATACACTCCATACGGGATTTTAAGTAACTTGCAAGTTGAACTGGGGGGCAAAACAGTAGGAATTGATGTTGAAGTAATTGATGGAAACCTCGATTACAACATCCTACTTGGAAGACCATGGATCTATGCCATGGCCGCAGTTGTGTCGACCTACTTCAGGAAGATTGCATTTCCCTTCCAAGGAGGAATTACAATCGTCGACCAACAAACTTTTCTCCCCAGCAGTCCACAAGTTATGGGAAGCATTCCAATGATCCATGGAAGGAATCATTCGCTCCAAAATATCGGAGTAGGCCTCCTAAAAGACCCTGCCTTAATGGGTACTTTCGCCCTACCGCCTCCAAATAATCTGGTGGGAGTGGCCACGGTGGAAACCTACAAAATGAAATCTAATCCAATCTTCTGGTTGGATTCGGAAGATTCCGAAATATTTTGTCGGCATGGATCATCGCCCTAATAGAAATACTGTAAATACAGTGGGCGCCGAGGACGGTTCTTATCTTGTGTCAACCTCGTTAAAAAATAAAACAAGGAGTCGAGGATAGTTCCTATCTTGTGTCAACCTCATTAAAAAATGAAACAAATCCCCGAGGTAAACCTTCATTCCAACCACCGAGTTGGATGCAATGAAGCTTGGGGGGCATGCACCTCGATTTGCATTATTATACTGGGGGCATGCAAACTTATCTATCGAGCAGTTTTAGCAATGTTCATGCTCGTTAAAAAATAAACGCAAGAATCGAGCAGTTTTAGCACACAGTTCATGCTCGTTAAAAAATAAACGCAAGATCTGAGCAGTTTTAGCACATAGTTCATGCTCGTTAAAAAATAAACATAAGTTGTGAGCAATCTTCCCCTAGAGTTCAAGCTCACCCAGAAAAAATGAACCGGTAAATAACCTTGGTAAATGTAACCTTTGACAGCCATATTAAAGCCCTTGGTCGTGTTCTTGCAGTCTCACCTCCATCCGTTCATTTGGCCAATCGTTCATCTCCATATGTTTGTTTACCCATTTTGAGGAACAGCTGCGAAGAGTGATTTCACTTAGCCATCCTTGTGACACTGCCATGATTGGAAAATTCCAACCTGTACCTGGAATCTGCTGCTATCCCTGTTTATCACTCGTTCCTCAAAAGACGAGTCTTCTTTGAGCTCTTTTCTCCTGACTCGTAAAATATGAAAAGTTTGCCGAGTTTTGGCCTTCCAGCTCGTTAAACAACCGGAAGAGCTATCCCTCCTCTAGATTTTAATCTTTTTGGACCTGAGGGATTATTGCACAAAAAGATCGAGCGCTTGTTTTGTTCGGCTCGTTAAAGCAATCGAAAATTCATCCCTTCTGTATTGTTTTATACTTTTTCGGACTTAAGGGATTAGATGACGAAAAAGGAATTCTGGAGTTGACTTTATGTACCTTTTCAGACTCTCTAAAAATGAAAAGGACCGAGTTATCCTTGTTGTTAGACTCGTTAAATTCATTAAATAGCGACAAACTTGTCTTTAGACGAGAACGAGTTTCCCTATTGCTAGGCTCGTTAAAACATAGCGATGGGCTTGTGCGAAGGGCAGGTTATAGAACAAGCATATGTTATCCTCCTCAAGCTTGATAAAAATAAAGAGGTACTGGTCAGCAATGACTGGGGAAAAATTGGGAGAACCTCACAGCTTTAATGGTAGCAAGTTGCTCTTGAACATGACACTTTGTCCTCCGTATCACATCGGGTTGGGTTGTTTCATTCACCGGTCTCATCACCATGGTCCTCGCCACACCATCCACATTTGGGGTAATGCTACCAATCCATCACATCAGTGTCGTTATATGTTCAAGAGATGTTGTTCTGCAAAGAGTCAACCGTGTCCCATCCACTGCCATACATTGTCCTTCATCCATTTCATGACCGCCACCCTGAATCATACATCACAGTTTGTTTTCACCTCATCACAATCACTAGCTCCGTTCCGTGTCACTGATGTGGGATTCATTAAGGCCCTCCTTTGACGGATCGCTCCTTGTCGACATCAGCTCATTATCCAAGGAGTTGATCTAGGAACAACCCCTTCAGTACTTTGAAGCTTGCATGCCTCAATGGCAAGTTTCTCACTTCCGGCGACAGGTATACATCAATGACCTTCGACCAGAAGATTTTGCATGGTGGTCGACGCCAAGTCCTTTATTCCCACCATGTGAATTGTACTGCCGTACCTTGAGGATCATCATCCTTATTGGTGATTCCTCTCGCGCTTGTTAACGGTTTACATCATTGACCGGTAATCAAGCAATGTCTTTCCATGTTCAACTTCAAGAAATTCTCACATGGATCGACTTGTGCATCGAGTGAAGATCGGAAGAGATTGAAGACCCCGGATCTAGTTTCATCCATCCGGGCTGCGATATATATTCAGGATATAAAGACATTTGATATGTACATCATTGCAGCAGATGATCATCCTTCTCAAAGGATGATAATTTCAGCAGAGAATTATCAGTCTATCATCAGACAATCGTCTGTGCTATGTACCAAAATGAATTTATAAAGCTGAGCATGGGAATGCCCGCCTCAGCTAGATCATGAAAAAGAATGAAAAATAATGTATTGTATTGTATCTTATTACAGGACACTTCTCAGCAGATTGAATGAACTTCGGATCCTCCTAATAAAGCATTTCACCCGATAAACGACCTCATACTTTAGGGGGCATCTGTTATAGACAATTTTGTGCCTGGAAGCATCGGGCATGAATCGTCAATAATCCAAGGGATCCAAAGTCCCTAAACATGATGTTCCTACCCCTAGAGGAACAAGGTCAGCAAACCAACAGCTCTCAGATCAGTTCTCCACCTGAAAACACTTAAAAACAAGCAATCCTGAAATCAAAGCAGGTGCTCCACTAGGCTTCTGCGCTGAAACTCAACTCCTCCATGGTGTACCTGCGTTCCAAAGCAGGTAGAACAAAGGCCACCTGCGCTGAGCGAGATGGAACAAGTGGCACACTGAGTCATTGCTCTGGAATCTTCCAAAAATGACACTTGGATCAGGGATTTCGCCTTATGATGAGTCAGAGGCTCTGTTTCTCCAAGTGGAAGCAAGGTTCTCCAAGTGGACTCAAGAACTAAAGATCAACTGAAGAGAGAGAGGACACAAGGCAGCTACACATCAGTTGCAAGCTGACTCATCCTTTCTCAATTCATCTATATATTGAGCTCTCTCCTATGAGCTCAGGAGGCTGGAATTTTGTGCAAAGTAATGATATGCTGTTGGTTTCACTATAGAACTATTGGGTGATTGCTTGAAGGAGGTGAAGAGGAGAAATTCTTTCTGCTGGGAGGTGTTGCTGGATTGGGGCCTTCAATGGTTGTAACTCTCTCAGAACTTTACTTCTTCCATTAATAAAAGCTATTGAGGTTCTTCTATATGCACTTGTTTCAATGATGTATTGTGATAATTGTATATTTGATTTATGCTAATCCTTGAATCAGTTATGATTGCATGCTTATTGTAGTTTCCTTCTTTGTTATTTTGCAGGATCTCATTGTAGCTGGGCCAGCAAAAGAGCAAAGAGCTGGGAGCAAGCAGCAAAGAGAAGAGTTTGGATTCAACATTAAGCGCAAGGCAACAGTTAGTGCATTTCTTCATTCTCTCTTGCTTTCGTAAAGAAGTAAACCTTAAGTAGTTTTCTTTACAGTTGTTGCTGAGGTACTATCACCCTTAGAGTGGGATAGGGTCATCCGAGTCGGATACTTTTCCCTACAACAGACATGCAACATATTGAGTGTGGGGGTATGTTGGGTCGTTAATATGCCATTATTATTATCACTTTTGAACACTTATCCCACCCATTTCCACTATTCTTCATCATATCATTTGTTATAATTTATCATTTAAATCCATTTTATAAATGATTTATGCTCTCATGGATGAATATTATTTATTCTCCTTTATTTCTAATAAATTGATGATTATGCATTATTTTATCAATGATAGTTCTAATAATTTGGTTATAACATTATTCACCATTTTTAGCCTCCAAGGTAACTTCCAGATTGAAGATTTGATTTTTAAATCTGCCAACTCAGAAATTCGCTGGTTTAAGGAGTGATAGTTTTGCGGTTGAGATTCTGAGCAAATGAAGATGAATTTGAGAAATCCGGAACATGGGTTTTGTCCAGAATGGGCCCAATTAACTTTAACAAAGAACGGTTTGCCCAAATTCGGCTTGTGCAGAGAGAAACGTAGGGTTCTTTGAGCACGATTTTCTTAGATTTGCAGTTGCGGCCGACCTCCGAACTTTAGCTGCAAATCCAAATTCGTCTTGCTTTTGTTGAGAGATGAAAGGAAATATACTTTCTTGTTGATCATCTGGTTAGAATCAACCCAAATTTGTAAAAGAAATCATGTTGTAATTATCTATGTTATAACTGCTCTCTGATCTTTCTCTATTTAAATGAAAACAAAGATTAGAGAGGGGGAGATTTCAGGGAGACTTCAGGATGACTTTGGGGATTCGAATGATGGCGAATTGATGATTTGAATTAGATATTCAGAAGCAAGGATTCATGATAGGATAGGAGGAAGGAAGGATTGTTTTATGCTGTAAGTCTCAAAGCTTCAACTATTGTAATGATTTCACTATTTAATGATTAATACATTATTTGGGCGTTGCTGTTCACTCTTTTGCTTCTGAAGTAACCCAGCAGCGTCCGCTGGCGGCTAAGGGCCCAGCCTCTGGTGGAGTACGCTGCTGCTGTTGTGTATCATATCTTTACACTTGCTTTTGTATCATTATAATTTGGTTTCTGTGTGGATTGTTTATATAGTGTGGTAATCTGACGTATTTGTCATATGCTGTTCCATGCTCTGTTACGACTAATTCATTAATGGTTTCATTCAGGAAGCTTATGTAAGTGACTCAATGTTGCGTAATGAATCTTTTCGGAGTTGATTACATGTTCACTATTTAAACCGACTGTTTCTGTTACAGAGCCTTCATATTGAATATTGTTGTATTGGATTCATTTGAACTCTTATTCGTGGGAATCCGAAAGTAATGTTATTCTATTTGGAAACATAGCCGTATTATCCTTAATTGTCAGATTACTATATTAGTGTGAGGTGTGCATATATGATCGATGAGTGTTGTTCCATAAAGTACATTCCATCCAATTTGCCTTAAAAGGGAAGATTGTTATTTTATTGCAGAGTGTGAGTAAGTTGGTTTTGACTCGCGAGATTTAGTTCTTTTGATTGTTGTTTCATTTACTGCTGTTCTATTTCCTTTTGCTATTCCATTTTACTTTCTGTTGTTCCATTTACTTGCATTTGCTGCTTTGGTGTGAGAGAAGGTCTAAGGCTGTAGTGAGCCAGCAAGTCGCTGCTTGGCTCCCAGACCTATGGTCCATGCTCTAATTTCCTTTCCATCAGTTTCTAGAGGGATGGGTTATCACTTCCGCACCCTTGACTGATAAGTTGTCTTGTGTGATTTTATCCTTTTGAAGTAATTTAGTCCTAGTTTAGCATTCGTCTATTCTTGTGTTCTCTGAACGTTGTACTACTAAACATTACTCTTGAGTAAATAACCGCCTCAGACTGAGTACACTCTTGAAATAAAAAGTCGTCCATGGGTTGATAATTAATGTGAAGGTAATTAGAGGTGAAAAAGACCCTTTTTATCACTCCACAGCTAGCTAGCTTAACTTCAGGCTCCGTCTCTGGTTTATGAATCAAACAAATAGATACAAGCAATCAAACTAATTGATCTCGAGCAGAGTCACCATTTTGTTATCGGGAAATAGTGTCTATTCAGAGATACTAGTCCCACTAAGATGGGTAGCTATCTTAGAAACAAACAGATTGAAGTCACTTGTTTTCCTTTACGAGAGAGAGATGAGAAAGATGCAGAGAGTACCAACCTCAGTCTTCCACTTGGCTCCTTGCTTGTTTCCTTTCTCCTTTGACAGAATCTTGTCACTGCTTCCTTACTTTTCTCGCTTCAAAGAGCACATGTAGATTCACAGCACCATAATACCATCAAAGCATAGAGATCTATCACTGTAAAAAATATAGGATCAGATATATATTGACCATACAAATGAATATATCAACTTAATATTCAGAGATACACAAGAATATGGAGAAAAACTCAAATAGCTTTATTAGTAAAAGTAGTAGAAGAGAGGGTTATAACCACTTGGCCTGACCCAGTGCCATCCTCCCAACTTGAAAGCTCTCTTCACCTCATACAAAGCAAGATCACCCAACAATGTCTTCAAAGAGAAACCAACAACACTTCGTTGCAAATTACCAAATTCCAACCTGCAGCCTCTCGATCTCTAAGATGAGGAATCCATATAGATATTTTCAAAGGTGTGAGTTAGCTCTGGGTTTTTTATTAGTGTCATTCCACTGATAGTTCTTGGTTCCACTTGAAGATTTCATTGATCTCTTACTCATCCCTGGGCGAATTCTGAGAGGCAAGTGTCATATGATAATTTTTTAGAAGATTCCTTGATCATCCACTTAGCAAATTGTCTCTGCCAGTTGTCTATTCTCGCTCATCGCACCCTACAAAAGGACTTTCCAATATGCATCGCACCTCGTGTGTGTAGTAGGTGAGATGCATCGCACCTTGACCATGGAGCAAGTGAGATGATCCAGTTTTGACGAGTTCTGAGTTGTTTTTCATGGAGAACTTCTGGGAGATGATGTAATGAGCTCACCTTGTCCCTTTAGGGTATGAAACAACACTTTTAGGGACTTAGAAGCCCTTGGTTTATGGACATATGTGATTGGGGTTGCAGTGCCCAAATATGTTTATAACACGAAGATATTTCCTGTCATAATAAAGATTGTTTAACTCTTTCCTTTTCATGTTAAAAATAACTCCATTATCTAATTGTTGTAACTTAAAAGAATTTTCTTCTTTGTTTTGTACCAATGTTACTATCTCAATAATTTCCATTCCTTATTACTACACAAAAGACTTCTGTAAAGAATTAAATTCCCTTTCTTCTTATGACACAAAGATTTACTTTAACATAATAACAATCCTTTTTCATTATAATGTAGAATTCTTCTATAAAGAAACCATAAAATCACACAAGCACTTATCTGTCCTATCTAGTCTCCTAGGAAGATTAATGGGGAAGGACAGTACCATGAGACTAGAAATCAGATCCAATTTTCTCCCAAGATTTCTCCCCCGAGAATTTTCTCTTTTAAATAGTTTAGAAATACAATTTTGATTTAGCTTGTTCATGATCCTCAAGACCATACCACTCAAGTCTAGAACTCTATACTCAAGGATCTTTTTCCAAAGGTTCCACTGGCTCTATATCCAAGGTTCCACTGGCTCTATGTCCATCTCAAAAAACCGTTAGCCTTAGCCTCTCAAAGTCTTGCCAACTTTCACAACTTCTTATGCAAGGTATAAGCCCAAATCTTAATTTTCTCTCTATCCTCCAGCCATCATCTGCCACTGGTGGATATTTTCCAAATAACATGGGGTTTTCTTTCTCGAAGATTAAAAATATATTTTTAATTTTTCCTTTATTTTTATTTTTGGTTCACTTAATGTCGTTCCATTATATATCGTTGCTGCTCCAAACAATGATCAATACTTCTCCGAAAATGAGTTAACGCTCCTCAACAAAATATATATTAATGCTCATATTAACGTTGCATTGTATCCAATGCTCAATTCTATTGCCATATCAATGAACGCTCTCCAAAGTTGTTTATACAACCCTACGCTGCTCTCCAATGTTGTTTATCAACCCCTACACTTTTCTCCATTATTAATATATACAATATTATATACAATATGATGCTCCAATACATATATAAAATAATGTTGCTCCATATAAAAAAATAATGTTACTCCATTAAAAATTGTGCGTATATCATGTTAGGGAACAAAACCCTAATTTATAAAAGTACGAGTAATATCTCCATGATTCCATTTCATACGCAATCCATGGCTTGAACGTTGCACACCATTGAAAGGTTCCACCACAAAAAAATGCAATGGCATAATAAAAGTTTCAGAATATAAATAACGAGTACCATTATATGTGAAGAATGTTGTATTCACATTATATTTCATTGTAATGTGGTTGGAAGAGCGAATTGCATTGTAATGCAACTCAACTCAATTCAACACATTGCATTGTATTGAGTATATAACTGAGTAATATACAATCCATGGCTTGAACGTTGCACACCATTGAAAGGTTCCACCACAAAAAAAAAAATGCAATGGCATAATAAAAGTTTCAGAATATAAATAACTAGCACCAATATATATGAAGAATGTTGTATTCACATTATATTGCATTGTAATGTGGTTGGAAGAGCGAATTGCATTGTAATGCAACTCAACTCAATTCAACACATTGCATTGTATTGAGTATATAACTGTATAATGTTGTTGGAACTCAATTCAACCCATTGCAAAAAATTGTACTGCAAATATCATTGTCCTCAACGCACTCCAACGCTGCCATTAGAATGAAACCACCATTAAAAGTTGAATATTATTCATTGGCTAACGCATTATGAAAGCAATATATATGAACACTGCTCTCCAAATGCATAATGCAGCTCCAGTAACATTTAACGTTGCTCCAGTAACATTTAATGTTGCTCCAAAGTGTGTTGCTGCAAGTTTAATGCTGCTAATGGATATTAACATTGGTTCTGCAAGAATAATAATGTTAACTCTAGTTCATTTGCTTTGTAATGCAATTATATATATGAATATCTTCAACAGGTTTTGGCCAACACATTATAAGTGGAAGTTATATACGCTGCTCCAAATAATAACCAACGCTGCTCCAACATGTGATTACAATTATATTGTATGTAGTCACAACTTTGATTACAAATTTTGCTTGCTAGCTGGAAAATAAAAACTCTCTTGATTTTTATTATTGGCTGGATAGTAAAAACTCATTTGACTTTTATTGTTGGCTTGATAATAAAAAACCATTGGATACAATTTTTTTATTCATGGCTGGACAGTAAATGTAACTAAAAAAATGTATTGCCAAGGAATAAATATGTGTTACCAACCCAACAATGTATTAATGTTTCAATAGCATTAATGATCTAATTGTATTGGTAAATATGTAATATATCAAATCATTATTTTTTTTTGATCTTCAATGTACTCATTCAAAAATAGGGTTGTCTTATTCTTTCTTGTGATTTATATAGTTGCTTTATAGATAAGTCAGTAAGATTAATATTGAATGATGATGAACAATACAACAATAAAAGTATTACAACACATAAAAAAGGATATAACCCCATTAATAGGGGTCCTAGCAATATTCATTGCCTATGTCACTATCATTTGCTTCTTTATCTCTTGCTATCTCCGCTCCTATCAATTTTGCACAGTAAAAATTATACTTATGTTATCTCATTACTTTCTACCTAAGCCTTTGTCTGTCACTATCACCTTATGTTCTCTTCATTACTTTATACCTTAGCCTTAGTATGTCATTGTCACCTCATAAGTGACAACAGTTCTTTGGGTTCCATCCTTGCTAATCCTTTTGTAGATTATATATGCACATTCTTCTAGTAATTTACTTCTCTTTAGGCGAAAGAATTTTTTTCTTTTCTCTTTGTGTCTAGATGCATGTGGATGATTTGTTATGAGACTTTTGTTTTAGTATTAGAAGCTTGCACCAAAATATTTGTGTCAAGGTCATTCAAAGTCTATTGGTCTCTGTTTGTGCAGATTCAAATTTGATATTTTTCCATCTTTTCAAAAAAAATTCTCTTGTGGTCAATTCATACAAAATGGATCTGGATCAATTCTTTATTTTTAGGGGTTAGCCTTATTTTCATTTGCATAGGTTATGGTATCCTATTATGCTAGTTTTTCTTTGCACTTCCTTTGCAATTGAAGTGTTTTTTGATAATTCTATTGCAATGTTAGTAACTGATAGATCATGAAATTTCCCACAAACCTTTGGATGCGGCATTATATAATTTTGGGCTCATTCGGTCTATAACTAGGCACAGAAACCAATTGATTGGAGAAATTTAGTCTAACATCAATCTCAGGAGCTTCCCTCATTTTTTGAATCATCCACATCATCTAAATTAGTTATTGTGACTAAATGCCTTGTATATTTTTTTATTGTGTTTTCTTTGTTTTCAATAATATTATTTTTATATGGCATTTTTCAACTCCATAAAAGGTAGTGAAAAAACCATTTCTCTCTTTACTTTCAATTACCTTGTCCCTATATAAAGTGGTTGCAAATTAACCTGGAAATGTAAGTATTTTATTTATGATATACATTGATTTTTTTGTTATTAAATTTTTTTGTTAATTCTTTATTGAAAGTATTGTTTTATATTTTTAAATATAACATTATGATATAGAGTGTTTCTTATTTAAAATGGATATTGGAATAGTTTATTTGATTGATACCATATTTTTATCTTAATAACATATTTTTATTTTAAATATTACATGTTCACTAAACCTAGAATGAATATTTTATTTATGGATAACAATAATTTTTTTTTTCTTTTAATATCAACATTATTTTATTATTTTTAAATCTATGATCTTGTAGTGCACCTTTCAAGAGCAAATGTTCCTAAAAAATAAATATATAATAAGAATTCTCTTGTATATATCTCATATAATAAGAATATCCAATTATACAATATTTCATTTAAAAAAAAAAAATGTTATTAATATTTAAAATGTTACATATAAACTCCATATTAACGAAAAAAAAAACATAACAATTCTAAGCTATTAATGGAATAAAAAAATTCTCCATAGATAAATTCGATATTAAAGATTTTTATTATTATTAATATATCCTAAATGTTATATATCAACTTGATACTAAGAATGGATTAATTAACACGTATTTCTTAGGATAAAAACTGAATATAAATAAATTGTTTTCCTTTTTTATTATAAACTTACATAAAACTATATTATTTAAAATGGTCATTAAAATATGTTATTTATAGGTCAGACCAATACTTTTTCATTATAAATTGTCATACGCCATATATATATATATATATATATATATATATATATATATATCTTCAATTATTTTATCCTTATACAAAGTCTATGCCAAATTAAAGTATATTATTTTTACATGTCATATATCATCTCATATAAAGTGGTGACCAATTATATATATATAATTTTATTTTTATACAAAGTAGATTCCAAATTAAAGTGAAAAATTGAAGTATTTTATTTATGGTACCAAATTTGGGGTTACATGGGAGTAAATATGCATATAATGAAACCCTATTGTTAACTAAAGCATTCAATACACCAAACTTTAATAGAAGTGTCATCTATTATATGTACTAGATTTATGTAAAACATTTTTTATAGATTTTAAATAATAAAATATATTTTATGTAATCCAAAAATTAGAACAAAAAAAAGGCATAGAAAAGCATTTAGAATTTAGTTCATTTAGATTTAAATACAAATATTAAGAATGGATGTCAAAATTGTGTTGATAGTAAACCATCTAAAATTTCTTATTAATTTAATTTTGTGTTTTCAATATAAAATCTATTTTATGTAATAGATTTAAATAATACATTTGGTTCATTTTGATTTGATATAAAATATTTATATATTAAAATTTTGTTCATTTAGATTTAAATAAATAAATTGAGAATCCATGTAAAATCTGTATTAATAATAAATTATGTTAATTTCTTATTAATTCAATTTATTGTATTCAATATAAAATCTCTAGAATATATTAATATCTATTTTGTATTAATATTAAACACCAATATCTCTTTTAATGTTAATTATTATTATTATTATTATTTACACATTATTATTATTAAATATAGATATTAATGTTAAACATAGAAATCTATGTAAAAATATATTTTGCATCTATACATTGATGTGAATATTTTTTTATGTAAATATTTTTATTAAACATTGTACTTAATAACTTTAGCTTTATTTGGGTTCATTGATGTTAGGATTAAAATATTTGGTAATTTTATATCATTTGGTTCATGTAGTATTGTGTTAATTTATAACATTAGGTTTTGAAGTTTGGGTTTTTTAACATTAGAAAAATTGGTTTAATGTTAATATTTATATTCAAAATGAAATTGATATTGATATTATAAATATATTTGTAGAAACATTATAACATCAATAATAAACATAGACCTTATAGGTTTACTAACATTAATAATCTTGGATTATAGAGATTAGGTTTAAAAAATTGTGGAATTTTGTTCGGTGTTGTAATAATGTTATGATCGCTCATTTGATTTTATACAATCTGTATATGTGAAGTTTTTTTGTATGTGTAGATGGTAAATTATGTATGTATGTTAATTTTAATTTTATTCAACATTAAATTTTTTTGTTGATATCAAATGTGTTTTTCTTTTTTCTGTTAGGTGATTTCATTGTTTGATCATGGATCCAACTATTTGGAGTTGTCTTCCATTAGACATTCTTGAAATTGTGATAAAGTTTAGCACTGTTTGTAAGAAATGGAATAATATTTTGCAAAACCATTCTTTCTTATTACGTTGCAATCATGTCCCTCTGAACAAATTTGGATTTATGGTTCCTTTCCTCAATAGTGAAGAAAATTATTTTTCTATTGAATACCTTGATGAGAATGGGCACATATATCATTTTCATTTGTGATCATAGATTCAAGATGCATAGTAGAGTCTACTGATGGACCAATCATGGTTTATCCTTACCAACGTAATTCTCCCATGCACACAACTATTTTGTAACGAAACCATTTCCAAAGGCATTTAAAAACATAGGGCCAATACGAATTCGAGACTGGGGATTATTTTCATTATTAGAAAATGTAAGCAGCATAAAATATGACTCGGTTGTTCTAAAACATATGTATGATAGAATGCATTCTAAATTTTATGTTTGCAGTAGTCTTGATAGGGTATGGAAAAGGGCTCGTGTTCCATTTGGTGGCACTTCACCTGCAAAGAATGGAGAGTTTTATAAAAGTAAATTGTTTTGGCTCTATCTAGACAAGGAGTATCAAGATTATCCTCGGTATGGGTATACAATCTACTCGATTTATGTAATAAAAAATGAATGGGGTTTTTCATTTGTTCCAATCACTAACATATGTTGTATGTCGTTAGCAATATACATGGATCAATTGATATGCCTTGTCAATGATGGATCCACTTCTATATGGTCAACTGAAGAATTAGATCATTTCCAATTTGGTCAGCTGTGCATTGAACGAAGAATTGACTACTTTGAGGATGATTAGGGTTTCAGATGGAATTTTTTGGAAGAAATTTCTATAGATATAAATATAAAATTTCCTCGTTATCTTCCATTTCGAATGATCCATGATGTGGTTCTTATGTGCAACTAGAGTGAAGTTCCTTTCCTATTATATGACATGATGACTAGCATATGTTTTCCAATAGATATTGATAATTCAACTAATGAACATATGTCTAAGTTATGGTGCCCAAAGCTAGAGGATTGCAATGACTTGATTGAGTATGGAAATGTTTTTGCAATTTCCCTCTGTATGGATTCTGTTGATGAGATTCAACCATTAGATATGGATACAAATTCTTAGTATATTAGTATTCTTAGGAGTTCCTATAAATATTTTCATTTTATATACTCTAGATGGTTGTGGAAAATATTTCCATTTTTGGCTCTATACATACTTTGGGTCTTTATGGTAATACATTAAAATTATACTTGTAACGATATTTATGACATAAAAATTTCATATTGTTTCGCCTAAAGTTTTCTAAATTACATGTAAATGTGCCTCGATGCTATGCATTTTTATTTGTTTGTATAATTATAATTGTTATGAGTTATGTTATACATGTTATTTGTATTGGTTTTGTCATTGATTCTCAAACAATGTTATATCTTTATGTACATTTTAATATTTTCATTTATATTTTGATAGTATAAAGTTACAAATTTTTAGATACACTTCTAAGTCATATAATTCTTAGAGTATTATGTCCCAATAGTATGGGTTTTGGTTTGATTCTAATATGATACATGCAAATTTAGACTTTTTTGTTTGAGCCATTTGCAAGAACTCATTTCTATTTTTAGCCATTTTGAAAAATTCATTTTTGTTTTTAGCCATTTGGAAAAAGCCTTATACATTTTGATAAGTTTATATGATTCCATAATGAATATTTTATTATTCATTGTAGATATGTCATCTGAAGGCACAAGCAAGCATACAAGAAAACAAAATCTGTCACCAACATCACGTGACAGGTCTAATGAAAGTCATCGTTTACTATATCAACAAAATAATGATGCCATAAATGAGAATAGGAGAGCTACATATCATAGAAGAATGAGTGAAGCCACTCCTAGAAATGATTTTATAATTCCTTGTAAGTATTGTCCTATGGATGATATAATGGAACGAACATTTCCTGTCCATAGTTCATTATCAAAATATGCTCCTCGTCAACATAATTTTTTCTTTGATGCTCTCTTGAAAATGATCATAACATTGGGGAAACATATTGTAATCATGAAGAACACCATATGGATAACGTGGATGTAAATTTCCACCCTAACCCTTCCGTGCGTCCAATTGCATGTTTTGACCAAGGCCAAAGGTTGCAAAACATCCATGGTGAAGGTAATGATGACATTGTGTGTGATGATTTGGATGATAGTTTAATTGGCCATTTATTTGATAATTTGGAGCCAGTCACTCAAAACGTCAGATCTTCCAATCTTGCTTCTCAAAGTAATGTGGTCCCACTAAGAGAATCAGTCATCGCTAATAGTATTTCACGTGGAACAATGGAGGTAACACAATGATATTTTGATTTTTGCTACAATAGTGGTTGTTTTATTACATTCCTCTATTTACAAAGTTTTTTTTACTAAACTTATAAGTTATTTTCTTCGCTTGGAATAGGATACAACTCGTTTTAATAGAGGTTTAGAAATTAATTCCCAAAGTGTTACATCTACTAATCTGAGAAGTGAAGATGAAGCATGGTGGCTCAGCCCTCTCGCTGACATGGACAATATAATAGGGTTGATTGATTACAATTATTAATGCTCTGATTACTTATCGGTTTTTTATGGTACTTGGGGAGATGGGTCTACATGTGACCGCATATGTTTGGCTTGCTGGAATAGGACACCTATCCCTTCCTCGTTTTTCGTCCTCCCGCTCAATGTGTAACCCTAAACCCTACTTGGCTCACTCATTTTTCATTTGGTAAGGAAAGGCTCTGCATGACTGTATTTTGGTTGTTTTCTCCTGAGGGTTATGAACTTGTCATTCTGGTGTAATGCTGGTCCTCTGGACTGTAACTTGCTCAATGATAAGTTTTGGATGTTCGGTTATGCTCTTCGATGGGTTCTCTGTTTGTTTGCTGGTCGTTTGATGGCCCTGGGTCATTTTCCAACTCTCTCTGCGACTGTAAGTGATAGTCACTGTAACTCTGTAGCTTTACTCTTTACTGATAGCTATTAAGATTTTAGCATTCCTGGTTATGATTGGGATTTGTTGGCTTTACTGTTCACCTGGTTTTGTTGTTTGTTTGCCTGCTCAGGTAGTGGCCATGAGGTGACCCTATTCTCAGCCTCAGTTCTTGGGTGGACATTTTAAGATGTACATAGATCACTTCGTGCTTAAGTACGTGATCAATAAGCGTGCGTTGGGGGTGAAGATATGTCAATGGTTGTTATTGTGCTAGGAATATGACTTTGAGGTGATTGTGAAGCCCGAAAGGTTAAACACATGCCCAGACCATCTATCAAGGATTGAAACAGGCGAAGAACCTAGTAGTTTGGAGGAAGGACTACCAGACACGCAACTCTTTGCGGTGCACGTCGCTAACGGTCATTTTTATGAGATTATTCACTTTTTAACAATGGGAACAGCTCCAGAAGGCTATTCCACTCAACAAAAGAAGGAGTTAGTAGTTCGTGCTACAGATTTTTCGGTAATTGCGAGTCATTTGTATAAGACGGGGTCAGATGAGATATTGCATAGTATGTTCGGGAGTTTGAACACATGATTATCCTCACTGAAGCCCATGGGGGAGTGGAAGGAGGTCACTATGTAGGGAAAGTGATTGCGCAGAATAGTTTGCACGCTAGGTTATGGTGGCCAACGTTACACAAGGATTCTAATCCATATTGCAAGACATGGGATGCTTGCCAAAGGATGGGGAAGCCTTCGTGAAGGGATGAATAAACTTTAAATCCCCAACTTTTGTTGCAATTATTTGAGAAATTGGCCATTGATTTTTTAGGCCCCATACACCCATCAAGAAAGAAGATGGGCACGTGGTATATTATTACTGTGACAAAGTATTTAACCAGATGGGTGAAAGTGCAACCAGTGAGGGACTGTACAACTGCCACTGCTACGAAGTTTCTCTTTGAGTATGTCTTAACATGGTTTGATGTACTAAGATTTTGATGAGTGATAGGGGTACGCATTTTTTGAATGAAACAATCAACGCGATGTTGGAATAATTTCAGGTATATCATCAAAATAGTACGCCCTATCACCCACAAGCAAACGACATGGTGGAATCTTTTAATAATATTTTGGAGCATGCAATAACCAAGGTATGCAATGCACAGAGGAATGACTGGGACATGCGCATACATGTTGTATTGTGGGCTTATAGGACGACTTGCAAGAAGGTAACAGGACAAATGTTATTCAGGTTGGTCTATAGAATTGAAGTAGTCATGCTAATGGAATATATTGTGCCTAGTTTAAGGATTGCAGCCTTGAGAGAGATGGCAGACCATGAGACCTTGGAAGAAAGGCTCGCTCAGATCATGGAATTAGAAGAAGACTGCTTCCTTATAGGATTTCATTAGAAAGTACAAAAGGAACGTGAGAAGGCATGGCATGATCAACATATTAAGATGCATATGTTCAAGGTGGATGCTTTGGTGTTGTTATATGACAGCAGGTTCACGAAGTTTCCACGAAAATTTCAAATGAACTAGTTGGGGTTGTATGTCATTAAGGAGATTAGGATGGTGGCGCAATTCAGCTCACAAAGCTGAACGGGGAACCTATCCCTTGAAAAGTGAATGGAAGTAGATTGAAGCTATACACAGGGGATCTTTCCCTTACGCGATGACGATATGGCAATAGGACAGTCTAAGTAATCCGAGAAGTTGCAAGAGATTACACGACTATAAACTACACTACCCAACTAAGGGAAAAACATGGAAAAGGGGTTGTGCAATGGATGACAAGGGTATGCTAGGTGAAGCTACGTTGGATGAACTGCGCCATGGAGGATGATGTCGCGCACATGGGTCCAAAGGTAACCGTTGAGGTTACTATTCCTGATTTGATGGCCAAAAGATGGTTAAGGGGAGTGGGTAGGTGCTATTTATGGCAAAAATATTTGAAGATATGCTGCCAAAGGGGATTTTATTATCATATTTTGGGGGGAACGATCGGCTTTGCATTCAAAAATGCCTATAAATCTTGCATGTTGGATGATAGAAGAACACTTTGCATTCTAAGACTTGTTTTGGTGATTTGTTGTCTAAAGTTTATGATTTGTCAGTTTTGGGAGGATTTATGGCAAGCCCAACATTTCCTTCCTTACCTCCGGGGAACCAGAAGGCCATTCTACATCAGATGACTGCCACCAACCCTGCCGAAGCCGTGAGTTCTGAAGCTGTTGTGTCTGACGCGTTGAGCCCCAAGATTTCGAGTATGGAAGCTTCAACCCATGTGCCTACCGCATCGAGGTCCCCAAGGCCACAAAAATTTCTCACAAGAGAGAAACAGCTAGCCGCAAAAGAGAAACAATCAGTCGCAAAAGAGAAGTAGAAGAATCCGATGCTCGTAAGAATGTCACCAAGGAAGAATTTGGAGGTGCAACAAAAACAGAAAAAAGACAAGTAGTCGAAGCAAGTATTGGATTTAGAAGAGGAGGAACACCAAGGTTTCGAAGAAATAGATGTCGAGGAAATCGATCCTATCTCAAGACTTCTTGAGTATATTCCTCCATGGAAGGGAAAAACCAAAGTGACCAATGACCCTGATTCTAGAAAATTCGTGGTGTCGACTCCCTTGTTGCCCGAGCAAGTAGAATTCGAAGGTCCTCAACTAGTGCACATTCCAGTATTGAAAATGGAGGACTGCGACCTCGTGGACCATGAAAAGTTCCCACATTTAGCAACCCACAAATATATGTCTAAGATATATTCCAAAGAAACGTGGGTTATGCAATTAGAGCCCATGAAGTGGTCCTTAGAGTTGAGAAAACGGGGCTGCTGAACATGCTCTTAGTGCCTCACTATCATTGCTCAGCTATCAACATGGTGTGTGTGCGCCAGCTCCTTGCACTGGTGCATGATGGGTGTATGTGGATTTGGAAACCCATTCCAATAACATACATGTTGATTCACAAGATAACGAAGTTGCCTCACAAAGGAGCAGACCCTACCAAGGAGTTTGGAGGGAAAGGCCAGGAGAAAGAATTATTTGACAAAATGAATAAAGAGTATGGTATTGTGAAAAAGTCACAAGGATACTCTATCCTTTCAATTTAATACCATGCAATTAAGTTTGCTGCCCAGATTCCCAGTGTTGGTAGTATCACTTGCAGAACAATGCGCGAAGGGCATGCAGTATAATTGGGCCAAACACCTATGCCAGGAGTTCCTCGCGAACTACTGAGAAGCCCAAGAGGAAAGAAAGCCATTTCATTATGCTTGGATTTTATTGTCTATCATGTTAGTTGCTTTGATGTGGTAGAAGGATAACCAGTTTCCTCTGCACAAGTAATATTTACCTGAGGCAGCAGTTCGCCTCGCTATGGTCTACAAAGTATCCAGGACGAATCAGGGATTCAAATATTTTTTGGGTCCTGATGGAGATGGATCTTCAGATGGTGCTTAATTAGAGGCCAAGGTTATCCCCAACCTTGTTCGAATAGTTGACGTCCTATGTGGAGTTTAAGGTCGAATTCCATAATGTGTCCATTAGAGTGCGGAAGGACCCAAAGCACCCATGGCACTTGTTGCCTTATTTGGTCTCCAAGATAGATGTCGAAGAATTTTTTGGGTATTAACCAGTAGAATGGTGTGAACCACTATGTTGGATGTAGGCACAATCAAAGGCGTAGAAATATCTGTTGCGCAAAAGTGGAAGGATGCCGCTCAAAAGGCCACATGTGCCTTTGTCGAATAGAATATGAAGGAAGCTGCTAAGGTAGATGCGAAGAAGGAACATATGGAGAAAGAGTGTGTTGCTAAAGAGTAGGCAGGAAAGGAACGAAAAGAGACAGAGAAAGGTGGAAAGTTTTCTTCCCACCACACAGACGAGCAGGATTTGTCCGCACAAGAAAGAGGTGGGGGTGAGAAGAAGAGAACTCTATTTACCTTGAAGTGGCATGGTTAGGAGTAGACTATTGGATAGAGAAAAAATCGCAACTCAGACAAGTAGACACATATTGACCCAATGGTGCTAATAGAAGGTGATCTCAACAAGATCGATGATAAATTCCGAGATACGACGATAAAGGTGTTGCAACAATTTGAGTAGAAATATATGAAGATGTTGGGGAACATCCAAAAGGATCTGTGTGATTTTCATATCTAGGCGAACAAGATTCAGGTGGGTGTCGGGCAAGCGAGCGGAGCACAAGCAAGCCTGACACATGGAAGCAACATAGTGGTGGAGTTAGAACGGACTATGGACCTCGGAGTCATTCCATTGTGAGAGGGGTCATTCTGTGTTGAGTCAGATGAGGATCGCATTGTGATCTATACAGTAAAGGATGTGGGCCTAAATTTGGTCGTGATATTGCTCAAGACCCTCCATGCACTGCATCAGGGGGTTTCAAAAGAATTGCGGATTAGAGAGCATTACGCCTTTACAGTGATTAGCGAGTTTAAAGTGAACAATGAGAAAATGTTCGCAGAGAAAACCCAGGAACTAAAGGCCAAGGAGGAGATGTAGAAGAAGAGTCGGCCCTTAGAGACAAGGATAGAGCAGGCCTGCAAATCATTGCCAAATTTGCAGATCCTAGAGGATGTTTAAGCCTCCGTAAAAGTAAGGAAGTTGGCTGACGTAGTACACACATCGAAGGATGTAGTTGGCAGGGTCACCTTTGAGTTTCAGATGAAGATATTAGAGTTGCAGTCAAAGTTGTGGCAAACGACTTTGCCAAAGGTTTGAGAGAAGTGTGGAGAAGAAATTAAGGATGGAATTCTTACATTTGATATTGCAGTCAATGACTACTCCTCCATGTTTGATGTAGCGATGGAATTATGGACGAATCTGCAGGAGGACTCGAACCTATAGAAGTTGAACACAAATGTCTGAGAGACACAACGACAATATGATGAAGTCCAAGCGACTACGTGCACTTTGGTGTCAACGCAACACCTAGCGAAGTTACAAGAGGGAAAGTAGCTTCTAACACAGGTGGAGGACTTGCAAAGGAAAGAGGCCCTGCTGAAGGCCAGATTGCATCCTTGGCTAGAAGAAGCTTGTCAGCTTACTCTATCACTTTAGGAGAAGTTCAAGGGGCTACACAAGATGCAGAGGACAATGCGCCTCATAGTAGAAGGACCAACAATAGAGAAATTGGTCGAAGAGGTACAACACGCAGTGGCAAAAAGCGATCCTGCAGTTTGAGTTGGATGGTCTTCACAGCAAGATCGTGGCACCAGCTCAGTGATTGGAGGGTGAGTCACGATCTTTGTGTTGGGGGCCTGTTGCAATAGGGTCCCTAGGTTCCATTTTGGGGTTAGTTAACCCAAATTTTGTACATGTTTTGTAAAAGATGTAAAGTCTCCATGATATGTAGACGTGGAGCACGCAGATAGATAGGTGTCAAAGGGGTCTTAGCCCCTTGTTTGGATAGATAGTTAAGTCATTTTTGAGACTCACCCATGGTCTGCAGAACATGGTATTATATGAAGAAAATCTATAAATAGTTGAGTCATAGCAAGTCTTAGAGATAACTTTTGATGGAGAATTGAGTATGCTAAAAGGTTTTTTGGGCAAGTGCTAAGGCAGGGAGGATATACTTCCTGTGCTTAGGTGAAGAAGGGAAGGCTCTTGTAGCTGAGTGCATAGGAGGCCTACATAGAGTCCGCAGATGAGTGCATGGAACCTGCAGCTGAGTGCACAGGGTAGAAGAATCTGTAATCTGAACACTGAAGATCATTAAATACAACTTTTGAAGATTTACAGTGTATTTTTATTGAATTTGTTTATGTTATATTATGACACTTGATGATATTCTTTTATGAAAGAATGAATGAATGTTGTGCAAAGTCACTAAGTCTATCTTATTAATGAATGATTTAAGTAGTCATCCTATTCCATGAAGACAATAGTTAATTGTGCTATTTTTTCTGACGAATTGGATAGATTTGCGTGAACTCAAATCTAGGGTTGTTTATTGATGCAGGAAATTAGATAAATCATCTAGTTAATGTCCGCAAAGACTGATCGTAGACCTTTGCTAAGGTCTAGAAGCCACTGTGACTTAGATATAATGATGAGCCCTAGGAAGATATTGATCTATGTGAAGGCAGATTTGAAGTTGTGCAGACTTAGAAACCACTTATCACATATCCCTGGATGCAGAAACCTGGTTCTAACAGCCCCCTATACTGCTTCAGGTGAGACTATAACCTAAGCTACATAGGTTGTTTCCAAAAGGGCAAGCAGTTGAGGGTTTTGTTGGTTGGCATGAACACCTCTAAACCTGGGTTAGGCCCCCTTAAGCCAACATTCGGCCTATTAAAAAGGCATGTGGCGAGCTTACAATTGATGTTGGATATGTGTAGGTAGTGTGAAATATTGTTGAATCTGAAGAAGTGCACCTTCTATGTTCCATTTGGAATATTTTGGGGCATGTGGTTTGTAAACATGGATTTATGGTGAACCCGATGAATATCGAAGTCATTGTGAACCTGGCAACACCAAAAACAGTAAGACAACTACGTACAATGCTAGGACACATCGGCTACTACAGGAATTTTATTAAAGGGTACACGCAGATAACTGTGTTAATGGAGAAGTTTCTAAAGAAGGATGTGACCTTCCAATGGGATGAAGACTGTCAAAAGAGCCTGGACGTGCTGAAAGAAAACATGGTAACTCCGCCGATTCTAGTTTTCTCGAATTGGAAGAAAGAGTTTCATGTGCACGTTGATGCATCTTACATAACATTGGGTATAATATCAGCACAGCCAGGGGTAGGAGATATTGATCATCCCATAAAATTTGCAAGTAGGAATTTGTATAAGGCAAAAAATAATTACAACACAACCGAAAGGGAGGGGTTGGGTTTGATGTACATGCTACAAAAGTTCAGACCTTACTTTTTGGGAGGACATTTTAAGATATTCATAGATCATTCCATGTTGAAGTACTTAGTGAATAATCATGTTTTAGGAGGGAAGATCTATAGGTGGTTCTTATTATTCCAAGAATATGATTTCGAAGTTATAGTGAATTCAAGAAGATTGGATGTTGGGCCTGATCAACTATCCAGGATAGAGACATGAGAAGAACCTACAAATATTGAAGATAACCTGCTTGATGCATAGATATTAATTCTCAGATTATTACTTCGTGGATATTATCTAGCTTTTGTCCATAGGAACAACAGTCGTAGAATACACTACAAATAAAAATAAGGAATTGGTGGTTCGAGCAGTTGACTTTTCACTGATTTCCAGACACTTGTATAAAATGGGATAAGATAAAGTATTGTGAAGTTACGTCCTTGAGCATGAAAGACATAGCATTCTGGTAGAAGCTCATGGAGGAGTCGCGGGTGGCCATTATGTAGGAAAATCCACTACGCAGAAGATTCTGAGAGCCAAACTATGATGGCCTACAGTACATAAGGATGCGAAGGATTATTGCCAAGTATGTGATGTATGTCAGAGGATAGGAAATCCATCCAGAAGAGATGAAATTCCCCTAGTACCATGTGTTGGGCATGGAATTCCCCCCTAGGCATGTTTTGGGGCTTAAAGCCCAAGTTTTGACTAACTCCACTATAAAGACTCTATTATTTGTAGGAATGGAGCACGAAGTCATAATAGAGTCATAGGGTTGTTTTCCCTTGTTTTTGTAATGTAATGTTTATTTGAATGATCTACCCATAGTCCGTTGACCATGGGATTGTATAAATAGAGTGAGGATCTAAGTGTAGAAAATAGCTAGAGAAAAAAAGGAAGCATGAGGAATAGAAGGAATTGATTGAGTCAAAGTGTAAGTTGTGTCTTTGGGTCGTAGAGTAGGAGAAGGCTTTGCAGCTGAGTGTGTAGAGGCCTAGTAGTCCATAGCTGAGTGCGCGGACCCCTGCAGCTGAGTGTGCAAGGCGGGTCGAGTCTGTAACTGTTGGAAGGATTAATAAAGAGAAATTTTACCATATTTCTATGTATCTTTTCCTGTTTATGCATTATTGGGTATGAATAACAAGTTTACTATTTATTTACTGTGCAAACTCATATAAATGTGCTGAATGAATAAATATAATATAAGACATCTATTTATGTGAAGATAACTAACTGGTGTAACAAGATAAGTAAGATCGTGGGCGTGACTCAGAGGAATAGTGCAAATCGTTGCTTCAGCAGTGCGAAAGCCCCACAGCCCCCGGTTAGGGCTGCGTGAAGACAAGTACATCAAGGCACGAAGGCCAGGGAAGTACGCAAAGTAAACTATGTGAAGAGACTCACAATTGGACAAAGTCAACCCCTTAGACATCTCAAGGGTGCGGAAACCTATTTCCAGCACCCCCCCATACTACTTCGGGTGAGACATCAGTCCGCACTCCATGGAATGTTGTTGAAATGGCCAGTAGTACAAGGATTTGTTTGGCTAATTAACTCTAAAACTGGTTCAGGCCCCAACAAGCCAACAAATGGTTCCGTTACCGAGACCGGGATCCACATAGAGATGTCTGATGTCATATCACTAGAATCCAACTAAGAAAGGAATTGAAGATTGGTTGGATAGGAAGATTCACAAGTTTGTGGTGCAGGAGAACAAGAATTCACAACTATCAAAAGAAGAGTGGTTAGACTACTACATGTACACAAAAATCCATGAAATTTTCTTCGTATCCTTCCCTACTGAGTTATACGAGTGGATCACAAAGCTAGCAGATAGAAAAGGAAGGTGAAAACTCGATAGTCCTATTGTGTGGACCCCAGAATTGGTGCGCAGATTGGAAGCATCAGAGGATAAGATTGCACATGTTGTTGATCACTGGCTCGATCGAATTATAGGAGGATTCATCACTGAGTTGGTGGTAGATACTTCAGTCAACAATAGTGAGGCAGAGCGACGCTTCCTGAAAGGACCGCAGGGTAAGTACGTTAAGTCTTTGAACACTTGGATTAAAATGCTACTATATGAAAAGTGGGTTATGTGAATACTTTGATGTTTTGGGATACACAAATTGGGAGGATTTATAGAAACGAAGGTAACACAGAACTAGAAACTAGCTCCTTGATTTCACCTCCGCGAGGAAACAAAGAAGAGCTCGCGAAGGTCTCACCAAGAAATGTGATCAATCTGATAAGGAAGAGGATTCTGCACATACCACCCCCACCCACACCAGCAACAGATTCATCATCTTCAACCCCATCTTCAACCATACCACCTCCGCTACCATTGCGAGTTAATATGGCAGGCGTAATAAAATTGCTGGTATTAAAGGGAGTAGGAAATGAAGATCTAGACCAATTTTGGTTCATGATAAAATATGTGTGGGAAGTGCAAGGAGTTACGGATGACAATATAAAGAAAGCAACATTGGTCAGTGTTCTGTAGGATCACGCACTGACTTGGTACATTAAGCATTCCAATGACAATCTGAAAGTGGAAATCATGGATATCCAAACTGCGCTGAACAAAGAGAAGGCCAAATTCAGAGGCACGGTCGATCATTAGGTTTAAGGATATCACAATGCTACTACGCGAGACTCCTTGGGAGTTGGATCAAAGAATGAAGTGTACGATTCACGAAGCTAATATGACTTTGATGGATGGACAACACGACGAATGATTTGTATCATTGCTAATGCCGCATTTAAGGAATGTGCTGTCATAACAGAGGTTAACAACTCAGGCTGAGGCCTTGGAGATCGCGATGAGGCTGCATGAGACCCTAATATAGGATCCTAACCTTGGAGTTCAATAGATCCACGCGCAGTTGAAAAAATTGTGCTTTGAGATACAGATTCTAAAACATGATGGGACAGCTTGCCCAGAGTTGCGCGACGAGGTATGGTGTGTTAAATTCAAGGGTTAGGGACATGACAAGGACCATTTCCTGGTGTTCGTGAATTACCTCGAGGGAGCTGGACCAATGCCACTGAGACCAGAGGCACAAGTAGGACTTAGCGCGGCATCTACATTGTGGTGCGCAATTTTTCAAACAAGAGCAAATCATGTTATAGACAACTGCCATCTCTTGCAGAAATACACACAAAATTCACAACAGTTGTTCTGTAATTTCTATAGATTAGTGGGACATGATGAGTGCACATGTAGAATTTATGAGATGATGATGGACAGGACTCCCACCTACAAAGTTTAGGTTGAAACGCAGCCCCTTGACGAGAACGCGGGGATGGCGTGAACCAGATTTTAGGGGCGCAGATGAGGCCGAGGTGGAGGAGGACTTGGGGGAGGTCGCGGACAGGTGATATTTTACAATTTCGAAGGGCCAGGACATTATGCCCGTGATTGTACGAATCCGACGCATTCATCATCTCTATACTATACATTATTTGATCATGAGAAAAAGGACTGTCCCACACTGATAGCAAGGTTGTGCGACAAGGGAGTGCTGCAACCTCCCCCAACTTAGAACCTGCAAATGATGAGGTCTAAGCCATGTGAGGAAGACCCTAATGTGAACATTGTGCTCCGAAGTGGAATTACGATGGGAGATGACAAAGGAAAGTAGCTCGAAGATGGTACTTGGGTTCACAAGGCTCTAACAAAAGAACCAGATTTTGATTTGGAGTGCGCTAAGGAAAGCTTCATCAAAGCTAGGAAGAGCTTAGCTGATGCCTCCACTTCAGGAAACAAAGACAGACCAGAGCCGGAAATGGACCCCTCAATTCTCATGACATTCCTGGAAACATGCATGAAGTTTTTGCGTGACAACAAGGCTATAAAGGGACTACAAGAACTCATAAATAGATGCGTTGGGACTGTACCAGGAGAACCGCGCATAGTTAGGAAGGTTGGAAAGCATGTGAAGAGGACAAGAAGAGAAATGAGACTGACCGCCCAAATTAGGGAATATGAGATGGACAATGTAATTATGGACCTAGGATCAGACGTGAACGTTCTACCAAAGCATACATGGGAGCACATGGGAAGGCCTACGCTGCAATGGTCTCCTATCCAACTACGAATGACAAACCAACAAAATATCCTACCTATGGGAATATTGCAAGGAATCACCAAGGATATTGAAGGAGAAAGCGTGCTGGAATATTTTGAAGTGATAGAGATTGTTGATGAAAATAATTCCTACCCTATGCTATTAGGGATAGATTGGGCCACTAACATGAACGGTGTGATAAATATAAAAAAGTGCAAGATGATTTTTGAGAAAAAGTCTCTGCACATAGTTGTACCTTTGGACCCTGTAGAAGGATCGTGCTACATGGAGCCAGTGTGTGACTATGAAAGCAACAATGAATTAGATTGCATCTACAAGATAACCGCACGAGAGAAAGACTGGGTAAATCCCATTATGGATGGACGAATCTCATGGGAGCGCGAAATCTCCTGTACATTGGAGTTTGATGAGGAGATAGAGCAATGGTAGAAGGGGTTACATGTGGTAACCACACTCAACTATAACATGATGACAAGATCATTGTGCTTCATATCAACAGAGGTAAGGGATCTACCTAAGTATGATGGGTTAAGCAAAGTAAATGCCTTCTTGAATAGATTCGAAAGAGATGTGCCGGAACAACAACGCTTCAAGGCTTTGAAATGGGTATTGCACGCTACGCCCGCGAAGTGGTGGAGCATGCACTAAGGAAGCTTTGAGGACTGGTGAAAATGTAAGAGAATGATGCGCATGTGTTTTGGGAATCCTCAAATGCGATTAGCAAGTAATATTATTTGACAAAACAATCCATGCGTGCACTTGTCTAGATGGATACCAGCATGTGTTACAAAACCTGCGCGGATGCACACAGACTTCATGTTACGAGACACGGTCAATAAACAAGTGTGGGTAAGGCAATGGCAAAAATGAGCCCTCCAGTTTGAACAACAAATTATGGGAAGAACGAGTGTGTAGACGGTTATCCATGTAGAAGCCTTTAACGAAGTATGCGAAGTACTGAACAAGGTATATGATGCGCAACGGACTAATTGGGACCTGTGCATACCAGCAGTTCTTTGGGCTTAAAGGACAACGTGCAAGAAACTGATGGAGCATGTGCTTCCAAGGCTAGAGTATGGAGCAAACGTTGTAATCCCCATAGAGTACGATATGCCTAGTCCGCGCGTAGCAATGCCGGTAGAGATGACGGCTCGCGAAGCTTTGGAAGGAGGGATAACGTAGTTGAACAAAGAAGAATGCTTGGGAACTGAAGAAGAAATCTGACAGGATGATCTTAGGCTCCAAGAACTTATGAAAGAAAGGGTGTGATTAAGAGAGAAAAGTGCCCTAGTGGAAGTGGAAGTCCAGAAACTTGAGGACAAAATAAAGAAATATTTTCTCGATAAGAAAACCCGGGTGATAAAACAGGGTGCATACGATCACATTGATAAATTTGGGGACTACCTCTGAGATTTGATCAGCCCGATGTCTTGGATTAGGCCGCATATTATGAAATGGATCACCCTTGATATCGTGATGCCGATGGTAAAGTGTGCGACGTAGCCATTAACAATCAAAAGTGGATGTTTTCCACGAAAATTAATGGATGACCAGTTGACTCCCTATACAGGTGGTGCAACCACCTGACTAACCGTGGGAAGTATAGTCTTAGCGCTCCAGGCAGTTGAAAGGAGGTGCAGGACTATAAAATTCTTTGCCTAGGAGCTGCACACAGGAGCACAGCGTCACAAGGTTCGCGACTGCACAAGGGGGGTTACGCTGCCGCGCAGGTTGGCTGGAAAGTGACCATTGGAGTCACTATTCCTAATGTGATGCTCAACTTGAGACCAAATGGAGCAGGCAGTAGGCAATTAAGACGCACTTTATGTGTAAGATTTGGAAAAATTTTCCACCAAGTGAGCATTAATGAACTAGATTTGGGGGGAATGGTCAAATTCAAATTCAAAAGGCGCTACAGGAACAAATGCATGGAAGTAGTTCTAACACCGTGGTCTTGAAACAACATGTACAAGAGATTCAGGAGGTAGTCGTTCAGTGCGTTTCTGGCCTTGCAGCTTCTCGAGCAAAGTTGGAGGGTCTCCACGCAAAGATCTTCGCACTGACAGAGTGACTCGAGGGTGAATCACAATGTTTGTGTTGAGGGCCTGTTGGGCATGGAATCCCCCCAAGGCATGTTTTGGGGCTTAAAGTTTTGACTAAGTCCATTATAAAGACTCCGCGATTTGTGGATGTAGAGCGTGAAGTCATAATAGAGTCACAAGGTTGCCCGCCCTTGTTTTTGTAATGTAATGTCAGTTTGAAAGATCTACCCATGGTCCGCGATCCATGGGATTGTATAAATAGAGCGAGGCTGTAAGTGTAGAAAATAGATAGAGAAAAAAAGGAAGCATGAGGAATAGAAGGAGTTGATTGAGTCGAAGTGTAAGTCGTGACTTTAGGTCGTAGAGTAGGAGAAGGCTCTACAGCTGAGTGCACAGAGGCCTAGTAGTCAGCAGTTGAGTGCATAGACCCCTGCAGCTAAGTGCGCAGGGTGGGTCGAGTCTATAACTATTGGAAGGATTAATAAAGAGAAGTTTTACCATATTTCTATGTCTCTTTTCCTGTTTATGCATTATTGGGTATGAATAGCAAGTTTACTATTTATTTACTACACGAACTCATATGAATGTGCTGAATGAATAAATATAATATAAGACATTTGTTTATGCGAAGATAACTAACTAGTTTAAGAAGATAAGTAAGATCGTGGGCGTGACTTAAAGGAATAGTGCAAATTGCTACTCCAGCAGTGCGAAAGCGCGAAGACGAGTACATCAAGGTGTGAAGGCCAAGGAAGTACACGAAGTAACCTGCACGAAGAGACTCACAGTTGAACCAAGTCAACCCCTCAGACATATCAAGGATGCGGAAACCTAGTTCCAGAACCCCCCCCCCCCCATACTACTCCGGGTGAGACCTCAATCTCTGCTCCGCGGACTATTGCCAAAAGGGCCAGTTGTACAGGGATTTGTTTGGCTAATTAACTTCGAACTTGGGTCGGGCCCCAACAAACCAACACCATGGGTGACGTTTTAGGATTTTGATAAATGGGAAATTGACTTTGTTGGACCAATTAGCCTACCACGGAAAAAGACTGATGCAAGATATATCATCATCGCAACAAATTATTTGATAAGGTGGTCCGAGGTGAAGATGGTGAAGGATTGCAATGCATAAACCACTGCAAATTTTATCTTTGAATATATATGATCCAAATTTGGTTGTACGAATATCTTGATGAGCGATCAAGGGACACACTTCTTGAATAAGACAATTGAAGCACTAACTGAGGAATTTCAGGTTTACCATCAGAAGAGCACTCCCTATCACCCTCAGGAAAATGGGTAGTGGAAGCTTTTAATAATATTCTGTAGAATGCATTTACCAAGGTGTGCAATGTAAAAAAAGATGACTAGGATTTGAGGATTCCAGCGATGTTGTGGGCATAGAGAAGGACATGCAAGAAATTAATAGGACAAACACCTTTAAGGTTGATATATGGAAAAGAAGAAGTTATGCTTATGGAATATACTGTGCCAAGCTTGAGAATTGCAGTTGTCACAAATATGGCAAACCCTCACATGATAAAGGAATAAATGTCATAGATACTATCTTTAGAAGAATACAGATTCATAGCAATATTCCATCAACAGGTGTAGAAAGAAAGGGAGAAATCCTCGCATACAGGCACATCAAAAAGAAGATATTTCAGGAGGGGATCGTGTGTTATTATATGGGGGAAATTCAAGAAACATTGGCTGGGACCATATGTTTTCAAGAAAATTACAGATGGCGAAGTTGTTCATCTCGCGAAGTTGAATGGACAGATGATTCCTGGGCGAGTGAATGGTAGTAGACTGAAGATATACAGCTACGATTATGTCCCTTGACTGTCACACAGAAAAATGAAGGGGATAAAGTCTTAGTGCCACCTATAGTTGAAAGTGGGCACGAAACTATAAAATACTCTATAGGAAGGGACTTCACTGAAGGAAGAATGTTGCATAATACTTAGAAACATGGCGAAGTCTGAGGGAGCTACGACAAAGAAGATATGATTGCGTCAAAGAAGAAATATGATGAAGTTAGCCAGAAATATGACCGTTGGAAGGAAAAAGGGCACCGTTAAAAAAGAAATTACCATTGAAGGGCATGAGAGAAAATCATTTATGAAGCACAACTGGATGTATCTAGCCCATACATGCATTAATGAACCAAATCTAGAGCTAATCATGAGTCTTGGAATTTAAAATTGTTATAAAAACTGCATCATCTTGTTGCCTTAATAGATTAGGAATTGTGCCTAAGTAAATAAGAGTTATTGCATGTCTGAGAGGAGTTGGGAAGAGTTTGTTAGAATATTTAAGAAGAAGGGACTAACTGGCATCATGGATTCATAAGCAGGAAAGACCACAGGAGTAAATGTGCCTATGTCCCTGATGCGTTTAAGGTCACCGAGAAAGGTGCATCTGCAGTTACAGGTACAACTATATTTGCAGCCATAGAAGATGAAGGAAAAGAGACTAGGTGAGGTCTCTACAGCAGAATTGAGAACATCACTATGGAAGAAGATGCAAAAGGAATTGTGGTCGAAGAACATGGAGGATAAGGGAAAAAATCCCATGTAGAAAGGGAAGAAATCCATACAGTAAGAGGGACCCCAACAGGTCCATGATAGTGACGAAGAAGCTAAGTTCCATAGGAAGGAGATGGAGGATGTGGATATTCCCTATGTGCTCCTAGAATATACGTCGTCGAGAAAGTTGGATGTGAATCCGGTCAAGGAGCCAGAAGAAGGAAAATTTTCTATGTATACACCACTATTTCTAGAAGAGGTGAGACTCAAAAGAGAAGTGTTGGGGAAGATTTCCCAACTCAAAATGGAGGACTAGGATTTCAACAACTTAAGTAAATACCTGCAATTCGAGCCTAGTAGGTACCTGAACAAAGTTCACTACCCAGAGAGTGAAGTTACGAGATTAGAGCCGCAACAATCTATTGTGAGAGTGGGGACAATAGGACTTCTGAACATGTTGAATGTGCCACACTTCGGTCGAAGCCCATTCAGTACAAATTGTGTGCGACATCTCCTCACACTGGTGCATGATGATTGTATTTGGTTGGGGACAAGGATCCCAATTGATGAAATGCTCATTAGAAGAATAACATCATTGCCATGCCAGTGAAAGGATCCCATGGATGAATTGATGGATAAAAACAAAGACAAAGAAATGGCCTAGATGATGAAAGACAAGTTCAGGTTGGTGAAGAAATCCTGTGGTTATGAGATAAATTCTATCGAAGATCAAGGTGTGTGCTTCGTTGCACATATCTTAGCAGGGAAGACTATGAGGAAGTGTATGGCCAATGAGGTTCCTATAGCAGTGGTATCATTGGCGAAGTAGTGTGTGGAAGGAGTCCAGTTCAATTGGGCTTCTTATTTATGTAAGGAGTTTTTTATGGATTGCAGGGAGGTACAAAAAGAAGTCAAGACCTTCCACTATGCTTAGTTGTTGATTCTTATTGCGCTTATTGCACGGAAGGATCTTGAATATTTTCAATTCATGACTATGGAGGTAGATGCGAGAGAAACAATGAGGTATGCTTCACTATGGTTTACAAAGGAACCAACCTGCACAATGGAGAATCGAATATTTTTTGTGTTGATGTAGATGGATTTACATATGGTGGTAAATCAATATCCCACACTATCATCGAGCTTGTACAATCAATATTGTCATATAGATGAGTTCATGGCATACTTTCACAGAGCATATGTGAAAGAGATGAAGGACCTAGCAGATACATGGCATCCATTGCCATATCTAGTAACAGAAGATGACCTCCTCGTGATAATGTAGAGTTGACCAGGAGAATGGATGACTCCAACTAATGGAGTGGTTGGAGGAGATGGCACAGAGAGAGGTACCTCACAGGGTTCAGGTACAAGTAAGAAACATGTCATCGAAGAGCCAAAAGAAACAGAAGGAACAAGGCAGGAACACAAAGAACAATGCAGTGATGCATAGGTATCAGAAGATTCACCCTTTGTGATAAAGATGTGGCTAAGAAAGAAGCATAAGGTAGATAAGAGAAAGGGTACAATGTCACTTTTCCTCACTGATGGGGACATTAATGAGATAGCAGAGAAAATCCAAGAGATTAACACAGAGACCTAGGATAAGATTGATGATCATTGCAAAGCGATCTTGGCTAAGGTGCAGCAGGGCATCGCGAAGCTGAAGGTGTTTCCACAAGCTACAAAGTAACCAGAAATGGTAACCCAGTCATCGTAGTAAGAGAAAAGATTAGAAACAAGTTTCTAGATGAGGATGTTACATGTGCCAGCTGGGGCACTAAAGTTTGAAGCAACAGCAGATAAAAAGCGATCCAGGACATGGTGCGGTGTCCAGCAGAATGTCGTTGTGTTACCTCTTCAAGTGTTGCATGAATTTCATCAAGGAATCACCACAAAGATGCGAGAACAAGAGTAGCGTATGATGATGGTGAAAGAAAAGGAAAAGTCAAAGAAAGAAAAAATACAAAAGGAGTTGAAGCAAGTGGCCAAGGAAAGGGAGGAAGTAAGGCAGCAATAGGAACAGTTGGAGAAGGCCATTGTTGAGACCTAAAGTACAGCTCCGGACATGAAGGTCTGTAATGATGAAGCATCAGAAAATAAGGTCATGAAGCTTGTGATTGTGATCAAATATTCAAATAATATCATCCCCAAATTAACATTCGACTATGAGGTACAGATATCAGGGCTGCAGATAATATTTTGGCTAAGTACACCACTAGAGGTTCGAGAGAAGAGACAAAAGGACCTCAACACAGCAATCAAAGGCATATCAGATACAGTCACAGATTGTGGGAAGTTTCTTCATGATACGATGCAAATTTGAACCTCACTATAGGACAATCCAAATGTCATGAAGATTGAGGAGGAACTGCAGGCCAAGAATAAGCAGCGCGATGAGATCCTAACAATTGTGAAGACCTTACAAGTCTTGCAGAAATTTTCTAGAATTTCTTAAGGGAAGAACCTCCAAGTACAAATGGATGATCTACGGAGGAAAGCATAGATCTTATAGGTGAGGACTCAGCCATGGCAGGAGGAAGCCGTGCACCTTTCGCAGGCAGTGGATGAACGATAGAAGGAATTGAAAAAAAGGGAATTGGAGCTACTACAGAAGGTTGCTAGCCCTACTATAGAAGCTTTACTAAAGGAAGCACAACAAGAAGAAAAGTTTATGGCGGAAACACTGCAGCAATACAATGCAACATGCAACGGCATCATAACAAAGATCAAGGGTATCGAAGTTGAGTGACTCAGGACTCTACGAAAGAAGGAGAAGATCACATGGAGCTGGTGAAGAAATATTAATCTCACAGACTTTTAGGGCCTTAGGGATGGGATAAAGCTCTTATTTTGTAATGGGTATTAGGTAGTAGCCCCTTTTTCATGGATCCATGGTTTGTGGACCATGGCTTTTGTATAGATGAATTGTATAAAAGTATATGTAATACTTTGTAATCAAATAATCTTAGGATCTAAATGATAGAAGCATAAGTGAATATCTGTTTCCACCTCTATAGTTTGTAGTTTTAGAGAAGGCTCTCCAACTGATTGTGCGGAGACCTTGAAGAGTTTGCAGTTGAGTGTGCATACCACCTACAACTGAGTGCACAGGTCAGAGAAGTGAATGTAATTGAAGATCTGCTTAATAGACAAGAATTTTTGCGAAAGTATTTTGTCTTTGTACTTCTTATTTATCTATTGTTCTGTATCTGGTTATGTGTTCTTTTTACTGAATTATGTGAAGAATTGTAAGATATATTGTTATGTGTTGAAGTTTATGTGTTTATGTATATTAATCATCTGCGTGAAGTTCTTATGCATGCGAACTTTTAAGACTGATATAAAACCAAAGTAATTGCACAGCACCACTTCACAAATATCCCTTTGGTTGCAGAAGCCTTGTTCTGCAACCTCCAATAACTACTTCAAGTGAGACTACAATCTTCTTGCAGGTCGTTTCTGAAAGGGCCAGTAGTTAAATGTTTTGTTGGTGAGTAGCAAAATCTGAACCTGGGTTAAGCCCCCTAAAATCAACAATCATCCGAAGAATATATTCTTGTTCTATCATCTCCTCTTCTTCTATTATTGAATCTGTTTCTTTTGAAGCCATGATTTTTGTATTTGGATCTTACAACATCTCTCTTTTTTGAACATTCCTGGACATAGTGACCGTGCTTGTGGCAGTTGAAGCCTTCAATTTTTCTTCCTCTTCTATTGAAGTCCTTTGATTTAGGGGGAGGCCTTCTTGAACCAAATGGTCTTCCTTCCCTTTTCTCTTCTTGTCTTGTGCAACAAATTCAAAGTGCTCTCCTTATTCACGTTTTTGAATCCTCCCTCTAGCAAATATCCTAGTCTCCTCTTGAGCGCATTACCAACAATCTCATCAAATGTCTTGAGTACTATATTATTGTTTCTTATAGTAGTGATGAAGGTTTCCCAAATAGGAGGAAGACCTTGAAGAGTGACCATCACCAACTCTCTATCAAATATAGGCTCACTAGTAGTCTACAATTGATCCCTTAGTTGGGATACCCTCATGACATAGGATTGCATAGATCCCCCCTTGTTCATCTTCATTTCCTTGAGTTTATTCTTCAAGGAGAGAATATGATTCAAATTGTGTACCTCATACATCCCAACAAGCTTATCATATATGTCCTTAGACTTCTTCAATTTTCTAACATAAACAAGAAAATGATCTTGCAAAGAATCAATAAGAATTTTCGTAGCTTTGATATCACTTTTCTTATGTTTGGACTTGGTAGCAATAGGTGCATTCTTTAGAGGCTCAGGAAATTTTTCTTACACATATTCCAAGACATCATTTTCATCCAATATCACTTCCAACCTGATCTTCCAAGCAACAAAGTTAGATGAATCACCCAACTTCTCATTATCCTTGAAGAAAGAGGTATACATCTTGACCAAGTAAAATATGCTCCTTTAGCTTCTTTCAAAGATGATTTCTCTTGTCTTTTGTCTCTTTGGGCTTGTCTTCACCTCAACTTTGATGCCATGCTAATTTTCCACTATTCTATGTTGTTACAATAACTTTAGCCCAATTCTTTTCTTCAATTAGAAATCACTTTCAAATCAACTTAATTTTTCTAGCAACATATATAAATTGTATATAGAATAGTAAATGCAATGACAATAGAAGAAAATAAATATAAATAAGAAGAGACACCAAATTTGGTTAAAGACCAGGGGAAAACTCCAGAAGGGGGAAAACCATTTAGAATTATTCTTCTTATCATAAGGTCATAAAATATTGAACAGAGAGACACAATGATTAAATTCATCAACAACAACGTCAAAATCAATTCTTTTAGCATCCAAGAGATCAACCAATCAATATCCAATAGATGAGGCTCAAAGTCAAATCTAGTCAACAAGTCAAATTCTTCAAATCTTTCAAATTCAATAACAAGAAAAGATGCCCTAAATAGTCAACAAGTCAATGGTAAAAATGAGTCCTCTAAAAGAGCTCGGTTAGTGGTCAAATAACTTTGCCTCCCTTCTTGATCAAAATTTAGTCAAAATAGTCCAAAACAACTCAGTCAAAATTAGTCAACAAATAGAGAAAACCCTGCGGTCAAACTGCAGTCAAGGTTTGCAATCAACAAGAGTCAAACTGCCCAGAAAATATCAGTTTTTGTTCCAAATAATTTATCCTCCAAAAAAAATCCAAAATTTTAAGTCAAACCAAGTCAAACTATGCCCAAACTCCAAGAACTCAATATTGGTCAAATTCTTATCACAGAAAGTCAAATCAGAAAAAGAAGACACTTCTTTCCTACACACGCATTGTAGGTTTTAACCCCATATAGAAATTACCTGCATACGAATTCTAAAAATAGAAAATAAACAATGGTGAGAGCATAAAACATAAAACAAATATACATAGAGATTTTCCCCTAGATCCCAAAACCAGGACTACCAAATTTATTTTTTTATTATATTCCTTTTAATGTTACAATACATATATATACATGTTGAAGCATCCATAAACCCCAGTCCATTAACCCTGCATTAGAACATAAGCATAGTTCCCTTGACTGGATCTACAAAATACCATGGACAAAAAAACCATCATGCCCAAAACCATGTGTGAAATCCATGCACAAAACCATAGGTAGATCCGCCCACCTAATATAGTGTCCAAAAAAACTTCCTCAGGCACTGCACTAGACCTTGTGCAAGGAGGCTACTTCCCCCTTGCATACCCCAAGGCGGGGGGGCAGTCGCCCCCCCATGAACCCCCCACACATGGGGTAGTCGTAGAAAGAATATAACATAACCCAACACGCATGAGAAGAAGACCTTGGAATTTTAGATGTATGAAAAAATCAAGAGAGGAGAGAGAGATGTGTGATGTGTGTCCAAATGAAGTTCCATTGAGTTTTATTTATATGCTTCTTTGGAGACCCGGTTTTGTATTTGAAGTTGACCTAAATTTTTGTGCACATGTAGGTTTCGACATGAAAATTATATTTTTCCTTGACCAAATTAAATTCTTCCAAGGGAAAATAGGGTCTTCTCTAGATGAGGAAGGTTGTACAAAGGAGGGAATTTGTACCAGTGTTGCCAAATTAACAATAAGGGCTCTAATCCAAATACTATGATTATATTTCAAATGGAAAATTATTACTAGTGTGTTGAAATTGACATAGACTTGGTTATATCTCTTCAAATATATCAATAAATTTTTTTGATAACTTGTTTTATGAATTAAGAGAAGATAATCTAAACATTAGAGGATTTCAAATAAAACAATTGAAATCTAGTTTGAAGAAGATTGAAATTTCCTAGTTTGAAACTATTCCAACTTGTAAGGATAAACTTGGGAAGGAACCCTGTAACGAGGACAAGTCTATAGTCAATTTGAGAGTTGTTGAATGATTGGAGTTATGTTTAATAAAATTACCACCCTAGCCACAAACACCACTCCTTTATAAATTATTGTAGGTTTCAATAAAATTATATCTTCAGGCATTTAGACCTAAAATGAATAGGTTTGTGAATATCCAATAGGTAATAGATCATGTTGGCATAGGTATTTGGAATATAATCTTGCTATATTCGCTTGAGTTTGCACTAGAAATGTTTTCATTGTTAGTTTCGTGTTCATAGTATTTGCATTGCTATACTTATAAACACATGGGAGTGCATATTGATTTTATATTCTTATTATAAATTTGAATACTACGTTAAAGTAGAGTTCAATGTTTTTTTGGATTTCATGGTTTCCTATGACATTTTGTGATTGAGTATATGTTATATAGGTTTTCATGGAAAAAAACAATAAGAATAGTAATAGTAAATAACTTGAATAGAGATCAATCAGTATGAAAAATTGAAATAAATACTGGTAACCTTTAATTAGTATGAATAAATATCAATCTATATGAAGAACTGAAATAAATATTGTGGTAAATAACCTATTTATATTGTGTAAAAAATGAAATAAATAACCTAATTATATTGTTCTCTCTCTCTAGTGGTATGTCTCGAGGGTTGATGAATAATTTGAATGTTTAAAATACAAATTTAGTAAGGTTTGAGTTTCTTTTATATTTATTTGTTGTTGAATTTGATTGGTAACAAGGATTGACATGGATTGCAATTTCTCAAATTTGAATGTGTTCTGGATTGATTTGGATGTGATCCAATGGTTGGAAATTTGTTATGGTTGATCCTTGTGCTTTGATATGTTTAATGGATAATTTAATGGGTTGGGTGTCATTTATTGAATTTAATGGGTTGGGTGTCATTTATTGAACTCAATGGGTTGAATTGTTGAATAACCCAACAGTTATGGCTGACATCCATCAACTTTGTATATGTGAATGTATGAATGTGCATTGGGATACTTAGCTCTAATTCAATTCAGTGGGGGGTACCAGTGGATCAGAGCATTTTGGTATAATTTATAGTTTTATTTGTTTTGTAGTTGGGACAAGATGTTTTGTACTCTTAATATTAAAAAGACTATTTATGGATAATTGTGGGCCCAGTCAACATATGGGCAAGTTTTGGACATAATTTAAAATATATTTGCACTTAATGTTATTTATTTTTGTTTAAATATTGGTAATATATGTGTCAAGTTCTGGTGGCTCAATGGGACCAGTACTATGACAACTACTGGTCCCTACACAACAATAGATATCTCTCCCCTAGACTTCCACGGAAAGGCAAACAATAAAAAGATCTATAAATCGTTCACTTTTATTTAATCCAATGAATTCATGACATCTTTTGCTTAATAATCTTGAGATCTATTCAAGTGATATTGAGATTGTTGAATGTTGAAAGTGGCAATGTGTTAGAGTACAATTGATAGATCCACCAAATGTGCTCACGTTTTTAGTTTTTAGTTTCTTATGCTAATCTAAATAAGAATGATGAACAAAGTTTGATTATATCCAAATCCTTCAAGTCGAGATTAACTATACTTTGTTCCTAAAATCGAGTTTTACTATGTCATTGATCTTAAAAACAAATCTGAACATATAAGTTTCTTGAATGTTAGCTTGATTTTGACTTACTTTGAGCATTATTTACACAAATTTTATTAATGGATACTAACTATGATGTTTAAAGGAGTCCAATTGATATGTTTTCCCAACATTAGTTGTAGAATAATTCCCTCAAAGTACTAGAGATATTTTTGCAAGAGCATTCAATGCAAGATGGCTTTAGCCATCTCCCGTTTCTCTAACTGATGTAGGTAAATTTTCATCATGAGAGGGGTGGCTAAAAAAATTCTTTCTCCCTCTCTATTTGCATTGAAACTTGTCCATTAGGAGACTACCCACCTAGATTTACAAGTCTTGGCATTGTTCCTTTGCAATTATAGCTTTCATGCAATAGGTATACATCTAAGCTCAAATCCTCATTTAGAATCTTGTTGGTTGATTCCGTTTTGACTCATATTGCTAATGAGATTGTAAAGGTAAGTAATCTATACCTTCAAGACTTTTAGAATAATCTTATTTTACAATAATGCATAATTAGTGCCTTTGGTATAAAATTGCAATTGAAATAACACAAGTGCATTAGTTTTGTTCTAATTATTTCTATGGATTTCTTGGTAGAACATTGTGTTTATGAGAAACGGAAAATTGCAACACGGAGAAACTTGATTTTAACCTAACAATAACATATAATTAAGAATAATCTCTATATTTCTAGAGAGAGAACCAATTTACTAAAGACTGCAACCCACCAAGGTCAGATCTATCTTTCCCATCTCTTGAATTGATAGAATGATTTTTCCATTGACATACTCTACTATTTGATTATCTAAAATGGTTGGCATATTCCCATAGTACATTGGTCACATGGTGCAATTCTTAGTTTCAATGGCATTCGTGTATATCACTTGAAAATTAAGGGAGAAAGAGAAAATTAAAACTCAAAAAATTGTATGTCATCTATGGCTTGTTGTTCAATCACTTTTTTTCCTTCCAATGTGTTAGGGCCTAAATCTACCTCAGGCTGAGAAAGGCAGGTCTAGGGTCACATCAAACCATGCTTAACCTGGTAGCTAGCTCTACCACGTCGGGAGAGGGCTCTCTCCTTGTCAATCTCAATGAAAATTTATCAAGGAAGGCTTGAGATGATTGATTTAAAACTAATTTTAGGCTAGGTATGCTTGATTAGAGGAATTTGTTTGAATTTAATGGTTGGTTGCTAGATCAGATGGGGAAGGCAACTTTGGGTCCGGGAAATGAACACAAATTTGTAGAGGTTTCTGTAGGGTGAGGTAGGCAAGTGTTTTAGCGCTTTGAAATGAGTGTGATGGTGAGTCTAAAGACTAGTGAGGAGCTAGAGAGGGCATGCAAGTGTCATGAGTCCTTTTAAAACAATAGAAAACATGCAAAACTAAATAAACCCCAAGGTAGAGCATTGAAACACCAATGAATTCCACCTTTCAAACTTGATTCATTTAGTCATGTAGAAAGATAGAGATGATGGCACACATAAACATAAGATCAATAGAATTACAAAGAAGAAAACAATGCTAAATCACATTACCACAAGAATCCCACAAAATGCTGCAAAACCCTGGTTTATTTCGTTGCCAAACTATAGAAGTGATGTACAAACTAACTCAATGCATCCACAAGAGTCAAACCTTAACAAATGACTAAGAAAGTACAAGATATAGGCATAAAACCACCCATGCTAGCCATTAGGGGTTGAATACATGAGTCTAGGAGCTGTTTCAACAAGATCTAAACTAGGAACTGAAAAATAGGCAGTGGAACAACTTGCCTCTAAAACTATGGAAACTTATTCATTCAGTTCAAAACCACCTAAAACTGATGTATCTACCTCCTTAAGTAAATTTTAAAAATTTTACATCAAAGTAAATCAATTTACATCATGAATTTTACCATGGGAGAGAAAAAGCCAAACTGGTAGAAGACTAGGCGAAATTCTGAGCAAATAGGAAAAAATGGAAAAATTTTCTCCTATGCGTAGCGCCACTGATTCTATGCATAGTGCTTTTTCCAGGCTCGTTTTAGAAGGCTTACCGAAGTCCAAATCAGGTGTAGGATAGCTCATTTGGAAGCTTGGTGAGTCTACGTTCTGGGGCAACTTGAATTTATTTATTTCGAGTCCATTGCCCCTCCAAAAATGCAATATCCCAAGACTGCTTCCTGTGTGGCAAAAAAGTGGCAGAGAGGGCACTTTCGGGGTGTTTTTGGCCTTTTTGGAGGTCCAGATCTTGTCAAAACTTCTCAGCCATTTCTAATCATGCATAAATTTTCATGATAATTCCAAAAATGTGAATTTTTTTTGTAGATGGAGTCCCCCATCAAAAGCGAAGCGCCGGTGGTGCTATGCACCTACCGAAAAAACCTGTTTTTTGCCTCAAAAATTCAGAAATTACAAAAACTTCACCAAATTTCTTGAAATTTGGCATGAGTGATCCTCTTTATGTGCTATTCTAGGCCAATGATGCTTCAGCCAAGATCTTGAGCTTATATTGCTCTTTTTTTACTTTCAAGGCTCTCTTTAACTTGGCTTTTAGGGTTCTTATCCTTGTCTTGCAAATTTTGTTCCGGGCCAAATAGTGATAAGCCATGTGGCGCAACATGTTCTTCTCCTTGTTAGCCTTGTCCAACAACTTTTCAAGGTGGATATTCACTCTTTCCAACCATGATTCTCGGTCAGCCTCTATTTCTTGCTCTAGTGAAGTTAGCTTGATTTTCCTTCTTTTTGCCAATTGTCGGTTTTCCCTTGTGGTTTGCAGCTCCATGATTGTTTGGTTGTCTTCCAATTTCTTATTCTGTTGCTCAAGGTACATAATGACCCATTTATCCCTCTCAAGGTCAAGTGATAGGCTTTGGATCTCAGCTTCTTTCTCCTTGATAATCACATTCTTGAGCTTTGAGCCGTGGGAGCCCAAATCAGTGTCCTCTTCCTCAATCAAAATGAAATCCCTGTCTTGGATTTTAGAAGGCCCTTCATCATGCAATGGTTGCTTTTCTCTGTCCTGTACCTGCTCTACTGAATAAGAAGGCAAAGCCCCTTTCACCCCAGGTGAAGATATCATTTTCCTGTTGTTTGGTGAAGAGAATGAGACCCCTTCCACCCCTGGTGGAGATAATACTCGTTCGGCAGCTGCAAATAGTATCTTTGTGCCTTTCTCATAAGTAACAAACACTGGCACACCTATAGGTTCAGTCTCATGAACATATGGCTAGTCTGTAGGCCCTCCTTCCTCATGAAGCACCGATGGAGTCACTTGAGGTCTTTTGAAGACCTCATGTGCAGTGAAAGTATCCCATGAAATATTCAGCAAGCTTAGCTGATGCAAAAAAACAATTTTAATCAATGAGAAATGGTAAATGCTACTGAACCACTGAGGAAGAGGTTTCCTTTGCAAATAATGAGCCATATTCTCAATATTCTTGCATATAAAATATGGGAGATTCATCATCCTCACTCTTGTGAAATGCATCAGCAATTTGACATGGTATGTATATAGACAGGCAAACCTTCCCTCACAGGTGAAATATTTGATGATGAGTTTCATGAGTGGAGCATAAGTATCTTGCAATAATTTGAAAGGAAAGACCTTACTGATTTTCCTCCGATAACTAGCCTTGATGTAAGGCTCATAATGCTCTCTACCCACATGTTGCCCCTTATTCCACTGTTCACCCACATTAGGGATGCTTGTTGCTGCTGCTATGGTTTCAGGTGTCAAGGTGAAAGAGACACCAGCTAGGTTCACCTGGCCATTGTGAAGATGAAGAAAAAATAACCTATCAAGCTCATGGTGATATTACACCCTCTCCACCATTTCACAAAACTAGTAACAAGGCTGATGCGTAAAACAAGTTACTGCAAGAGGGCAAGCTAGTAACTCTGTAAGAGTATTGGGCTCCTCCCAGATATGTTTTCCTCCTTTATGTGGTTTTCTTTGTGCATGAACCTCTTGGGAAGAATCACTGACAGTTTCATCATCCCTTTCATATGCTGAGTTTGTCTCCATACTTGCAAATTTGGAGTGAAAAATGATGAGTATGAAGAGACTTTTTTAAAAGTATGAAGGTGACTAGGGTGACTGTTGTTTTCCCTTTTTGAAAACGAGGGATTGAATGATTGTATGACTATAAATGAGGGTTTTGATGGTGGAGGAAATGTAATGAGGGAATAGGAAATGGGAGTTAGGGTTTTGGGAATGTATAGGGTTAGTGTTTAGGAATAATGTATAGGGCTTAGGGTTTGGTAATAGGGAGTGAGTGCCAATGATTTTGGGAGAGAGAAAGGGGAAGGAATTTAGGGAAATTTAGTGGCAAGGGAAGGGAATGGAGTGTGGAAGATAATCAAAGGGGAATTAATAGAAGAAAACAAAACCCTATGCAACATTGGCAAGAAAAATTTAGAGACATCTAGGGTTTTTTTTTAGACACATAAATCACCACCAAAGATGAAAACATCCCTTGCTAGACTAGATGTGAGTATTTACTTACTTGTCAAGAGGTTACTTGTGCATTTGGAGGCAGAGGAGGGCGATCAAATTTGATTTGGAGCTCAACCGACAAATGCATAGTGCTACCTCCTAGGTGCGTAGCGCTGCCTCCCAGGTGCGTAGCACAATTTCTATGTGTGGCGCATGACCAAATTCCAATTCAAAACTTGCGCCAGATGTGTAGCACCAGGTAGGTGAGTAACGCCAGTGCCCAGATACATAGCACTAGCAAATTTTCGTGGTTTTTTGCTTGATTTTGCCTCTTTCTGCCACAAACCCGATTTTCTCCTTTAGCTCACTCTTTTTGCACAAAATGAAGACTTCAAACACAAAGAAGACCTTTATATCCCCTTGGTTTTAATTTTTCATTTACAAACCCACTTTTCTAAAGTCTCTTTCACTTTGCTTTTAAAAGCTCTATTTTTCATTTTGCAGTTTGACTCTTCTTGATCACTTGATGAATTGATGCATTGATGCTTTTGTTTCTTGCATTAGCTGGAGTTAGCAAGGTGACCAAGGGCAGTAGCTTTGAACTTATTACATATAGAAAAATCAAAATTACATAAATTATTTACATAGAAAATAAAACTTTGTTTTACCTCAAACAAGGTTTTGAGGAAAAACTCACTTATTGAGTATATCATCATTGAAATTTTGATTTTATGAACTTATTTGACCTCCTCATGTGCCTGCTGACCGTTTATTGAGCTTTTCCATGACTATGGTGGCAAACCCTAGACCTAATGAGACCTAAAACCCTAAAAATGGCTTTTGCAAATGTAATGACAAAAAGTGACTGTAAATGACCTGAACTTGTGAAAATGGGCCAGCAGGTAAAGATCATGAGGGAAAGTTGATAATGAACCACTACCATTGGTTGATCCATGACCTAATGGAATGCAGCTGATCAGATGGGACACCTAAAATGCATGCAAAAAGAGAATTTGATCACTAATGGAGGGATGAAGATACTAAAACTAACACAATGCATATAAAGATAGATCAATAGGAAGGCTTAGTAGATTCCAAATAAGGCTTCCATCAATAATTTGGCTTCTGCGATGAACTTGGGAGAAAAAAGATACTCTTCTCTATAACACTGGGGGTAAGGATTCTTGAAGTTTATGAATTTGAAATAATGTGTTGATACATGAATTGAATAGTGGTAGAAGGATTGGAAGGAAGAACATAAGTTTGGATCAAAAACGTGAGAATGTGAGGTATGGATTATTCATGTTGCCATAGAGAAGGATTGAATACCACATGGTGAAACAATATAGAATAGATGGGGATCGCTACATGCATGCCATATGTTGCCTCAAGAAAAAAAATAGATGTTCAAAAAATAATAATAAACATAAGATAGCCATTCAATGTCATGAACTAATGTTAACATCATGGCTACTATTAATACATCTAAAGAGATGTAATATAGATATCTCTCGCATTTCCTTAACTTTGTTTTCTATAAGTCATTTATTCTACTATTGTACAAAAACAATAAATTTGTACATGATCAAATAAATTATGGGCTTTGAATGCTTAGAAGAGCTAAATAAAATATATGTAGGTGTTGAAGGCTCGAAAAATTGGGTTTCCAACAAGGGAGATAACCACCCGGTCCGGACCTTAATGCAACTCCTTTTCCGTTTGGAATAGTGGCTCCAACTGGGAATGATGGGACTAGTTTCCCAATCTATTTATGATGTGTGTGCTAACAGGATGATGTTTTTCCTTTTTGGGGTTTTATGGGGTGAATGTTTTTTCTAAATCTAATCTACCTTTTAACTATCATATGCAACCTATTGTAATCAAAGAAAACATTTAACTTTAAACTATCCCAGGAGTAACGTTTACTTATGTGATCTAAAATAATTTCTAAAAGCAATTGATAATGAAAATCATTCAATCACAATGAGAATAGAATCCTTTTAAAAATGATTGTTCCGTATAAAAAGTTATCTGAAACAATTATCAGAAATATATCGCATAAGAGTCATTCACATATTTCGCATAAAAAGTAAGTCATCACCATACAAAAGTGCAATAATGATAAGAAAACATTTCAAATTTTTATATATAAATAACTGAAAATGATTTATCGCTTGACACATAAGTAAAGAGTGTTAGGAGATAAAAGTACCATTGGTAATAAGTTCTACTCATGAGTTGTGGCAATATAGATCTATCTTCCAATAACTTAACATCCACTAAGAGTACTGTTAGAAAATTATATATTACGAAGCAATGGAACACATAAAATATTGCAGAAATATAAACACAGAAAATGCATAAAACAAGAGAGAAACAGATATACGTGGTTCACCCAGTTTGGGCTACGGCCACCTCGAATAGCTAGTCCTTCCTTTCTGTTATCCAGCAAAATGAAGATACACAACCTACAACAGATCCGCTGTAATATCCTCTGTTTTCTCTCACAGTCTCACCTCTCTGTTTCTTGCTCACAAAATACACACATATTACACAGCCTCAAATACAATGCCCTCATACAAAGAGAGGGGTTACCTTCTAGGGCAAAAAACCCTAAACTAAACATAAGTTCTACCGTCAGATCATCTACCTAATGAACGGCCTAGATTGACTAGAAATTACTATACTTTTACAAGGCAATTTTACATCTGTTTTTAGCTTCGAGGACGCTGCCCTCGAGCCCCCGCCAGGGGACCGCTGGCCCCCGGACCCCCCAACAAGGGGGATCGGCCCCCCCGGACCCCCACGGGGGGGACAAGTTCCCCCCGCACCCCCCCGTGTGGAGGGGTATACAAACTTCCTGGGGTATACATCTGGCTAAAACAAATACATCTGAACAATCATACTCCACACACAAAAATCTCCCACTTGGAGAATGATTGTAGCAACTCCATTGCTTCTTCGTTTGCTGGATAATGACTCCTCTTTGGACCTGGCTATTTCTCATCTTCATCGTCATCCTTGAAGACCAACTCCCTGGTTACAGCTTTTGTTAGCATATTTGTAGGATTCAGGCTAGTGTGTATCTTTTCCAGCTTCAACTCTCCATCTTCCAACACTGATCGTATGAAATGGTACTTGAGCTGTATGTGTTTAGTCCTGGAATGAAATGCTGAGTTCTTTGCAAGATGAATGGCACTTTGGCTATCACTATATAACGTGCCCATATCATGCTCCTTACACAACTCACCCATAAACCTTTGTAACCAAATAATTTCTTTACTAGCCTCTGTAGCAGCAACATACTCTGCTTCTGTTGTTGAAAGTGCAACAACACTTTGGATTTTTGAAACCCAATTGACAGTTGTTCCACCAACAGTAAATACATATCCTGTAGTGATCCTCCTGTTATCTCTGTCACCTGCCATATCTGCATCAACATATCCCTGTAGAGAAATGTTTGAACCACCAAAGCATAATGCTTGATTTGTGGTACCTTTCAAATATCTGAGAATCCATTTCACTGCCATCCAATGTTCCTTTCCTGGATTTTTCACGTACCTGCTTACAACTCCCACTGCATGTGCAATATCAGGCCTTGTACAGACCATTGCATACATTAAGCTTCCAACTGCTGATGCATATGGAACTTTAGACATATAATCCATGTCTTCTTGGGTCTTTGGGCACATTTCCTTACTAAGTTTGAAATGGCTAGCAAAAGGTGTACTAACTGGTTTTTCATTGTGCATGTTAAATCTTTTCAACACCTTTTGTATGTACTCATTCTGAGACAATGTTAATTTGCGATTTTTTCTGTCTCTAGTTATTCTCATACCAAGGATTTGTTTTGTAGCTCCCAAATCCTTCATTGCAAATGAATTTGCCAACTTTCCTTTGAGTGCATTTATTTCCTGCATGTTAGACCCTGCAACAAGCATGTCATCTACATACAATAACAATATAATATAGCTGCCATCATTTTTCTTTTTCAGATAAATACAATGATCAGAGTGACATCTAGTATAACCTTGTTTAGACATAAACTTGTCAAACTTTAGATACCACTGCCTTGGAGCCTGTTTTAAGCCATACAAGCTCTTCTTCAACCTGCACACCAGTTTCTCCTTCCCTTTTACCTCATATCCTTGTGGTTGTTGCATATATATCTCTTCCTCCAAATCCCCATGGAGAAAGGTTGTCTTTACATCTAACTGCTCAAGATGCAAATCTTCAGCTGCTACTAGACTTAAAATAGTTCTGATTGAAGTCATTTTAACAACAGGAGAAAATATTTCATCAAAAGCAATACCTTTCTTATGTGCAAACCCCTTCACCACAAGTCTAGCTTTGTACCTCTATTTTCCTCCATCTTCTTCTTTCAGCCTGTAAACCCATTTATTCTTCAATCTAGTTTTTCCTGCAGGCAACCTGACTAAGTCCCAAGTCTGGTTATGCGTTAAGGAGTCCATCTCTTCTTCCATGGCTACCTCCCACTTCTTCCTCCTTTCAACCTGCATTGCTTCTTCATAACATTCGGTTTCACCAGAATCAGTCAACAATAAATAATATAATGAAGGAGAGTATCGCTCATGGGGTCTACTTATCCTAGTAGATATTCTAACACCACTTTCAGGTGTTTTGGGTGCCTGTTTGATCCAGATTTAAACAAGAACGCAATTCATTACTGTAAAATACTGAAATATGCTTACAAACAGAAATGGAAATAAACCAGCTAGGGCGATGGTAGCTTATCTCTGAGAAGAGATGTGGTGGCTACATGCCTCTGAACTGTCTTACAATGAGGCTTGAAGGCCTATTTATTGTTGAGAAACAATGGAAAACCCTTCACATTCCAAAACCTAACCCTAGAAGATGAAACGCCAAATTGTGGGCCCCGTTTTTGGGTAAGTTGGTACATCAACTTCCCGGGGTCACGAATTGGTCGTGCTATCTCTGTTTGACGTGCATGATAGCCCGTAGGAAAGATCTCTCCGAGGACTACGATAGAAAAGGCGATTTTTATTCAAAAAATCGCTGGTCGTAGATTTCCCAAAAAACGTCGTTTAGGGCCTCAAAACGGCTCCGGAAGTTTAGGACCCGAAAAACTGCTAAAAATAGTAAAGTGTGCTATAATTAAGGAAACTAAGAAAAACTGTAAGAAGCACTAGAGGGGATCCAACTGGAACTAGTGGGTGGCCACCAATATCCACCTGGAACACTGTTGCTATTGTGGTGGTTGCTGTTGTTGATTATTATTATTTTCAAGCACCTTTACTTTTTCAGTAATTTCATCAAGAACTGCATATTCCTTGTTTTCTTTTTCCTATTTCTTTTCCTGCAACTGATTTTTATACAAGACCTTTTCATTAAATATTACATCTCTGCTCCTAATGATTTTGTGATTTTCGTAATCATATAAGCGATAACCAAAATCATTAACACCATATCCAATAAAGGTACGTTTCTTTGACTTTGCCTCAAGCTTTGTTCTATTTTCTTTATCAATATGGACAAAGGCCTCACAACCAAAAGGCTTTAAAAAGGAGTAGTTTACCTTTTTACCTATCCATGCTTCCTCTAGAACACCACCATCCAAGGAACTTGAAGGCCCTCTATTTATTAGATAAACAGTAGTATCTACAACATCTGCCCAAAACTGTAAAGGCAATCATGCATGCAATCTCATGCACCTTGCATGCTCCATGATTGTTCTGTTCATCCTTTCTGACACACCATTTCCTTGTGGTGTTCTTGGAACTATCTTCTCTCTGCGAATTCCATGCTCTAAACAGTACCTATCAAACTCTTTGTTGCAATATTCATGTCCATTGTCTGATCTGAGACACTTCAATTTCTTTCATGTCTCAATCTCAACCAAAGCTTTCTATTTCTTGAAAGTATCAAATACATAAGATTTATTCTTAATACAATAAATCCAAGTTTTTCTAGTTGCATCATCAATGAAAGTAACATAATAATGAGAGCCACCAAGAGATGATACCTGAGCAGGTCACCATACATCTATATGCACAAGCTCTAATTTTTCGCTCTTCTTTTCTTTCCCAACTCTGAGAAATCTGACTCTCTTCTACTTTCCATAAATGCAATTCTCAGAAAAGTCAAAATCAACATTCTTCAAACCTGGAAACAAATTCCTTGAGTGAAGAATCTTCATCCCCTTTTCACTCATGTGTCCGAGCCTATGATGCCATAATGTTGCATCTGCTCCTTTGGAATTTAAAGCATTAACATAGTTAGAAATACCATTGCATAAATGCAATGTACCAACCTTTTCGCCTTTTTCTATTGCCAGGGCTCCTTTTGTGACCTTCCAAGATTTATCTGTGAAAGTTGTCACACAACCTTCACTACCTAACTGCCCTATTGAAATCAGATTTTTCCTTAGATATGGAACATGCCTTACCTCCTTTAGTAGCCATTGGTTTCCATTTTGCTGTTTTACAAGAACCTTACCCATTCCAACAATTTTATAGGGTTTATCATCACCCAAATGAACTTGTCCAAAATCTCCTTGAACATAGTCATGAAAGTATTTCTTATCAAGTGTGGCATGGAATGAGGCCCCTGAATCTACCACCCAAGAATCAGTAATATTTTCGAAAGAAAGAATCAAAGCATCTTCTAACACCTCACCTGTCACATTTTCTTCATGATTGTTTTCTTGCTGTGCATCTCCTTCTTTCCCTTCTGATCTACAGTCTTTCTTTAGGTGTCCTTCCTTTCCGCATTTCCAGCACACTATCCCCGATCTGGAGTTGGATCTACCTTTCCTTGATTTACTACGATATCCTAAGCTCTTTCCTCTTTCCATTTTTCTTCCCCTAGACTCTACACTCAAAGCATTACCTATGTCTCACCAGAGCTTTTCCGTCGCATTTCCTCGCTAAGGATAGCACCGACAACATCATCAAACTTTAAAGTACTAGATCCAGACACAGAGTTACAAATGGCCATTATTAAACCATTCCAACTTTATGGCAATGAGCACAAGAATAACAGAGCTCTAACTTCATCTTCAAAGTTTACCCCTACAAAACATAACTGACTTGTAACAGTATTAAACTCATTTAAATGGTTTGCAACAGATCCACCTTCCAACATCTTCATATTAAATAATCGTTTCATAAGAAATACCTTGTTTGAGGCTGAGGGTTTTTCATATAGTTTCTCCAATGCCTTAATCAAACCCTATGTGGTTGCTTCCTTCGAAATGTTGAAGGCGACCGATGCTACGAGGCACAACCGTATTGTTCCGAGCACCTTTCTATCAAGAAGGTCCCATTCTTCATCTGTCATAGCCATCAGCTTCTTTGTTTTTCTGCTCAATGGTAGGTATAGATCTTTCTGATACAAATAATCTTCCATCTGCATCTTCCATAGCGAGAAGTTTTGGCCGTTAAATTTCTCAACCCTAAAATTACCATCTTCTGCCATTGCTCCCACTCGAATGAGGAACCCTTCTTTCCTACTAGTTTATCAGCCAAATAGACCTTCGGCTCTGATACCAGTTGCTAGAAAATTATATATTACAGAGCAATGGAACACATAAAATATTGCAGAAATATAAACACAAAAAATGCATAAAACAAGAGAGACACATATATACGTGGTTCACCCAGTTTGGGCTACATCCACCTCGAACAGCTAGTCCTTCCTTTCTATTATCCAACAAAATGAAGAGACTCAACCTACAGTAAATTTGCTATAATATCCTCTGTTTTCTCTCAAAGTCACACCTTTCTGTTTCTCGCTCACAGAATACACACCTATTACACAACCTCAAATAGAATGCCCTCATACAAAGAGAGGGGTTGCCTCCTCGGGCAAAAAACCCTAAACTAAACATAAGTTCTACCGTCAGATCATCTGCCTAATGAACGGCCCAGATTGATTAGAAATTACTATACTTTTACAAGGAAATTTTACATCTGTTTTTAGCTTCGGGGGCGCTGCCCCCAAGCCCCTGCCCAGGGACCACTGGCCCCCGGACCCCCGCGGGGGGGACAAGTCCCCCTCGCGTGGAGGGGCATACAAACTTCCTGGGGTATACATCCAGTTGAAACAAAGACCTTTGAACAATCATGCTTCACACACAACAAGTACAAAAGTGCATTTCAGTAGTAGATATCAAACTCATATAGAAAATAAATCTCATTCCATTCATTTTATCAAAACCTCCTTAGTGGGGGGCAAAATGCACATTCTGAAGAATTGTTTTTGATAAAACTTTGTACCCCTCTCTAAATGCATGAGAGGGGTTTAAATACTACTCTAATGAAATCTAAAAATAAATATTACAAAAATAGATGAGGAGTTTTAAATGACCTGCCTCATTTTAAGCAAAAATAAACTAAAACAAAAATAAATTGTATCTATGACAAATCCTGCATTTGATCCTTTAGATCGCAAATGTTCAGCATCAGTTTCATGAGTGTCAGTTGGATGACTTCTTCTTTTAACTATCTTGCAAACATGGCATTGGCAAGAGTTGACACTATCTTCTCAGCAGAGGTTATGAGACATTTTAGGGTCATCCATTGGCTATGTGGCTTCACCAGGTACTGCCAATAGGTTTATCAGTTTAACTTGTTTACCTATATAATCGCCTCTACCCTTTCCTCTGTTGTTTGTTTCCACTTTGTTTGAAGCTATTGTGCCTTCGGAAAGAAGCCTAGGTTGGTCTCTGGTATTAAATTATCCTTTTGCAGATTTTCATTTATGCACTCAATGACATTGTTCGTTGTTGTCGCTGCCTCTTCCATCGCCTGTTCTTCTTCCTTAAGCCGGGAATCCCATTTTGCAAATAAAATCTCTTTGTGTGATTCATCAATTCTGGGCATGTCTGCTCTTTTCCCCTCTTCGGATCTCTACCAGTTCAAGAAGTCTGAGACTTTCTTAAAATTTGAGTCATATTCAAGTCGTAAATCTACGACTTGATTTGTAATATTATTTCTCATTTCACAATGGGAATTCCATTGCAAGATCTTCTGGCAGAGTAGTTCTTTCTATTGCAAGAGCTGGGAATTAAGAGCAAGTGCTTCTGTTGTAAAATCCCCAATTTTGGGATCATCTTTATGCAGTTCTATCATACCTTGTAATTGTTCTTCTTTATTAACCAAACTGCTTTGATGTTCCAATTGCATTTGCTAGAAGTCCTACTGGAGTGTTGCCAACTTTGTTTCTGCTTCTTGATTCATGCAGACTTACTGTAATAGCTGTTCTGAAAACAAAATCCTATCCTATTTCTATTTAAGTAGCGATTGAACCTCTGTTGCCTTATCAATAGTTTCCGAAGCGTATGCACCTGCGATTTCAGAGAGCCTAGTTATATTTTCCGATGGGTTTGTAGTGGGGTCTTTCCGAAGAACGTCTAGAGGTTCATCCTTGGTAGCGAGCACAGAATCCAGCTTTCTTTTCTTTCTTTGGCTTCTAACAAGAGCCTTATGTTGAGGGCTATAAAATAAGAGGAGGAATTTCCTCTATCCTTAGTACAATTTTATATGAGGACGCAATAGGAATGTGCTCCCTTTCTTGAGTATTGATAGCCCTTTCTATCACCATTTCTGTGGTTGTCTCATTTGGGTTTGTCAACGACTCTATGCTCTGTTCTTCTGTGTTAATTAACTTATTAACATTCTCTCATTCCCCTTCTAGATAAACTACAAGTGGTTTTGTTGGCTTTGTAAAAGGGATGGGAACTACAGCTTGTTTTGGCAACAAATCCTATTTATAAGACCTCATTGTAGAATGGGCCGTGTATTTTATTGATTCCTCGCTTCTGCTGTGTTCACTCTTGGATTGGTCACCAGACTTTTCAGCTCATTCCTTTTTAGAACGTGTTTTAGACTTGTCTTTTGATCCTTCACTTATGCTAACACTGGGAGTAGGATCCCTTATTGGTTCAATGAGCAATTGGTCCAATGGGACCTTTGATAACCTCTGTTTTCTGTAATTGTCAAACTTTTGGAGATCTTATTGGTCAAAAACAATTCGTGCCATATGTTGAACTTCTCGGAAAGTGTTCTTCTACAAAAAAGCATTGTCAAAGGGATCTTCTTCATTTGAAAACACTTTTATTTTAGTCGTTGTAGTAAAATTACTTACAACACCAAAGGGATCATATTGCCTCCCCGGTAAATTTGGCAGTTGTAAACATAACATATTATCAACTTCTTTGAAAGCATGACCTAAGTCATGTAATGCAAAGGCTCTGCATACTACAGGGAACTGGGGAAAAATGGCCTTCTTGGAGTCTTTCAATACCTTGCTCATTACCCGACACCGTAGGTCTGATAAGTTATTTCCCTGGCCATTAGTTTGTCAGGGACGTAAAGAGGTAGCACATGGGGTGAAGCAATGCTACCAAACACTCTGATATATGTGAACAACTCTTCCCCAAACCACCTTGCCACAGTGAGAATATCTACTTCAACCTTTGGGGAAAACCTGGGGCATCTCGGTTATAGAGAATTTTATAAATCGAGAGCATAACTCCATGACAAATTTTGAAGAAATTTGGGATGAAATTGGATTCCCATAATACTTTTTGATAAACCTAAATGGGAAGTCGATTTTGTACTATCCACTTCCATCCCATAATAGGAAAATTGGAAAAAAAAAAAATAGCGTCCATGACATAGACGCTAAAAAAGAATGGAGGATAAACCCTCGAAGCAAAGCTTCTTTTAGTTATGTATCCTAAAATTGCAGTGGCCAAATTGTCCAACAGGATTTGGGACCAATTCATTAATGTGGCATTTGTAGCCGCATCCACTAAAGGTAAACATTCTAATGAAAACTTATAGATGTCTTGTTTCCCAAACAATCTACATAACATTATAGCGGCGAAATACTTCAAATTGTGAAGTATTTATACAAAAATTTATTACAAAATATCTCAAACTAATTTGAAACTTAATCTAGGAAATAAAAATATCTTCTTGCAAGAAGATAGAGACAGCTATTGAACTGCTTCATGCTGTCCCTTTTATTTTGGTACTGCTAGCTTTTATGGTTTGATTTTAGCCCTTTATTTTGCTTTGTTGTTTGATATTTCATGCTGGAAGCTTCATGTAATTTAGGCTTTCATCTGATACACTTTGACCCTGTTGATCTGTCTTCATCCTTTTACCATGTTGTTTTACTTTCACTATAAATTAACCTTTTCACTGCATATTTCTACAGTAAATTAGTTAATTTTTCCCATGCTTCATCATTAGGTAATTGGATTTTTAGCATACTCTTATATATTTCATCTGCCTCGGTGTATTTGGAAAAATTAGGCTTATTGATAAACAAGTTTTTTACCTCATGCTGGAGGTAAAACAAGTTTTCAAATGTCTGGTAGAGTACTTTGCCTGTTGGCAATACCTTAATTGATAATGTATTGACCTATTGTTTTGCCAGCTCTCTGATTTTGTTGTTGTAATCCTCCTGTGTCATGAGCTTGTCATTTATTACTAAGGGACTGGGTAACCCTTTCTCTCTAAAAATTTGAAACTTAGCCATAAATCTGTCAATGGCTACTTGCATATTTAGACACTTGTCCTCCAAGTTTACAATTAAGTTTCTCTTGGAGAGGACCTTTCTCACCTCCAAAATTGTCTATGTTTTGTCCTCTATTTCTAATTCCTAAAGTTCATACTTATTCTTACTGTTAAGGAATTGGATGATTCTAGTAGCCTCTTCCGGCATTTCTCCTAATTCTTCTTTTACTCTTTGGATGGCCTCTGTAGCCATCTTTATTAAATCTATTTGTTTAAAAATTACCTAAATACATGGCCAAATATCATTGCAGATTCAATGATATTGGCCCATAGTAGTTCCTTAGCTTGCCCAAGGGATTCTTTCAGTGTTAGGTCCTTATCCATGGCTTTCAATCTCTCACTCATCTTAGCATGTTTTTTCACTTCTTCTTTGCACATGATTTTAGCAAGCTTGTAATCAGTTTCCAAGCTTGTCACCTTTTCTTCGAGATTATTCATCTCTGTAGTCTGTATGGACATTCCTTCCATAGATTTAACTAACTTTGTTGCTTCTTCACTTGATGTACCTACTGCTAATGTAGACCCTTTTGAAACCAGTTGTGTTGTGGTCATTTGAGCTATGGGAGCCAATGAGGCTTCCAATGTGGAAGGAACAGTTGTGGTAACTACTAGGATGACATTCACTGATGTAGTGCCAAGATCACTTTGCTTCAATTGGATTAAGTTGTCCAATTCCTTTCCTTTTTCCCTCAACTGATCATTTAGTTTAAGGACTAAGTCCACCAACTCTTCATGTCTTGTTTGGCTTTCTAATACTTCCTGTGTCTAGGGATGCTACAGTTGAGGTATCTTCAATTGCTTCTTGAGTGTTGCAATGTCATCATTATTTTTCTTGATCATTTGTTCAGAAGCTTTGATGTCTTTGGGATCATGTCCCAACTCAATCACTAAGTCTTCCAAAGACTTGATTCTAGTGTCTTTAGCCTGTGAGAAGGCCTTCTCCAGATGATATTGGGCTGAAATGTTGTTCAATGAATTCTGCAACTAATGGGCAGCTATGGCTTTTCCTGTAAGGTTCGAGTAAATCATTTCTCCAGCCTGTTTGTGAAATTCAATTTGGTAAATGGGATGAATATCTATTGCCAATACCTCAAAATCGATCTTCTTGAAATCTGTTGATGTCCTTGGATGTTGTATAGTTGGTTTTACGAAAGACATTTGCATACTTCCTTCCTTGATGTCAAAAGCTAGAATCAATGGGTTTGATTCGTAGGTGTAAGCTTGAGATACTATGCATAATATTGTGCCTTTAGTTTCTCATTTCTCATTTTGATTTCTTTGAACCTGTCCTTAATGTCCTTATCCCTATCAGCGGGCCTACTAAATGAGGATACTTCTACACTAAGTTACCTTTCCAACATTTGATTTTGTGAAGTAGATGGCTCCTGTGTTTCCCTAGACAAAGTTGTGCCCTTGCTCATGTTTAACTCAGTATCAGTTATTTCTACTAAGCCTTTATTGTCTTCCCATTCTGAAACAGGATTGAGTCTTGGCCTTTTTCTCTGGCTGGCTTCATACTGTACATTTGAAGTTTCCATACCTGAACTAGAGGCTCCCTCTCTGTTCCTCTTGGGATTCTTTTCCTCATTCTGAGGAGTCTACAAAATAGTTGGGGCACTCATGGTTCCTTCTTGCTCTGGTACCTACAGGAATGAGCTTTCATCAAGGTATATCTCTAAATCAAACAAGGTATTTTCAACATCTACCTTTGTGCTATACCTGTCTATGAGAGTGTTTTCTAACCACTCAAATTGGTTGGCATATCTTTCAATTTCTGGTATGCGGTGATGAATATAAGGTCCCAATTTGACCTTTTATGTTAGTTTGGTAATAAACCCTTAGGGGTCACACCTCCACATGAAACTTCTCTGAAACTTCATTTGTTGCAGAATTCGATCTGCTTCATGCCCTGCTTCTGTAGAATTGCAAATGAAAGGGCCTAACTAATTTTTGACTTTGAACTGAGTTCTTTTCTTGGCTGAGACAAAATTGACTTCATCAGAGTTCACTATCTGCCTATAATAATCTAGAGAAACTAACCTCATGGGGAGGTATTTGGGCAGTTTGTATGGGGGTAGAAGGCAACCATAGATTCTTATTTCAGTGTGATTTTGGTAAAGGTACCAATCTCCCACCTTACTTTTCTTGGACAATTGGAGGACTCTTTTGATTTCTTGACTTATTCTAGGTGGAGGGCTTCCTATCAACATGGTCATGACTAGATGGACAAAAGAGTCAATGAAGTCTGTATAGGTGTATGGTGATAAATACTTGTGGAAAAGTGGTGTCCAAAATATAACAGACCTGGGTTGGCCTTTGGTATCTAGCTTCTGGAGGGTGAAGGGAAATCTATCTGACTGATAATACAAAAACATATGGTAAAGTACAGATGAGTATTTTAATCATCTCTCATTGTGAATTCTAGTAAATTGTTCATGCATCCTTTCAACTATGAATTGGGCATAATTGTACAAAGTAGTAGGAGACTTTCCTGTGGTGAAAATGGACATGAAGGCCAGGATGAGATCATTAACAAATTCATTAGTGGTACAGCCCAAAATACATGATATCATGGTTATATTTTCTTGCCCCTTTTAGAGGAAATGGTAGAAACATATGGGGGAGCATCTTTAGGAATGTGCTACTCTTCTACACTGAAAGTTTGGAATATTTGGGCCAGTATAGATGGACTCAATTTTATGTACTATTCTAACAAATCCCCAATGGAGAGTGGGGTCAGGTTTGGACTTGGTTGGACTTGCAACATCTCATTGATTGACTCAATTGTAATGGTAAACAAGAATTTTTGGTCAGGGAAAATTATAGATCTCTGTCTGGGAATGTAACAGGCATGGCTTGGACAATTTCAGGAAAAATATGTACTTGTGGAAACTAGTATTTGGGAAAATTGGAGTCCCAAAGGCCAATGTCATCAGAATGGTTTAGATATCTGTCCTTACTTAAACAATGAATTTTGAGTAGGAGTTGATAGGCACTTGTGTCTCTGATTTGAAAATCCCTGTCAGCCAGGGGAAGGTGGTTAAGGTCCAAATGGGGAGTTGTGATAGGTCTGACATCCATGGTGATGGGGGCATCCATAATTCAGTTCTTGTGGATTTGAATTAGGCAATACTGGTTTATTCAGAGGTTTTGAAGGAAACTCAGAAACTTTCAGAAGGGTTTGGGTGTGTGCTTTGAATTTAAAGTAATTTCAATTAATTTTACTTAATTAAAATACTTTTAAAGACTGAACAATTTCAAATTTGAAAGGGTGTCTGGTAATTTATTTTCAAATACCTGGAATTTGGGTGAGTTGAATTCAAATTTAGTGTTCTCGGCAACTGTAGAAGTTCGAATGGCTCTGGTATGGACTAAGAGGTTGATTAGGGTCTCTACAACTTCTTGAGGAGTGGAATTTGAGGTCAATTGGTGAATTCAACGTTTGGAGGAGTCGCACTGGTTTGTAGAGTTTTACATAGAAAATGAGTGAAAAAAGGTGAAATGGGGCTTCTTGGCCTTTTTATTGAGCAATGGTCACCTTTTGGCGGGTAATTCTCAAATGAACAATGGGTGGTTTTTTAGGTTTAGCGGGGAGGTGGTTTCCCAAGCCATTGCACTGCTTTTGTGGAGGAGGTGGTATTTAGGAGGGTTCACCTAATCTATGCTAGCGCTTCACACGTAGTAGATGGGGAGCCGGGGAAAACCACTTTATCGGGCGGGTAAAGGTCAGCCATCGGGTGAACCCGATATGGCTGTGGACCGTCAGATGTGGGCATTGATTATTAGACGGTAGTCAGGTGAGGGATGTGCGTGGATGATATGAGAATAGGTTTCGGGGGGGCTAGGGCTTTAATCCTTGGCGGTTTGCAATTATTTAGGATTTAATCATGGGATTAAACGATCAGATGGGGCTTCATGATGGGATTATCTCAACTTTACTGTGAAGTGGTGAATTAAGTGGGTTTTGTCAGGAATATGGGGTAAAAGTATAGTTTATAGCTAAACTAAGGGTTGGGGTATTATATAGGGGATTTAATTATATACAGGAAAAGGTATTTTAGGAACTATAGTATTATGTTAAAAAATTAATATGAAATGAGAGGAGTGAACATACCCTTAAGCATAAGTTTAATATTTGTGCACTTTACTTACATACACTTCATACCTAGGATAAATCTTTTTGTGGGTATTTCGAATGAAATGGAATTCAACATGGGGTTTTTTTACTTTTCATAAGAAAATGAAGTTTAACCTTAGGAAAAGGGGTTTTATTAGGGTAATAAGGGGAAATGAATTTTATGAAGGGAATTCTAACACTTGATGTCTATAAGTCATTAAGCGAAGGGTCTGGTCCTACCAAAAGTTAGATAAATGCTCCGAGCCTTTATGAATTGAAGGATTTTTAGTATTAAAATTTACTTGTGGATGGGGAAATTAGTAAATAAATGGATGAAATGAATGATGGGGAGTTAATGCACATTATGATAAAGCATAATAAATGTTCTTTTATCCAATCAATTTTATACTTCAGCAACCTTTCTTCTACTTACCCATTACTTACCCTAACATTTTTTCTTTATTTATTTGGGTGCATTTAGGCTAGCGGACCCTTATCAATCATTTTTCTTTTGAAAAGTAAACTATCTACTTCTAACCTTATTTCATCCAAGGGCTTAGACTAAACTGATGAGCTCCTTTTATTTTCTCTACCTATCTAATGATCTTCCAAGATTAAACTGTTTGGTCAGATTTTATTCTCTAACTATAAACATAAAAGTCAAAGCATGAAATAGTCAAGATTAAGTAGTTTGACTACCATGGGTTGTGGCATGTATGAAAAGCTATAAACAACCATTATTTAAGATAGTAAAGCAGTAAAATAGTAGTGTTATTTAGACTTGCACAGTTTCATGATTTATTTTTGTTTTTGGGGTTCATATATTTTCATTTTTTGATCTTTTCTTATTCTTTTTGTCCTTTGATATTTCTTTTAGGACATACCCTCTTTACATTTTTAAAATTCTTAATATGGAAAACATTTGCGGAAAGCAAAGGTATGTATAATATTACAAGGCTTAACCTTAGCCAATTCAAAATTATGAATCCTATCACTATAGGACTCTAACAGTGACTCCACATGGGGATGGCATTTCCTAGTGAAATTTCAAGAACTCTAAATATCAGTAGCTTTTGAATTGTGGCTGAAGTTACCTTGTAGAGTGTCCTTTTGTGAATCTACATTATTGGTACTTATGATAGTTAATCTTTTAAATCTTAGGGCTTTCTCTTCGGGCTTCAATTTCAAAGGATTTCCATCCAATCCAAACTACACTCTACAATGTTATGTACAATGATGGAAAATAAAGTGAACTAATGTAAGTCAGTGGAAAAGTAGTGCTTCAGCATCCTACCATTAACAGGTCCTCCCGGTAGATCTGATCCATCTATGTTTCTCAAGAAAAAGGCATTGTTGCCTCTGTAGTCAAAAATGGCATAAGGCCCCCGCCATAGAAAATCAAATTTTCCATACTTGCCTTTATCTTCCCTCATTGAATCCCTCTTGAGGAATTTGTCTCCTATGTGAAAATCATTAGCTTTAGTCTTTTTATCAAAGACTTTCTTAATTTTTTCCTGGATTATCTGTGACTTTACACAAACTTCTTCCATGGTTTGTTGCAGGTGTATAGTTTAGTTTATTCTTCTTTGAATGGAATTCAGTTCCACCTATAGTTCCTGAAGGATTTTCATGACTAAAACTCCCAAGGATGATGGTAAAACTGCATCCATCCCATAAACCAGCTGATAGGGTGATGTTCCAATGGACTTCTTAGTAGTTAGTCTATCTGCCCATAAGGCATTGACTAACTTCTTGTTCCATGTCTTTTTATTATCCTCTAGTAAATTTTTGATAATATTGACCAGGCTTTTGTTGGATGACTCTGCTAGTCCATTACCTTGAGGGTAATAGGTTGTGGAATGGCCAAGGGTGATATGGTATTTATTACAGAAATCTATCATTCTTTTGGACTTAAAAGTTGTTGCATTATTAGTAATGAGCTTCTGGGGACATCCAAATCTTGAAAGGATATTACTCTCTAGGAAGGTGATTATGACAGTGTTTGTGGCTTGCCTAAAAGGTATGGCCTCTATCCATTTGGTAAAATAGTATGTGGCTGTTAGAATCCACTTATGTTGAGCTGAGGATGGGGGGTGTATTTCTCCAATGAAGTATAACCCCCATTGTTGAAATGGAATCTCAGTGGAAATTGGTTTAAGAGGAAAGGGTAACAGTTTCCTCTTTCCCTCAAAAATCTGGCATTTGTGACAGGAGGTCACATGTTTCTTGACATCTACAAACAAAGTAGGCCAGTAGAAACCAACCCTTAGAATCTTGTTAACCGTACTCTTCCAATACAAGTGTCCTCCATAGTTCCCTGCATGAAACTCTTGCAAAATCTTGTCAGCTTCATCTTTTAATAAACATGTTAAGAGAATACCACTATTTTCCTTCCAAAACAATGCATTATTTATAACACAATATCTTAATGACTTCATTTTTAAGAATCTAGCTTTAGTTTTTGTCGGTCCAGGAGGAGCTTGTAAGTTTAGTAATACAAATGTAATATCTGCATACCATGGTGAATTAGTAAAATTTTCACTGATCTGTGGAGTCGCCAACTCCTCCTGATCATCCAAAGCACTAATGAAATTGATATCAAGGGCCTGACAGTTCGATTCAGCCATGAGTTTGGCTAAACCTTGGCCTTTTATGAGCTTGGTGGGTTTTATCTCTATGTCATATTCCAATATTTTGGCAATCCACTTTCCTCTTTTTCCTTCAGGCCCATTTTGAGTCAAAATGTCCTTAACTACAGAGTCTGGAACATAAGTAATGATGTGAGGGTACAGGATGTATACTCTGAAATCTTTGATACCTTTAACCAAAGCTAATGCTTGTTTTTCAATGATATTGTATTTTAGTGTGGCATCTCTTAAGGATTTACTAAAGAATGCTATTGGTTGTTCATATCCTTGATTGTTCTTTTGTGGCAAGACTGTTGCAATGCTGTGTTCTGAAGCAAATGGAAAAATAATAAAATCTTTGCTAAAGTCAGCACTAATGAGGACTTGAGTCTTGTTTAATGCTTCCTTAATAGCTTCGAAGGATTGTTTGGCCTCCAATGTCCACTTGGTTGTTGGGTCCTTTCTTAGCATGTTATTTCGTTCCCTAATTAATTCTGCTAGATTTGAGATGAATCTCCTAAGAAAATTAATCTTACCTAGAAATTATTGTATCTCTTTTATGTTTCGGGGATGGGAAATGGTCAAAATGGATTCTATTCTAGCAGGGTCTATCCTAATTCCGTCTTTTGATATGATGTGTCCTAACAGCTTTCCCTCTTCAAGACTGAAAAGTGTCTTTTTAGGATTTAAAGAAATCCCAAATTTCCTGCATTTGATAAATTCTCTTTTGAGGTGGTCTAAATGTTCATTGTCAGATTTGGAGAAAATTGTGATGTCATCCTGGTATACTACTAAGAAATCATGGATTTCTTTGGAAAAATCTATATCCATAGCTCTCTCAAATGTGGCACCTGCGTTCATTAATCCAAAGGGCATCTTCAAATACGTGAAGGTACCCCAAGGAGTAGTAAACACAATTTTGGGTTGGTCCTCAGGTTGGGCTAATATCTTCTTATAGCCAGACAATCCATCTAACAGTGAAATCCTAGATGAGCCCACTACCCTTTGCAATATATGGGCCATTTTCGGTAAGGGGTAGTTGTCTTTTAAAGAAACCTTGTTCAAGTTTCTAAAATCTACACAAAGTCTAAGTTCACCTATCTCTTTCCTAGTTGTAACTAAGTTTGAAATCCAATCTGAGTATCTAATGGGTGCTATTATTTAGGCATCAAACATCCTTTTAACCTCTTTTTCTATGGATGGCAAAAGAACTGGGTTTATCCTTCTAAGTTTCTATTTGAAAGGTTTATGATCTTCTTTTAGAGGTATTTTGTGTTGGATTATGCTGGTGTCATAAGATTTTAAGTCTTCATGACTCCATGCAAATACATCCTAGAACTCTTTAAATATATTTATATATTTGACCTTTTCCTCAGGGGGCAAGGCTTTAGATATCTTAATGAGCTTCGGATTATCTTTAGTTCCTATATTAACTTCTTCTATGTCAGCTCTTAGAGATTCCATCTTGGGCTTTCTAGCTACATCATTAGAGTCAAACAAATCCTCTAAAGGTACTAATACTTTAGGCAAAAAATTATCTTTCAAATTAAGAATCTCTAGATCATCATCCATTATTTCATCTATCTCTACATTCTCTAAACTATCTATTTCTACTTTAGTAAATTTAGTCGGTTCCTGTACACCAAAAATATTTAGATCTAAGCTACTTTCTATTATCCTCTATTGTGCAATCAGTATCTATCTTACAGTTCTGAAATTCACCTTCATTGTTCATGAAATCATAGATCTATGGGTCCTGGGAAAAGTTCTTCCAATAATTAAGGTTATCTAGTATAATAGGCCTGTGTCTGACTTCTATAGTGTACTGGTGGTTTGGTTGAAATGGAAATTTACAAGTACTAGCAAGTGTAGCCAAACTGTGGGCCTACATGTTTTGTTTTCTGGGAATGGCAACAAAGTTTGATTCTAGGAGGTCCTTGACCAAGTCTAAAATAGTATCCTTATCTCTACCAAGCCCAGGGCTGTTGACAGAATATTCACCACTGATCTGTTTCATAATCAGCTCTAAGTCTCCCATGACAGAAAATCTTTTGGCTCCCAATTTTCTAACCAATTGTAACCCTAGAATCAGGGCTTCATATTCGGCGATGTTATTGGTACAATTGAAGTTCAATCTGAAGGCATGTCCCTCAGCATGGTTATTTTCCATATTATGGATCCAAACTCCTGCACCAGCCCCCAAGCTATTTACAAACCCGTCAAAGTCTAAATGCCAAAGTGAATCATGGAATATGTTCTCACTATCAGTTGTTTTGTACTTAAGGTCTTTGGTTGTGATTTCCTTTTTATTAGTTTCTGCATTGTATAAGATGAAGGAGTCCATATCTGAGTGCATGGAGTATATGGGAAAGTTTTGGGGCTTCTCCTCACTACTAACCATGAACTTCATCAATGTCTCCCTATATAATTTTCTTAATTGGCCAAAAATAGGTATAGTGGCATAAGACATATCCAACTGCAAAGATCCCTGCAGTTTTGCTCCCCATGAGCGAGATAGTAGCATTCCATATTTTGGTGGGATATATAAAACTACAATGTCCATTAGAATTCTCTTTGCAGGGCATTGGACAAGAGTCAGACATAAGTCTTTGATTAAACCAAGGCATTTAACCTAGTTGGAGTCAAAAGAAAATAAATCCTTATAAGGCCTGGTTATGTCTAGGTTCAATCTTTCCATTATTTCTTTTGGCATGAGATTGTGGGATGCTCCTGAGTCCAACATAGCATTATGCAAAATTTTATCATGAATATTTAGGCTGATGTAAAAAGGAGGAACTTGCCCTTGCTGATGAATTCCAATGGCCTCAGGGCCAAACAACAATTCAGGCTGGTCATCGTTCAAATTAACAGAATCCTCTCCCTCTCCTATGTTCAATGTCTCAATTATTTGTGACCTATAAGATTCATTCTTTACCAGTTCGGTCAGAGGAACTGATATCTTTAACTTAGCTATCTCATTTTTAATATTGAAAGGGAGTTGAGGTTTGTTTGTTTGATTCAAATCTTCCTTAATGTGTGCAGTTTGAGTGTCTTTATCCTGTTTCTCAGTGGCAAGCATTTCAATCTGTGTTTCTACTATTTTACCTTGATTTATTTTATCTTGATTGTTTTCAATGATTGGCTCTGTTTTGGTTTCATTAGAGGTTATATCTACAATCCTAGGGGTTGAAGTTTCAAGTGTTCCCCTAGGGAGAATTTGCAAAACTTTTTTAACTGGAGTTTCTTTTATTATCTTAGTTTGAGTTTGGATGGATCTTTTAATGGGAGTTTCGTTATTCTTCTTACTTCTCAAGCTATATTGTTTATGTACCTCATATATAGCTGATTCATATCCCTGCTTAAAATCAAAAGATTCACCAGATTCTAACTGTAACTGCTGAAGCATATATAACTCATGTTCTTCTTGAGTAAGAAAAACAATGTCTTCCTCTATGGTTTCCAGTAAGTTAATCTGGGTATCATCCTCTGCTTCTTGGTTTTGTGATTCCTCAACATAGTTTTCTTGGAAGGGTTACCTAATTTGTTGGTCTGGTGTAGCATTTTTTGCATCATTAGGGTTCTTCCTAAAATTTGGGTTTCTTATTGGGGGTTGTTGTTGTTGATTTTCCCATTGATTTTTCCTATCCATGATATCTAACCTATCCATAATTATTTCTAAACTTTTAGCTAAAACATCTACTTTTCCATTTGAAGTTGAAGCTTCTTCTTTAAATACAACTTTCTTTTCATTCCTCATTCGTGCTTTCCTAGCTAACAGGTTGGCTTCTACACTGACAACATTACTCTGCATTTGTTCAAGTGTTTCAGGATTTCTCTCCCTTAGCTGGTATGACATATCAGCATCAAAACCATCAGGGAACTTAATTAATTCTAGGTCAGGTGGAGGCTTAATGTTGGCTAGAATTGCATTATAGATATTATTAAACCTAGTGCAATAGTCCTGAACTGACTCATTGGGAGCTCTTCTAATATTGTTATATTCAGAAAGTATTTGTAATGAGTTCTTCTTTATTTCCCATCTATCAATGAATAACCTTTGAAAAATTGCTAGGTCTGCATTGTGGTTGGTAGGAAAGGCTTTGAACCACTTCTTGACATCACCAATTAAAGTTTGGGAAAACAATCTCATTTGGACATCTGCCTCATCTATTTCATGCAATTCAAAAAAGGCAGACATCTTGTTTACATGCTGCTAGGTAGTGTAATGACCAATAGTATCAAACAAGAAAATATTACTTTGATAATTTGCAAGCATGGGATGGAGTTGGGCAGGTAAAACTAAAGGAGCATATATGTTTTCCATTGTTGTGATTCTGGTTTGACTGGGGGGTAAAGTTGAAGTGGTTGAAGAAGGGCTTGAAACTAATGGAGGTGAACTAGATGATGATGAAGATGATTGATTAATAAGTGATTTAGGTGATTGAATTGTGGTAGACACAATTGATGAAGTTGTGGTAAAGGAAGGTGGATTTACAGTGAGTGATGATTGTGAAGAAATTTGAGATGCAGTAGCAGTAAGGGCAGCTAGCTCTACAAATTGTTGAAGATAAGAATTATCTATATTACTAATCAACGTAGAGGTCAAGGCTTCTGACTTTTCAAAACCATCTAATACAGATTTATCCAAATCTGGATGAATAATCCTTTTTTATTCAATGAGTTGAGTAAACTCAGGGTTTAAAACTGTTTCATGGATATCATTCTCAGATTTGGTTCTAAACAGTGAGAGGTCGAATGAAAAATCAAAAGGGACTTCTTCTAAAGTTAAAAACTCCTCAGGGAGTGAATTGGATCTATCTAGCTAGCTACTACTCGGTTGAGTTTCTGTTATTCTAGGCTCTCTTAAAATCCTCTCTGGATCATCCACTATAGTTGTAGGGTTTGTGTTTGAGTTGGTCCTGGTATAGTGAATCTTTTTAGGAGCTAGAATTTTAAGTTTTTAAGCTGTTTTTATGAAATTTTCTGAAAACTTACTTCAAGTGATGACCTCAAGGGGTTCAAGATTTGATTGAAGATATCCTTAAAGGTTTTATGAGACCGAGGATTGAACTCCCCAGTATGGTCGCCATAAATGTTATCACCCTGATAATTCCTTTGAAGTAATAAGAAGGAAAAACGAAAGGTAACCACTATCCGCTTTTGGAGATCAGGATATAGCCTTCCTTATGCTCAGAGAGGGATCTCTCTTTAAGATTTAACTTTGTTTTAGTAAAGAAGTTTTAGGCTAGCTATGATTGTTCAAGGGGTTTTGATTTGTTTGAGATTGGGTGGTGGGATCTCTTAAACAGATGGATAAATTGATGTCTTTTGTACCATTGGGCTATGGAGTCAACTGATAAGGAAGCAAGGCTGGATAAACTCACTAAAGGGGATGTTCCAAGGACAAGATAGTAGAGTGTATTCAGAATGTTTGAGATAGAGAGGTGAAAGGGTTTCACTCGGGATGAGAGAACAATTAAGGGTTATCAAACACGGATAATGAAGGAGGAAGGAAGAGGTAATCAAAATCAAAGGGAAGCTAAGAATCCTTTAACCTGGATTATTTGTGAAATCAATCTAAACCAAAGAGCAATTAAGAATTCTTTAATTTAAATATCAGAAGAAAACATTCAAATTCTTAACTGTTAAAACAGAGTGTGATTTAAACAAGTTCTGAAATATTATTCTAGTTATAACATTTATATTGAATATAAGATTATGAATAACTTTGAGAAAATGACAAAAACACATGAAAATACTTGTCTGAAATTCGCTCAACACATGAATACTTGGAACAGTCTGATATTTATTAATCAATCCAGCTTGCTGGCTCATCAACTGATACAATAACTTTTTGGGTCTTCTTGATCAAAAAGTCTATAGAAATTCTAATAGAATCCACCCTACATATTTTGAATTGTGAAGTATTTATACAAAAATTTATTTCAAAATATCTCAAACTAATTTGAGATTTAATCTAGGAAATAAAAATATCTTCTTGCAAGAAGATAGAGATAGCTATTGAACTACTTCATGTTGTCCCTTTTATTTTGGTACTATTGGCTTTTATGGTTTGATTTTAGCCCTTTATGCTTCTTTGTTGTTTGATCTTTCACGTTGGAAGCTTCATTTACTTTAGGCTTTCATCTGATACACTTTGACACTTATACACTTTGACCCTATTGATCTATCTTCATCCTTTTACCATGTTGTTTTACTTTCACTATACATTAACCCTTTTACTGTATATTTCTATAGTAAATCAGTTAATTTTTCCCATGCTTCAGCATTAGGTAATTGGATTTTTAGCATCCTCCTATATATTTCATATACCTAGGTGTATTTGGAAAAATTAGGCTTATTGATAAACAAGTGTTTTACCTCATGCTGGAGGTAAAACAAGTTTTCAAATGTTTGGTAGAGTACTTTTCCTGTTGGCAATGCCTTGATTGATGATGTATTAACCTGTTCTTTTGCTAGCTCTCTGATTTTGTTGTTGTAATCCTCCTATGTCATGAGCTTGCCATTTATTACTAAGGGACTTGGTAACCATTTCTCTCTCAAAATTTGAAACTTAGCCATAAATCTGTCAATGGCTACCTACATATTTTGACACTTATCCTCCAAGTTTAGCATTAAGTTTCTCTTGGAGAGGACCTATCTCACCTCCAAAATTGTCTTTGTTTTGTCCTCTATTTCCAATTCCTGAAGCTCATACTTATTCTACGGATAAGGAATTGGATGATTCTGGTAGCCTCTTCCAACATTTCTCCTAATTCTTCTTTTACTCTTTGGATGGCCTCTATAGCCATCTTTATTAAATCTATCTGTTCAAAAATCAGTTGAATACATGGCCAAATATCATTTACTGAGTCAATGATATTGGCCCATAGTAGTTCCTTAGCTTGAACAAGGGGTTCTTTCAGTGTTAGGTCCTTCTCCATGGTTTTCAATCTCTCACTCATCCTGTCAGCCTTTTTCACTTCTTCTCTGTGCATGATTTTGGCAAGCTTGTAATCAGTTTCCAATCTTGTCACCTTTTCTTTGAGCTTATTTATCTTTGTAGTTTGTATGGACATTTCTTCCATAGCTTTAACTAACTTTGCTGCTTCTTCACCTGATGTACCTGTTGCTGGTGTAGACTCTTTTGAAACTGGTTGTGCTATGGCCATTTGAGCTATGGGAGCTAATGAGGCTGCCAATGTGGAAGGAACAGTCGTGGTAACTGTTGGGATGACATTCACTAATGTAGTGCCAAGATCACTTTGTTTCAGTTGGATTAAGTTGTCCAATTCCTTTTCTGTTTCCCTCAACTAATCATTTAGTTTAAGGACTAAGTCCATTAACTCTTCCTTTGTCTGGGGATGTTGCAGTTGAGGTATCTTCAATTTCTTCTTGAGTACTACAATGTCATCATTCTTTTTCTTGATCATTTGTTCAGTAGCTTTGATTCCTTTGGGGTCATGTCCCAATTCAATCACTAAGTCTTCCAAAGACTTGATTCTAGTGTCTTTAGTCTGTGAGGAGGCCTTCTCCAACTGATACTGGGCTAAAATGTTGTTCAATGATTCTGCAACTGATGGGAAGCTATGGATTTTCCTGTAAGGGTGGAGTAAATCATTTTTCCAACCTATTTGTGAAATTCAATTTGGTCAATGGCATGAATATCTATTGCCAATACCTCAAAATTGATCTTCTTGAAATCTACTGATGTTTGTGGTTGTTATACAGTTTGGTTTACGAAAGACATTTTCATCTTTCCTTCCTTGATGTCAAAAGCTAACATCAACCTGGTTTGATTGGTACGTGTAAGCTTGAGATACTGTGCATAAGACTGTGCCTTTAGTTTCTCATTTCTCATTTTGATTTCTTTGAACCTGTCCTTAATTTCCTTATCCCCATCAGTAGGCCTACTAAATGAGGATACTTCTACTCTGAGTTGCCTTTCCAACATTTGCTTTTTTGAAGTAGATGGCTCCTGTGTTTCCCCAGATGGCGCTGTGCCCATGCTCATGTTTAACTCAGTATCAGTTATTTCTACTAATCCTTTTGTGTCTTCCTATTCTGAAACAGGATTGATTCTTGGCCTTTTGCTCTGGTTGGCTTCATATTATACATTTAAAGTTTCCATACCTAAACTGGAGTCTCCCTCTTTGTTTGCCAATACCTCAAAATCGATCTTCTTGAAATCTGCTGATGTCCATGGTTGTTATACAGTTGGTTTTATGAAAGACATTTGCATCTTTCCTTCCTTGATGTCAAAAGCTAACATCAACCTGGTTTGATTAGTAGGTGTAAGCTTGAGATATTGTGCATAAGATTGTGCCTTTAGTTTCTCATTTCTCATTTTGATTTCTTTGGACCTGTCCTTAATGTCCTTATCCCTATCAGTAGGCCTGCTAAATTAGGAGACTTCTACATTGAGTTGCCTTTCCAACATTTGCTTTTGTGAAGTAGATGGCTCCTGTGTTTCCCCAGATGGAGTTGTGCCCATGCTCATGTTTAACTCAGTATCAGTTATTTCTAGTAAGCCTTTTATGTCTTCCTATTCTGAAATAGGATTGAGTCTTGGCCTTTTGCTCTGGCTGGCTTCATACTATACATTTAAAGTTTCCATACCTAAACTGGAGGCTCCCTCTTTGTTCCTCTTGGTATTCTTTTCCTCATTCTAAGGAGTCTCCAAAATAGTTGGGGTACTCATGGTTCCTTCTTTCTCTCGTACCTACAGGAATGAGCTTTCATCAAGTTGTCTCTCTAAATCAAACAAGGTATTTCAACATCTACCTTTGTGATATCCCTGTCTATGAGAGTGTTTTCTAACCACTCAAATTGGTTGGCATATCTTTCAATTTCTGGTATGGGGTGATGAATGTAAGGTCCCAATTTGACCTTTTGTCTTAGTTTGGTAATAAACCCTTGGGGGTCATACCTCCACATGAAACTACTCTGAAACTTCATTTGTTGCAGAATTTGATATGTTTCATGCCCTGCTTCTCTAGAACTGCAAATGAAAAGACCTAATTGATTTTTGACTTTGAACTGAGTTCTTTTCTTGGCTGAGACAAAATTGACTTCATCAGAGTTCATTATCTGCCTATAATAATCTAGAGAAAATAACCTCATGGGGAGGTATTTGGGCAGTTTGTACAGGGGTAGCTGGAAGCCATAGATTCTTATTTCAATGTTATTTTAGTAAACATACCAATATCCCACCTTACTTTGCTTGGATAATTGGAAGACTCTTTTGATTTCTTGACTTATTCTAGGTGGAGGGCTTCCTGTCAACATGGTCATGACTAGATGGACAAAAGAGTCAGTGAAGTCTATATAGGTGTATGGTGATGAATACTTGTGGAAAAGTGGTGTCCAAAATATAACAGACCTGGGTTGGCCTTTGGTATCCATTTTCTAGAGGGTGAAGGGAAATTTGTCTGATTGATAATACAAAAACATATGGTAAAGTACAAATGAGTATTTGAATACTCTCTCATTGTGCATTCTAGTAAATTGTTCATGCATCCTTTCAGTTATGAATTTGAGCATAATTGTACAAAGTAGTAGGAAGCTTTCATGGGATAAAAATGGACATGAAGGCTGGGATGAGCTCATCAACAAATTCATCAGTGGTACAGCCCAGAATACATGATATCATGGTTATAATTTTCTTTCCCCTTTCAGATAAAATGGCAGAAACATATGGAGGGGCATCTTTAGGAATGTGCTTCTCTTCTACAATGAAAGTTTGGAATATTTGGGCCAGTCTAGATGGACTCAATTTGGTGTACTGGTCTAACAAATCCCCAATGGAGAGTGGGGTTAGGTTTAGACCTAGTTGGACTTGCAACATCTCATTGATTGACTCAGCTATAATGGTAAACAAGACTTTTTGGTCAGGGGACATTATAGCTCTTTGGCTGGGAATGTAACAGGCATGGCACATATGGACAATTTCAGGAAAAATATGTACTTGTGGAAACTGGTATTTGGGAAAATTGGAGTCCCAAAGGCCAATGTCATCAGAATGGTTTAGATATCTTTCCTTACTTAAACAATGAATTTTGAGTAGGAGTTGATAGGAACTTGTGTCTCTAATTTGAAAATCCCCGTCAGCCAGGGGAATGTGGTTAAGGTCCAAATGGGGAGTTGTGATAGGTATGACATCCATGGCGATGGGGGCAGCCATAATTTAGTTCTTGTGGATTTGAATTAGGAAATACTATTTTATTCAGAGGTTTTGAAGGAAATTTGAAAACTTTCATAAGGGTTTGGGTGTGCGCTTTGAATTTAAAGTAATTTCAATTAATTTTACGTAATTAAAATACTTTTAAAGACTAAACGTTTTCAAATTTGAAAGGGTGTCTGGTAATTTGTTTTCAAATACTTGGAATTTGGGTGAATTGACTTCAAATTCAGTGTTCTCAGCAACTGCAAAAGTTCGAATGGCTTTGGTATGGACTGATAGGTTGATTAGGGTCTATGCAACTTCTTGAGGAGTGGAATTTGAGGTCAATTGGTGAATTCAACATTTGCAGCAGTCGCATTGGTTTGTAGAGGTTTACACAGAAAATGAGCGAAAAAAGGCAAAATGGGGCTTCTTGGCCTTTTTATTGAGCAACGGTCACTTTTTGGCGCGTAATTGTCAAATGAACAGTCAGTAGTTTTTCAGGTTTAGCGGGGAGGTGGTTTCCCAAGCCATCACACCTCTTTTTTGTAGGAGGTGGTATTTAGGAGGGTTCACCTGATCTACGCTAGTGCTTGAGACATAGCATATGGGTGGCCCAGGGAAAACCACTTTATCAGGTGGGTAAAGGTCAGCGATCGGGTGAACTCGATATGGCTGTTGGCCGTCGGATGTGGGTGCTGATGATCGGACGACAGTGGGGTGAGGGATGTGTGCGGATGATATAAGCATAGGTTTCAGGCGGACCAGGGCTTTAATCCTTGGTGGTTTGGGATTAATTCGGATTTAATCATGGAATTAAACGATCAGGCGGGGCTTAGTGATGGGATTATCTCATCTTTACCGCGAAGTGGTGAATTAAGTGGGTTTCGTCAGGAATATGGGGTAAAAGTATAGTTTATAGCTAAACTAAGCGTCGGGGTATTATATAGGGGATTTAATTATATATAGGAAAAGGTATTTTAGGAACTATAGTATTATGTTAAAAAATTAATATGAAATGAGCAAAGTGAACATACCCTTAAGCATAAGTGTAATATTTGCACACTTTACTTACATACACTTCATAACTAGGATAAAATCTTTTTGTGTGCATTTTAAATGAAATGGAATTCAACATGGGGTTGTTTTACTTTTCATAGGCAAATGAAGTTTAACCTTAGGAAAAGGGGTTTTATTAGAGTAATGAGGGGAAATGAATTTTAAGAAGGGAATTCTAACACTTGATGTCCATAAGTCATTAAGCCGAGGGTCCAATCCCACCAAAAGTCAGAGAAATGCTCTAAGCCTTTATGACTTGAAGGATTTTTAGTATTATAATTTACTCGTGGATGGAAAAATTAGTAAATAAATGGATGAAATGAATGAGGGGGAGTTAATTAAATGAACTTGTAAACCATTGTTTTTTCTTTGTTAACTGCTCATGCACATTGAAAGATATGGTTAAGCATGATAAATGTGCTTTTATCCAATCAAGTTTATACTTCAGCAACCTTTCTTCTACTTACACATTACTTACCCTAACATTTTTTCTTCATTTACTTGGGTGCATTTATGCTAGCAGACCCTTATCATTCATTTTTCTTTGAAAAGTAAACTATCTAATTCTAACCTTATATCATCCAAGGGCTCAGATTAAACTGATGAGCTCCTTTTATTTTCTCTACCTATCTAATGATCTGCCAAGATTAAACTATTTGGTCAAATTTTATTCTCTAACTATAAACATAAAATTCAAAGCATGAAATAGTCAAGATTAAGCAGTTTGACTACCATGGGTTGTGGCATGTATGACAAGCTACACACAACCATTATTTAAGATAGTAAAGTAGTAAAATAGTAGTGGCATTTAGACTTGCACACTTTCATGATCTATTTTTGTTTTTGGGGTTCATATATTTTCATTTTTTTATCTTTTCTTATTCTTTTTGTCCTTTGATATTTCTTTTAGGACATACCCTCTTTACATTTTTTAAATTTTTAATATGGAAAAAATTTGCAGAAAGAAAAGGTATGTACAATATTACAAGGCTTAACCTTAGCCAATTCAAAATTATGAATCCTATCACTATAGGACTCTAATATAACACATCAATCACATGAGCAACAAATAAGAACACCAAACGTATGTGGAAACCCCTAAAGGGAGAAAACCACAAAACGTATTTGTTAATATTTAATTGTAGGCTCCAACCTACTGTTACATAAACTTACTAGAACCAACCAGAAGGAGACATTGATCCCCTAAGATTTATAGGCATCATCCTGAAGGCGAAACCAATCCCCTAATTTATAGGAACCAACTTGACACCTATCCCATGATTTTTATTAGCAACAAACTAAAGGAGACACCTATCCCTTATTTTATAGGCACTAATTTTAAGGAGACTTTGATCCCCTAATTTATAGGGACCAACTTGAAGGAGACTTCAATCCCCTGATTTATAGGAACCAACCTAAAGGAGACTTCAATCTGATAGTTTACAGGCACCAATGTGATCTACCATTAGATCCATTTTTCATGAGATTTTCAAAACTCATAGCCATAAACCACCCTCATTAATTTTTACACAAACAAAATTCTTGATCTTTGATCTTACTCTTTACTTACAGTAGTGATCTGATCTTTGTTGGTTCACTCACACATCTCTACACTTCACAACTCTATTCTTCTCTTTACTGGACTAGATATTGCACTGCTCATCTCTTACTCACACTCTCTTCTACTCTCAATTCAACTTGATATTCAAATACAACTGAGATCTGCATTGGCCTTTGCATCTACACAAAATTTTAATTATGATCTTCTTAACACTTCACATCTTCTTATAAAGCAATATATTCTTTTCTATTACTGCAAAACCCAATACACTAAGAACTTCGACAAAGCATTGCTTTGTTGCAAAAATTTGAGTAGTTGGAGCTCTACCCATATCAAATGTCATGTTATCCTATTTCTTTGCGTGCTTCTATAACCTAGTATGTCGGTATCTCAATATGTTTTGGTCCACTATCAAAACCATACCCAAGATGGAACTCTAATGATCTAGGTTTGATATCACATTTCTCCTCCAAGGCTCCAATATGTCGAAGCCCCTTAACTCCTTGAGTGCTACACTTTACCTTCACATGACCTCTTATTATTTCCTAGTGCTTATTGGAAATTATACAACAACAAATATTGGAAAGCTTCGAGTGAGTGATATTTTCTAGTGTGGTGATAATTGAGGTGTTGAGGGCCTGAAGGCCTTAGGTTCTACTCCTTAGCACCACACAACTAGAGACTGTGACTTGGACCTAGTATCACTAGATATTGGAGAAATCCATTAACTGATGAGAAACACATTCAAGAATTTTGATAGAATTCAACCTAATATGGCCCACCTTGCCACATCGTCTTCCATGCACTTGTCACATCATCTACTACAATCAATCTAGGCTTTCCACATGTCTTAGTGTTGACATGTACTTTTCATGTGTAACCTACCAATTGTCCAATAAGCTACCCAAATTTATCAAAAATGTATGCCACGTGTCATCCAATTTTGTTTCCATATTATTTTTTTAGCCTCCCGTACCACATTAAAAATATTTTCCTCATCATCAATTCTACCATCATGTGCCACCTGGAATCACCTGATTCACCATGTCAACTTTTCCACCTAGATGTTTCATCTATCAAATATGGGATACTAGGTAATTGTATGTGAACGCAAATTACACGAGCTTAATGTGTGGAGGGCCTATATTACTGATTGGCCAATATGACGTGGTATTAGTATGAACTGTAGCCAGTGTTACTTGTGACCAATAATATGATATACCGATATCGATATCTACACTCCAATACACTCCCAGTCCATGTTGGAGCTTATATAAATAGAACCCTATATGAAAATCTATCGATTTCCACAAATAGGCACTCTGTCAACTTACAATGGGGTCAAATAACTTGGGTATTTTTGTGTATTATTCTTGAAATGTGGGGTTTTCATTAATATAAATAAATTTGAGGTTTCCAACCCAAATACAAGCTTCCCCCGTTTCACTTCCTTCACAACCTTTTGTCATTTGTTAATGAACTTTGGTAAATAGTTTCTCTTCCAAAAAGCTTCATAAACTCCCTTTGAAGCAATTATCTCTTCATCCATGGCTTTGTCATTAATCACAACACAAAGAGGAACTCCCTTCTAATTGTGACATAAATGGAACATTAGTTTTAGCACTAATGAAAACACGATATTCAACCAGAAGAGTTATCATTAATCCAATAAATCATAAATCAAAAGAAAGTACTTAGTTCCTACTTAAAGAAAGACTAAGAAATATATATTGAGTTTAAACAAGATTGTCTATTGCCAGCTTGCCATATAGGAAACTAGGCTTGTCCTACTTTCAAAAGTAAAAAGTAACTATGTAGAAGTCATGTTGATCAATATGACAAAATCCAAAACCTTAAGAACTAGAGACAAAAAATAACACATCAAATTATGTAGAAGAGGTAGTTGAAACCTTGATAGGGATTTCCTTTAAATTGCTAGCTAGAGTAGAGACAATAACACCCTCGTGTTTTTAGCTAACTAGGTGATAAGAGTGAACTAAATAAATGATCACTTCTCCGGATGACTAAGAAGCTAGTGGAGTTCCAAGCGGTCATCCTCGTGGCCTTGGAGGGTGTGAGATATAAATGATTATATATGGCCATAAATATCAAGGGTACAATGAAATTTAGTGTCTTGTGTTATGTTGCTACCAGGATCATTAAGAAAATATTGAACCATGTAACCATTTCCTCATCTTAGTACTAAGCCCACTCTTGCTTGATCTCTTCCCCCAGATTGTTGATACACTACTTGATGTTACGTGTACAAACCTATTGAATGATTTGGAAATTTCCTTGGTTTCTAGCTCCACTCCAGTTGGACACGTCAGAACTTTTCCACAATGCTTCAATCATGGATGCATTACTGACAAAGGACTCAAAATTATCCAAAAGTGAAGAACATATAGAGAACCAAATTGATAATTTCCCACTGAGTTTGGGAGGAAACAACTGATACAAGACCATCATGGATGTTATTCCAATATATCATTGGTTCACGGAGGAATGATAATTGGAAACAAGCCACATGAGGAGAATTAATGTCAAAAAGTTTTTCCATTATGCTCACAGATTCATGAGCCATTAATAAGGAAACTCCATATGTACCTATTGGAAACCCACTATGTCCCATACCATTGGGATATAATGTGATATCAATTCATGAAAGTTGGGGGGAGATATTGAATAACACATGGAATCGAGACCCTCACCTACATTTTCATTGCATGCATATGGTTTTCTTGAGTTGGCACCCACTAGATACAGATGTTTAAGGTCAACATATGCAAACTGTTGATAGTGTGTACCTAGGGGATTTCAAATAGAGAGTTTCTAGTATTATTAAGTCAAGGTATGAGGTAAAGGAATGAACTCCTTCATTAGTTAGGAAGACAATAATTTTTTATCATCTCTATAGAAAGGGGAAGGGAGCAGGGATAAGATGTTAAGAATAAGAGAGGAAATAAAATATAGGATTAATTTAACGACAAATTAGTGGATACTTTACTAGGGGTAGAGCCATTCTAGAACTTGACAAACATAGAAAGGATAAGTTGTTAATCTCCTTCCATAATGAGCTTAGTGAATTAATATCGAGCAATAATCTTGATCTATAAAATATTATGTATATTGATCTGAATCCTGATCAAAATTGATATTGTTTTATTAAAATTTTAAAAGTGTATGCATTTAATTAAAAACCACCATTATAAAGAGCTCAATTTAACTATCATAGGCAACTTGAAAGGAAAATCGCAGCAAAATAAACATCAACAATGAAGTACATAAGATAAAATGACACCAGCACCTTGATAATGAAGTTCAACTATCTTCAAGCCTACCTCTCCATGCCCAGTATTTAATGGGGAGGGATTTTTATTAAAATTATCAAAAATAATCAAAAGAACATATAAAAATGATTCAACTACAATTCAAACCAACTCTGTTGTATTCTACTATATCTCTGAATCTTGTAGAAACTTTTTGATTTGAAAAAGGCTTCTTTGTTTGCCCAGAATGTCTCTCCAAACTTTCCTTATTTCGTTGGTGTGTCACTGCATAAAACCTCCTTCTACTGTACAAAATTCAAATTATGATCCTGTGATGCATTGGCTACAATTTATAACAAAATCTAAGAGGTCGGGGATCAAAAGGCTAAAGAAGAGCTTCAGGAGTTGATAGATTCCTCCGACACAAGACCAAGATTCAGCAAGTGAAGTAGGTATTTTAAAATATGTTCTGCATACTTGTATGAAATTGTTAAGAGATCGAAAGTTTGTAGAAGGGCTTCAGGAGTTGATAGATTCTTGTGCATCCAAAGAAACACCGTGAAGTGAGATGCGTGCAGTTAATAATTTGCATAGACAGAAGAAAACTAGAAGATAGATGAGGCTTAGTGCACAAATAGGAGTGTATGAGATGGATCAAATTATTCTGGATCTGAGATCTAATGCTAATGTCTTAACGAAGTAGACATGGGAATTAATGGGTAATCCGAAGCTATAGTGGTCACCTATGCAGTTAAGGATGGAAAATCAACAAAATATCTTCCCTCTCGGAATACTACCAGGTGTCATAGTGGATATTGAAGGAGTTCGCACTACTGCTGATTTTGAAGTAATAGAGATCATCGATGACAATAACCCTTATCTTGCATTTCTTGGAATTGACTGGTCATTTCAGATAGAGAGGTTCTAATACAATTCAAGGTATGAGGTAAAGGTATGAACTCCTTCATTAGCTAGGAAGAGGACAATTTTGTTATCATCTTTACAAATATGGGAAGGGATGAGGGATAAGATGTTAGGAATAAGAGAGGAAATCAAATATGGACTCGCTTTAATGACAAATTAGTGGAGACTTTACCAGGGGTAAAGCCATTCTAAAACTTGATAAGCATAGAAAGGATAATTTTGAATATCCTTCCATAATGAGCTTAGTGAATTAATATCGAGCAACGATGTTGATTTATAAAATATTATGGATATTCACTTTGATAATTCATCACAACGTATCTATTATAGTAAACCAAAATATATACTATGAAGGGATAATTCCTTTAGATTCCAAATTTGTGATTACTTATTCTAATTTCTATGTATGAAATATATAAAATGCGGAAAATAGAGAAAAATGAAATATAAATACACAATAATTAAAATGAACAACAATGTATGCTACGGGAAATTATTTTAGTGAGAAAACCTGGTTGGAAGGTGAGGTTGTTTTACTCTCTTTTGATTGGAAAGGAAATAATGCAAGTGCAAAAGAGAATGAACACTTTATGGAGTTACCTGAGACCTGTAGCCTGATAGAATAGTCCAAACACTAAACCCTCTCTGTTATGTTCTCTCACTCCCACTCACAAGTTTGTATTCTCTAATGCGGAACAAAATATCATCAAAATGAATTGGACCCCTTTTCCTCCTAGTGGCCTAGTTATAACACAACTTAATAGCCAACTAGGGATTAAATTTTACTCCAACTCTCAGCTAGAGTTACAAATTTGACCCTTATAGATTCTTCTTCATAGCCTTCACATGGATATCCCCTTTTCCATGAATAATGGGGGATTATGTTGAATCCTTTTGAATTATGGTGTTCAATCATGATAGGTCAACTTCCTTGAGGCATAACTTTTGTATCGAAACTATGATTGGGATATTTATTACATCATTGGAAATTTACATGAGTATAAAATAATGTCATGTGGTCCTACACTTAATCCAGAAACTCTTCGCTTCAAAATCATTCAAGTCTTCAGATTGGCCCTGGAAGGCTTCATGCCCTAATTCTCCAAACTTGGTCATGTCGATAAAACTACCCCTGTAAGCTTATTGCTTCAAGAATTTCACTCTGAAAACATTAGGATGGATGAAAAATTATGTGTGTGTGTGTGTAGTCCGAATTAGATTTGAAGACCTTGGATTAAAGCCCAATTTTCTTCCATGCTTTTTTGAGGAAATAACCAAATTTCCAAAAAAGATTCAAAGAAGGAAATCTTTAGATTTATGAAAGGATCCTCCATAACTTGCTTGGACTAGGTTTCCTTTGGAGGCTCCATCAGAGTTTAACTTCACAAAATGATGAGATAAGAGGGGAACAATCTAAGCTGGATAAGGGGTAAGGGGGAGGCTTTTTAGATCCAATGTAAATGGTAGAAAGTTGGAATTTTTATATTTAAATGAGACATGATTCGTTGGGGACTTTAAAATTGTAGCATTCTAGTGAAATATTTGAAGAATTTTAGTAATTAATAAAAAATGATTTTTTCAATCAAAATGACCAAATCTTCTTTCATCTTAAAAAATATGTCACACTATTTTTTTTTTAATCTTTAAATCACCATTAACATTTATAATAAATACAATAAAAAATATTTTATATTTATAATGAAAAGATTTTTTTTTGGTAAGCTTGGTAGGACCTTCTCATTTTCAAGTTTTTACATGTCAGTTATTCACCACATTTCCGGGGAGGGTAGCACAAGAATCGAACCCAAGATCTTTGGTTTTAACATTTATAATAAATACAATAAAAAATATTTTATATTTATAATTAAACATTATTTTCTTTTTTTTTTTGAAGCTTGGTAAGACCTTCTCATTTTCAAGTTTTTACATGTTGGTTATTCACCCCATTTCGGGGGAGGGTAGCACAAGAATCAAACCCAAGATCTCTGGTTCTGTGAGGCTTCATTTCCATGGCCATTACCACTTACCCCATGCAGAGATTTTCTTTTTAAATTGTGACACACTTTCTAATTCTATAAGAAAAATCATTATTTAAAAAATAATAATAATAACTATCATTAAATTTTATTATTCCAATTAACCCTTCTTCTAATCTCTCTCTCTTACCTCTTTCAATACTAAATATTAAATACAAATATTCAACCCTTCCAACAATATTTTTCCACAAACAATTTGTTAATTTAAAAAAAATAAATTACATCAAATTACGAAGAATAAAGAGAAAAAATCACTTTACCTTTCGTAACCATGAACATAAATTAGGCGTGTGCTTCAAACTATAAATGTCTTTTATTTTTAAATTAGTAGTTTTTAGGGTTATATTTTGGAAATATTTCTGATTTATTCTCTGAATTAATCTATTTAGAATTTGACAGGAATTTATTGAAATCACAAGTTTAACAGAAAAACTCTTCACAATTGAAGTGGTCAGGGTTTTTGAAAGTGAATCCATATATAAAGTAAAAAAAACCAGTTTAAATAATACAAATTGAGATTTGGTTACAATTTTTCCCTCGAAATTTTGATCAGAAATCTATTAAAAACTCTAAAAAATCACACTTAAAAACTAATCCATTTTAGATCAACCCACTAATACAGCTTGAGTGGGCCTAATGGTTAAGAGCATGTGTTTCCTCCTAAGAGGTCACAGGTTCAAAACCAGAGGGGGGTAGAGTATGTATGCCTTCGTAGACGAGGGGGGTAGAGTATGTATGCCTTCGTAGACTCAAATCACTGCGCGGAGGTGGGTCCCTTGTCTCACAAACAAGAGGTCTCATACACCAATTTAGTGTGTGGGTTGACTGTGACCTTAAAAATGGATATTATTATTATTATTATTATTAAAAGAAACCGACTATTTAAAAAAAAAAATAATCCCATTTCTCCCTAACGCATCCTTGCATCTATAACTTCCTTTGGTCAAACCAAGCGTGTGATGGAAAGAAAAGCCAAATTTGTGGAAACAAATGTCAAACGAGATTGCACTGTCAAACAGTGCTTCGACCGCATTGAGTTAAACTGAAAGTCTAAGCTTTAGTCAAATCATGGCAGCCAAAATCTTTAACTTCTTCTTCTGGAAACCTGAAATCTTTGATTTCTCCGACATCTTTTACTGAATTCGTCAAGCTACAGCGATAGGAGGATAGCTTTACGGCCAGTGCTCGACTGTTTGATTGAAACTGCTGACCAACCAATAAATAAGTGTTATTTTTTATTTTGATTGTATTTTTGAATTATTTTGATTTATGGGAGCGAGTTTAAATCATGTTCTAGATTTTCAAATAATTAAAAAAAAAAAAAATTGAAATGTGGGATTTAAATAAAAAATTTGGTTTATTTTCTTATATAATATGTTTAGAAATAAATAAAAATTTATTAAAATTTCAAATTTGATATTTTCTTAAAATGTATAATCTAATTTAATAATTTTTTTTCGAAACTGAAACTGTCTAAATTTAAATGATTGTTGAGCAAAATTACTAACATGAAACTATGGAAAAGTCAAGTAGAAATAATATCACATTCAAAAATTTATAGAAAAAAATGGAGTTTCCAAAGAGCCATAATGGGATAAATTTTACAATCTCCACAATTTTCTTTTGTTTTTGAGATGTTATTTTTGCTTTCCAATGACTGAACCATACCTTGAACATAACGAAGTATTCTCTTAGCTTCTTTCCAATGACTTTCATGTGGGTTTTGCATAAACCGAGCAATGAGGCCAACAACAAAGGAAAGGTCAAAACGGGTATGGGTCGGATACAAAAGTTTTCTTACAAGCTGACGATATAAGGTAGCATCAACTTCAGGAGAAGTACAAGTGACTGAAAGTTTAGCTCCAGACTAAAAGCGAGAAGGGGCTGGCTTATAGTCTTCATGTGAAAGTGATGTAGAAGATCACATGCATACTTAGACTGAGAAAGGGAAATACCTTCCTTGGATTGCAAGACTTGAAGACCAAGAAAATAATGCGAGTGTCCTAAGTTTGACATTTCAAAATTCTTTTTAAGGCTGGAGTTCACATGGTTTATAAGGTTGGGATCACTATCAATCAGGATAAGATCATCAACATAAAGAACAATAATGATAAGAGACTTACCCACTTTCTTGGTGTAGATAGTATTGTCAGAATGACACCTAGAAAAGCCAGTATCTAAAAGAAAGCTATCCATTTTGACATACCAAGCCCGAGGGGCTTGCTTGAGACCATAAAGGGATTTCTTAAGCCGACAGACAAGTTTGGAGTCTGTTTGTATAAAGCCAAGAGGTTGTTCCATATAGATTTCTTCATGCATGTCCCCATGCAAAAAAGCATATTTAACATCCATCTGATGGACTTCCCATTTGAAAGATGTAGCAAGGGAAAGAACAAGGCTGATAGAGTTCATTTTGGCAACAGGGGAGAAGGTTTCAGTATAGTTAATGCCTTCGACTTGTGAAAAACCCTTAGCAACAAGACAAGCTTTGTGTTTATCAACTTTTCCATCTAGGCCATACTTGGTTCTATAAACCCATTTGCATCTAACAAGTTTTTGTCCATTTGGAAGAGAAACAAGATCTCATGTATCATTTGTCAATAATGAACGATATTCTTCATTCATAGTTGCATCCCAATCTAGATGCTCTGACGCTTCTGCAAAGGTGTCAGGATCATAATTCGCTGAAGCTTGAGTCAGTAAAGAAGAGGCTCTATCGAATTGCAAATGTGTACGCTGTTGATCTATAGGATCACCTGCAAGAGCACCTGCTGCATCCAAGTAGCACGGACCCATTTTGGAAGCTGAGCAAAAAGAGGATCCTTAGAAGGTGGGGGAAGATTTTCATCCTCGCTATCTTCATCTAAAGAAGAAATATTTTCAGAAGTAGAAGGGATAGAGAGAGGTGGCACATCCATCGAACTAGGCTTGTAGGCCGAAATGTTTTCACCAAACTTTACATCTCTTGTAATAATAACATTTTTGGACTTAAGTGGAATAAGTCTATATCCTTTGACATCTTCAGAATATCCAGCAAAAATACATTTTTCACTCTTAGGTTCTAAAGCTTTATGTTTCTCATCTGGAATATGGGCCCATGCTTCACTTCCAAAAACACGAAAGTCAATTACATTTGGTTTAATTGAGCTCCATGCTTCTTCTGCAGTGATATTCTTTAAAATCTTAGTAGGAGTGTGATTTACTATGTAATTTTCACAATTAATTACCTCTGCCAAAAAATTAAGACTGAGTCCTATAGATTGAAGCATACAATTAGCCATTTCCTTTAAGGTGCGATTCTTCCTTTCAGCTACACCATTTTGTTGTGGAGTATATGGAACAGTATGTTGCATTTGAATTCCATGCTCAATGCAAAAGTTGATGAATTTGTTGTTAACATATTCTTTGCCATTATCAGATCTTAGCTTAAGAATTTGATGTCCAGATTGTTTCTCAACAAAGGCCAAGAGCATGTTAAATACTTCACTCTTGAGTTTTAATAAGTATACCCAAGTGTGTCTGGAGAAATAATCAATGAAAGTTAAGAAATACTTGTAGCCAGAGAATAAAACAACTGGAAGTGGACCACATAAATCACTATGCACAAGTTATAAAGGCGCTGAGGCATGTCAAGGGACATGTTTTTCAAAACTATCCCGATGATGTTTTCCGAGTACACATCCAGAACAAACATCATCTCTGCAAGATACCATAGGAAGACCTATCACCATATTTTCTTTACATATATTTTGAAGGGAGCAATAGTTTAAGTGACCAAATCGATCATGCCAAAGTTTGCTCACTTCATCCTTATGAGTAAGAAATACTGAGAGAAGAGTTGATGACCCAAAGTTGTTAAACTTATACAACCATGTAGAATCATCAGCAATGCCAGTAGCTAAAATCTGTCTAGGATCTCTTAGGTTCTTAATTACAACATCATGAGGTGAAAATTCAATGATTTTACCTTCACTTGAATGAGTTATCTGATATACAGATAGAAGGTTGCAAGATAAGGTTGGAACAAATAATACATCATTAAATTGACCATTGTCTAGATGAATAGTTCCAGTCCCTACAACACTAAGAGATCTATCATCACCAACATATATATTTTTGGTGTTAAAATCATTTAAAGAAGAAAACATGGCTTTGTTTTTGGCCATGTGATAAGAAGCTCCAGAATCAATGAGCCACTCATGAGAATGAGAAGAAGAAGATACATTTAGCACATAACCAGATCGAGATGCTTGACAACCACTTGCAGAAAGTGTTATTCTTGAAGATGAAGTTGAAGTTGAAGAATGATCCAAATGGATGTTATGCTTCTTCATTGCTGCTTCCAAGGTTTCCATTTTCTTAAAGCATTTGGATTCTAAGTGGCCATCTCGATTACAAAAGTTCCAATGTCTATCAGTTTTCTTCCCTTTGTTTTTATTTTCCTTATCATTTTGTGGAATTGATTTTTCATTTTGAGATTGAAATTTTTTAGGACCCTTGTTTGGTTTAGGACCATTCTTTTTAGGATAGTACTTCGTAGGATTCTTTGAATTTGGATGTTGCTGGGCAGCTAAGGCTTTCTTAGAAGAGTTTCCAAGATTAAGAAGACCAAGAAGTAAGAGTTTTTCTTGTTCCCTTATTAAAGAATCACAAAATATATCAAAAGAGGGGGGCTTGTAGTCTTGTCCTTGAGAAATAAAGGCTTCTCTAATAGAATGAAAGGTGGAATCAAACACAGAGTAGGCTGGTTCCAACTTAGTAAGAATGGAATATATAAGGCTACCATCTTCTTTCTTAACCTTAACACCTTCCAAGAGAAGTCTAAGGGTCTTGAACTTGGACAAAAAATATTCAATGGAAGAAAAATTATTGGGGTCCAACGTAAGCAACTCATTTTTGAGTTGATGGGCTCTAATTTCATTTTTAATTCCAAAAACTTTAGTGAGTTGTTTCATTGCTTCATTAGGGGTATCAAGTTCTGCGATATGGAATCTAAGGTATGGAGAAATAGACATCCCTATCAACCCACGTGCTTGATCTTGACTATTTTCCCATTTGGTTGTCTTATCTTCATTTTTAGGTTTAGTTTCTTGGCCCGAGGCTATTCTATAAAGACCTTTACTTCTAAGTAAATCCACAATGTAGGACCACCATTAGAAGTAGTTCGTGCTGCTAAGAATAAATTGGCATGGAATTTTTATTTTAACAAAAACTGAAGCTGTAGATGTTGAAATTAAGTGTTCCAATGGAAAGATCCCGAAAAATTAGGCCGATTAAAAAAAACGGTTCTGAAAACGGCTTCTGGATGAAGAAGCTATGGTTTTTTAAAGAAAATTTGTTGAAGATGTCGACGAAGTGCATGAATGTGCGGAAGTGAATGATAATCTTATATTTAAAAAAAAAAAAACACTCTCCCCCAAACCCCCATCCCCCTTTCCAAATTTAATCTAATTAGCTCACTTAAAAAAATAAAATAAAATAAAATTATGTGATCCACTTTTATAAATAAGTAAAAGTTACTTTTACAATAGTACTTTATGAGCTACCCACTAAATTGTAACTTAAATAAAAACTAAAGAAACTTTAGAATTATAAGTGACTCACTTTTTATAATGGGTGAGAACACTTTTACATAAAGTAACTTTAAAACATATGTTACATGTGCTTTCTAAAAAAGTAACTCAACAAAAAGAAAAACTTGAATTCAACACCTCTATTCTCATAAAGTAACTTTGGACCAATGGGCTAGTTTAAAAGATTAATTTTTTTTAGAAAATATGAAGGATTTTTTTATTTTTTTTTAGTCACTAAAGCTTTAGGGTGCGTGCTTACTTGAAAAAGCCCGTTTTACCTACAAAAAAAAAAACCACACAACCAAACACAGACATACAAAAACCCTTATGGCTTGAAGTTAGATTTCATCGAAACTAAATATCTTCCTCAATGTTTCTAATTTTCCGAGATCACACTAACGTGTGGCGGAAAAGAGCTTACGCATGAGAAAAATCCTTTCTTTCTATTTCTAATTTTCCCAGATTGCATAGAGTCACTGGGCAAAGAGCATACACAGAAATGAAAGGTATAGAATCCGGTAATAAAAATAGAGAGATAAATAAACCGAAATAAATAGAGAGATAAATAACTAAAACTGCAAATAAAGATTGTATACCTCTAGATCTTAAAAATGACGTAGCTCGGGCTACCAAAAACCTTTTCGCGTGAAATGAAAGGGGTTCCTCATTGGAACAGGTTCTCCTAACACAATAGAGCACTCCTCTCAGCCTGAAAGTGGTCAGAAATAGTAGATCTAGGAAACGACATTCAGATGTAGTTTTACCGGCTTCCGATTTGGATCACCAACGGATGCATCCCTCAAATAGCTCTGATACCATGTAGGAATTTACATGGTAAGTTTGTTATGAAACCAACTCACAAAAAGATAGAAAAGATAGATGAACGTCTTAGAAATAAACCCCTTTGAGGGGGCAACCTTCTTTACATTACACAAATGAACAATTCTTGGATGATACAAATAACAAGACCTCCTTTCTATATATAAGAGTCTAAAGGGTCATAATATAATCAGAGCCAACGTAACAATAATAATGTAAGGGGACAATAATAACAATAGTGGGCTTCTATGGGGAACAATAATAACAATATGGGGACTACATGGGCACAACAATATAATAAGGGGGTTGTACTAATAACAATAAGGGGTTACACTAGTAGTATAGGGACCTAACATGCCCCTCTCCTTCAAAAAGGGTTGTCCTCAATGCTTGAGTAGTCCTTTATGCTTCAGTATAAATTATTGTCCTCCCACGTGGAATCTTCAGTGGGTAAGTTGTTCCACTTGATGAGATACTCTGAAATTGATCTATTTTGTAGCTTTCGATTTCTTGGTTCTGTGACTGCTTCAGGTTCAAATACGATTTTTCCTTCCTTGTCAAGTTCTTGCGATACTGTTTGGACTGAGATCTTCTGCAACTTTTGAATGAGTTCCCACTCCTTTGGGCATATGGATATATGTAAGGCATGATGTTTGGAGGAACACTTCGTGGAATCAAATGAATAACATGATCGTGATCACGAATAGGTGGGAGGCCTTTGGGAGTCTCAAATACCTGGGAATGATTGTCCAAAACGTTTCGGAGATCTGGAGAAATACATGATTTCGATGTGGGATCCTCTAGTGAACATAATTGTGCAATTACACCCCGTTGTTATTTATTTAAAAGCTTTGTCATGCTTTTAAAGTTGATTATCTTTCTATGTTTTCCTTCGATACCCCTCAATTCAACTTCTTTTCCTTCCCAAAAAAAATTCAAGAAATGTTCTTGAAAATTAAAAGCTATCGTACCCAAAGATTGTAGCCATTGGACTCCTAGTAAAACATCAACACCACCCATTGGAATGGAAAGCATTGGGCTATTCAATAAATATTCTTCCATAGATAGCGTGATATTATGGCACCTTCCAGAGAAATTTATGGTTCTTCCACTTGCAACCATCACTTGACACTCCGGTGTTGGATATAGGAAGCAATTCAATTCCTTGGCTATCTTACAATAAATAAAATTATGGGTACTGCCCAAATCAATCAACACTCTTACCTTTTTCTTCTTGATATGTCATTCTATCTTGATAGTTTGAGGAGTGATAATTTCTTCCAATGCATTACAAGATATGGTCAAATTGATTTCTTGAGACTCTATGTGTTCTTTCAATTCTTGAACATTTTTCTTCTTGATATGTCATTCTATATTGATAGTTTGAGGAGTGGTAATTTCATCCAATACATTACAAGATATGGTCAGATTCATTTCTTCTTTCTCGATGTGATATTTCACTTCTTGAACCTTTTTCTTCTTGATATGTCCTTCTATCTTGATAGTTTGAGGAGTGTTAATTTTGGCCAATGCATTACAAGATATGGTTGGATTCATTTCCTCTTTCTAGATGAGATATTTCACTTGTTGAACCTTTTTCTTCTTGATATGTCCTTCTATCTTAAGAGTTTGAGGAGTGGCAATTCTTGCCAACGCTTTACAAGATATGGTCGGATTCATTTCTTATTTCTTTGGGGTTGTTTCCTAGTATATATCCTCTTCTTTTGATGTTTCTTGATCATTTTCTTCCTCCTCTTCAAAATCTATGTAAAATAAATTCTTTTCAGCACACTTATGACCTTTAGTGCATTTGCTATTACAATTGTAACAAAGCCCTTTTTCTCTTTTTTCTTCCAATTGTTGTGGTGTCACCCTTGTAGGTTGTGGAAGGCTAGGAGAAACAACACTTCCATGTTTATAGTTGTGAGGGGTAGAAATCCTTGTTTCCATAATTTTTCTTTCCACTTTTCTTGCCAACCTGAATGCCTTCTCCAATGAATGAGGTTCCCAAAGATGAACCTCATGTTGAATGTTATCCTTTAAAGTCCCTAGGGAGACATCAATCCTCTGCTTCTCTGGAATATCATTTTCCCTTATATTCAATTTTTGAAAGTCCTCAATGTGCTCTACCATTGAACACTTTTGTTTGAGATTTATCAATTGGCTAAAGAGTGTGTTTCTCTTTATATCCTCATAATCTGTTATCATTTCCTCCATGAAAATTGACCACGTGGCAAGTGGCTTATGAGAACAAAGCCCTTTATACCATAAAAAAATATTCAGTTCTAAATAATTAGATGCAATACATACCTTTTGTAACAGTGGTACACCATGTAGATCAAAATTTTTTTCCATCTGTAGTATCCAATTTACCAGATCCTTGCCATCAAACTTCCTCATCTCGTTTTTTATTGATTTTAGGAGCTCGATATTGAAACGACTGTAACTCTGTAATTTCAGATCTTCCAGTTTTGAAATCGCAACCTGCAGTAGTCCTCTACGTCCTCTTTCCAATGCCACCAGTGTGATCGAAATTGAATTCTCCAAGAAAGAGTTATGCACAATCTCCCAAGCTGACCTGATTATACACCTTTTCAGAATAGCAAACTTGTATGACATGCCATGTGTCACTTTTTTGACCTTCGGATCTCAAAAATACACACAAAAAACTAAAATCTGTCCTATTTCTGTAACTTCTTACGAAATTTCAATCTGATACTCAGATAGAAAGTTATGAAGATTTTCCCAAGGTCACCTGTTTAAGATGTAATTCAAGAGTCTGCAAAAACCCTAACTTCCTCAGATCATATATTCGAAAATATAGCGAAACAAGATCTAAAATTCGGACTCGAGGTTCAGACTGATTTCTTCTCAAATGGGTTTGTGTTTTAGCATCTGAAACTTCATAGCGAAAATGTTATAGTGAAAATAACACGACGACCTGTTTTAGATGAAATTTTGGAGCTTGCAAAAACTATAACTTCCTAAGATCATATCTCCGAAAATATAATGAGACAAGATATGAAATTCGGACCTGACGTTCAACGCGATTTCTTCTCAAATGGGGTTTTTTTTAGCTTCTGAAACGTCATAGAAAAAAGTTATGGCGAAAATGCCATTATGACCTATTTGGAATAGTGAAACCCTAGAATCTAAAGCTTTGATATGAAATGTTATGAAACCAACTCATAAAAAGATAGAAAAGATAGATGAACACCTTAGAAATTAGCCTCTTTGAGGGGGAAACCTCCTTTACATTACACAAATGAACAATTCTTGGATGATACAAATGACAAGACCTCCTTTCTATATATAGGAGTCTAAGGGGTCATAATATAATCAAAGCCGACATAACAATAATAATGTAAGGGCACAATAATAATAGTAGTGGGCTTCTATGGGGCACAATAATAGCAATATGGGGACTACATAGGCACAACAATATAAATAAGGGGGTTGTACTAATAACAATAAGGGGTTACACTAGTAGTATAGGGACCTAACAAAGTTCATCAGATAAAACACCAAAGGGCATCGCTCACAAATAGATCAAAGATCAATACACCAGTATTCTTGGCGTGGTTAAAACCCTCAAAGAGGGAAAAGGTCCATGGCCTGAACCAACGCAACCACTTCAAGTAATTTATTAATAAAATAAAGAAAATTTACATAAGCTTCTCTCATGAACAGTCACCTTACAAATGACCCTCCATGCTCTTTAAATAAAGATCATGGACCAATCAGGTGTTAAGCAACGGATCAAGTGTCGGTAATACCAAGGAGAGAATGAACCATTGGATCACTTCATGTCTAGAACATATCGTGACCGTCGGATTGTGAGTTACAAAAGTACATAGTAAAGAAACACAATTTAACTAACTCTACACTAGACCAAGTTATACTTAACTATTTCCTATGTGTCAGAATATCCTAACATCCCCATTAAGAATAACTTGGGATAGGATTGAAGGATGTACAAATATGACACAATAGGAGAAGGAAGGAGGCATTAGTGCCTATAAGTCAAGTTATGAGGTAAAGGCATGAACTCCTTCATTAGTTAGGAAGATGAAAATTTGTTAGCATCTCTATAGATAGGGGAATGGAGGAGGGATAAGATGTTAGGAATAAGAGAGGAAATAAAATATAGGACTTCTTTAACTACAAATTAGTGGAAACTTTACGAGGGGTAGAGCCATTCTAGAACCCGATAAACATAGAAAGGATAAGTTGTGAATATCCTTCCATAATGAGCTTAGTGAATTAATATCAAGCAACGATCTTGATCTATAAACTATTATGGATATTGATCTGAATCCTTATCAAAATTGATACTGGTTTATTAAAATTTTAAAAGTGTATGCATTTAATTAAAAACCACCATTAAAAAGAGCTCAATTTAATTGTCATAGGAAACTTGAAAGGAAAATTGCAGCAAAATAAACATCAACAATGAAGTACACAAGAGAAAATGACACCAGTACATTGATAACAGAGTTTGACTATCTTCAAGCCTACCTCTCTGGGCCCAGTCTTTAATGGGGAGGCATTTTTATTAAAATTTTCAAAAATCATCAAAAGTACATATAAAAATGCTTCAACTACAATCCAAACTGACTCTGTTGTATTCTACTATGTCTCTAGATCCTGTAGCAACTTTCGGATTTGAAAAAGGCTTCTTGGTTTGCCCAGAATGTCTCTCCAAAGTTTCTTTGTTCCGTTCGTCTATGACTGCATAAAACCTCCTTCTACTACGCAAAATTCAACTTTTTATCCTGTAATGCATTTGCTACAATTTATAACAAAATGTGAGAGGTTGGGGATGAAAAGGTTGAAGAAGGGCTTTAGGAGTTGATAGATTTCTTCGACACAAAACCAAGATTCAGCAAGTCAAGTAGTTATTTTGAAATATTTTTCACAGACTTGTATGAAATTGTTAAGAGATCAAAAGGCTACAGAAGGGCTTCAGGATTTGATAGACTCTTGTGCATCCACAGAAACACCATGAAGTGAGATGCACACAGTTAATAATTTGCATCGACAGAAGAGAACTAGAAGAGAGATGAGGCTTAGTGCGCAGATAGGAGAGTATAAAATGGATCAAATTATTCTGGATCTCGGATCTGATGCTAATGTCTTAACGAAGCAAATATGGGAATTAATGTGTAAGTTGAAGCTACATTTATCACCTATTCAGTTAAGGATGGAAAATCAACAAAAGATCTTCCCTCTGGGAAGACTACCAGGCGTCACATTGGATATTGAAGGAGTTCGCACTACTGCTAATTTTGAAGTAATAGAGATCATCGATGAGAGTAACCCTTCTCCTTCATTGCTTAGAATTGACTGGGCATTTTAGATAGAGAGGTTCTAGTACAAGTCAAGGTATGAGGTAAAGGTATGCACTCCTTCATTAGCTAGGAAGACAACAATTTTTTTATCATCTCTACAAATAGGGGAAGGGATGAGGGATAAGATGTTCGGAATAAGAGAGGAAATAAAATATGGACTTGCTTTAATGACAAATTAGTGGAGACTTTACCAGGGGTAAAGCCATTCTAGAACCTGATAAGCATAGAAAGGATAAGTTGTGAATCTCCTTCCATAATGAGCTTAGTGAATTAATATCGAGAAACGATCTTGATTTATAAACTATTATGGATATTCACTTGGATAATTCATCACAACATATCTATTACAGTAAACCAAAATATATAATATGAAGGGCTAATTCCTTTAGATTCCAAATTTGTTATTACTTATTCTATTTTTTATGTATGAAATATATAAAATGCGGAAAATAGAGAACAATGAAATATAAATACAGAACAATTACAATGAACAACAATATATGCTACATGAAATGCTTTTAGTGAGAAAACCTAGTTGGAAGGTGAGGTTGTTCTACTCTCTTCTGAATGGAAACGAAATAATTCAAGTGCAAAGGAGAATGAACACTTTATGGAGTTACCTGAGACCTGTAGCTTGATAGAATAGTACAAACACTAAACCCCCTTTGTTATGCTCTCTCACTCTTACTCACAAGTTTTTATTCTCTACTATGGAACAAAATACCATCAAAATGAATTGGACCACTTTTCCTCCTAGTGGCCTAGTTATAACACAACTCAATAGCCAACTAGGGGTTAAGTTTTACTCCAACTCTCAACTAGAGTTACAAATTTGACCCTTATAGATTCTTCTTTAGCCTTCACATGGATATCCCTTTTTCCATGAATAATGGAGGATTATGTTGAATCCTATTGAATTATGGTGTTCAATCATGATAGGTCAACTTCCTTGAAGCGTAATTTTTGTATCGAAACTATGATTGGGATATGTATTACATCATTGGAAATTTATATGAGCATATAATAGTGTCATGTGGTCCTACACTTAATCAAGAAACTTTTAGCTCCAGAATCATTTAAGTCCTCAAATTGGCCCAGGAAGGCTTCATGCCTAATTCTCCAAACTTGGTCATGTCGATAAAACTACCCTTATAAGCTTATTGCTTCAATTTTTTCACTCTGAAAACATTAGGATGGATGAAAATATATATATGTGTGTGTGTGTCGAGTCCGAATTAAATTTGAATACCTTGGATTAAAACCCATTGTTCTTCCGTGTTGTTTGAGGAAATACCCAAATTTCCAAAAAAAAATCAAAGAAGGGAATCTTTAGAGTTGTGAAAGGATCCTCCATAACTTGTTTGGACTAGGTTTCCTTTGGTTGGATTTTTTATATTTGAATGAGACATGATTCATTGGGGGACTTTAAAATTGTAGCATTCTAGTAAAATATTTGAAGAGTTTAAGTAATTAATAAAAGATGACTTTTTCAATCAAAGTGACCAAATCTTCTTTCATCTTAAAAAAAATATGTCACACTAAGATTTTTTTATTTTACCTTGAAATTACCATCAACATTTATAATAATGCAATAATAAATATAACAAAAAAATATAATAAAATCATTATTTTCTTTTTAAATTATTACACACTTTCTAATTTTAAAGAAAAATATATTATTTAAAAAATAATAATTATAATTATCATTAAATTTTATTATTTCAACTAACCCTTCTTCTAACCTCTCTTTTACCTCTTTCAATACTAAATATTAAATACAAGTATTCAACCCAGCCCAACAATATTTTCCACACACAATTTGTTAATTTAAAAAAAAAATACATCAAAATTACCTCTTTCAATACTCAATATTAAATACAAATATTCAACCCTTGAAAAAATCACCTTACCTTTATTAACAATGAACATAAATTAAGCAGTAGACAGTGGAATAGCGGTTAAGACAGAAAACGCAGTCAAGAATGATGCCATGAAGCAGTAGACATGCAGCTGTTGACAAGAGGTTCTTTGCATGACATTTTTGCTATTTTCAGATAGTAGTTGTTTTGTTTACAGTGCTGAACATTATGGTCATATTTCCAGCTCTTAATAGTATGTTTTTAGGTAGAATAGCCGGTCTTTTAATATGGTTTGACAAACTGAATTTATACTTCTTTTGGATGGCGGTTATATACTTTCGAAGGCCACTCGGTTTCCTGTTGGGCGGGTAACATCATGTTTATGTACATAGTTTTTATTTTTCAGTAATAGAATTTTACCTCAGCTTACAGAAAAAAAAAATGAACATAAATTAGACATGTAACTTAAACTATAAGTGTGTTTTTTAAAACTTCAATACAAACAAACAATCATCTACTTAATATAGAATAATTATTTACTCTTTAAAATATAATCTTATATTTTAATTCCAATTTTTATTATAATTATATTTATATTTTTTTATTACAATTTAATGTATTTGAATATTATAATTATAATTTTAAATTTTTTCTAACTCATAACATATTTTTAATTTTGTTTGGAAAATTCATTTTTATATAATTATTTTTAAATTAGTAGTTTTTAGTGTTATATTTTATAAATATTTCTGGGTTATTTTCTGAACTAATTTGCCTAAAATCTGACAAAAATTCATTGAAATCACAAGTTTAACAAGAAAACCTTTCACAATTGAAGTGCTCTAGGTTTTTTAAAAGTGAATTTATGTATAGAATGAAAAAAACCAATTTAAATAAAACAAATCAAATTTAGTCACAATTTTTTTACCATAAATCCACCAAAAACTCCCAAAAATCACACTTAACAACTACTCCAGTTTTAAGTAAACCCACATTATTAAAAAAAAAAAAATTAACCCCATTTCTCCCGAACCCATCCTTGCATATATATAAGTTCCTTTAGTCAAAAGCTACAAGCGAGCCACACCCCATTTAAACTCCTTAATTGACTTGGAATTATCGGATGCGGGGTCCCACTGCGTGCACACATGCAAAGCAGCACGCTCAAATGGTGGAGAATTTCTCAAGAAAAATGTTAGTTACGTGCTGTTGTTTCAATGATTTTGGTCAAAATTTATTCCCACTACGCAATTTAAGTTTATTTACACCACAAGTCTACCAACCGTGTGATGGAAAGAAAAAGCAAATTTGTGGAAACAAATGTCAAAGGAGATTACATTGTCAAACAGTGCTTCCACCGCATTGAGTTAAACTGAAAGTCTGGGCTTTACTCAAATCTTGGCACCCAAAATCTTTAAATTCTTTTTCTGGAAACCTGAAATCTTTACTTTCGCCGACATCTTTACTGAATTCGTCAAGCTACAGCGACAGGAGGATAGCTTTACAACCAATTCTTCACTGTTTGATTGAAACTTCTGACCAACCAATAAACAAGTCTTAATTTTTATTTAGATGGTATTTTTGAATTATTTTGATTTATTTAAGGGAGTTCGTTAGATTTTGGAATATTTTAAAAATGTGGTTTTTAAATGTTATTTAAAAAAAATTGGTTTATTTTCTGATTTAATAGGTTTAGAATGGAACAAAAATTTATTAAAATCACAAATTTAAAAAATATTAAAAGTTTACAAATTTACAAGCTTAAACAAATTTTTTTTTTTCTAAGTAAAGACTAAATCTATTAAGAGAAGATGAAAATAAAGTTACAAAGAGGCAGAGGCATTAGACATGAGCATATGAACGCTTTGAGGAGAACTGGGCCATCCCAAACTTGGGAAAAGACCATTACAATGATGCTTAAACCAACCATAGAAGCCTGACATAGATTGGTAAGCCATGGAGCAGAAGTAGGATAAACTCTTTGAAACATTACAAAAACCAAGCCTATAGTTAGCAAAACTGTACAGACCAGCCGGGAGATCATGAGATATTGAGCCAAAAAGACTTAAAACCAGATTGCCGAACCACCTGAGCAGAACCAGAATCTTAAACTTCCGAGTCACAAAGACATGGAACCAGTTTGCCTGACCGCCGATACAAAGCCTGAGCATCCAAAAAACAGAAGAGACCGAACCTTACCCACGACCAAAAGGAGAATGCTGAGCAGACAGGAAGGAGACCAAGTGGCATCACATAGGGATGTCCTGGTCCAGTGGCTCCTCGATGACAGGGCATGCATTGTCATGCCAGAAAACACCATCATGTTCCACATCTCCCACTCCGCTGCCATCTGGAGGAACCGACTCAGTATGGGTGCCACTGGAGCTGGCAGCGAAAGCCATCGAAACATTGACTGTATGAGGGTTGCCACCTGGTGGCTGCAAAGCGCTAGGATTAACCTCCCTAAATGAAATTCCATGCTCCTCCACCTTACCTTCATCTGTAGAAGTCTGTCCAAAACCAAGGCTAGTCACACCTCTGAGAGCACCCTGAGTATGCTTTGCTACATTACTCTCCGGAGGCCGAACCAGAGCTTCTTCCTCGGCGAAAATTATGGTAATATTAGCAGTAATAATGGGCTTATTTAAGCTACTCTGAAATTTGAAGTGGGTAGATTGAAAAGCATTATGCGGGAAGGGATTTCTAGCAGGGCTGGACGGGGGAGAAGGCGATGGGGATGAAGGCGAAGAGACATGGGGCGAAGGCTGATCCATAGAATGAGCTGATCGAGGCCGCGCATGACCACCCCTGTTTCCACCATGACGGCTTCTCATTCTATGCCTGACCATGGTTAGGCAAAAAGGGGAGAGCACAAAATCGTAGAAACTTCTAGGAGAATGTCGGGGGCTGAGCTGCACAACAGGAATCTGAGGAATGCTCAAAGAGCAGGACAAAGAGTGGGAGCCAGACCTCCTAGAACCAGAATGAAGAACAACCAGGAATCGGCATTGAACCTCTGAGAACGAAATCCTACAGGGGAATCTAGCAGGAGGCAAGTAGCGAATATGAGACGGGTCACAGGCAATGGAATTGAAAGCCGAAAACTCCATGATAAAGCCAGCTCTTACGTTGTCTCGGCGGATGTGAGCATTAATATCAACCTGCAGACTGATCGGCTCGCACCTGAGGTGAACCATCATGCGCCAGGTGAGGTCTTGGAGATTAGTGCTAGCCAACAGCTGGCATGGCCGAGCACCGACGCTCATTAATATCTCCATTAATGAACTCTGAAATCACCCGCATCCAAGTAAGCTTAAACAAAATATTATGAAATACAAGAATATCAATTTAAATCCATATTAACTCTAAACTCTATCCCTCTTCATGCTAAATAAATAAAAATATAAATTAATATTTAACATTTTTATCCCTAATATTTTTAAATTTTTTTAATTATAATAATAATTACTTTTTTTTTAAATTCATAAATCATCTTTCAAATAAAATGTAAACTTTTTATACCTATCTAAACTTTTTATACTCATCTCAACATTAAACATTCTTGAAAATCATTACAGTAATCTCTGCATCAAACATAATTATGAGATGATTTTTAAAATAAAGGTAGGATCATCTATAGAATAATTAAACTATCTGATTGAAGAGCGAGTTTTGAAATTTAATTTAATTTTTAATTTTAATATTACATTAAATAAAATATTAAAAAAATATATTTTATATATTAATAAATAAAAATATTATATATGAAAAATTTATATGAAATTATATATATGAAAATTTTATATGTATTTTTTAAAATTAAATAAAATAATTATAAAATTAAAATTAAAATTTAGATTTAGTAATTTGTTATCTTTAATGAATAATATTTTTTTGCCTAGAAATTGTATAATGAATAAAATATATAGGGAGAACTAATTTTATTAGCAAGAATATATTTGTAATAGAGTTTCTAAAAAGTATATAAAGTAGGAGCTGTAAAATAAGGCATAGTCTAATTTATAGATAAAATAGTCTTTTTCACTGGAATTTACTAATATTTGGCAAATAATTTCAAGATTTTTTGTTATTTAAAATACCTTTTTAAATACATAAATGGATTTAACACCTTTGAAAACTTTGGAGCACTCAGATTATGCATATTAAACAATTTAAACTCAAGTTTTTAAAAATCACTCTCGATTTTGATTAAAATTAACCATAAAAATGGTTATGAAAAAGGTCATATCAAATACGAGCATCTAATCAATAGACATTTCTCAATAAAACTTCCTATAAATATAAATAGCTCTAGAGAATGTGAAACCACCCAAACTCCAAAAATATAAAAACCATTTTTTATAAATTAATTTTTTTACATGTTTATAGAAATTTTTTTCTCATCAAAAAATACCATCATTCACATATATTTTCACACTTCGGATGAACAATCTTTGGGATAATTTACTCCAGGTTTCTTTAAAAAAACTCTAGGTCTTATTTTCATCATTGGATATGTAGTACAGTTTGGATGAACTTGAGTTAGTTTATGGTTTGTAATTTTGTGGCTTTAGGTTTTGGTGACCCATAGTTTAACGTCTTGATAACTTGGATTGTGTAGACTATAGTTTAAATTTGCAATTTCAACAAATCTTTGTTGGATTTTTCACAAAATTTACTAAATACCTTTAACAACACAAAAATATAAAATAGTAAGATTAGTTAAAATTGAAATATTTACTTAACATGGATATTGAAATATTATATGGACCATATCTCCACATTAAACGATATATATATTATCTTACAAATATATTACATCCGAGATGACTAAAATGAATTGACCTCATTCTACCACATAGGAAACCAGAGCTATTGGCAGGTCTATGAAAAATCATAGTATATACTGAAAACAAAGAGGAATGGAGGAAAATAATTTAATTATTTAATGTCATCTTAAATGTGATGTTGAGTAATTAAATTAAAAGGGGAGTTATAAGTGACCTTTTGCTTTAATTAAGAAATATAACATATAAAGTCATTTTATTATTTAAAAAGGTGACCCATGGTATTGGTCCATGGTGTGGGGAAAATTTATTAAAAAAGAATATGAACAAAAGATTAGATATTTCATATTTTGCTAATTGTTCCCAGACATTTTGTGGCTTAAGGTGGGAGGGAAAACCCCTCATGGTATTTTTGAGTTTTAGTGTTGAAAGAGACACCCTAATTGGTGGGGATTAGTATTTGTGGTGAAAGATTTCACCCTAGCTAGTCAAGAGGAAGAGCCACTTTAGGTTCTTAGAAGTCAGGAGGCAAGAGAGGAGGTCGTGTTCTATCATAGCACATCACTGGAGGAATCTCCAGTTAATTAGATTTCCAGGCTTTCTACAATTTATTAATGTAATATCTTTTCTATATTAAATAAATAAAATCACCTGGGGTTTGTAACATTTTCTTGCCAATTTTTTGGGTTGCAATTGTATGATTTATTTAAGAATTGACAATTTTATCACACTAGTTTATTATGTTTCTTGAAAAATTTCATGGTGTATTCCATTGTGAATTTTTTTTTCAGAAAATTTGACCAATTAAAACATTAGGGTTATTATAGTGGTATCAAATTTTCTTGCTAGCTTGAAGGGCTTATGAGAAAATGTTTCCAAATCAACCGAATGAATTGTTCAGAGAAATAATTCAAGATTACACCATAAATTCAAAAATAATAACTAAAAATTTTAACAAAAAAATTAAAGAATCTAACAGAAACTATGCAAGAATTGTAAATCGGATTGAAGCATGGGCATCATATATGGCAGCAAAGGAAAAAGGAAGTTGCAAATCTGAAGATGAAAAAGAAGCTAAAGGTCGAGCAGCAAAGATTGAAGTGAATCCAAAGGAAAATAACGATTCAGATAAAACTATGGAACAAGAATCTGCCAAGCTTGATATGCCTCGTGAGAGATTGGAGGTTTATGGTTATATTGGAAAACATAGCACTAATGGGAACATTGTTTCAGAATTTTTAGTTGCATTAGTTGAAGAGAAGTATGGGGAAGATAACTGCAAAGGTAGATAAAATAGCACACAACGATAATATATTCTATTAATTATCGAATGAGGAAATTACACACATATTTATACAATCAATAGTCTTAAGATAGGAATGCTATCTTAGACGTACAATAGTGTGGTTGAGAGATTCTCTCAACCACACACTAAACTAGAAGAAACTATATTCTAGATTATTCCTATTATGTAGGAACAAACTCCTCAAATAGAAAATTACAACCATAGACAAGTAGGAATTAATTATTTCCAACTCCCCCCTTAATGACTACTTGTCATGATAGTCAAATCCACCACCATCAGGCGAATTGCATGTACAAAACCTCCAAAAACACAATCTGCCGCCCTCGGACAGATCCACAACTTCTCCGATCTCGCGGATCCCTTGAAGGTGAATTGGCGCGATCCTGAACGAAAAACCCACGCCCATTGACGTGATTAATGGCCTAACAGATGCGCCAGTTGGCCTTCCTGGCACTGCTATCAGCGTGAAAAATGCGCCAATCCCCTTCTACTCAGAAAAAATCATCTGAGTCTGAGCCAGGTGTTCTGCAGTCCACCTGCTCAATTGAGCACAAAGCTCTCATGTACACACAGCCACAAAGGCAAAAGATTCGCTCAACTTGTCAAACAACGCATTGACATCCACGATTCTAGCCACAAAGGCACCTCAAGCCACATAGGCGATTCAGCCACAAAGGCACTTCAGTCACAAAGACTATATAGATGGTTTCTGGCTCACCACCAACCATCACTTTACAGTGACAAAAGATGGTTTCAGGCTAACCATAAACCATTACAAAGTGGTTTTAAGATCACCACGAACTTTTAGATGCCTTTAAAAATCTTACATCTGATTCCACATTTTGGAGTTTCTGGGTACATACAATGACTATTACAATAACATGCTAGGGAGTCTATTCCACAAACCACACTAATTCAAACAAACATCTATTTTGTTGTCCATCATAAATGTTGTCGCTGCTTCATTACCTCATCTGTTCATTGTTCACATCTTGGGCATCTTTGTCAAATAACTTCTTGGAACTCCATGCTTAACCTGTCATTCATTAGAGTTGCAAATTCTAACAAAATAACTTTTCCTGCATTGAGTTAGCTAGGCTTAATAAGGCTCAATAATATTTAAACATGATTCCAAGAAAATACAACATACACTCTTCAAATTTAATTTCTCTATCTCTGCCCAAAGATGATTATTTCCCAAACAGCAACTATTTAGAGTCCGGAAATGTCATGAATCATAACCAGCGATCTGCAATTGGCCGCCTGCTCGGCACACACCACTGGCCCGATCTCCTCCAATCCTGCAGTGTTCTGGACCCAACAATCTTCTCCACGCTGGGTTTCCACTCCAGTAACACAGAAACAACACCGCCAATCCTCTGCCAACATAACCAGTCCACCTGTTCAACCGATCTGCTATCACCTGCTTGGATCTCACTCTTGCATTCGTTAACAACAATATTCTCCATTCCTGTGCCAGAAGAACCGGGTGCTTCTGCCATCCATACGGGGAAACCGTCCCAATTATTATGTACATCTGCCAGGCCGTGCATTTGATGGATTTTTCCCTCTGCAATGCATCCCACAAGGCGCCCCTGCTCGTCACAGACGCCCGATTCGATAACCTCTGTGGCAGAGTAGTGAAGTATTATTCTCTCAAGAATTTTGTAGAGACCACCGGTAAGCATCCGGAGGAATGGAGCGTGGCATAGGGCAGCAGAGCACGACGAAATCCAGCTCCTGCGACCCCGCGGCGCGGCCGATCAAATGGAGAGACGGAGGCAGAGACATGGGATCCCATTTCACCTCTTCCACCTGTGGTATACCCCCTACTGGACCGAATTCTGCCCGGTGTGAAAAATGCAGGGGTTAATGAATGCGGCACAGAGCTGGCCACACTGCAAGAGCTCATCGGTTTTCTGCAGAAACAGATTGTCTGCATCGAGCATGACAACACGCTCATACTGGACGAGATCCCATGCGTATAGTTTGTTAAGTGTGAGAGCAAAACGCTTGTCGAAATTGGGCTGGTCTTTGTATGGATTGTCCAGGTTGTCTACTGTGACTACCTTGGCTCCATCTCTATTTAGTATCTTGATCCATGAAGATGGAACATCTCTGGATGCAATTACAGCAAGGTCTGCATCCACATTGAGCCTTCGAAGGGACCGAAACATTACACTCAAACTCTGCTACACCAGGAACAAAGATTCGCACAACCTCTGAGCAGTGATTCAGCCTTCATAATTGGCCTCCTCAAGCATATTTGCAAACAGAGATCTATTTCACGTCGAGTTCACTACACCGCCACTGTGCTTTCCAGGGATGAGCGGTTACAACTTCATATCTGAGGCACTACTCCAGCTTCTCCTCCGCCTTTGCTCGTGCTTGATACACCTCTTGGCCAACCTTTGCGCATCGTCTAGCTTGATCTATTTATGTCGACGTGCCAGGTGCCATATCCTCCAGCACATATTTTCGGGTCTGTTGTTACGTTCCAGGGAGTTCAGCATCGCCACCACCTTTATCCATATGTGATGGAGATTGGATTCATCAAAACCAGCAATTACTTTGTCGGATTAAACCTCCACCATCACCAACCGTAAGCGCACGCCGAGTCTCGGCTTCTGTAGATCCGGCGCCACCAAAATCGTGGCTGGCCATTAATGTGACGAGGAGCTTAGACTCCGCTGTGAGGAGGGCCGCACACGCTCTACACTGATGCAGCCACACTTACTCGGCCTCCCTCATGAAGGAACCACTGCCAACAAAGCCCGCAAAACCCTGGCCATTACAGCAATTAACAATTCAGAACATTCAATTGGTTCCCCTCACTTCGATTTCTCTGCTTCCGATGCAAACTGAAGGTAAATCATCCATCCGATTACAGACAATTCGTCGCTTCCATTAAAACCAAATCGATGAGAGTTTCGTAAGGGGTTGATTTCTCCGCTACGGTTATTTTTTACGCCAGAAAACCAAAACTCCGGATAATCAAATGGAGGCAAACAAATCCTTCTTCGCCGCAAGTCTGCCTATTCGCTCAACACAGCCACAGGTCTCAGACAGCGGATGATGGACAAACAAATACTCACAAAACTTTTATTCTCTTCAGCCCAGGAGCAGCCAAGCCCACGAGGGGCTGGGCCCTCAGGCAGTAATACCAAGATAAAATAACACACAGCAATAATATATTCTATTAATTATCGAATGAGGAAATTACACACATATTTATACAATCAATAGTCTTAAGATAGGAATGCTATCTTAGACGTACAGTAGCGTGGTTGAGAGATTCTCTCAACCACACACTAAACTAGGGGAAACTATATTCTAGCTTATTCCTATTATGTAGGAACAAACTCCTCAAATAGAAAATTACAACCATAGACAAGTAGGAATTAATTATTTCCAACTAAGGTAACTCAACATTTCCAGCCATAAATGTTGCAGAATTGTTGTTAGTTGATGATGGAAATCAAAATCAGTCCACTGCATTACTTGCATTACTTAATAGCACGACTATAGTTTTTGATCAAGGCAACGAAATACCCAGGGTATGTCCGCGATTTTGGTTACAGGGGAGTATCTAGGGCTTCTATAGAAAATCCCAAAAAGCTATTATACACATTGTTATCTCCTTCCTTTGGTTTCAAATATTCCATTAAATGTTGATGCATCTGAAACTAAAGATATAGAGGAAGAATCTTTAGGCGACTTGTTTAAAGAAGTGTTGTCAAAGGTTGAAAATGTTGTTTTAATGGAAAGCCATCAAATCACATTAATTATATACACGGGTTCTTTTGCACAATTTGCTTCCGATCTTGATAAAGCTACTCAAGATTGAGTTTTATGAATACAATGCCTTGCTTTTCTATATCATGTGGGGTATATGGAAAATGCTTAGATTTTCGAAAACTTTGAGCCAAATGTGAAGGATATTTGTATAAAGGTTTTGGCTTATTTTTTTGGGGAGACAAGTCCTATAAAAGGGAAGTTGTTTTTTTTTTTAAGGATATTTAGGCCAAATATCATGTAGTGTTTTTGACAAGACTTCACTTTCGAGGTATGTGGCACATGGCATTTATGGTATTGAAGCTTGGAGATTTCTTTCACTTTAAATGATATAGTGGTGTTCATTCAAACAAAAATCGTGGCAGTCCCGAGGAGGGACATGTAGCAATGACGATTTAACTCTTATCGTTTTTCGAATTGAACAGTGGCAGGGTTTTGGTGTGACGTTTTAATGCGATTTATGCTTTCGGTTTATACTAACTAAGCCTATGGGTTTAGAAAAACCATATACATCCCTGTCATGGCTGTCCACTTTGTGCAGGTAGATCTAGGCTCCCTTGGACTTGATTCCTTCAGTAGGTGCACTAAGCTTCCCTGAGCTTCTTAATGGCATAAACTCCTTCAGCATGCTTCAAATGTCTCTAAAACCTCTGCTACTGTCTCCAGCACATATCTGACATAAAAAAAATGATTGTTCATTTGCTCAAAATGAGCATTACATCCCCAATCTAGGCCTTCTCCCATGGATGGCTTTAGGCTGCCTGAAACTTCTCTTCAGCATCTCGGCCCTTATAAGTCTCAAAATGCTTCTGAAAACACCTTCGTTGGATTCAAAAGGTTCCTTACAACAGAAATAGGCTTTTGTTTCACCTCAAACAGATGAACCTAGCCTAGCACAGCTCAATCATTGAAATGGCCCTAGTGGCCCTGAAAGCTTCCCTGAAGCTAAACAATGAGAAGAATGCCTCAAAAGGAAAAACGAGTTGTAGAAATGGATTCAGAATGCTGAAAATCTTCAGGAATGACCATCGTTTCACATTCACTAGTTGCACACTTCCCAATGCAGCTCCTAAACTGATTTGGCTCTAGTGGCTCCTGGAACTTCCACGAAGCAAAATCACCTGCAAATGACCCCAAATTGTTGTGAAACCTATTCCAATGGCTTCAGAAGGTCGAAGAGACCTAAAATAAAAAAAAATGGTCCAAAAAGGACTTTCCTATCTAAAGTTATGGGTATTTACTCCCAACTACCAATGTGTCCTAGAAAGACTCTAGCTAACTTTAGTTGGGGCTAGTTAGGGCCGCCAAATATGGCGGGCCCGCCCAAATTTGGTGATCTTCACCATTTTCTCCGCCAGGCATAACCGCGCCTTAACTGCTGTCTTACCCGCGCATGTGAACGGGAGAGGTTGTCGGTGGTTTTACCTCGAGTTTCACGCCAGAACTTTGGTTAATTGTTCGTTTGGTTTAATGCAAACCCCGCCGAACTATGAAATGTGACCACGTATCGTGTATAACAGTTACATCTGCACGGTTTAGGGAATAGGCCAACGGTTCTAGACTTTGTGGTCATATGCATGGGGGCTGGCCCCATTGGGCCCCGCCCTTAACAAATTCAAACCGTAACCTCATTTTGTTCCACAACTTTAAAATGTTTGATGTTGATGGTTCAATGGTAAAGTGTGGGAGTGTTATTAGGCAGGTTCCGTGTTCAAACCTCTCCGCTGCCAACCTTTTAACATATGCCAAAAAAGTTTGCTGACATCATGATGATGTCACTTGGGCCACGTGGCAGTCTCCGGTCCTATCACGTGGCAGCCTGCCATTTTTTGCCCAAAACAAAATATTCCAAAGAATATTCTATTTTAATTTTTTCTGAAAAATTCAAAATTTCAATGTTATTGGGCAATTCTTCTTTTTCGCATAACTTTCTCATACGACGACCGTTTTCCGAACCGTTTGTGGTGCTGGAATCAGAAAGACGAGCTCTATCCAGTCGTTTAGGTTTGAACTAGTTCTGAGCAATTTTATTTTTGAGCATTTTACGACACTTGGTCCTGAGCTCCTAATCACACCTCCCAAATGAGAAGGCTTTTGGTCCCCAAAAGCTTACTAAATCTTTGAACTGAACTGTACAGCATTTGAAAGAACACAAACATCCTCTTCTGTTCAGCCAAATGAACATACTGATGCCAAAATGTTCTGCCTTATCAACTGTTGTCATGACGAATGTTGCTGCATAAGCCAAGTACTTGTTGAATCCCAACCAAGCTTGCTCGCCAGAAAAACTGAAAATTTGCAGAAATCAACAATGAAACTTGCTGATATTCAAGCCCTCTTTGCTTGCATGCTTTTCCAACTCATAGAATTGTGCACTACTTTGCACCAAATTCTTTCCCTGCACCAAATGACACCAAAGGTACTTGTGCAACAAGACAATCATCAATAACAACTTGTCTTGAAATATACTAAACAATGGACTCAACCATGAACATAGCAAGTGTGTACACAACTAGCACAAGTCGACAAAACATGTGCACCACAATCGACACAAGTCGATAATCAAAGTGCGACACAATCGACACAAGTCGATAAGCAATGTGTGACACAATCGACAATGTAAAAGTGTGCTCACAAGCGACACTAGTCGACCAACAACAAGATACATTTACAAACACCTATGCATGTATCATGTACAATGAACTATATACAGTTCGAAAAATACACCTACAACATCTATGTACAAGTGTAACTTCAACTCTTCTTTTCTAAGACCAACAGGTACATCAACCCAATAAACAACATGTGGGTGACAAGAGCTGAAATGAAAACATTGCTCCATGGCGAGATTTTGCAACAACAAAACAAAACATGCATACATCCAACGTTTGTATGTACAAAAGGAGTACGTCTTACTGTGTCAAGAAGTCCATCCACTTCTTACCAAGCCACTTCAATGGTGATTTTTTTTGCTGCAACTTTTCCTCATGTGAAACTTCCCTTTCCACATCAATAATGGAATCCGTGGTTCCACCTTTGCCAATCTTCTTCTCCTCTTGCTGCATGTGTGTGGGACGACGAGTTGGATGTAAAGTCCAACAATGAGAGACAACATGTCCCTTCTTTTGGCAGAAAGTGAAAATCTTATGCACCTTCTTTGAAGGTAGTCTTTGCTTCATCTGTTCCATGTATGCTTTCTTCCTCATCCAACATCTTGAAACATGATGATTAAATTGACCACAATATGTACAAGGAAACTTTCTTCCATGAAAGCATGTAAATTTTTCATGCCTTGTAGAAACACAATCAAATCGATCATGAGTAGATTTATACCTCTTATTCTTCTTTGCATGTTCATCCTTTTTGCCTCCATGAGGAGATGAACTAGTAGAGGCTTCAGCTTTCAATTGCATACTAACATCATCGTTCTTGTCTTGAAAACTGCCTAACATTGCATGCTTGCCATAAGCTACATGTCCACCATCTTCTTGCTGCAACAAAGGCTTAAAACAATGGAAATCATCATTGAAACAAATTTGACATATTTGCCTCATGGAACTTGAAACAAAAGTTCTCTTTGAATTAACCTCATATGCCTTCATGGCTTTTGAGTTTTTGCCATTAGATTGCACATAACCTAGTCCAAGATTCTTGGATCGTTCCTCAACAGAAATGGGTTCAATCATGCCCTGTGCATGCTTTCCTAATCCTTTGCCTTCATAACCCATCTTAATCATGAGCTTGGATCCTATTCCCCTTGTATGCTTTTCAAAAGATCCTACACATCTTTCTAAAGAGGAAACTGAAGACAAATCAGAATGGATTACCTCTTTCTCACACATGCTCTTGGTCAAAGCCTCTTGGGCTTGCTAAAGTTGCAACTCCATATCATGCAATCTTTGAAGAATTTCTTCCTTCTCCTACTTCATGGCCAACAATTTCTCATGAAGCATTGTGCTTTCTCTTCTATCCTCAAACAGGATCTGCACCATATACTTCAAGATAAGGAATTCACGCTTCATGTCCTCATCGAAGAACCTTGTGAAGGAGAAATCTTCACTTGTTGAAGTTTTCATTATAATATCAATGAACCAATTAACTTCCACAATGTTCTTAAAGCTTTTCAAAACAAATGACAAAGCTTTTCACCCAAATGTCTTTACAACCATCACATTCAAGAAACCAACAATACACAAATCATGTGAAAATCTTGTTGTGATTTTGAGGTCCTTTCGGGTAAGGAAAATATCTGCTATTCCTTTTTTTCTTCTCCAATACTTAGCTAATCAATGGCTATCCCCAAACTTCAGCAAACTCAAGCAACATGTAATTTGCAAAATAGTAAAGCAGCAAATCTTCAACACTGCTTAAAACACCTTTCAAGCTATACAATCAAGCTACTGTGATGTCAATCAAGCAAACCAAGTGCTCTGATACCAACCTGATCTGAAAATGGAATGTACTTGTTTAAGGGTGCAAGGTATCCATTTCCATTTATGTAAATGAGTGCACAAATACTCCAAGTTTAAATATGCAAATATGTGCACTTCTTATTTCTAATACAGAGATTGACTGTAGGGGCATTTACTGGATATGTCACCTCTAAAGAGAGGATGAGATCCAAAAGCTACCTGGCCCTCTACAAACTCTTCCTAAAGAAATAAAAAGTAAACACTCAAATTCAATTAAAAACAAGACCTTGCTTGAACTTGACATTATGCGGAATCTTAGCTTGAAGAGGTGTATGTATTTTCTTCTGTTTATGTGTTTTAAATTGATTTGTTTCAGTTGATATTAAACATATATATCATACATATAAGGCAGCAAATAAACATCACACATAACAGAAAATTTAATAAGGATTTCACCCCAATCTCGTGGGCTACGTCTCCTATGAGCTCCAGTCAACTAGACTTGGCTCTTTGGGATTATGGCTTGAATTATTTTACAAGTTCCACACTCAACTCCAAAAGGTTACTAATTGAACCTATGGGTTTAGAAAAACCATATAAATCCCTATCATGGCTATCCACTTTGTGCAGGCAGATCTTGGCTCCCTTGGACTTGATTCCTTCAGTAGATGCACTAAGCTTCCTTGAGCTTCTTAAGGGCACAAACTCCTTCAGAATGCTTCAAATGTCTATGAAACCTCTGCTACTATCTCTAGCACATATCTGACATAAACAAATGACTGTTCATTTGCTCAAAATGAGCACTGCATCCCCAATCTAGGCCTTCTCCCATGGATGGCTCTGGGCTACCTGAAACTTCTCTTCAGCATCTCGGCCTTTAGAAGTCTCCAAATGCTTCTAAAAACACCTTATTTGGATTCATAAGGTTCCTTACAACAGAAATAGGCTTTTGTTTCACCTCAAACAGATGAACCTAGCCTAGCACAGCTCAATCACTGAAATGTCCCTAGTGGCCCTGAAAGCTTCCCTGATGCTAAACAATGAGAAGAATGCCTCAACAGGAGAAACAAGCTGTAGAAATGGATTAAGAATGCTGAAAACCTTTAGGAATGACCTTCATTTCACATTCACTGGCTGCACACTTCCCAATGCATCTCCCAAACTGATTTCGCTCTAGTGTCTCTTGGAACTTCCACGAAGCAAAATCACCTTCAAATGACCTCAGATCACTGTGAAGCCTATGCAAATGGCTTCATAAGGTCAAAGAGACCCAAAATAAATAAATAAATTCGTCCAAAAAGGACTTTCCTAGCCAAATTTATGGCCATTTACTCCCAACTGCCAGTTTGTCCTAGAAAGACTTTAGCTAACTTTAGTTGGGGCCAGTTAGGGCCGCCAAATATGGTGGGCCCGCCCAAACTTGGCGCTCTCCGCCATTTTCTCTGCCAGTCATAACCGCGCCTTAGCTGCTGTGTTACCCGTGCATGTGAACGGGAGTGATTGTCGGCGGTTTTACCTTGGGTTTCACGCCAGAACTTTGGTTAATTGTTCATTTGGTTTAATGCAAACCCCATCGAACTATGAAATGTGACCACATATTGTGTATAACCATTACATCTGCGCGGTTTAGGGAATAGGTTCATGGTTCTGGGCTCTATGGTCATATGCATGGGGCTGGCCCCCTTGGGCCCCGCCCTTAACAAAATTCAAACTGTAACCTCAGTTTGTTCCGCAAATTTAAAAGGTCTGGTGTTTATGGTTCAACGGTAAAGTGTGGGAGTGTTATAAGGCAAGTTGCATGTTCAAACCTCTCCATTGCCAACCTTTTAACGTATGCCAAAAAACTTTTCTGATGTCATGATGATGTCACTTGGGCCACATGGCGGCCTCTGGACCTGCCACGTGGCAGCCTTCCATTTGTTTCCCAAAACAAAATATTCCAAAGAATATTCTATTTTAATTTTTTTTTGAAAAATTCAAAATTTCAATGTTATTGGGCAATTCTTCTTTTTGGCATAAATTTCTCATACGGTGATCATTTTCTGAACCGTTCATGGTGCTAGAATCAATAAGATGAGCTCTATCCGGTCGTTCAAGTTTGAACTAGTTCTGAGCACTTTCATTTTTGAGCATTTTACGACACTTGGCCCTGAGTTCCTAATCAGGTTCTTTCCCTACAACTACACTGGACAGCTCAACAAACTCGATCTTAGGTAATTTCTTATTCTGGTTTCATTTCCGCATTTCCTTTTTATGTCTCTAACCCTCTGGCTTCTTGGTGAGCAAGAAAATCTCTCTTATGGTGTTTCTGTTGGGAGAAACCCTCTGGTGTGAGTCTCGGCTCTCGTCCTCTGTCGCAGAGTCAGACCTTCTCCAGGTAAATCCCCACTCCGTTCTCAGTTAATTTGTTCACTGTATTATTGGTCTCATTGGCCCTACTTAACTGCTGCCCGGTTTTCGTGGTGGTGTGCTGGTCATTCTAGGGGAGCGCTGCTCCACAACCTCGTCCTTGGGAGTCTTCATAAGCTTAGGGAAAATCTAGGTAGGGTCTTTCCATGGCTGTATCTTTCCTTTACTTTCTCTATTTTTAGTTGGGTATGACCCTTGGGGTTTCACTTCCTCCATGTATTTGTGTAGTTTCAGGGGTTTTCATGCCCTTTTTGCTTGACTAGTCTGGGCCTGTAATTTGTGGTTTTCGGTCTTCGTGGGTTTCGGAACCCTCCACGGTTTTTGGATTATATAATTTGTACAATGAACTGTTAAATTGAAAATGAAATGAATGCAGAGGTGTGCTTGAATGCTGAATGAAAAGTACTTGGTTTTTTTTTGTTGAGGAAAGGAAAATGTATTGTCTATGTTGGCTTTGCCTTTGTCTGGTTTCCTGGTCTGAGATGCCTTTCAGTCACAAGATTTTGTCGATGTCATTCGGCTTCTTAATGAGTTATTTCACTATTTTGCTTTCACCACAATGTTTGAAACATTAATGCACAGGAAAATAAAAAATTGTCTTGCTTCCTTAATGACAGGTTCTAGATTCATTTGCTTTCATAGATATTCAAGAAAATTGTAAAATTACAAATTTTGTGTCCTCTCTTCTCTCTGGATGGCAGCCCCTTAATCAGGCTTTGGTTTTTCTTTTTCAATGCATTACTAGTAGTTTCTTACAGTTGAGGAACTGTGCCTCAGTTACCTTTCAGTTATCTAACAGTTTCTTTAAACATGATCTTAACTAAACCTATCTTTACTTGCTTGTCTAATTTTTAGAGAACAATGGTTGTGTTAGCCTTAATTTAAATAAAAAATAAATAAAACAGAATTCAAAATGTTTTTCTTTCTTTTCAGCAAAAATAAAAAACATTTCCTAGTTGTCGCCTTTTCAGTCGGATGCTCCTGCATTAGGCTCCCGGGGTAAATTAAACTCATGGCACCTGTCCATGAGGTCTTAAATAGAGTACCTGATGCTTTTTATTTGTCCAACGTCTAACCAAGAACTATCTTCAATAGGATGGCCCTTCCACTTGACTAGGTACCGCATTATTCTTTTCTTTGAGTTCGTCTGGCCACCTCGGTGTCTAGGATTTGTTTGATCTCTAAAGGCTTTGCTGGGGGCATCTTCCTAATCCACGAGTCATTCTCATTCTGGGTGTCCTGTGTTCTTCTTTCTGAACTGTCTTCTTCATTTGCCGCAATGTATGGGTACAGATTTTCCACATTAAAAAAGGGTGAGGTTCCTATACCTGGGGGTAACTGCAATTCATAAGCGTTCGCAGAAAATTTTCAAAGAATCTTACAAGGCCTAATTTTCTTCCATTTTAACTTCTTGCATTCGCCTTTAGGGAACCTCTCCTTGTGTAGGTGTGCTAATACCAGGTCCCCTACATTGAATTGTACCTCTCGCCTTTTCAAATCTGCTTTCTGTTTGTATCTTTGGCTGTTGTCTTGTAATTTTAATTTCACCTGTTCATGAAGATCGCTGATTGCCTTTGCGAAATCTTCACCATTAGCACTCCTGCACTCCAACTGACCCAAATACCACAACTCATGTACTCCAAGTGGTTGCATTTCATATAAGATCTGGAAAGGACTATTGCCCGTGCTTCTGTTGGGTGAATTATTATAAGAAAATTCCTCTTGTGCAAGCACACAATCCTGTTGTTGAGAATTTTCTCCAACCAAACTCCTTAATAGATTTCCCAGACTTCGGTTCACCACTTCGGTTTGGCCGTCGGTCTGCGGATGATAAGCTGAGCTAAAGTTCAGTTTGGTGTCTAATTTTTTCCATAAGGTCCGCCAAAAATGACCTATAAAATTAACGTCTCAGTTGGAAATAATAGACTTCGGCAAGCCATGTAATCTGACTATCTCTGTGAAGAACAAATGTGCTACATGTGTGGCATCACTGGCTTTCCTGTACGGAATGAAATGTGCCATTTTGGTGAAACGATCCACCACCACCATGATGGAATTGAATCCCCGTTGTGTCTTCGGTAGACCTAAGACAAAGTCTAAACTGACTGAGTCCCATGGTCTGCTTGGAATAGGTAAGGGCGTATACAACCCTGTGTTCTGGCTATGTCCCTTTGCAAGCTGACACACTTTGCATCTAGTCACAAACCTCTGTACATCTCTATGTGTCTTCAGCCAATAGTAAAAGTGGCTCAACTGATCTAATGTCTTGTCTATGCCAAAATGCCCAGCTAAACCTCCATTATGATTTTTCTAGATTAAGTTCTCTCTCATAGAAAATTTCAGAATACACAGTTTCCCTCCTTTGAACAACAACCCTTCTTGCATATTATATTCCAACCATGAACTGTTATCTCTCAACAATGGATTTTGGCAAGCTTCATAGGCTCCTTAAAATCTGCATCTGTTTCATACAAGTCCTTAAGATGTTTGAATCCTAATAATTGTATCGTACTTTCCTGTAGGATCAAATTCCTCTGGCTTAATGCATCTTCCACTTTGTTGGCTTAACTGCTGATGTGTTTCAACACAAATGTAAAACTCTGCAGGTACTCCACCCACTTCGCATGTTTATGGTTCAGCTTATGCTGCTGCATAATATACTGTAATGCAAAATTGTCTGAAAATAAGACAAATTCATTGGCCAATAGATAATGTCTCCAATGCTTTAGCGCTTGAACCACTACATAAAATTCTTTGTCATAAGACGTGTACTTCTGCCTACTTTCATTTAGTTTCTCACTGAAATAGGCTACTGGCTTGTCTTCTTGGCTGAGTACTACACCAATGGCTATTCCACTGGCATCACAACGAACTTGAAAAAGTTTGTTAAAGTCTAGTAATCTCAAAATTGGTTTTTCAGTAATCTTTCTTTTGAGTAGCTGAAAACTTTTCTCTGCCGATTTTGTCCAATGAAAACGCTGATTTGCCTTCTTAATGGTGTCCACCATGGGTGCACAAATCCCACTGAATTTTTTTAATAAACTTTCGATAAAAACTCGCCAATCCATGAAAACTCCATACCTCAAACAAACTTTTGGGAGACGACCAACTAACTATGGCTACAACCTTTTCCAGATCCATTTTTAGTTCATTCTCAGAAATCACAAATCCCAAATAAATTAATTCTTTTTTGAAAAAAGAACAATTCTTCAAATTTATCAGTAATCTATTTTGCTGCAATTTTTCCAATACATACCTCACATGTTGAAAATTCTCTTCCTTCGTCTTGCTAAATATAAGTATATCATCCAGATATATAATCACAAATTTTCCAATGAATTCCTTCAGCATCTCGTTCATCAAACACATGAACGTGCTGGGGGCATTGCTCAATCCAAATGGCATAACCAACCATTCATATAAGCCTTCGTTAGTCTTGAAAGCTATCTTCCACTTGTCACCTTCTCGAATCCTAATTTGGTGGTAGTTGCCTTTCAAGTCTATCTTTGAAAAGTACGCTGCTCCACTCAAACAATCCATCATATCATCCATCCGAGGTAAAGAAAACCTGTACCTGATAGTGATTTTGTTAATTGCCCAAGAATCAGTGCACATTTGCCACTCACCTCCTTTCTTAGGAGCTAAAACAGTCAGAACTGCACAAGGGCTTAAAATTTCCCGAATCAGTCCTTTATCCAACAACTACTGCACCTACTTCCTGATTTCTTCATTGTCCTTCGGACTCATCCAGTAAGCAGCTTTGTTTGGAAAATTGGCTTCTGGAATAAAATCAATATGGTGACTAATGCTTCGCTTTAGTGGTAATTTTTCCGATAGATCGTCTACCACAATATCACTAAAATCATGCAGCATGCCCTGTATCTCTTTAGGTAAGTCAGTGATTTCAGTATGGATCAATACTGGTTTTGACCTTCACAAAACTACATATTTTACCTCATCATCCTCCATCTATTGTAGAAACTCTTTTCCACCTAACAGTAATGCTTTTGTCCCACTAGTTTCTGCAACATCCTCTTCCTTCATGGGCACTAGCGTATGCTTTATCCAATATTTAACAAACTTGTAACAATTTGTTTCCCTATCATGGATGACCTTCCTATCATACTGCCATGGTCTTCCCAATAGAATATGGCACACATCCATAGGCATGATATCACAAGTCACCTTGTCCTTGTACTTGCCAATATGAAACTCTACTTCGCACTGCTCATCAACCAACAGTTGGTGACCTTTCTGCAACCAAGACACCCTATATGGAGTTGGGTGCTTCAACTTCTTCAAACTCAATTTCCACACCATTTCAGTAGCCACTAGATTATCAGTACTTCCACTGTCTATGATTAATTTGCAGCATTTCCCATGCGACTTGCACACAGTCCGGGACAATGCTTTCCTCTGTGTCTGATCAACAACTTCCTTAGTTGGTTTCAATAATACCTTGTTCCACACCAAGGCTTCCCCGGTTTCAGGCATATTTTCCACCTCCTGTGGTCATGTCTCCGCTTCATCGTGCTGAGAAACATATGCTCCCTTCTCTCCAGTTTGTTCATTTTCAGGACATTCGAAGGACCTGTGTCCCCACTTGTGACACTTGTAACACTGATAGGCATTTCCTCTGCCTCTGCCATTACCTCTTCCTCACTGGTATGAACTTCCTCCTCTGGTTTTACCTTCCCTTTCAGCCTGTCCCAAAGTCTTCGAACTACTACCCTCTTCATTGTTGTTGGTAGTTCTACCTCTGCCAAAGGATTGTCCCCTACCTCTGCCAGAACCACGTCCTCTTCTGGCATTCTGTTTCCTAGCAATATTTTCCTCCACCTTCAAAGCACTCTGATAGGCTTCCTCTATGGTCTTAGGGGAAAGAATACTAATTTCATCTAGAATCTCCATCCATAGACCATTTACAAACCTCGATGTCTTTTCAGGGGTATCTTCAACATAACCAGTTCTCAGGTTTACTTTATAAAATTCTTCAGTATATTCCTTTATGGTCATCATTCTTTTCCTCAGGTTCTGTACTTGTCTATAAAGGGCAATTTGGTAATCCTGTCCCATTTTTTAATCAATGGTTTGTTCAATCTCCTCCTTTCTGCCTATACATTTTCCCACCATAGTGCTGCATGTCCCTTCAACTTGGTGACAACAAAATTGATCTTCTTGTCTTCGATGATTTCTTCATATTCAAAATATTTATCTAGCTCACTTATCTAGTCTAACAATTCCTCTATGGACAAACTGCCATCATAATTAGAGAGCTCCGGTCTTGGCTTGATACAAGCCAACAAAACTGACCTGAATAGTTTAATCTCTGGTCCTTCTTCATCTAACCCATCCATTGTGGTTGTGCTTTCCTCCGCATTGTCATTCCCACCTTCTGAATCTCTACGCCTTCCTGCTTCCACTACTTCCAAACATGTAGTTAAAGTCCTAATTTCTTCTCGTAACCCTTCATCTGCTACTCTTCTGATGGCTCTACCTTGACCACTTCTTCCAACCTCCATCTTTACTGAGAGAAAGGAACAAACTACTCTGATACCAAAAATTGGTGGAAATCCCGAGAAGGGACACGTAGCAATGACCGTTTAACTCTTATTGTTTTTCAAATTAAACAGTGGAAGGGTTTTGGTGTGAGGTTTTAATGCAATTTATGTTTTTGGCTTTCCCTTCATACTGGCCTTGGGTTTGTAAACACGGTCTATCACACCTGTAGAGGGTATTTGGAATTCATTCTTGCATTTTCCGTGGTTTGGTTCGGCTCTGTGGGTGCGATGTGCCTTCGATTGGTTCTTGTGATGGTTGGTAAGTGTTGTGCCTTCGCTTGCTCCCTGTGGTGGTTTACTTTGCTGGTTCTTGGAGGTTTTTAGATCATTTTTCCACCTGCAAGTTGTTTCATCTCTATCACCCAACTCATGCTCTGTCTCTACTCTATTTGTGATGATTGTTTTCTTGATGTTTGGTTTGGTGATGATCTGGCTCTATGTAACCACAGGTTCTTTCCTTGCTAGTACACTGCACGGCTCAACAAACTCGATCTCAAGTAATTTCTTGTTCCGGTTTCATTTTTGCATTTCCTTTTTATGTCTCTAACCCTCTGGCTCCTTGGTGAGCAGGAAAATCTCTCTTATGGCATTTCTGTTGGGAGAAACCCTCTGGCATGAGTCTCGGCTCTTGTCCTTTGTCATGGAGTCAGACCTTCTCCAGGAAAATCCTCGCTTCCTTCTCGGTTAATTTATTCACTATAATATTGGTCTCGTTAGCCCTACTTAACTACTACCCAATTTTTGTGGTGGTGCACAGGTCATTCCAGGGGAATGCTGCTCCACAGCCTCGTCCTTGGGAGTCTTCGCAGGCTTAGGGAAAATCTGGGTAGGGTCTTTTCGTGGCTGTATCTTTCCTTTACTTTCTATGTTTGTAGTTGGGTATGACCCTTGGGGTTTCACTTCCTTCGTGTAGTTGTGTAGTTTCACGGGGTTTCATGCCCTTTTTGCTTGACTAGTATGGGCCTGTAATTTGTGGTTTTCAGTATTTGTGGGTTTCAGAACCCTCCACAGTTTTTTTAATTATATAATTTGTACAATGAACTTTTAAATTGAAAATGAAATGATTTCACACGTGTGCTTGAATGCTGAATGAAAAGTACCTGGTTTTTTTTGTTGAGGAAAAGAAAATGTATTGTCTATGTTGGCTTTGCCTTTGTTTGGTTTCTTGATGTGAGATGCCTTTCAGTCACAAGATTTTGTCTATGTCATTCGGCTTCTTAATGAGTTATTTCACTATTTTTCTTTTGCCACAATGTCTGAAACATTAGTGCACAGGAAAATAAAATATTGTCTGGCTTCCTTAATGACAGGTTCTAGATTCATTTGCTTTCATAGATATTCAAGAAAATTGTAAAATTACAAATTCTGTGTCCTCTCTTCTCTCTAGATGGCAGCCCCTTATTCGGGCTTTGGTTTATCTTTTTTCAATGCATTACTAGCAATTTCTTACAGTTGAGGAACTGTTCCTCAGTTACCTTTCATTTATCTAACAGTTTCTTTAAACATGCTCTTAACTAAACTTATCTTTACTTGCTTTTTTAATTTTTAAAGGACAATGGTTGTGTCAGCCTTAATTTAAATAAAAACAAAAATAAAATAGAATTCAAAATGTTTTTCTTTCTTTTCAACAAAAATAAAAACCATTTCCCAGCGGTCGCCTTTTCAGTCGGATGCTCCTGCATCAACAGAGAATAGCTACTAGCTTTGTGGGGAGTCATTTTATATGCCAAGCAGTTTGCCATTGACTAGATTGATGTCTTTGGAGACTCTAAAGTGATTATTAAGTAGGTAAATTGGAGAAATATTTTTATGTCTTCCGAGATCTTTAATTGGATAATCAAAATTCGAATTTTTATTAAGGATTTTAAGAGGATCTATCCTTCACTCATATCTATAGAGAACAAAACTATGTGGCAATTTTTTTATCAAAAGTAAGGTGCAGTATTGATTTGGGCCTCATCATGTTTTCTATTTTTTAAGGAGGAGCATTTCGACGATATAGGAACATCAAAATACGAAGGATTATAATAGTTTTCTTTCCTTTAGTTGTATATAGATTTTGAATATGTATTTGCATATATATTACTCTCTTTTGTAGATTCATGAGACTTGTGGAGAGAATAGAAAAAAGTTTTTTTTTGTGTTTTGAATAAACATGAAGTATAAAATCGATATAAAAAGAGGAAAGAAAGAAGAGATAGATAATAGATCATAAAGCGGCAAATGACAAAAATCAGAAGGGATAGGATTGCGACAATGGGAAAATAAAGTAGAAAATCAATGTAAATGTAACTTTTTTTAATCAAAGTAAATTTGTTTTTTATTTTTGAAAAAAAGGAGTGGCACAATGGTTAGATCAAAGGGTGTTGTGCACACACATTACAACATGGATGTACAGGTCAAAATTATGGTGAATCTTGGGAGTATAAATTTGTTGATAGAATTTTGCACTGCCTTCCTTCACATCATGTTTATGGAATTTTTAATGCAACCCTTTACGCTAGTGTTGTGGTTGAATTCAAGTTGAAGTTTAGAGAAACCCTTTACACTAGTGTCTGGAAGAGATGGTGCAAATCATACTTTACTGTTGAACGCAGATTTGAGAATACAATAATTGTGTTTACTACAGGGTTGAATTTTCCTAACCATGCGAATATAAGTCTTATTTTTGACAAAAGCACACATTGGTGGACAAGTGAAGCCTGCATCCAACACTATTGGGAAAAGATTTTCCCATGATGACTCTATTGGCTTCTCATGTGATGCATTTCCTTTGAAAAATATATTTTCAAAGGCAAAGCATCCCCTGCAGTGACAGAGAGGTGCAAGTCTACGTTGTTGGAGGATTTTATGGACAATATAGACCATATTATATCAAATAATAAGGATAAGCATAAAAAGAATAGGGCTTGTTCTGCACTGTTATGGCTAGTTTGAGTGACTCATAAATGTGATGGAAAAGTGTTTGGAAGGTCTTGAAGAGAATGATGAAATTGGAATGGAGAATAATAAGAAGGGCTTAAAACACATAAGAAATATCTTCACATTCTTTAGAACACAACCTGCTATTGGTTTACTTAATGTTGTTGTGATGGTGATGAAAATCGAACCGTGGGATATCCTCTATGGTACCTTCCAAGAGATCAACAAACAAGAAAGGAAAATGACTAAAAATTTTCAATTAAGGATTTTACATTCTTAGGCTTTCAAGACTTCCTAGATTTTTTTAAAAGTCACATTTCTCAGTTTCCTAAACAAATAGTTAAAAACCTTGTTATGCATAATCAGGAAAACTCATCGTTATATTGCAAAGGACCAACTCTTAGAATTTTTATCACAAGATACATGGGACCTTGGCAATAATACAATGCTCATTAGAGAAGGAATCAATGTTATTTTGCATAAGCAGTTCCCTTCAATTAGATTTGAGCTATCAAGTAGTTATGATCACGGGGAAATCATGAATTATATTAGGAAATTCCAAAATTATTCTGAACGAAGGAAGACAAGGGATTCTACTGCATTAGTGGCAAGGAGCAACATAAGTGATCAATCAAGCATGAGTTCAGCTATTTCTAAAAGGTGGACATATGAGCCTGTATAGATGGTTGGAGCATCACATGACCAGTTCAGTGCCTACTAAAACCACCTATGCTATCAGATCTAGAGGAGTGATCACACTGGGATCATGTTTTTTCTCCCACACTTGGTCCAATTCTAAATTGGCTGGACGGAAAAGGGATCCGTTTTAATTTTCTGTCTTATTAATAATGACAAAAATTAAAAGACTTTGTACATGTAATTTGCCTAAGTAAGCTTTGTTTTACCATTCAGGCAATTGCGTAACGATATGCATTTTTTTGTAACAACGTCTTTGTATAAAATGTTTTTGTCTGAGAGGTTTTTTTGTATTGTTGGAGAGTTATTGTTGACCTTGAATAATAAGCATTCCAATCCTTTTCCCCGTGGATTTTTCCTTGACAATCTGTCAGGGTTTTACCATTCTAAATTTGAGTTTATGTATATACATTCAGTTTCTGGTTCTTGTGCATATTTTTTCTTTCTTGTCTAATAAATTATGGGTTCAATATACCAACAAGTGGTTTCAAAGCTCATGGCGTCTATGGACGTATGAAGAGCCTGGTGTACTAAATAATAAAAACCCTATTGAAGGCAATATTTGTGGTACATGCTTCATGTAGATCCATTGTATAGAGGCGAAGAAGAGCCCATCGTTTCCTACAAAAGATGTGTTCTATGTAAAGACAATCAGGCTCAACAAAAAGGAACCAAAAGGAAGTCAAGTTCAATTTTTCTTGAAAGATGATCAATGTGGTTGCAAGCTCATGCTATGGGTGTATGTGAATTATACCAAGTCGTCGAACGAACTTGGGTGTAGCTGTTGAAAGAATTTGTTGACACTATCAATGCCAAGGGAAGTTGGACTGTAAAAAAGAGAGAGGAGCATCTCAGTAGAGTTCTAGAATTATCGTTTTTGGAGAAGCACATAAAGAGGCTTGCCACAGTAAATGATGGTAATTTGAGCCCGTAATTAATCAATTAGAAAAGAAAAATTCGCATGAAACATGAAACTAATTCACATAAATAGACACAAGAATTTACATGGTAAAACCTAATAGCTTGTTAAGGAAACCTCCTTGAGGCAAGGGATTGGAATTCTTATTATTCAAGATCAACAATGACTCTCTGTTGGCATGAAAGAGCCACCAGGGGGAAAAGACCATGGGTTCGGGCACAGAGGGCCAACAATGGACCGGTGTAGTCTAGGACAATGCCAACATTTTCACCTTACCCAAAGTGTAAGGAGTCTTGCCCAAGGCATGTCACGACTGGAAGTAGGAAGGTTCAACATGGGGTAAAGGGAGCACCCATCGAGGCATCATCCAATAAAAAAATTATATCCATTACACGCGAAACATAGATAACAACATAAATACATGCATTTGATGGAGCATTTCATTTTTTTAGAAACTCATCACACCAGGGGATCCATACATATCATGATTTGCAACCAGTCTAGATTTCTTTCTATTAACTTAATAATAAAACATTACAACATATCTTTGGCATTCACCACTAGAAACTACAAGGAATACTTGGATCAGATCCATGAGTTTGATCTCGACCTCAAGGGCCCAGTTCGCATGGACTCCTGTGTCCTACTACTCTTCTACCGCAACCATATATATGCCCACCAACTCCAACAACCTTGCTAACCATCCCATTAACCAACCAAGCTCTCTTCTTTTCTGGCCCTCTACTTTTATATTCATTTCTGCTGCCTAAACTGACAGTTCTTGCTCGACTACTATTTCACCTTCCCACCCACTCGGCTGCCTTTATCTTTCGTTGCCACCTTGCCACAACTCTTGCGCAACTACCTGTTCCTGCCTTGTTGTCCAGATGACTCTTCCACAAGTTAACTGTTGCTGCCACCTGTTTCCTTCTCATCCTTCGGTCAGCCAAAATTGGTCAAAGCCTTTTTAAAATTAAATGAAGGCCCCAACAGGCCCCGACCACAATCCTCTAACTCATCCTCGAGTCAATTCATTTTGACCTTGGTCGTTTTTGCTGGTATTTCCATTGGCTCTACGGGTGGTGGTTGTATTGTTAAATGCACTGGTTCTACTGATGGCTAGTCTAGTGCTTCTTTTGCCTCAACGATTGCTCGCGAAGTGGCATCTATCTCTACTACACTTTCCTGCCTCTGAGGTTCCCCCATTCCAAATGAAGGCTCCAACTCTGGAACAGTGGTTGTTGGGTGCGGGATCCCCCAAGGCAAGTTTTGTGGCTTAAAGCTTAGATTTTGACCAAATCCGATGTAAGGACTCCACATTTTGTGGGCGTGGAGCGCGAAGATTGTAAATGAGTCATAGGGTTGTCGGCCCTCATTTTTTTAATGTAAATTCTGCTTTAGAAATCTACCCATTGTTTGGGGACCATGGGATTGTATAAATAGAGTGAGGCTCTAAGTTGTAAATTACCGAAGAAGGAAGGGAAGTGAAAGTAATAGATGGAGAATTGAGTCTTATCTAAGTGTAGAGTCGAGTCTTCAGGTCATAGAGTAGGAGAAGGCTCTGCAGCTGAGTGCGTAGAGCCCTAGTAGTCCACAACTGACGGCGCAGACCCCTGCAGCTGAGTGCGTAGGGTGAGTCGAGTTTGTAACCTTTGGAGAAGTAATAAAGAGAAGTTTTACATAATTTCTGTGTATCTTTTTCTTGTTTTGTGCATTGAATGTATCTGATATAAATTGCATTTCTGTTGTTTATATGATGCGTGAAATTATATAAATGTGTTGATAAAGTGAATATAAGATTCAGTATCTATTTATGTGAAGATAACTAACTGTTATAAGAAGATAAGTAAGATCCACGGTATAACTTGGAGAAGTAGCATAGATTGCTGCTAGGGTAGCGCGAAAATCACCTCAACCCCTGGTTAGGGTTGCACGAAGGCGATTATGGCCGATCGCGAAGGTCTTGCAGGACAACGTGCGAAGTGACCTGTGTGAAGGTATTCACAGCTGGACTAAACCGACCCCTCAGACATCTCAAGGGTGTGGAAACTTGGTTCCAGCATCCCTCCATAATGCTTTGGGTGAGACCTCTGTCCACACTCTGCAGGCTGCTGCCGAGAGGGCCAGTAATACAGGGATTTGTTTGGCTAATTAACTCTGAACTTGGGTCAAGCCCCATCAAGTGTAGTCGATCATTGGATTCAAAGAGATCACAATGCTACGAGGTGAGACTCCTTGGGATTTGGATCAGAGATTGAAGTGCACGATTCGAGAAGATAATATGACTTTAATGGATGGACAACACCGTGAATGGTTTGTAGCATCGCTAACGCTGCATTTGAGGAATTCACTGTCACCATAGAGGTTAACGACTCAGGCAGAGGCCTTGGAGATCATGATGAGGCTGCATGAAACCCTGATGCAGGATCATAACTTGGGAGTTCAGCAGATGCACGTGCAGTTGAAAACTTATGCCTTGAGATGCAGAGTTTGAAACAAGATAGGACAACCCGACGAGAAGTGCGCGAAGAGGTGTGGTGGGTAAAATGCAAGGGTTAGGGTCATGATAAGGACCACTGCCCTGTGTTCATGAATTACCTCGTAGGAGGAGGATCGATGCCATTAAGGCCGGAAGCACAAGCAGGACCTAGCGCGGCACTTGCTTTGTGTTGTGTGATTTGTAAGATAGGAGTGTTACACTAAAAAATGTCACCATGGCTATTTACAGTCGGTATGGCTCAATCAACAGTCATACTACCCTTTTTGAGCAAGTCTTATGCCTCTACTATTCATATCAAACTCCAAGAAATAGAGAAAGTCTTTATAAAACATGTTTATCTCTGGGTACGCAGGTTCTCTCAAGCCTTGCCTGCGGGTACGCACCTTTTGTTCATAAGTTCTGCGTCCAAGGACGCTCTGTATCTAAAGGGGCAGGTGCGTCCCTCTGAAAAGGTTAAAATGCGCGAGTTTTATCTTCAAAAACTTACTTGTGGTCACTTCTAGAGCTTTCTAGAAGGTTCTTGGATGAGTATTGAGCGCCTCCAGATGGTTCATGCACTCCTATCAAAGAGGAACTTATCCCATCAATAAGGGAGTGATCCCACCCAAAGAGGGGACTATCCCATTGATGGTGGACCTGATTAACTTCCTCTTGAGCACTATAAAAAGAGGCATTGAGCCAGAAGGAAGAAGGTTGAAAGCTATAGATTTCTAAGGGTAAATGCTGCAGGAATTAGGACTCCAATTTAGAAGCTTGTGAGGAGAGATTGTCACCCTTACTTGTTCTATTTGGAAGTGGGTGAGCTTTGTCAAAGTAGAGGAAGACTCTTGTGGACCCTGGAAGGAGCTTGCACAACACCAAGGCTCAGGTTGTAATGGTTCCTTTTGATTACCTTTAATGCAAATTGGTCCATTCTTCTCAATAACTTGTTGTTAATGGGTTATTTCATGTACTCCTTGGTCTATGTGTTGAATATGCTTTGTTTTATGTTATAATCAGGTGCTATTTAATTGTTTGACTGTTGGTGATTGCAGGTTTTGGAGAAAGGGAGGAGCTCATCCGGATCAACAAAGCTTGGACTTCTACAACAGCGTTTGGACAGAGGTAAGAACGAAACACTTGATTTCTCATATCATAATGTATGTTTAGAGAAGGATAGCTCCAGTTTGTTTTGTTTTTCATTAGAATGTCTTAGACTTCTAGGAAGGTCAGCTGTGTCCGCACCCTTGACTGATTCCGTGTGACAAATTGGCGACTCCACTGGGGATAGTTTCCATTGATGAGAAGAGTTTTTTCTTTTGTTTGAACTTTGCTTTGAGAAAATTGATTTATTTTTCTGGTTTTGGCTCTGTGATCTTGTCTCTGGGTGGGTTAGCTTAGGATTAGTTTTCTTGAGTTTTTCAGTAGGACGCACCCTCTGAGTGCTGCACAGTGCGTCCCTGGACGCGCTTTTGCTGTGTGCACAGAGCGGGCCCGCACCTATGCTAACGGGTTGCCTGCGTCCCCTGCCAAAATTTAAGAAAATTCCACTTTTTTCCTTTTTTGCTCTTAGATTTTGTTTTTTCTTAGTTTTTTCTGCCCAGATTCATCAGTCCCTTGTCCAGAATCTTCACCTGAACTGGTTTCATTAGCATTAAGTGTTTTAGTGGATTTCGTCGAAGTGTAAGCCCTAGGGTTTGATTTTGAGTAGGTCTTGTAGTGACTTTAGCAGTAGGAATTGTCAAGCCTTAGATTTCTCTGGTTTTGTCAACTTTCTAAGAAGTCAGACCTGTTCTAAAAGTCTACCTGTAGAAGAAACTTACCATTAAGTTCTCTTTTGGGCCATTTTCGAAGTGCTTGTTATTTAAGTCTTGAATTCCATTTTACGAAAAGAACAAAAAGATTTGAGTTTTGTTTTGGCTAGTCTTTTGATTCTGCATTAGCTAGCCCTTGATTTGATTTTGATCAAGTAAAACATCCTAGAATCGTCTTTGTGAGCTTTTGCCTTGATAGGTTTATTTAGAGTAATCTCTCTTTTGATTTGTTTGTGAGTCAAGTTTTCATAGTTTTATAGCTTTTGAGATTGTTTTTTGTTAAAGGTAGGTTTACATGCTTTATTGAAAAGAGAAAATACAAAAATATCTCCTTTGAAAAAGTTTTGTTTCAAGTAGCTTTGAAAGTTTTGAAAGAAAAAGAGTTTTTCGTGCAAGTAAAGAGTGGTTATGTTTGTGTGCTTGAAAGGAAAAAGAGAATTGTTTCTTTGATTGTCTTTTCTAAGGAAGTTGTTTTCTCTAAAAATTGCATTCTCTCAACTCTCTTAGTTAAAGATTTTCATTGAAAAAGCAAAAGTAGCATAGATCATCTTAGGTGCATCTTTATAGTGGTTGGAGTCGAGTCTATACACCATTGGTTTCACTTCCATTACCTTGTGACTTTAAAGAACAACCTTAAAAGTAACGCTTAAAGTAAAATTGAACTAGTAACTTTTATTTTCTAGGGCTCTGAAGCACCAACATAGCTTAGGCTAGTGTCTTGGAGTAGGTGAGTACTTAACTCTCCAAGGCAGTAAAACCAAACAAGTAGTCGATCTTGTGATAGAATCAAATCCAATTGTTACATTTACACTCTGGGAAAGCTCCTCTTAAAGGAGAAGCACGAGCTCGTGTCCGAACCAGTGAGGGGATCATTCCCCCCTCGTTGGGAACGACGCCAGACAGTACGTATTACAAACGGTAAACCTCAGATTAACCATTGTCGAGGAGCCAGGGGTCACTTATCGGTAAACCTTGGATTACTGTCAAGGAGCCGGTAAGGGGATTGAGCTTGCTACTCTTCCCTTGCGTGCTGTCGGAGTTTAGACTATTCCCCCAGGTGTACTTGTGGCCATTGGTAACCTTAGTGACCATAATCTCTAGGATTCTACCCAAGGTGACGGTGGAGGGAAGGTCCCACTATACCTGGAGCAGACGTCAGCTATACTCACTTGGATTTTCTGGGGGGTTCACTTCACTCGAGACGGTTAAAGTGGAGGAACTTGGTCCAGTCTATTCATTAAGCAGGTTGTCGGTGTAACTGTTCCACCCGCCATTTCTGTACTGAATCCTGCGAGGTTGGACCTAATCACCAACTAGCGCTTTTGGTCCGGAAGATACTGTTTGTGTTTGGTTTGATGCCCTAGATTCTTTAGGCGTGTGATTCAAATTTGTTTGGTTCTTTAGAGACTTTAGGTGGTTTGATTTGAAATTTTATTTTGTTTTCGTGTGTAGTAGTTAAAAGTTTTTAGCTGTGGTGGAATTACCGAGACAGTCCCGTAGAATTCGGGGCCAGTCTCCTGAAGTTGTTTCTGTGGCCGAATTTTTGAGAAGATCCCGTAGACTTAGGGGTGAACCTCCTCGAGACGACCCCAGTAATTTAGAAGGTTTAAAGGTCCTTGTAACTCCTCCTAGTGGCAGTAGAGTAGGTTCACCTGAAGAAGGAGAATCTTCCTTGGTAGTCCATCCAGATTACCAAAGTTTAGAGACAGGTTATAATCCCGAAGCTGTTACAGTTTCTGAACTTGTTGGTAGTTTTTCGTCTGCTAGTGATACAGGCGAAGAACCAGTAATATCCGAACCTGTTACTCTGACTCCTAGTGTTCCTGATTCACCGAGAATAGAAAGAATTATCACCGAAAATATTCCTGTTGGTTTGATTGCTATAGAAGAACTTGTTCCAGAGGAAGAAATAGGCGTCTCTGATCCTGAAGATAAAATTACCCTTGATCTAAGGGAGCGTGAATCTATCTTTTACAGTCCTCCTAGAAGTACTACTTGGTACCTTTCGTTAACCAATTATTTAGACAACTTTGGTTTTTCCACACCTCGAACTCCTTTTCCACCTGGAGGTATTCATACTCCTGTAAATATGTCTGGTCAGTCATCTGTGTTTACACAAAGTCCTGAATCTTTTTTACATGGTGGTCCTTCTGTTCCTACTGGGTATCAATCTCTTTCTGGTACCTTTGCGGGAGCATCTCCTCAACCCAATGATCATGGGTTATTAGTTGGAAACAGTGGTAATGTACCATTGAGTGTAGGAGACATTTACATGATGTCAGGTTCGGTTCCCGTTACTCAACCTCAAGGTGGCCAATTACCGCCTGGGGGGCAGCCTTCGTTAATGCCTGGGGGGCAACCTCAAGGTACTTCATTCGTGTCTGGGGGGCAACCTCAAGGTCAGTACGCTCCTATGGGGAAATACATACCTCAAGGTCAACCCCAGCCTCAATATGTACCCCAAAGTCAACCTCAGTATCAACATCAACCTCAAGGATGGCAACCTCAAGGATGGCAACCCCAAGGGTATCAACCTCAAGGATACCAACCTCAAGGTCAAGGTCAACCCCAATACCCGTATTTACCTCAAGGTTATCAACCTCAAGGTCAATACTCAGGTCAAAGTTATCAACCACCTCAAGGGCAATCATATGGGACTGCACCTTACAATTATCAATCCTATCCTCAATCTGGCTATGGATCTCAGTACCCTCAACCTGTTATGGGTCAATACCCTGGAATGTTAGTGTGGGATCCGTCACAGGGTCAACAGATGTTGCAGCCAAGTATACAGTCGGTACCTCAAGCAGGACAACCTGTAGTTCCTGGTCCACCCCAGCAACCGCAACCTGTCCAGTCAAGTGTTCAGACCCCTGTAACTTCGGTAGTTACTCAGCCGCCAATTGCACCTAGTACTCCATCTCAAACGGCTGCAGCAACTACCGCTACATCTACCATACTTACTTCTGGAGTATCGACGGCTCCGGTTTCTACTGTCCCTGTAACCACTCCTCAGACATCTGTACCATTGTCTGGATCTACGATTCAAACCACAGTCCAGATGCCTGTAGGCCAACCTGGTATAAGTACGGTTGTTACTACTCAACCTCAATTTGTTCAACCTCCGTACCAGGGACAGTATCAACCTGGGCAAGCTGTCCAACAACCGGTTTACCAGTATCAACCGTATCCTGGGTACACTTATCAACAACCTCAGCAACCCCAGTACGGTCCGGTTAATCCTGGTTTTCCAGGAGGATATAATATCCCAAATGCGACTCCTGTTCCTAGTTATCCTGGATATCCTCCTCCTGGGGCCGGTATTGTGACCCAAAATTTTAGAGATCCTAACCGACAGTTACCGTTTATCGCAACTTTGGATTTACCAGACTTGACGCGCCTAACGAACGATCCAATTCAATATCTTCTGTTCTGGCCGCCAATGCCAAATAAGTTGCCCAGCGATATACCCAAGTTCGAAGGTAAGTCTGGAGAGGATCCGTCCAATCACGTAATGACTTACCACCTCTGGTGTGCTTCAAATTCCATCTCGGATGATTCGATCCGCTTACGTCTTTTCCAGCGTACACTCATTGGTCTCGCGGCCAAGTGGTACATTGAGTTGCCACGGGCCTCTTTTTACAATTTTAGCCAGTTAGCTACCTCGTTCTTAACTCATTTTCAGTTACCAGTCAGATACGATAACGGTACAAAGTTATTAACTTCACTAAAACAATCAACCTCCACGTATATTTCAGATCACATTCATGAGTGGAGACGTCGAAGAAGGCTAGTGAAAGTTTTTATCCCGGACCAAATCTTAGCTGAATGGTTTGTTAAATCATTATTACCAAGAATTACTGAAGATGTAGCTAAGGCCGGAGTAGTTATTGAGGAGCAAGTCATTGCTCAGGCACAATACCTTGACTTAGTTTACACGCAGTCGGGTACATTACACGAGAAGATTCCGGATCTTCCAAAGTCGAACCAAATCGCTGCTGCTCCTTCGGGATCTCATGCCGCTGATGGTATGATTGGTATCATGACTACAAAGAGCAAGAAGAAGTCTTCCAAGGCTTCAACTACTCCTATTATCACTTTGCCCGATTCCCCGACAGGAGAGTCTTCTCCTGAACTTACCGCCGATATTCACGCTGTAGTGTCATCTACGGCCAAATCAAAAAACGGTGGAAAGAAGAAAGGAAAGAAGAAGGCTAAAGCAGACAAGGCTCCAAAGGAGAAAACTGAAAAGTCGGAAACCAATGACGAAAAGCGCAAACCTCGATATCCTTGTCTTATTTGTGAAGAGGATCATTTTACAAGAGATTGCCCTCATCGGGCCGAGGTAGTGAAAATAGTCAAAGGTTCTCCCACTCCTACTGTGTTAAAAAATCCATTTCCAGAGCAGGAGAATAAGATGATAGGTTCTTCTTCGAATGCCAGTGAAGAACCCATTTTGATGATGTCTCATGTGAGGATTGCGACTCGATCGCAAGATTATGGTAGTAAGAATCCTGTTGATGGTAAGGAAGCAGAATCTTCTCACTCTAACCCATCAACCTCAGCTCCTGGTTCCGATCCACTACAGATCGAGAAACCTAACCCAGACTTAGTAATTAAACCGCCCGCCAAGGGTGTACTTCGAAGGTTTGCTTTCAATCCACATGCGAGAGCGGCCTAGAATTACAACATTGTTGAGGACTTAGCTGTTTCACCCTCAGCAATGTCGGCGTTAGAAGTGCTGCAATCATGTCCAGCACAACGAAAATTGCTTTTGTCGGCTATAGGAGCTGTCGACGTTCAGGATCCGAATCTAATGATCTTCGATTTAGAAAATAGTACACCACGACTCCCCCATCAAATGGCTTTCCAAATTCCAGTGATAGTCAAAAACAGGCCTATTCATCGAACTGTGATTGATGAGGGAGCTTCTACGTGTATTATGTCTATTCAATGTTGGAGATCCCTTGGTTCTCCTTCGTTGAACCAATCCCCCACCATCCTTAAGGCCTTTGATGGCCGTGGGTTCCGTCCGTTTGGTATTTTACAAGAATTGCCTATAGGGGTAGAAGGTAAAACCGTTAGTCTGGATGTGGAAGTGGTTGATGCCCCTCTAGACTACAACCTTCTTTTGGGTCGAAGTTGGTCATATGCTATGACAGCAGTCGTTTCATCGGTCTTCAGAGTAATTAAGTTCCCACACAACAGTAAGATCGTGACAATTGATCAGCTGACATACTTTTCATCCGACCCAGCCTCTTCAGAGAGTATCCAGCATGTCGGTAAGACGACAATCCCTTATAAGGACATTGGCGTAGGTTTAGTTAAGGATTCCGGTTTACTGGGAACTTTTCCTCTCCCTCCACTCAACGTAGAACCTTCGTTTGCAACAATCCATATGATTACGTCAGAAAACATTATTTATGATGATCCTTGGTATGTTCCATCTGACTCTGAGTTAGACTCATTCGGTGATGCTATGCCCTTGAGTCCGTATGAAATTGCTTATGAAGCTCTTATGTCTTTTACCGACTTTCATTCAACCGAAGTCGACCAAATGAATGTGGTCAGTGAAGAATCACTTTTCACCTCAACCTTAGAACGGATAGCATTTCCCGAAGTCGTGTCATCTGACGAACAACTTCGCGAAATCCTAAGTGTAGACGATCTACCATGGGAAGATCTCCATCATAGATCTTCGTTTTTACCTAAGGATGATGCATTTGAAAATGATTTTTCATCTATCTTTACCGCTGAATATGTCAAAGACGCTCAGGATCCAACGAAACATTCTGATTCAGAGTTGAATTTAGGGAATATTTCTCGTACTATTCCCATTGATATTTTAGTGAAACCCGGAATTGAGGAGAACATTCATATAGGTGCCTCATGTACAGAAGAAGAAATCCAAACTTACAAGGCCCTATTCCAAGAATTCCGAGATGTGTTTGCATGGTCTTACGAGGAAATGCCGGGAATCGATCCTGCCATTGTTGTTCATGAAATCAAAACCTACCCGGATGCTAAACCCATCCGGCAATGGTTGCGTCAGATTCACCCTCGAAAAGCGGCTGCGATTAAAGCAGAAGTCGAAAAGCTGTTGAAAGCAAGTTTCATTTATCCGATCCCGTTAACGGATTGGGTATCGAATATTGTTCCCGTCAATAAGAAACAAGGAACAATAAGAATCTGTTTCGACTATAGGGATATCAATCGAGCTTGTCCAAAAGACAACTATCCTACACCTTATATCGATCAAATTATTAATGATTATGTCGGAAGTGAAATGTTTTCCTTCATGGATGGTTTTTCGGGCTATAATCAAATCAATATTCTACCTGCCGACCAATCAAAAACGACATTCATTTGTCCATGGGGAACATTTGCTTATTGAAAATTACCTTTTGGGCTTAAGAATGTCGGAGCCACTTTTCAACGGGCGATGCCTTATGCATTTCACAACATCAAGCACATTGTGCAACCGTATCTTGATGATTTGCCTGCTCATTCTTTACGACGAGCTGATCACCTTGACCACCTACGAGCAATATTTATGAGGTGTAGGCATTATCGAATTCGGTTGAATCCCCACAAGTGTGTGTTCTGTATAGAAACAGGTCAATTGCTGGGATTTGTTGTTTCAAAAGCCAGCATTCGCGTCGATCCCTCGAAAGTTGAAGCGATCATCAAATTGCCTCCTCCTTCGAGTTTGCGCCAACTCCAAAGTTTGCAAGGGAAAGCGAACTTTTTACGTCAATTCATCCCAAACTACGCCGAGGTCACTAAAGGTTTTACACGGTTGTTGAAACAAAACGTTCAATTCTTTTGGGACGAGATTGCCCAACAATCTTTTGATGCACTCACACACGCGTTAACCCATGCACCGTTGTTGCATCCTCCCAACTACAACCAGGACTACTTCTTATACCTCGCAGCTTCACATTCCACCATTGGGATGGTGTTAGTTCAAGAAGATGAATTCGGAGCAGAACATGTGATATATTATCTTAGTGATATATTATATATTATTCCCGCGTACTGACACAGAGACTGTGGCAGAGGAGTCCATTGTGGACGAATCTTTGTTTCTTATCAGTACTTTAGATCTGTGGTTTGGGGATATAATCATCTATCTCCAAACCCAAACCTTTCGGCCTGAAGCTTCCAAAGCAGAACGGTGAAAAATTAGGTTTCAATCCCAGCAATACAAAATTATTGGAGATACACTTTATCGCCGGGGGGCAGACTTAGTTTTTCGACGTTGTCTAACTCACGAAGAGGCTGAGAGAGTTTTGAATGATTGTCACTCTGGAGCATGTGGCGGTCATATGTCTGGGTATGCCACAGCTCAGAAGGTGTTGCGCGCTGGTTACTTCTGGCCATCTATGCTTAAAGATTGTATCATTGCAGTCCGAAAGTGCCACAACTGCCAAGTGTTTGATCGAAAGATGCGCGCACCACCTGCTCCTCTCCACCCTATAATTGCTGTTGGTCCATTCGCCAAATGGGGTATCGACTTTATTACTTGTAACCCTCACTCGGCCGGGGGGCATGCGTATATCATCCTCGCGGTTGATTATTTCACTAAATGGGCCGAGGCGATGCCTACATTCGATGCAAGCGGCAAAACAGCTGCAGTTTTCATATTCAATCATATAATAACTAGGTTTGGTGTCCCACAAGCAATTATTACTGACCATGGAAGCCATTTTCGAAACACCATGATGACTGAACTTACAAGCCAGCTTGGTTTGCGCCATGACAGCTCTACCCCTTATTATCCGCAAACCAACGGTTTAGTTGAATCTATCAACAAAGTTCTGGTTATCATGATCCGACGAACCATTGGTATTCATCGGTCGAATTGGCACAACATGTTATTTTCGGCGCTATGGGCATACCGAACCTCAGTGAAAACCTCAACAGGGTTCACTCCTTTCCAGCTAGTTTATGGCTTAGAATCAGTGTTACCCATTGAATGTGAAATCCCATCACTTCAAATGGCTGTCGAATTACTCCCAGCTACTTCCGAAGAGGAGAAACGTTTATTGTACTTAGCTAAATTAGATGAGACTCGACGTGACGCTGCATTGGCAATCGAGACTCATGCGAAACGAATGAAAGCTCAGTATGATAGAAATGTGACCCCTCGAAGTTTTTCGGAGGGAGACCTAGTGCTCTTGTATGATCAAGCTAACGATAAGTTAGGTGCTGGAAAATTCGTTCCTATGTGGCATGGACCCTATATTTTAAAGCGAAAGCTAGTAAAAGGGGCTTATGAGCTAGTAGATTTTGATGGGGACTCTTTGGATAAACCCAGAAATGGACTTTACCTAAAGAGGTATTATGCTTAAATGGTGGGTATGGAGAATTTTTAGTTAGGTTAGGTTTTCTTTCTAGCTAGTTTGATTGTTAGTCAGTCAGTGTGCTTAGCTTAGTGAGTGTGTTTTTCGTCGTTATTCTGGCTTATCTTGGTTTTTCTCTTGATATTGTAGATGTCGACGCCCCTCCAAACATACATTGGATTTGCTGATGGTGCTTGTCGTAGTACACGGAATATCTCTTCCGCAGCTTGGGTTATCTATTCACCCTCTGACGAGTTAGTTTCTATGCATGGGGTAAGCCTCGGTCAAACAACGAATAACATTGCAGAATACAGTGCAGTGGTTGAATTATTATCCGAATCTATTTCATTTGGAATTCGACGTTTGATAGTGAGGTTAGATTCTGAACTTGTTGTATTATAGCTTAATAGAGTTTATGCCATTAGAAATCCTGTGTTATTAAGGTTGTTTTTGAGAGTGCGTCTCTTGAAACGTGAATTTGATTACATTGAATATCAGCATATTCCAAAGTCCTTAAATACATTAGCAGATGCAATTGCTTCTCGAGTGTTGGACAGACATTTATGATAATCATGCAAGTAAATTTAAAAAACATTTCATCATACATGTTAAACAAGATAAGCCGGTAATAGTGATATATATATAGATAGGAGTGTGTCAAAAAATATACATCGTCTTCGATCATAGGTTGAAAAACACCTTATGATCGGCAAAATGATAAGTACAAAAAGTCAAAATGTCACATGTGTCTACAAAGTGACTAGCCAATCACTGGTGGTGCTCCCTGTACGACACCACTGCACGGGCTACTTTGCGCAAAAATCTCCTCAAACGGTCCAGGGATCGCGACTACGTAGCGCTGCAGTCTGATAGGAATATCATCCATAGATGTCTCCGGTATATCCGCCATCAGACGCTGTAGATCATGCTCCAACTCAGTCAGTACCTCCGCAGCCACCGTGTCCTGTGGGGCCGGTAACGGTGCAACTGGATGTCGCCTCTCGAAAAGCCAGAGGTTGGCTGGACGCTGTGGACCAACATGTGCATTTTGAAAACTTTACTGTCAGTTTGAGACGATATATATAAAAAACAAAAAAATACATAATTTGAAAACTCGTGAAAAATAAAGTACCTCTGTCATCCCATTGTTCTCCCTGTGGAAGAACCATGTCTGGATCACCTCGAAAATCTATTCCGGCATACGGAAAATCCTGGATCGCGAACACATGGTCCTCTAACCAGTGAAAATAACTGTCAGAGAATCGAACAACTGCCGCACCCTTGTCCGGATGCCGGGCCATCACAGCAACCCATCGTACCAGCTTTGGCTCCTGAGGACCCGAAATATCAACAGTGAGATCCTGAGGGATCAGCATTGGTATCCTCTCTAAGGCAAAGCTCACGACTATAGGCCCATGTCCAAAGGTCTTTAGTCTGCCGGTCTTTGCCTTGGTCAGTTGGGCTTTCAAGTTAGCCAACAGTGCATCACACCAGTTGAAAATGGTGCCTTGGAGACAATCAATTGCCATCCGAAATTGAGACCCAGTAGCAATATGTAAAGTGGCTGAGCCACAAATCCTGGTCACAGTGAAAGCTAAGACCATGAGTTCACGTTGAGAGACATATTTGATCTTTATGCCTTTCTTGTGCTCTCGATCAGGTAGGCACCAATCTGCTCGGAGACTATCAAGGGATTGGCCACCCGGCCTAGTTCCGGCCAGATTGAGTTGCTCACCTCTGTTCGGCAAGCCAGTAAGAAAGTAAATGTCAGCAGGCTCTATCTCGAGTTGTTGCCCACCGATATAAAAGCATTGTTCTTGAACGTTCCATCTCTCGACCAGCCACTCCAAGAACCTTACCTGAGCTCTCATACCGGGTATGGACCAGTATTTGTATAACCCACATCCTCTTAGGGCATCGAGGGAGGGTTGATGATTGATTGCAGCTTCATCAACCTCCTCGTGCTCTCTTTCTCTGCAATCCAGCATGATAAGTGCCCTGCACATGATTAAACAAGCATTAAAATTAGTTTTGAGAAATTTCAATGGTTGGTTTGGGAGTTTGGGGTTTCAAAACCCGCGTTTTGCGGAGGACGCAACCCGCGTTTGGTGCACAGTGCGCCGGGACGCAGGTGGCCTGAAGGTAACCTGCGTCCCCCGACCTTTTCCCTGTGTAGGAAAAAGTCGGGGGACGCAGGCCAGCCTTTAGGAAAGCTGCGTCCCCCGCAGGGCGGTTTCCAAAACCCAAAACCCCCTAAAAATAAAAAATGAAACTTAAAACAAAATTCTAAACGGATGAAATTGACAAGGAGGATGTTGTGAAATACCTGGAAGAGACGGCGTTCGATTCCAACGGTCGGATTTTCCGCAGCGACCACGAGAAGTTTCTTGTCAAAAGCTCTTTTTTCAACCTCAACAGTCAAACGGTAAAAATGACATGGTAAAAAGTCTTTTTATAGGTTTTTTGGATGAATTTGCTCATTTTTCACCATGAAAAGATGTTTTTCAATGAATTTTTGCCTATCTTAAACAGGTATGAGTAATGTGTCGCTTTTATGCAGGACAAAGGGACTTAGAGGGAAAATTGTAATTTTTCACAAACAAATATCAGAGTCATCTTTTAAGCCCTTTTCTGACTCCTAAAACATGAAAAGATTGCCGAGCGTTTCTTTTACACTCGTTAAAACGGAATTAAAAGACGGTCCCCTTATAGCTCTTTTCTGACCGTAAAATCAGGAAAAGATAGCCGTGCTTTTGTCGTTTCAAACTCGATACGGAAATAAAACGACGTGTCCTTGATCGCTTTTTACTTTTCAGGTCAGTGACACTAACTATGAAAGTACTCCTTGGTCGTAAGATCAAGCGGTTCCCCCAGGTATTATTTTATACTTTTTCGGGCTTGAGGGACACAAATTTACGAAAAAGTTCAACTTGGAGTTTCCTTAAGTTTTTCAGACTCTCTAAAATTGAAAAACGCCGAGTTTCTCCTATACTGGGCTCGTTAAACATTTCACAGTAAAGGACCTATTCAATTACAAACAGGAACGAACCACTCCTTCCTAGGGTTCGAATCAAAACTGGGTTGGACTCATCTGAAGGATGAGCTTATAATCAAGCATATGTTATCCTCCTCAAGCTTGTTAAAAATAAAGAGGTACTTGCCAGAAATGGTGGGGGAAAAGAGAGAAGAATGAGCCTATTTGTTACCTTTTGTCTCAAAAGAAACTTTATCGCCACTCTTGGACACGACACTTTTTCACCTGGGTTGGGAAATCTTTTACCTCACAGTCAATCAAACCACTTTTGAAAGTCTTTAACCGGGTTCCGGGGATTAACTTTGAGTTATTTAGCACCAAACCATCTGTCGTGTCGTTATGTGTTCAAGAGGTCTGCAAACAAAACTTTCATCTGCAAAATACTTGTCGTCCTTTTGACCATCCCTGAGTCAGTCCTTACAACAATATTTCTTCAACTTGAACAGTGATTTCGTGTTGTGGGCTTGCCCACAACGGGTCTCTTTCTATCGACATCAGCACATTATCTAGAGAGATGACTTAGAAATCGTCAGTGCCTTGAAGTCTGCATGCATCAATGGCAGGTTTCTCGCCTTTGACGTCAGTTTACATCATTGACTTTCGATCGAAGGATTCCGTGAAATGTTCGACATCAACTCATTCATTCACATCTCATGGATTGTACTGGGTACTTTGAGAACCATTGACATTACTGGTGGTCTCTCTCACGCTTGTTAACAGTTCACATCATCGACTGGTAATCAAGTGGTTTCTACCATGTTCGACATCGACTCATTTATTCGCATGGCTAGAATCGTACCAATTCGGGAAGTAGGAATGAAGACCCTGGATCAAATCTTTACCATCCAGGCTGCGAGGAGTTTTGTATTCATTATCTAAGTAGACTAATCATAAACAGATGGCTGCGCCCATACTGTGTCTACAAAAGTCTATGATTATGATGTACTACAAGATCATTTCTGTATCAGAGTAGTTAGTCTGTTAGTTAAAGTTTTTATCTGAGTATGGGAATGCCTACCTCAGTGATGATATAATCTTATCCATGTATTTTGTGTTGAAAATTGCAGGTTCCAACCAGGTTCTCCACGAGATAATCCTCGAAATGATAAAGCGCTTCACCCTTCCTAGATAATACAAAACCCTAATCTATTCCAGGCTTCGCACTTTAGGGGGCAATCTATTGCACTAAAAAATGTCACCATGGCTATTTACAGTCGGTATGGCTCAATCAACAGTCATACTACCCTTTTTGAGCAAGTCTTATGCCTCTACTATTCATATCAAACTCCAAGAAAGAGAGAAAGTCTTTATAAAACATGTTTATCTCTGGGTACACAGGTTCTCTCAAGCCTTGCCTGTGGGTACGCACCTTTTGTTCATAAGTTCTGCGTCCAAGGACGCTCTGTATCTAAAGGGGCAGGTGCGTCCCTCTGAAAAGGTTAAAATGCGCGAGTTTTATCTTCAAAAACTTACTTGTGGTCACTTCTAGAGCTTTCTAGAAGGTTCTTGGATGAGTATTGAGCGCCTCCAGATGGTTCATGCACTCCTATCAAAGAGGAACTTATCCCATCAATAAGGGAGTGATCCCACCCAAAGAGGGGAATATCCCATTGATGGTGGACCTGATTAACTTCCTCTTGAGCACTATAAAAAGAGGCATTGAGCCAGAAGGAAGAAGGTTGAAAGCTATAGATTTCTAAGGGTAAATGCTGCAGGAATTAGGACTCCCATTTAGAAGCTTGTGAGGAGAGATTGTCACCCTTACTTGTTCTATTTGGAAGTGGGTGAGCTTTGTCAAAGTAGAGGAAGACTCTTGTGGACCCTGGAAGGAGCTTGCACAACACCAAGGCTCAGGTTGTAATGGTTCCTTTTGATTATCTTTAATGCAAATTGGTCCATTATTCTCAATAACTTGTTGTTAATGGGTTATTTCATGTACTCCTTGGTCTATGTGTTGAATATGCTTTGTTTTATGTTATAATCAGGTGCTATTTAATTGTTTGACTGTTGGTGATTGCAGGTTTTGGAGAAAGGGAGGAGCTCATCCAGATCAACAAAGCTTGGACTTCTACAACAACGTTTGGGCAGAGGTAAGAACGAAACACTTGATTTCTCATATCATAATGTATGTTTAGAGAAGGATAGCTCCAGTTTGTTTTGTTTGTCATTAGAATGTCTTAGACTTCTAGGAAGGTCAGCTATGTCCGCACCCTTGACTGATTCCGTGTGACAAGGAGGAAAGCATGCTACAGAAAACTACCATTTGTTACAGAAGTACACGTAGAATTCACAATAGTTGCTCTGTAATTTTTGTAGATCGGTTGGACACGATGAGAACACTTGTAGAAGCTATGAGTTGATGAAGGATAGAACTCCCACCTATAGAGTTTAGGTCGAAACGCGACCCTTAGACCCGAATGCAGGAGTGGCGTGAACCTGATTTCAGGGCCGCGGACGAGGTCGAGAAGGAGGAGGACCTGGAAGAGGTTGCGAACAGCTGATATGCTACAATTGCAGAGGTCCAGGACATTATCCCTGCGATTGTACAAATCCAATGCACCCATCATGTCTGTATTGTACCTTGTTTGATCATGAGATGGAGGATTGTCCTACGTTGATAGCTAGGATACGTGACAAGCAAACGCTACTGCCTCCCTTGACTCAGAATCTGCAGATGATGAGGTCTGAGCCGCACGAGGAAGATCTAAATGTGAACATTGTGCTCTGAAGTGTAATCGCGACAGGAGATGATAAAGGCAAACAACCAGAATATAGTACTTGGGTTCACAAGGCTTCGATGAAAGAAGCAGAGTTTGATTTGGAGCATGCTAAGGAAACCTTCATGGAAGCTAAGAGGAGCTTCGCTGATGCCTCCACTTCAGAAAACAAAGATAGACCGGAGCCGAAAATGGACCCATCTATGATTACAACGTTCTTGGAAACATGCATGAAGCTACTACGCGACAACAAGGCTATAAAAGGATTGTAGGAACTCATTAATAGATGCACTGGGAATGATCTAGGAGAACTGCGTGTAGTCTCGAAGCTTGGAAAACACAAGACTAGGATAGGGAGAGAAATGAGGCTAACCACGCAGATTGGAGAATATGAGATGGACCAAATAATTCTGGATTTAGGATGAGATGCGAACATTCTACTGAAGCAGACATGGGAGTGGATGGGGAGGCCTATGTTATAATGGTCTCCTATCCAACTACAAATGGAAAACCAGCAAAAGATAATACCTATGGGAAGATTGCAGGGAATCATTGTGGATATTGAGGGGGCAAGCGTGCTAACAAACTTTGAAGTGATAGAGATTGTTGATGATGATGAGCCTCATAAATGGGTAATTATATGGGTTCATTTTACCTCCTAACCTAGTCAAATCAACATTCTCTTAGCTTATAGTATGATTTTCTGATTATATTTATGCTTATAGAGTGAGTTGAGTTAGTTATGATGCCATATGGTCTAACATGTATTTAATGCACATTATTGATGGATTTTGAGGTCAAAGTCAAGGATCCAGTGGTCAAATGGCAGCAATAACTTGAAGTAGACAGAGGAGAGGACTTATAGGAGGGAATCCCCTAATTTACTACTCCTCACTTCAAATTCCCCTTCATTCAGCTCGGAGTACAAGTAGCCGAATCATGCAGTAGAAGGCAGCCGAGCAAATGGAGGATGACTAATAGTTATCTCGAGTTTTGGGAGCCAAGCCTCCTTGATTTTAAGGAAGATATAGGTAGCTTCAGATGTATAAGTAGAGAGGCCTAGGGCCTTACTAGGGTTGGATTTTTGCTTATGTAAACTCTACTCAAATATCGAGCTTATTTTTGTGTGACAATTTCATGTAATCTTGTTATTTTTTTGATAATAAAGATTGAATCCTTTTTGAGCTAGCACTGAGTTACCTTAGAGGGATGAATCTCTTGGGTTAGGGCCCAATCAAAGCAGCCAAGATTATCTGCAATTGTATTTGTATGCTTTACTTCAATTGTAGATTAGTTTGCTGTTAGACTTATTTCTTTTATGGTTAAAAATAGGTTGATTTTGATGATTTAGTAGTTTGCTCCCATTTGTGCTTTCTGTAGCAGGTTAAGCAGCAATCAGAAAAGATTCAAAATTCTAGTAATAGTTCCTTGGCCTCTCTTCCTCCCTCTGGGACCATGATTTGAGGCAAAGACTCTCTTGCTGCCCTAAAAACACATATTTTCCTCATTCATAGGACTTCTAGTGTTTGTAGCTCTTTAGTAGGTTAATAGTCCAGTTTTACTTTGCTTCAGATCTCCTTCATCATGTTCATTTCCTGATTTTCAATAGTACTCTTTCATGCTTTACTTTCCTACAACATTCAGCATTTCCTTTCATAGATCATAGTTTAGATCATTTTAATGCAAAACTTAGTTTTTCTAGATGCACTCATTTCATTGCTTGCTTGATCTTCTTGGCTGACTGACAGTTTCTATGCAACAGATCTCTTCCAGTGGTAGGCCAGCTTGTCAGAAATCACACCCTCCATTTGATCCACACCCTATAGGTCTCCCAAACCTCACCTCAATTCTGCCCTAGATTCCTCAATTTTTCATGGAACTTCTTCCTCTCTCCTTGAGCAAATCCAATCATCTTTCTCTCTCCTGGTGATTCGTGGTAAACCTTAGGCACCCTAACACCTCATTCCAACCTTCATCCACCTTTTTCACCCACTCTCAAACCCTCAAAACAACTGAAATTTCTCTCGGCCTCCTCCCGTAGGCCTCTTGTAGTTTCCCTGTTTTCCTCCTGTAGATTTCACGTGTCCTCCTATAGTTTTTCCTGTAGGATTTCTTTTGAAGGCTGAGTTTGGGAAAAGCCTCCATAAGGCCACCTAAGACCTCCTAGGACCCATCCACACCATCCTACATCCTTCCAAGATCCAAAACCACCCTCCAACACCACGTGTTCACTGCCACACTCATACACAATAAATTAGATGCATGTGAAATTCACATAAAAATGTAAAAAAATCAAAAAATATGTTTTTTTTCTTATTTACTTCCAGAAATAGCATGGTTAGATACTGTTTACTTCCTTGAGTAGGTAATGGCATGTCTTTCATGGTTTTCATAGTGTTTGTGGTAAAAGTAGAATTAGCTTGTTAAGTAGGCTTTACTAGGTTTTTCTTTACATTCCCGTCTTTCTCCTTTCTGCAATTAGAATAACCTCTGTAGAGTAATCTGTCTTTCCTTTCATCACACATAGAGCTTATTTTGAAATCTATAGAAGTTGGATTGAGATCCTAGTGATCTTGCGCTAGCTGACCAAGTGACAACCTGCAGTGAGAACTAGTACTTGTGCATATGGCACCGATGCTTCCAAGTTTGCTACAAATTATCGGTTTGATAAAAGTAAATTTGGCAGCCCAGGAGTTGCAGCATTGGCACCGTTTCCGGGGAAGCGTCAGAGTATTCTGTGATTACTGATTTCTTCTATTTCCTATTGCACCATTCTACTAATATTTTATTTCGACAAAAGTAGACTAGTCATTTCTTTTCTTTCAAGTTCTGCATTTCCTTGCTTTCCTTTTCAATTCTACAAATTTCCATTTCAGCAAGTTCATTTCAGCTAGTTGCAATTTGTTTTGTTCAATCACCATTTCAGTTCCTGCAAGTACTATTAGTGTGGGGAAAATGAAACAAAAAAACAACCAAAAATATTTCCTTTCATGCCTCATAGGAATAGAGATAACTCAGGAAAATTTTTTCCCAACACCCCCACTAATTTACATATCCAACCTTCTCTCTTCTTTGGTGGCTGTAATCAAGAAGAACCCTTAGGTGAGCAGCCAAACATATTTGAAGAACCTATAGGGGAAGAAGAAGAAGAAACCATTCCTCTGGAGCCAATGGCTGAAAACAAAAATGCTAGGGGTAATGGAGAGAGAATAGAGGGTGCCTTTCCCATTCAGGAGACTAATGGGGACACCAAAATGAAGTATATAAGCCCTTCATCCCTACCTCACTTCCATGGTATGACTATAGAAGATCCTGACACCTTCTTGTTTGAGTTTGTTGTCATCTGTCGAACTTATGACTATGCAGAAGACGAGCAATAGTTGAAACTGTTCCCTTCTACTCTCAAGGATGCAGCACTACATTGGTTCAATGGATTACCTGGCAATAACATCACAACTTGGGCTTAGATGCAGTAGGCCTTTAACAACAAGTATCGATACTACTGTAGGTTAGAAGATATTAAAGAAGAAATCTTCTGAATGACTATGGGAAGTGATGAGTCCCTGGAAGACTATGAAGAGAAGTTCTAGCTCAATTACAAAAGGGTCGGCTGTACACTTGACCCTGAGTCTCTGAAGTTGGTCCTGTTCAGGGGAATTTGGGGAGACCTTCTAGACACCCTCCATCTACTGGCTGGGGGAGACATCTATCAACTATCCTATGAGCATATAAAGATTGTTTTTAGAAACCATTATAGAGCATCCAGAAAGAAAGGTAAAGGGGGGTCAACCCATAGCCAGTACCTCTTCTTCCAATTCATCCATTAAAGGTGAAATTGGAAACATGCTGGAAGACTTCAAGAGTGAGATGTTGTAGACTCTTTCCATGCAAATGGATACCTTACATATCAAAAGAAAACAAGAGGAAGCAGAGAGGGCTTTGGCCATTTTTTTCCCTAGATGCACCAAGAGGCATCCTAGGAACGAATACCCATTGAAATCTATAGAGGTTTGTTCAGTCTATGAAGAAAATCATTCTACAGATAAGTGCCCTTCCTTGCTTGGACTTAAAGCTGTATACCAAGGGGCCGAAGGAGTCACTGAATAGATCTATTACATAAACCAAAGGAGGCCGCATGGACCTAGACCATACCAGCAGGGGATGCAAGGGACATCTCAGGCATACTACAACCCCAACCAAGTCCCCTCCATACCTTCTTGGGGTCCCCCTGCTCATCCTTCCTGGTCCATGCCACCTCCTTGGTCCTTCACATCTCAATATCATGCCCAACCAACCACCCATTCATTTCAATCCTATGCTCAATCGCAACCTCAGTGGAATGCATCTCATCAGGGGTGGAGGCCCCAATACAACTCTCTTCCCTCTCTTCTGCCTCCACCACCCACCCAACCACAACCATTACCTTCTGCTCCACCAAGGAAACCTGAAATGCCTGCCCAGCCAAATCTAAACCCAAACAACAGACAGGCTCAGTAAGTGTATAGTGGGGAACCATCATGCCCAACTTTTGCTGTGGAGATTCAAGAAATCAACTTGCGATCTGGGAAATTTCTCCCAGATAGCCAGCCTCCACCTAGGGAGACTGAGGAAGATAAAGAGGAAAGCGAACCTAAAGAAAATCCACCCTTTTTTGAGAGACTATCCAAGACAATCTAGCCTACCCCAGAAGAGACTGAACTCCTGGGAGAATTGAAGCATTTATGTGTTAAGATACCACTTCTCCAAGTCATAAAAGATGTGCCTATCTACAATAGGTTGATCAAAGAGAAGTGCTTTATGCATCCAAGAAGGCGCAAGAGAGATGCCCCAACCATCAATGTCATAGGACAACTGCCCGACCTGATGTTGGGGTAGATAATCTGTCCAAAATATCTGGACTCTGGAAGCCTAGTAGTTTATGTCCACATCAATGGCACAATGGTCCCACATACATTGATTGGTCTGGGAGCTACCATTATTGTGATGAAAAAGGAAACAATGCTCAAACTTAATCTCCAAGACTCCTTAGGAAGACCACGACAGTGTTACAGCTAGCAGACCGCTCCATCGTGACCCCTGAGGGGATTATGGAAGATGTGATGGTCTCCATTGATTCTTGGGAGTACCCTACATATTTCTTAGTTCTCCAGCCAAAGGCAAAGCTCACTGGGTATCCTCTCATCTTGGGAAGACCCTGGTTGGATACAGCTGATGCTTACATCAGCTGCCGAGCTGGGAACATGACCATAAAGAATGGGCACATGTCCAAGCAATTAACCCTATATCCTCTTGCCCAACCCTTGCTAGAGCATGATCTACCTCTCTGGTTGGAGGAGGAGGATGAGGATGAAGTTTATTTTGCACCACTTTGTACATTAGAAATTGCCATGGGGGGAAACTACAAGATGAGGATGATATGATTGAAAATTTGATTCAGAATCCACCTCCCAGTGTATCACCATTAGAAGACATAGTAAGAGAAACCCAAAACAACCCCTCAAATGATCTCTGTGGGGCTGATCCTACTTCTCCCCATGTCAAAAATATAGTGTTCGGCCCCGAAAGAACATTGAAAATCAATCCATCCCTATCTACTTCCCAGGAGAAGGAGCTATGCAGCCTGCTGAGAAAACATCTAGATGCCTTCAATTTTGTCATGCGGAAAGAGTCGATAGTGCGGACAGAACCGACCTCCCTAGAAGCAAAGGCTTTCTAGTGACAAACAAGACAAATAAACACTACCTTTCTCTAAACATGCATCGAGAATACAAGTAATCAGGGGATTTTGTCATACCTTTAGTCCAACGCTTTGTAGTAGTCTAGCCTCGCCGATCCGGATGAGCTCCTTCTTCTCTTCGAAACCTGCATTCACTAACAAATCAAAAGATTAAATAGCACCTGATAAACTCATAAAACAATACATATCCATCATACAGACCAAGGAGTATATGAAACAAATCATGAATAACAATCCGTTGAGAAAATTGAGTTCATTTGTATTAAGAGGAAACAAAAGAAACCATTACAACCTGAGCCTTGGTGTTGTGCAGGTCCCTCCTAGGGTCCAACAAGAGTTTTCCTTTACTTTGATCAGCTCACCCACTCTCAAATAAGGCTAGGAAAGGATGGGAATCTCTCCTCTCAAGCTTTACAAGGGAGTCCTAATTCCAGCAGCATCTACCCTTAGGAATGTTCAGCTTTCAACCTCTCGTCCCTCTGGCCCAATGCCTATATTTATAGTGCTCTAGAGGAAGTTATTCAGGTCCACCATCAATGGGATAACCCCCTCTTTGGATGGGATAGCTCCCCTCTTGATGGGATAAGTTCCTCTTTGATAGGGATACATGAACCATCTGGAGGCGCTCCATACACGTCAAACAAGCTTCTAGAATGCTCTAGAAATGACTACAAGTAACTTTTTTGGAGTGAAACTTGCACCTTTTGACCTTTACAGGAGTACGCACCCATTGCTTTACAGACAGAGCGTACAAGTACGCAGGTATTGTGAACTTGGGGTGCGTACACGCAGGTAAGGCTAAGAGAAACTGCGTACCCAGAGATATATAGATTTTTAATGACTTTATCTCTTTCTTGGAGTTTGACATGGAGAGCAGAGGTATGAGGCTTGCCAAGGAGGATAGTATGACAGTTGATGGAGCCATACTAACTGAAAATAGTCATGGTGACAAATTTTAGTGTAACAGATTGCCCCCTAAAGTGCGAAGCCTGTAGTAGATTAGGGTTTCATATAATCTAGGAAGGGTGAAGTACTTTATCATTTCAAGGATTATCTTGTGGAGATCCCAGTTGGAACCTGCAAGTATTCAACACAAAATACATATATAATATCATATCATCACTGAGGTAGGCATTCCCATACTCAGATTGAAAAATTTAACTAATTGACTATCTACTGCTCTGATACAGGAATGATTTTGCAGTACATCATAACCATAGACTTTTGTAGACACAGTATGGACGCAACCATCTATTTATGATTAGTCTACTCTATAATGAATACAAAAATCCTCGCAGCCTGGATGGTGGAAACTAGATCCAGGGTCTTCATTTCTACTTCCCGAACAGGTACTATTCTATCCATGCGAATAAATGAGTTGATGTCAAACATGGTAGAAACCACTTGATTACCAGTCAATGATGTAAACTGTTAACAAGTGTGAGAGAGACCACCGGTGATGTCAATGGTTCTCAAAGTACCCAGTACAATCCATGAGATGTGAATGAATGAGTTGATGTCGAACATTTCACGGAATCCTTCGATCGAAACTCAATGATGTAAACCGTCGTCAAAGGCGAGAAACCTGCCATTGATGCATGCAGATTTCAAGGTACTGACGATTCCTAGGTCATCTTTCTAGATAATGTGCTGATGTCGATAGAAAGTGACCCGTTGTAGGAAAGCCCACAACATGAAATCATAGATCAAGTTGAAGAAATGTGGTTGTAAGGACTGACTCAGGGATGGTCAAAATGGATGACGGGTATTTTGTAGATGAATGGTTTATATGCAGAGACCTCTTGAACACATAACGACACGACAGATGGCTTGGTGACATTTGACCCAAAGTTAATACCCGGCTGAAGACTTTCAATGTGGTTTAATCAACTGTGAGGCAAAGGATTTCCCAACCCAGGTGAATGAAAAGTGTCGTGTTCAAGAGTGGTAATAAGGCTTCTTCCGAGACAAAGGATAACAAATAGGCTCATTTTTCTCTCTTTTCCCCCACCATTTCTGGCAAGTACCTCTTTATATTTAACAAGCTTGAGGAGGATAACATATGCTTGATTATAAGCTCATCCTTCGGATGAGTCCAACTTAGTTTTGATTCGAACCCTAAGAAGGAGTGGTCCATTCCTGTTTGTAATCGAACAGGTCCTTTACTGTGAAATTTTAACGAGTCTAGTATAGGAGAAACTCGGCGTTTTTCATTTTTAGAGAGTCTGAAAAAACTTAAGAAGACTCCAGGTTGAACTTTTTCGTAAAGTTGTGTCTCCCAAGCCAGAAAAAGTATAAAATAATACTTGAGAGAACCGCTTGATCTTGCGACCAAGGAATACTTTCATGATTAGTGCCTCTGACCTGAAAAGTAAAAAGCGATCAAGGACACATCATTTTACTTCCAGTATCGAGTTTGAAACGACAAAAACCCGACAATCTTTTCCTGTTTTTACGGTCAGAAAAGAGCTATAAGGGGACCGTCATTTAATTCCATTTTAACGAGTGTAAAAGAAACGCTCGGCAATCTTTTCATGTTTTAGGAGTCAGAAAAGGGCTTAAAAGATGAGTCTGATGTTTTGGTTCGTGAAAAATGATAATTTTCCCTGAAAGTCTTTTTGTCCTACACAAAAACAACACATTACTCATACCTGTTTAAGATAGGAAAAATTACAATGAAAAATATCCTTCCATGGTGAAAAATAAACAAACTTAGCATTCATTTATCCAAAAAATCTATAAAAAGACCTTTTACCATGTTATTTTTACCATTTTACTGTTGAGGGAGAGAAAAGGGCTTTTGGCAAGAAACTTCCTGTGGACTTTGTGGAGAATCCGACCGTCGGAATCGAGCACCGTCTCTTTCAGGTATTTCACAACATCCTCTTCTTTGTTTTCATCCGTTTAGAATTTCATTTTAAGCCCTAGTTTGATTTTTTGGGGGCTTTGGGGTTTCAAGGTCCGCTTTTCGGGGTACGCAGGTGCCCCATGGGCGACCTGCGTACCTCGACATTTTCGTTAATGGGAAAATGACAGGAGTATGAGGCCTACCTTCAGAACAACCGCATACCCACGCTCTGTTTTCTGAAAGCGTGGTGCGTACTCCGCACAAAGTAAATTTAAAACCCCAAATCTCAAAACTAAACCATTAATTTTTGATTTAATGAATTCTAATGAATGTTTTCTGGTGTGTAGATTTCCCACCATGCTTGATTGGCGCGAAAGAGAACACGAAGATGTCGATTTGGCCACAATAGATCATCAACCTTCCATTGATGCTTTGAAGGCATGCGGTCTCTACAAATACTGGGCCATACCTTGCATGAGGGCCCAGGTGCGATTCTTAGAATGGCTGGTTGAAAGGTGGAACGTTCAGGATCAATGTTTTTACATCGGAGGGCACCAGCTCGAGATAGAGCCCTCAGACATATATTTTCTCACTAGTTTGCCTAATAGGGGCGAGCAACTGACTCTGTCCGGGACTAGGCTGGGTGGCCAATCCCTTGCTAGTCTTCGGCTAGAGTGGTGCAATAATCAGCACCAGGAGAAGGGGATAGAAATCAAATACATATCCCTGCCTGAACTTATGGTAATTGCCTTTACAGTTACCGGACTCTGCAGCGCAGCCGCTTTGCATATTGCCACCGGGTCTCAAATGCGGATGGCGATAGATTGCTTCCGAGGCACCATTTTCAACTGGTGCGACGCTGTGTTGGCCAATATGAAGGGCCAACTGACTAGGGCAAAGAACGAGCAATTAAAGACCTTTGGGTATGGGCCTCTAGTTGTGAGCTTTGCCCTAGAGAGGGTTCCGATGCTGATCCCACAACATCTCACTGTTGTAGTTGGGCCTCCTCGGGAGCCAAAGTTGATGCGATGGGTTGCGGTGATGGCCCGGCATCCTGATGAGGGAGCGGGAGCTGTCTGATTTCTTGCGGGTTACTTTCACTGGTTGGAGGACCAAGTCTTTGTGATCCAGAATTTTCCTTATGCCGGAGTGGATTTTCGCGGTGATCCGGACATGGTTCTTCCACAGGGAGAAAAATGGGACGACAGAGGTAGTTCATTTTTCACAAGTTTTTAAATTATTTACTTTTTTTTTGTTTTTTATATCGTCTCAAAACTGACAGTGACAATTTTCAAAATGCAGATGTAGGTCCACAGCGTCCGGCCAATCTCTGGCCATTCGAGAGAAGAGTACCAGTTGCACCAGCACCGGCCCCACAGGATGCGGCCGCAGAGACCTTAGCCGAGTTGGAAAAGGACCTAGAGCGTCTCACGGTGGACATACCAGAGACGACTATAGACGATATTCCTATCCGACTTCAGCGCTATGTGGTCGCAGTCCCAGGACCTTTCAGGAGGTTCCTGTGTAGGGTAGCGCGGGCAGTGGTGTCGTATAGAGAGCACCACCAGTGATTGGCTAGTCACTTTTTGTAGACACATGTGACATTTTGGTTTTTTGTACTTATCATTCTTGCCGATCATAAGGTGTTTTTCAACCTATGATCGAAGACGATGTATATCTTTTGACACACTCCTATCTATCTATATATCATTATTACCAGCTTATCTTGTTAAACATGTATGATGAAATGTTTTTAAATTTACATTTATGATTATTGCAAATGTCTGTCTAACATTCGAGAAGCAATTGCATCTGCTAATGTATTTAATGACCTTGGAATATGTTGATATTCAATGTAATCAAATTCACGTTCCAAGAGGCGCACTCTCAAAAATAACCTTAATAACACTGGATTTCTAATGGCATATACTCTATTAAGCTGCAATACAACGATTTCAGAATCTAACCTCACTATCAAACTCCGAATCCCAAATGAAATAGATTCAGATAATAACTCAATCAGTGCACTGTATTCTGCAATGTTGTTTGTTGTTTGACCGAGGCTCACCCCATGCATAGAAACTAACTCGTCAGAGGGCGAATAGATAACCCAAGCTGCGGAAGAGATATTTCGTGTACTACGACAAGCACCATCAGCGAATCCAATGTACGTTTGGAGAGGCGTCGACATCTGCAATATCAAGAGTAAATCCAAGATAAGCCAAAATAACGACGAAAACACACTTTCTAAGCTAAGCACACTGTCTAAACTAACAAACACACCAGCTAGAAAGAAAAATTAACCTAACTAACCTAACTAAAATCTCCACACCCATCGTTTAAGCATAATACCTCTTTAGGTAAAGTCCATTTTTGGGTTTACCCAAAGAGTCTCCATCAAAGTCAACCAGCTCATAGGCCCTTTTTGCTAGCTTTCGCTTAACAATGTAGGGTCCATGCCACATAGGAACGAATTTTCCACCACCTAATTTATCGTTAGCTTGATCATATAATAGCACTAGGTCTCCTTCCGAAAAATTTCGAGGGGTCACGTTACGGTCATACTGAGCTTTCATCCGCTTTGCATGAGTCTCGATTGTCAGTGCAGCATCGCGTCGAGTCTCATCTAATTGAGCTAAGTATAATAAACGCTTCTCCTCTTCGGAAGTAGCTGGAAGTAATTCGACAGCCATTTGAAGTGATGGGATTTCACATTCAATAGGCAGCACAGCTTCCAAACCATAAACTAGTTGGAAAGGAGTGAACCCTGTTGATGTTTTCACTGAGGTTCGGTACGCCCAAAGCACTGAAAATAACATGTTGTGCCAATTCGACCGATGAATACCAATGATTCGTCGGATCATGATAACTAGAACTTTGTTGATGGACTCAACCAAACCGTTTGCTTGGGGATAATAACGAGTAGAACTATCATGACGTAAACCAAGCTGGCTTGTAAGTTCTGTCATCATAATGTTTCGAAAATGACGTCCATGGTCAGTGATTATATCTTACGAGACACCAAACCTAGCAATAATGTGATTGAATACGAAAATTACAGTTGTCTTGCCGCCAGCCTCGAATGTAGGCATCGCCTCGGCCCACTTAGTAAAATAATCAACCGCAAGGATGATATACGCATGCCCCCCATCCAAGTGAGGGTTACATGTAATAAAGTCAATACCCCATTTGGAAAAAGGACCAACGGCAATTATAGGGTGGAGAGGAGCAGGTGGTGCGTGCATCTTGCGATCAAACACTTGACAGTTGTGGCATTTTCGGACTGCAATGATACAATCTTTAAACATGGACGGCCAGAAGTAGCCAGCACGCAACACCTTCTGAGCTGTGGCATACCCAGACATATGACCGCCACACGCCCCAGAGTGACAGTCATTCAAAACCCTTTCTGCCTCTTCATGAGTTAAGCAACATCGGAAAACCAAGTCTGCCCCATGGCGATAAAGAGTATCTCCAATAATTTTGTACTGTTGGGACTGGAATCGAATTTTTCGACGTTACGACTTTGAAGCTTCGGGCCGAAAGGATTGGGTTTGGAGATAGACGATTATATCCCCATACCACGGATCTAAAGTGTTGATGAGAAACAAAGATTCGTCCGCAATGGGTTCCTCTGCCACAGTTTCCGTGTTAGCACGCGGGAAGTCACACATCAACTCTGCAAAAACTAAAGATTTTTTAGACTTAGATTTTTCAAACTCCAAGTCGAACTCTTGCAAGATAACAATCCATTTAGAGTACTTGCCCCCTAGCAAATGTTTAGTCAAAATGTAGATCATAGGGTTGCAATCCGAAATGACTGTAGTTTTACGGAGAAGAATGTAATGACGAAAACGTTGGACAGCCTGAACGACTGCCAGGGCCAATTTCTCCACATGCGAATATTTTAGCTCAGTGGGATTTAACGTCCTACTAAGATAATATATCACATGTTCCGTTGCGAATTCTTCTTCCTGAACTAACACCATTCCAATAGTGGAATGAGAGGCAGTGAGGTACAAAAAGTAATCTTGGTTGTAGTTGGGAGGGTGCAACAACGGTGCATGGGTCAACGCATGTTTAAGTGCATCAAAAGATTGCTGAGCTATCTCATCCCAAGAGAATTGAACGTTCTGTTTCAACAACCGCGTAAAACCTTTTGTGACCTCGGCGTAGTTAGGAATGAACCGGCGTAAAAAGTTTGCTTTCCCTTGCAAACTCTGGAGTTGGCGAAGACTCGAAGGAGGAGGCAATTTGATGATAGCCTCTACCTTCGAGGGATCGACGCGAATGCTGGCTTTTGAAACTACAAACCCCAACAATCGTCCCACTTCTATGCAGAAGACACATTTGTGTGGATTCAACCGTATACGATAATGCCTACACCTCATAAAAATTGCTCGTAAATGGACAAGGTGATTAGCTCGATGTAAGGAGTGAGTGGGCAAATCATCGAGATATGGTTGCACAATGTGCTTGATGTCATGAAATGCATAAGACATCACCCTTTGAAAAGTGGCTCCGACATTCTTAAGCCCAAAAGGTAATTTTCAATAAGCAAATGTGCCCCATGGACAAATGAAAGCCGTTTTTGGTTGATCGGCAGGTAGAATATTGATTTGGTTGTAACCGGAAAAACCGTCCATAAAGGAAAATATTTCACTGCCGGCACAATCATTAATTATTTGATCGATATAGGGTGTTGGATAGTTGTCCTTGGGACAAGCACGATTGATATCCCTATAGTCGATACATATTCTTATTGTTCCCTGTTTCTTGTTAACTGGAACAATATTCGATACCAAATCCGTTAATGGGATCGGATAAATGAACCTGCTTTCAACAACTTCTCAACTTCTACTTTAATTGCAGCCGCTTTCCGAGGGTGTATCTGACGTAGACGTTGCCGAACGGGTTTAGCGTTCGGGTAAGTCTTGATCTCATGAACAACAATGGAGGGATCAATTCCTGGCATTTCCTCATAGGAACAGGCAAACACGTCGCGAAATTCTTGAAATAGGGCCTTGTATGTTTGAATTTCGTCATCTGAACACGAGGCACCTATATGAATGTGTTCAACAATTCCGGGCTTCACTGAAATGTCAATGGGAATAGTGCGAGAAATGTTTCCCAAATTCAGCTCTGAATCAGGATGTTTCATTGGACTCTGAGCGTCTTTGACATATTTAGCTGTAAAGATTGATGAGAAATCGTTTTCAAAACGATCATCCTCAGGTAAAAACGAAGATCTATGATGGAGATCTTCCCATGGTAAATCGTTTACACACAGGACTTCACAAAGTTGTTCGTCAGATGACACAACTTCGGGAAATGTTATTAACTCCGAGGTTGACACGAAAAGGGATTCCTCACGGACCACATTCATTTGGTCGATTTGGGTTGAACGCGGGTTGGTAAAAGACTGCACGGCTTCATAAGCAATTTCATATGGACTCAAAGGCATAGCATCACCGAATGATTCTATCTCAGATTCAGATGGGACAATCCAAGGATCATCGTAAATAATAGTATCTGACGTAATCATATGAATGAATGCAAATGAAGGGTCTGCGTTGATTGGAGGAAAAGGAAAAGTTCCTAGTAAACCGGAACCTTTAACTAATCCTACGCCAACATCCTTATAAGGGATAGTCTTTTTACCGACATGCTGGATACTCTCTGAAGAGGCTGGGTCAGATGAAAAGAAATCCAGCTGGTCTATTGCCACGATCTTGCCATTATGTGGAAACTTTATAACTCTGAAGACCAATGAGACGACCGCTGTCATAGCGTAAGACCAACTTCGACCCAAGAGAAGGTTGTAGTCTAAAGGGGCATCAACCACCTCCACATCCAGACTAATGGTTTTTCCTTCAACCCCTATAGGCAAATCCTGTAAAATGCCAAACGGATGGAACCCATGGCCATCAAAGGCCTTAAGAATTGTCGAGGATTGGTTCAGCGAAGGAGAACCAAGCGATCTCCAACACTGAATCGACATAATACACATGGAAGCTCCCTCATCAATTACAGTCCGATGAATAGGCCTGTTTTTGACTATCACTGGAATCTGGAAAGCCATCTGATGAGGGAGATGCGGTGTACTATTTTCTAGATCAAATATTATCAGGTTCGGGTCCTGAACATAAACAGCTCCTATAGCCGACAAAAGTAATTTTTGCTATGCTGGGCATGATTGCAGCACTTCTAAAGCTGACATTGCTGAGGGTGAAACAGCTAAATCCTCAACAATGTTGTAATTTTGGTCCGCTCTCGCATGTGGATTGAAAGCAGACCTTCGAAGTACACCCTTGGCGGGCGGTTTGATTACTAAGTCAGGGTTAGGTTTCTCGATCTGTAGTGGATCGGAACCGGGAGCTGAGGTTGATGGATTTGAATGGGAAGATTCTGCTTCTTTCGATCCATCAACAGGACTTTTACTACCATAATCGTGTGATCGAGTCGCAATCCTTACATGAGACTTCATCAATATGGGTTCTTCAGTGGCACCCGAGGAAGAACCTATCATCTTACTCTCCTACTTTGGAAATGGATCTTTCAAAACAACAGGAGTTGAGGAACCTTTGACGATTTTCACAACCTCGGCCCAATGGGGGCAATCTCTTGTAAAATGATCCTCTTCACAAATAAGACAAGGATATCGAGGTTTGCGCTTTTCGTCATTGGTTTCCAACTTTTGTGTTTTCTCCTTTGGAGTCTTATCTGCTTTACCCTTCTTATTACCCTTCTTCTTCCCACCGTTTTTTTATTTAGCCGTAGATGACTCTACAGCGTGAATATCAGCGAAAATTTCAGGAGAAGACTCTCCTGTCGGGGAATTTGGTAAGGTTATAATGGGCGAAGAATTCTTTGAAGATTTCTTCTTGCTTTTAGTATTTACCGTACCAATCATGCCATCAGCAGCATGAGATCCCGAAGGAGCAACAACGATTTGATTTGAATTTGGAAGATCTGGGATCTTTTCATGTAATGTACCTGACTGAGTGTAAACTAAGTCAAGGTACTATGCTTGAGCAATTACTTGCTCCTCAGTAACTACTCCGGCCTTAGCTACGTCTTCAGTAATCTTCTGTAATAATGATTTAACAAACCATTCAGCTAAGATTTGGTCCTGGATAAAAACTTTCACTAATCGCCGTCGACGTCTCCATTCATGTATATGATCAGAAATATAAGTGGATGTCGTCTGTTTTAATGAAGTTAGTAGCTCCGTGCCATTATCATATCTGACCGGCAACTGAAAATGAGTTAGGAACGAGGTAGCTAACTGATTAAAATTGTAAAAATAGGCCTGTGGTAACTCAATGTATCACTTGGCCGCGATACCAATGAGCTTACGCTGGAAAAGACGTAAGCGGATCGAATCATCCGAGATGGAATTTGAAGCACACCAGAGGTGGTAAGTCATCACATGATTGGATGGATCCTCTCCAGACTTACCTTCGAACTTGGGTATATCACTGGGCAACTTATTTGGCATTGGCGGCCAAAACGGAAGATAATTTATTGGATCGTTCGTTAGGCGCGACAAGTCTGGTAAATCCAAAGTTGCGATAAACGGTAATTGCTGATTAGGATCCCTAAAACTCTGGGTCACAAGACCAGTCCCAGGAGGAGGATATCCTGGATAACTTGGAATAGGTATCGCATTCGGGATATTGTATCCTCTTGGAAAACCAGGATTAACCGGACCGTACTGGGGTTGCTGAGGTTGTTGATAAGTGTACCTAGGATACGGTTGATACTGGTAAACCGGCTGTTGGACAGCAGGCCCGTATTGGTACTGTCCCTAGTACGGTTGATAAGCGAATTGTGGTTGACTAGTGACAACCGTACTTAAACCAGGTTGTCCTACAGGCATCTGAACCGTAGTTTGAATCGTAGATCCAGACAATGGTAAAGATGTCTGAGGAGTAGTTGCAGAGACAGTAGAAACCGGAGCTGTCGATACTCCAGAAGTAAGTGTGGTGGAAGAAGCAGATGTTGCGGTAGTTGCAGCAGTCGTTTGAGATGGAGTACTAGGTGCAATTGGCGACTGAGTAACTACCGAAGGTACAAAAGTTTGAACATTAGACTGGACTGGTTGCTGGGATGGACCAGCAGCTAAGGGTTGTCCAGCTTGAGATGACAACTGTACACTTGGCTGAAATACCTGTTGAACTTGCGATGGATCCCACACTATGTTCATTCCGGGCTATTGACCCATTACAGGTTGAGGATATTGAGATCCATAACCAGATTGGGGGTAGGATTGATAACTGAAAGGCACAATTCCCGTACCTTGAACATATGATTGACCTTGAGGTGGTTGATAACCTTGACTCGAGTATTGACCTTGAGGTTGATAACCTTGAGGTAAATACTGATACTGGGGTTGACCTTAACCTTGAGGTTGATACCCTTGAGGTAAATACTGATACTGAGGTTGACCCTGGGGTACATATTGAGGCTGGGGTTGACCTTGAGGAATGTATTGTACTATGGGTACATACTGTCCTTGCGGTTGCCCCCCAGACGCAACTTGTGTACCTTTAGGTTGCCCCCCAGGCGTTAATTGAGGCTGCCCCCCAGGCGGTAATTGGCCACCTTGAGGTTGAGAACCGGGAACTGAACCTGACATCATGTAAACGTCCCCTACACCCAACGGTTTATTACCATTGTTTCCAGCTAATAACCCATGTTCAATGGGTTTAGGAGATGCTCCCGCAAAAGTACCAGAAAGTGACTGATACCCGGAGGGAACAAAAGGACCGCCGTACAAGAAAGATTCAGGAGATTGAGTGAACACGAACGACTGACCAGACATATTTACAGGAGTATAAATACCTCCAGGTGGAAAAGGAGTACGAGGTGGAGAAAAACTTATCCCTGAGTTGTCTAAATAATTGGTTAACGAAAGGTACCAAGTAGTACTTCTAGGAGGACTGTAAAAGATAGATTCACGCCCCCTTAGATCAATAGTAGGTTGATCTTCAAGGATAGATACGCCAAATTCTTCCTCTGGAGCAAGTTCTTCAATAGTTATCAAACCAGCAGGAAGATTTTCGGTGATGACTCTTTCTACCCTAGGTGAATCAGGTGCACTAGAAGTTGGAGTAACAGGTTCAGATATTTCAGGTTCTTTGTCTATATCACTAGTAGATGAAAAACTACCAGCAAGCTCGGAAACTGCAATAGCTTTGGGATTATAACCTGTTTCTAGACCTTGGTAATCTGGATGGACTACCAACGATGATTCTCCTTCTTCAGGTGAACCTACTTTACTGCCACTAGGAGTTACAAGGACTTTCAAACCTTCGTAATGACCCGGAACCTCTTCAGGAGGTTCGCCCCGAAGTCTACAGGACTTCCTCAACAAAGCGGCCACGGTAACAATCTCAGGAGACTTGCCCGAAGTCTACGGGACTGTCTCGGTAATTCAGCCACAGTTAAAGACTTTTAACTACTGCACACACAAACAAAGTAAAATCTCAAAGCAAACCACCTAAAGTCTCTAAAGAACCAAACAAATTTGAAGCACACGCCTAAAGAATCTAGGGCGTCAAACCATACACAAACAGTAGCCTTCTGGACCGAAAACACTAGTTGGAGATGGAACTCAACATCGCCGAATTCAGTACAGAAGTGGTGGGCGGAACAGTTACCCCGGTAACCTGCTTAATGAATAGACCGGCATAAGTTCCTCCACTTTAACCGTCTCGAGTGAAGTGAACCCCCCGGAAAATCCAAGTGAGTCTAGCCGACGTATGCTCCAGGTACAGTGGGATCTTCCCTCCACCGTCACCTCGGTAGAATCCTAAAGATAATGGTCACTAAGGTTACCAACAGCAACAAATGCACCTGGGGGAACAGTCTACGACTCAATAGCACGCAAGGGCAGAGTAACAAGCTCAATCCCCTTGCCGGCTCCTTGACAATAATCCAAGGTTTACCGACAAGTGACCCCAGGCTCCTCGACAATAATCCGAGGTTTACCGTTTGTAGTACGTGCATATCTGGCGTCTTTCCCAATGAAGGAGGATTGATCCCCTCACTGGTTCGGACACGGTCTCATGCTTCTCCTTTAAGAGGAGCTTTCTCAGAGTACAAATGAAACAGTCGGATTTATCCTACCACAAGATGAGCTACTTGTTTGGTTTTACTGTCTTGGAGAGTTAATTACTCTCCTACTCCAAGACACTAGCCTGATCTATATTGGTGTTTCAGAGCCCTAGTAAATAAAAAGTTACTAAGTTGATTTTACTTTAAGCGTTAATTTTTATGGCTTTTCTTTAAGAAAAAAGGTAACGGAGATGAAACTGATGGTGTGTAGACTCGACCGAAATCCACTAAAAAGATGCACTTAGGATGATTTAAACTAATTTTTCCTTTTTCAATGAATTCCCTAGCTAAGAGAGTTGTAGAATGCAAAATTGATAAAAAGACAACTTTCTTGGCAATGAAAATCAAAGAAACAAACTCTTTATCTTTTCAAAACACACAACACATGACCACTAATCACTTCACGAAAATTCCTTTTTCTTTCAAAGACTCAAATGCTACCAAAGCAAACTTTCCTTCAAAAGATATTTTTTATATTTTTTCCTAATTAATAAAGCATGTAAAACTTACTTTAACAAAAATCAAAGTTAAAAAAAGCTATGGCAATCAAATCAACTCAATTTCACTCAAAAGCAAATCTAAGAGAAAAGCACCTAAAAGTAAATCTAACGAGGCAAAAGCCTACTAAAGATGATTCCTGGATGTTTTACTCAGTCAAAATGTAACTAAGGACTAGTTAATGCAGAACCAAAAACCAGTCAAAAACAAAAATCAAAATCTTTTGTTCTTTTTCTCAAGAATAAAATTCAAAGTTCAAACAACAAACTTTTTCGAGATTCGCAAAGAGAAGACGCAAAGGTAGGTCTCTCACAAGGGTGAATTCTATGACAGGCCCGACTCCTAAGAGGATTGAACAAAACCAGGGAGATCCAAAGTTTGACAACCTCTAATGCCAAATTCACTACAGGACCAGTTAAAAATCAAACCCTAAGGCAAAACCTCTATGAATTTCACTAAAACTCTCGACACTGACGAAACAAGCTTAGGTGAAGATTTATGGTAGAAAACCAGTGGATCTGGGCAGAAAAAAATAAATTAAAACTAAAATCTAAAAGGCAAAAAGAATAAAATTGAAATTTTCTTAATTTTGACAGGGTACGCAAGCGACCTGTTTGCACAGGTGCGGGTACGCTCTGTGCACAAATCTACAGTGTGTACAGGTACGCACTGTGCTCAACTCAGAGGTTGCGTACTTCTAGCAAAACTAAGAAAAGCTAAAATCTAATTTAACCCTAAGCTAGCCCACCCAAAAACACAGTCATACAGCCAAAAACCAGAAAACAAACGACTTTTCTCAGATCAAAATTTCATACAAAGGAAAAAACATTCACATCAATGGAGTTCCCCAGCGGAGTCACCATTTTGTCATGCGGAAAGAGTTGATAGTGCGGACACAACCGACCTCCCTAGAAGCAAAGGCTTTCTAGTGACAAACAAGACAAATAAACACTACCTTTCTCTAAACATGCATCGAGAATACAAGTAATCAGGGGATTTTGTCATACCTTTAGTCCAACGCTTTGTAGTAGTCCAGCCTCGCCGATCCAGATGAGCTACTCCTCTTCGAAACCTGCATTCACTAACAAGCCAAAAGATTAAATAGCACCTGATAAACTCATAAAACAATACATATCCATCATACAGACCAAGGAGTATATGAAACAAATCATGAATAACAATCTGTTGAGAAAAATGAGTTCATTTGTATTAAGAGGAAACAAAAGAAACCATTACAACCTGAGCCTTGGTGTTGTGCAGGTCCCTCCTAGGGTCCAGCAAGAGTTTTCCTTTACTTTGATCAGCTCACCCACTCTCAAATAAGGCTAGGAAAGGATGGGAATATCTCCTCTCAAGCTTTACAAGGGAGTCCTAATTCCAGCAGCATCTACCCTTAGGAATGTTCAGCTTTCATCCTCTCCTCCCTCTGGCCCAATGCCTGTATTTATAGTGCTCTAGAGGAAGTTATTCAGGTCCACCATCAATGGGATAACCCCCTCTTTGGATGGGATAGCTCCCCTCTTGATGGGATAAGTTCCTCTTTGATAGGGATACATGAACCATCTGGAGGCGCTCAATACACGTCAAACAAGCTTCTAGAATGCTCTAGAAATGACTACAAGTAACGTTTTTGGAGTGAAACTTGCGCCTTTTGACCTTTACAGGAGTATGCACCCATTGCTTTACAGACAGAGCGTACAAGTACGCAGGTATTGTGAACTTGGGGTGCATACACGCAGGTAAGGCTAAGAGAAACTGCGTACCCAGAGATATATAGATTTTTAATGACTTTCTCTCTTTCTTGGAGTTTGACATGGAGAGCAGAGGTATGAGGCTTGCCAAGGAGGATAGTATGACAGTTGATGGAGCCATACTAACTGCAAATAGTCATGGTGGCAAATTTTAGTGTAACAGGGAAACTACAAGATGAGGATGATATGATTGAAAATTTGATTCAGAATCCACCTCCCAGTGTATCACCATTAGAAGACATAGTAAGAGAAACACAAAACAACCCCTCAAATGATCTCTGTGGGGCCGATCCTACTTCTCCCCATGTCAAAAATATAGTGTTCGGCCCCGAAAGAACATTGAAAATCAATCCATCCCTATCTACTTCCCAGGAGAAGCAGCTATGCAGCCTGCTGAGAAAACATCTAGATGCCTTCACCTAGAGTTATAAGGAGATGAAGGGAGTGCACCCTTCAGTATGTACTCATCATATATACATCAAGGAAGATTGAAAACCCGTCAGGTAGCTTCAAAGGAGGATGAACCCATCACTTAAAGATATTGTTAAGGAAGAACTGCAGAAATTGCTTGATGCAGGATTCACTTATCCCATCTCTAACATTGAATGGGTCTCTCCTTTGGTGCTAGTTCCAAAGAAAAATGGTAAGTGGAGAATCTGTGTCGATTATTGGGAATTGAACAAAGCCACTAAAAAGGGCCATTTTCCTTTACCTTTCATAGATCAAGTGTTAGACGCTCTGGCAGTGAATTTTTTTTTCTCTTTCCTAGATGGGTTTAACGGGTACAATCAGATGCAAAATAGCCCAGAAGACCAAGATAAGACCACTTTCACTTGTCCTTTGGGTACCTTTGCATACCGAGTCCTTCCTTTTGGTTTGTGCAATGCTCCAGCCACTTTCCAAAGAGCGGTATTGAGTATATTTTCTGAATTGGTTCATGATGCAGTAGCAATATACATGGATGGTTTTACTCCTTATGGCTCTGACTTTTAGGAAGCTTTATCTAACCTAGGAAAAGTTCTAGATAGGTGTATTGAGATGAAATTGTCCCTCAATCCAGAAAAATGTGAATTCTTGATGACTGAAGGGACCATGCTAGGTCATACAATCTTAACAAGGACTGCAGATGGACCTCAACAAAATTTCCATCATCCAAAGGGTCCCACCTCCTCAAAGGGTGAGATATGTCAGAAGTTTCCTAGGCTTAGTCGGATATTACAGGAGATTCATTAAAGACTTCAGCAAGATAGCCTCTCCTTTTTTTGGCCTCCTAGGCAAAGAGGTTGGGTTCAGATGGTCTGAAAACTGTCAAGAAGCCTTAGATGCCTTGAAGAACAAGCTAGTGACTGACCCAATTCTCAGAGGCTCAAACTAGGTCCTACCATTTCACATTCATACAGATGCCTCAAACAAAGCGATAGGAGAAGCTTTAAGATAAGTTGATGAAAATTTTCCTTATTCCATATACTTTATAAGCAAGAACTTGTCGAAGGTAGAGTTAAAATATACAGTGATCGAGAAGGAACTCCTAGCTGTCGTGCATTCCTTAAACAAATTCAAACACTATATCATAGGCTATCAAACCTTTGTGCACATTGATCATGCTAAAATTAGATATTTAATGAACAAACTAGATGTAAATGCTTGCATTATTATATGGTTTCTTTTACTGCAACAGTTTGATCTGACCATTATTGATAAGCCTGGTAAAGAGAATGTTGTTGCTGACTTTTTTTCTAGAGTAAATATGCCTGCAGGTGAAGAAGGAATGGTGGATGACCAAATGCCAGATGAACACCTATTTTCTATATCAGTACTCTCTCCATGGTTTGCTGATATAGTAAACTACTTGGTTTCAGCATAGTTCCCGCCACACCTATCCTCAAAAGAGAAGAGCAGGATAGTAAGGAAAAGTGACCCTTTCACCTAGATTGGAGGTAATCTCTTCAAACTAGGTCTAGATCAGATCTTGAGAAGATGTGTCAGGGAGGAGGAAGTCTTTGACATCCTCCTGACCTGTCATGATGGGCCTTGTGGAGGTAATTTTGCAGCAAAAAGAACCACCTTCAAGATATTGCAAGCAGGATACTACTGGCCCACTCTTCATCAGGATGTGAGGAGATACACAAGCTAGTGTGTCTGGTGTCAGAGGATGGGAAAATCCACTTCGAAGGATGAAATGCCCATGCAGCCTCAAGTGACCTTTGAGCCATTTGAGAAGTGGGGCATCGACTTTGTGGGGCCTATCAACCCCCCTTCAAAGTAGAAGCAGTACATCATTGTGTGCACAGACTACCTGACAAAGTGGGTAGAGACAAAAGTAATCAAAGCAGCGATAGAGGAAAAAGTAGCTGAGTTTTTGAGAGAAAACATATTCTACAAATTCGGGTATTCGAGAGAGTTGGTCATAGACCAAGGCAATTAGTTCACTTCCAGCTTCATTGAAGACCTTCTCACAGATCATAAGATCAAGCATATGACTTCCACCCCTTACCATCCACAAGCCAATGGGCAAGTGGAGGTCACTGTAGGTTTTAACCCCATATAGAAATTACCTGCATATGAATTCTGAAATATGGAAAATAAATAATGCGAGAGCAGAACACATAAAACACATATACATAGATATTTTCCCCAGGATCCCAAAACTGGGACTACCAGCTTGATTTTTCCTTATGTTCCTTTCAATGTTATAATACATATTTATACATGCCGAAGCATCCAATACCATGGATCGAAAACCATTGCATCCAATGCCATGGACCGAAAACCATCACATCCAAAAAACATGTGCGAAAATCATGCACAAAACCATAGGTGGGTCCGCCCAACCTAACATAGGGTCCAAAACCAAAATTTTCCGGGGCGCTGCCCTGGACCCCATAAAGTGGGGTTACGGGTGCCCCTCAAACCCCCTGTTAACTACATGGAAAGAATATAAAACAATCCAACATTATCCCACTTGTTGTTTTCTTTCCATAGGGGGCCACAAGAGAGCTTAGTCATTTTTCCAGCCCTAAAATGCCCATTGTCTCTGTACACCAAGAGATCTTCTCAGATCTCACAGATTTTGTTAGTGCATCTATAGTATTCTTCAAAGTGTCCACCTTTACCAGCAACACCTTTTTGTCTTCTAGCATATCCCTCACAAAGTGATACTGAACATCAATGTGCTTTGTCTTTGAATGATATGCGGGGTTCTTTGCCAAGAAAATTGCACTTTGGCTGTCACAGTCTATCCTTATAGCTTCCTGTACTAACCCCATACTTGAACACAATCTCTGCAACCAAACTGTTTCCTTACTTGCATGAGTGGCTGCCATGTATTCTGCCTCTGTAGTTGACAGTGCCACTACAGATTGTTTCTTACTCATCCAAATGACTGCACCTCCAAATAGGTTAAACATATACCCACTTGTAGATCTTCTCTGATCTAGATCTCCAGCCCATTCTGCATCAACAAAGCCATGAATATACAACACTCTGTCCAATCTTGGTCTTCCTTGGTAGCACCAACCATAATCACTAGTGCCATGCAAATACCTGAAAACCCGCTTCACTGTTGTCTGGTGCTCCTTCCCTGGTTTCGACATAAACCTGCTTAATACTCCCACTACATGTGCAATGTCTGGTCTAGTACAGACCATTGCATACATCAGGCTACTGACTGCACTTGCATATGGAACACGGGACATGTCCTCTTCCTCTTCTTGTGTCTTTGTACAGTGTTCAGCAGATAACCTCACACTTACATGAATAGGAACCTTCACCGGTTTACTATCTTGCATATTAAACCTCTACAATATTGTATTGACATGCTTCCTCTGTTTTAACCAGATCTTCCTCTTTGTCCGATTTCTTTTAATTTCCATGACAAAAATATAGTTTGCATCACCAAGATCTTTCATGTCGAATTTGGAGGACAATTGGGTCTTGAAATCCTGGATAACTTCTTTGTCATTTCCAACCAATAACATATCATCCACATACAAGACCAAATAAATAACACGGTCACCAATTAATTTAAAATACACACAGTGATCTGCTTTGCTTCTGGTGAAGCCAAGTCCCCGTATAAATGTATCAAATTTCTGATACCACATCCTTGGTGACTGTTTTAACCCATATAGAGACTTCTTTAACTTACATACCAGTTCTTTCTTACCCTTCACTGCAAAGCCTTCAAGTTTCTTCATGTAGATCTCCTCTTCCAGATCCCCGTGAAGAAATGTTGTTTTCACATTCATCTGTTCTACCTCAAAATCAAAATCAACAACAAAAGATAAAAGTAATCTAATAGAAGTTACCTTGGAAATAGGAGAAAAAATATCACCAAAATCAATTCCCGACACTTGGGAATAACCTTTTGCTACCAACCGAGCTTTGTATTTCTCCACTTTTCCTTCTGCATTTGTCTTCTTTTTGAACTCCCATTTGCTGCGAATGGGTTTCCTTCTAGCCAGCAACTCCACCAGATCCCAAGCCTCATTTTTGTGCAAAGATGTCATTTCATCAACCATGGCCTCTTTCCAGAGTTTTCCATCCTCTGAATCCACTGCCTACTTCACAGTTCTGGGATCATCATCAGTAATAGACAAATCAAAATTTGAACAGAAAGCAGATGGACTATACCTTTTTGGCTGCCTTCTTTCTTGAACTGATCTTCTCACAGCCGGAGTTTTTGGCTCTTCATCTTCTCATTCCTCCTCTGCTGTAGTGTCTAATTCTTCCTCCTTTAGCTCAAACTCTATCTTCTCAGGTTCCTTTGGTTGGACTTCATGTTTAATAACATCTTTCACCTCTTTGAACACCACATCTCGGCTGTACATAACCTTCCTTGTTACTGGGTTCCAAAGCTTATAACCCTTTAAACTATCCTTATACCCAATAAAGATACACTTTTCAAATTTACTATCCAAGTTTTTTCTTTTCTCCTTTGGAACATGTAAATATGCATCACATCCAAATACCCTCAGATGTGAAAGAGAGGGTTTCTTACCAGTCCATACCTCTTGTGGAGTCTTATCCTCCAACGCTAATGAAGGTGACCTATTGACTAGGTAACATGCAGTATTCACCGCCTTTGCCAGAATTCCTGTCCTAACCTGACACCACTGAGCATGCTTCTTGCCCTTTCCATAAATGTCTTGTTCATTCTTTCTGCAACTCCATTTTGTTGAGGTGTATATGGAGTAGTCTTATGTCGTGCTATACCACACTTCTTGCAAAATTCTTCAAATTCCTTACTACAAAAGTCTCCACCATTATCTGTCCTTAGCACCTTTATCTTCTTCTCTGTCTAGTTTTCCACTAGAGCCTTAAATTCTTTAAACCTATCAAAGACTTGAGATTTCTTCTTAAGGAAATACATCCATGTATTCCTTGAGAAGTCATCTATAAATGATACATAGTACACAGACTTACCCAGTGATGGAACCTTCACAGGTCCAAACACATCACTGTGCACAAGCTCTAATATATGTTTTGCCCTCTTACCACCAGAGGGGAAACTCACCCTATTCTGCTTCCCGTATACACAATTTTCACAGAAATCAAAATCCAGAGAGCTATTACTCATACCTTCTAACATAGCTTTACCATGAAGTATTCAAAGGCCCTTCTCTCCAATATGTCCATGCCTTTGATGCCACAACATCGTCTTTTCTCTAGAGACCACTAGATTTTCTGCTCCACTTTCAGGAACCACGAAACTGTTGCACCCATCAACAATAGTGCTACCTTGTAGCTTGTAGAGAGTTCCAATCCGAACTCCTCGCATCAATACCAGTGCTCCCCAAACAAACTTGCAGGTATCCTTCTCGAACACTATTTTTACACCTGCATCATCCAACTTACTAACATAAATCAGATTTCTGGCTAATGCAGGAATATGCAAAACACCTAGAAGTGTTCTAACCCTTCCACCTTGAATCTTCAACTTTACTTTTCCATGACCAATGATTCTAGCCTTCCTGTTGTCCCCCAAGAAGACATCATCACCATCATATTTCTCATACTCACAGAACCACTCTCTATGGGGAGTGAAGTGAAAGGATGCACTTGAGTCAATCAACCATGCCTCATGATCTACATGTGTACTTGAAGAAGCCAAGTACACATCCCCACCTTCATTTGAGGTGGTTTTTGCCTCTGCAGAAGGAGCCTCATCAGATCCCTTTCCTTTGTCAGGTGCTTTAGATTTACAGTCCCTTTTGAAGTGGTTTTCCTTTCCACATTTCCAGCACACCACCTTTACAGATTTTCCTGGAGATTTAGATCTCCCTCTAGATTTAGATCTCCCACTCGATGACTTATTTTTGTTTCTATTTTAGGACTGTCCTCGTACAGACAAGGCATCACCATTTTGGCTCTCCATATTTTTCCATCTCACCTCCTCCGTCAGTAAGGCTGAGACTATTTCATCAAACTGCAAGGTAGTTGCATTGCTACCTATTGCAATAACCAAACTATCCCACGAATCTGGTAGAGAACACAACAAACTGATGCACTTATCTTCATCTGAAATTTTAATATCAACAGATGCTAACTGACTTACCACAGTATTAAATGCATTCAGATTCTCTGTCACTGAGTCTCCATCTTTTATCCTCAGGTTATACAACTTTTTCCGCAGGAACAGTTTATTCACCAGAGACATAGATTGGTACAAAGTCCCTAACTTGTCCCGCAAAGCCTTTGCTATAGCTTCCCATGATACATTCAACAATACTGAATCTAAGACACACAATCGTATTGTGCTCTTTGCCTTCCAATCCAACTTCTTCCATTCTTCATCAGACACTCCTGTTGGTTTAGTACCTAGATCTACCGCGATCCATTGATCTTTGTCCACCAACAGATCCTCCATCTTGAGTTTCCACAACTCAAAACTCTGACCATTAAATTTTTTGATCTCCATATTTCCACTGCTCACCATCTTCTTTCACCACCAGAATCAATCTCCTAGATCTCCCACTGAATAGGGTCTACCACAGGGCCGAGCGAAACCCCTCAGCAACAAAGACGTCCCCTTGAAGCCAAATCTTCTTTGATACCAAATGTAGGTTTTAACCCTATACAGAAATTACCTGCATATGAATTCTAAAACACGGAAATAAATAATGCAAGAGAAGAACACATAAAACACATATACACATAGATTTTCCCCTGGATCCCAAAACCAGGACTACTAGCTTGATTTTTCATTATGTTCCTTTCAATGTTATAATACATATTTATACATATCGAAGCATCCAATACCATGGAACGAAAACCATCGCATCCAATACCATGGACCGAAAACCATCACATCCAAAAAACATGTGCGAAAATCATGCACAAAACCATAGGTGGGTCTGCCCAACCTAACATAGGGTCCAAAACCAAAAATTTCCGGGGCGCTGCCTCGGACCCCATAAAGTGGGGTTACGGGTGCCCCTCAAACCCCCTGTTAACTACGAGGAAATAATATAACACAACCCAATAGTCACTAACAGAGCATTGGAAGGGATCCTAACCAAGGTAGTGAGCAGTAGCAGAAAAGACTGGGTAGACAGATTAGTTGAGGCCACCTGGGCCTACAACACAACATGGAAGACCACCACCGAGTTCACACCCTATGAACTGGTCTATGGGAAGAAGACTTTTTTGTCAATAGAGTTTGAATTCAATACCCTAAGTATGGCAGCTTAGCTGGACCTAGACCTCAGCCATGCACAGAAGGAGAGATTACTTCAGCTCAATGGATTGGATGAATACAGATTGCAAGCCCTTCTCCATACATAGGTAGTGCAGCTTCAAAGAGAGATATGGCATGACAGAAATATCAAGAAGAAGAAATTTCAAGAGGGAGATTGGCACTACTCTATGATTCAAGATACAAAGATTTCAAACGCAAGCTGAGGACAAGATGGTTGGGACCCTACACTGTGTTGGAATGCAATGACAATGGTTCAATTTGGATCAGAACCGTTGATGAGGAAGCCATCCCCATGCTTTTCAATGGACATTGGTTGAAAGTATACAAGAAATCCCTCTCCAAACGAGAGTTTATTGAATATCTGAATAAAACAGTGATGGTAGTGGAGCATGGCTTAGCTTCCACTTCACCCACTCACTGAAGAAAAAATAAAAGAAAATAAGGACTCGAGTGAAAACCTTCATGAGGCACTTGAGTCCCATAATTGGGTTGAAAAACTCTTCTGAGGTGGCCCAGTGATGTAAAAAAAAAAAGAGAGAAAAAAGAATAAGATCCCTTGGTGAAAACATCCCTTGGAGGTGCTTAGGGCAGGCAATTAAGGTGAAAATCTCTCTGAGGCACCCTAGTTGTTTTAAAATATATATATATATATATATATATTATTGCATTACAGGTTTGTAGGAGGACTACAGGGAGCAGAAGAAGGTGCCAAGGGAACCCTAACATTCACACCAGCATCCATCTCACCTTCTCCACACCTTCCTCCATCATTTTTGGCATCTCTTTCACCCCACTATACCTTTTTCTTCCAAAACTGTGTTTTCTACAGGAGGCTCCTGTAGGAATTACAGAGAGCCAAAAGTGTCTACAGAAGGTAGTTTGAGGGACAAAAAAGCTTCATGAGGAACCTATAATCCCTCCTACCATCTTCAAACCTCCTTGCCATCATTTCCAAGCTTGCATCACACCCCAAGCTTCATTATTGTTTTTCTCTTCCGGTCCAAAAAAAAAATCACAAAAAAATAGTTTTTTGGTTTTGAAAAAAAAAAAATAAAAAGAGGAAAAGGCACCAATAACCTTACCTGAAGCTTAACTACCATCCCTCCATCATTCATGACACCTCTGGCATTAATATCGAGCTCCAAACACAGGAAAAGGCTGAAATTTCTAGGGGAGAAGCAGCTACAGGAGCTCCTATAGGAATTCCTGTAGCAACTAATCCCATAGAAATCTACCACCAGCAACAAAAGAGTGCACATCTGTAGGTTAAAAAGGCACATGAATCTTAGCTCTAGCAAGAGAAGAACCTACACAAGCACACAACCACACATCAGCAAGCATAGACAACATGCATAAAGGGAAATGAAGGCATGCAACAGAGAAAGCCACAACACCTCACAACAAATACACTTGGATTACAGGTAAGTAACTAAGTCACTCCTCTATTTGCATCTGTGTAATTAGGAGTCATACAAAGGAAATGAGATGGTTGAGATTGAACGAGGGAAAGGTGGCCAGTTAACTTGGCCACCTTCATTTAGTTGGCTCCACTTATCTGAGATGTCACCCACACGTGCGCATAGTCAACTCAAGCACAATATGCTAAGGACAAATAGTGGGAGGAAGTGTGAAATCTGATGAAATAATGAAGGATGATTACGAGGAGGGGCTATGATGACCGAATATGGCCAACGTGCACCTTTCCAACTCAACAATCATAACCGAAAATATCCATAAAGGGTAATGAGCACTCCTCCCCACATATTCTCACCACCTTTTCTTCATTTCCTCATTGTAACTTAGCCACAACAGTCCTCTTGTGCCCCCACAGCCTCGTAACCACCATCCTCCATTGATTTCCTCCCTATCTCTGCTCTCGGCATTTTCTAAGGAAATCTACAGGAGGGACAATAGGATTCTACAGGAGGGGCAGTGAGTCATTTTGAAGGACAAAACCACGATTTTTGGCACAAATTTCAGTTTTAAAAGGTAGGGTTCATGCATGCCCCTTGTTGAATATCAATATATGAAAGAAGTGGTCTCAATTTGAGGGTGAAATAAGTCTTTAGGAGGGCAGAAAAACATAAAAAATTTCTATTTATTTAAAAAAACACAGTCTCTATTTTTTATTTTTCTCAAAACTCTTTGTCTCCACCTCCATATTTGTGTTTTTTAAAAAGTACAGGCAGTATGACATGAGGATTTATAAGAAAGGAGCCCACTAAATCCACTAGGCTCCATGCATATCCTTAAGTGGTGGACATATTCACAAGGGCAAACTGGATGAATTTCTTTGAGAAATTTAGAGGGTTTGATGATGAAATTGCCCAAGAATTTGCTCTCTCGCTGGTCCCTCACACTAGAACACATGCCGCTGTAACCATTAGAGGCCTCTCCATTGAAATAACCCCTGAATTCATCAGTAGGGTCACTACCCTTCCTCTTGGGCTGCCTTGGAGTAAAGATGAGAAACCAATTGGCCAGGCTGCCAAGAAGAAATTTTTCCAAAATAATCAAATCCCTTTGGAAGATAAGAATGGAATTAGAAGGGCTAGTATACCATATCCCTGGTGTTGGCTTATATGGGCCTAACCTAGGTTATGAAGAATTATTTAGCTAAGAAAATGCCGCAGCTACCAGCCCTTTCGACAACAGCCCGTGAAGCACGGACTGAGGTCTCACCCGAGGTAGTAGGGGAGGGTGCTGGAACTGGGTTTTAACACCCTTGGGATATCTAGATGTGGTCTAAGAGGTTCATGTGCCATCCTGTGGCTTCACGCTGGGCTAGATCTGCGTAGATCCTGTTGTTGGGAAAAGTATCCAATACGGAATGACCCTATCCCACTCTAAGGGTTATATTACCTCAGCAACAACCGAATGCAAAGCTATTCGAAATTACTTCTTTATGAGATGTAAGAGAGAGGAGAAAGAGATCCACTAACCATTATCTTCCACTAATGATTGATCCAATCTTCCCTCTTTGCTGCTTGCTCCCATCTCCTTGCTCTTTCACTGGCCCAGCTACACCAAGATCCTGCAAAATGACAAGAGAGGGAAACTACAAGAAGCATACATTCATAATTGATTCAAGGATTAGAATAAATCAAATATGCAAGTATCAATAAGCCATTGAGACACATGCATATAGAAGAACCTCGAATGATTTATTAATGGAAGAAGTAAAGTTCTGAGAGCGTTACAACCATAAGAGGCCCAATCCAGCCACACCTCCCAGCAGAAAGAAATCTCCTCTTCACCTCCTTCAAGCAAATCACCCAATAGTTCTATACTCAAACCAACAACACTTCCTTACATTCACAAGATTCCAGCCTCCCTAGACCTCATGAGAGAGCTCTATATATAGGAGATTTGGAGAAAGGATGAGTCAGCTTGAGGTTGGCATGAAGCTGACTAGTGTCCTCTCCCACTTCAGTTATTCTTCAGTTCTTGAGTCCACTTGGAGGTTCTTGCTTCCACTTGGAGATCTAGATCCTCTTACTCATCACAAGGCGAATTCCCTGATCCAAGTGTCATTTTGGAAGCTTCCTCGGCATTGACACCTTGAGGAATGACTGTGCCACTTGGCCAATCTCACCCAGCGCAGGTAGCCTTCATTAGAGTTGAAATTCAGCGCAGGTACAGAGTGGAGCAGTTGACATTCAGCGCAGATGCTCAGTGGAGAAGTTGACATGATCCTGAATTAGCTTGTTTTTGAGTGTTTTCAGGTGGAGAACTGATATTTAGTGCTGTGGTTTGCTGACCTTGTTCCTCTAGGGGTAGGAACAACATGTTTAGGGACTTTGGATCCCTTAGATTATTGACATTTCATGCTTCATGCTGTAAGGCACAAAAATGTCTATAACAGTTGCCCCCTAAAGTATGAGGTCGTTTATCGGGTGAAATGCTTTATCAGGAGGATCCGAAGTTCATTCAATCGTTGAGAGGTGACCTGTAATAAAATACAATACAATACATTATTTTTCATTCTGCTTTCATGATCTAGCTGAGGCGGGCATCCCCATGCTCAGCTTTATAAATTCATTTTGGTACATAGAACAGACGATCGTCTAATAGTAGACTGATAATTCTCTGTTGAAATTATCATCCTTTGAGTAGGATGATCATCTGTTGCAATGATGTACTTATCAAATGTCTTTATATTTCCTGAATATATATCACAACCCGGATGGATGAAACTAGATCCGGGGTCTTCAAACTCGTTCGATCTTCACTCTAAGTACAAGTCGATCCATGTGAGAATTGCGCTGAAGTCGAACATGGAAAGACATCGCTTGATTACCGGTCAATAATGTAAACCGTTAACAACCGCGAGAGGAATCACCGATAATGATAATGACCCTCAAGGTATTGCAGTACAATTCACATGGTGTGAATAAAGGACTTGGCGTCGAACACCACGAAAAATCTTCTGGTCGAAGGTCATTAATGTATACCTGTCGCCGGAAGTGAGAAACTTGCCATTGAGTCATGCAAGATTCAAAGTACTGAGGGGGGTGTTCCTAGATCAACTTCTTGGATAATGAGCTGAAGTCGACAAGAAGCGATCCGTCAAAGGAGGGCCTTAATGAATCCCACATCAGTGACACGGAACGGAGCTAATGATTTTAGTGGAGGTGAAAGCAATCTGTGAAATATGATTCAGGGTGGCGATCATGGGTGGATGAAGGATAATGTATGGCAGTGGATGGGACACGGTTGACTCTTTCTGAACTACATCTCTTGAACATATAACGACACTGATGCGATGGATCGATAGCATTACCCCAAATGTGGATGGTTTGGCGAGGACCATGGTGATGAGACTGGTGAATGAAACAACCCAACCCGATGTGATACGGAGGAAAAGTGTCATGTTCAAGAGCGACTTGCTACCATTAAAGCTTTGAGGTTCTCCCAATTTTTCCCCAGTCATTTCTGACCAGTACCTCTTTATTTTTGTCAAGCTTGAGGAGGATAACATATGCTTGTTCTATAACCTGCCCTTCGGGCAAGCCCATCGCTATGTTTTAACGAGCCTAGCGATAGGGAAACTCGTTCTCGTCTAAAGACAAGTTTGTCGCTATTTTAATCATTTTAACGAGTCTAACGACAAGGAAAACTCGGTCCTTTTCGTTTTTAGAGAGTCTGAAAAGGTACAGAAAGTCAACTCCAAAATTCCTTTTTCGTCATCTAATCCCTTAAGTCCGAAAAAGTATAAAACAATACAGAAGGGATGAGTTTTCGATAATTTTAATGAGCCGAATAAAACAAGCGCTCGACCTTTTTGTGTAATAATCCCTCAGGTCCAAAAAGATTAAAATCTAGAGGAGGGATAGCTCTTCCGGTCACTTTAACGAGCTGGAAGGCCAAAACTCGACAAACTTTTCATATTTTATGAGTCAGGAGAAAAGAGCTCAAAGAAGACTCGTCTTTTGAGGAACGGGTGATAAATAGGGATAGCAGCAGATTCCAGGTACAGGTTGGAATTTTCCAATCACGGCAGTGTCACAAGGATGGCTAGGTGAAATCACTCTTCGCAGCTGTTCCTCAAAATAGGTAAACAATCATATGGAGGTGAACGATTGGCCAAATGGAATGAAGGTGGCAGGTGCAAACACGACCAAGGCTTTTTATGGCTAATAAATTTATGATCACAATGGTTATTTACCGGTATAGGTTCATTTTTTAATGAGCTTGAACTCTGGAGGAAACTCTTGCTCACGCTTTTCTATTTTTTAACGAGCATAAATTCCGCGGTAAAACTGCTCGAATCTCGCTTTTCTATTTTTTAACGAGCATAAATTCTGCGGTAAAACTGCTCGATTATATGGTCAAAGTTTGATTTTTTACCATTACTAGCTTTTCTCTTTTCAAGTATAGTACTGCATTTTCAATTGCTGCAACAAACTTTGTTAGAAATGAATAATATTTGCATGAAAATGAGATTATAACCCTAATATTTCACTTTAAACTGCGTAAAAAGCCATTAAAAGGTGTTTTTACCTCTCATTTACCATTTCATTTGCATTTGGTTTGTTGGAGCTCTGGAGGTGCCTCTTCCCCTTTGATTTTCACCAGCTGATTCCGGGAGATTCTGCGGACGATTTTCGGCGCCGTCTGGACCAGGTAGGAGCTAAACCCTAGCTCTTTCTTTTCATGGTTTCATTTTCCAGTTTTAGGCCTGTTTTTCAGTGTTTCTGAGCCCCAGGGGTTTTGCAAAATCGCCCTAACTTCAGCGCAGGTTCCCCTTTCGAAACCTGCGCTGAATGTCAAGCTGCCTTAGGGCAGCCTGACCTTCAGCGCAGGAGGGACACTCTCTGCCTGCGCTGGGCTCAAAAAACTGAGTTTTTAGGTCATTTTTTGATGATTTTTCGCCAGTTTTTCATCAAAATCAGGAACTTACTCCTTCTCTTGCTTGCTTTGCAGGGAACTTTGAACAAAATGTCCCTTACGTGGTGAGAACAAGAACATGAAGAGGAGGACATGATTGCCCTCCATGACCTGGTCACGGTGAATGTGCTGCGGAACTCTGGCCTGCTGAAATTCTTCCGTATCTCTAGCATGAGAGCACAAATTTCTTTACTGCAGTATATGCTTGATGCTTGGGATCCTGTTAACCAAGTATTCCAGATTAGGGGAAAGTTCATCCCCTTGACCATGGAGGACATGTACTTCTTAACTGGGTTGTCAAGACGAGGTGCCCCCATTTCCTTGTCAGGTACGGCTCGGGGGACTGATTCCACCAGAGATTATGTCCACCAGTATTGCAGGGAAGGTTCTCAGCCGAGCAGAGATGGCAAGATTGTTATCCGTGAGATTACTGATCGGGCTCTCAGGTCCATTCTGTACACTATTGGTAGGATGGCCGGTAGCGCAGCTCTACATGTTGCCAACAGATCTTATATGCAGCACGCCTTGGAGTGTCTCCAACCGAAAGTATTCAACTGGTGTGATGCAGTACTTGTTCAGATGAAAAGTCAATTGACCAAGGTAAAGGACGGGAAGCTGAAGAACTTTGGATTGGTTCTATTCTGACTGCCTTCGCCTTGGAGAAAATCCCACTGATGTAGCCTCAGTACATCATACTTGACTTGCCTTCTCCGACCGAGCCACGCATGCAGAGGTGGGTTGATCACATGTCTAGGCATGCTGGTCAACCTCAGATTACTTTTACTGAGGCCTTCTTCAGGTGGTTCGAGTGCCAGGAGATGGCGTTTTCTGAGTATCCATATGTGGGTATGGATTCCCGAGGTGATCCGGATTTGGTGCTATCGGATGGCGAACAGTGGGGCGCCATTGGTAAACTCTTTGACCACATTACTGTTTACTGTTCTTATTTATAATGTTGATGTGATTTATTCTATCAAGACTTTTAATCGTACTCTTGGGTGCATGCAGATATTGGTCCTGTTCGTCCAGCAGTTCGTCCGAGACCGGCAGTTGCTGCCCCGGCAGTGGAGCCTGCTAGGAGAGCTATTATTCACGACCTTGACGATACTGAGACCCTTACAGCTGTGCAGGAGCAGGTTGAGAGCCATACTCTCGGCATTACCGATGTGAGGATTGATGAGTTACCTTTACAGCTGCAGCGACACACCACTGGTGTACCTAGACGATGGACTCGTCTCTTGCGCATGATTGCACAGGCCGTGACGTGCTACCATGAGCACCACTAGGCTAGGGTGCCCCCTAGCATCTTTTTGAGTTTTAGGTCATATGACCAATTTTGTCTTGGTTACAGAACATTATGTATGAACTTATATAAACAACTTATATATTTTGATTTTCGAGTTTTATTCTGTTTGAGTTATATGATCCATATGTACAATCTTTGATGATGTGTCCCTTTTATAAATGTTGCAAATGTCTATCTAACACATAGTTTGCTAATGAGTCAGTTAATGTGTTTAAGTTTCTCAAAATATGTTGATATTGAATTGAATCAAATCGTCTTTCCAAGATCTTAACCCTTAGGAACATGCGATAAATAGCTGGATTGCGAACCGAATATATACCAATGAGTTGTAGTATTACGAGCTGTGAGTCTAGCCTGACAATTAGTCGGCGTATGCCACGTGTGATGGCATCAGAGAGTAGTTCTATCAACGCGCTATACTCAGCGATGTTATTCGTTGATTGCCCAATACATACACCTCTGAAACTCACTAACTCGCCGCTTGGATCAAAAATGGCCCAGGCTGCGGAGGATAGGTTCCGCGAACTACGACTCGCTCCGTCGGCATATCCAACACATGTCTCCAGGAGGTTCGACATCTGCGACAGATGAAAAGGTGGATCACTTGACCAGAACAAACACTTTAGCGAAAACAAAATACAACAAAAGCATGCAGGTTACTATTTAAGCATAGTAACGCTTGAGGTACAACCCGTTGTAAGGCTGCGCCAGTGGAATTCCATCGTAATCCATTAACTCGTAGGCTCCTTTTGCTAACACCCTTTTAAAAATATAGGGGCCCATCCATAAGGACTTGAATTTACCTGCTCCCAATTTATCGGATTCTTGGTCATAAAGCAAGACCAAATCACCTTTTGAGAAGACACGAGGTTTGACATTTTTGTCGAGCTGAGCCTTGACTCGTTTCTTATGGGCCTCGTTAGCCAAAGCGGCATCACGACGGGTTTCATCCAGCTGGATTGATTCCAAGAAACGAGCCTCCTCTTCTGAAGTTCCGGGGAGAAGATCGATTGCGAGTTTAAGCGACGAAATTTCGCACTGGATTGGCAAGACTGCTTCCAGGCCATACACCAGTTGAAAAGGTGTGAACCCGGTTGCGTTCTTTACCGAGGTTTGATAAGCCCACAAGGCTGAGTACAGGATTAGGTTCCACCTTCTTTTATGAACCCCAATCATCCTTTGCAACATACGCTTCAGGACCTTGTTGATTGCCTCAACTTATCTGTTGGCTTGCGGATAATATGGGGTAGAGTTGTCGTGAGATAGCCCTAGCTTGGCAGCTAATTCGACCATCATGTGATTGCGAAAATGTGACCCATGATCTGTAACTATAGCCTGTGGTATGTCGAACCTGGCGACTACATGATTGAAAAAGAAAAGGGCAGTTGTTTCACCAGTGTTATCCAATGTAGGCATCGCCTCGGCCCATTTGGTAAAATAGTCAACAGCGACTATAATATACCCATGCCCCCCGGTCGAGGTGGGGTTACATTGCATGAAATCGATGCCCCACTTGGCGAAGGGCCCAACAGCAACTATCGGCTGTAAAGGTGCGGGTGGTCGTCTGGTTTTTCTATCAAAAATTTGACAAGCATGGCAACTTCTGACTGTGGTTATGCAATCTTTGAACATGGTTGGCCAGAAGTATCCTGCTCGTAAGATTTTTTGTGCTGTTGCATATCCAGACTGATGCCCCCCACACGCGCCTGAATGACACTCATTCAGGGCTTTTTCGGCCTTCTCATGGGTAAGGCACCTCCTCAGAACTGTATCGACACCACGACGGTAAAGTGTATCGCCGGCGATCATGTAGTCTTTTGCTTGGTATCGTATACGTTTTTGTTCGGAGCGAGAGATGTTAGGCCTGAATTTTTGGGTTTGGAGATAAACTATGATATCTCCATACCACTCATCGCTTGCAGATATCAGAAACAAACTTTCGTCCACGATTGACTCTTTCGATCTTTCATCGTTGGATGACGATGGGAGATCGCATAATAATTCTGCGAAAACTAGAGCTTTCTTTGATTTGGATTTTACAAATTCCAGATCAAACTCTTGAAGGATCGCTATCCATTTTGAATATTTGCCCCCCAGAAACTGTCGCGACAATATATAAGTCATGGGGTTGCAATCTGACAAGATGGTAGTCTTCCGAAAGAGGACATAATGTCGAAACCTTTGAATTGCTTGAACAGCTGCAAACGCTAGTTTTTCAACATAAGAATATTTACTTTCTGTATCGTTTAATTTTTTACTTAAATAATAGATAGGATGTTCAATTCCATCGACTTCTTGAACTAAAACCATTGCAATGGTCGTATCTGCTGCAGCCAGATACAGGTTAAAATCTCTTTGATAGTCCGGGGCGTACATTAATGATGCTTTTACTAGACAATCTTTCAGAGCATCAAAGGAAGCTTGCGCCACCTGGTCCCAGATGAAAGGTACATCCTTTTTCAAAAGACGAGTATAACCCTTAGCAAGTTCTGCGTAATTTGGAATGAACCTCCTCAGAAAGTTTGCTTTCCCTTGGAGTTTCTGAATCTGAAGCAAATTTGAAGGTGGAGGCAAATTAATGATTGCCTGAACCTTACAGGGGTCGAGACAAATCCCATCCTTAGAGACTACAAAGCCAAGTAAGTGACCAGAACCAACACAAAACACACATTTGTGTGGATTGAGTCTTATCTTGTAGTGTCGGCAACGTAGAAATATCACTCTTAAATGCTGTGGATGATCAGTCTGCTTTCGCGAATGAGCCGGAAGATCGTCGAGATAGGGTTGAACAATGTTCTTGATGTCATGAAAGGCATAATTCATTGCCCTCTGAAACGTCGCCTCTACGTTCTTTAAACCAAAGGGTAATTTTCGATAAGCGAATGTGCCCCACGGACAAATAAATGCAGTCTTTGACTGGTCCTGTGGGCGGATATTTATTTGATTATACCCGGAAAATCCATCCATAAATGAAAAGATTTTACATCCGGTGCATTCATCAATTATCTGGTCGATGAAGGGTGTAGGGTAGTTGTCCTTGGGACAAGCTTGGTTTACATCCCTATAATCGACACACACTCTGATCGTCACTTTTTTCTTCATAACAGGGACAATATTCGATACCCAATCGGTTAGAGGAACTGGGTAGATGAATCCAGCATGGAGGATTTTTTCAACTTCCGCCTTAATGGAAGCGGCTTTCTTGGGGTGCACCTGCCGAAGCCGTTGTCTTACTGGTTTGACATCAGGATACATTTTAATTTCATGTTCAACGATACTCGAGTCAATGCCTGGCATTTCATCATATGACCAAGCAAAGACATCTCTAAATTCGCGAAAAAGAGCGTTATATATTTCCAGTTCTGAAGGGGAACAACCTTTGCCAACATAAATATTCTCTACAACATCTGTTTTAGTCGAGATATTTATGGCTATAGTCTATTCAATATTGGATAGGTTTCGCTCGGATTCCACCGTGTTTACAGTATTTGTTAGGAATTCAAAAACTGAAGGGTGATAAAGGTCACTTTGAGTATCTTCTTCATATTCCGGAAGAAGGGAACGATGGTGGTGATCATTCCATGGTGCCCCCTCAATCATCATTGATTGTAAGATTCCTTCGTCAGTCCCATGTACTTTTGACCAAGGATCTAATGGGGTTCCATATTCTCTAGACCTATCTACCCAAACGCTTGACGAGCGTTGATTTGGGTTCGCCTCCCATGCTTGAAACATTGATTGCTACAATATTTCTAAAGGGCTTGGGGGAAAAACCATTGAATGATCCATGTTGACCTTCATGGAAGATATCATGTTGCAGGTTGCTACAAACGGTATATTTCCCATATTAATAGGAGGTGGTAGCGTGAAAGTTCCCATCAATGTGGGGTCTTTCAATAATCCTACTCCAATATCTTGAATTGAATGTTTGCTCTCATGGATCATGGGAATGCTTCCTGTAACTTGTGAACCATTAGGGAGGAAGTTCTGTTGGTCGACGATGGTAATCCCTCCTTCAAATGGGAATGCGATCTTCCTAAAATAAGTAGACACGACAGCTGCCATGGCATAAATCCATGGTCTACCCAGTAGGATGTTATAGTCAAGATTTCCATCAATGACTTCAACATCAATTTCTACTTTTTTTCCTCCTAGCTCAACTTTCAAGTTATTAAGGATACCGTATGGGGTATAAGTCCTTCCGTCGAAAGCTTTTAGTGTTGTCGATGATCGCGACAAGGTTGGAGATCCTAAAGTTTTCCAGCAACTCATCGACATAATACATGTCGATGCTCCCTCATCAATTATTGTTCTGTGAACAGTTTTGTTGAGGGCTTTCACTTGAATAAGGAAAGCTAATTGAGCTGGTAACTGAGGATCATATCCCTTGTGATCAAAGGATACAAGATTGGAATCCTTGGGATCAACCCCACCAATTGCTGATAACAATGCCTGCCTTTGGGATGGACAATTTTGTAGTACTTCAAGAGTCGACATAGCGGATGGCGATTGGGCCAAATCTTCCACTATATTATAATGCTGCGCCGCTCTGGCGCGAGGATTAAATGTCGACTTGTGTACTACACCCTTTGGCGGTTTTATTGTTAATTCAGGGATGATGGGTGGTACAACTTTTGTCGAAGTTGTTGTCGAACTACTTGGTTGATCTTTACCCTTTTCGTTCGACAGCTGAGGATTCCCATAATCTTTGTTCCTTGTCGAAATCAAAGCATCATTCTGCTGTTTCGAAACCGACAACATAAGTACTTGTGACGGGGAAGCATTTCCACTATCAACCAGATTTTGACCTGGGTTGGGAAATGGATCAGTTAACACAGCTGAGGTTTGGGAACTTTTAAAGAACCTCTTTAACTCAGCTTTGAATGGGCAATTCTTTGTGCCGTGATCCTTATCATCACATATTAGACATGGATAATTTTGTTTCCCTTTCCCAGGAGGGTTTGAAGAATTTTTCCCAGGGGATGACTCACCCTGTTTCTTCTTCTTCCCTTTGTTTTGCTTCTTCTTGCTTCCTGGTTGATTGGTTTCTTTGCCTTTATCTTCTGATACGGCATTTACTTCCGAAGCAAGAATTTATTCTTTTGCATTTTGATCCGAATTCTTACGGGCTTTCTTTGACGAAGCCTTTATCGATTTCGCGTTTGCTGTGCTAATCACGCCGTCGTCGGCATGAGAGTCATTATTTGATTTAGGAGGTGGAGGAATTGAAAACTCTGGTCTAGGGGCGTCAGGTATTTTGTCATAGAGTGTGCCAGACTGAGTATAAACTAAGTCCAAATACTGTGCACGAGCAATTACTTGCTCCTCTGTTACGACTCCCCCCTTGGCCACATCTTCCATAATAGCCGGAAGTAATGACTTTATAAACCATTCAGCTAATAGCTGATCGGGAACGTATGTTTTCACCATCCTACGACGACGATGCCACTCATGTATATGATCAGATATATGGGTGGCAGTTGTCTGCTTGAAGTTGGTTAATATTTCTGTTCCCGTTTCATACCTTATCGGTAATTGAAAATGGGTTAAGAAAGTCGTGGCTAGGGAACTAAAATTGTCGAAAGAGGCTCTTGGCAATTCAATATACCATTTAGCCGCTGGACCTGTCAATGTCCTCTGAAAAAGGCGAAGCCTTATCGAATCGTCGTTTAGGGTGTTCGAAGAACACCACAGATGAAAAGTCATCACGTGATTCGATGGGTCTTCACCTGGATTTCCATTGAATTTAGGAATGTCAGATGGAAGTTTATGAGGAATCGCTGGCCACCAAGGGGCATAAGCAATCGGATCGTTGGTTAACCGGTGTAAATCGGGTAACTCTAAAGTTGCCACGAATGGTAACTGTTGATTCAGGTTAGGCGAAGCGTAACCAGGGTACGATGGAATCGCTTGAGCAGTGGGCCTTTGCATACCAGCATAATGTAATTGATGTTGGTATGAATGATACAGTTGGTGGACTTGACCACTGTAAAGTGGTTGGTTTTGACTGTTTTGGATATACGGTTGTCCACTATTCGCAAAGATCTGCTGCTCAGAACCTTGGTACACCTGCTGGAATTGCGGTTGTTGGTATTGCACAAGCCATGGTTGTGACGCCATGTTTTGTTGTGCTATGCTAACCGTTGGACCAAGGTGTGGGGTAATTGTACCCGTTTGGACCAGTGTCGCCCCACCAGTTGGCGATTGTGGTTGTGACCCATGATCAAGTGGCTGTTGCATTACAACCTGAGAAATCTGAGGTTGGCATGCAACAGGTATCGCTTGAACTTGTGACACTATTACAATAGCCGGTGTGGTTGGGATGTTCGTCACAGGTACACACTGTTGCATAGAATATACAACCCTTGGTTGTTGAGGTAACATAGGCACCCAACTACTTGACGCAATTCCAGTATAACCTGAACATTGTTGTGAACTCACGTATGGGTACCCTCCTGGAGGGGGTAACGAAAGGGCATATTGCCCCCCATACGGTATCAATCCTGAACTCAAGGGGATTGATTGCCCAGATTGACCTCCAAATGGATCGATTTGGCTAGTTTCAACATAAGAGTTGCCGGGTATTACTCTGGATGAACAAACTGGAACAGACCATACTGTCGAAATAGTCCCTTGGTGGACTCCTTCTAGCGGTTGAGAGCTAGTCGGGACAGCTGGTATGCCGGCAAACATCGTCGGAGTGACGGCAGGGACTTCTGCTGTCGCTGTGTCATTTGACATAGTCCTAGATGATGACGGTTGTTCAGACATCTTAAGTCTATCCAATAGATTGCCTAGCGATTCTACAGGGACTTCCACTTGTGGTGGATTAACTTCTGATGAAGGAAATAGAGTGACCCCGACTCTGAAATAAGTTGGAGTACTTGCTTGCGGATCCTCTGCAATTTCCTCTATCGCAATCAAACTCGGTGGAAGAGGAAGACCGTCAGGCCCGTAAAATATTTCTGGTGCCGAAGAAGTGGTTGCTTCGACAGCGACAGTTGTTTGAGGAACAAAACTCTCTGGACCGGTTACAGATGGAACTGGTTCAGTTATACAAGTATTTGCCCCCAGACTAGGATCAATATTACTGTCCTTCTGTGGCTGTTGAAATTCTTCTATAGAGGCAGGGTTTCCAGAAAGGTTAGGAGTAACCGGAACCTCATATGCAATTGGAACACTTGTTCTAACTTTTAAAGGAGATTTTGAACCGGTTAAACGAGTTCGCTTTGTCCGTACTGTTTTCGATTCCGGAGACAAAGACGGTTGACTCGTAAGCCTCCGCGAACGACGGGGTTTCAATTGACTTTCTTCCACGATTGCGGATTACTCGATCAACCAAAATATTAAAAGGGGAAATTTGTGTTTCCGAATTGAATGAATTTTATTAGACGCTTTTGGACACAACTTGATTTTTCACTTTTTAAGAGTCGAGAAAAAGCTAAAGATGACTCTAGTCTCCTTCGATGTATTAACGAGCCCGAAGTGACAAATGCTCGGTTGGACTTTTTCAGTTATAGAGTTTGAGAAAGGCCAAAAGAAACTTCTCTGGAGATCTAGGTAGAGGGTGTGCCAAACCTTTCGCAAAACCACATAATACGTTTTACGGTACGGGTGGTCGATCTTCGTGAATGTTGTGTTCACTGCATTGCGATCAGTAGGGCGGCCGACACGGCTTCCTATGGATTAATTATATATGCCTATAGGGGTCTCCCAATATATACGCGACGGTACGTGGGAGCACAAGTCCATATTAGTGCCACCGACTCTTAGGAGGAATCACCCACCTTCGTCGAGATCGACAGTCACTACGTTTAACGATGCCGGAACACGTCTCTAGCTTAGACCTCTATGTATTTGCGTTATGTTTCAAAGCGTTATTAGGTTCATTCAATATATTTTAAGTTGATCTTTTTAAAGTTTTCCTTTCAAGGTTCACCACGAGATGTTTTGATACAAATTCCTAAATGCAGTCTAAGATGAGAAGCAAGCTTTTTCAATCTTTTCGACTTATGAAAATCTTAACTACTGAGGGAAAAGAAAGACATCTTTTCACACAGATCAAAGAGCATACACTAATGCACTTTTTCCCTAAATCAACATACAAACTTATATGCAAAATGCAAAATGCAAGTATTTCTTTTCTCTTTCTTAATGTTGATGTAATACAAAAAGAAAGCTGTTGTATAATTTCGAATTCAATTTCAAGTGAAAGCAAACGAGCTTGTCCAAAATCAAAAGACACCTTAAGATTTACTTGTTTCGACACTAGAAATATATAAATTCAAACCATATGACGAAAGAAAAAGCTCAATCTGCTATGAACAACAAATAAACTAACTCTTAAGATCAGAACGACACTTTATCACCGGTCTAGATCTAAGAGGCCACAGCAAGACTAGTTCACTTTCGTTATGGGAAACTGCAAATGATACAAGAAATACACAAAGAACAAACATAGTTTCTTTATACAACCGAGGTGGAATAGTGGCAAGGAAAGTTGGTTTCAGATAGGTACATTGACTGGTAACAGGCTACAAAAACAAGGGTGAAAAACAGGGCAATAAACAGCAGGAAACCCCAGTAGCACAAGGCAAGACTGGTTCAGCGCAGGTGGTACACTGTCAGTTTGACATTCAGCGCAGGTAGCCCCTTCGGGAACTGCGCTGAAATGCATCCAACCTTCACACAGCCTGCACTGAAGAACGAAACTTTCGTTTCTCTCAGTTTCCGGGTCACAGATTGCTCAAAAATTCACAGTTTTTGGCCAAATCAGAAGCTATCAGTCAAGTACACACGAAGGGATGAAAAGGAGGATGAAAAGCTATCACTAAGAGCTATTTAGAGTCCTTGTGGATCAGCTCTTCAAATCATAAACTTGCTCAGAAACTGAGCTAGAGTAGCTGCCCTCTACTTTGCATTTGAAAGATCCAAATGCAGTTCGATTCGGTACTCCCTTTGTTTATGAAATGAATAGAAAAAAACACAAACAACCAACAAGATACGTTCCCCAGCGGAGTCGCCAATTTGTTGTTGGGAAAAGTATCCAATACGGAATGACCCTATCCCACTCTAAGGGTGATAGTACCTCAGCAACAACCGAATGAAAAGCTATTCGAAATTACTTCTTTATGAGATGTAAGAGAGAGGAGAAAGAGATCCACTAACCGTTATCTTCCACTAATGATTGATCCAATCTTCCCTCTTTGCTGCTTGCTCCCAGCTCCTCGCTCTTTCACTGGCCCAGCTACACCAAGATCCTGCAAAATGACAAGAGAGGGAAACTACAAGAAGCATACATTCATAATTGATTCAAGGATTAGAATAAATCAAATATACAAGTATCAATAAGCCATTGAGACACATGCATATAGAAGAACCTCGAATGCTTTATTAATGGAAGAAGTAAAGTTCTGAGAGTGTTACAACCATAAGAGGCCCAATCCAGCCACACCTCCCAGCAGAAAGAAATCTCCTCTTCACCTCCTTCAAGCAAATCACCCAATAGTTCTATACTCAAACCAACAACACTTCCTTACATTCACAAGATTCCAGCCTCCCTAGACCTCATGAGAGAGCTCTATATATAGGAGATTTGGAGAAAGGATGAGTCAGCTTGAGGTTGGCATGAAGCTGACTAGTGTCCTCTCCCACTTCAGTTATTCTTCAGTTCTTGAGTCCACTTGGAGGTTCTTGCTTCCACTTGGAGATCTAGATCCTCTTACTCATCACAAGGCGAATTCCCTGATCCAAGTGTCATTTTGGAAGCTTCCTGGGCATTGACACCTTGAGGAATGACTGTGCCACTTGGCCAATCTCGCCCAGCGCAGGTAGCCTTCATTAGAGTTGACATTCAGTGCAGGTACAGAGTGGAGCAGTTGACATTCAGCGCAGATGCTCAGTGGAGCAGTTGACATGATCCAGAATTAGCTTGTTTTTGAGTGTTTTCAGGTGGAGAACTGATATTTAGTGTTGTGGTTTGCTGACCTTGTTCCTCTAGGGGTAGGAACAACATGTTTAGGGACTTTGGATCCCTTAGATTATTGACATTTCATGCTTCATGCTGTAAGGCACAAAAATGTCTATAACAGATCCAAATAATCTTAACTTTCTCTTACCGCGCTGATTACAGATCTAACTTATTCGATTAAGTATTATAACCTAGATCTCCTTAGAGAGGTCTTTAAGCAAACATTTACTTCTTTCATCTAGTTCGCATATTAAGATTAAACCCACTTCACAAGTACTCAATAAACATATGCACACAGATGAAAACAGTTCCATTAACCAAAAAAGAACAGAGTTGCGATAGTTCAGAATTAACATACAATTCAGAAGAAACTTATCTTTATTTCCACTTATCACCCTTACATCCAGATCTACCCTTCGCACTCAGCTGCAGGGGTCCGCACACACAACTGCAGACTCTTCCAGGCCTCTATGCACACAGCTGCAGAGCCTCTATCCTCTACCCAAACCCTCAACTCGGACTTATAGACACTTTCAGAATGCTCTTTTCAGACACCCATTACATTTCAGATCTCCAAAATCATACCCAAAACTTAGCTACTCTACCCATAGAGCCTCGCTCTAGTTATACCTTTCCATGGACCGAAATCCATAGGCGGGCTAACTCAACCTACATTTCTTTACATTATTTTTGGGTGAATTACCCTTTTGACTTGACCTTTTACATTTCGCGCTCCACATACTTTGGAGTTTTTACAATAGTTTAATCCTAATTTCTAGGATTTCTATCCCAAAATCATTACGCGGGGCCTACGCTACCCAATAGTCCCCCAAAAAAACTATCATGACTTGTCCCGAGTCACTCATTGGTGCGATGTGACGCGCTTCCGTGGCTTCGCGGTTCACCTCCCTCTGATGACGCTCGTCATCATATTGCTTCATCATTGTCTCCTACAACGCTTCGTCCGACTCCTACTTCAGTGCTTTTACTACTTCTTCCAACCGATGGTGCTCATTCTGCTCTGCTCAGTTAACACATAACACCCCTTGATACAATTTTAGCTTGAGCGAGGAAGCCTCAAATGGGACCTCCTTGTACCTTCGTAGCCACTTCCAACCTTCGTATCTTCTTGTCGCACTGTTTGTTGTAGCTTGTGTTGCAATTTTGCAAGACCATTATTGTTGTCCGTGAGGTCCCATTGCTTATAATTTTTCAGAGATGCCTTAGTAACTTTGTTTTGACCCGTGGTCCCCATTTTCCCATATTTTTGCTGAATTGTTGTAGTTTTCTAACCTGCCCATGGACGGCATCCGGACCACTTTTGCTTCGTGTCTTCTCTTTTCCGGTAAATCCCCTACTATTGAGTCTGCAGGCTGCAGGATGCCCGTGGCTATCAACAACATGCACCTGAGATATTCCAGCTGCCCTCTTGGCCATATTACCACCTGCGAACTTACTCCTTGTGCAGAGATAATAAACAACGCCATGTCAAGAATCAACATACACTTTGTGGAAGTGTAAGTTGCCTAGTAGCTGTTCCTCAGTGTTTTATAAGCGAGTCAAATTTCAAATTCCTGGATTGCCACATGTTCCAGTGTCCTCGTGTAAATTCTGCAGCAACTCGTACCATATCTGGGTCGTACTCCTTCCCTTAATTGCCCACCGCCTGGTCCCTTTTGCCATAATGTAGACATCATGTCATGAATAGTGACCTGTACAGCCACCTTTTCTTGGAGAAACACAACAACATACTTTTGACCGTGCGGCTGTGATCCTGATGATGAGCCCAATTGACCCATATCCGCCCTGTCCTCAACCGCGCCCTTGGAACCCACCGTGGGAAATTGCCACAGCTGGATCCTGACTTCACGCCTCCATCTGCATTCTATAGGCAGATGATTTATCCTTCAGCATTTGATAGCTATGACATTCCATTTCTTCGTGGCTCACTGATATACAAAAGTTGCAAAAGAGCTGCTCAGGGGTCTGGTTGTATTTTGGTAATAGATGAAAATTATCAGTGTTGTGCTTTCCTCCCCCCTGACAGATTGTGCACCAGAGTGGGGTGGTTGTGCTCAGCCTTGCCTGTGCCTTTGGTCGCAATGGTGTTGGTCCCCCTGTTACCACAAAATTCACTGAGACTAGACAGTGATCTTTATCGTGTCCCTGGCTCTTACACCTTACACACCATACTTCCTTCCGGACCTCTGAGCGCAGTGTTTGTTCTTGTTTTAACTTCTGCATTTCCAAGCATAAAATTTGGACCTATGCTTGAATTTGTTGAACTCCCAACCCTGGGTCCGGTATCGGGGTTTCATGCAACCGCATTGTTGCCTCCAGCGCTTCAGCTTGGGTTGAGATCTTTTGTTGTAACAAAGCTGACTTTAGATATGGCGTTAATGATCCGACGAACCAAGCACAGTGCTATTCATCTGTCAGTGTCATGTTGGCCTCGTGGATATCACTTTTCAACCTTTGATCTAAATCCCACGGAGTTTCACCCGACATCATTACAATCTCTTTGAATCCTACGATCGATTGTTTTCCTGACTTCGGCGGGCTAAATTCTTTTTTTAATTCAGTCTGGATTTCTGCTACCCCCGCTGTTGGGTTACTGCTTGAATACTTCATGTACCATGTTAGTTCTCAGTCCTGCTGTGGTTGACTAAGTTAGATTTCATGATATTATCATCCATGATTTGCTACATGTTCCGTACTGGTGTTAGCAAAAACCAGAATTGTTCCGGGTCTTCCCCTCCTGCTCCCTTGAATACCGGCAACCGAATTTCACTTTCCATAGTTACCCTTGATATATTACAGTCCCTGATTCCTTCGATCCTTCAACGTTTTTCTCTCTGCATTCCACACCAGACACCCCTTAGGCAGATCTCGGTCCCGGCAACAGAACCATTTGTTGGCTTATATGGGCCTGACCCAGGTTTGGAAGAATTATTTAGCCCAGCAAATCCCGCAGCTACTGGCCCTTTCGGCAATAGCCCGCAAAGTGCAGACTGAGGTCTCACTCGAGGTAGCAAGGGAAGGTGATGGAAGCAGCTTTTCGCACCCTTGGGATGTCTAGATGTGGTCTGAGAGGTTCGTGTGCCGTCTTGTAGCTTCGCACTACGCTAGATCCGCGCAGATCCAAATAATCTTAACTTTCTCTTATCTCACTAATTACAGATCTAATTTATTCGATTAAGTATTATAACCCAGATCTACTTAGAGAGGTCTTTAAGCAAACATTTACTTCTTTCATTTAGTTCACATATTAAGATTAAACCCGATTCACAAGTACTCAATAAGCATATGCGCACAGATCAAAATAGTTTCATTAACCATAAAAAGAAAAAAGTTGCGATAGCTCAGAATTAACACAAAATTCAAGAGAAACTTATCTTTATTTCTACTTATCACCCTTACATCCAGATCTGCCCTACGCACTTAACTGCAGGGGTCCGCGCACACAGCTATGGACTCTTCCAGGCCTCTGTGCACGTAGCTACAAAGCCTCTATCCTCCACCCAAACCCTCGAATCAAACTTACAGACACTCTCAGAATGCTCTTTTCAGACACCCATTACATTTTAGATATCCAAAATCATACCTAAAACTTAGCTACTCTACCCATAGAGCCTCGCTCTATTTATACCACTCCATGGACCCCAATCCATAGGCGGGCCGACTCAACCTACATTTCTTTACATTATTTTTGGGTGGACTACCCTTTTGACTTGACCTTTTACATTTCACGCTCCGCATACTTCGGAGTTTTTACAATAGTTTAATCCTAATTTCTAGGCTTTCTGTCCCAAAACCATTACGTAAGACCTTCGCTACCCAACACCTGGGATAAGGTTAGCTACCAAGTAATCAAATACATTTCCTATGAGGGGAGGCACAACGTTGTCTATGGATATCATTTCAGAATCCTCCATGAATTAAGATATGGCATAGATACCCAACACTTCAAAAGCTCAGTATCCCTTACTTTCTCCTTCAGTCCCTCATTGACTCCAGCACTAAGGTACAAGCAGGAAATTTAGGGTATTTGGCTCACCATGGCTTAATCAAAATCCTAGTAGAGGAAGCCCTCCATACCTTTACACTCCCTATAGCATGGGAAGTTTTCCGAAATATGACAGCTGAGGCTGGCATAAAGGCATTAACCTATGATGTCAATCCTACTGGCAATGAGGAGGAAGAATAGTAAGGAGGAGAAGATGAAGCTAGCAATGACATAGAAAAGCAAGAAAGGAAGGAGGAAGGAAGAGAAATAGAGGAGCGAAAAGTTGAAGAGATAGAAAAAGAGACAGAAGAGGGATAAAGGAGGCAGAGAAGGTAAAGCAAGGAGAAGAGTGCCCTGAGACTTTGGAAAGAGAAGTAGTAGCTACCCTCATTGCCCTCAACACACCAGTCAAGCCAAAGCAGAAGAGGAAAAGAAAGACCTCCATGTATTTCAGGGCAAGGAAGAGCACGAGAATTAAAATAGGCAAACCTTAGCCCTCTTCAAAATTTCACATTACCAGTGAAGATTCACCATCTCCCAAGGTGAAGGAATCTCCTTCCAACTATAGCCTATGAGAAGGGGACTCCAAGATTTTCTACATGGAAGGGAAAGGCAGTACTACAGGACCCAAAACCAAACCTACAGGAGGCTCAGACAGTCTTACAGGAGACACTATCCAAACTACGGGAGACCCAAAATCTTGAGAAAAAGATAGGGGAACATACAAAGGTGAAGGGGGAAGCACAAGAGCTACAAGAACCTGACCCCCAACCTAGTCTTGCCTCCTATTACACTCTACTTGAGGGAGGTAAGATAATCCCAGAAATTTGCAATTCCACTGTTTTTTGAATTGGAGAAAGAAAGAGTGAGAACACATAGGTGGATTTAGGTAGCCAAATCCAAAGGAGTTGAGGATGTTGGCCATATGGAAAACAAACTCAGGGAAATGGGTAGAGAATTGAGTGCTCTCAGAGGCAGAGAGGCCATTATAATAAGCCACCTTGAAAATGAGAATGAACTACTAAGGAGGCAGCTGCAAGAGAAAAAGACTCAACTAGCATATATGTCCAGCTTATCTATGGAAGCACTACAATGCAGAACACCAACCAAATCTTATGTCATCTATCTAAAGGATCAATGGCTTCAATTCCAAATAAAGACTTTGGCACAAAGAGGCACAATGCCTTTCCAAGACTACAGGCAGTTCATGGATTTGTGTGATCAAAGCACCTCAGAGGATAAGGCAAAGATGGTAGAGTTATACTTACACAACATGACCCTCATAGACATGAATGTGTGGGACCCCAATGCCATGCTAGGGGATATGCAATTAATGGCCATGGCCTCATGGATGAACCATGAAGAATTGAGGGTAGCAGAAATGAAGAGATTGATAATAAAAGAGTAGAATGAACCATTGATGATAAGAGCTGAGCCATCAGATCCTATGGCACTCATCAGCACACACAACTTGCTTGCCAATGACCCTCAGATTGCCCCTAGATATCTAACCAATCAGGCACAAGCCATTGCACATTTTGAAGATATGCAAAGGCTACTTGGGGATGACTGTGTGCATGCATGCATGAGAATATGGAACACCCTACCCCATAGCTTGCAGATAAGAGAATACCATTCCATAATGAGGCTAAGGGAGGCATTGAAAAGAGTGCCAATGTACAAGCACTGCATGCAAAGGCTGAAGGTCAACTAGATTGGCCTCAAACTGAGTCCTCCACTCCTATTAGGCATGCTAGAAGGAAGAAGAGAAGAATAAGAGGAGTAGTGGAAGGACATAGATAGAACAATAGGGTTTTATGACCAACATGAGAAGACCACATCAGAAGCCTGGGATGCTAGGGAGGCCACCAGCGCCATAAAATATGAGGAGATTGACTAAGTTGCTTAGAGGATGAGCATCACCTTCAATAGGGGGGTGATTATGAGCCTCATAAATGGGTAATTATATGGGCTCATTTTACCTCATAACCTAGTCAAATCAACCATTCTCTTAGCTTATTGTATGATTTTTTGATTATATTTATGCTTATAGAGTGAGTTGAGTTAGTTATGATGCCATGTGGTCTAACATGTATTTAATGCAGATTATTGATGGATTTTGAGGTCAAATTCAAGGATCCAGTAGTCAAATGGTAGTAATAACTTGAAGTAGATAGAGTAGAGGACTTATAGGAGGGAATCCCCCTCATTTACTACTCCTCACTTCAAATTCCCCTTCATTCAACTTGGAATACAAGCAGTCGAATCATGCACTAGAAGGCAGCCGAGCAAGTGGAGGATGATTGATAGTTATCTCAAGTTTTGGAAGCCAAGCCTCCCTGATTTTAAGGAAGCTATTGGTAGCTCCAGATTTATAAGAAGAGAGGCCTAGGGCCTCACTATGGTCAGATTTTTTCTTATGTAAACTTTGCTCAAATTTCGAGCTTATTTTTGTGTGACAATTTCATGTAATCTTGTTATTTTTTTTATAATAAAGATGGAATCCTTTTTGAGCTAGCACTAAGTTACCTCAGAGGGTTGAAGCTCTTGGGTTAGGGCCAAATCTAAGTAGCCAAGTTTCTCTTCAATTTTATTTGTATGCTTTACTTCAATTGTAGATTAGTTTGTTGTTATACTTATTTCTTTTATGGTTAAGAATAGGTTGCTTTTGATGATTTAGTAGTTTGCTCCCATTTGTGCTTTTTGTAGTAGGTTAATAAGTGATCAGAAAAGATTCAAAAGGCTATAAACAGTGCCTTGGCCTCTCTTCCTCCCTCTGGGACCATGATTTGAGGCAAAGACTCTCTTGCTGCCCCAAAAACACAAATTTTCCTCATTCATAGGACTTCTAGTGTTTGCAGCTCTTTAGTAGGTTAATAGTCCTATTTTTCTTTGCTTCAGATCTCCTTCATCATGTTCATTTCCTTATTTGTAATAGTCCTCTTTCATGCTTTCCTTTCCTACAACATTTCTCAGCATTTCCTTGTATAGATCATAGTTTAGATAATTTTAATGCAAAACTCAGTTTTTTTAGATGCACTCATTTCATTGTTTGCTTGATCTTCTTGGTTGACTGTTAGTTTCTATGTAGTATATCTATTCCAGCAGTAGGCTAGCTTGTTAGTAATCACACCCTCCATCTGATCCATGCCCTATAGGTCTCCCAAACCTCACCTCAATTCTGCCCTAGATTCCTCCTTTTTTCATAGAATTTCTTCCTCTCTCCTTGAGAAAATCCAATCATCTTTCTCTCTCCTGGTGATTCATGGTAGACCTTAGGCACCCTAACGCCTCATTCAAACCTTCATCCACCTTTTTCACACACTCTTACACCCTCAAAATAACTGAAATTTCTCTCGACCTCCTCTTGTAGGCCTCCTATAGTTTCCCTGTTTTCCTCCTGTAAATTTCCTGTGTCCTCCTGTAGTTTTTCCTGTAGGCTTTCTTTTGAAGGCCGAGTGTGTGAAAATCCTCCAAAAGGCCACCTAAGACCTCATAGAACCCATCCACACCATCCTATATCCTCCCAAGCTCCAAAACCACCCTCCAACGCCACCTGTTCGCTACCACACTCATACACAATAAATTAGATGCATGTGAAATTCACATAAAAACACAAAAAAATCCAAAAATATGTTTTTTTTGCTTATTTACTTCCAGAAATAGCATGGTTAGATACTGTTTACTTCCTTGAGTAGGTAATGGCATTTCTTTCATGGTTTTCATAGTGTTTGTGGCAAAAGTAGAATTAGCTTGTTAAGTAGGCTTTACTAGGTTTTGCTTTACATTCCAGTCTTTCTCCTTTCTGCAATTAGAATAGCCTCTGTAGAGTAATCTTTCTTTCCTTTCATCACACATAGAGCTTCTTCTGAAATCTATAGAAGTTGGCTTGAGCTCCTAGTGATCTTGCGCCAATTGACCAAGTGACAACCTGCAGTGAGAACTAGTACTTGTGCATAGAACACCGAAGCTTCCAAGTTTGTTACAAACTACCGGGTTGATAAAAGTAAAGTTGGTAGCCTAAGAGTTGCAACATTCTTGCTGTAATACTAGCATTCACCAGATGACAGCAATCCCTACCCCACGTTCTTAGGAATTGATTGGGCCACTAACATGAACGGGGTGATTAATCTGAAGAAGCGCAAGATGTTTTTTGAGAAGAAGTCTTTTCCCGTAGTTATAACCTTGGACCCTGCAGAAGGATCGCGCTATATAGATCCGATGCACAACTATGAAAGTGACGATGATTTGGACTGCATCTACAAGATAAACACACAAGAGCATGACTGGGTAAATCTCACCACAGATGGACGGATCTCATGGGAGTGCGAAAGCTCTTGTACGTTGGATTCTGATGAGGAGATAGAGCGATGGCAGAACCGGTTACACGAGGTATCCATGCTGAATTGTAAAATGATGACAAGGTCACTACGTTGTGTATCGACAGAAATGAGAGATCTGCCTATGTATGATGGTTTAGGTGAGGTAGATGCTTTCTTGGATAGATTTGAAAGGGAGGTGTCGGAAAAGCAACGTTTCTAGGCCTTGAATTGGGTACTGTGTGCTACGCCCACAAGGTGGTGGGGTACGCACAGAGGAAGCTTTGAATACTGGCGTGCATGTAGGAAAATGATATGCATTCAGTTTGGGAAACCTATAGTGCGATGGGCAGATAAATACAATGGATGGGATGGTCCACGCACACATCTATCCAGGTGGGTACAGGCATATGGTAAACAACCTGCACGGATGCACATGAGCTTCGTGTTGGGAAATATGGTCAATAAGCCTGTGTTGGGGGGGAAAATGTGTGAATGGTTCCTCAAGTTGGAATGATAGAGTGTGGAGAGAACAAGCGCGCAGAAGGTTATCCACACGGAAGCATTTAACGAGGTGTGCGGAGCACTGAACAAGGTATATAATGCGCAGTGAAGTGATTGGGACCTGCGCGTACCAATAGTTTTATGGGCTTATAGGGTGATGTGCAAGAAACTAATGGAACATATGCCTTCTAGGCTGGCCTATGGAGCGAACACTGTAATGTTGATGGAGTCTATCATGGCTAGTTCATGCATAGCAGTGCCCACGGATATGATGGATCACAGAGCCTTGGAAGAAGGGATCGCACAACTGGACGAAGAAGAATGCTTGGGACCTGATGAAGAGATCCAGCAAGGTGATCTTAGGCTCCAAGAACTCATGAAGGAAAAAGTTTGGTTAAGGGAAAAGAGTGCCATGATGAAAGAAGAAGTCAAGAAGCTTGAGGAAGGAATAAAGAAGGACTTTCTTGATAAAAAGGCCGTGGTGATAAGACAGGAGGCACATGGTTCCGTTGAAAAATTTAGGAGCTACCACCAAGAGTTGATCAGTGTGATGCCTTGGATCGGGCTGTATATTACTAAAGGGATCACCGATGGTGGCGCGATGCAGATGGTAAAGTGCACAATGCAATTGGTAAAGTTAAATGGAGAACCTTTCCTAAGAAGAGTGAATGACAGCTGGTTGAAGCCATTCATGGGTGGCTCGGCTATCTGACTAGTGCACTGAAGCACTGTCTTAGCACTCCAGGTAGCTGAAAGGATGCGTGGGACTATAAACAAATGCAGGGAATAAAGGAACAGTTACATGGAAGTAGTTCAGATACAGTAGTCTCTGAACAATGCGTGCAAGAGATACAACAGACAGTTTCTCAGTGCGCTGCCGATCTTGCAGCAGTTCAAACAGAGTTGGGAGGTCTCCACGTGAAGATCTCCGCACCGAAAGAGTGACTCGAGTGCGAGTCACGATGTTTGTGATGGGGGCATGTTGGGTGCGGGATCCCACAAGGAAATTTTTGGGGCTTAAAGCCCAGATTTTGACCAAATCCGATGTAAAGACTCCGTGTTTTGTGGGCATGGAGCACGAAGATTGTAAATGAGTCATAGGGTTGTCCGCCCTCATTTTTGTAATGTAATGTCGGCTTTATAAATTTACCCATGGTCAATGGACCATGGGATTGTATAAATAGAGCGAGGCTCTAAGTTGTAAATGATCAAAGAAGGAAGAGAAATGAAAGTAATAGATGGAGAATTGAGTCTTATCTAAGTTTAGAGTCGAGTCTTTGAGTCATAGAGTAGGAGAAGGCTCTGCAACTGAGTGCGCAGATGCTTAGTAGTCCACAGCTTAGTGCGCGGACCCCTACAGTTGAGTGCGTAGGGCGAGTCAAGTTTGTAACCTTTGGAGAAGTAATAAAGAGAAGTTTTATATCATTTATGTGTATCTTTTTCCTGTTTTGGGCATTGGATGTATCAGATATAAATTTCATTTCTATTATTTATATGATGCGCGAACTTATATAAATGTGTTGATAAAGTGAATATAAGATTATGTATCTATTTACACGAAGATAATTAAATGTTATAAGAAGATAGTAAGATCCACGATATAACTTGGGGAAGTAGCGCAAACTGTTGCTAGGGTAGCGCAAAATCACCTCAACCCTTGGTTAGGGTTGCGCGAAGGTGATTATAATAGATCGTGAAGGTCTCGCAGGTCAGGACAACACATAAAGTGACCTGCGCAAAGGTATTCATATTTGGACTAAACCGACCCATCAGGCATCTCAAGGGTGCAGAAACTTGGTTCCAGTATCCCCCCATACTGCTTCGGGTGAGACCTCAGTCCACGCTCCGTGGCTTGTTGCCAAAAGGGCCAGTAGTATAGGAATTTGTTTGGATAATTAACTCTGAACCTGGGTCAGGCCCCATCAAGCCAATAGTGGCCATGGTCTACTACCTGAATGACAGTGTCCCATCGGGTGAGGATTGCGTCAACATGTTGAGCGAATGCCTTGGCCGATTTCGATGTTAGCGTTTTGGGAAGATTTAGTGTCTATGGATAAATGCTTAAACCCCTAGACTAGTAGCTAAGTCTAGAACAATAGTGGAAAGCATTCTCTACATTTTCTATGATCAATAGATTAAATAAGATAGTAAAGAAGCCTACTTGAAGCTTTCACTTACTCCTTATCTCCCTTGACTAATTTTGTCGCTCCTTTCTATACTTAATTTGCTTGAAAAGTACTTGCACACAAATAGAAGACAAAAACCGATCAAAGCATATGATAGTGATCTATTGATTAAACATAGCATGGAGTCAAGTACATAATACACATATGAAAGCATCAATGAACAATACAAGCATATGGAAAATGCTTCAAACACTTTATTAGTAAAAGGAAGAGTTACAACCCAATTTAATTGATTTAGTATCATTCCTCCAGTTCAATCCCATCCTCTCCTCATAACAAGCAAGACATTTTGACATCATTACAATACTTGAAATCAACTCAAGTCTCATACTAATAGCATCTCCCTATAATTCAATGATTTCTAGCCAAGTCAGTCCCTGATCACTTAGATGAGTGGTCTTTTTATAGCTGAATAAAAGAAGTTATGCCATAAATGGTGATAATGAATTCCTTCCCAAACTTAGGATTTAGTTCCATGGAGGAAGGGATAAAGGGATTGATATTCCTTAACTCCCTACCTCATCCAAATTTGAGCCCAAAGGAGTAGATAAACTTGGGAAACTTATAGATGCATCCAATGGATAATAATATTCCCAAACCCCAATGAAATTTTACTCAAATTTTCCCAACGTAGGCCAAAGAGGGCTCAAGTGTCCTACATAGCACCCTAGCAGTGTACTGGACTGCACTGCAGTGCACCTTGATGAAGGCCTGCCTGTTTTGATCCTCTCAGAGGCAGATTTTGGATGATTTCAGTCATGGAATCTATTGGGAAGGAGGCATTCTAATGGTTGACTTCATTTAGGGCATGTAACAACTGAATTAGGGTTTTATGGGCCCTAATAGTACTGATCTGTAAGTCGGGGTTGATGTGCCCAAATGGATCTGTAACAGTTGCCCCGTAAAGCATGAAGTCATAAATATGTATGTCGAGTGAAATGCTTTATCATGTGGAGAGGAGGTTTTTAAGCGGAAGGTGACCTACATCAATTACAATACATATAACATGATAAATTTTTTTTTTCTCATGAACTAGCTGAGGGAAGGTATACCCATGCTCAGCTTATAAGCTTTCATTTCCCGGTCCAAATATGGCTTCCAATCAACCATCTTCCCTAAATGGTCCTTTTGTACCAATGGTATCATCCCCGCCACGGGTTAATTATGTGGAAACCTGTTCCATACCTACATCAACTAATGATCAATTCAGTGAAGTTGTACATTATGTACTGGGGGCTTTGGAACCAAATCTCTCCTTCATGACCTCTTATGAATTGTGATCCAAGGGATGAGGACAGTTCGTTGTCTTGTGTCTGCCTCATTAAAAAATGAAACAATGAGCATGAGGATAGTTCTTTTACTGTGTCAACCTCGTTAAAAAATGAAATAGGTCCATGAGGACAGTTCTTTTACTGTGTCAACCTCGTTAAAAAATGAAACAGGTCCCTGAGGATAGTTCTTTTACTGTGTCAACCTCATTAAAAAATGAAACAAGTCCATGAGGATAGTTCTTTTACTATGTCAACCTCATTAAAAAATGAAACATCTCCCATGAGGATAGTTCATGGTCTTGTGTCAACCTCGCTAAAAAATGAAACAAGAAATTTGAGTAGAGTTCCTTGTCTTGTGTCAAGCTCATTAAAATATGAAACAAGGCCCCAAGTTCTAAGCTGAGTCTTTAGGTAGATCTCGTACAATCCCAGTCGAGTCTTTCAATTGATCTCGTAAATGAACCTTCATTCCATCCACCTGATAGCCACGGGTAGTCTACTTAGGTGAATGTAATGAAGCTTGGGGGGCATGCACCTAGTGGTAAAGTTAAGTTTCCCTGTAGGTTATGTGAAGCGAATCACCCCATTCACCTTTGTCCCTATCTGGATGAAGCCAAAAAGGTGTTGGATAACCCTCCTGCTTCAGCGCAGCGACTTCCATCTGGTTACAGGAGACTCTCCCTTTCATCATGCTAGGGGAATGTAAACCAATCTCAAGCATATTTTTTTCATGTCAAGCTTGTGTAAACATGAAACTAAATCTAAGCATAGTTTGTCGTTTCAAGCTTGTGTAAACATGAAACTGAACCCAAGCATAGTTCCCTATGGTTCAAGCTTGTATAAAAATGAACCCATTTCCACTTTTAACCCTCGTTATTTCCATTCTATCAGCCTTTTTCATCAAATGAGCCTTGGTTGTTTTCATTCGATCACCACCATCCCTTTGGCCGATCATACGCTTTCACTTAGTTGTTTTACCTTTTTTGAGGAACAGTTGCAATGAGCGGTCTTATTAGTCAGCCTCTTCACATAAATCAACATGTTTTGAGAAGTTCCAACATCACCGGAACCAGTTGCTACCCTAGACACCACTCGTTCCTCAAAGTGGAGTCCTCTTTAAGCTATTTTCAAACTCTTTAAACATGAAAATATTGTCGAGCGCTTGTCCTTTCCAGCTCGTTAACGGATTGGAAATGATATCTCTCTTGTATTATTTTATGCTTTTTCAGACTTGAGAGATTAATTTATGAAAAATAATTTGTGGAGTTTTCTTTTTGTCCCTTTTCAAACTCTCTAAACAAGAAAAGGACTAAGTTATCTCTGTCGTTAAACTCATTAAAAACATCAAATAGCGACAAACTTGTCCATCTAGACAAGACCGAGTTTCACCTTTGCTAGACTCGTTAAAGCATCAAATAGCGATGGATTCACCCGAAGGGTGGACTTATACAACAAGCATATGTTAGGCCCCTATACTACTAGTGTAACCCCTTATTGTTATTAGTATAACCCACATATTATATTGATGTACCCATGTAGTGCCCATATTGTTACTATTGTGCCCCTAGAAGCCCACTATTGTTATTATTGTGCCCTTACATTATTATTGTTATGTCGGCTCTGATTATGTTATGATGCCTTAGACTCCTATATATAGAAAGGAGGTATCTTCATTTGTATCATCCAAGAATTGTTCATTTATGTAATGTAAAGGAGGTTTCCCCCTCGAAGAGGCTAAATTCTAAGGTGTTGATCTATCTCTTCTATATTTTCTTGAGCTGGTTTCATAAAATTTGGTATCGGAGCTTTGGATTCTAGGGTTTCGCTGCTCCAAACAGGTCATCGTGGCATTTTCGCTATAACTTTTTTTCTGCGACATTTAAAAAGTTGCAAAAAAAACCCATTTTAGAAGAAATCGTGCTGAACCTCAGGTCCAAATTTCAGAGCTTTTCGCACTATTTTGCGGAGATATGATCTGAGGAAGTTGCTCTTTTTGCAGACTCCTGAATTACGTTCCAAACATGTGACCTGGGGAAAATCATCATAACTTTCTCTCTGGGGATCAGATTGAAATTTCGTAAGAAGGTACAGAAAGAGGACGGACTTTAGTTTCTTGTATGCATTTTTTAGATCCAAAGGTTGAAACAGTGACTCATGGCACGTCGTACAAGTTCGCTCTACTGAACTAGTCTATAATCAGGTCATCTTGGGAGATTGTGCATAACTCTTTATTGGATAATCCAATTTGGATTAGAATGGTGGCATAGAAAGAGGACGCAGAGGGATACTACAGGTCACAATTTCAGAACTTAAAGATCCGAAAGTACAGAGTTACAGTCATTTCAAGATCGAGCTCCTAAGATCAAGAAAAAGCAAGATGAGGAAGTTTTATGGTAAGGATCCGGTAAATTGGATACTTCAGATGGAGCAATATTTTGATCTACATGGTGTAAAACTGTTACAAAAGGTATGTATTGCATCTTCATATTTAGAACCAGATCAATTTTTATGGTGCGAAGGGCTTTGTTCTCGTAAACAACTTGTTACGTGGACAATTTTCACGGAGGAAATGATAGCACATTATGAGGATACAAAGAGCAACACCTTCTTTAGAGCAACACCACAACAATTGGAAAGAGTAAAAGGGCTTTGTGACATAGTGAAAAGAAAAATTATGGAAACCAGGAAGCGTACCCCTCACAACTATAAATATGGAAGTGTTGTTTCTCCTAGCCTTCGACAACCTACAAGGGTTACACCACAACAATTGGAAGAAAAAAGAGAAAAAGGGCTTTGTTACAATTGTGATAGCAAATGCACTAAAGGTCATAAGTGTGCTGAGAAGAAATTATTTTACATAGAATATGAAGAGGAG